>JBBGZY010001554.1:1467500-2860973 GCA_037952925.1 Lithobates clamitans
CTTTTGGGATAAAGGTTTTGCATGAATAAATAAAAGCTGATCATTTTAACCATTCCTGCCAGTGTCAAGTGGTTTGTCTCATTCCTGTAAACCGATACATTCTGCTGGAGAATTTGTGCTGTGAAAAAACAGACTTGCTGGCTAGATTACCAGATGAAAATAGAAGAAAGCCTAAAAAAATATAATGCAGCCATATTTAGGAGTTGGTAAGCTGCAATATAATAAATGTTTGCGTTTGGGTTTAACACCTTAGCACCGACCGTACGCACATATGCGATCTCGGCTTTAAGGGGTTATACCGGGATGATGCCCGCAGCTGCAGGTATCACCCCAGTATCGTTTTTAAGAGCGGGCGGTTGGCTCTTTAGGGATAACAACTGATGCAGCTAAAAGCCGCTCGGCTTTTATCCCAAAGGAACAGGAGGGGACGTCCCCCCTCCCGTCGCCGCTCTTCTTGGGCCTCCTGTCCCACCGGGAGACACGATCCGGTTCTTCTGCCGGCTAGAGCGAGACTGAAACAAAGTCAGAAATGGCTTTGTTCCAGTGTCCTATGTAAAAACACGGAAGCAACGTCACAAAGTCACTGCTGGTTTACTCGGCTGCCAAAGGTGCCGATTTTGAAAAAAATTACAGTGTTTAGAGGCGATCTGAATTCTTTGAAGTACAAAGGAGGGATTTGGGGTCTTTTAGACCACTGATCCCTCCATAAAGAGTACCTGTCACCACCTATTACTGTCAGAAGGGATGTTTTTATTCCTTGTGACAACAAAAAAAGTGCGTAAGTCACGTCCGCATATGTAAACGGTTTTCAAATCACACGTGAGATATTGCAGCGATCGCACACCAGAGAGCACACCACTTTCTCAAACTTAATCTTTCTAAAACTGAGCTTGTTATATTTCCTCCTTCCCGGTCCCCCCCCCCCCCCCCCGCCATGATTTTACCATTAAGATCAACAGCACAACCATTGGTCCCTCCATACATGCCAAGGTCCTGGGTGTAATCCTTGACTCTGACCTCTCCTTCAGCCCCCATATCCAATCACTGTCTAAATCCTGTCACCTTAACCTCCGCAACATCTCCAGAATTCGACCCTTCCTGATTAATGACACCACAAAGCAACTTATTCACTCCTTGATTATTTCCCGCCTTGACTACTGCAACTCTCTCCTTTATGGCCTACCCTTAAGCAGGCTATCCCCCTTCAGTCTATTATGAATGTGGCTGCTAGACTAATACACCTCACTGAATGAATGAATGAATGAATGATTTGTAAAGCGCTGCAATTACGAACTGAATCGCCTCAAGGCGCTAGATGTATTCTCTGTAGCCAGCTTCTAGAAAAGGAAGGTCTTTAGTTTTTTCCTGAAGGCCTGGTGGTTTTCTTCCATGCGGAGGTTGGTTGGGAGAGCATTCCATAGTCGAGGTCCTTGGACTGCAAATCTACGTTCTCCCTTTGCTTTGTAGCGGTATTTGGGAATGAGGAGGAGGTTTTGGTTAGCTGATCGAAGACTGCGATTCGGTGTGTAGCGTTTTATTTTTTCCCGGAGATATTGCGGAGCGTTTCCTTGTATGCATTTATGGGTGAGGCAGAGGGTCTTGAATATGATCCGATTCTTCACAGTTAGCCAATGTAGGCTTTTTAGGGATGGGGAGATGGATTCCCAGGGCTTTTTTCCTGTTAACAGTCTTGCCGCCGTATTTTGAATGAGTTGCAAGCGCGCAAGCTGATGTTGGGGTAGACCTACGTAGAGGGAATTTGCGTAGTCGAGTCGGGAATTGATGATTGTTCCCACAACTGCCGCTTTGTCCTCTTCTGGGATGAAGGGGATGAGTCTGCGAAGCAGGCGGAGGAGGTGGTGGGATCCGCTCACCACCGATCCTATTTGTGCATCCATTGTCATTCCTGAGTCAAAGATGACTCCGAGACTCTTGACTTTGGTGCTGGGGGAGATGGTCTGTCCGAGGATGGAGGGTGGTGTCCACGGAGTCTTAATTTTGGAATTTTTGTTGGCTTGCAGGAGAAGAAGTTCTGTTTTTGATTAGTTGAGTTTGAGGGAGCTAGTGGTCATCCAGTCATTGATTAAAGTGAGGCATTTCTGTAGTTGCTGATGATGATCTTTTTGTCCGTTAATGCGAAGGTAGAGTTGGGTGTCGTCTGCGTATGAGTGGAAGCAGAGGTCCATTTTCCTGATGATATTGAGAAGCGGGCGGATGTAGATGTTAAATAGCACTGGTGACAAGGGTGAGCCCTGAGGGACTCCACAGGAGACTGCCCGAGATTCCAAGGTGAATGTTCCCAGTTTCACTGTCTGAGAGCGATTCTCTAAGAAGGATGTAAACCATTTTAGGGCAGAATCTGTGGCTCCTGCAACTTCTGAGAGGCGGACAAGTAAAGTATTGTGGTCCACTGTATCGAATGCTGCGCTGAGGTCTAACAGTACCAGGAGACTCGGTTCTCCGTCATCTGCTGCTTCGAGGGCGTCGTCCCATATTTTGAGAAGTGCTGTTTCTGTGCCATGGCCTGGGCGGAAGCCTGATTGCAGAGGGTCCAGGAGGTGGTGTGTCTCCAGGTGGTGTTGTAGCTGCTGTACTACTGCTTTCTCTATAATCTTGGAGATGGTGTTGAGGCTTGTTATTGGTCTGCGGCAGTTAGGGTCTTTAGGGTCGAGATTAGGTTTCTTTAGCAGGGGTTTGACGATGCCTTGCTTGAGGGAGGTTGGCACAGTCCCTTCTTTGAATGATTGATTTATGAGATGTGTTAGGGTGGGGGCCAGGATGTCGGAACATTCTTTGAACAATTTGGTGGGGATGATGTCGTTCGGTGATGTGCTGTCGCAAAGGCTTCCGATGATGTTTTTAGTCGTGTCCGTAGTGATTGGGGACAAAAAGAACTTCGGTGGTTGAGTGATGTTCGTGTCGATATCCTCTTTTTGCATTGGTTGGGTGAGGTTGGTTGTTATTTTCTGATGAATTGCTTTCCGAATGTTGTCGATTTTGTCGATGAAGAAATCTGATAACTCATTGCAGAATTCTTGAGTATCATTTGCAGGGGGCTCTAGGCAGGTCGGGTTCATTGATTGAGCAACTATTTTGAAAAGTTCCCGTGGGCGCTTTAAGGCGGATGAGATGGTGTCTGCAAAATGTTCTTTTTTGGCTTTGAAGATTGCCATGTGGTATTTCACCGTGAGTGCTTTGTAGTTAGCATGGTTTTCCTTGGTGGGATTTCTTCTCCAAGTTCTCTCAGCTCTTCTGCGTTCTTGCTTGAGTAGGGTGAGAGTGCCATTAAACCAACTCGAGTTTTTCTTGCGGACGGGTGTTCTGCGTTTTGGCGCCACGGAGTCTGCTGTTTGTAGTAAAACATTGTTTAGGGAGTTGAGTGTTTGTTCCGTTGAGAGGTTTGGGTTTAGCAGAAGAATTTTGCTCGACAATGTAGTTTTGAAGAGTTCAGAGTGTAGTTTCTTCTGAGATCTATTCCAGTGTGTTGCTGTTGCCCGTTTCTGTTTTCGGAGGATGGTGTTAGTGGTGATTTTAAATTTGATAGCATGGTGGTCCGTCCATGGTAGTGGAGTGTTGTCCAGTATGTTGATGTCCATATTCTGTTTGAAGATGAGATCTAAAGTGTGTCCTGAACCGTGCGTAGGAGCATTTATCAGTTGTTGCAGGCCAAGTTCTTCCATTTGGTTAACGCAGGCGGTTGCAATAGGGTCTTGGGCAGAGTTTGCCCACAGATTGAGTCACTAAACAATCCGTGACTGCCGCCCCTCTCTCCCAATCCCTTCACTGGCTTCCCCTACCCCACCGTGTAAAATTCAAAATGCTAACCACAACATACAAGGCCATCCACAACATCGCCCCCATCTACATCACCAACCTCATCTCCAGATATCGCCCAAATCGTCCCCTCCGTTCCTCCCAGGACCTCCTGCTCTCTAGCTCCCTTGTTACCTCCTCTCATGCTCGCCTTCAGGACTTTTCCAGAGCCTCTCCAATCCTCTGGAACTCCCTGCCCCAGTATGTCCGATCAGCCCCTACCCTGTCCACCTTTAGGAGATCCCTGAAAACTCACTTATTCAGGGAAGCCTATTCCACACCCACCTAAAAACTGTCCCCGAGCCAACCCCCCCATCAAATCATTTCCTGCACCTATTACCTTTTGTAGCACCACCATCTCCCTTTAGAATGTAAGCTCTACGAGCAGGGTCCTCCTGTCCCTTCTGTATTAAACTGTACTGTAATTGTGCTGTCCCCCCTCTACATTGTAAAGCGCTGCATAAACTGTTGGCGCTATATAAATCGCGTATAATATAATAATTACATCATGCATAGGCATGGCTCTTCTTGTCTACTGTACATGGTAGTCAAGTAAAAATCAGGCCATCAAACTGGCTCTGCTGTCTGACAGAGCTTTAAAAATCTCAGGACTGGATAGATAGAAATATATTTTGGCAGGTAAAGCCTAGTAAACACCACTAGTTTTTTTTTTTTTTTTGTTCAATCCAGCGGGTGGAAAAAAAAAAAAAAAAAAAACCTGACAGCTTCGGTCAGAGCTGCTGTACTAACCATCAGATGTTAGTACAGTGATCTCTGATTGGCTGAGAGCACTGATCAGGAGCCAGTCGGCTACAGGTTTTTTCAGCATGCTTGTCAAACAGAAGCCGGCCAAACAGACTGCCTGCCATACACACAGGCTGAATGTCGGGCGGTTTTTATTAAACCAGCCATTGACTTAAGACCGCTCCTATATACTGTATGTATTTCAACTGTGTATGTCATTGTACCTTGCAGTACAGTGTTGGAATTTAAAAGTGAAAGCAAACAGTAAATCCAAATCACAACACAAAACAGTATAAGTTAACATGACAACAATAAAAGAGTTGATTGGCCAGCCATTTTGAGGACACAAGCAGGATAGTGCGGGTTTATACAAATTCTGTTTTTTTTCTTTTCAACAAGGATTTCTTCTCAAACTACATTCCACCCATTCTCCCCTGCCAACACTTCATTTGTAATTACTTATTGATACATTTCCCCTTCACTATTATGTCTGTCATTAACCAGCACTTATTTTTTTTAAACCATAAAACCGGATTATCAACACTGGTACAGCAATAACATCAAGGAGTAAATTAGAGAAGAGTCTGAAGGAGGAAGAAACCGAGACTACATTAGATCTCTGAAACACCTCCATCAACACATACAGAATAAAATGGAGTGTTGATGTCATGCTGTAAATGCCTAGCCTCTCAATATCTCAGATCATAAAAAGAAAGCTAGAAGAGCAGGACGCTGTAGGTTACGATAGCCACAGGACTACTATGGACCTGCCAAAAGCCACAGCATATTACAAGGGAGGTGCTGCCACCATGAATATAGGGAACGAAGAGCGAGGCTAGCACCCTGGACAGGCCTTTGACAGAGTGTTTTATTTAGAAAGCCAGTTAGGTCAATGACACAGCACAAGTGATCTAAGTGTTTACAAATCTTAAGGGCCCATTCACATCACTGGGCTCTGGCAATGCAGGTTACATGCTTTGGAGCATTGTGGTTAAATTTGTTGTGAATAACACCTCAACTTCCAATATGCATGGCTACCTGTGTGTTGTGCAGTCTGCCCAATATTTGCATGTATTGTGTTACTGTGCACTTCAGGCCAATTTTTTTTTGTTAATGCGTTGTTTATTGCAGCATGCCTAAACACAACTTTATACTGTGGTATAAATGGGTCCTAAATCTATTTTTTAGTATGTTTGACATCATGTCTCATACTATACAGTTTTCTTAAGAAAACTTTTTTTTTAAGTGAAAATATTGCAAATTTCCTAGCTAGAGACCTGCTTCATAATTAGAAGCAGTGTTGTCAACTGGTTATATCTGATAGGCAGCCCAATGGCCAACTGAACATAGCGGACTGACAATGGTGCAGCTAATTGTGATGCAAACTTTAAAGGAATACATGTAAAGAATTAAAACTTCCAGGCAATGTACAAGCTCTATGCATTAGCCCCTTTTTGCAAACCCTGTTTTCCAAGACCATGCTTGTGTGGCCTAATCCACTCATCATTTATACAAACTATTAGACCAACAGGAATGAACAAACATGCAACTTTTAGGAAGCCTTGTTAGCATGCCTCCACTGTAACAAAACACTAATCTATCAATATTTCACCACTATACTAATTAATGACAGCAATGCCACTTGAATTTTGACAAGGCACCCCAAGGAGATATCCAGCGCGTCCTTTTTATTTAAACGTACAAAGCATGTTCTTAATTTACAACAAACAGCAGATAACATACATTTATTAAACAATGTTTGCATGTAAATATTTTAGTTCGTCACAAATTAACGAACACGCTTTGAGATGAAAAATGCCTTTTGCAACCAGATTGTATATTTAAACACACAATTAGATTAGAGAACATATGCCCAAACTTTGTAATGAGAATGTTTTCAATGTGGACTGAAGAAGCCGATTCAGCGAAAACACAAGAGATGGCAGCTTAAAACAGAAATATGGCATATGTTGAACAGAAAACTAAAAGGTGCCTATAGAAATTAGATGACCAGTCATGCTACGATCTCTGCAACCTTTTTGTGGTAGTACAGCAAAAAAACAATATAGCACATGGATTGGGTCTAAATGTTAACCTCTTTTGTATTACCCGGTGAGTCAACCCAGGAATGCTGTGATTAGAAGCCTAAATCTATTGCTAGCTTCTTGCATCTCTTGAGGGCTCTACAATCAGTCTCTATTGGATAATAAAATGGTATTTTTGATTTATCATAACATTCTTTTATTGGAGCACATGATGAGATACAAGAACAAAGCTGTAAAGACAGCCCAGTGTAACCCCTCTGACTCCTTCCAGCATGCCACAGTTTTGTTAGCAAGCAATAAAAAAGTGGATAATGAGAATAGTGGAGAAGGTCCCACGTCCCATCATGTACTCCAAGAAAAGTACCGGTATTTTACAGCAAGTCAAACATCTTTTTCCTAAATCATACATTACAGGACACAGAATGAGTATTCAGGTACACTGGGATGTCCAAAGGAAGTCTGAGAGGCGGACAACAGAGCAAAGGTTAACAGGCCCACAAAAGCTAACAGGTTAACAGAGCTGCCTGAAAAAATTCTAAGCGAAGCCGGCATCAGCTGAGGCCTGAACATTAACCTGATAAAATGAACAGGTGAACAGAAGACCAGGTGGCAGCCTTACAAATCTGAGAAACTGATGCCAATTGCTAAAAAGCCCATGAAGCACTAACTCACCTAGTAGAGTGCACTTTGACAGGGAAAGGGGGAACCTTGCCCTTGAGGTCTTAAAGTATAACTAAAGGCAAAACTTTTCTTTTAGTTTTGGATAGAGGGGAGAGGGACTAGCAAACCTGACAGTTTTTATTGGGTTCTGTTAAAGTGGATGTAAACCCTCATATATACCCAGTGAAGTGAACAGCGTCAGATACACAGATATACAAGTAAAACTTATGTAGCAAGATTTATTTCATATCTGCTGTCATCAGCTTTCTATAGTTCTTTAGAAATTGCACATTGTGTTAGAAATTTTTTCTTACCATTTCAGCAGTGGGAGGGGAGTCTGGGCATACACTGTGTGTGAGCTGATTGGAGGACAGGCACACACCCACCTCCACATAAGCAGACTAACGAAGAAACTTGCAGAGCTGTGCTGTGAAAAGACAAGCTCTCTTCTTATCTGTCGCTAAGCACATCCCAGACACAAATTTCAAGCTGCTTTTATCTCCTGTGTCGGAGAACTTGTCAGAGGTTATCATGCTGATAACAGAGGAAGGCCCCTTTCACACATGTGTATCAGTTTTCACGGACTCCGCTTGCTCAGCAGGGATCGCTCCGTTGATCCCCGCTGAGCCGGCTCACTGTGCAGAGATGGATCTGTCAGATCTCCGCTCTCCTCTATAGGGAGATCGAATGAAGACGGACCGTCTGTCCATTTTCATCTGATCCACCAGACGGATGGAAAATAGGGTTTCCATCTGTCTGGATTTAGCGGAGCGGACCGGATCCAATGTCAGTGGACATGTCACCGCTGACATCAGTCACTCCATAGAGGTGGATGGAGCGTCTGTTCAGGTCCGCCTGAAAAAACTGATAGGTGGACTTAAACGGTCCGCATGTGGGAAAGGGGCCTAACAGAGCAGCAGAAAGACATGGGACTTAAGGCTTTGTAAACACTACAGATATATGTGCATATGTCGGATTTCATGAATGGGGTTTACAACCACTTTAAGGCTGCCAATTCAAACTTGACTCGCAGAAGCGATGGCAACGAGGAAAGCAACTTTGTGAGTAAGGACAGACAGAGGAATATCCCGAATAGGTTCAAATGCACGGATTTTAAGAGCGGACCGTACCAGGTTGAGATCAGGCAGAATGATTAGAAAAATGCACAGAACAAAAAATGTGAGTGACACCTTGTACGAAGGCCTTCACTTAGAAGAGGCAAGGGGTCTTGGAAGAACCACTAAGGTTGAGCTCTGACCACTGATGGTCTGATCCAGAGGCTGAATATACATACTCCAAGTGTGTTGTTAGACTTCAAAAGAATTTCACTTTGCAACTTTCAAAAGTGTAGAGAGGACTGAACTTTGTAGGCCATCGTTTCTCAGGACCTGGGCTTTAATAGTCACATTGGGAAGGCCAGCATCTGGGAAGAAGGGTGGCAGACTGTTGCTTGAGACAGAATGTCAGCATGACGTGGGAGGGCACAAGGAGAGCCTCCCAGAAGTTCCATTATGTCCAAGTACCATGTGCTCTTGGGCCAGTTTGGTATGATCAGAATCATACATGGAGTAGGGAAGGAAGGAGCTTCAGAGAAAAAAAGTTTATATCAGGTTGAACTGATCCTACAGTCACCAGAGCCTCCAATGTGAAGGTTAGAAGATGCCTGGATCTTGAGACAAATCTGCTCAGTTTGTGTTAACTGTGAAAGCTAGGAGGTCCACCTGGAATTGTGGTCTTGAAAAAACACAATTCAGAGTTCAGATGTTATTGACTGAGGAAGTCTGTCTGCCAGTTTTCCATGCCTCAGGTATGCATGGTGGTCAGGGCTGGAACGTGAAGTTCTGCCCAAGTCAGAATCTAATTGGCTTCTCTTCGAGCTGGAAGACTTTTGATGCCTTCCTAATAGTTGATGTAAGCCACTGTTATTGTCTGACTGAATCCTGACCAGGTGACCTCACATGAAAAAGGGCCAGCTTTGAAGCAATAACCAAATCGCCCTGAGTTTCAGAATATCAACCCAAAGATGAGCTTTCTCTGATGGCCAAGTTCCTTGTACCAAAAGGGTACCTAGAACTTCTCCCAGCCTTATAGGCTGGCATCTGTTGAAAGCACTTTGTAAACTATTGGTAGAAAGTTTTCCTGATTTCATCGCTGACCTTGTGAACCACCAAGCCAGGGCAAGCCTGGTCCTGATAGTCAGGCCTATAAAATGATCCAGAAACTGCACCCTCTAGGCCAATGCAGCCAGAATAAGGAATTGCAATGGTCTAGAGTAAAATTGGGCACAAGGACCTGCCTCAAAAAAGGTGGACACCATTAGGCTCAAGACCATTATGCAAAAACATAGGATCGGGTGGCTCCTGGGCTGCAGAGATCGAATGTGGGAGAAGGAAGACTGCAATGTTGTCAAGGGGAAGAAAAAACGTGAACAGTGCCATATCTAAGATCAGTCCTAGATACTCCAAGTAATGAGACTGCTCTAGTGCTTATTTCCAGGGATTTAGGATCCAGACTAAAAGCCCAAGTTGACTGTTCTCTCAGAAGAAGGGCATCCAGATATCCCACTATGAAGAAGCCCTAAAAGTGTAAAAGTAAATCAAGAACAGGGGCTACCACCATGGTGAAGACCCAAGGTATATAGACAGGCAGGTAGCATTGATGCACCAGGAAGATGGAGACACAACTAGGCATTCTTGATGTCCACAGAGGAGGCCAGAACATCTCCCTGACAGTGCAAATTCCATACAGAATTTTTGATCTAAAACCTTTAGAACCAGTATAAAGCTGGTGCCGCCCTTTTGAACTGGAACCTTAAAACCTTTCATTTTCTGGGACTGTGCTTATGAACCCCTTGAGAGAGCAGATGCATTAGTGCAGCACTAAGGTCCACCAATCTCTGCAGGGATGTTGGCAAGTTTCACAACACAAAGCAGTGTGGAGACACAAACAGAAATTCAAGTTTTTAGCCCTTGGATCCAATGTTCTGGATCCAAATATCTAAAATGTCATGAAACCAGATGGCTGCAAAGGCCAACAGACAACCCCAACTCAGACAATTGAGGGGGCTTAATTGTTAGGAGGACTTGCACACAGACGTTGAGGACTTGGAGATCCAATACCTACAGTGTAACTGTGCCCCAGGCTTTGACTTAAACCTCAAGGCATGAGAGAAATGAAAGTACCGTATTTATCGGCGTATAACACGCACTTTTTCCCCCTTAAAATCAGGGGAAAGTCGCAGGTGCGTGTTATACGCCGATCCCCTGCGATCCCGACCTGTCAAAATAACAAAATCGCCGACCGCGATTTGAAAATGGCGCCGCCGGCGCCGAAATACACAGAGCCGGTCCTCGGCTCTTTCCGGCGGCTCTCGTTTACTTTCGGTTTCACTCGTAGCCCCGAGCGGAGCTATCCGAGTAGGTTCGGATAGCTCCGCTCGGGGCTACGAGTGAAACAGAAAGTAAACGAGAGCCGCCGGAAAGAGCCGAGGACCGGCTCTGTGTATTTCGGCGCCGGCGGCGCCATTTTCAAATCGCGGTCCGCGATTTTGAAGCCCAGCAAGCAGGGACAGCTGATCGAAGGCTGCACTGGGGCAAGGCTGCACTGGGGCAAGGCTGCACTGGGGAAGGCTGCACTGGGGAAGGCTGCACTGGGGAAGGCTGCACTGACAAGGCTGCACTGACAAGGCTGCACTGACAAGGCTGCACTGACAAGGCTGCACTGGGGAAGGCTGCACTGACATGGCTGCACTGGGGCAAGGCTGCACTGAGAAGGCTGCAATGATGGGCATTTAAATGTAAGTTTTTTTCCCTTCAACTTCCCTCCTAAAAGTTTTTTTTTCCTTAAAATTCCCTCCTAAATTGGGGTGCGTGTTATACGCCGGTGCGTGTTATACGCCGATAAATACGGTAATTTTTTTTTTACTCAGGACAGAAGTGGAAAGTTTCCACTGTGACGTTTTAGGGGGCGTGGTCAACATCACCCAGTGACCACGCCCCCTAAAACGTCACAGTCCCAGCATGCCCAGGGACTGTGACATCATAAGGGGGCGGGGTCTCCGCCTATATAAGTCACAACGCAGCCCTCAGAGAACAGTCCAGCCGGAGAGAGCATCGTGTCAACATCTGGAGAAGAGAAGAGAAGAGAAGACAAGAAGCCCAGAAGTCCGGACCTCTGCTGGCAAGAGAGCTACCTGAAGACAGCGGAGGAGCCGGCTGAAGGACTGGAACACCGGGAGAAGAGAGTGGAGAAGAACCAACCGGACGCCGGGAGAAGATGAACCGGAGGGACCCCCGAAGCCGGAAGAAGACCCCCGAAGATGGAGGAAGACCCCCCCCGGAGCTGTTTAATAAAATATTTTAAAAACCTGTGTAGTGTTATATTATTTACATTTTTTCCCTAGGTGAATGGGTAGGGGTACCATGTACCCCATACTCATTCACATAGGGTGGGGGGCCGGGATCTGGGGGCCCTCTTATTATAGGGGGCTCCCGGATTCCAATAAGCCCCCCGCCCGCAGACCCCGACAACCAACGGCCAGGGTTGTCGGGAAGAGGCCCTTGTCCTCATCAACATGGGGACAAGGTGCTTTGGGGTGGGGGGGCCCGCAGGGCGCCCCCCTCCCCCAAAGCACCCACCCCCCATGTTGAGGGCATGCGGTCTGGTACGGTTCAGGAGGGGGGGGGGGCGCTCGCTCGTCCCCACCCCCTTTCCTGACCGGCCAGGCTGCGTGCTCGGATCGGGGTCTGGTATGGATTTTAGGGGGGACCCCACGCCGTTTTTTCGGCATGGGGGGTTCCCCTTTATAATCCATACCAGACCTAAGGGCCTGGCATGCCCCGCGCTCGCCGCAATAGGAAAATTTGTTTTTCCTATTGCAGCGTGCGCGAGATGCAATACCCTGCCCTCGCGTCGTATCTGGTCCGTTGGACCAGCATACACACGAGCGGGCTTTCCGTCGGACCAGCACACAGACGAGCGGACTGTCCGCCAGAAACTGAGTCCGACGGAAAGATTTAAAACTTGTTTCAAATCTAGGTCCGGTGGGCTTTTGGGAAAAAGTCCGCCAGAAAAGTCCGCCGGCGCCTACACACGGGCGGATTGTCCGGCACACTCTGGTCCGCCGGACCAAGTATGCCGGAAAGTCCGACCGTGTGTACGCGGCAAAAGTCCGACCGTGCATATGTTCCATAGAACATTTGTCGGAATTTCCGTCAACAAATGTTTGAGAGCAGGTTCTCTAATTTTCCAACAACAAAACTTGTTGTCGGAAATTCTGAGCGTGTGTACACAATTCCAACACACAAAAGTCCACGCATGCTCGGAATCAAGCAGAAGAGCCGCACTGGCTATTGAACTTCATTTTTCTTGGCTTGTTGTACATGTTGTACGTCACCGCGTTCTTGACATTCTGAATTTCCGACAACATTTGTGTGACCGTGTGTATGCAAGACAAGTTTGAGCCAATATCCTTTGGAAAAAAATCCACGGTTTTGTCTTCGGAAAATTCTATCGTGTGCACAGGGCATAAGGCTTCTTCGCATCTGTACCAAAAGAAGGGACCATTCTGGATCAACACAATAGGGTAGGGCAGCTGACATGAGTTTCCATTTTTGAAGGAAGGATCTTTTAGGATCCCATAACCTTGCACCAGGCAGCTATTTCTGGCAGATGGACAGCATCATAATTGCAGGTTGAGGGGCAGGACCTGCAAAGGACAATAAGATCTTAGAAAGGGCTTCTAGTGTTTTAACTACTGGGTCATTAAACAAAAGGATGTTCTCACAGGAAATGGCTGGATACCATACATCAGTGGCGGCCCGTGCACTATGGCCACACGGGAGCCCCCCCCCCCCCCTTTCAGGACGCATGGATTCCTATGGTGGGGCTGGTACATTTTGAAGCACCTGATTAGAGCCAGAAGCTCTAATAGGCTTCAAGATAGGGTGGGCTCGGGGCGCAGAGAGTGCGCCCTGATCCCACCCAATTGTGTGACGATAGCGAATTCATTTTCGCCATTTGACGGCTGAGTGGCTGCATATGACAGGCACAAGTGGCTGCATATGACGGGCACAAGTGGCTGCATTTGATGGACACAGTAAGGCTGCAATTGATGAGGAAGGGGGGGTTCAGTATTTGTTTTCAGTTTGTTTGCGCCCCCCAAAAAAATTTTGAGCACCAGCCGCCCCTGCCATACATAAATGCTGGAAGACAGAAGGATCTAGTGGACATGACCCAGAGAGAAGACATTTATTCGCCCAGGACAAAAAACTGAGGCATGCTGGAAGTGGAAAGGTGTTAAAAAGATTAATTTCTGTGGCCTGCTGTTTGGTCAACTTTTACAAAATCAAAAAAAAAAAAAAAGTTCTGGTTTGCCATCATCAATTAAAGAGTATATGAACTATCAGTGACAAGCTGAACCAACACCCAGTCTTTAGCAGGCAAGTGTGGACAGACCTGTAGCAGTTTTGTTTCTTTACATAATAAGCTATATGTGAGTGGAACAGATAATAATTGGTCTGTCCAAGATTTGTTATGCCAGGGTCCAATCTCCTGAAGGCAGCCTAACCAAATTTACTTGAATATTCATCCTTTGTCCTGTAATATATGATTAAGAAAATATTTTCACTGGACTGTTTAATCTCCTATATTACATCTCCCACAATAGGGCATTTGGGGACATAAATGTAAACTTTTAGTCTATGTTCATTTATAATAAATATACAGCACATGAATGGCAAGTTTAATAGCCTAAGGGGATTAAATAAGACAGTCACCAGTAAAGTCAACTAAAAGGTGTGTTCCCAGTACATTCCAAGTCCTAGAAGAACAAATTGAAAACAAGTGTGCGGATTCCAGGCCAAAACCTGCTTCAATAAAACGCTAACTAAGCTTGAAGAAATATATAGTCCTAGGTGAGAGTGTAACATCAAACCTTGCCCCCTCACTCAATTCGCCATCACCCATATGTCATGCTTCATTTCATATACAATGTTAATTGGGAATGCAGGTGGTATTAACTACTGAGTGTCTGTCACACAGTTAAATTTATTACACAGTTATTTCCTCAAGTATAATATACCGACATAATATCAGGCTACACTCAATGGACACCTTGGAAGGGCATTCCAACACTGATGTAATAGTAATGATGAACTTTATCTAAACACGCTTGATTTATTTTTTTTTCTTTTAGATGCTTGGGAAGCAACACCAAACACATTGTTTTTTGAAATGCCACCTAAGATATATATACACAGTAGGTAGATAGATAGATATCCTAATACACTGCTCAAAAAAAAATTAAAGGAACACTTTGAAAACATATCAGATCTCAATGGGGAAAAATATCATGCTGGATATCTATAATAATGTGTTAGGAACGAAAAGGATGCCACATGATGCAGCAGGCTAGTCCATTTTGCTGAAATTTCATTGCAGCAACTCAAAATGATACTCAGTAGTTTGTATGGCCCCCACGTGCTAGTATGCATGCCTGACTACGCTGAGGCATGCTCCTAATGAGACGATGGATGTTGTCCTGGGGTATTACTTCCCAGATCTGGACCAGGGCATCGGAGAGCTCCTAAACAGACTGAGGTGCAACCTGGCGGCATTGGATGGACTGAAACATAATGTCCCAGCAATGTTCTATTGGATTTAGGTCAGGCAAGCGTGGAGGCCATTCAATGATATCAATTGCCTCGTCCTCCAGGAACTGGCTGCACACTCTCGCCACATGAGGCCCAGCATTGTCGTGTACCAGGAGGAACCCAGGATCCACTGCACCAGCGTAGGGTCTGATAATGGGTCCAAGGATTTCATCCCGATACCTAATGGTAGTCATGTTGCCATTGTTTAGCCTGTAGAGGTCTGTGCGTCCCTCCGTGGATAGGCCCCCCCAGACCATCACTGACCCACCACCAAACCAGTCATGCTGAACGATGTTACAGGCAGCATAATGTTCTACATGGCTTCTCCAGACCCTTTCACGTCTGTGCCATGTGCTCACAGTGAACCTTGCTCTCATCTGTGAAAAGCACAGGGCGCCAGTGGCGGACCTGCCAATTCTGGCATTTAATGGCAAATGCCAATCGAGCTTTACGTTGCCGGGCAGTGAGCACAGGGCCCACTAGAGGACATTGGGCCACCCTCATGAAGTTGGTTTCTGATTGTTTGGCCAGAGACATTAACACCAGTGGCCTGCTGGAGGTCATTTTGTAGGACTCTAGCAGTGCTCATCCTGTTCTTCCTTCCACAAAGGAGCAGATACCGGTCCTGCTGATGGGTTAAGGACCTTCTACGGTCCTGTCCAGCTCTCCTAGAGTAGCTGCTTGTCTCCTGGAATCTCCTCCATGCTCTTGACACTGTGCTGGGAGAGACAGCAAACCTTCTGGCAATGGCACGTATTGATGTACCATCCTGGAGGAGTTGGACTGCCTGTGCAACCTTTATAGGGTCCAGCTATCGCCTCATGCTACCAGTAGTGACACTGACATTAGCCAAATGCTAAACTAGTGAAAAACATTTCAGAAAAGATGGATAGGGAAAAAAAAAATGTCAGTGGCCTCCACCTGTAAAACCGTTCCTGTTTTGGAGGTCGTCTCGTTGCCCATCTAGTGCAACTGTTGCTCATTTCAATATTACCAAAGCAGCAGATAATCCCCTCTGCTACTTAACTGACCAGATCAATATCCTAGGTGTTTAAATCACCTCGATACAGGGCACTTTCACCCCCTTCCTGCCCAGGCCATTTTTTAGCTTTCAGCGCTGTTGCACTTTATATGACAATTGCGCGGTCATGCAACACTAAACCCAAATACATTTTTTATCTTTTTCTTCACGCAAATAGAGCTTTTTGGTGGCATTTAATCATTGATGGGATTTTTTTTTTTAACAAAAAAGAAAGATAACATTGAAAAAAAAAAAAATTCTTATTTTCTGTCAGTAAAATGAATTTTTCTCCTTCACTGATGTGTGCTGATGAGGCTACACTGATGGGCTCTGATGAGGTGGCACCTATGGGCACTGATGAGGCAGCACTTATGAGGAGGCACTGATATGCGGCACTGGTGGGCGGCACTGGTGGGCACTGATGGGCAGCACTGGTGAGCAGGCACTGACTGGCATCACTTATGGGCACTGCTGGGGCTTTCCTGTAATCAGGGCACTGATAAGTACCCCGATTACCTGCCCAGGTCTCCTCTGCGAGGAGATGCTGCTGATCGAAACTTCCCGCCACACACTATCAGGGTGAGACGAGGAGAGCCGATTCACGGCACTTCCATATTTACATGTGACCGGCTGTGATTGGACACAGTCGATCACATGGTTAAAGAGCTGCAGCTCTTTACAGAGATTGGGGTCGCACCGTGTCCTAGCAACACGGCGCGGCCACGATTGCCGCGCCGTAGGCGCGCAATAGCGGCCGTTCTGGGCCGCTGTCATATGAAGTCCTTCCAGAATGAGAGTCGCACTGTCCCTCTGTCATTTGACGGTGGGCGGGCGGTAAGTGGTTAATTGACTTGATGCTATACTCTGATTAAAAAGTGTTCCTTCAATTTTTTTCAAGCAGTATACACACACAAACACACACTATATTACCAAAAGTATTGTGAAGTCTGCCTTTACACACACATGAACTTTATTGGCATCCCAGTCTTAGTCCACAGCATTCAATATTGAGTTGGCCCACCCTTTGTAGCTGTAACAATTTCAACTATTCTGGAAAGGCTGTCCACAAGGTTTAGGAGTGTGTCTATGGAAATGTTTGACCATTCTTCTAGAAGAGGTCAGGCACTGATGTTGGACTTGCTCCAGCATCAACTGCACATCTTTCATCTGAATCGGCTTCAAGTGGATGATAGCTGCACAATGTGTGTCAGCACGACCAACTGCACACTCCACCAGGAACACATAGGTGACCATGCAGGAGCACAATTGGAAGACAATGGTCACTCCATAACAGGAAGTGAGCAAACAGGGACATACATGGCAGGGGTCAGCAGGGTATCTTTAAATAAAAGATACATATTTAAAAAAAAGATGCCAAGTAAGCGATACAAATATACATTGCTATAAACACATATATATTTTTTTTAAAGATGCCTACATTTAGCTCATGCTTTATTTTTGTCCCTGCAACCTGCTTGAATAACCCTAATGTAAACAACATTGAGATGTGGACAATGTGCTGACATCTAGCTTAGTTTCTGCAGATGCTGCTCCGAGCCACCACCAACCAATGCGTTTTGCAGAAATGAGACAAACTTGTCAACTTGCCACAAAACATCACCCTCTAGTGGTGGCTAAGACTGGCTGAAGGAAGAAAATCAGATGTAAACAAATCACTAGGGGCTGCAAGCCAGCATGTCTTTTAGAAGTGCAAGTAGCATTTGCAGCTGTGTTACTTGAGCAGGCTGCTGGCACAAGTAAAAATAAGATATTCATGAAAAGTATACCCCAATGGACAATTGAACTCATAATAGGACATGCAGATCAATCTATAAAAACACAAATGATTTTAACAAATATACTAGATGTAAGAAGGCAATTATCAGTCCTCAACAATCTTTAAAAAAAAAATGATACCTAGCTGGTATAAAAGCTAAAGAAACCATTAACCGCATAGATCAGACAGACGACTGCAGGAGAACATGTTAGCACACATATGGCAGACAGATAAATTAGGTACATCAAGATTATTTTTGGCAAGGAAGCAGCCAAGTGTTTAAGCCAATTTAGCAATCTGTCATTAATAATATAAACATATATTAAAATATGAATTCCTTAAATTCACTGTGAGCGTTTAATTACCTATTAAGCTAGTGCTCCACTGATAAGTCTTGATCTAGGGAACGGTGAGAATAAATACATTCACACTGAGCCTATTCATATATTTTCTGAGTACAATATACAGTACACTGTATTTTGGGATAATGAACATGTACCGAATAATTTTTTAGAAGGATTCTGCCTCATGAGCTTTTAAAGTGAACCTTTTTTGGTTCAGATTACCATCCAAAATAGCCTAGGTCCACAGAGCTCACAACTCAAGGTAAAGCCATGCATCTGTACAATAGCTTAAGAGTACCCAAGATCCCTGAATCAGGGGGCTGATTTATAAAAATAAAAAAATCTTATGGAGTGGTCATAAGGCCTACCTCTTCACTTCTATCCCATTCCTTTTGGCTACCATATGTGATGGCTGGCGTCTTTGCCAAATGGAAGGTCCAGGAGCAGAAGACGGTGAGCATGAGCTCGACCACAGAGCAGAACTTTTAAGATTCATCAAGAGTGCAAGCAGACATCACTAAGTTGCATTTCACTATTATAGGACCATAAATTTTACCACATCTGGCCAAACCCTTTGTTAATATTTGGAAAAATTCACAAACATTAAAGATGGACTTTGAATGTACTACCGCAACACACACTTATTTGTGGTGGGCTTACGTATCAATAGTCACATTTACCTGAAACACACAGAATTAGGAGTTTTGTAAAAAAAAAAATTTAAAAAAATTCTGACAGTCCGGCCACATACAGGATGATGATAATATTCAATCTATTCTGCTTCTCCCCTCTCTTCCAACAGGCCTTGTTTTTTGCTTGACATGGTGGTTGTGTTATCAAAACCCCAATCTAGTTTTCAAAGCAATTCTAAAATGTCTGTATTGTCTGTGCTTGTTGTCATTTAATTTGACAACAACTCTTACCCCTTTAGGCAGGCCATGCAAATTTCTTTCCTGTAACCACAGGAAGTGCTGACAGGGGCAATTATCTTCTACTGGCAGGGAAGCCGCCCCCCCCCCCCCCCCCCCCAGGAGAAGACAGTGACGATTGCTAGCGGCTAAAGCAGCCCTGGCAGGCTGGTTGTACCCAAGTCGATTGATTGAACTTTACACATTCAGGCTGCTTAATAATGGTTCAAATCTCAACTGGTTCCTGCTGAACTGGCCGAGATTCTAACCATGTATGGCCGAGATACATGGTACAGAATTATAGTGATTGGATTTTGCATTTGATAACAGCGGTGCTACACAAGCATCTACACCTCTCTTTAATGTTCTTGGACACTCACCATCCTCACATCATGGTGATTAGATAAAAGTGACAGATTGACCAGTGTGTCTATAAATGCTGGAATATGTCCCCAACAATAATCAGAGCTGAGGAAGACACTTGGATGAGTGTTGGAATACCATCAGCAATACAGAACAAATCTAACTGAATGTGACTAACTACTATTAGTTACACCATAACCTGGATAAATGAAAAGCTTCATATTTACTGCTCAGAGAAGAGGACCATATAAATGATACCGGTTGTAACTACAAATACAGTCTAGAAAAATCCTACCTTTGGCACTTGGCTCTAAAGCTGGCTGCTAGAATGTGGATTTCACCAGCTGCCACAGGGCAAGGTGAGGCCCTATAAAACACTTCCTATCTTTAAATGAGGACTTGGCAGGTTCGTGTTAAACACCCAGGATCTAGACCGCGAGCCGTGTTCCAGCTGGCTGGAAGGAAAGTTTTGCTTTCTGTAGACTGATAAAATAAATATGTATGTATAGATCAAGGCATTTAGGGTTATAGCAGATCAACCTTTTTCGTGAGAAGTTGCCATATGCATATCTTTAGAAGTATGAACAGACACCAATTCTTCATTCTGCTTTCTGTAACACAATCTGAAGTCCTCTTTGCTATATTTGCCTGCAACAAAAAATCTCACCACAGTAAACAAAAACCACACACACGGAGCAGGCAGCTGCAATGATTAAGACACATAGGGAACACAGGGACATCTCAGGGTTTTAATACTCGGTTGGACTTATTTCTGCATGGACCTCAGAGGACAACTGAAGATTGCACAAACAACAAATCCAACTAGGTTAACCAAGAACGTATCTGACGATGGTTGTTTCTACTCCATAAACTACACACCTGTTATGGGAACCCATCTAAGATGCAGGTATTTGCCATGTTTTGTAATATCTTCAGTGCTTCCAACTAATGGGGCTTAGCATCTGCTTACATAATAAAAATAAAGGGTCTTCTCTACTTTAAATAAATACTTGTACCCGAATGCCAAATTCTGCCAGCAGGTACTGCTGCACAGTATCTGCTACTTCCTTTAATCTTCCATTTTTATTTTTTTTTATTTAGATGGGACGTGAACATTTCTGGGGAAACTCCTTTAAAAGGCTTGTACACACTATAAGAAAATCGGGCGAACATTTTCGTCCAAGGAACGATCGTACGATTTTCTGATAGTATGTACACAACTTTTGGCAGCCAATTCTGGCCTCCCGAACGAAAATTTCCGAAGGGACGAACTCCAAAATATTTCTCATACGGGAACAGAACCAACAATTTTCGTTTAATGTGTACCGTTTTAGCAAAAACTTCGTATAAGAAATATAAGAAAAACAAAAGACATCCCGGGTGCAAGAAAGAAAATGAAATGTCCCCAGATGGTACACAGGAAAAAAGAATTGTAACTATTATCCATTCCCCAAGTAAATCTTACACTGCTTCATGTTGGTCCACCTTGTACTTGCCACCTAATCTTCTCCCAAGAGAAGGTACTGCTCTGGTACGGAGCCAAGAAAACTTGAGGTAAAGAAGAGGATGAGAGCACAATACCATATAGAAGATCCAGATCAAGTTTTATTGCAACAATCCACAGATAAAATTATCATCACAGCTCCACAAAGACAAGGGCAAACGTTTAATGCTATAGAGCCTGTATCCATTGTCCACCAACACTAAAATTATTGTTTTTTTTTTTAATGTTGGCTACATGTCCTGCATATTTCAGGATTACCTAGTACTCTGCTATTTATCAAAGAATTCTGTTAAATGCATGTTAAAAAAGGAAGTTTTTTTTGTATATAGTGAAAAAAAAAAAAAAATTGAATTTTTTTTTGGATGGCAGCTTTTAAATATTACAAGGTATGTGCCAGAGACAGAAGCATTCCAAATTATAAGGTATGCGTCAGAGAATGAAGCATTATTTTTATGCAATCATGCTGTTATTTTAACATTTTGTACAATGAGTAAGAAATAAACCAGAAGGAGTTGACTCTTCCCTTTACTATTACATAACTGTGGTTACTAGCACACAAATGTAAAGTCAACAACGACAGCCTACTTCTTACAATTTGGAAAAAAAATCTCCAAACGTCTGTTCACGCCATTGTCCAATGGTTTTTTCCTTTCACTTACAAGTCAACACGCTTTCAAATGGAATCAGACAGATCACAGCACAGACCGGGTTCTATCTGTCATCTACAAGACAAGTTTAAACAACAAACTGAACCTCAGATTGGATAAAAAATTAATCTTTTATTGTTATCCAATTTAAACAGTCTGGAAGCTATGATCTGAAAGTACAAAGGAAATCAGATGAAGAGCTATCCATAGCGTTTTCAATATGAATTTTACCATGTATAAACAAATGAGAAATGACTAATCTGTACAGTATTTCCTCGCTGGTGAAGAAATAACATCTCCTTTTGAAAAGGGCCAAAGAATGGCATTTAGAATAGATGTGCCATGTGGATATTCTGTATGTCTGGGACACTTCCTTCTTTTGCCCTTTCTATATAATAAGATTATATCTGGGTTTAACTTTATATACCTGAAGTCAATAAGACACACCAAAACTTCAGAGGTACCATTGTTTTAAAGGCTTTCTTCATTCTTCTTGCCATAGAATATGTGGTTATTTAGATGCATTTAATTTTTTTTTACTTAAAACACATATTACAAATAACAATGTGTTACAAAAATACCCATTTTTTTATGGTTAATAGCAGCATAAAAGGGGCTCTGGTTCTTAAACCTACATTAAACTCGGTTTCTGAATACAAGAATTAGGGAGAGGATCAAAATAACACCTTTTGTTGGGGGAGTGCTCTGTGCTCCCTCTGGTGGTCAGTCAGTGCTCTGCACGGATCATGTGGTCTCCACTGAGAAAGGTGAACACCGGTTAGGCATTGCTACTGTTTGACTAGATTTATAAAAATATTGATGCCTAAAATGGGATTTGCACTAAAAAGTAGTGACTTACCGCTAATTAACGCATAAATTGCTGCATTAAATTGAAGGAAAAAAATGTAGGGGATAAAGTTTGTAAATAACTTCAACAAGTGAAGGGGATCCATCAAGTATGGCAGCCAGGTACATAACATAAAAGAAATGCCAGAGTAAAACCGGAGACACTGAGCATATATACTGGTCAACCCGAGTTGGGTAAAGTTAGTATTCTTCATTCTTCTCTTGAATGTAATAAACAAAATAGTAGCTTGACCTCCCAATCTAGGACCTAGTTAATAGCATTAAAGGGCCAGGAAATAAGGGTTTACAATGAATAAAAAGGCTAAAAAAAATGAGGCCAGCAGCTGACATCAGTTTAACCCCTTCACGCCTAAGGGTAAAACAAATCCCTGCTCAAGCACAATTTTGAAACTTTGACATGTGTTAGTAAAACTGTATATATCATCACAACTACTTTGTGAATCCAGGTAGATTATACTGCATTTCTTTCAGGACATATTGGGCTTTCATTTGGTGGTAAATGGTAATGCATATCTTCTGTTTTTTTTTTTTATTATCAAAAGAAAACTAACCAAAATACTCCCTTCCTGACCAGAGCAATTTGGCACGGTGTCGCTTTAACTGACAATTGAGCAGTCGTGCCACATTACACCCACACAAAATTGACGTCCTTTTTTGCCCACAAATAGAGCTTTCTTTTGGTGGTATTTTATCGCCTCTGCGGTTTTTATTCTTTACGCTATAAACAAAAGGATAGCGACAATTTTGAAAAAAAAAAAACGCAGCGACATTATAGCGGACACATCAGACAATTTTGACACATTTTTGGGACCATTGGCATTAATACAGCGATCAATGCTATATAAATGCATTGATTACTGTAAACATGTCACTGGCAGGAAAGGGGTTAACACTAGGAGGCGATCGAGGGGTTAACTGTTTTCCCTGGGAGGTGATTCTAACTGAAGGGGGGGGTGGAACTGACCTAGAGGAAGTGACGGATCTAGCTAATAGGAACACACGATCTATCATTCCTCTTCAGAGCAGAACAGGGAAGTGTGTGTGTCTCCTGCTCACGATCGCTCGTGTCCGGCGGTCATTGCGACCGTCAGCCATGAGCATCGGCACCCCCGCTGTGCAGCGCGTGCGCCTGCCATCCCGACCCCGCGAGCCAACGTATAGCTACGTGGTTTCGCGCAGGGGAGCCAACCTGACGCAGTATAACTGCGGCGGCTAATTGGGAAGCGGTTAATTTAGCTGTATATTTTTTGCTACTACCATAACCTTCCAACAAAAGGACCACCCAAATTTAAAAAAATACCTAGATCAAGGTTTGATCTAGGTCAGTGTCAGGGTTAGTTTTTGGGTCAAGGTCAGTATTTTTATTTTTTTTTACATCAGTGTCAGTAAGGGGTTTATTTACTAAAGCTAGAGAGGTCAAAATTAATCACAATTCTGCAGAGAAACCAATAAAGTAGCACAGTGCCAAAATAAATTGATGCAAAAAACTACCACTGATGCAAACATAAACATTTACAATGTTTTCAAACAACTCAGAGACCTGCTGGCAGCACACCTCATACACCCACCACATACAGTCCACACTGCAAGAAGTCTATGGGGATACACAGGCTCTTCCACAATCAGTGGGATACGGAGGATGAGATTATTCAAATGGTAAAGCCACTCAATCCACGGAGACAAAAACTCTGCAAATTTTCCAATCAAAGGGTGTAGCAATCCACATATAGTGCCGCTGAGGGTGAATGTTCAATTAAAGCGCAATGGGGAGAATGCAGGCTGGATGGGGAGAGAAGTGCAGAATGGAAATGGGACTAACTGGCTGTATCCTGAATAGGGTCTATGGATAAACAGCAGAACCAGACACATAGGTTGATATAAGTCAGCCCCACAACAGGAGATTCATAGCCATATTCAATAAAGTTTTTTTTTTTTTTTTTATATTTTTATTTTTTAATTTTTAATAAAATAATAATAATAATAATAAATAATAATAATAAATAATAATAATAATAATAATTAAAAAAATAAAATAAAAAAATAAAGTTGATTTTTTAAGTCCATGGTGTTCCTTTATAAGATTTCTTGGTGATCTCTAATCCCCATTTTTTTCATAATCAATATCATAGCCAATCAGAGGCTTCCACAGAGATCAGATGACCCAGAATCAGGAGGTCCAGGTCTTTAGTATTTTTAATTCTTTAGTATGGGGCCCAGGGTTCTCCGTGAGACCATGGTCTCTGTGCTGGGAGCGCACCAGGAGATACGCAAATATGCAGCCCCACTGAAAAAAGTTCAGTCCAGTGGGGCTGCATATTGGCGTACAGTTGGTGTGAAGGGGTTAAATTAACAGGGTATGGTTTCCATGGATTAGCCCAAACATGGGATATAGAATATTTTCACCATTTAAATATTAGTTGACAAAAAAAGAAAAAAAAAAGTAATTTTTTTCTTTACTTTTTTTCAGTAAATAAAAGTTATGATAATATTAGACTGGTCATGACATAGTGCAAGTTAATGGAAGCCTTAAAATTATACAGATCCCTGTCTTAACTTGTATATAAATATTCCCAAAGCAGGTCATATTGGAAAATTTGGCTAAACAACAAACAGCCTACTGAAGAGAACTTTAAATTAACCATGGGTGTTCACAGATGTCAAGGAATTGTACTTAATAAGCAAGTTTCTACATGGACATAAAAAGTGAGAATACAAATGTATCTGAAGTATATAAACATCAAGCAGGAAAGCATGTACACACGTGTATGGTAATGTGCAGATTGAGAATATATTAGTTCAGAGCAACAAAATTGACATTCCCATAAACCTCCTTGTATAATGACTTTTGAGTTCTGTTCACTGAACCATATGGTAAAAGTTCAAACAAAGTCCATTTTGGACTTTCAGCTTTTTATATGTTTGTGGGTGGGTTCACACTATGTGCGGCGCGGGGCACAGCAAGGGGTCCGGTGCGTCCCCATTTACTGTTTCAGGTCTGAATTAGGTTAGAATTTTTGTCTGAATTCGGACCTGAAAACTGAGCCAAAGACGCACAGGACCCTTCTGCTGTGCGCTCTGTGGCCGCCCCAGAGATGTGTAGACAGGCTCCATTGAGAGCCGGTCCTACTCTCCTGTCATGCGAATTGGATGCGGGGAAACTTGCGAATGTGTGAATCTAGCCTAAAAAGGAGCAAAAACTCAAAATAAATGTATGGTAGGTGCAGACAGAGTACCAAGGTCTATGAAGCCTTTCATCTGCCAAATTGCCCTTCACAGTAATGAGTTTATCAGATTACCTTAACCAATTTTTATCAAGTTTTTTTTTTTCAGTCATAGAACTCTTTGAAAATATACAAAATCTCAAAGCACCGCAGTCAAAAATGGTGTTCCATTTTTGGAACATTAAAAACCCCTTTTTCACATCATAGTTTCCAATTGCCCCCCAATACCCATCCCTTTCACACCAGACTTCAGGCTCCCACCCTTCCTCCTTTCACATCACAGTCCTCATTATTCCCCCCCCCCCCCCATCAGCCTTTCACATTGCAATCCTTTATAACTCTCATCTATTTCACATCACAGTCATTACTTTCCTCCTTCCCCACTGGAATCCTTAGTAACCCCTATCCATTTCACATCACAGTGCTCAGTCCCCACCTCTCCATCACATCAGAGTCCCCACTAAACATACAGTGAGGCACATGTTCTTATCCAACAGAGTGGATTTTAGGGACATTACACTATTATTTTACCAGCAGGAGAGGAGGATCATGGAGTGGGCGGAGCTGAAAGGCAGGGAGAGTGGGAGGGGCGAAATCGGGGGAAGAGAGAAGAGCTGTGGATGATGGGGGCACGTCAACTGTCCAAGGTGTCAGGGCTCAGCAGCCATGATAAACCGTGGTCAGTTTACAGGGGGAGGGCAGAACAAGGCAGGATCAACCAACTATTTAATGTAATACAGGGGGCCAAAATACACAGCACAGGCACTGTGGTGTATAAAATGCTTTAACCACTTCCCTACCATGTATAGTCATATGACGGCAGCAGAAACCCTTTGTCCCTCCGGGCCGCCGTCATATGTAGTCTTTTCTTCCTGAGCCTCAGGTGCCTGTCACTAGGCACCTGATGCACGTGCCCGGCGGCCACGATGTCCGCCGGGCACCCGTGATTGCCCGTGAACACAGCAGGACCGTTGATCTTTGTGTTTGTAAACACACAGATCCACGCCCTGTCAAGAGGAGAGGAGACCGATGGTGTGTTCCCAGTACAGAGGAACACCGATCGGTCTCCTCCCCTTGTGAGCCCCCGCCCCCTACAGTTAGAATCACTCCCTAGGAAACATAATTAACCCCTTGATCACCCCCTAGTGTTAACCCCTTCCCTGCCAGTCACATTTACACAGTAATCAGTGTATTTTTTATAGCATTGATCACTGTATAAATATGAATGGTCCCAAAATAGTGTCAAAAGTGTCCGAAGTGTCTGCCGCAATATTGTAGATCGCCCCCATTATTAGTAAAAAAAAAAAAAAACAATAAAAATGCCATAAATCTATCCCCTATTTGGTAGACGCTATAACTTTTGCACAAACCAATCAATATACGCTTATTGCAATTTTTTTTTACCAAAATACATATCAGCCTAAACTGAGGAAAAATTTTGTTTTTGTTTTTTTTTAATGGGATATTTATTATAGCAAAAAGTAAAAAATAGGGTTTTTTTTTTCAAAATTGTTGCTCTTTTTTTGTTTATAGTGCAAAAAATAAAAACCGCAGAGGTGATCAAATACCACCAAAAGAAAGCTCTATTTGTGGGGGGAAAAAAATTATCAAAATTTCATATGTGTACAGTGTTGCATGACCGCGCAATTGTCATTCAAAGTGTAACAGCGCTGAAAGTTGAAAATTGGTCTGGGCAGGAAGGGGGTGAAAATGCCCTGTATTTGAAGTGGTTAAAGGAACAGGATTTTTTTTTTTTTTTTTAGGGACACACGTAAACACATGACCTATGCACTGAAAGTAGAGAACAGCTGCCAGAATATACAGTTTTATAATATCCCTTATAACACCTCTTCCCACCAAATGTGACCAATTGCCAGGCCTGAGCACAGTCTAGTAAAGGGCAGTGCCTATGGCTATGAAAATCGTGCCTTTTGGAAAGTTGGTGTTGCATAGTAACTTTTCCAGAATCTGGCAGTGCTATTACAGGGTGTATTAACAAAAGGTATGGTGCCTTCGATTTTAAAACTTTGGTAATTCTAATATTTTAACAACCAGTAAAGGTACACTTTAAATCTTTAGAGATCAGTAAGAACAGGCTACATATTTACAAGCTCTTCCAATCAGTATCCCAATAGTTGTTACTTTCCTCTTGTTCTTGCAATCATTTGTCAGATTGTAACTTGATTGCAATAGAATCAAGTGAAAGTTCGTGTCCATTTATGGGTACTTTTACTTACGCTATTGCAATGGCCTGGCTGGGTGTTGAGCATGCTCAGAAAGCAATTTAAAACAGATGTTTTTAATCTGTTCCTAAATTCCATGTTTGTCTGTAACACCTTTTTAGGACTATATTTACTTCACTATGTATCAGATAAAGGGGAAACAGGCCCCCCAAATGTTCTCTTTGCTATCTGTTAAACCACAGTCCAAAAAAAAAAAAGTTACGTTTTTATCCCCAAACTTTGCTGGTAATTTATCCGTGCATTGCGTGATCATGTTAAAGTGAATGTAAACCCCTACTATGAACATCCCTCCCTTTTTAATTTGTAAAAATCCCATTAAAGGTATTTATAATGCCTGTTCAATCGGTGCACCAAAATACATGTTTATTCTGCCAGAAATCAAGTGAAATTGCAAATCCCTATCTGCACCTCTGCATTTTCTCAAACAGTGTGGACAATAAGGAAGAGAGGGGGAGGTATTCTGTAGTCACAACACACTTCCTGTCCCAAGATGGCAACGCTACTCTTCCACAGAGTGCAGCGAGTCAACCCTGGGACAGGACAGGTGTTACTGGCAGGATCACCAGCTGAAAATAAAGGAAAAAAAAACCTGAAAACATAAAATCAATATATCACATCCAAGGACTGGTAAGCTGAACTATATATTATTTTTAGGGGGAGGGTTACATATATTTTCACTGAATAATCCTAAATAATAGCTGCATGTATTACATTTTTTTATTCTTGGTTTAGTAATCCTTTGATTAAAAAAAAAAAAAAAAAAAAAAAAAACATACAAAAACATCTAGACGTAAATATTAATGGTAAAACTGAATTTTAGTTTAGTTTGATTCAGAGATAGGAGAAAAAACTAATAGTACTGCCCTCATTTAACAACTCGTAGAACAATTGCCAATTAAATGTTGCTTTTAATGGATGCAGCTACACATTCTTTGACAAAGTAATTCTAGTACTGCCCTGTGTCCTCCATGAAAAGTGAACATGAATTGCACAAAACGGTCTAATTTACAGCATTCAAGGTCTCTGAATGCCGACAACATTAGGATTTTCAGAGCCTGAAATTTAATGGCACTCCAGTCTTTGGCCCATGGTGACCTGATGTGAAGTAAATCAGCCAAACTAATGCGGGCTAACAAGTCTTTCACCCTGCGTGTCTTTTTTTCAATGACCTAGCCCCTGCTCTACCCTGTCTAGCCATCCTCCTTCAATGCCAACAAAATGGTCACTAGTACGTGGCCTTGCTGCTCATTAGATCACAGGTTAGTCAAGTGGAACCACCAGCAGTTCCCAAAGGAAGACTATACTTCAAGAAGCAGGCCATGTCAAATAAAGAGAAAAAGGGAACCTAGAGAGCAGGGTCAACCAGATCACTGATCAAAAGAAAAGAACAGAAAAAAAAAAAGGAAAGAACGTGTTTAATGCTTAAAAAAAAAAAAAAAAAAAAAGTGCCACATTTTGTAAAAATTTTGAGTACAGCATTCTTCTTACTTTTGGTCGGAATATACCTAGCTACCACTTATCTTTTTATTTGTCCCTCTAGAAATGCCTGGAGCACCTGCAAATTTTTTTTTCTAATTGTTATGTCTGTAAGGTTGCTATGCTCACTGCCCATGCGTCCATCAAAGAACAGAGACATCCTAACAAGGAACCCTACTATCAACAAATACAGTTAAAGTATATGTAAACCATAACTACATGACACTTTTCGAAAGCACTGTGTAACAAGTGCCATTTTTTTTTATCCTTTGTTACATCCCATTGCTGTTGATCTCCTGCAGCCTCTTTGCAACAGCAAACGGTCTACTTGCATGCACTCCTGCAACAGCTGCAGGCTGGGTTTCCCCGATAGTGACAACAGTGGACAACGCTAAAGAAGTGTCTTAGTGGGCAGTGCATGTAGGACAGGAGTTCAAGGGGTGTGACAGTGGGCAGTATGTGCAGGAGACGAATGCTGGTGTGTGACAACAGTATGCAGTATGTGCAGGAAAGCCAGGGTGAATAGTATTACATGGGGCAGGGTTTGCAGGAGAGGAGTACGAAGGGGATGTCTCAGAATTATGTACATAAGGGAAAAATGTACTAAAATTGGTGCACACAAAAATCTGGGGCAGCCGAGCATAGTAAACCGGCAGGCTGGATCACGTACATGTACGTCATTCAGCTTGTTCTGGGTTAGGGGTGCGCTATCACTACAGGATTTTGTCAGCAGGTCCTGGCCAATGATTTAAAGGCTGAGACCTGCTGATGGGCTGCAGCCAATCACAGCACAGAGTCCTGTGTTTACAAACACAGAGCAGCAATCTGGCGGTTTTGAAAAAACAGCCAGATCTGTTTGTAATAGCAGCACATATTACACACAATACACTTGTTAGGCACACAGGCAACCCGCCACACTATCACAGTCCGTCTATAAGTTGCTGATCACTGCCATTACCAGTATAGCATACATACACCAACATTTGTAGATGCTGTAACTTTCACACAAACCAATTAATATACATTTATTGGGATTTTTTTAATGTATGTTTATCCCTTTGTGGAACAATTTACCAGGTGATCGAGGAGACGGGGAGAAGATACTGCAAGCACCATGATCACCTCGGCAGGATTTCGGAGATGAGGCTGAACCACCCTACTAAGCATCCTATGGACTGTAGATCTGGATGTCCGTTTGGGGCTTGATAACCTACGGGTTCTGGTGAGTTTGAACCCATTGCGGGTGTGTGGAGCATGCAGTGGCTAAGAGCTTGGTGAACGTTGCACTCATCAATCCACTACCAGTTATACCCTGCATATCCACTAGAGACTTTGTTTATTCCAGTTTTGTCATTATGAGTGATTGCAAATCAATATATCAGGTCTATAATATCTGCCTGATAGAAGCACTGCTTTGATGTTTTAATTGTGTCTCATTGGAGGTTTTAATTTTTACATCTTTTCTGCTATTTTAATCTACTTTAGTGGCTGCTGAGGGAAACCTCTCCCTAAATATATACATATATGCACTAGTGATTGGAGGAGTGTGTTTGGTTATAAAGGTTTTTTTTCCTTCATTTTTTGTATATAGGTTAACGCAACTAAGCTGGGGCTGGGTGCGAAGGGGTAAATGCTTATATGTTAGAGAAAGGTCACCAAGAAGCTAAAGCACGCACACACAAGCGCGCGCACACACACACACACACACACACACACACACACACACACACACACACACTCTGAGTATTCATCATTGAGGGGTTGATAGGTAACCAAGGGGGCAATGCTTCTAGGGAAACTGATCACTGAGAGGTAACTAATATTCACCTTTGATTGGTCACTGATGGGACTGTGTACTGGAGTATCATCATAATGCTGATATGGATACTGGTGAGTGATGTATGTGTGTTAAGGGCAGAATACAGGTGAGAAACCAATGTGTGTCCAAACACAATCTGGATTACATAAAAAATAATGAGAAAATTACTTTGCAGAGGGAGGTGTGGTAGAGACTGCTGCCGAACTGATCTTCACTCTGAGTGTTGATCTTCCAGACTGTGTCTGGGCTCAGCACTGCCTATGGGGGTGAACATGAACAATGTTCAAATGTACGGTTTGTGTGGTGGATGTGTGATCACAAAGGTGCTTCTGGAAGAGAAACTGGAAAGTGTGTGCTGGAACAGAGATACAGGGAAATACCCAATGTCTGTACGCTGGAGGTGGGATCCCCCTGGAAAAAGACGTGTGTGTGTGTGTGTGTGTGTGTGTGTGTGTGTGTGTGTGTGTGTGTGTGTGTGTGTTCTGGAGGTGGGATCTCACTGGAAGGGCCAATGTGTGTGCTGGAGGTGGGAATCTCAAAGGGGAAAGACTACTGCATGTGCTGGAGGTGAAATCTCACCGGGGAAAGATCAAGAAGAGGCCGATTAGCACAGTCGCAAAGTGAAAATAGAACTTAGAAATCATAATATAGGACCTAGAATATTTTACTGCTGAGCTGATAAAGTATTTTAAGTACTTATGTTCTTATAAAATAATGGATTGCATATCTACTCTTGAAAAACATTTAAATAAACCACCAGTGATAACCTAAAGGTTTACAGATCCTGGCAGTGTAAAGATCCAAACAATCTAGTATAGATCTCTTGCTATCGATTGTGCTCTTAGATCAGTGTTTTACTGTAAATAAAAAGGCAAATTTGTCTCATGACACAAGAGCAGACTAAAGGCCCATACACACGAGAACAATGGACAAAAAAAATACACATTTGGAGCGATTGTCTGATAAACTATTTATGCGTACACAGCTTTCGAAGGGACAAGCACAAAAATGTTTCTCGTAAGAAAAACAGAATGAATGATTTTTTGTGTGATTAGTATAGTATTTGTACAAAAAAATTGTGTGACCAAGACCAGGCATGCTTGGAAACGAAAGAAAGCAATACATTATAATATTTACAAAGTTTAATTCGGTCTTACAAGAATTTTTGTAACTTAGGTATCCTATTGCTTTTTGATAAAAGACTAGAATATATGAAAAAAAAAAAAAAAAAAAAGACAATCATTCTTCCGATTTTGCATTGTGTGTACGTGTACTAGGCTTAAGTTAAGGCATAAATCACTACTATTCTTATCAGTGTTGCCACTGCCATGTATTTATCTAAGGAAAAAGTCAGGGATTTTGTAATTTTCTATTTAATGCAGGACTCCAGCCAAACCCTCGCTCCCCTCACTCCTGGTGCTGGTGGCCAGATGAAAAGTCCTGTGACCTACATTTCCTGCTTATTCTTTCTGGATTCTAAATTTTTTTTGGACCATCTACTCTTTACTGCCCAGAATACTTTCCATAAGACTATATGGAGAGGGGAAACTGGAAGCTCAGCTCCCAGCAAAAGTGTGGGACAATCTCCCAAACAGAGACAGAAAAATCTGACAGAGGATCTAACCCTTCCTAAATCCATAGAAAAAAAAAACAAAAAACAAAAAAAACACATGGTTACGAGTTCCACGGTAAATCACTGTCATCAAAAACCAAGTCAAGAGTTCTACTAATCCCCTGGACACTGCAAGGGATTTATTCGTCGTGGCGGCTCCAAAAATGAATTTTGCGTTATAATATTTTATAGAATATATATATATATATATATATATATATATATATCTGACAGACACTCTGCAGAAAAAAAAAATGTTCTTAGTCTACTTGATGAGCTGTTAGGTATATACATTTTTTTTTTTAGCTGGTGACATAATCCCTACTATAAGTGCAATATGATTTTCAGTATCTTGGGCAGCTAGATAAGCCAAATTTGACAAGGTGATGGAGCCGTCTGGAAATAAAAGACAAAAGTAAACACGTAAAGAAGTCTAAATAAAAAAAAAAATCAGCTATAATAAAATAAACACTTTGTGTCAATTGAGCATGTGCTCTACATATGTGGAAGTGAATCTTGTTTACCCCGAACATATAGACTCTACCATTGATCCACAGAGAATGTGTGACCGTAAATTCACTGCATAATTTAGGGAGCCTGTCTATCCTGATACCACTATTCATTCTGCCGACAAGAAAGGAGAATGCCTCACCATTTATTCCTTAGAAGAGTTGCTAAAAAAAGACCACACAGATTCATTTTAGGAAGATATAATAGGCACAGACTGCCCTTGACATTACCTTCATTACGACAAGTTTGTGCGGTCGAGTTGACATTCAAACTGCTCTACAAAGGTAACCTCTGCAAGACCCGACCAAAAGGGAAGAGAAAAAAAAAAAACCCTTTTCCTTTTTCAATGAAGAATGGAATGGAGTATCAGAGATGCAAAAAGGTTCAGTCTGAGTGCTTCCTTTTGCTACTTATTTAGTAGGGAACTTCATAAAAGACATTCAGTTGAAAACATTTTAGAAGTTCAAAGTAGTCAAATCATACTAGTTAAAGAGCTCAACTTGGGGGGAAAAAAAAGAGAATGAAAACCTGTAATGGTTATAGGGTTATAAAATTGTACACATAGCACAGTATAACATAACTGATACATGCATGTGTTGGTGTCTGAATATTGTCATTGACAATTAAAAGCACAGATAATTAAAAAAAAAAAAATCAAATAAAAAAAAAAAAAAAAAAATAACCAACAGGTTGGTACAAAATTATTTACATCAATGCAAGCAGACAAAAACCATATTTAAAGTTACAAGAGGCCAAAAGTAAAATAAAATGACAGTTTAACTCACTCACTATACATATTCTGGAGTATTTAAAAAAATAAATAAATAAAAGTATTGCTCAGAAAATATATATATGCAAGTCATAAATGTAACCATGCAAGGCCTTTTGCACACTGCAGCTTAAAGCTTAGTACAGCCTTTTTTTTGTTTTTTTACTGATCTAAAATGCAGCCCATTGTTTACAAAGAGACTCTTGAGTGAAAAAAATAAAATAGAAAAATATGCCTTCCCTGTGAGCATTTTGTGCTGGTACACACAAATGCACACAGATATGCACATAGGAGCATAGATATTAATTCATTTTCCCTAGTAATTTATTGTGTGGAGGCGAATGCTCATATATACGCGAGCGAATACAAACACCTAAAAAAACAAAAATTACGCCCCAAAAAGCAGATGCTCAAACATCAGTACTATGTGCAAGAGGTCTAAAAAGTATACTCAAAACCAGAGTAACATCAGTGGGTAGATGGGGGCTTTTATAATAGGTATAGAAGAGAAACACAGGTTTAAATAATTCATAGTCTCCCTAAATGCCTTCTTTGGACTTGATCACTACATTTTTTTTACTTTCATTACATAAAGGCGGCTTAAACACATTATTGTGTTGGCTATTATGTATTTTGGTTTAGAACAAAGTCATTTAGTGCAAGCTTGGAATATGCATGGTATTTCATATGCTGGGATAGAAGTAATTGTGGTAAGGGCTCTTTCACACCGGCAGTAGTGCTTCCAACCTTTTGAAAAGGTGGATGGCATTTCAGGAGGACGGTATATCAGCAGTTGGCAGGCGTAAAAGACATAATCCTGGCACCTCCTTAAGGTCTGTTTAAAAACAAAAAACAAAAACACACCACACTGCAACTGAGACAAGCTCTTGGCTCACAGTTGCAGCATGCTTCCATTGACCTTAATGGGCATGTTTGACATGCGGTGCCGCCTGTCAGACTTGGTTAAAATAGCAGCATCAAGTGTACAGCCCTGTGGACTTTAGATGAGCGGCCCGGAAGTGGTAAAATCACTTAGCTACCTGTTTTTACTGCCTTCCAGGTGCCCGCGTGAAAGGGCCCCAAACAAACATGTTCAATAGAGTTTGAAATTACAACCACTGCAAGGTTTGCAGTGCTGTTTGGATTCTGCTTGGTATAGTCACCCTATTTTGAGTGTTACAAGAACAAGCAGTGAGGGTAAATCTTTCAACAAGGATAACTGATCCAGTGACAACTGTCCAAGAGGGGACTTCCCCATCACATTTTGCTGCATCTCCAGAAAAAGTGAAGGAGAAATCTTTCCAATTGGACAAAATTTAAAACATGGGATTGTAACCCCTCCTTACTTTATAAAAACCTAAAAAGTACATATACTTTAAAACTATAGGATAAACAATTAAGTATAGAAAAAAACAAAAAACACAACAACCACCAAATAAAAACCATACAACAAAACTTTAATAATGGCCCTATACCAATAGGGGAAAGAAGCTACAGTGTAAAAATTTAAATTTAATCTATTTTCTTCCCTGAAAGATAAGGTTACTTTGAGACTCGAATGACTGCAAGCTTCACAAAACACATAGCTCCCAAACAAGAAAAACAAAATCACGAGTTCATAATCTGACCATCTGTACTGAATTAAGGCTGAATCCCATTGTAACTTTGGCCATTATGCTTTGCGCTATAATTTTCCCATCTCTTGTCATCAGATTTGAGTCCAATGGAGACATCTTTTACATTTGTCTGTACAAACCTCTCCTTGGCAGAAAGAGCACCTGAACTTTGGTCTTGCGTTCTTCACAAAAAGGATTAAGCGAAGAAAAAGAAGAAACAAATTCACAATAATATTCACAACATTTTATTGAGTTTGGTAGACTATAGTTAAATACAGTAGATCATTTCATCTCGCCAAGGACAAATGATTTCTTGGATGAGAATAAAAGTGGTACTGAAGGTTCCAACACAAACTGTAATGGGAAGAAACTGTAAAAGACAATACTCCCTACAACATGGTATTAAGTTTCACGATGCAGGCTGAAATGTCATTAATGTTGTAAAACAAAATAAACTTTTCGTATGGTGTTGACATGGGTATATGATACAGGATTTTTTTTTACCCACATGTTCAGTCAATTTAAGGAGGATGATTCACTATTGCGCTTCCAGAATATAAAACTTAAAGTTGTATAAAAACCTGAAGAAAGTTGGATTGAAAAAGGCCAAAGTATCTAGAATTATTACCATCTAAAAAAAAAAAAAATTTAAATCCGTTTCTTGATATGAGGTTTTGGATATCTCAAGTAGTGTCAGAGAAATAAAAAGACTGCCATCTAGCTTATAAACTTTGCGTAACTGACCCGGAATAAGCAAGCATTACGAAAGACGAAAGATTGAAGACAACCTGATCTGCAATACACCACATTTTGGCTGGGGACACTAGTCTGAGACTATCTAGCACCGTAAGGTCTCTCAGGGGATGAGTAGATATAATCAACATTGTGAGTTTATGAAGTTTTTAATGACGCTATCAAAGTTGGTTCAAAGAAATCAAAATGCATAGAAATCTATAGGACAATGGATGCCAGAACAGCCATAGTAGTCTGCGATCTAGAGTAAAGACACCCTTCAGGGGAAGAGCTGGTTAGTGGTAATGTACAACTTTCAACACTTTCAACTTGCTAGTTGCCCAGGAACTTACAGTTGTAGATTAAGGAGTGGCAGATTCTTGCATCTGTCTGGTGTTCAGCTGTAAACTACACAGTTGTAAATGCATTGAACAAGATCTGTGAAGAATACACTTCTCCTTCATCTGCCCTCATATTAAACCTTATGAACTATTATTGTTTTACAGGATTTACAGTGACTTGAAAAAGTAAATGCTTTTCTATTTTTTTTTTACAAATAAATATGTGAAAAGTGTGACGTGCATTTGTATTCAGCCCCCCTGAGTCAATACTTTGTAGAACCACCTTTCGCTGGAATTATAGCTGCAAGACTTTTTGGGTTTGTCTCTACCAGCTGCACATTTAGGGAGTGACATTGTTGCCCATTCTTCTTTGCTAAATAGCTCAAGCTCTGTCAGATTGGATGAAGAGCTTCTGTGAACAGCAATTTTCAAGTCTTGCCACCGATTCTCAATTTGATATATGTCTGAACTTCGACTGGGTCATTCTAACACATGAATATGCTTTGATCTCAACCATTTAATTGTAGCTCTGGCTGTATGTTTAGGGTCGTTGTCCAGCTGGAAGGTGAACCTTGTCCTAATCTCAAGTCTTTTGCAGACTCTAACAGGTTTTCTTCTAAGATTGCCCTGTATTTGGCTCCCTCTTCCCATCAACTCTGACCAGCTTCCCTGCTGAAGAAAAACATCCCCAGAACATGATGCTGCCACCACCATGTTTCATGGTGGGGATGATGTGTTCAGAGTGATGTACAGTGTTCGTTTTCCACCACATATAGTGTTCTGCTTTTAAGTCAAAAAGTTCATATCTGACCAGAGCAGCTTCTTCCACGTTTGCTGTGTCCCCCACATGGCTTCTCGCATACTGCAAATGGGACGCCTAATGGCTTCCTTTCAACAATGGCTTTCTTCTTGCCACTCTTCTATAAAGGCCAGATTTGTGAAGTGCATGACTAATAGTTGTCCTGTGGACAGGTTCTCCCACCTGAGCTGTGGATCTCTGCAGAAGGGGCGAATCGCACCTTCATGTCTGAATGGAGACACAGAGCTGCAGCTCAGCTCAGGTGCCCCCATAGCAAGCTGCTTACTGTGGGGGTACGCAACAGGAGGGAGAGGCCAGGATCACAGAAGAGGGACCAGAGAAGAGGAAGATCTGGACTGCTCTGTGCAAATCCACTGCAACAGGGCAGGTAAGTATAACTTTTTTTTTTTTAAATGAAAATAACAAACAACGAGACTTTACAATTAATCAGCTTAATTCTTCAACGTGAAGTACTGTTGTAAACAATCACCAACATATTGCTTGTTCACCCGATAGTGCTCAACTGTATGTACACTTACCAGATAACCATGACCCCTTTAACTAAAAAGGTCAAAAAAGCCTGGGTTGGTATGTCTCCTTTAAGGTCTTCTTGCACCTGTTGGGGGTCCTAAGTAACTCTCCTCCTCTCCGCCATAAAAACGCATAGTGTAAAAAAGGTAACTGATAGTGTAATAACGATTATTACTCACATGTTGAGACAAGTTAAGCTGCTTACATTGTAGAGTGCCCTCCCTGGCACTAGGAAAATTAGCATAGATTGTTTGAGGGAGCACCACTGCTCTGCTTGTGCTCTAGAGCCGGAGTGCGTTCCACTAGCCGATTATTGTAAACCGAAAGGCAGGGACCCAGAAGTGACATGACCGGTGAACTACGCCTCGACATACATTTTGTCATCTGACATCAGGAAGCCTTGTCTAAACCCTTAAACCAGTTAACAGTTTGTTACACTGGACATTGAGCTGCAACTCTTTTTCAAGAAAATTATGCAGTGCTCGCAGGTCTTTTTTTTTTTTTAAAGGTGTTGTAACTGGCTGGGCATAGATGATTCACTCCATCCACACAAGCGAGGTGGACGGAGCAAACCCCCCTCCCAATCGAAATACGGCTGGTTCCTGCTAAACTGGACGAATCTTAATCCATCTATGGCCAGCTTAACTCAGTAATTGGGTAATAAATCAATTGCATAATGTTGGCAACTAATTTAGCAATGGAATAGAAGAGAAGATGAGATAGGAAGCAGCAGAGCAGAAACAGGAAACTATACACAAACTTGCCAGGATATACAGTGTTCAGGGTTTGTAAATCACAAGACTGGCTGAACAGAATTCTAGATCCAAACATACCCCCATACAGTATTTGTATTTTAACTAAGAATTTGTTTGGCTTCATTTCGAGATGCAGCCCGTAGCTCACAGATATTCTGCTATACAATCAGAAAAAGGAATGATACAATTTTTCACCAATTAGGATATTTGCAAAATAAGGATGTCAAAAGAAACTGTCTGCTCTAAGCTGTTCAAAAATCTTCGAGGTCAAACAATACAATAACTTAAAAATACAAAAGGGAGTTGTCAAACTATTCATACGACAGGAATTTATTCACACTATTTTACCGCATGATAACGTTATACGGCTACAGACAACTGCCAAAAACGCAGTTTACTATGTTTGAAAGACTTCATTGATTTATAGTGAGGATTTACTGGGTGACAGCTTACTGTTGCAAAGGAAAGAAGACTGTGGTGTTTAAACTGATGATTTTTTATTTAAAGCTGCACTCCAGGTCGACATCAAAACCCATTGTATAACATTGCTGCCCTCATCTGGTTTTCACTATGTTCTCTAAGTTTTTAGAAGGGTGACCCACTTCTAAAATGACTGCAATGACTTATGTCCTTCAGTCTGGTGGAAAATGGAGAAGAAATAGTCACCTATAGGGAAACACAGATTGGCACCAACTAAGTTGGAGATGGGACACTCTGTGGAGGGTTAAGGGAATGGCGGCAAGTTTGACTCTGACCCCTGCACATCTGTGGGACTGAGTGGCTGTGCAGAAGATGCTTGCCAAACTAGATCTATTAAGGGTCGTAATAAACAGCTTGCCGCGGTAAATGTGATACTGTGCACCACAATAAAATCCAAAATCAAATCATGTCTATATTTATGTGTATAAAAATATGCAATAATAGTCCCAGAGCTGAATGACAGAATCCCCACCGTGTCAACTAAAAAAACTGTGTTCAATCAGATATGGGATTACCTCATGGAACCCGTGTATGAGAGCTGGAGTACGTGTGATGGCCGTAACTACCTCGAATGGTTGCAGGAGCTGGAGATTTTTTTGCCTGCTGGAAAGGACCTTTCCTCACAGCAGATAAATGTATTGGAATGGGGCTTTACGAAGTTCTTACATTTTCTTCACAGCATCGGTTTTTAAAAATTATGCCTAGCTTTATCATGAACTCCAAGAATTATCTGGTTGCCATTGACGCTAATATATATATTGGAGAGTGTGAAACATTGCAAAGTTCCAACCAAGCAGCGTGGGTCGGACCCCCTTATGATGAATCCCAGACTGATTTGAATCTGAAGTGGGGTCTATCTGTTCCGGTATGTCCACTTTCCCATGGTTGGTGATGGTCCACATGGTGATCACAAGATCTGATTGAACACAATTTTTTAATCGACACAGTGTTGAGTTGGTCATTCACATATTTTTTTATACACACAAATATGGACTTATGATTTGATTTTAGATTTTATTGTGGTTGCTCAGGATCACATTTAGCAGGGCAAGCCATTTATTATCTTTGATATATGGTGTATGTAGCTATTTCTTGCCAGCAGTTTGATCCTTTTACCTACCAGCACGCTTTCTATTATGTTTTTGTACTATTGGAGGGTCAGCATCTACTTTCGCAACTAAGATGCTGGGTCAAAGATGTCTTGTAGATGTTATTATATGCCAAATGAATGAGAAGAAGTACAACCACGTAATGTGTACATGTGTGAAGGTCAAAAAGACTTGAAACCAACAGATGGAGAACTCTGTGCAAGTCTGGTAAAATTCACAATAACCACAGTGTGACATTTTTACATAATACAATATCCAGGAGGTTGTGGTCCAAAGATGGACTCATTTAGGACTTAAAATCTGAAACAGCCCCAGTAAAATGAATAATCTGATTGGCTGAGTATCATTACTAAAAAAGGATCTTCTCTCTCCCTTTCCCATTTAATCCTCCCTTTACTATTATGCTGGGCTCTCTATTCAAAATACACACTCGCCTGCCCAGTGGATCTAGCATTGTCCTGCAGCAATTCATTGCTTGGGTGTGACAACCTGTGTGCCGTGCTACTATCTTGGTCCTCTTTAGTCAGCTGCCTGCTCCGTAATCAGGCAGCCTGGTACCCCGATGCAGCTCTCAGGTTGTTCTCTGAATAATAAACCTCCTGGGATATGTGATGGGGAACATGTCTATCGCAAAAATACAGAGGGGGCAGAGTCATGGAACGAATGTCTAATTGTTATGGCGTGAAGTTCCACTTTACCTCCTGAAATCAAAAAGTGAGATCTTATAGGGAACATTTAGAAATGTTAAATGTGCCTAAGCAGTCGTTGGGACATTTTACCCAATGTCTCCTGTGCCTTCATTTTCATGGCTACACATCTGAAGTGTAAGTGGGGGGAATGGGGAAGCGGTGTTGAAAAAGTGGTGGTGGGCCATAGAGAAAGAGAAAGTGGTGGTGGGCAGTGAGGGTGGGACACCGAGTTAAGGGCGAGTAGCAGATATCTACAGTTTGACAGTTTTCCTGAAGTTTTAGCTTATAATACAACTGTTGCATAGCTGCTAGAATGCAAAGCATAAAGCGGACTGTATAAGCTCATGGCATGAAAAGTTGGCAACAGAGACTGACCAAGCACTGTTAAACAGGAAGTCTTCTGCCCCCTAGTAGATGAGCCATAACGCACCATAACGCATCATCCCTGTCAAACTGGATTTAAAATAGAGGAATAAGCCTACCTCTTGTATGGAACGAGCCGCTGGTTTGTCTTGGTGATTAGCCAATATTAAAAACGGTAAAGTGCATAGTTGTGGGTGCTGAAGTGCAGAATGAAGCTCATTCCTGGCAGTTTCTAGGTCTTCTTCTGATGAGGCACTATCAAGAATAAAGACTACACCTTGGGATCCCTGATAATAACGACTCCAGTACTTCCGGATATTGGCTGCTCCTGCACAAAGCAAAGGGAGATGTTTAGTGCACACAATGGATATAATGATTATAAGTATAATGCAATACATTATACGGTTCAATGATATTCTTTATGGTCATAGCACAAGAAGAAGTTTCCCATATGTATATTTATACTAAACAGATGTAATCTGCACACAAAAAGCCCTCTTCCCAGAGTCAACAGAGTTTCAGGAATAGAACACAATATGGAAAGACAATACCCATTACTGGAACACTAGTCAGACAAAAAGTACAATAGAACAAGTTAATGCACAATGGGGGTTATTTACGAAAGGCAAATCCACTTTGCGCTGCAAGCGCACTTGGAAGTGCAGTCGCTCTAAATCTAAGGGGTAGATGTGAAATGAGTGGAAGCTCTGCTAATTTTATCATCCAATCATGTGCAAGCTAAAAAGCTGTTTTTTAATTTTCCTGTCCCCCTCGGATCTACAGCAACTTTACTTCCAAGTGCACTTTCAAGTGCACTTGCAGTGCAAAGTGGACTTTCCTTTAGTAAATAACCCCTAATGTGTTTCTTTGAAGTACACCGGGCGTCTGCTGCTAAACCTGGGCCATAAAAAAAAATTAAAAAAAGGAAGGAGGGCACCCTTAGGCGCTGGAACATTTGTCTATACAGCAGCTTCAGCGTCCAAAGGCCCTAAAACTCCATGTACAGGGCGGCCACGGAAATCCACCAATGGGCACTAATGTTCTGTTAACAGCTGTCTAAGATGGAAATTGTTCTCATTTAAGGGAGAAATCCTCGCCTTCTTGTTGCATTTTCAAGTGAAGGTTAATTCTTGCTAGCAGGACACAAACAGCAGAAAAAAAAGGGCTAGATATAGGGACAGACAGATTTCCTCCTTCCATGGGGGTCTGAACAATATGACACATTCTCCACCTGTAAGCATTTGCCTGCTTGCCTGGAACATTTTAGTGGTCAAGCCTCCCTTCCCTTGCATTCTTCGTAAGGAGCTTATCTGGGGCAAGTGCTTGGAGGTGGAGAAAAGTCCCATCCATAAAAGCAGCAATCTCCTTTCTAGCTGCCTGGTCAGATGTCCGTTGGTGGAGAGGGCACCCTGTCTGACCTGTCTTAGACAGCACTGAGGAAGATGGACTAAAGTAATACATGTACTTTACTCCCTGAGGAACAGAACACTGAAGGGAGACTTTCTTTGAGATCTCATTACAAATTGACAAAAGTTGATTTGATCAGTAGAGATAATTAAAATAAATTTAATGCGATTCATTGTCCCCCTTTAGGTTCACTGGCATTGAAAGATTGACTTCAATGCCAAGGGGTGGGGACAAAGGTAGGCGACTTGAATAGGGAAGCCTGGTGGATTTTTAGGCCTAAAACCAGAGTCCCCCAGGGGTTAAACCTCAGATGGGACCAGAAATTACATATACGTTTTTTTTTTTTTTTTTTTTGGCCACTTCAGTTACCTTGATTCAGAGACATCTTTCAGATTGATGGTCATATTTGTCTCTTGTCGAGTGACATCATTGTGGCCATTCAGACTTTTCTCTTAATTTATATTTTCAGTGTGTAAAATTTACAATTGTACAAAAATATGTCATAGTGAAAACGGGAAGACCTCTTCCCTAAGCCTTTTCCAGATTACCCAAACTAGTGAACCCCCCCCCCGCCCCCCATCGACCTACGCTCACTGTTCCGATACACACCTTATATCTAGCTATTATTCCTTCTCCCCATTCTCCCTCAGCTTCGGGTCTCTGGCTATGGTGCACCATCTCTACCCCAGTAAGAGGGTGATTGCCCTCAGTACTAAGGTAACACTGGAAAGGAGGATGGCATTGCTTGGATCCATGGGTTCCATAGTTTCGTGAACGTTTTGTAACTGCCTAGCCTTATGTAAAATGTCCTTTCACTCCGTATTGTGTAGTTAACCTTCCCGGCCCAGGCTTCCGGGGTTGGAGGTGTGCTTGATTGCCATGCTTGTGCAATTAATTTTCTAGCTTGAAACAAGCATCTTACTATCGCTATGGCTGTATTTCTATCCCTCAGAGCACTACTGACGTACCCCAGCACACAGATTTTGGGGTCGGGCACTAAGCTCACCCTAAACGTAGCGTTTATTTTCTTTATAATCTCAGTCCAGTACCTTACTAGTTTTGGGCACCTCCAAACCATATGAATTAGGTCACCTGTTCCTCTGCATCTAGGGCACTCGTCGTTAGTTCTACGGCCAAACATAAACAGCCTTTTTGGTGTATAGTAAGATCTGTGTAGCAGCATCAAGTGGGAGACTTTTTGTGAAGGAGAGACCGATACCTCTGGTCCAAACTCGAGAATCCTCTCCCATTGCTCGTCCGTTATCTCCCCCACGTCGGCCGCCCATTTACCCCTTCCTCCTAATAGGCCTGCCTTCGTGTTTCCTCTCTTTATTAGTTGGGAGTATATCTCTGAGATTAAGCCTTTAGTAGTCTCTGATTTAATTATTGTTTGTAGGAGTGGGGTCCTACACCATACTGGGGGTTGCCTACTGAATTGTTTGCTAAGAGCGTGCCTGATCTGCAGGTAACTAAAGAATGCCTGGTTTGGCATCCCATACTCGCGTCTTAGGTCCTCAAAGGATTTCAAAGTATCCCCTTTGTATAATTGTATCAACCGGTTTATTCCACAACTTTCCCACGATCTATTCCTGTCTACAGTTGATAATTCGTGCAAACGCTTATTATTCCATAGTGGCGCATGTTCTGTTATTCCTTTGTACCCCATTGTTTTCTTAGCTGCCTGCCAGACCCTGGTGATCATTTTAAGTGTCGGAATTTCTCCTTGTAGCGAGTCTGCCTCCAGTGCTCCCACTAGTGAACTGTGTGGATTCCCCTGTAGAATGATTTTAACGTTATTATTTCCCCCTCTCTCCATGGCACATCCTCCCAATTGTTGTAGCTGGGCTGCCAGATAGTACATGAATGGCTGTGGGACCCCCAGTCCCCCCTCCGTGTCGGGTCGCTGCAATTTTTGTAGGCCGATCCTGGCCTGCCCTTTTTTCCATATTAATTCCCTAAAAAGGGACTGGATCTTTTGGAACCACTTCCCACCAATCCAAACTGGGGAATTATGTAGTAGGTATAACAGTTGCGGCATCCAGACCATTTTTATCAGATTGGCTCGGCCCGCCACAGACAAAGGGAGTCTGCTCCAAATGTCACGTTTCCTCTTAAATTTTAATAAGAGGGGGATCAAGTTGTCCTTGATAAACGTACCGGGGTCCTTAGACAGCACCACGCCAAGGTATTTCATTTTCTCTGTAATCTTCAAGTGAGGCAGGCACGTTGGGGTAGTAATAGCCACTGAATCTACCGGTAGAAGCGACGACTTCTCCCAGTTGATAACTAATCCCGAAAACTTTCCAAAGTCCTCTACTAAATGCATCACTTTCTCCAACGAGGAAATCATGTCCCCCAGGAAAAATATGACATCATCTGCAAAAAGTGCTATTCTCTCTTCTCTCCCTTTTCTTTGGAATCCCTGTATTTCCGTGGATGATCTCACTGCTCCTGCTAATGGTTCCATAGCCAGCACAAACAAAAAAGGAGATAAGGGACATCCCTGTCTTGTCCCTCTTTCGAGGGGGAAGCTTTCCGAGTATTCACCGTTTATCTTGAGCCTTGCCCTTGGCTGATTGTACAGAATTTTTAGCCAGCTGATAAATGTAGGACCGAATCCAAACCTCTCTAGCACCCTCCAAAGGTATTCCCACTCTAGGCTATCGAAAGCCTTGGCAGCATCCAGAGTATCCCTAGTAATACTAGTTGCCGTGCCTGAAGGTTCGCCCGGGGAGCCTTTATTGCTCGCAGTTCTTGTTGCGTTTGTTACCGTCGGCCCTTTTCCTAAGCTCTTCCTGTCCCCAGAGCCCCCCACATGAGATTTCTCCTGCTGGTGGGAGGTATTTTTAGATGGTGATAGGGTCGAGGGGTGCGCAAACTTTTCCAACTTGGCCGCTGCTGCTGCCTGGCTCCCCTTTTCTTTTGATGTGCGAGTGGTTTGAGAACTGACGTTCTCGTGCTGCTGCGGCTCTTCACCTTTTTTCTAGTCATGGTTTGTTATATGGCCTGAAGGAGAACGATTATGGGGTTTTAACGGCTCTTCAAGTTAGCCTTTCCCTTCCCCCTTTCTCTTTCTCTTTCCCTTTTCCCCTTCCTTTCTTCCTCCCAGGTCAGAATAATAGCACAGTCACAGTTATATTTTCCTAGTGTTTGGTTACATGCAGGACTAGTACCCAGCCTGGTATAATGGGCAATTCTGTTTTATCAATCTGTTGTTTTCTTCAATTGTGTGTATCAGTTTTGGCCAGCAGGGTGCTCCTCTCCCCCACGAGGACAAGCCGCTCTTTGATTGCAGGGTGAGTTGCTGAGCCTCAGCCCACAGCTTCAGGCAGCAATCCAGCCCCCAGTAAGAAAGAGAGAAGAGAAACCAAGACAGCCTCCTATACTATATTCGGTACCTCGATACTGCCAAGCTACCTGGGCAGTGCAGGGACGCTCCACACTGGTCGCCTCTTCCCCTGTCAATGGACGCCGCCGGAGCCGCTAGCGTCGAAGCCGTCGCCCTGGCAACCCTCCCAGACACGGCCGGCATCTCGCGCTCTCCTCGCCGCTCCAAGGTGGGGGTCGTTGGTGCCGCTATCCAGGTAGTGGCGATGACGCTCCAGCGGCCCCTACGGGCACGAGATGGTTTGAGGGGAGCCAGGCAGCCAGGCAGCCAAGCGAGCTCCAAGCCCTGCAGAGAGAAGGAGGAGCGCTTCCGGCTGGGCTTAATCCGTCAAGCTGGTGCGGATGAACACGGAGGCATCAGGCCAGAGGGAGACCGCTGACACCGCCTCTCACTCTGGCATCTGGTCACTCCCACATATACGTTAATTATATAATTTTTCTTATTTTTTTTTATCTTTTTCCACCAATTTTCATATTCTGTTGTCTTTTTGATATCCCCCTATTCATTGACTTTTTTCATTTTTGTTAAAATATTTTTTATTTTGAATTACCGTATATACTCGAGTATAAGTCGTGGCCCTAATTTACGACAAAAAAAAAAATGGGAAAAACTTAGTGACCCGAGTATAAGACGAGGGTGAGAAATGCACAGCTACTGTAAGTGGAAAAGAGGGTCAACAATGCCCATTTGCAGCCTCACTGTGCCCATTTGCAGCCAAAGCTCCCCCGAACTTCAAACTCGGTAGTTAAGGGTTCCTAGATGCCCCCTACCTGCAGCCAAAATTTGAGGTCTCTGAACCCAAAGGGTCCCGAAAAGACATTGCTGCAGATGGACACAGTTGACCGACTTTGGGGCCCCGTATCTTGTATGTCCCCGAGATACAGGGCCCCAAAAATCGGTTCAGAAAATGTCAAGCACTTTTCTGCAGCAGAGAATGACATTTTCTGAACCGGGTTTGGGGCCCCCTATCTTGGGGCCACTTGATCCTAGGAACCTCAGCTTTGGATATGTTGTGGTACCAGTTCCACTGGGTTTGCACATCAAATTTGGGGTTCCTAGCATAAAGTGGCCCTGAGATACAGGGCCCCAAAGTCGGTTCAGAAAATGAAATTTTTTGCTGCAGAAAAGTGCTTGACTCGAGTATAAGTCGAGGGGGGCACTTTCAGCACAAAAAAATGTGCTGAAAAATTCGACTTATACTCGAGTATATACGGTATATATGTTTTTCATTTATTATTTCTTGATTCTTTTTCCTGTTTTGTGGTTTGCTTTTTCAGAACAGTTTTTAACCCTCCTCGCTTTCTGGTTTTCAATTTGACAGTCATTGGTTTAATTGGAAATCTCTGTGACCAATGAAGGAGGAGGGGGGGTGTTTTTACACTATATATGTTGTGAAGTTTTTGTACAGAACTGTTGTGAACAAGGCCATATGGCTCTAACGCGTTAACATCTGCTGTATTTATTAATCTTTTATGAATGGACTCACAATAAATTTGAATTCATACTCATTGAAGAGCATGTATGGAGTTGTAGATCGTCTTTTACCCATGTGATTCAAATTTTCATGACAATAAGGCTGGGTTCACACTGCCGTTTGGAGCGGCTCACAGCAAGGGGTCTGGTGCATCCTTGGTTCACCGTTTCAGGTCCGATTTCGGTCTGAATCTTTGGCTGCATTCGGACCTGAAACGGACCAAAAGACACATGCGACTCCTGTGCAGTTCGCCATGGTGCTGCTCCAGAGTGGCGTGAACAGTCTTCATTGAGAGCCAGTCACAGTCACAATCTCCTGACATGCGAACTGAATAAGGGTATGTATAATATTCTCCTCCCGTTCTCGGTAGGACTGCAGCCTCTTTCAAACAATTCTCTGCTGCACAGTGGCAAAGTGGTAGCACTTAGGCCTAGCAGCACTAGGGTCATTGGTTTGAATCCCAACCAGGACACTACCTGCCTGAGTGGAGTTTGCATGTCCTCCTTGTGCTTGTGTGGGTTTCCTCCCAAACTCCAAAGACATGCTGGTAGGTTAATAGGATCCTGTCTAAATTGGTTTTAGAATGTGAGTTAGTGACCTTAAGATTGTACGCTGATTGTATAGGACCGATGTGGCTGGTCAATATACAGTATATGTAAAGCACTGTGTAAATTGACGGCACTAAACAAGTACTTGTAAAAAATAAATAATGCTCCAGGGTGTTACTATGAGACTGCATTGGGCTTTGAGAGAGTTGCTGCATGTACCTAGGAATACTAACAATGGTTTACATCAGGGAGAGGCATGATGGAATTTTTTGTTTTACCACAGCAGAAGGTCCGAGGTTGCCTACCCCTGGTTTACATGTTCCCAGGCTGTGCAGATTAGAATATCAGCATGTACAGGGATTTAGTTAGTAGGGTAGCCAGGTGCACAAAATGAACGCTGGGATCACACCCTGAGCCATTCAGCAGGTGGGCCGTGTCCCCCGAGTGCTGAACTGACTGGAGTGGACCTTTAAGTACAGTGCGTCCTGAGGTGGTAGACGATGGGCCACTCTTCTTAAATGAATCACTGGTTTCCTGTCAGAGCATAAATATAAAAACAAATAACGCCAAAGAATTTGTCATTGTGATTAATATGTGCTGAACACACTGGCTTGTAACAGAATCTGTTTATGTTTCATACTACAACTTAAAGATTGGTATTTAAACACGCACATTCTTCAGAATTAATGGATGTTTATAAGAAATCTCTCTTAAAATAATGACATCACAGAATCGCGGGGGTTCTCCTTCCTTAACCCCTCCACTGCTGGCAGACTATATCCGCCACTAATATTGGTAATGGCGTTTGTCTATAAAATACATAATGGATCTTTGACACAATGTTTCAAGGTTTATCACCTTAATACATTCCATGCATTAGGGTGAAAAACCACCTGTAGTGCACCCCCCCTTTACGTACCTGAACTCGATTATGCCATTGACGGGGACGAGCACGGCAGCAATCAATTCCAGTGACACGGGAGCCTGGGGGTGGGGCTGAGTTCTGCTGTCTGTGTAAATGGACGCAGCAGCAGGATTCAGGAGCGCACCCGCATGGGTGTCCCCTTGGAATGTGGGTCTCTGAGGGGGCACTCGATGCAGGGAGGAGAGCCGCTGGGGGACCCCAGAAGAGGAGGATCGGGGCCACTCTGTGCAAAACCAACTGCACAGAGGAGGGAAGCATTTTTAAATAACAAACACCTTTACAACCCCTGTAAGTTCCCATCCCCTGTAAGTTCATTTTTTCACACATCTTCCTGACATATTTTGCTTATACTCCTAAAATGACATTTATAATCCTCCTTTAAAAAAAAACACTTCTTTTTGCTGTATCCTTCTGGTTCACCTTACCATTTTACAGTTTATAAAATTGTACACAAGAGAATGTGTTCTCACAGAAAAAGGCTACACCATAATCTGCTTGTAGGGCCTTGTTCACACGGGCGTACTACTGCATATGCCTGTGTGAGGGTCGAGTTTACCAGCAAGGGGATGCGCAGGTGTTTCATGCATCCCCGTGCAGGCAGTCCTATTCAATTGGGACAAAGCGGTGGCACAGACACAGCCCCTGTTCCCAATCCGATATCCACAAAGATGCAGGGCCCTGACTACACAGTCTACATTCAGGGATACACACCCGCATAGATGTCAAATGGGAAGCAGCGGCTGTGTCTGTGCTGCAGCTGAGTCCCAATGGACATGAATGGGATTGCCTGCATAGGGATGCACTGGAACACCTGCACATCCCCGTGTGGGTAAACATGGCCCTCGCTGTAGAACGCCCGTGTGAAGGAGGCCTGATTACAGAAGTTCAAACAAGAAGACAGGGCTGTGTCACTCGAGGTGAGAGCAATCCCTCCCCCAACCATCAGGTGCAGGTCCAGTCCACGGTCCGGATAAATAGAAAGAAACATGAATGTTGACAGCACTCAGATTTTGATTAAGCAAATTTGATTTGTGAAACGCGTCAATCTCTGCATTGATGTCATCCTGATTGATTTTTATCTCCAATAAAGTTATTTATTCCTTCATACCTTGGAGTGCGGTCAACTATTTAATGTTTCTTTGCCTGATTACAGAACCACCCCCCCTTGTTATGATGAATAGGAGAGGGGGAGGTTTCTGTTGTCTTGTACAAGGGTGACAACTCTGCTTTCCCACATATACAGTATGGAGCAAGTGTTTCCCCTCCCTTTCTGGTGCATATCCTGAACAGGAAGTGAAAGGACATCTCCTCAATAGTACACAAAGGAAAAAATAAACTGATGTGTGTTTATCCCCATCATACTTTATCCTAAATCTACTGTACTTCCTTGACTGAGGTGCTGGCTTAGAGATGACACTGTTCTGTAAATCATGGTACCAGTACAGTTCTTGGCTGTGTTCACTAAGTTTTGACGCAGATCAGTCCCCTGCTGCAGCCTCTCATCTTGCGGCTTGTTACATAGTTACAATGGACAGTCTGATCGCTGGTGGGGTGAGGAAGGGTTCCCTCTAGTCTGCAGCAGACTGATGGCATCATCTCAGCCTAGGCAACGTCATTGGTTGAAGTTCAAAAATTTCTAGTAGTGGTACTAAAAATTTGGTTTGCTGTATAGTGAAGTATGTCAGGAATTTATTCATGCAGACTTGTATAGATACTGAAAGGTCTATGTTAATCTTACTTCTCTGTAATCCACTACACCACAGAATTTACTTCCTCAAACCTGGATGAAAAATGTATGCACCAAGGTTGTAAGGCTTAAAGCGGGGGTCCCCAACCACCGGTCCACGAACCGGTGCCGGTCAATGACCTCTCTGCAGCCAGGCCGCAAAGGCTGCACTGTCACTGGTGACAGGTGACATGCCAAGCTACAAGCTGCATCTGCTGACAGGTGACGTGCCCACTGACATGGAGGTGCTTTGGGACCCCTTGGGGAAAGAGAAAAAGTAGCTTTTAAAAGGGATCTCCATGTAGGAGGCCTTTTTCCTTGCTGGACATACATTATTGGGTAACTATATCACATGTATGCACCGTATATTAATTTTATTGTGCGTAAGTCATTTTTACATGTATACCTATATCATATATCTCTTAGCAGACTGAGCCTCTGAAGAAGACTCTTGGTATATGGGTTGAAACGCGTCAGGCTCACTTTTCATATTTCCGACATTTCTTGTTTAATGTCGTTATGGAATTTTGTCTGTAAATGAATGTTTGGTCCAATAAGTTTGAAAGTACTTCCTACTGGAGCTCATTTTTTTTAACTTTCATATCATGCCACTTTTGTAAAAATAAATACATCAACCTTTTTATATATCATTGACTCAATCCTTTTACTTTGCTGCCTAAAAACCCCACCCTGGGGGAACTCCTCTCTTCTCTTTTTAAGATTCACTTAAAGCCAAACAAAAAGGTAAAAACTAAAAATGCGAGCAGGCAGACTTTTTATTACATGAGACATGCTAGGTTTCTTCTGCAATGAAACAAACTTACTTGCCCGTTTACAATCTTCTTTAAAATGTACAGGGAGCTGCACATGGGTAGCCCAGTGCATATTCTCTATATCATGGGTGCTCAATGTTTTAGAGTGAGGGCCACTTAAGTGATTTGGTAACTAGTCACGAGCAACAATAAACCATACTTTTTTTTTTCACCCCCCAAAATTGCAAATGTAAACAAACCCTTACTGTCCTGAGCCCCCTATATGGCTGCTTTCACACTGATACGCTGCGGTTTACCCGCACCGCAGGTGCGATTTTCCTGTTAGCTGCACTGAGCTCTAGGATTTCTATTACATCTTGCAGGTGAGGTACACTTTCTGAAAGCGCACCAAACCTGCAGGATTTAATACAAGTCTATGGCTCAGTGCAGATAATCCACAGAAAAGCTGCAGGTGCACTGTGATGCGCCTGAGGATCAGTGCAAAAGCAGCCTAATGACCCTCTTTTTTAAGTGCCGATATACTATTGCAAAAGTGTAGTGTAAGTGATGTTTAATACACTGACCTTTTACTCTTCCAGCTTCTGCTGGCATCGCTCTCCTGGCTGCTATAAAGGTACCAGGCAAAGTGCACTTAGAAGCTGGTGCTACACAGGAAGGATCAGCTTATGCTGCTCCATGCACTTTGATGCTCTAGGATGGTGGGTTGGCAACCCGTTGATCACGATCTGGGCTTGCCAACCTGCCATACCAGAGCATGGTGCTTCTCTGGTTTGAGGTCGCAGGCCACATCAGTGGGTTTAGTGGGCCACAGGTTGAGCACCCCAGCTCTACATGGTGGCAGGATGAATTAACTCTTGTGCGCGTACGTAGGAGTTGCATCACTCTGCGCTGCTAAGGAAGATGGCTGAAGACCCAACAGCCAGATTAAGCCAGGGAGAAGATGAGGGCATCAGTGAGGGAGCACATAGATATTGCAACACTGGGGTAGAGGTGGGAGTTTGAGGGCTTTAGTTACACTTTAAAGCGGAACTATACTCACCTTGGCTTAAGCAATGCGGCATCCCCAATCTCCCCGCCTGGCCACTGACCTCTCCAGGCAGCTGGCTTCCGGGTCTTGATCGCCGACCACTTTCATTGGCCAGGTGAGGATGATGTCACAGTTCAGTCAGATTCAGCATGGCCAAACTTGTACAGCAAGCTGCACTTGCACAGCTCACTGTACAAGGCTGGACAGGCAGGTAAGTAACTTTAATGCAGAAGAGACAAAGCACTGTTCAGCATTAAAATTCCTGCCTGTTCACCCATTTTTAACTTTGGCCTAAAAGAGCCAATGTGAGATAGTGGAAAGGGATTAAAGTGGTAGAAAAGCCTAACTAACCATACTTAAAAATCTTCTCTCTCCCAGCAGAGAGGCGGGAGCACTGACAACGGATAGTTAGTGCTCGTGTCATGTTTTCTTATGAAACGTTGTTATCTGCATGAAACGCGGTAACATTTGTATCTCCTGGTACTGACTGTGCTGTATATGCTTTTATTGTTGATCACTACAATAAAGATTTTGACAACCTTCTGGAGTGTGTAGCCATTCATCCATTTTTCCCTATCGATCTTGGAGATGAGCCGGGCGGGCACCTCTACCTTGGAATCAACACTAGACAAGCAGCACTCACACCTAGTGCTAGGCTTTACTACCACTTTAAGTGATTAGTATATTTTGTATTCTCTTCTTTTTGCTTAAAGCGGAGTTCCACCCTATTTTACAAATTGTTCTTAACGGAAAGACCACCCCCTCCACCACTTGTTTTTGGATAATTATTTATTTATTTATTTTTTTTACTTGCCTTATGTGAAGTACTGAGTGTACTTCCTTTCTACCTCGGCCCACAGCGTCATTTCCTCCTTCACCCCGCTGCCTTTTGGGACCTGTGTGTGTCCCAGAGGACTATGGGCCATTCAGAAAGCGTCGACTCGACTCGCGCAGTAGGAAACCGGCGGTGAGCCTGCAGGCTCCACTGCCAGTTTCCCTTAGTTACAATGGCGGCGCCTGCACCAAAGCCGATGGACGGATCGGCCTGGGGGGGGGGGGCCGACATCGCAGGCTCCCTGGACAGGTAAGTGTCCTTATTAAAAGTCTGCAGCTACATAACTTCTCCCTAAACAACTTGGCACTAAACAGGAAGCTTCTGAGAAATTTGGAAGGTGAGCACTTGGGCACTCCCATAGTTGCTTCCCTTGCATCAGGACAGATGAGCAATGTTCACTCCAGATGCGTCCCGCCACTATCCAGACTTCATATGTGACATGCAAATAAATAAATAAAAAAATAACCAGAACTTACAGGCTAATACAGGCCCATTCCACTGTAAACTACAGTCAACCCAACTCATGATAAATTTTATAATTTCCTTGAAACGACCACAAGAATGTCCCCAGCATGTGTTGAATGGCCCTCCAGAGAGTAATTGGCACAGACTGCATTGAAATATTTCATATTCCGAGGATAATAAAACATGAGAAATGCATAAATTACACGTATCTTAAACTTTTCATACATGGCTTACACAAGATTTAAAATTATAAGTATAGGGATGAAGTAAAACATTCACCATATAAATCACACAATAGGTCTAAAGCCACGTATACAAATCTACTCAGATAATTCTTCCGCAACGAACAAAACTTTCACCACAACAGAAAGCAGATGATGGAAAGGCCATTAAATAAGCAGCAGATGAAGGAATCAGCAGGGTGCCTATCATAACGTGTTGTAGTCATTTTGGATATGTACAATAACCGTTATCAATTTCATTTTGTTAAAGAAAATGGCAAAACGTTTCGTTTATAGGCGTTTTTAATGGAGATACATTTTTGACTATTTTCAATGCAAAAACTCTTCTAAACTCAAACATGGCTAAAACGCGGCATGTGAACACGGCACAATGGATGTTTTTAAAATGTCAGTTACTATCTGTTAAGTTCCATCGTTCAGGAGAGGTTTTAAAGTGTCCCGTGTACATGAAGCCTAGCATTTGGGACGTGTTGAGTTGTACTGTAACCTCCCAGGAAATCTAAAATCTGTGTTGGGCTTGTGCTTAACCAAACTTTTCTTGATATCTGTGATGAATATGAATATACAGATGTCTTTGTAATGACCAATCTCTCCACCACTTGGAAACTGCCAAAGAAATTTTATATAAATGCTTACAACAATATTATTCTTCATCTAGCAGAAATATATAATGGATGGGCAGCACAGTGGCTAAGTGGTTAGCACTTCCGCCTGGCAGCACCAGGGTCGCCAGTTCCAATCTCAACCATGGCATTACCTGTGCAGAGTTTGCATGGTTCTCCCTATGAATGCGTGGGTTTCCTCCGGGTACTCAGGTTTTCTCCCACACTCCAAAAACATGCTGATAAGTTAATTGGCTTCTGTCTAAACTGGCCCTAGTATGTGTAGGATTGTCACGTAGGGACCTTAGATTGTAAGCTCCTTGAGGACAGGGTCTAAAGTGAATGTACAATATATGTGCAAACTGCTGCGTAAGTTTTTGGTGCTACATACCTTAAATAAATAAATGACAATACTGCAAAGTATTGTCCATTTAAAACTGATAAAGAAAAGGAATTAAACTGAAAAAACAAACAAATACAGCTGACCAAAATTTTTAGCAATTTCATTTGTTTAAATAATTAGGTGAGGACATTTCCACAGACAAATTCCTTTGTTTTACGGTTCTAAATATGACCTCATTTTTTCTACATCTATGCTATTTAGAGTCAGATGTATGTGGTTTCTATTGAGGTGAGATATGAACTAAAGCACCTACACTGGCCATATATTTTTTTGGGAAGCTTGGTGTCCCCTGCAGCACTTACAGTATATAAGTTACACAGGACTATCCTATAAGAAAAAGAGCATGTTTCAGGGAATAGGTTTGGCAAAGGTCTTCTGAAATGGTACCTATATTTTGACAGATCCCTGGTATCATAGCTGACCAATGTAAGGGACCTGGTAAGTATAAACTAATACAAATGTGCATGTTAGTGCAAACTGGCTGAACTGAAAATGCAAGTGACAAGACGCAAAACTTTCATAACGTATCCCACTGGGGCCAGTTTCACAATTCGAGCATCTCCAAAAATACAGGCAAATAAAGTCCAGCTTTGTGGGTGCTGCCAAAACTGGTACCTAGACGGTTGAATTCATCAGTTCCAGTGACAGCGCTGGCGCACATTCTGCCAACCCAGAGGCCAGGAAACCACCTTCCTATGTCAAGAAGCCTCACTCTGCCTCATTTGAGATCAACAGTATAGAATGATCATTTTGGGATCAAATTTTGTATCATAATGTCCTGTGTGTGTGTGGTGGGGTGTGTTTGTGTGGTGGGGTGTGTGTGTGTGGTGGGGGGTGTGTGTGTGGTGGGGGGTGTGTGTGTATGTGTGTGGGTGGTGGGGTGTGTGGTGGTGTGTGTGTGTGTGGTGGGGTGTGTGGTGGGGTGGGTGGTGGTGTGTGTGTGTGTGTGGTGGGGTGTGTGGTGGGGTGGGTGGTGGTGTGTGTGTGTGTGTGGTGGGGTGCGTGTGTGTGGTGGGGTGTGTGTGTGGTGGGGTGTGTGTGCGCGTGTGTGTGTGTGGTGCGTGTGTGTTGGGGTGCGTGTGTGGTGTGTGTGTGTGTGGTGGGGTGCGTGTGGTGGGGTGCGTGTGTGTGGTGGGGTGCGTGGGTGTGGTGGGGTGCGTGGGTGTGGTGGGGTGCGTGGGTGTGGTGGGGTGCGTGGGTGTGGTGGGGTGCGTGGGTGTGGTGGGGTGCGTGTGTGTGGTGTGGTGTGGGGTGGTGTGGTGTGGGGTGGTGTGGTGTGGGGTGGTGTAGTGTGGGGTGGTGTAGTGTGGGGTGGTGTAGTGTGGGGTGGTGTAGTGTGGGGTGGTGTAGTGTGGGGTGGTGTAGTGTGGGGTGGTGTAGTGTGGGGTGGTGTAGTGTGGGGTGGTGTAGTGTGGGGTGGTGTAGTGTGGGGTGGTGTGGTGGGGTGCGGTGGTGTGGTGGGGTGCGGTGGTGTGGTGGGGTGCGGTGGGGTGCGGTGGTGTGCGGTGGTGTGGTGGGAGGTGTGGTGTGGGTGGGGTCTGTGTGTATTTTTGTATTATTCTAAAAAGCCATTTTACAATATATGTAGGCTTTTCTCCTACCAGGGGAAAGGCGTTCATGCACACTTGCCCAGTGTGCATGAGGATGTAATATACCAAAACTAAACATTAGCCTAGAACCCGATCCTGTAGAATGCACTTTGGAACAGAACACATCATAACGTATTAAAGTGAAGGGCCCTCTGAAATATACATGGAATTAAAAAATAACAATACAGCCGTGTCATGCAGATGGTCCATGTTAGCGCACAATTACACAAAAGGTCACATAAAAACAACATGAATATTCAAAGTCAAAAAAGGAAGCCATTAATCAAGCAGTAGATTCAACACTGGCTGCTTATATTGTTATATACTGTTACCCATGATAAATATAGCTGTCAAAGAGTGTGCTTAATAAACATAAATGTTAGTTGGGCCATTAGTGCACTATTTAAAACTGCTTTTATCCCCTTTCAAGATACTTAAATTCTATTAAAAGACATTTAAATCTCAAGTTCGCCTCTTTTCTTTTGCTAGTTTTAGTTACCTTTCTTTTCCTATTTTCATGCTTTTTCACATTTATGTCCTTAGCTACTTTGGGGCTATTAAAATATATATTTAGTTTGGTAAACATGAAATATGAATATGCTGTATATTTTTGATAGCGGGTGGAGCTTCAGGCTGGGTTCACACTGCCACACTGAGCGGCTCACGGATCCAGTGCGTCCCTGTTCACCGTTTCAGGTCCGATTTCAGTCCAAATTTTTGGCTGCATTTCGGACCTGAAACGCACCAGAAGACGTACAGGACTCCTGTGCAATTCACTCTGGAGCCACTTCAGAGATGTGTGAACCAGCTCCATTGAGAGACGGTCACAATCTCCTGACATTTGAATTGGATGCGAGAAAACCCGCATCCAATTCGCAATAATGTGCACCCAGCCTTAGGCTTCTTTTCACAAGTGTACATCCAATTGGAAATGATTATTTACAGGATGCAATGGCTCAAGCTGATATTTACACACAACTGTGAGTGACCAATCGCAGTGACCTAAATAACTCATCACAATGCCTTGTCCTCTTTAAATTGGCTCAGGTTAAAGTTTTAATTTGATAAATAAAACTGCCAGGCAAGCAGTGTTTTCAGTGCTCTCCTTATCAAATCCACAGTGCTCTGGGGATCCTTTGACATGTATTACGGTATATGTTTTTCTTGTTCACTTTTTTTTTATTAGTTCAGTCTAAGACATGGCTCTCTGAATACAAAAAGTAATGACACAAAGGGCTTTTTTAATAAAGCTGGAAAGTGCAACATTAGGTTCACTTCTGTATTAGCAACCAATCCCGCTTCCAGGTTTATTGCCAAAGCTTAACTGAACAAGCTGAGCTTAAAATATGATAGGTTTGTATGCAGAAGTGAGCCCGATTTTGCACTCTCCAGCTTTAGTAAATAAACCCCAAAGGCTCAGGGCATATCATAATCGCATAGTAAGGAGCATTTTACACAGGCTTTCTGATCAGTTTCAGGTGGACCTGTTTGGACACTCCATTCACCCCCATGGGGCACTGGATGTCAGCGGTGACATGTCAGCTGACACCCGCTGCTATCCGATCCACCAAACCTAGACGGATGGTGACCCCATTTTCCATCCATCTGGTGAATTGGATGATCTCCCCATAGAGGAGATCGGGACTCTGACAGGTCCATCTCAGCACAGTGATCGGAGGCGGACCCGTCATCCGCCTGCTCAGCAGGGATCAGCGGATTGAACCCCCACCGAGCAAGCGGAGTCCGTCAAACGGGCTACTACTATGTAATGCTGTAGTATGAACTCAAGGCAGCAATTTAAATGAGATGACAGGAAAAGAAATGGCCACATACCAATGAGCAACTAGCTCACATACAGGCAGTATTCCCTAAGGGATGAGATGTAAAGGCATCCACAAAGTCAGACCTATATAGGTGAGAAAACAGGGAATAAAGGCGGAGCGAGAAAAGGGTAGGGATCACAGTAAAGCCCTAGAGGGGGTGGAGGGGACATGTACATGATTTTAGTAAACATTTTTTTATTTTGGAGGTAAAAATTTAGACATTTACTAATGTTCATTTTACAGACTGATTGTCAGTAAAATATCCCAGAATTTCTATCCAAACAGGTCACACGAACTCCTTGATCCAATTACCATGTAAAGGTAGACATTACTATTGAAAGACAGGATGGGAGCTGTTTAAATTGCGACTGCGCTAGTTATTTATTTCCATTCTTTGTTTCAGGAAGGCTTCATAAATGGTTCTCTTTTGACTTACATGGCTGAAGGTGTACACTGCTGTCAAAACAATGGGGTAGAGATGGTAACCCCCTTTCTGCCGACTGTACAAGAAAATGTGGACTGACAAAAGTGGGTCTTTATCCTTGGGGCCACATATACTGTACGTGTATCTGTGTTTGTGCTGGGATCATGCTGCACAGCACGTTCCCAGTACAGAGACCAGGCTCTCACCAAAAGCCCCAAGTCCTGTATTAACTACTGGGAACCAGGAGGTGTGGTTCCCAATCACCTGATTGGCTAAGTGATCAGCCAATGCATAGTCCACCCCTGTGGCTTTTCTTCTCTTGAATGGAGAAAAAGGTACATTATCTTTTCCTGCTTGCTGGAGGAAAAAAAAAATTCAACAAAAAGGGAAAAAAAGAAGAAAGAAAAATTGCTACATCACGATTTGGTCCAGGTCAGGATTAGCATTACAGAAAGAACAGTGTAGCGCTGGACTAGTGAAGAACACATATGTTGATATATGTAAATATACCAAAACCCACAAAATTATCATGAGTCAATAAGTGATACTAAACTATAATCAGTGTAGCACTGGTTTAAAGTGATACAATGCACATATATAATAAGGACACATGTGAATTATTCACCTAAAACTTATATCATCATAAATAATAAAATTCATATGAGTGATAATCTTTATAAATGTGAGTCCATACCCTGGTTCTAGGATTAGCATTAGATTTGAGGACAGGGTCAGCATATTTTAGGTAGGTTTAAAAAAACATTTTTAAATTCTTATCAGTGTAAGTTTGCGTTTTAAGTTTTAAAGTGTTTTGGGTAGGATAAAAAAGCAAAAACGTGGACTATTTCTGGGCCCTACTACGGTTACAAACAATTTAAAAAAAATATGAGGTATCGCTGCAATCGGCAGTAGCAGGAGAATTTATTTTGGCGTTGGATACACCAAGTAGTTGGGATGATATGTACAGTTTTACTAATACATGTCAAAGTTGCAAAACTGTGTTCATGGATTAGGATTTGTTTAAGGGTTTTAAAGGGGTTAAAATGGCAGTATATGTGCATAGACACACTTGGAAGAATCTTTAACAAACATTGCATCCCTGTGTCCTTCAAGCCCAGCAATACACAGACACAAGTTTCTACATACAAAAGACCCAACACCCAAATGCAAGTGAAGTGTATATGCATGGTGATGTAGTGAGCAACACTAAAAAAAAAAAAATAAATCTGTACGTCGGAGAGATGAGACAAATTCCCCCAAAAAAACCGAATGTCCCTACACAGGAAAGCAAAAATTACAGATCAAGAGACTTTAAAAAAAAAAAAGGGGGGGGGGACATTTTGAGGACAGTGAGGTACACATTTTGGACAAATGGTTCACAAGAGGCATGAAAGAGGTCATCTACATTAAAACATCATTCAACAGGAGTGGGGGCCTTTAACACCATGGGGTTGATTTACTAAAATCTGGTGCAGCTCTGCATAGAAACCAATCGGCTTCCATTTTTTTTGTCAAAGCCTAATTTAACAAGCGGATTGACCACCCAGGCACAGCTGCACAAGATTTTGCCCTCTCCAGTTTTAGTAAATCAACCATATCTGTCTTCCACATATAATGCCTTCCTGACACCATTGGAATATGTAACTACCCTGTTTCCCCGAAAATAAGACCTAGCGTGATTGTCGGTAATGGCTGCAATATAAGCCCTACCCCCCAAAAAAGCCCTAGTTAAAGTCCTTGTAGGTCTGATTTTCAGGGTAGGGCTTATTTTCGGGGAAACGGGGTAGTGCTTATTTGGGGGGTAAGGCTTAAATTGCAGCCATCACTGACAATCACGCTAGGTCTTATTTTCGGGGAAACAGGGTAGTAAAAGGGTGGTTCTTCAATTTTTACAACTCCCAACCTGCCTTTCCATGGTAATTTTTATCAAGGTGTTGGTGTTACCTATTTGGATATAAATGCTGGGGTATTTTCCTTACACTCTGTAGAACTGAAGAAGTGACATGGCCAACTACAAAAAGTCTAGTTGAATGTAACTACTAATAGATAACACTAAAACTGTAGAGTTAATAAATATGCCCATTTAACCACTTGAAGACCAGGCTTTTTTCTGGCAAGTTTTGTTTACAAGTTTAAATCGGTATTTTTGGCTAGAAAATAACCCCGAAACATTATATATATATATATATATATATATATATATATATATATATATATATATATATATATATATATATATATATATATATATATATATATATATATATATATATATATATATATATATATATATATATATATATATATATATATATTTTTATATTTTTTTTTTAGCAGAGACCCTTGGAAATAAAATGGTGATCGTTGCAACTTTTTATGTCACACGGTATTTGCACAGCAGTTTTGCAAACGCAATTTTTTGGGACATTTTTGTTGTACAATATGAAAGATGATATTACGCTGTCGCTGAGTAAATAGATGTCAACATGTCATGCTTTAAAATTGCCCACGCTCGTGGAATGGCGACAGACTACGGTATTTACAAAAATCTCCATAGGCGACGCATTAAATGCCTTTACAGGTTACCTGTGTACAGTTACAGAGGAGGTCTAGCGCTAGAATTATTGCTCTCACTCTAAAGTTCACAGCGATACCTCGCACGGGTGGTTTGAATACGGTTTACATATGCGTGCGCGACTTACGTAAGCGTGCACTTCTGCGCGCAAGCATGGGGGCGCTTTACATTTTATTATTATTTTACTTTTTATTTTTACACTGTCCCTTTATTTTATTTTTTGATCACTTTATTCCCATTGCAAGGTATGTAAACATGCCTTGTAATATAAATAAGGATGAGAGGGCCTCTTTATGGAGAGATCTGGAGTCAAAAGTACCTTAAAAGCATACAATTTTTTAGTAATTCCAAGTTTTAAATATAGTTTATATATACACCGGTAGTTTATTTTTATATATTTTTTTTATATTATATTTTTTTTCATCTTTGAGAAAAATTTGTGACAAATACAATACATCTGTAACCTTTTAGAATACAAGCTTTTGAGTGTGGCTGACCAGACAGGGTCAATTTGTATAACTTGTGTTAGTTTTATGGTACAGAATTTTCTTGTATAAAACCCGATACGCCATGTCTGGAGAAGTGTCACTTACGTTCAGTTTACAGTTTGACACAAAAGATTGCATTCCTGCTAGCTGCCAGCTGAGCTGCTCTCTGTACAAGTAGAGCAAATATTATCAGATGACAGAGTGTTCGCTGATCTGCTTCTCCTGTAAGCACTTGTAGCGGCACCCAACTAGGTGTATTGCAGCACAGCATGACAACAAAGCCCCAAACACGCGGGCCGAATGTCGGGATACATTAGCCGGTTCAAAAACAAAAAACAGCCAACATTCGGCCTGTGTGTATGGTACCCTGTCTGACAGAAGCTGGCCAAACGTCTGTCGGACGAGCATATGGAAAACCAGGAGCCGAACGACGCTCTTTGCCAATGGCGAAGAGCACTGATTGGAGTGTTCTGGCGGTGGGGCCGCCTCCCTGTCAGAAAACAATAGCTCAGCGAAGGAGATCACTAACTTAACTTCAGATAGTTAGTACAGCAGGGGCTCCTACCAGAGCTGAGCTTTTTTTTTCTGGGTTTAAAGGACATATAGAGGCATGCAGACTATATATATATATATATATATATATATATATATATATATATATATATATATATATATATATATATATATATATATATATATACACATACACACACATACACACACACACACACACAACGCTAGGTGGCCTAGACAGCATCAATGTAAGTTGCTAGTCCATAAGATGCACTAAAGTAAATGATATCGGACCTCTTAATCTAGGTTTGCTAAAACAATTTGGGGTTGATTTACAGTGCCTTGAAAAAGTAATCATACCCTTTCCACATTTTTTTATGTTACAACCAAAAACGTCAATGTATTTTATTGGGATTTCATGTGATAGACCAACACAAAGTGGCATATAATTGTGGAAGGAAAATGATAAATGGTTTTCAAAATTGTACAAAAAAAAATTTTACAGTGTGGTGTGCATTTGTATTCAGCCCCCCTGAGTCTTTTTGACCCCAGATCTCATATTTAAAGTTATTGTAAAGTCTCGCTTCTTTTCCTATAAAAATAACAAACATGTTATACTTACCTTCTCTTTGAAGTGGACTTGCACAGAGCAGTCCAGATCCTCCTCTTCTCGGGTCCCTCTTCTGTGATCCTGGCCCCTCCCTCCTGTTCAGTGCCCCCATAGTAATCCTCTTACTATGGGGGCACCCAGCTGTGTCACAGCTCCTTGTGTCCATTCAGACATGGAGCCCCAACCCGGCCCACCCCCTCTCTTCCCTGATTTGCTAACCGACTTTGATTTACAGCAGTGGGAGCCAATGGCGCCGCTGCTGTTTCTCAGCCAACAGGAGGGAGAATCTCGGATAGGTGAGACACTAGTGGACATCGCTGGACAGAGAGGGACCCCAGATAAGTGTTAGGGGGGCTGCTGCACACAAGGTTTTAATCTTAATGCATAGAATGCACCTTCTGCCTTTACAACCCCTTTGAAGGGGTTCTGTCATGCTTTTTTTCTCTTTTACAAGGGATGTTTACATTCCTTGTAATAGGAATAAAAGTGACACAATTTTTTTTTTTTTTTTTTAAAAGACCAGTGTAAAAATAAAAAAGTAAAATGAATAAGAAACAAAATTTTTTTACGTGTCCCGTCCCGCTGAGCTTGCAAGCGAACACATACATGAGTAGTGCTCTCATATGAAAACGGTGTTCAAACCACACATGTGAGGTATCACCGCGATTGTTAGAGTGAGAGCAATAATTCTAGCCCTAGACCACTTCTTTAACTCAAAACATGGAACCTGTAGAATTTTTTAAACGTTGCCTATGGAGATTAAGGATAAAAGTTTGTCGCCATTCCATGAGCGGGCGCAATTGTGAATTTAATTTTTCATTTACTCGCCGCAACATCATCTTTCACAATATAAAAAAAACTGGGCTAACTTTACTGTTGTCTTTTTTTTTTTTTTTATTCAAAAAAAATTTACTTTTTCCAAAAAAAGTATGCTTGTAATGCCCTGTACACACGATCGGACATTCCGACAAAAAAATCCTTCTGATTTTTTCCAACGAATGTTGGCTCAAACTTGTCTTGCATACACAAGGTCGCACAAAGTTGGTCGGAAATTCAGAACGTCAAGACACACGAACGTCTACACACGATTGATAATTATGCGATCGGATTTTGTGGTCGAAAAATTTTATAGCCTGCTCTCAAACTTTGTGTGTCCGAAATTCCGATGGAAACTGTCCGATGGAGCCTACACACGGTTGGAATTTCCGACAACAAGCTACGAACGCACACTTTCTGTCAGAAAGTCCGACCGTGTGTACAGGGCATAAGACCGTTGCGCAAATACGGTCTGACAGAAAGCATAGCAACGACCACCATTTTATTCTCTAGGGTGTTAGAATATATATATGTTTGGGGGTTCTAAATTATTTTCTAGCAAAAAAAAAAAAAAAAAGATTTTAACTTGTAAACCAGTTTGAAAAATAGACCCGGTCCTTATAAGTGATTAAGATAAAAAAAAAACTTCTGCCTTTGCACCACTTTAAATGTTAAAAGCAATCACCAACTCGGAACGAAATTCATCCCGTCACTGAACGTACTGATGACAATATCTGTATGATTGTTTGTTCGAAAATCTACTAGTGTATGGTCCGTTTAAGTTGAGTAGACTGCTGTCTCTTTCCTTGCTTACCAAGTGTTTAAAAGGGTATTAAAATATATTTTTTTACTTAATAAATCTGATTTACGACACTATGGTTGGCTGCGCTGCTGTCCCAACATTTGTCTTGCAATGTTGGCATGCTCAGCTATCCTGCATGTACCTTTTCACACCATCTTCAGTCTCCTGGGAGACACTCAACTGCTCTCATGTGCGCAACAAAACTTCTACCAGAAAGTTCAGGACTAGCCTGCCCCTCTCCCCTGGACACTGGGGCCACCCACTTGAAAAAACAGTAAGGGGCTGCAAGAGGTTGGAAAAGTCAAGCTTTGAATCAGTGAATTTAGGCTGCTATTTATTTTTTAAAGTGTAAGTTCACCTTTACAGAAAATCTGTAAGGTGACCTCACACTGGATCCCGTCCCCATCGCACCCGGTCCCCTCTGACTTGGAGCCCGGCGACCACCCGCACTGACACATCGGATCGCCGCTTCACCGGTCCAGTGATTTAAAATCCCTGCGGCTTTCTTCTTCTTCTTCCCCGCTGACAGGATGGGCTACGCGGGTTTTGATAGGTCGGCACCACCCATGTGGCGACGCCGACCAATTAGAATGCTCCTAAATGTACCTCCTGACGAGGTACGTTTTAGGAGATTAAGCCGAGGGGATTTCTAAGCCCCGGATCGGTAAGGCAATACGATGTCTCCTAGCGGGTGATCGCCGGGCTCCAGGTCAGCGGGACTGGGGGGGAGGGGAGGATGGGGAGGAGGTCCAGTGTAAGTTCACCTTACAGATTTTTCTGTAAAGGTGAACTTACCCTTTAGGCCGGGTTCACACCTATGTAAATTAGATGCAGGTTTCCCCACATCCAATTCGCATAGTGGGAGAACGTAACTGGCTCACTATGGAGCCGGTTCATACATCTCCATTGTGGTTGCGGAGCGCACTGCACAGAAACGCTGTGCATCTTTGGCTCCGTTTCAGGGCGAATTCAGGCATAGAATCGGCCCCGATTCATCCCTGAAACGGGGAACAGGGACGCACAGCGCTCCTGTGCAATCCGCAGCTGGTTACAGTGTGAACCAGGCCCTAAGGAAAACAAAGGTGTACTTTAACTACCTGCCAACCAGCCCCTATCGTTATACAGCGGCAGGCTGGCTCCCCTGAGTGAATTGCCTTAGCTGTACAGGGCCGCTTTAAGGGCTATAGGGGGGGGGGCACGTGCGCGCAGCAACGCCAATGTGCATAGCTGGCGGCCGTGATCGCTCCTCAGAGGGCAAGAACGGGGATCTGTCAATGTAAACAGACAGCTCCCCATTGAGAGAGAGAGAGAGAGAGAGAGAGAGAGAGAGAGAGAGAGAGAGAGAGAGAGAGAGAGAGAGAGAGAGATCTGTTGTTCCTAGTGATCAGGAACAGTGATCTCTCTATTTCCAGTAGTGATCAGGAACAGTGATCTCTCTATTTCCAGTCACTACACTTCCCCCCATAGTTAGAAACCCCTCCCTAGGACACACTTAACCCCTTGATCACCCCCTAGTGTTAATCCCTTCCCTGCCAGTGACATTTATACAGTAATCATTGGCTATTTTTAGCTCTGATCGCTGTATAAATGTCAATGGTCCCAAAAAAAGTTTCAAAAGTGTCCAATCTGTCTGCTGCAATGTCGCAGTCCTGCTAAATTAGTAAAAAAATAATTATTAATAAAAATGCCATAAATATATACCCCCATTTTGTAGACGCTATAACTTTTGCGCAAACCAATCAATATACGCTTATTGGGATTTTTTTTTACCAAAAATACGTGGAAGGTCACATATTTGCCTAAACTGATAGACTTTTTTTTGGGATATTTATTATAGCAAAAAAAATATTTTTTTTTATAAAAAAAAATTGTCGCTTTTTTGTTTATAGCGCAAAAAATAAAAAACGCAGAGGTGATAAAATCCACCAAAAGAAAGCTCTATTTGTGGGAAACAGCATCGCACAACCGGACAATTATCCGTTAAAGTGACGTGGTGCCATATCGCAAAAAATGGCCTGGTCAGGAAGTGGGTAAGTCCTTACGGGGCTGAAATGGTTGAGGCCCAGTGGAAAACAGCTAAAGTCACTGTACAACTCCAATGGTATGACAGCGCTTGTGCCAGTCCAACAAATTTCTGACCAATATATGCTTCTTAATATACGTAATGATGTGATGACATTCAGTGAATAAGACTCTGAAGATAGCAGGTGATCCTAATAGTTGTCAAAGCGTGCACCAAACACCCAGATCTTCACCACGCGAGACACACTCCCCTAAGGGGTTACACTCACCAGAGCTTAGTATACCACAGGCCTTAAAGATAATCCTTATGTCATTTTAAAGGAGAGTCATCAGCAATGCAGGCCGGGTTGGAGAACTTGAATCAATCCAGCAATATAAAATCATGGAAAGAAAAATTGCAACATAGCGTAATCCTGTTTCACACATTTATTGTAAACCAAACCCCACCCCCATACAGTACACATACAAGCTGTTAAAATCAATAGAGCATGTAGCTGTAAAACGTAGTCACCAGTCCGCCGTACAGGAGAGCGTCAGTTTGGATTACACAGCAGCGCTGTTTCTTCCTGATAATATCCAGCTGGATGTGACACGCACTGGCGCGTTTCGTCATATCCAACTTCAACTGAGGGCGTGATCTCACGACGTGACATCCAGGCTTTTATTGGTCCATTGCTCTGGCCGCTTACCCTTCATGTGCCACATGCTTCAACATAAAGGTGCACGCAAGCGGCATACCAGCACAAAAATAAACAGATCCAGGTGCAACGTCACCACCTTCAGCTGAATCGTTACACACTACACGCAACATTATTTTTATTTAACTTTTGTTATTAAATTAGGCAACTTAATTATACAAAATTAAACATGATTATTATTAAAAAATCATATGTATCCACACACTTTAAAAAAATGCTGGCTTAAATATCTCAGACTATTTTATATTACACAATTATCTTCTGGTGACTGTAGCCTATACCATTAAAAAAAAAAAAACATCACTAAAATTACCTATAAATGGTTTATCAATTCTGAAACAATTAACTCTAAAAAATATTATATACTCTCTCTCTCTCATATATATATATTCATTCTCTGGTAATGCTACAAAAATTAAAATTTTGAACTCATTTTTGATCCTTTGAATAAATATTAAAATACATGAATTTAATATTCGCTAATAAGACAGTTGATGTCTAAATCTGTGTTTAACCCCTTTGGTGCAAGTGTATTGGTGAGGAATATCCAGTGTGCCTCGCGTTTTGACAGTTCCCTAACTAAATTGGAAGCTCTCCACCCCGGTTTTAAATGATGTACACCCCAAAATTTTAGGCCTGATGGATCCTGGTTGTAGAACTTTTTGAAGTGTGGAGACACATTATGGTCTTTAAACCCTATTTTAATAATCTGAATAATGTTCTGCTATCCTAATTTTTAAACATCTTTGTGCGGCCTATATACATAAGCCCACAAGGGCATTCCAGGGCGTACACAACATGTGTGGTATTACACATGATGAATTCTCTGATGGAGAATTCTTTATTGTTTGAGGTAGATATAAAACTTTCCAGGCCCCTTATTGGTCTAGTTATGGAAGGTGGTCAGGTTGGTGAATCTAACACCTGGGAAATATAAATCAATAACCGTTTTATTAGCGATTAAATTCATGCATTTTAATTTTAATATTCATTCAATGGATCAAAAATTAGGCCATAATTAATTATTGTAGCATTAACCCGAGGTATATTTTGATATATATATCTATATCTATATATTTTAGAGTCAATTGTTTCAGAATTTATAAACCATTTATAGGTAATTTTATTGATTTTATTTATTTAATGGTATAGAGGCTACAGTCACCACAAGATAATTGCGTAATTACAATATACAGTAGTCTGAGATATTTAAGCCAGCATTTTTTAAAGTGTGTGGATACATATGATTTTTTAATAATAATCATGTTGTATAATTAAAATCCGTAATTTATCAACAAAAAAAAAGGGTAAAATTAAGGTAACGTTACGTCTAATGTGTAACGATTCAGCTGAAGGTGGTGATGTTGCACCTGGATTTGTTTATTACACTGAGCAGTGTGTGGGTATATGCTTCGATCACTTGGCCATGATATTGTTTTCACTATGTGCTGGTATGGCGCTTGTGTGCACCTTTAAGTTGAGGCGTGCGGCACATGAAGGGTAAACTTGCCGAGCGACAAACCAATAAAAGCCTGGATGTCACGTCATGAGATCACACCCTCAGTCGAAGTCGGATATGACAAAATGTTTGCGTGTCACAGCCAGCTGGATATTATCAGGAAGAAACAGCGCTGCTGTGTAAAACATCACTGACGCGCTCTTGTACGGCGGACTGGTGACTACGTTTTACAGTTACATGCTCTATCGATTTTAAAAGCTTGTACGTGTTCTGTATGGGGGTCGGGTTTGGTTTACAATAAATGTGTGAAACAGGATTACGCTATGTTGCAAATTTTTCTTTCCATGATTTTATATGACTGGAGTGATTCTCATTCTATAACCCGGCCCCTGTGATATAGTAGGCTCCTCTGGTGAGTGTAACCCCTTAGGGGAGTGTGCCTCACGTGGTGAAGATCTGGGTGTTTGGTGCACGCTTTGACAACTAGGATCACTTGCTATCTTCAGAGTCTTATTCACTGAATGCCATCACATCATTACGTATATTGAGAAGCATATATTTGTTGGTCAGAAATTTGATGGACTGGCACAAGCGCTGTTATAACATGGGACTTATACAGTGATTTGACTGGACTTTCTTGTGTTATTTGAAAATTTGTGTGTGTGTATATATATATATATACATACACACACACACTGTGCAGGCCAACACTCACCAGATCTTGCTCTCTTTGTCCACTGCATTCTAACTAACCTGGACATCCCTCTTTTTCTTCATGTAGCAGCTACTTACCTTTCTTGCCCCAGTGGCGCATCTCCTGTGGTACGTGGGCATGCACAATTCTGGGGTTTACTCCAAGTGTCATGGCCAAAGCCAATAAGGCCTGTACAAGTCATTCAGCTGTGTCCTTAAAGAGCAGCCATGAACGGACGCCCTCGCAATATTGGCCCACAATGTCGCCCCCCCGTTTCTTGCTTACCTGTCCTGCGTTGCTCCTGTTTCTGATACTACTTGGTTCCCCTAGTCCATCAGTCCCACCTAGTGGCCTCTGCTCCTGGTAAGTTCCCCTTGTCAGCTCGGTGACACAGCTTCTGCTAAATGCCATCCATCAGCTTCACCAATGTTGCTTCATCTGCTGCATTCGACCTGCTGGCGGTGCACCGTAGCTACTCCCCGTTGTGCATTCTATCCTTCTGTGCCACTCCACAGTTGATCAATCTAGTATGCTTAATCTGCTGGCACTGCACCGTAGCAGCTCCACCTAGCACATTCCATCCAATAATGCTACAAAACTGCCACTCTAGTATACACTCAATCCCTCTACGAACCCTTGGTATATGTGTGAGCGGCTCAGGCTGCATGGAAGTATAGTCCCGCTGCTATGAGTGCTGGCCAAGAAAGAGCCCGCCCATGCTCCAATAACAGACGAAAGGCTAAATGTCCTGGGGAGCCGCACATCAAACAAGACCCGCTATGTGTGGAGAAGTGTCAATCTCAGCCTGGACCTTCGTCAGGCCACGCGACCCATTTGTGGGGCCTGGTGGGGGGGGGGGGTCAAGGCTGAGACTGCCACTTGTCCACACACAGTGGGTCTTGTTTTGATGTGCAGCTCCCGGGACATCTAGCCTTTCATCTATTTTACAATCAAGCTTTCTGTGCTACACTGCAGCTGTTCCCAGTTAGGCTTTGTCTGCCAACTTTGCTTCTCTGAGCCTTTGTGGCCAGGAAAGTTGAGCATCCCTTTTCCACTCTCCATCTACTTACTAGTCAACTAGCTCATCATGCCATGGTCCTATCACATCTTCTTACTACATTTGCTGATACTCAGGAAAGCAACTTTAGACTCTAAACCTTAGTGAAGCCAGTCGTAATCAGGTTAGGGTTGTTCTGGTCTGCTCTGTCTCCATAGCAGTTCTATGACACACTGGGGTTCATTTACTAATACTGGAGAGTGCAAAATCTGATGCAGCTCTGCTTTAAAACCAATTAGCTTCCAGGGTTTTTTCTGTCAACCCTTAACTGAACGAGCTAAGGTTAGCAGCTGATTGGCTACCATGCAGAGCTGCACCAGATTTTGAACGCCCCTGTTTTAGTAAATCAACACCACTGAATCTTGCCAGCAGGGCCACTGATAGGAGGGGGGTACCACATGTCCTCATGTAGTGGGCCCAGGAGGATCGGTGGAGCAGAGAAGGAAGAAGGACAGAACAATGCCCTCCGTGTCTCTCACCCAGCAGCTGAAAGAGGATTCCTCCCCCTCTCCCTCTTGCCGGCTTTTAGCTGCTGGGTGAGAGACACATAGGGCCCAGGCCGGCCCTTCCTTGGATGATGAGCCTGGTCGGCCGCTGCTGAGCTCTTTCCCCGCCCAAACTCACAGCTGGGACAAGGAAAAGGGAGGCTGGAGCGGTGAGAGAAGAAGAAGAGGCAGAGAGAGGAAACAGCCAGGAGGAGGTGCGCTGAGTTGTGCTCTCCCCTCCTGTCAGAAGTGCATTCCTCTCTAAAGCACATGAGAGGATCACTTACTGTAGACAGCATTGCACTGTACACACACACACACACACACACACACACACACACAGCGCCGCCTATCCGCATTTCCTGCTGCCAGGAGAAGAGCAGCCCTTTGAGGAGATAGGGGGCGCTGCGTGAACAGTGCAATGGGATTTAAAGTAAGAATGATCCGGTCTCATGTGCTGTATAGACCAGTGCTCTTCTGACAGGAGGGGAGAGCACAACACAGCACACCTCCTCCTGGCTTTGTAGTGGCTTTCCCCTGTAAGTTGGGGAAGGAGGATGAGCAGCCATCTGTGCTAAGAAGTGTAATGGGGATTTGGGAAGGTGGGATATGTGCTAGGAGGAGGGTTTGGGGGTGTTGAACCAGGAGAGGGGATGTTTGTGCTAGGAGGGGGCTGGGGGATTAGTGCTGGGGGGGGGGGGGATTTGGTTAGGGAGGAAGAATTTGTGCTGGAAAGGGTAATTTAGAGGGGGTTGGAGGAGGGATTTGTGGGAATTTGTCCTGGGGGGGGATTGAAGAAAGAAGATCTGTGCTGGAAGGGGGAGATGGGGGGGGGGTTGTGCCAGGAGGGGTGGGGGAATTTGGGCTAATAGGATGGACTGGGGGGATTTGGGGAGAGAAGATTTGTGCTAGGATAGAAAGTTTGAGAAGAGGATGTATGCTAGGTGGGTGATTTTTTTTCGGGGTGAGGGAGATTTGTTCTGGGGGGGGCAGAGATTTGTGCTGGGAGGGGGGGGATAGGAACTGGGAGTTGGTAGAATATGTGCATTGTTGTTTAGAGAGAATTTTAGCTTGAAGATGGGGCCCCATCATCAGGTGGGCTGTACGGGGCCCTGGGATTTCTAACAGCGGCAATGCTTGCCAACATAGATTACAAGAGTGGAAATGCAGAAAGCACACTGCTACTAAAACAAGAGAGAATTTTTAGGTATTTCCAAGTATAAAAAGTGAAAAATAAAAAAACATACAGTGGTAGATCACTATAAAGAGAAAGAAAGATGTTTTTAAAAAAAGGGGGATGTAAGATGTTAGCTGGGCTTTAAATATTTTTCTGATCAGTTACTGGCAAACTTGATACTACAGTGGTATTGAGGTAATCCAAGCTACTGCACATGCTCAGCTGAAGCTGCAATATACACAGACGTGTTCCAGCTGTGAAATGTGCCTAAAACACACTCCTAACAAAATTAACCTTTGACACAAAGGAAAACACTGTACTGATGTCTAATAGTGTCCACTTTACTGTTGGCTGTGCTCCAGTACTTTTAATAACTTCTGTCTGCCTGTTCAGTTCTATTCATATCAATTTCTACAGTCTCTGTAAGCATGCCAAAAATGAATAGTTGCACTACAAGGGGGGCGTTATCAGAAAAAGGCGGAGAAGCCTGGTTAGATCATTCAACTGGCTGCCAGAGTTTTCTGTATCTAATGAAGCTGATGACTCCAAGAAGTTAGAGGATTGTCATGCCGTTATGATATCACTGAATGGACATCTGTTTAAAGAGGTGTTCAGCCAGCATGCACACAGTAAATCATATTTTAGCTAAATGTGAATTGAAAAAAAAAATCTTCAACCCCTATTCACTTTTCTTATGCTTCAATAAAGAGATTTTCCTGCAATAATCTCTACCTGCACCCCACACACATGGCCATGATGAAGGTGGCCTCAAATTGTTTTTTACAGATCATCCATCAGATGAATAGGACACAGGAACTGTGAGCAGTGGTTGGGTTAACTTGCTTGTGGAGGCCTCAAGAGCTATAAAATTAAAATGCAGAAATTAGATTTAATTTTTTTATTGGATATGTTTTATAGCAGAAAGTAAAAAAAAAAAAATCTCAAAATTGTTGGCCTTTTTTGCTTATAGAGCAAAAAAAATAAAAAACGACGGAGGTGATCAAATACCACCAAAAGAAAACTGTTTGTGGGGGGGGGGGGGGAACATAAATTTTATTTGGGTACAGCATTGCATAGCTGCACAATTGTCCATTAAAGTAACTCCGTGGCATATCGCACAAAATGGCCTGGTCATGAAGGAGGGTCAAGTGGTAAAGAAAGCCAGGAACAGCAAAGAGGGACCCAGGAAGACGAGAATCCGGGCTGCTCTGAGCAAAACCAACTGCACAGAAGAGGCAAAAAAACAAGACTTTACAATCACTTTAATATTCATTCCGTAAAAGGCATAGATGGGCCCATGTACCAAACCCATTAACTGTATTATGTTACCTACAAAATGTACATAGAGGAGAACAGGTGGCACTACCATTGCAGAATGGGAGCAATTTTTTTTCTTGGTTCAGACCACCATATGACCCCTATTCAACATGCTTAGAAGAACCAACACCATAAGTGATAATAATAACATTTAAGGATACTAGTCTAGCGACCACTGGGCTGTTTTTTTTGTTGGTGACCTATATCCATTCTGCTTTTTTGTCTTTGAAAATGGAAAAATGTAACATTGATTGTGTAATTATTGCTTCAGTTCTATTGTATTTCTTAAAAAGGTGAATTATCAGAGAATTTGGCAGAAAAGAATAAACCAGAATACCAGATCATAAAACGTTGAACAGTTTGTATACTTACAAAATGTACCCATAACTGAAATGATAAAATGATGGGGAAAGGAGAAATAAAAAAAAGGTTAGAAACAGGAGTTGGCATTTTATTTTGAATTTATTATTCCTAAATCTGTAATCCTTGCCCTGTCTACTGATCGCTTGCAAGGATCGACAAACCAGTCTTTCCAGCATTTTTTTAAAGATACATTTCTTTTTTTCTTTGTTTTAATTACCTAAATACATACAGTACTCGATCTGCTGCTTTACTGTCAGCTGGGATCTGAAAGCTGTGAACCTGAAGTGTTAAGAGCACAGCTCCTCCGGGTTCACACTACAGAGGAGAGAGCGGGCATCGGATGGCTACTTCTCCCTACTAGGCTACCTTGTAAATTGTCACAACAAAGGGCTGCCACTTCCCCATCCTATAGATGTGAGCAGGGTGGCTGGAAAGCTACCTGATCACTTCTACACAAAAGCCAAGAGCCTGATGATGCAACCTAAAGTGGAACTTTAGTCAGAAAATTAAGTCCTGCTTCATAATTATCAACCAGCTGCAGCAGCTGCAGGTCACTAATGAGGAAAGCTGTTGGGTCTGCATCCCTTTAGATGTGTTCCTATTTGGAGTATCTTACCAAAAATGACATCTTTGTTGCAGGGGATGCCTAAAATCTGACTTGTATCTTCGTGTAGACTTCTGGGGATATCAGTGAGCCAATCACACAAGCGGGTAATGACATATCTGGGGGGGCGTTCTGTACACAGAATGCCTCTAGGTAGCCATATTGCATTGCATTTTCAGAAAATTACACAGCTGCAGATTGAAAAGGAAATGTTTAATAACATTCAATCACAATTGTGTCACAATTGTATAGGCTTTATTATTTTTTCTTTATTTGCCATTTTTTTTCTTCCCGAAAGTGGAGTTACCCTTTAAAAGTGGAATTAAACCCACCTATCCTTTACAGCCAAGGAAGCTGCTTCTGTTTGATCTGCAACTGCGATGGTGCTGCACATGTGATCAGTTATGACACCAGCCATTTGATGGTTTGACTGTTTGGTTGAGGATACAAGCAAATGTGACAGTTGGCAATCCTGGCATTTCAGGAATGTAACTTTTTAAAACCGTTAAATTATTAGATTTCCGCTTTTTGATTTACTGCTGATGCTCTGGGCTTCAGCAAAATGGCAGCCTCCAGCGAGAGGAAACAGAAGCAATGCTGGAGGCAAGTTACAGCACACACCAATTATGGTGGCATTAGTTATTAATGTGGAATGCATGTGGGTGTGGGATAGGCTTCCCTGAATAAGTGAGTTTTCAGGGATCTCCTAAAGGTGGACAGGGTGGGGGCTGATCGGACATACTGGGGCAGGGAGTTCCAGAAGATGGGAAAGGCTCTGGAGAAGTCATGAAAACTTATGGGAAACAAAAGGTGGCTGCACGGAACCACGTGGTCCTGCAGAACCACGCAGTTTCGGGAAAATGAAAAAACACAGCAGGTTTTTCCAATGCATTGGAGGTTTCATCAGGAATAAATTCACCCCTGCATGTCTGCTAAAGAGCAGCGTGTTTTGCCAGCTTATGCACATGTTCCCGGCACACAGAAGTGTGAACCTAGACTAACACCTTTTGGCTTAGACACTTATCCGCACAGCTAGAGAAGTCAATGGCATTCCACATCTCCCTCTTAGCATGTCATTTCCCACCTCATTGGAATAAGAGACAGAACACATCGCTGCACTAAACGCTGGCTCCTCCCAGTGCTGTATCTCATTTAGAGGCAGCTATATTTAGTAAAATAACAAATGGATGATAAAAGAGCAGGGAGGGAGGATTGCGCGGGCATGGGATGTGCGTTATTACACGCCTGATTCCTGGCAAAGAATGACATTTGTTTCTTCAGAAAACTTGCCATCAGGAAACGATTAGATAGCCATACTCATCATCTCCCACTAATGCTGCGGTAATATAACAGACTCTGCAAGGTGGTATAATATAAAAAAAGATAACGCAACAGCTAATGCACTTTTTCCAAAAAAAAATAAATTTCTGATTGTAACAAGAACTATTTTGAACTAAAGGAAACTATGGAAATATAGGCTTTTTTGTACAGAACCTCCATAAATTGTAGCTTAGGAATATATCTATAGAAAAGAAAACTGAATTCAGATGTGTGTGAGTATATATATAATATATATATATATATATATATATATATATATATATATATATATATATATATATATATATATATATATATATATATATATATATATATATATATATATATATATATATATATACACACACACACACACACACACACACACACACACACACACACACACACACACACACACACACACACACACACACACCACACACACACACACACACAGTATCTGAATTGTTCAGTTTTCTTTCTTTACGTCTGCTCCCAAAAGTTTTGCTAAAATTAAAATGCCAGAGGCTGTCCGCAGAAGTTTGATCGAATATGGCTGTCTTGGACTGAACAGTTTTAATACTCCATACTGTACTGAGTAAGACACTATATGTAGTTATTATGGCATTAGCATGAGGTGACATAGTGTCTCTCCCCCCCCCTCCCTCCAGGCAAGCAATACCTTGTAACCTGACAATCTAGAACCTGTGCACATGGAAAGCTATATATGGGTTAAATGCACTGGTTAACACAGATTTTCCTTCTTCTATCTGACTCCGCATTTTATGTTGTTTTATAAATGAATCTTTTTGTATTTTAATCTCTTTATTTTTGGATTGTATATGAGAGCTCAATTGTAGATGTTAACTGTTAAATGGTGTCTTCTCCAATAAAGACCAATCTTGTTGTTAAAAAAAAAAAAAAAAAAAAAATTAAAATGCCAATTATTTTCCATCAACAAAGTCAATTTTGGAATAATCTCCTTGACGCATGAGACGTTCAACGCTCCTCAAGAGCCGACATGCTCATTAAAGCACCACTGATCTAGTGACAAATTGCCTAAAAGTATGTGAAGGCGCTCTTCATTTTGTAAGACACCATAAAAAAAAAAAAAAAAAAAGTAAAACATTTTTTACAGGATATTCAGAAGAAGAAATCGGCAAGTTGCAAACAATTTTCTAGCAGGGGTAAATAACTACATCCATTTGTTCTTAAAACCCAAGTGATAGCGGTAAAGCTGTTACTTCATGTGAAAGTAAGAACAAGCTTCTTCGATAGGATATCAAACTTTAGCATCTCGAAATAGATATCCAATATTAGTCCCAATGGAATATTGCATCTTACATTGGGCTGCTTAAAAGGGAATGCATACTTTTTTATATAGTTTTTATTATTGTGAAAAAAATGTAAAAGTATAAAAAAAAAAAAAAAAAAAATTGAGCTACACAAATAGGAAATATTGCATATGAATATGTTGCATTTCAATTTACGGATTGCAATGCGCCACTTTTTCACTTCCTTGCATACCAGTTTAGTCTTGGCTGCTCTTTTGAAACAAAGCCTTTATACAGAGCTCAGTAGCTCAAGCTGACATTTAAACACATTAAATGCAGCTCGATATTCATTCAATTATCATCAAATGCATTTTAAAATGTAAGTCAGCATCTGGAGCGATCATCAGACTAATTACCCTTCAGGATCACTCCAATCAGTCCTGTACTCATTTTATTCTGTAGTATAAAGCCCTGATGAAGGGGGAACCTTTCAGCCTCCAAAATCCATTGTTGTTCTAGGATAAACATGTGCATCTCAAAAAATGTAAATATCAAAAAGTTTATTTCAGTAATTCAATTCAAAAAGTAAAACTCCTATATTATATAGATTCATTACACACAGTGATATATTTAAAGCATTTCTTTCTTTTAATTTTGATGATTAAGGCTTACAGCTAGTGAAAACCCAAAATTCAGCATCTCAGAAAATTAAAATATTACATAAGACCAATAAGAATAAAGGATTTTTAATACAAAAATGTTGGCTTACTAAAATGTATGTCACTGTACAGTATAGTATGCACGCAATACTTGGTCAGTGCTCCTTTTGCATGAATTACTGCATGAATGCGGCGTGGCATGGAGGCAAGACGATCAGCCTGCGGCACTGCTGAGGTACTATGGAAGCCCAGGTTGCTTTGATAGAGGCCTTCAGCTTGTCTGCATTGTTGGGTCTGGAGTCTCATCTTCCTCTTGACAATACCCCACATATTCTCTATGGGATTTATGTCAGGCCTGCTGGAAAATGAAATTATCATCTCCATAAAGCTGGTCACTCCACTGGTGCACCTGGCTAGTCTCCTCCATAGAAAGCAGTGTTCTATGGGGGGCACTCATGCAGGCTCGCTAACGAGCCGCCCTGTCTGCGCCTATTGATGCTGCATCTCTCTACCTCCTGCTCCCTCGTCGTAGAGTTTGGACTGACAGAAGTGGGAGCCAATAGCTCCTGCTGCTATCAATCTGCCTATTGTGGAAGCACAGAGCTGTGAGACTCTGATCTCATGCACACCACTGGATCGAGATCAGGCTCAGGTAAGTATAGGGGGGATGGCTGGGGGGATCCTGTAGCATAGAATGCATTAGAGGTAAAAAACCTGGCTTTGCAACCATTTTAAGGTAGAAATTTCACCTGTTGCGTCACAAAGCTCCCCAATAGTTATAACTAAAAACATAATTTCTAACATCCTGTGTTCAAAGCTGGCCATGCAGTGTTAAAAGAGGAACTTTAGTTAAACTTGATACATTTCAGAAAAAGTACAATCAATGTTAAAACATTGGTTATGCGATTTATCCACTTCATTTGCCAAAAACCGCATTTCCCAATGAAAAAAGTAGGCTGGAACTGTCACTGCAGTCATTTTAACTGAGGGCAGCTGATGCCAGCACCCTTTGGCTTCCTGGGAATTTAGCCGGTTCTCCACCCTCTGTAATGGCAAATCTCACGCATGCACAATATGGACACAGCATCCGGCCATCTCCACCTTCCAACCATTCAACCCTCCTCCTCCTAATATAATAATAATAATAATAAAATTAATTTCCCCGCGATTCACTATCGCTCAATTCTGTAAGTGTTCTAATTTACTATCGCTGTTTTCTAGCTGGTCTAAAACCACTTTTGACGCAAAGGGACACTTTTTGGTTGCAACGGACAATCTCAAGTTTCCAGGCAGAAAGAACAGTATATATAAAATATAAAACTGCACGCAGGGCACTTGACAAAAGGGATGTGAAATAATTTCATACAGTAATGTTATCTGTAAGATTACAGTGTACTGTATGTATTATGATTCTTCACTTTTTTTAATTTGCCGGCTCTGCCCTGTGCGTCGCGATGCTCACAGGGAACGGAGCCCAGCACAGAGAGGCTTCGGGCGGAGGACAGAGCCCACGGACACAGCGGGGGGACATCATAGGATCCTGGGGACAAGGTAAGTATACTGCACCAGGATCCTGCAATGCAATCCCGAGTGTGGCTCAGGGTTAACGCTATTGGTGCTGAAATTTAACCCCCGAGCCACACTCGGGAAAACCACCAGGGAGGTTAATAAGGAAAAAACATGCTTGAAGACTGTTACATAGATACATAGTAGGTGAGGTTGGAAAAAAAAAAAAGACACAAGTCCATCAAGTCCAACCTATGTGTGTGATTATATGTCAGTATTACATTGTATATCCCTGAAAACCCGCTGAAACCACCAACTCTGGGAGGGAATTCCACATCCTTGTTGCTCAAACAGTAAAGAACCATCTACGTAGTTTAAGGTTAAACCTCTTTTCTTCTAATTTAATGAGTGGAAGCATGTCTTATTAAACTCCCTTCCGCAAAAAAGTTTTATCCCTATTGTGAGGTCACCAGTACGGTATTTGTAAATTGGAATCATATCCCCTCTCAAGCGTCTCTTCTCCAGAGAGAATTAGTTCAGTGCTCGCAACCTTTCCTCATAACTAATATCCTCCAGACCCTTTATTAGCTTTGTTGCCCTTCTTTGTACTCACTCCATTTCTCCAGGTGCGGCCGGACCAGAGTCTTGTAGAGTGGGAGAATTATCGTTTTATCTCTGGAGTTGATCCCCTTTTTAATGCATGCCAATATTCTGTTTGCTTTTATAGCAGCAGCTTAGCATTGCATGTTATTGCTGAGCCTATCATCTACTAGGACCCCCAGGTCCTTTTTCATCCTAGATTACCCCAGAGATTCTCCCCCCAGTGTATAGATTGCATCCATATTTTGCCAACCAAATGCATTATTTTACATTTTTTCACGTTAAACCTCATATGCCATGTAGTTGCCCACCCCATTAATTTGTTCAGATCTTCTTGCAAGGTTTCCACATCCTGCGGAGAAGTTATTGCCCTGCTTAGCTTAGTATTGTCCGCAAATACAGAGATTGAACTGTTTACTCCATCATCCAGGTCGTTTATGAACAAATTAAACAGTTGTGGATCTGTGACGAAAAATATCCTAGGAGTCAACAGGACTAGAGGATCCTACTTGCCTAGGAGAAGCTAAACCTGGGGAAGACCCAAACTAAGCCAATGTAACAAGGAGACTGAAGGTCTACTTTAATTGCTTTTGGTTACGCCAGTGGGCCTAAAAAAAAAAAAAAGGCTCAGAATACACTGATCAGAGGCTGAGGCTGATTGGTTGCTGCCGCTGATCAAGAAAAATTTTCCATGTCCCTTCCACAGACATTGATCAAATGATTAGGACTGCCACACACTGGTCAAAATTAAGCTGCTCTGTTCTGAATCAGTCACACTTCAATCTGTGTATGACTAGCTTAAAGTTCACTTTTGTAACATGCTACACCTGTATTTAGGGTGTAACACGTTACAACACAGCACCTGCCCGCACTCCGATTCCCCCCACCTCAAATGTGACAGTGGGTGGGGGAAATCTTCTCCCCGCACCTGCTGTCACTATTTAAAAATAGTGCGGCCGCGCAGGACACACATTATTCATTCTCAGCGTTCTTGGAATGAATGAACTGCAAGTAACGTCAGCCACTGCATCAGGCAGCTCATAGCAAGAAAGGGCACTAATGAGTACTCTTATAGCTCATTGATTCTGCCTGCCATTTAGTAACTGTATGCCGATACGGGAGGTACAGGCAGAAAGCGGAGAGTCTGCAGGAGCCTGGCATTGCACCCGCAATCTGCTGATCGTGAGTGCAATGCCTTAAAGCAGGGGTCTCAAACTGGTGGCCCTCCAGCTGTTGCGGAACTAGAAGTCCCATTATGCCCCCTGCCTGAGGTAGTCATGCTTGTAACGGTCAGCCTTGCAATGCCGCATGGGACTTGTAGTTTTGCAACAGCTAGAGGGGCGCCAGATTGAGACCCCAGCCTTGGAGGCTGCATTGTAAATAAATAAATAAATAAAATGAATGCATGTTTTTTTTCTGCAAAAAAAGATGTATTTATTTATTTATTTAATAAAAGGTGAACTTTAAATCAAAGGGACAGCACTATAATGTGTTCACGTAGTAATGATGGAAAACAGTTGGAAAACATTTTTTAAATAGTTATGCACCTTCCATCTCGGAGTGTGGCTCTGGAATATTTATCCAGGATACTGGCCTTAGTGTCCCTGTCTACAAGATCAAAGAGTAACCTAACACTTAGGGCTTTGCATTCATTAGCACAGAACCACTGATGGCAAATTTCCAGACAGTTACAAATTATTTCAAAATACTTCAGCATGTCATACTTCATTAGTGCTCCTGTTCAACACACACACAGTTGAAAAGTCTTCCCAAACAGGCTTCCATACAAAATATTCCAACCACTTCAGTGTGACGGGCTTAGCACTTTTACCCAAGATGCCATGTGTCAGCACGAACATCAGAACTTCTACTTGGCCTGAATTTCTTGAGTAACCAGAAGGACCGCTATTGCAAGTTAGAAAACGATTTTATTTGATCTCAAGAAAATTTATCAAAGCTGGTCTGTCGTTACAGACTATTAAACATGTGACATGTCTAAACAAGAGCATAAATGCATGCATTGAGTGTGGACCAAAAAAAAAAAGAAAAAGAAAATAAAATTTGATTTTTGAATGATGTGGCTAAAATCCAGAACAATCAAGACTTTTCGTACTCTTTACCAACACTGAACTCCGTCCCTAAACGGGACGCAAAAACTGGGAGCACTTTAGCCACTTAAGGACCAGCCTCGTTTGGTGTTTACATGTTTAAAACTGTTTTTTTTTTTATAGAAAATTACTTAGAACCCCCAAACATTATATATGGTTTTTCTTCTAACACCCTAGAGAATAAAATGGCGGTCGTTGCAATACTTTGGCCAATACTTTTTTTTTGCACCGTATTTGCGCAGCGGTCTTAAAAGCACATTTTTTTTAGAAAAAATTCAGTAAACAGTAAAAAGTTAGCCCAATTTTTTTTTATATTGTGAAAGATAATGTTACGCCAAGTAAATTGTTACCCAACATGTCACGCTTGAAAATTGCGCCCGCTCGTGGAATGGCATCAAACTTTTACCCTCAAAAATCTCCATAGGCGACATTTAAAAAAAATCTACAGGTTGCATATTTTGCGGTACAGAGGAGGTCTAGGGCTAGAAATATTGCTCTTGCTCTACAGGTCACGGCGATACCTCACATGTGTGGTTTGACCACCGTTTTCATATGCAGGCGCTACTCGCGTATGCGTTCGCTTCTGCGCGCGAGCTCGTCGGGACAGAGGGGGGTTTTAAAAAAAATGTTTTTTATTTTATTTATTTTTACACCGGATCACGGCGGGAGGGGGTGGGCCCCTCTCCCACCACCGATAAAAGTGATCTCGCTGCGAATCCGCCGCAGGGACCACTTTTATCTGAAAGCCGGCCACCGCACGAAAACAGGGACACCAGGGTTATGGCAGCTAGCTGCTGCCATAACAACGATATCCCCGTTCAAAGTTTGGACGTACATCATCGTGCGGCGGTCGGTAAGTGGTTAAACAATGCGAAGATAAAACAAGTATGCTGCACATTTAAGGCCGGCCATACACCGTGCAAATTTCTTTCCTGTAACCACAGGTTGCAGGAAAGAAATTTGTACGATTCCCCCCATCAATGCAGACAGTGCTGACAGGAGAATTGGCAATGGTCTTCCTCCCGGCAGGAGGGGGCGGAGCTGTTTCCATCAGGAAAAGACAGTGATCATCACTAGCAGCTGCTAGTGATAATCTGAAGCAAATCCAGCAGGCTGGTTGTACCCAAGTTGATCAAAAAATCGATTCAGCCTTGTATGGCCAGCTAAAACTGATTGTTATTTTTATAGGAAAAAAGAGATTTTACAAACAGGTTATACTTACCTGCTCTGTTGCAGTGAATTTGCATAGAGCAGCCCAGATCCTCCTCTTCTGTGCTCCTGGCCCCTCCCTCCTGTTCAGTTCCCCTACAGCAAGCAGCTTGATATGGAGGCACCTGAGTCACAGCTCCCTGTGTCCATTCAGACACGGTGCCCTGACCCGGCCCCGCCCCCTCTCTCCCCTGATTGGCTAGCTGACTGATTGACAGCAGGGGCAGCCAATAGAGTCTCAGACAAATGGGGGAGAATCTTGGATGGCTGACACACTCGTCGACATCGCTGGACAGAGAAGGACCTCAGCTAAGTATTAGGAGGGAGCTCCCCACAGAAGTTTTTTTTATCTTAACCACTTAAGGAACGGAAGGATTTTCCCTCTTAACCACTTGCCGACCGCTGTAAGCACATATACGTCAGGAGAATGGCACGGAGGGGCAAAGTAACATACCCGTACGCTACTTTGAATTTCCCGCCGTGCACACCGCCGATGGCGCGCCTGCCGCGAGCTCTGTGAGCGTGCCAGTGGGATGCGCGGACTCTATCGCCGCTGGGATATCCGCGATCGTGTCACGGAGCTAAAGAACGGGGAGATGCCGATGTAAACAGCATCTCCCCGTTCTGCCTAGTGACAGGACACCGATCGTCTGCTCCCAGTCATCGGGAGCAGCAATCAGTGTCATGTCTCTGCTAGCCCATCCCCCCCACAGTTACAATCACTGCCCAGGACACACTTAACCCCTCCCCGCCCCCTAGTGGTTAACCACTTCACTGCCAGTGACATTTTTACAGTAATCAATGCAATTTTATAGCATTGATCGCTGTATTAATGCCAATGGTCCCAAAAATGTGTCAAAATTGTCCGATGTGTCCGCAATAATGTCGCAGTCACGATAAAAATCGCTGATTGCCGCCATTACTAGTAAAAAAAAATTAACAAAAATGCCATAAAACTATCACCTATTTTGTAGACTCTATAACTTTTGCGCAAACCAATCAATAAACGCTTATTGTGATTTTTTTTTTTACCAAAAATATGTCAAAGAATACGTATTGGCCTAAACTGAGGAAAAAAATGTTTTTTTATTTATTTTTGGGGGATATTTATTATAGCAAAAAGTAAAAAATAATGCGTTTTTTTCAAAATTGACGCTATTTTTTTGTTTATAGCGCAAAAAACAAAAACCGCAGAGGTGATCAAATACCACCAAAAGAAAGCTCTATTTGTGGGAAAAAAGGACATCAATATTGTTTGGGAGCCACGTCACACGACCGCGCAATTGTCAGTTAAAGCGTCGCAGTGCCGAATCGCAAAAAGTGCTCTGGTCAGGAAGGGGTTAAATTCTTCCGGGGCTGAAGTGGTTAATGATCAGGCCATTTTATGCTATACGGCACCTTGCGTCGTATAGCTGCCTGATGCAGTGGCTGTCGTTACTTGCAGTTCATTCATTCCAAGAACGCTGAGAATAAATAATGTGAGTCCTGCACGGCCGCGCTGTTTTTAAATAGTGACAGCAGGTGCGGGGAGAAGATTTCCCCCACCCACTGTGACATTGGAGGTGGGGGGAATCTGAGTGCGGGCAGGTGCTGTGTTGTAACGTGTTACACCCTAAATACAACTGTAGCATGTTACAAAAGTGAACTTTAAGCTAGTCATACACAGATTGAAGTGTGACTGATTCAGAACAGAGCAGCTTAATTTTTTTAATAATAAATATCCCAAAAAACAAAATGTATTCCTCAGTTTAGGCCAATATGTATTCTGCTACTTACCAAAAAAAAAATCGCAATAAGCTTATATTAATTGGTTTGTGCAAAAGCTATCGCGTCTACAAAATAGGGAAAAAAGATTTTTTTTTTTTTTTTTTTTTTACTAGTAATGGCAGTGATCTGCGATTTTTTAGCGGGAGTGCAACATTGCGGCGGACAGATCAGACACTTTTGACACTTTTTTGGGACCATTGACACTTATACAGTGATCAGAGCTAAAATTAGCCACTGATTATTGTATAAATGTCACTAACAGGGAAGGGGTTAACACTAGGGGGCGATCAAGTGGGTAAGTGTTCCCTAGGGAGGTGTTTCTAACTGTATGGGGGCTGGGCTGACTGGAGGAGGAGGGAGATCGCTGTTCCTAATCACTAGGAACAGCAGATCTCACTCCACTCCCCTGACAGATACCCGTTCTGCCTGTCTTTGGAGCGATCGCAGGTGGCCAGCAGACATAGAGTCCGCTGGACCCGCTGGTTGGGTCCCCTGCTAGCCGTGTACGCGCCCGACGTACAATGACAGAAATTTGCGCAGGGGAGCCAACCTACCGCAGCACAACTGCGACGGCTGGTCCGTAACTAGTTAATGCATAAAATGCATTAGGATAAAAAACCCTCCGACTTTACAATCCCTTTAAGTTTCAATTTTAAACATCAGCAACAAAATGATGAAATGAAAGATTAATTCATATTATCCAAATGCATATAAAGTATGGAATGCATCCTAAACAAAAAATGGAATTCTAACTGTGCATTATGCATTCTAAATATTAAATTTAAATGGCTTATAAAAATACAAAATATTTCATAAGTTTAAAAATATAAGCTGCAAAATATGCATAGTTTCTCCTGTTCAAATGCATCTCTTGTATTAATTTTAACAAAGACTCTTAAAGGAGTTGTAAAGTCTCGAGGTTTTTCACCTTAATGCATTCAATGCATTCTATGCATTAAGGTGAAAAACCTTCTGTGCTGCAGCTACCCCCCCCCCCCCCCCCAAAGCCCCAAAGTCCTGCTGTCTGTGTCAATGGATGCTGCAGCAAGACTCGGGAGGGTGCCCCCATAGAAGGTGGTTCTCTGTGGGGGCACTCAATGAAGAGTAGGGGCCAGGAGCGCCTCCAGGGGACCCCAGAAAAGGAGGATCGGGGCTGCTCTGTGCAAAACCCTTGCACAGAGCAGGTAAGTATGACGTGTTTGTGATTTAAAAAGAAAAAAAACCTTTACAATCATTTTAACGGTACGACAGTCCGTGCACTAGCTTGTGCGGGTGCGAGCGGGAGCTTACTCGCGAGTCCGGTGGACTCAATGACCGCTACTCCCCGCGGTCGCGGGAAAGAGGCATAATTCGTATCTGCCTTTGTAAACAAGGCGGATCCCCGTTCTGACAGGGGAGGAGAGAGAGAGATCAGCTATTCCTAGTGATCAGTAACAGCGATCTCTCTGTACTCCCAGTCAGTCCATCCCCCATACAGTTAGAAAAAACTCCCTAGGGAACACCTAACCCTTTGATCGCCCCCCGTTAACCCCTTCACTGCCAGTGCCATTTATACAGTGATCAGTGCGTTTTTATAGCACTGATCATTGTATTGGTGTCACTGGTCAAAAAGTGTCACTTAGGGTCAGATTTGCCTGCAGCAGTACCGCTAAAAATCACAGATCGCCACCATTAAAAAAAAAAAAAAAAAAAAAAAAAGGAGTCCCTAAATCTTTCCCCTATTTTGTAAATGCTATAACTTTTGTGCAAACAAATCAATACCAAACCAAACTAATGAATATACGCTTATTGCTATTTTTTTACCAAAAATATGTAGCAGAATATATATTGGCCTAAATTAATGAATGGGTTTGTTTTTTTATATTATTTATTTTTTTGGATATGTATTGTAGCAGAAAGTACAAAATGTTTTTTTTTTTAGTTTGTTTTTTGTCGCTCTATTTTTTTTTTATAGCACAAAAAATAAAAACCGCAGCGGTGATCAAATACCACCAAAGAAAGCTCTATTTGTGGGAAAAAAAAGGGGGGGGGCATCAATTTTGTTTGGGCACTACGTCACACAACTGCACAATTGTCAGTTAAAGCGACTCAGTGCCGTATCACAAAAAATGGCCTGGTCATTAAGGGGGTAAATCCTTCCAAGGCTGAAGTGGTTAATGCAGAGTCCAGGCTCAGCCCCCCCCCCCCCCTCAATCACTGGCTGTGCTGGACAGCAACAGGAGCCAATGGCTCCCACTGCTGTCACTGAGCCAATAAGGGGGAGAGCTGGCAGAGCAGCTGCTCTCATACACCTCGCTGGATCGAGATAGGGCTCAGGTAAGTATGGGTGGGGGGGGCTGCACACACACACACACACACACACACACACACACACACACACACACACACACGTTTTTTCCTTCAGTCTTTAGTACCACTTTAAGAGGATTGGTCAAATTGCACAGATGTGATGGAAGACCTCAGAAACGGTAATTATCAACCTCCGAGGCAACCCTTAAAATGTCAAATCCTTGCACTGAGCCATCAAACTGGCTTGGTGTACAGTCTGCACTGGTTAGAGAAGCTTTTACTTGCCACACAATTATTTTTCAAAGCAGTTCCTGTAATTACCTGAAAACACCCATATTGAGATGCCTGCATCAAATTACAGCTAATGTGTGGTTTGTGGCGAGTGTCTACGCTGTAAACGGATATGATGGGCGAAGAGTATACAGGTGAGCTTAAAGAAGACCTATCATTATACTATTTTTTTTTCACGAACATGGAGTTTCCTATTAAGGCCTGCGTTTAAATGACAAAAATATAGAACTTTTTTGAAAAATGATACTGTTGCTGTATATTGTGACATGGCTTGCATTTATTCAAGCAAACTTTAGTTTGAAAGGTCCACTTTTACACACACAACAGAAAAAAGCCTAGTACACACGGGCCCAATGTCGGGCGGCATCATAAACCGTCCGACATTCGGCCCATGTGTACGGCAGCTGGTCTGACAGAACCTAGCTGCTTGGACAACAGCTCAGCAGGGGATATCCATATACAGAATCTCCAACCTGAGCTGTCAGTTTTTTTCGTCAACAACCATCAGCAACTGCCCCAAACCCCCCCACCACCACCACCACCACCGCCCCCCCCCCAGAAAAAAAAATTGCGCATTAATCTGCATACTTCTGCTCTAAGCATAATTTCTTCCTACTCCCAGAATAAATCTGCCTCTCCTGCTGAAATTCTCACAGCACAAATGCCGCCCCCCCACCCAAAAACAAAATCCACCCTTCTAGCACAGGTCCTCTCTACCTTTCAAATTCCCCAAATCTCCTCTCCAAGTATGCATCCGCTCCTCCCCCCACTTCAAACCCCCTCCCTCCCAAATCAACCCCCCCCCCCCCCAGCTCAAATTTCCACTCTTAGCACAAATTCCCCTTCAAAAAAAACTTCCCCCTACTAGCACAGTTCCCCTCCCCCCTACCTAAATCACCAATCCTAGTGCACACACCCAAATGTCCCCTCCTAGAACCATCCTTACCCCCTGCAGCCCCCCCAACACAAACCCCCACCTCATATGATGCCACAGTGCCCGGGGCAACCTCCCCTCCTACCCACCCCTTGTCCCAGCCCTGCATAGGTGAAGCTTTCCCCTTTGCCTGCCTGTACCGTGCAGATGGCAGTAGAACGTTCCAATGGCTCTCGAAAGCTCTGTACTAAATGATCTGAGTATAGTATGATCGCTTTATTTTTTTTGTCTGATTTTCAGATCGTGTGTACGGGCCATAAGGCTCCTTTCACACTTGTGCGACTTGGAAGTCACGTGATTTTGACCGGACTTGAAGCAATGCCTGTGTAATCTTGAGGTCTGTGGACCTCAAGTCACATTAAAGTCGGACCAAAGTAGTGCAGAGACTACTTTGCAGTCGCTGCGACTTGACGCACAGATATGAAATGGTACTCATTGGAAATCATGGGGCACAACTTGACATACGACTTTGCAGTCCCAAGTCAGTGAACAAGTTGCACAAGAATGAAAGGGGCCTAAAAGCACCAGTTCTGATTTAACAAAAGTTAAAATGCTGTGACACCAGTGTATTGGGTGCACCCTTACAAAAAAAAAAGAAAAAACACAGTATAAGAACTCACTGATGTCCTACTGAAGATATATAGACTGTAGGCTCATAAAACAATCCAGATTTTTAGGAATCCCATCTGTCCTCGCAGCTCTTTCGAGAATACAAGCAATGGTAACAGGGGTTGATTTACTAAAACTGGAGGGTGCAAAATCCAGTGCAGCTGTGTATGGTAGCCAATCAGCTTCTAACTTCAGCTTGTTCAAATAAGCTTTGGCAAAAAAAAAAACCCTGGAAGCCGATTGGTTTCTATGCAGTGCTGCCCCAGATTTTGCACGCAACCAAATCAATCCCATATTATATACAATAAATGTCTCATCAATTCCTTTGAGACCACAAAACTCTGACAAGTTTATTTTGGCAGTTGGTAATTTTCACAGCAGTTCCTCTGCGGTGACATTTTCATTTCACAGAGTATTCCCTCATGGAGTTAGCAGATCTCTCAGCCACAACAGTGACAACTTCCTCCCCGAGAGAGGTCAGCCGGGCCGTAGTGAAAAGTGACACTTGAGGTGTGTTTACTGGAAATGGAGACCTCCAGTGTTGGGGGGTGGCCATGCTGCAACTACATTGACCTCATTGAATTGTAGGAAGTCAGTCTGAGAAAATCTCGAAAGATGAGTGGATGCAACAAAAAGTTCAATGAAAAGGGTTGCAGTAGAAATAAAAAGATTAAAAAAAAAAAAGAAAAAAAAAAAGAAAAAAAGGGTTGCAGTAAGCCTATGGAGTGCCAATATATAGTTACATAGTAGGTGAGGTCGAAAAAAGGCAAGTCCATCAAGTCCAACCTACGTGTGTGATTATTTGTCAGTATTCAATGCCCCCCGCTGAGACCACCACCTGTGGAAGGGAATTCCACATCCTGGCCGCTCTTACAGTAAAAAAACCTTTACGTAGTTTAAGGTTAAACCTCTTTTCTTCTAATTTTAATGAGTGGCCACGTATCTTGTTAAACTCCCTACTGCAAAAAAGTTTTATCCCTATTGTGGGGTCACCAGTATGGTATTTATATATTGAAATCATATCCCCTCTCAAGCGTCTCTTCTCCAGAGAGAATAAGTTCAGTGCTCGCAACCTTTCCTCATAACTAAGATCCTCCAGACCCTTTATTAGCTTTGTTGCCCTTTTTTGTACTCGCTCCATTTCCAGTACATCCTTCCTGAGGACTGGTGCCCAGAACTGGACAGCATACTCTAGGTGAGGCCGGACCAGAGTCTGTAGAGCGGGAGAATAAAGCACCATACACACGATCAGATTTTCTGCTGATTTTTGTCTTCAGATTTACCAAAACCATGTAGTACAAGGGCCTGCCTGATTGCATACAAGTTGAAACTCCTAAGGTTTGACCTCATATTATATGGTTTTGGTAAATCTGAAGGAAAAAAAAAAATCAGCAGAAAATCTGATAGTGTGTATGGGTCTTTATCGTTTTCTCTCTGGAGTTGATCCCCTTTTTAATGCATGCCAATATTCTGTTTGCTTTGTTAGCAGCAGCTTGGCATTGCATGCCATTGCTGAGCCTATCATCCACTAGGACCCCCAGGTCCTTTTCCATCCTAGATTCCCCCAGAGGTTCTCCCCCCAGTGTATAGATTGCATTCATATTTTTTCCACCCAAATGCATTATTTTACATTTTTCTACATTAAACCTCATTTGCCATGTAGTCGCCCACCCCATTAATTTGTTCAGATATGGTGTGTGTATAAAACGATCAGCTTTGTGCTGACAGTCTTACCCATTTGTAATAAATTGGAACTTGAGGCAAATATAAAAACATCAATTATTACAGTTATTCTATATGAATATAGTCATTAAAAATAAGTTTGTTGTAAATGCAACTAGGGTACGTAGATGTGTTTGACTTGGTTATGTAATCCTAGTAAAGCAGAACTCATCCTAGGAGACAGAGGGTCATCTGCTAACAAGGAACATGCTGATGGATGTAGAAAGCAGAGTGTCTGTTGCAGCTCCTTCACTGTCCAATCACTGACAGGGGGCAAGAAGGGGACCTGGCTGTAATGCTTAAAAAGGAAGTCCACCCTACCACTAAAATTCTCCCCCTGCAATCATTAATGTGAGCGAAGTTCAGCCTTTTGTCTCAAAATCAAGAAATCCCAGTTTTTCTACCTTTATTTTGTAGCATCCAGTGCCGTCACATGACTTCAATTCTACTTCCTCCTGAGACTAAAATCAGCCAGTGGGTGTGGTTGCTGAAAGCTAGTGACATCACTTCCTGGGAGGGACACTGTTCCTGTGTAGTCAGTGGGCGTATACAGGATGGGAGGAGCGGATCATAGGTTCCCGCCCAGTGTTCTCTCATTGTACATCCTAATACATGAGAAAATTAAGAAATAAAAAGACCCATCCACACAGGGGGGAGGTGCAGGGCACATATACAGTATAGCTGTGCATGGGAGTAGGAAGTTGGACGGGGAGGGGGGGGGACACTATCAGTGGTCAGTGTAGCTGGAAGTGCTCTGGAGGTCGCAGCTCACAGCCTACAATGATCACAGTACAGGCAACCGCACTAAGGCTCTGTTTCGTCTAGTGCAACTTGTCATGTGACTTTGGACACAAAGGCGCATGACAAGCCACATCCCATTGATTTCAATAGCACCCGTTCCCATCCATGCAACTTTGGAAATCAGCGACTTTGAAAAAGGTACATGCAATGCTTTGATGCAACTTTGATCCAGAAAGTAAAGTTGGATTAAAGCTGCACTCTAAATTGTGCAACTTTGTGGTTGCATTAGTGGAAATGTAACTCGTCATACGACTGTGTCCAAAGTCGCATGACAAGTCACAGCCCATTGATTTTAACCACTTCTGCCCCGGAATATTTTATCCCGTTCCTGACCAGAGCACTTTTTTTTGCGATTCGGCACTGCATCACTTAAACTGACAATTGCGCGGTCGTGCGACGTTGTACCCAAACAAACTTGACGTCCTTTTTTTCCCATAAATAGAGCTTTCTTTTGGTGGTATTTGATGGTCTCTGCAGTTTTTTTTTTTTTTTGCACTATAAACAAAAAAGTGTCAATTTTGAAAAAAAACGCAGTATTTTTATACTTTTTGCTGACTTACATCGGCGTGCGCTGGTCGGCAAGTGGTTAAAATGGTACCCGTTCCCATCTATGCGACTTTGAAAATCAGCAACTTTGAAAAGTACCTGCAATGTTTTGATGCGACTATATTCCAGAGTGTGTAAAGTTGGACCAAAACTGCACTCAAAGTCGCATCGAAGTCACATGCCAAAGTCACGCTCTAGCCCTAGGCTACATTTCCGCTAGTGTGACTCCAAAACTGTGCAATTTAGAGTGCGACTTTGAGTGCAGCTTTGATCCAACTTTACAACTCTGTATCAAAGTCGCATCAAAGTATTGCAGGCACCTTTTCAAAGGCACTGATTTTAAAAGGCGCATAGATGGGAATGTTTGCCTTTGAAATCAATGGGCTGTGACTTGTCATGCAACTTTGTGTCCAACGTCGCATGACAATTCATACTAGTGGAAACAGAGCCTTAAACTTATTACTGACATGTAGCTCCCTCAGCTGGGCGTGTGCCACACCATGTACACAGTGACATCACAGTGCCATACAGAAACCACCATGTGGTTGTACACTGTAGGAAATCTGCAGCATGTTGCATTGTAATCTATATTACAGTTTCTAACAAACAGAACATACTTCCAATGTCATTTCTGACTGGACTTCCACTTTAATGGAAAAACTGCCAGACCAAATGAGAAGATTGTCCAAATTGATTCATTGGTTTACAACTACAAACCATCCAATCCTTTAATGATTGAGCACACAGATGCCAAACCTTGGCCGGTGAACTCACAAAAGGATTTTTTGTCCCATTACTACTTTGTATGAACTCGTATCAAAGTCCCAAAGACTCCTGGGGAAAAAATAGCAGTTGATCCTGCCAGAAATCCATTGCTTTGCAGGTCTCATCTAAAATCGTGTTATTAGAAAGTAATTACATGAAGCCAGCAATATTTACTGATTTAAATTCCTACAGAATGATTCAGCAGTTCCTTTGAGCAAACCATGATGCCTTCTAATAAACAAATCAACAAAGCTTGACAGGTACTATAAATTTGCAATAGCAACAATATGTAAGGTCAGGTATATAAGTGGGAAATTCATAATAAATTACTTTCAGGTGAATACTGCAGGACAAAGCAACAGGTTCATTTTAACCACTTCAGCCCCGGAGGATTTTACCCCCTTCCTGACCAGAGCACTTTTTGCGATTCGGCACTGTGTCGCTTTAGCTGACAATTGCGCGGTCGTGCGATGTTGTACCCAAACAAAATTGATGTCCTTTTTTTCCCACAAATAGAGCTTTCTTTTGGTGGTATTTGATCGCCTGGTTTTAATTTTTTGCGCTATAAACAAAAAAAGAGCTACAATTTTGAAAAAAAAAATGCAATATTTTTTACTATTTGCTATAATAAATATCCCCCAAAAATATATAACAAAACTATTTTTTTCCTCAGTTTAGGCCGATATGTATTCTTCTGCATAATTTTGGTAAAAAAAAAAAAAAAAAAAAATCGCAATGAGCGTGGTTTGCGCAAAATTTATAGCGTCTACAAAATAGGCGATAGTTTTATGGCATTTTAATTTTTAATTTGTTTTATTTGTAATGGCGATGATCTGTGATTTTTATCGAGACCGTGACATGATCGCGGGCACCCGGTGGACATAGAGTCCGCAGGACCCACGGTCACGTGCCTGTGACACCGCTTCTTAAAGGGGACATACCTGTACACCCTTTTGCCTACCAGCGCCGTTCTGCCGATGTACATCGGCGTGCGCTGGTCGGCAATCGGTTAAAGCCCCTCCACAAAAGTACACACTCTTTCCAACCTAACCATGACAGTATGGAGTCTTATGTTAGGCGCAAGTCAATTTACATCCAGCCAAAATCTAAATTGGGTCTTGAAAGCTCTAGTATTTAAATAGGGCTAAACACTAAACATATATGGAAAGTGACATCCATCCCGCTCTGCTCAGATTCAGCTGGGAATCTGTTCATGGATCTCTTGCTGAATGGAGCTGAAAAAGCAATGTGAAAGGGGCCTTAAAGTGGGAGTAATTTCCTATTTCTGACTTTTACCTAGAGGTAAGTCTATAGCAAGGCTTACCTATAGGTATTGTAAATATCTCCTAAACGTGCACCATTTAGGAGACATTTACTGTTCATGAAGCCAGTGACATCACGGGCGCATGTGCTCAGAAGGAACGGCCGCCCGAGCCGATCTTTCAGAGTCCTGGGCTGTAAGCAGCGGCTCCCACGCTCATGCACAGGAGTGACGTCGTCACGGCTCCGGCCACTCGCACAGCTGGAGTCCACGAAACCGGAAGGAAGGCCGGATGAAGATGGAAACCCTCTTAGCGGTGACAGCACAGCACTGGAGGGCTTCGTTTTCAGGCAAGTTTCACATAATGTGCTAGTATGCGATGCACACTAGCACATTATAGAGTCACCTTGCGGGTTGCAAAAAAATTAAATAAATAAATAAAAACCACACAGAGTGATTTACTACCGCTTTAAAGGGGTTGTAAACCCTCATGTTTTTTCACCCTAATGCATCCTAATGCATCCGGCATTTGTGTCTATGGACAACGAATGTTGGACTTGGGAGCGTGCCCGCAAGGTAACCTCCAGGGAGAGCGCTTCTCCTAGGGGGTTATCTGAAGTGAGGAGCCGCGAGAGCCGCCGAGGGACCCCAGAAGTCGAGGATCGGGGCCACTCTGTGCAAAACGGGCTGCACAGTGGAGGTAATTATGACAATAACAAACAAGCTTTTTTCAATCACTTTAATGAAGATGGGAAAAAAAGCATAGCCAAAACTCCTCTTGCATTGTAATTGTGAAAAATATAGGCTATAAAATGTATAAACAAAGTGAAATGCTAAGAGTTTCAAAAGAGTATTTATTTACTTACAGGGCAGAGCGTTGCAACCTACTTTGTCTCACAGACTGCAAATGGTTTGCCATAAAGCCCTGCTTCATTTTGGCGCCACATTCTGGGCACTAAATATTTGGCGGAAAAGAGTCAAGTTTTAATTATTATTTGACAAGTCTTTGTTCTGAAAAGTATGGCTGCTGTTAGAGTTTCTATGAGGTGTGTCAGGGAAAGCAAAAAAAAAGCTGTTCCAGGTGGAGATAATGTACAGAGACCTTCCTTTACCTAAGGCTGGCCATACAGTACAGAATTTTCTTGTATAATTTTCCTTTCGATTTACCAAAAACCACAATATGAAGTCAAATCTAAACACTTTCAATTTTTATGCAATCAAGCAGGCCCTTGCAATACAGTTGAAGGTAAATACAAAAAAAATTGAATAAGGAAATTGTAGAATGTATGTGTTCATCTTGTACAGAAAGATAACAGTTACCTATGTGTATGATATTGACAGTATTTTTAATTTGCTTCTTTGGAAAATAGACATTAATGCTTTATTTAGTTTTTTACCCATTTTAGCTTTCTTTATTCCTGCTCTTACCTGTATGGTGGTCCCCCACTAGCTATTTTGCTGCAGGGGTCCCCCAAAAAGGTAACAAGCAGTGGTACCTGCTAAAAAAAAATCTGAGGCTTAGATACGCGTTAAGGAAATTGTACATTCAGTATAGAATTGTATTCTATGTTGTATGCTTTGCCAATGTATTGCACACTGCACTCATTGTGCACACAACACTAATGTTTTCATTACGTTTGGATTTTTTCTAAGTCTGGATTAGAATTTAGCCTGCCTATGTTACGCTCCTTGTTACCATAGAAATATAATTGTAACATTAAAATGTGATACCTACGTAATCATGTGCAACAGAACAGTTATTTGGAAAGATGCTGATTGTATCTTGTGTGTGTTCCCTATTGCAGTAGTTATTAATTTGGAACCCCTAATCAATATGAGGATAGGAGTTGCCCATCTACAAAATTTCCGGAACACATGCAAGATCAACTCCCGACAAAACTTTGGGTAAAATGGGTAAAAGACTAAATCCATCAAAGAGTTTTTTTTATTCTGTCTGTTGCCCTTGTCGCAGATTTGCCCCTCACTTCCTGTCTGAACAAAAATGGCAACAGTACAGAAAGTGAGGGTAAATCACTAAAAATGAATAGCAGTACAAAATCAGACAAGAGTTCCAAAATCCTTTACCACTCTATTCAAAAATTTTGTTTTGGCTTAACAGCCACTTTATTACTACTTGCCCCTACACAGCTTGTGCTATGGCTGACACAAAGCAATACAAACTGCTGCCCTGGTATTGATCATTGTCAATTTTCTTTATCTACAAAGCACTAACATTCTATAATGAAAAACACTGATTTTCAGAAAGTGATTTGGATAAATCAATAACAAAACTTTTAAAATTTTATGTTTCAGTCAGAAGGAAATCCTTGAATTAAAATCTTCAGCTTTTAGTGAAGTTTAAATAGTTTGTTTGGACCAAGCCGGTCGCCTCAGCTACATATAGCATACAGCAGTATGTAGCGGAGAAAGAATAAAGTGGACAGGACTCTCCCTGCCAGCCCATGTGAAATTAAGATGAGGAACGGCCTTAACGCTTCTCCGCAAACTATGCCCCAAATGCTTTTGTCCCGGCTTAGTCATCCATGACGCATCAGGGGGGCGTGGTTTGCCGAGAAGCGTCGGCTGAGGCTGTTCCTCATCTTTCACATGGACTGGTAGAAAGAGTGGCGTCCACTCCATTCTACTGCATGTGACTTCTTGGATGATTATAGTAAGGTGCCTGCACCCTGTCTCCTAAGATAAAAGAGAAGCCAAGCCAAGCTTCCAAGATTTACAAGTATGTACAGTAGCTGAGGCTACATACAGTGCACCCAGCCACCGCATCTCTTAGTTAAAGTGGAAGTAAATTGTATTGTTTTCAGCTAAGGAAGCTGCCATCTTGGCCTGTGTATAATCTTAAACTTCAATGATGCTGCACGTGATCAGTTATAACTCCAGCCTTGGGATGGCTTGACAGTTTGGTTGAGAGCACACCCAATGTGACAGTTACATTCCAGGCATGTGCCGGAAATGTAACTTTTTTTGAAACTGTTAAATCTATGGGTTTACTTCCACTTTAGGTCAGGACCAGCTTGGTCCAACAGAACTACTTAAAGTGGAGTTCCACCCACTTTACCAACTCTTCAGCATCCCTCACTAAACTGTGCACTGTAAACGAATTGGATATTTTTAAATTTTTTTTCTCAGCACCTACTGTATATCTGCTGTATTCCTTTTTCACTTCCTCCTCCCTGGCCGCGGCCCATCGCATCATTTCCTGTTTGCAATGCCTTCTGGGAAGGGGCGGCAACTTCCTCTGACACTGCCGTTGCTATGGAAACCTGACCTGAAACCTATTACACTGCTTGTGCTGCACTGAGCATGTGCGAGATCTGCAAGGATGAGATCCAGGAAGAAATACAGTCTGGCTTCAGATGCCCACACTTAAGATGGCCACGGCCTGCTGTAAGTTTATAAAATAACAAACTACTGCTATAAACTTAAAAAACAGACCTTAGTTTACAGACTAACTTTACTAGAATACATAAGGCTTGTGTATTATAGGGGTATTTTTATTTAAAAAGTATAATTTCGGCCGGAACACCACTTTAAAGCAGAAGTAAACCAAATGATTTAATGGTTTCAGAAAACAGTTACATTGCCGGCATGCCGGGATTGCCAACTGTCACATTTGCTTGTACTGTCAAACCATCGTATGGCTTGTGTCATAACTGATCACATGTGCAGCATCATGGCAGTTGATTAAACAGAGGCCAAGATGGCAGCTTCCTTTGTTGAAAACGGTAGGAGGGTTTATATCCACTTTAAACGTCACTAAAAGCTGGAGATCAGCTTTAGAACCTATGAAAAGCACAAATACATATACATATATAAATATATAAATTAAATGGACGATACCTCCAAGTTCTTTTACATTCAGAATGGCATTATGGAATGGAACGGCTTTTATACTAAAACCTAAAACACAAAAACAAAACAAATAACTATAGTTTACATTTACAGCAAACTTAGAACAGATCATTCTGTATTAAAGCCATTGGTCGAGTCTAAGGCACTTTTCACATGGGTGGCCAAGGGGGATGGCAAAAACAGGTACCCATGTTTTTAGCACCCCCTGACCGTCTAATTACAAGTAGACATGGTACACAATACCACAGCCAAAATGCTTTGCATCACAATACACTAATTTTAAGGAGATTTGCAGAGTTGATGGATGACACCATCTGTAGGGCTCTAAAATGTAAGTGAATAGGACCACACTGGAACTGCGAGTCTAATAACTGGCACGCAGTCATTACGGCACAGACCCACTATGCAATGCCCTGAAGATAAACCCAACACTGCTTCTAATGTGAAGATTACTGTTATTAGTCAAAAAACCCTCCTCTGAACACTGAGGCATGACTTCTGAAAGGCCCACAATGCCAAGATGTTAGTTATACAGACAGTTTATAAATAGTGTACACTATTCATCAGGAGGGTAAAAATTTAAAATAAATCTCGACTTACCATAAAACCCTTTTCTTAGAGTACATTAGGGAACACAGAATTAAGTAATTCAGGTACAATGGGCTATACTGCTGCCAACAGGCAATAGAACACTGGCAAAGAAAGGACAGCTCCCCTCTTACTCCCATCATGCCTCTGTTTACTAGCAAAGTAAAGATTTTTAAGTCAAACTCTTACAAGGTGTGAAGGGTACATTAGGGACACAGGATAGGTAATTCAGGTACATTGGGACATTCAAAAGCAAACAGGCCCGTGAAAAGCCACAGATTAACAGAGGGGCTCAACAGAGCCTGAAGAGCCTACGATCAAAGCCAGCATAACAAGAGGCCTCAAAGTCCACCTGGTAAAACTGAACAGGTGAACAGAAAACCAGGTAGCAGCCCTGCAAATCTGAGAAACAGATGCCTGATGTTGAAAAACCTGTGAGGCACCAACTGATCTGGTGAAGTGACAGGGAAAGGTGCAGTACTGTCCTTAAAAGGCATTGTTCACCATTACCAAAAAACTGCCTATGCAGGTAAGGGCATCTGTACATAAAAATTAAAAATTGTGAAGCTTTGCCCAAAGTTGAATAATGCCCTTGCTATAGGTGTAGTCCATTTAGAGTGCCTTGAAAAAGTATTCATACCCCTTGAAAATGTCCATATTTTGTCATGTTGCAACCAAAAACGTAAATGTATTTTATTGGGATTTTATGTGATAGACCAACACAAAGTGGCACATAATTGTGAAGTGGAAGGAAAATGATAAATGGTTTTCAAAATTTTTTACAAATAAATATCTGAAGTGTGGCGTCCATTTGTATTCAGCTAACTTTACTCTGATACCCCTAACTAAAATCTAGTGGAACCAATTGCCTTCAGAAGTCACCTAATTCGCAAATAGAGTCCACCTGTGTGTAATTTATTCTAATTATAAATACAGCTGTTCTGTAAAGCCCTAAGGTTTGTTAGAGAACCTTAGTAAACAGCATCATGAAGGCCAAGGAACACACCAGACAGGTCAGGGATAAAGTTGTGGAGAAGTTTAAAGCAGGGTTAGGTTATAAAAAAAAATATCCCAAGCTTTAAACATCTCACGGAGCACTGTTCAATCCATAATCTAAAAATGAAGATGACACAACTGCAAACCTACCAAGACATGACCATCCACCTAAACTGACAGGCCGGGCAAAGAGCATTAATCAGAGAAGCAGCCAATTTACCCATTGTAACTCCAGAGGAGCTGCAGAGATCCACAGCTCAGGTGGGAGAATCTGCCCACAGGACAACTATTAATCGTGCACTCCACAAATCTGGCCTTTATGAAAATGTGGCAAGAAGAAATCCATTGTTGAAAGAAAGCCATACGAAGTCCCATTTGCAGTTTGCGAGAAGCCATGTGGGGCACACAGCAAACATGTGGAAGAAGGTGCTCTGGTCAGATGAGACCAAAATTGAACCTTTTGGCCTTAAAGCAAAACGCTATGTGTGGTGGAAAATGAGCACTGCACATAACCCTGAACACACCATTCCCACCGTGAAACATTGTGGTGGCAGCATCATGTTGTGGGGATGCTTTTCTTCAGGAGGGAAAGGGAAACTGGTGAGAGTTGTTGGGAAGATGGATGGAGCCAAATACAGGGCAATCTTAGAAGAAAACCTGTTAGAGTCTGCAAAAGAATTGAGACTGGGGTGGAGGTTCACCTTCTAGCAGGAAAACGACCCTAAACATTCAGCTAGAGCTACAATGGAATGGCTTAGATTAAAGCATATTCATGTGTTAGAACGGCCCAGTCAAAGGTTGAGACCTAATTCCAATTGAGAATCCGAAAAGCAATTTTCAAGTCTTGCCACACAGACGCTCTCCATTCAATCTAACAGAGCTTGAGCCATTTTGCAAAGAAGAATGGGCAAAAATGTCACTCCCTAGATGTGCAAAGTTGGTAGAGACAAACCCAAAAAGACTTGCAGCTGTAATTACAGCAAAAGGTGCTTCTACAAAGTATTGACTTGCATCTCCCTGTCCTAGCTTGTTGCTAGCAAGTTAAAACACACCCAGTTACTGTTCAACTTCATCACAGGAGCGAACACTCAAAAACGGTGAGCTCAGAGCTTCTGCATTAGGGTAGAGAACACAAATTTGAGGGAGTATGAATCAGAGAATAAGCTCTCTCCTGTGATGGTGGGGGGGGGGGGGGGGGGTCAGTAACAGCTAGGCTGGTCTTCCTTGGGAGATCCAATCTCTGGGATTGTTTTCATTCAAAACTGTATAAGATATGTAAATGACCTACACTTCTAGCAAGCGTAATATTCAACTTTGGTCAAAGCTGCAGAGTTTGCTTTTATCCAGAGAGGCCCCTTATCTGCATAAGTATACCATAGGGAATGACCCTGTGCAAGTGCAACGATATCAGGAATGTTCAAGTTTTTTTTTTTTTTTTTTTTTTTTTTAATAGGATTTTTAAAAACAGCTTACCTGTAAAATCCTTTTCTTGGATTACATCATAGGACACAGAGGCTCAAGTAATTACTTGGTGGGTTATGGGCCTACCTTCAGGTGTTGACGCTGGTATAACCAATACAGGAAGTTGACTCCCCTATATAACCCCTCCTCCTTCCAGGAGTCCTCAGTTTTTATTGCTTACATTGCTTGGCTACAAACTCTCACCCCATAAAACAGAGGGGAGGGACCTCTGTGTCCTATGATGTACTCCAAGAAAAGGATTTTACAGGTAAGCTGTTTTAAAAATCCTATTTTCTTTATCGTACATCATAGGACACAGAGCCTCAAGTAATTACTTGGTGGGATGTCCCATACCAATGCTACTTGAGGGGAGGGAGACACAACCCATAGGGCACCCCCAGACTTTGAGGAATTATACTGCTGCTTGCAGCACACTGCGCCCGAAGGCGATATCCTCATTCCATTTTACATCTACTTGATAACATTTTGTAAATGTATGCACTAAAGACCAAGTCGCGGCCTTGCAGATCTGAGACATGGAGGCCTGGTGATGCACTGCCCAAGAAGCACACACCGCTCTTGTAGAGTGCGCCTAAACTTGAAAAGGGGGAATCTTTCCCTTTAAATTTTAAGTTCGAATTATAATTTTTCGAATCCACTTAGCCACAGTGGATTTTGACACTGCCTGTCCTTTTTTAGGACCCTCTGGCAGAATAAATAAGACATCAGTCTTACGAATCTGAGCAGTTTTCTTTAAATAGATCATCACTGCTCTCACCACATCAAGACAATGTAGTGACTTTTCTGCCTTGGAACATGGTTTTGGAAAAAACGATGGCAGGACAATATCTTCAGATGAAAGCCTGAAACCACTTTTGGCAAAAAGCCCGGACGAGGGCATAACACCACTCTGTCCTCATGAATAATCAAATAAGGCTCTTTATAGGAAAGAGCAGCCAATTCTGAAACCCTCCTTGCTGAGGATATAGCAACCAAAAATATCAGCTTCCTAGTCAGAAGGACTAAGGGAACATGCTGTAATGGTTCGAATGGCGGTTTTTGTAACACTGACAAAACTAAATTCAAGTCTCAAGGGCTTAAGGGTGATTTAACTGGCGGATTAATCCGCATCACTCCTTGCATGAAACCCCGGACTAAAGAATGCGTAGCAAGTGGTCTTTGAAATGAAATTAATAAGGCTGAGATTTGGCCCTTAATAGTACTCAGGGCCAACTTCATCTCTACGCCTACTTGTAGAAAGGCAAGAATTCTGCCTCTAATATTACTCCGAGGGTGCCAACCCTTGGATTCACACCAGGAAACATAAGCTTTCCAGACGCTACAATATATAGCTCTAGAAGCTGGCTTCCTAGCATTAAAAGTAGAAATAACTGCCCTGGAAAGCCCACGTCTTTTCAGAATGTGGGTCTCAATAGCCAGGCCGTTAAATTTAGCATTCGTAAAGTAGGATGGAATATCGGCCCCTGTGAGAGCAGGTCTGGCCTTAGTGGAAGGGACCACAGATCCTCCACTGCCATCTTTACGACCTCTGCATACCATGACCTTCTGGGCCATGCTGGTGCTGCCAGAATTACCGGTTTTCTTTCCAGCTTGATCCTGCAAAGAAGTCGAGGCAGCAACTGAATAGGGGGAAATGCATAGATCAGTAAAAGCTGATCCCACAGTATCACCAACGCATCTGTTCTGCATGCGAATGGATCCTTTGTTGTGGACACAAAGTTGACTAACTTTATGTTGCACTGGATGCTAGAAGATCTACATCCGGAGTCCCCCATCCTTGACAAACAGCCAGAAACATGTGGGGGTGAATAGACCATTCCCCTGGGAATAATTTGCTGGTGGCACATGTAGTGCGCGTGCCAATTCTCTATTCCCGTAATGAAGACTGCCGATGGGCACGGAATATTTCTTTCTGCCCAAGATAGAATATGGTTCACTTCTCTCTGCACTGAGAGATTCTTGGTGCCCCTTTTGGTGACTGATATAGGCCACAGCCGTGGCATTGACGGATTGGATCCTTTTGGGACAATCCCTTAACCTGGAAGTCCAGGCTTTTAGAGCTAGACACACTGCCCGAATCTCTAGGATGTTGCTGGGCAAGGCTCTTTCGGTACTTGAACACTGTCCTTGGACAGTTGTCTTCTGTCATTACCACTTACCAGATAAGTGGTCTGAAGGATTTACCCTTTAGGACATTCTTTAGTAACCACCAATTGAGGCTTTGGGGCAGCCTTGGGGACAGCCGCATTGGCAAGTCCAAAGCTTGGATCGTTTTGTTCCAAGCAAATAGAATACTGTTTTGCAACATTCTCGAATGAAACTGGGCAAAGGGAACTGCTTTGAATGAAGCCACCATCCTTTCTAACAACCTCATGCAAAGGCGAATGGAGGGACCTCCTTTTGACCTGACCATCCGCACCAACTCTTTTATGGAGTTGTGTTTTTTTTTGTTTTTTTTTTTCTCTTTCTGGGCAAGAAGACTCTTTTTCTGGGCTGTATCTATGATCAGACCCAAATACTGCAGCCCTTTTTTAGTGATTTTAATGGAGACTTTACTAGGTTGAGAACGCAACCCAGACCTTTCCAGGTAACTGGTTGTAATGCGTACACCTTACTCCGAACAGCGATTGCTCTATTAGCAATAGATCATTTAGGTATGCCAAGACTGTTTAAGTCCTGTGCCCTTGACCTGGCTACAGGTGGGGCTAGCACCTTTGTGAACACTCGAGGTGCTGTAGCTAGCCCGAAGGGCAAGGCTATAAACTGATATGCTGCTGTTCTACTTCGAACCGCAGAAACCTTTGGTGAGCGGGAAATATATAGACATGCAGATATGCGTCCCTGATGCCGATAGGCGCCAGAAGTTTTCCTCCTTGCAGGATAGAAACTACTGACTTGATGGACTCCATAGAAAGGAGCGGATCTTCAGGAACTGATTTAGATTCTTTTAGATCTAGAATGGATCTGTTGAATTTCTGCGTGGCTCTGTACATGTACAGGAAACGCATGAAAAAGGCAGTGAAGGTTCCAAGGAAACTAAGAAAAAACAGAACTATCAGCTGACTCTACTAGAGGTAGCTTGAAAGAGGCACAAATCATCTCTGCAAGAGGTTTGTACCAGCAATTTCTCAGATTGCGAGGCTGAAAAAAAGTTCAACTCTAGTTGTCTCCTCTGCAGAGGAGTACTCGGTTTGCCTTTCTTCCCGATTACCTGAGGGTAATCCTTCATACTCTACCCACTGTTCCCTTAATAAGGGATCTCAAGTGGGGGATCCAACATGCTTCCCATCCTAGGATAGCGGATGCGATTAAAGTCGCTAACTTTCCTTCTAGGCCCTGCAGGGCGGAGGAAAAACGCATCTTCAATCATGTATACAGGGGCTGAATATTTTCTCCTCTTAGGCTCAGTTTCCACTATTGCAACCCCAAAGTTGCGAGATTTTACCGTGATCTTCTGCTGCCGAGAATACGCCGGGGCGCGATTTTGATGCGACAGGAAACAATGCCTGTGTATTCTAGAGGTTTATGGACCTCAAGTAGCATCAAAGTGATACCAAAGTAGTGCAGGGACTACCTTGAAGTCACACACAGATCTGAACAGTATTTTTTGGAATTCATGCCCTAGAGTCTGACGGTGGAGGCCGTCACCGCTGCCTAGAGGCAGCTGCCCCTGCGCAGGGGAAGGAATCCGTTTAGGTGACTTGTCCAAGGTCACAAGGAGCCAACGTGAGGACGAGGTCCCACGTCTTTCAGGAAGCCTCCCATGGCTGCGCTGGTCATCAGAGTAGTTAACCTGTGAGGAGTGGCTCCTTCACTAGTAAACGCCGACATGTGGATCTGAACCCATGTCTGTCAGGAAGTCTCCCATGGCTGCACTGGCCATCAGATTACTTAACCTGTGAGCTGTTGTGGCTTCACTTTAAATAAAAAGGACATTTATACCTTCTACTGGACAAAAGAGCTTTACTGCTAGAAATCATTTGGATGTATTTCACCAAACCTTCCCCAATGAAAATGGAAACTAGTCAGACACCCTTTTTTGCAAGATGCTTCGGCTGACCAACCCTTTTAACCACAGGGTCCTAAGCATGTGTTTTTGCACAAGCGTAAGGCGAGACGCCTGGTGGATAGGGTCTTTTATGGCATCTATGGCGAAACATAACGCCATTGGTAGGAGGATTTTAACAAAAAAATTCCAACTCCTTATCTGTTGGATGCTTAAGCAATTATGCATCTTTATTGATGCTGGAAATCGCAGCATCTACTGCTGGTACTTTCCAATCTTTGTGAATTTTTCCTTTATGATAGAGAACTGAGAAACTCTTTGGAGGGAAAAAATGCTTATCCAGATGATCCCATTCAGCATAATATAGTGCTGTAAAAGGTTTTTTTGGTTTTTTTTCCTTTTCAAAAAACCAAAGAAGGGACCTGGACTTTCAGCTTACTCTGTTAGGAGTAGTATAAAAAGTGGAATGAACCATCTCTGTAAGAGTTTGTACCATCAATCTGTCATAAGGTTCATCAACTGTTGTTCCCTCCGCAGAGGAAAATTTGGCTTGTTTTTTCCCGTGATCACTTGAGGATAACACCTCATCATGTGCCCACTGTTCCCTTGGAAAAAGGGGTTTGAGGTGGGGGAGGGGGGTCTAGCATGCTTCCTATCCTCTTGGATGGAGAATGCGATTAAAGCCGCTAATCTTCCTTCTAAGCCCAACAGGGCAGAGGAGAATGCATCTTCAGTCACAAACACAGGGGCTGAAGTATGAAAAGCAGTTGCACCACCAATTGCTTCCAATGACTCACCCTGGCTTACCATGTCAGGTATCTCCGGAGAGGATGACAGTGTGGAGGCATGACTGGAGTTCCCAGCGCCTGGGGGTGGAATCCTTGGTACCTTTGTGGTACACTGGAAATCAAATGTGCTAAGCACAACAGCAGAGGCACTTCAACAAATTATGGTATTTGCTGAACAATAGTTTTAGCAAAAGAAAACAATGTCACCATAAGGATCAGCCTTTGATGCTGAGTACCATAACATTTCCTGTGCTGGAAATGCCTGTTTACACACCTTTACATGCCTGGGGCCCTTTTAATATGGGTTCAGCTCCTTTGGACCTGTATAGCACCCCTTAGGAACAACTTTAGGTAACATGAAAAACCAAAAAGAGTCCTGGTTCCTAGGGTCCAGCTCTCAAAGAGAAGCTTACAGGCAAAACCTTGTTCTTCAATGCGAGGCCCAGGTACCATCCTATGGCCTCAGTGGCAAGGATGGATCCGGTTGTGGAGGTTTTTTAAATCCAGCATGGATCCCTCCCTGGAGCTCCTCAGAGCACATCTTCACTCGTGACCAACACCTTAGACACTGGCGAAAAAACTGAGGACTCCTGGAAGCAGGAGGGGTTATATAGGGGAGTCAAATTCCTGTATTGGTTATACCAGTGTCAACACCTGAAGGTAGGCCCATAACCCACCAAGTAATTACTTGAGGCTCTGTGTCCTATGATGTACGATAAAGAAATAAAGTTACACCCAAGCACACAAAATCCCCCCCAAAAAATTGAGGGCCCCCCCACCCCCACATATACAAACGTAAACACACGCGTGAAAACGTTGATTGCAATACACATTACATATCGCCGTGCACGCCGGAGTGAGAGCAATAATTTAAACACCAGACCTCCTCCGTAACACTAAACTGATACCTATAGGGGACTTATGAAGCGTTGCCTATAAAAAATATAGGATACTGAAGTTGGTCACCATTTCACGGGTACACAAATTTAAGGTTTGTCATGTTGGGTATCTATTTATTCAGTGCAACCTCATCTTTTATATTTTACAAAAAAAAATGTGGGTAATATATTGCATTTGTTTGACCTAAAATTCACATTGGTGTGTTTTTTACTAAAATTCTGTTTTTCCTAGACCTTTGCGGTAATATCATGTGACATAAAAAACTGCAACTACCACTAATTTTATTCTCTAGGGTGTCTGCTTTCAGAAAATAATGTTTGTGGGTTTTGTGTAATCTTCAGGCCTTAAATTATTTTTGTAAACATGTTTGCAAAAAACGCACGGCTCTGGCAGCGAAAGGGTTAAAAGTTCAAGTCGCCATAAAGACCCTTTCCTAAAAGCACCTCTGCCTAATAAAAAACATCAACCCTTCGTATTTTCCATCGTGGAACAAAAAAATATTTTTTATCAGAAGTAAATGGTCATGACGGACAAGTAGATGGGGACCCTGATTTAGTCCCTTGGACAAATTATTTTTTTTAAATTTCCCCTGGACAAGCAATGCACTCAGTAATGGAAGCACAAGGTCTCAGTAAGATAGGCATGTGCAAAACATTTGAGTAGAGCCGCAGAACCCATTCCCACCAAGCATTGGTAAAACCATGATCCGCATAGCACTAGTCTCAGATGTTAACCCCTGTATGAAGATTGGAATAGAAGAGCACATTAATCCCCACACAGGAAAGAGCAAACCCCTGGCTCTAGCAGTGTATGTTCAGATGTCACCTTGCAGTCATTAACAGTGTAGACTGGAAAGTGCTGGGTAGGGCTCAGGGAAAAAATCCCCTCCCAGACCATCTTAAGCCCACTAACAGGCATACCCCTAGAAAATATTCAGAGACAAGCTTTCACCCGCTGGAGAAGCACAGCACTGGACCCGTAAAAGCACACTGCAGGTGACACACACTTTAAATACTGTATAGGTATGTATGCAAGCCTAGTGTTCACGGGCACATTACAGGTCTTCCTACCAGCAGAGATACACCAAGACTGAACCGATCCAGAAAGCTGCAAAACTAGCCCCTTCTGGTTCTGCAGAGCTGTAGAATATTGCCAGAAGAAAACACATCTTGCTAAAAGAAAGAGATGTACACTTTTCTAGGACATTAGCAAAAAACTGAAGGTATGATGGTAGTAGGAGGGGCTATTCTAGGCTGTCCTTACAGCTTTGTTTGTCCAGTTTCCTGAAGGCAGCAACATAAGCTAATGTAACTGAATTGCTTCATCCTGTATCCCTTAATGTACACTTAAAAAAGAACTGACATAGTGCTAAAATCTGTACCATAGTCATGTTTAGATAGATAAGCAAAACTTTGTATAAAACTCACTGCTTTAAAAGGGGTTGTAAAGTCGGAAGGTTTTTTTTTCCACTTAATGCATTCTATGCATTAAGATAAAAAACCTGCTGTGTTTAGCAGTAAGGATGGGAAGTGTTATCATAATGGGGGATTTTAATTCTCCAGACAGACTGGGCGGAGGGAACCATGCAATCGTCTAAGGCTCGCCAATCCCTAAAAGTCTTGCAGGACAATTTCATGGTTCAGATGGTAGCAGCACCAACTAGAAATAAAGCGTTACTGGATCTACTGATTACCAACAATACAGACCTGATCACGGATGTGGAAATTCGGGGCAATTTAGAAAACAGCAATCAATTGGCTTCAGTATAAATCACACAAATAAGAAACATAAGTGGAATACAAAGACACTAAATTTCAAAAGAGCCAACTTCCCTAAACTACAAACCTTGCTAGAAGGCATAAATTGGGATAAAATCTTAAGAACAAAGAACCCAGAGGAGAGATGGGTTTCTTTTAAGAGCATATTAAATAAGGGCAATGCATCCCATTGGGTAATAAATTTAAAAGAGCAAACAAATGTCCTGGATGGCTTAACTCCAATGTAAAAATGCATATAAAAGCAAAGGAGAAGGCGTTCAAAAAATACAAGGTTGAGGGGTCATCATCAGCATTCAGACTTTATAAGGATTGCAACAAGAAATGTAAGTGTGTAATTAGGGTGGCTAAGATAGAACACAAAAGACACATAGCGGAGGAGAGCAAAAAAAATGCCAAGAAATTCTTTAAGTATGTAAACAGTAAAAAAGGGAGGACCGACCATTCTGGCCCCATAAAGAATGAGGAAGGGCATCTGGTTACAAAGGATGGGGAGATGGCAAAGGTATTGAATTTATTCTTCTCCTCAGGCTTCACGAGGGAATCAGGGGGCTTCAGTAACCAAAACTGCAGTGTTTGTCCTCATGACACATCACAGGAAGCACCTCCATGGTTAACAGAGGACAGAATTAAAATTAGACTTGAGAAACTTAACATTAATAAATCACCTGGACCAGAAGGCTTGTATCCGAGGGTACTTAGGGAACTCAGTCAAGTAATTGTCATACCATTGTTCCTAATTTTTACTGACAGTCTGACTGGAATGGTACCAGCTGATTGGAGAAAAGCCAACGTAGCACCAATATTTAAAAAGGGCCCAAAATACATACCTGGGAATTACAGACCAGTTAGCCTAACATCAATAGTATACAAGCTCTTGGAATGGATGATAAGGGACTATATACAACATTTTAGTAATGAGAATGGTATCATTAGCAGTAATCAGCGTGGAATCATGCAGTATCGTTCTTGCCAAACCAGCTTATTAACCTTCTATGAGGAGGCGAGTTGCCATCTAGATAAAGGAAGGCCCATAGACGTGGTGTATCTGGATTTTGCAAAAGCATTTGACACAGTTCCCCATAAATGTTTACTGTACAAAATAAGGTCCGTTGGCATGGACCATAGGATGAGTACATGGATTGAAAACTGGCTACAAGGGCGAGTTCAGAGGGTGGTGATAAATGGGTACTCAGAATGGTCAGGGGTGGGTAGTGGGGTCCCCCAGGGTTCAGTGCTGGAACCAATCCTGTTTATTTTTGTACATAAATGACCTGGAGGATGGGGTAAACAGTTCAATCTCTGTATTTGCGGACGATACCAAGCTAAGCAGGGCAATAACTTTTACGCAGGTTGTGGAAACCTTGCAAACAGATCTGAACAAAGTAGCTGGGTGGGCAACTACATGGCAAATGAGGTTTAATGTGGAAAAATTTAAAATAATGCATTTGGGTGGCAAAAATATGAATGCAATCTATACACTGGGGGGAGAACCTCTGGGGGAATCTAGGATGGAAAAGGACCCGGGGGTCCTAGTAGATGATAGGCTCAGCAATGGCATGCAATGCCAAGCTGCTGCTAACAACGCAAACAGAATATTGGCATGCATTAAAAAGGGATCAACTCCAGAGATAAAACGATAATTCTCCCGCTCTACAAGACTCTGGTCCGGCCGCACCTAGAGTATGCTGTCCAGTTCTGGGCACCAGTCCTCAGGAAGGATGTACTGGAAATGGAGAGAGTACAAAGAAGGGCAACAACTAAATAAAGGTTCTGGAGGATATTAGTTATGAGGAAAGGTTGCGAGCACTAAAACGTATTCTCTCTGGAGAAGAGACGCTTGAGAGGAGATATGATTTCAATTTACAAATACCAAACTGGTGACCCCACAATAGGGAAAAAACTTTTTTTGCGGAAGGAAGTTTAACAAGACACGTGGCCACTCGTTAAAATTAGAAGAAAAGAGGTTTAACCTAAACTACGTAGAGGGTTCTTCATTGTAAGAGCGGCAAGGAAGTGGAATTCCTTTCCACAGGCAGTGGTCTCAGCAGGGAGCATCGATAGTTTCAAAAAACTATTAGATAAGCACCAGAACGACCACAACATACAGGGATATACAAAGTAATACTGACATATAATCACACACATAGGTTGGACTTGATGGACTTGTGTCTTTTTTTAACCTCACCTACTATGCAACTATGTGTGTGCAGCAGCCTCCCTGGGCCCACCTAATACTTACCGGAGCCCCATCTCTGTCCAGCGATGATCACGAGTGTCTTGGCTGTCCGGACTCTCCCTCCTGAGTATAACAGGTTTGTTATTTTTAGATTAAAAAAATGAGATTTTACAATCACTTTGAAAAGCTGTGACCTCATTTTTTGTAAGTTTCTTGTTGAATCCCCAGGCTCTGGAGGGGGGGGGGGATTTTAGAAGCGGTGGCGTCACTTCCCGTTAGCGCTTGTCACTGCTCACTGAGAATACAAATCCTATCATGCCCTGGGATTTGGTCTTGAGTAGGCAGGACCATAGGCGTGTTGTGTACGGCAGATCACAGTATTCAATTTAGAGCTCTGACAACACACACACACACACACCCCGTTCTACTTTCATATTTTGTGGGTGTGATTAACTATACATTATTGGGTATTGATGTGATGACATTTTAATAACCTGCAAGCACAGATGGAGACTCCCAGTTTGTCAGTAAGGTCATCAGAGGGTGGACAGACCATGAGTCTCCCGGCCCAACACACAGTTGTGCAGCACTGTGGGCAGACCAGACACCAGGCAGTCTGAGAAAACTTTTTTTCCCCTGGAGTTCTGCTTTAAGAAAAATACCTCATATGATGACATGATTACCAATTACAACCTTGTTATATTGTTTTATGTATGCCCTTAAACCCAACGTGTCAACTGTACAGGCCTGTCCAATGGCCATATGCATTAATGATCGAGAGCCTGTGCTCAAGTTGGGTGATCCAAATTCTGTTACTTGGTATGGCTGGCTTTACAGCAAATAAGTGTCCAAACAATGATTTTTGTAGTCATAATTACCTGTGGTAGGCACAAGGTTGTCTTGGCTCTCACTGCACAGCTGTGATAAAAGGCTGGTCTTGCCAGATCCTGTGAGACCTATACATACAATATCATATTCTGGGCGTGGTGGCGGAGGACCCTTACAGCAGAGGGCTCGAAAACACTGCAAAGAAAGAAAGAAGGTGACATTAGCAATATGGTGTGCAGGCGGAGGAGTTTCAGTTAACATGGTGCCAGAAGGAATGGTGGCCAATAATCCATAGCAACCAAAGATGAGTTCTTAAGTCTAACCTGAGGACTACGCTATGGCCTTCATGCATCACTAAAATGTATTATCTTTTACTAATATACCATCAGCATTTTATAAGAGGATTTAACATGGGGAATCCCAAAGACAAATAAGGGTTTTCAAAATATAATAGCTGATGCAACAAAGATTATAATCTACAAAAGATTAATACAAAAGGGTAAAGTCAATGGAACTTTCAAGGTGCCTAGTATTGTGAAATATGTTGATTAGCTTTCAGAAAGCTTGTTCAACAAAGAGTCACTTATAAATTATGCTCTGTATTTGCAATCATGTACCCATATGCATTTTATTGTGATTTTAGTAAATGTAACCTTTTATAGGAACTATAAGTGGTATATGGTGCCGTGGAGGTAGTTTCTTTACAGTCTCCGCAACCAACCTACCTTCGTTACAAAAATTTCATGTCAACTTAGTCAAGGGCCTGTGTAATAAAGGCCAGAGAATAGCCTAGATTAAAACTGATCATACACCAGTACAAATTAGTTTGAAAATTTTGATTGTTTACAGTTAATAGTGCCAAACCAATATTAGTTTTCGATCTTAATGAAAAAAAAAAAAAAAATGTAAAAAGCGCAGAACGGACATTTTTTTTCTTAACTGAATAAAATTCCAACTGTGAATGTGGTTTTCGCACTTTAAAATTAATGCATATTGTAATTAAACTAGTTTGATACATCTGGGATTCCATTCAAATCGCAGGTCTGAACAAAATTGTAAGGGCTTTCAAGCAAAATTATTATTTGTGCATTTGTGAATTCTAACTGTATATGGCTAGATCTAGCATCCAACAGGCTCCTCAAAGGTAATCTGAAGATTAACAAAGGAACTTGCAAGCGTCACTGCACTACAGCACTGTTGTCATCTTACATATTTTTAAGCCAGGTTAGGTTTACTTTTATTACATCTAATGGCAACACATTATATAAGGAGAATGCATAAATCTGAATGTGTGTATACAACGATAAATGCATAATCACTGGGGGAAAAGCTGGTTGGATATGACTGCTGAATGATAATCAGACTGTATTGACTACTTCTAAAGAGAGCAGAATAACGGTATGATTTCCCTGCACATTGTGTTATGTGCTGTAATGTAAACAATAAGTTGTCTTTCAGAAACTCATACATTTTATATCGTTGGGGGCCAAGATTACGATTACTCTCCTTGGAAACAGCCAACAGTTTCCTTTGCAGCAGCCAAACTAAAAATATCCTGGATAATGACTCAGGAGAAGACAGCCAATCTTCACCCAGACCAGACACTTCGGATAAATTTGATGCGGTTTGGGAACCTTGGAAGAACTAAAAGCTACCTCTGTGACTAGCAACTATAAAACTTTAGCTCTGTGACTCTCCATGGTGCCCTCCCCACCTTTCCTTCTCCCTGCTCTATTTGTCTGTCTTATGTCCTCATTTTTCTCACTGTCCCCTGCAAGTGGATCTTAACTACTCACATAAGTTCCAGTGCAAGTACCTTTTAATGTTGATATAATGTCGAATAAACACTAACAAGAGATGGCTTACTATTCTGATGCTTCTACCAACCAAAGTTGGGTACCTACACTATCTATAGCTTTCTATAGCTTACTTCTTGTCTCCCATTTTACTCCTTTTGCAGTACGTTTTTGTGTTTCTATAAGAAGGATTGATAGTGAAGGTTGGTGTATTGTGTATTTTGTTTTGTACTTTTCTTTAGAAAACTCAATAAAAATATTGAAATATAAAAAGATACTTTGTATGGAACTGGTTGAGAGAATATTCACACGCCTGACCACGTCTTATGAGGAAACGTGTTGGGTGGAGCTACGGCATGTGACATTGCGCATGAGGACTACAGCCATCTTGTTGGTTTGAAACTTATGTTTGGTGATATGCTTTACCCACCATAAGCTATGCTATCATTTCTGCTTGGTGGAGCAATCCTTTGTGTGGAAAGATTACAGCCAATATAACTATTTAAGGACCTGGATCCTATGAAGCCTGGATATGCATATTGGATACATGAGCGCTGTTTTACCGCTTGTACCAAGGTGGTCAATAATTTGCGGTAAGAGGCTCTGTGTGTTCCTGTGAAGGTGGATAACTACTTGCTTTTCTGGCACTATTTTGTGTCTTTAGAGCACATTCAAGATGTCCTAATGAGTGCTTTTACTGGATACCTTTCAAGGAATATTTTGAAGGTCTTGTTCTTTTTGTTACAGTATGCCTATATTTTTATAATGGCATTGAACTTTATTTTACCAGTTTGAGATAATCTTGTTACATAAAATATAGCATGATGGTAATACAATTAGTTAATATTGGTTACCGTACATAGTATTAGTAAAACAAACAAAAAAAAGAACAGCCATAAAAGGTTTATAATAATAATATATATATATATATACACACACACATACACATATACATATACACACACACACCCGTGGCCAAATTTGAGAATGACACGAATATTAATCTTCACAAAAAGTCTACTGCTTAGTGTTTAGATTTTTTTGTCAGATGTTACTATAGTATACTGAAGTATAATTACAAGCATTTCATAAGTGTCAAAGGCTTTTATTGATAATTACATTAAGTTTATGCAAAGAGTTCATATTTGCAGTGTTGACCCTTCTTTTTCAAGACTTCTACCATTTGCCCTGGCATGCTGTCAATCAAATTCTGGGCCATATTCTGACTGATGGCAGCCCATTCTTGCATAATCAACGCTTGAAATTTGTCAGAATGTGCATTGGGGTGATTGTGTACCTGCCTCTTGAGGATTAACCACAAGTTCTCAATGGGATTAAGGCCTGGGGAGTTTCCTGGCTATGGACTCAAAATTTCAATGTTTTGTTCCCCAAGCCACTTGGTTATCACTTTTTGCCTTAGGGGAAGATGTGTCATTATGCTGGAAAAGGCATTGTTCATCACCAAACTGTTCTTGGATGGTTGGGGGAAGTTGCTCTCCGAGGATGTTTTTGTACGGTTCGTTATTCATGGCTGTGTTATTAGGCAAAATTGTGAGTGAGCTCACTCCCTTGGCTGAGAAGCAACCCCACACAAGAATGGTCTCAGGATGCTTTACTGTTGGCATGACACAGGACTGATGGTAGCTCTCACCTTTTCTTCTCCTGACAAGGTTTTATCTGCATGACCAAACAATCGGAAATGGGAATCAGAGAAAATTACTTTATCGCAGTCCTCAGCAGTGACACCAGGCCATCCTCCAAAAGTCTTAGCCTCACTGTGCATGAAGATGCACTCACACCTACCTACTGCCATTCCTGAGCAAGCTGTGCACTGGTGGTGCCCCGATCCCGCAGCTGAATCAACTGTAGGAGACAGTCTTGGCGCTTGCTGGACTCTCTTGGGCATCCTGAAGCCTTCTTCACAAATTCAGTGGAAATTTTTTTTATGGGATTAAATTCATTTTCATGGCAAAGAGGGACTTTGCAATTCATCCGATCACTCTTCATAACATTCTGGAGTTTATACAAATTACAATAAAAACTTAGGCAGCCGACACGACTATGTAGGTATGTATGCATGTATTGTATTAAATATATATATATATATATATATATATATATATATATATATATATATATATACACACACACACACACACACACACACACACATACACACACACACACACACACACACACACACACAAATCTGGTATGTTTCAGAAAATTTTAGAACTCAGAGACTTTATAAAAGAACCCAAAACTAAACTTGGCTCTGTGTCGACATTGCGCTGGCTTTGTATTGGAGAGAGGTTTAATATTCCCAAGCATATTACAGGTGTGATGATGCATAACACAGAGCTGTATGGGAGCTGTAGAACTAAGCTGGCAGGTAAACTTAAAGTTCCCCATCATACTGTTCCCCCTTCGCACCATGCAGAGTGTGATCGCAAATGCATTATGCATCCCTGAAAACCAATAAAAGGACTCCAGCCTAATCCAATGAACTCAGCTTGTCGTGCACATAACTCAGCTCCTTTCTGGTATTCAGAAGTAGATTAATATAATGAAACTGCTAGTAGAGAGGGAGAAAGACTCCTTACCTTACAGTACCAAACTATGGAACTGTCCCCACTAAACAAGCAGATGAGGAGGAGGTCATCATTTATGTTCATCTCTTGTGCATAGAGAGTAGTCCCCAAAACTCTCTCTATTTGCCGAGCGTAAAGAAGCCCCTTATGTAGCCTTATGCACCCCTTACCCAAACCAACATCCCTAAGCCAAAACAGGTTTGTCCTGGCCCACAGGTCTCCCTATATAGAAGAAGACCTGGAATGTCTTCTGTGCATCAAACTACAAGGTTTCACATATTCCTGTATATGTATCGCCTGAGTGAGTGCTTGGCACCCATGTGAAATACCTGCAGAGAACCTCGCTTTTAAAACTGTAAGCACATGCCTTACAACTTTCTTGTGGCCCTCATCTAATTTAAAAGGGAACATCCTAAAATAGAAGAATGGAAGTGGTCATTGCTCAACTGTTTTTAAAAAGTGCATGCTCAGAGCAGTCATTTCCATTCTTGCTGGTATTATAATAAAAGTGTCCAGGTTTTGAGTTCCTACTTTTTTTGGCTGTATTCTTGTTCTGGGCCAGTGATTCACTAAGTAATAAAGCAAAAATTAGAATGACCACAAGGAGCTGTCAGCTTTGATAACAAGTCAACAATTCCAACATTCAACAGGTTCCATAAAAAAAAAAAAAAAGAAAGAAATAATTTTCCATTTTGGATAGAGCAAGTGAGGGTTATATCCCCTGTAAGATTTTTTTTTTTTTTCCACCATCTGTGTCCCATTTCAGAGATTTCCCTTTACTTCCTGTCCCATAGCCAAACAGGAAGTGAGAGGAAATCCCTGCAACTTAAGGGAACGCCTTGGGGAGCCCCGGGTCACTAGAACTAGTCTCCCCATTGGAAGATTTCCCCTCTATTAGTTTTCCGGGGGCAACACAAAATTTGGGATTTTCTTTTACTTTCGATGATATTGGTAAACAGAACAAATAAAGCGGGTGAAATATCTTTAACCACCTCAATACAGGGCACTTAACCCCCTTCCTGCCCAGGCCATTTTTTAGCTTTCAGCACTGTCACCCTTTGAATAACAATTGCACGGTCATGCTACACTGTAACCATGTGAAATTGTGATTTTCTTCACAAATATAGAGCTTTTTTTGGTGGTATTTAATCACGCCTGGGGTTTTTTTTTTTTTTTTGTTTTTTTTTTAAACGTTTTTTTCAGTTTCTGTCAGTAAATTTTGTAAATACGGTAAGTAATTTTTCCCCTGCGCTGATGAGGCGGCACTTATGGACACTGATGAGGAGGCACAAATATGCCGCACTTATGGGCATTAATGGGTGGCATTAATGGGCAGCAGTGATGAGCATTGATGGACAGCAGTAATGGGCAGCACTGACTGGCATCACTAATGGCCACTGATTGCTAGCACAGATTGGTGGCAATTGTGGGCACTGGTTGGCACTGATTGCTGGCAGTGGTGGGCAATCATTTCTGGCACTGGTGAGAATGTATTGTAATCAGGACACTGATGGTCAGTGTGATTATATACCTAGCTGTCCCCTGTGAGGAGATGTTGCTGATCGGCTCTCCTCACACCCTGTCAGTGTGAGGAGCGCCGATTACCGGCATCTCCGTGTTTGTACGGACACAGCCGATCACATGGTTAAAGAGCAACATGTCCTAGCAACATGGCGCAGTCGCCACGCTGTGCGCCCCTGGGGGCGTGCGAGAGCGGACGTACTGGGAGGTCATCATATGACATCCACCCAGAACGAGAGCCGCACCGACCAGCCGTCATTTGAAGGTGAGAGGGCGGCAAGTGGTTAAAGTGGTTCTAAAGCCTTAAGGTTTTTAACCTAAAGAGGAAGTAATCCCTGATAGGTTTTACTTCCTCCCTTTGCCCCTGCAAAGTAAAAGCATAATTTATTTTATTTATTTCAGGTACTTATATAGCACCGTCAATTTACGCAGCGCTTTACATATACATTGTACATTCACATCAGTCCCTACCCTCAAGGAGCTTACAATCTAAGGTCCCTAACTCACATTCATATATACTAGGGACAATTTAGACAGGATCCAATTAACCTGCCAGCATGTCTTTGGAGTATATATGCGCTAGCTTGCATCGCAAACTAGCACATTATGTGACACTTACCTGCAAACTAAGCCCGCACCATCCCCGCTGCAGGCCGCATCCATGTTCACCCCTCTTCATTCCAGGGCCGCGGACCCCGGCTCTGTGACTGGCCAGAGCCGTTTAATGTCACTCCCACGCATGCATGCGGGAGCCGCCAATCACGGCACTCGCGAAGAAATGGCACGGGGGGGCGCTTTCTTCACAGCTCATGCATCGACGACATCATCATCATTCACAGTAAATATCACCTAAACAGCGCAAGTTATTTTAGCCTTACCTATAGGTACAACTTTCACAGAAAGGTTTACAACCTCTTTAATACATTCTTTGCATTAAGGTGAAAAACCTTTTGTGCTGCAGCCCCTCTCCCAGAACCCACCTTTTTCTTACCGGAGCCCGATCTGATCCAGTGGCGTGCACAAAAGCAGCGGCTCCCACCGCCGTCTCCCTCCTCATTGGCTCCCTTTGCTGTTAATCAAATGCTGTGACAAGAGAGTGGGGGTGGGGCCAAGTCCCACTGTCTGTGACAATGGACACAGCAGCGATACTCGGGAGCGAGCACACACGCCTGCTCCAATGGAAAGCAACTTTTGGTGGGGGCACCTGCCGAAGAAGAGCGGGGGAACCCAGAAGAAGATGATTGGGGCTGCTCTGTGCAAAACCATTGCACAGAGCAGGTAAGTATAGAATTTTTTTATATTTTTTTTAATTAAAATTACAAAGGCTTTAGGAACACTAACGGGGGGGCACAGGCTGCAATAAAAATGGACAGGCATTCTAATCCCTTTACACTCTATAAAAAAATAAAAAAAAAGTTTTGCCTTTAGTAATACTTTAGAGTGGAAGTGTAGTCAAAACCTAACGCTAAACCTACTCATTGCCACATCCTAAGCCTAATCTATCCAGCCCTGTAAAGAAAAACAATTGCTACACTTACCTGTTTTGCAGCTGCTCTGGTGTGGTCTCCATCAGGTGCTGTGTTGCGAGAGAGAACCTACAACGGTTGTGAAATGCCTAGGAAGTGACGCCACCCATAGATTTACTATGGGGCTTCCGTTGTCAGCTGCCTCTCCTGCACTCTCACACCCTGAAGCCCCGCTGACAGCCGATACTGGGAAGAGACAGGAGTGGCTGCAGCACAGGTAAGTGTAGCAAGTTTTGCTTTACAGGGCTAGATAGATGAGGCTTAGAATGTGGCAGACAGTAGGTTTCGAGCAGGAATCTTCAAACTACGGCCCTCCAGCTGTTGCGGAACTAAGCATCCCATGAGGCATTGTAAAACTCTGACGTTCACAGACATGACTAGGCATGATGGGAATTGTAGTTCCTGAACAGGAGGGCCGTAGTTTGAAGACCCCTGGTTTAGAGTTACTAAGGTTTTGACTATACCTGAAGGCTGATGTCGAATAGGAAATGTTTTCTCTTTCTCCATTATTATTCTTTATTGGGGAAAATCTCAGCCTGCAATAATGAGCATTAATGGTGCTCGTCACCACCCCCTTATACAGCAACTGATGAACGCAAGTGGTGGCATGACTACTGGGTCAAGATACTGTATTATATGTACTATTAAATAAAAAACAATATTCCATTATTCAATTTGATCTAGACAGTGTGTGATGCAGACAGCAATTCTAAAACGCATCTAATGTACTGTCTACTTTCCACGGTGCTAAACCCAGAGCAGACTGTTCTCACACTTGTTGCTCTCCCGTTTAAAATATGCATCCAGACAAGCCTGTAAATGAGAACATGATCAAAGTTGTTTGGGGTCAGACTTGGAAAAACAATGGCACTGGTGTCTGTCAAAAGGTGATTCCCACCGCAGAGAGAGGTTCGAATTACCCCATACTGCATGAAAATGCTCCTTTTCCACAATGCCACACAAATGTTGCCTTTACAGGCAAAGAGGGAAATAATAGACCCACCTATATTTTAGATACAACTTATTTTGCCGCTGATAAGCCCAAGGAGCATGCATGTAATTATTGAACTAAAATATGGATTGTTGTGCGATTTTTTTTTTTCTTTTTACAACAGAGCCCCAGCTGAATAAATCTTGATGTCAATGACAGGAAGGGGCTTTGGTGGAGCATTAACATAAATCTGACAAACGCTAATTTGATGGGTGGCTGTATCTGTCTGCTGCCCGACCAGTCTAGACAGTCTATTGAGAAATGTTAAAACACAACTGTTTGTTCCTTGTAACACCATCTGGAAATGGCAATAAGAGACTAGCCAGTGCCATTCACAAATGGGATCAAAGCATGCTAATGCCTTCATGAAGTCCTACACACAGAAAATTCAATCTGAGCTCACCCAGCAATTTTCTGAAGACCTTAACGAAGAAATCCCGTACTTTGTAAGCACTTAGCAAACCGTGAACTGAAAAGAAAAATGCTATGGGTGTTAGCAGCCAGGGGACACCCCCTCCCATAACTGCTCCAGACCCGACACTTCCCTGGCAGACAGTTTTAACTCATGAGATGCCCGCTGATAGAGCGGTGTGAAGCATCTTGTTGGCATTCATTGCACTTCATACTCAAGTGTATTTCTCCTGCTCACTCGTCCATTAAACTCCACTCCAGCTTGACATCAAAGCAGTGGGGCCCCCCTATAGAACTTCTTCTATATGGCAAATATAAAAAGGCAGGGCCTTCTCCAAAAGCATCTCAAATTTAGAAAACACTCTGTAGATGGAATAAATGGCACGAAACTTGTTTGTATGGCTGGGTGCATGCAACAAAGTTTAACAGTCACCACCAAAATTAGACAACATACTGTATAATTCAGGATACAAACCGGCAAATCTTGTAGCCAGTGGCATTTATAAAAGCCACCTTAGACTTTTTAAACAGTGTTTTACATATAAGAAAGATTGACTTATGTGATATTTACCGTTTTCTAAAAGGTTTGACTCTAGGTTTAATTTTTAAATTGCTTTTGTACAAGAGGGTTGCCATCTTAATTTATTACATACACTCTGGAATATGTAAACTCCTATTCCTAGATGTGTTGCGATTGATTGTCTTCACCCCCCCCCCTGTAAGTCTACCAGACAGGGTCTATCTGACAAAAGCCGAACCTCTGCATTTTCTAATGTGGTAAAAAAAAAAAAATACACACTCACTGGTAGCCACAGGCCATGTGACCTGGGATACTTTGGATAAAACATGGGAGCAGTTTATTTTCCTTTAACCTTCTGCCGATCGCTCACAGTAAATATACTGCAAGCGAGCGGCAGATGCAGGCACGGCAACATACGTTGCCAGTGTTCTGTCAAAAAGCCGCTACCCATCAGAATATGTAAAGGTAAGTGATGTTCCAGCACAGCCATCTTGGCACACCCGCAGTCGTCCGCAGTAAGCCTACAGTGAGAAGGCGGCAAGCGGACATCTTTTTACAGCCACTGAAGTCTTGCATTTCACACTTAGTTTTACCAGTAAACTGAGCTTATATAGTCAAATACAGTATTTGGAAGTCTGTGTGACTATTTTGATGTTGAATTTTAAAAGCAGTGGCAACCCTGCTGATCGCACAGGTTTGCTAATCTGACAGAACACCGCTGCTTTTAAAATTCAACATCAAAACAGTTTGACAGATTTCTAAATATGGTATTTCACTATACAAGCTCAGTTTACTGGTAAAAATAAGTGTGAAATGCGAGACGCCGGTGGGTGCAAAAAGATGTCTGCATGGTGACTTCAGACTGTAGGCTTAGTGCGGACGAGTGTACCAAGATGGCCACGACGGAACTTCACTAAGTTTGCATTTTCTGAGGGGTAGCAGCTTTCTGATACAACACCGGCTGGCTTCTGGGTTTGGGGTGCGCATTCGCTTGCCCCCCTGCCGACCTGTGCTGTGATTGGACACAGCACGGGTTTGGCAGATTTCAGCCAATGTTTTCAGCTGAAACTTGTTGATCAGTTGTGTCCAATCACACACAGCGTTCTGCATTTAGAAACACACAGAACTCTGGTGTAAGAAAAAAACAGATAGATTAGTAAGCTCAAAAAAAAAAAAAAATAGAAAGAGCACACATTACACTTGTTAGGGGCACACAGTGATTGCCCCTAGATGTAAACCCCTTCCCAGCCAGTGATATTAGTATAGTGTCAGTGTACAGTAGCATCACTGAGCACTGTATTAGTGACACCAGCAACGTCAGTATCAGTTAAAGTGGGGTTCCACCCAAAAAAACAAAAATATCTCAAAAATTCTAAAAAAAAACCAAAAAAAACAAAAAAAAAAAATTTGGATATTTTTTTTTTTCACTTACCTCTAAATGCCTGTTGCTAGGGGGTCCCTCGTAGTCTGCCTCTTCCTTTGCCTGGGCTGGTGACATCACTTCCTCCTCGGCACAGGAAGGGCTCCGTTCTGCTCCCTCCCTCCTGTCAATCATCTGGGACCCATTACAGGTCCCAGGTGATTGAGCGGCCAATCACGGCGCGCGGCGCCACTCGCGCATGCGGAGTGGGTGCCAGGCTGTGAAGCCACAGCCAAGCGCCCACAGTTGAAATGCCGGCACTGACGAGCGGAGGGGGCGAGCGGGGCTTCAATCCCCCACATCGCTGGACCCAGGGACTGGTAAGTGTCCAATTAAAAGTCAGCAGCTGCAGTATTTGTAGCTGCTGACTTTTAATTTTTTTTTTTTTTTTTTTGACGGCCCCCCTGGGTGGAACTCCTCTTTAAAGTGATTGTAAAGTCTCGTTTAAAAAAAAAAAACAAAAAAACAAAACAACAACATGTTATACCTGCTCTGTTGCAGTGGATTTACATAGAGCAGCCCAAATCCTCCTCTGCTCTGCTCTAGTGGACATTGCTGGATCCAGAGGTGGCTCATGTACGTATTAGGGGGGGCTGCTGCACACAGGTTTTTTACCTTCATGCAAAGAATGCATGAAGGTAAAAAACCTTGTGCCTTTACAACTACTTTAATGGTCCTCCCAGACAGTGTCTGTTAGCACCAGATTGCCCAACACCCTATCACAGTCACACTAATGCCGCGCACACACGACCGGTTTTGCCGTCGGAATAAACTCCGAAGGTTTCTCCAATGGAACTCTGACGGAATTCAGTTCAAGCGGTCCTGCATACACACTGTCACACCAAAGTCCGACCGTCCAGAACGCGGTGACGTACAACACGTACGACGGGACTAGAAAAAGGAAGTTCAATAACCAGTAGCCAATAGCTTCCGTCTCGTACTTGCTTCAGAGCATGCATCGTTTTTGGTCCGTCGGAACAGCATACAGACGAGTGGTTTTCCCGATAGGAGTTGGTTCCATCGGAAATATTTAGAACATGTTCTATTTCTAGGTCCATCGGATATTTTCGAGAAAAAAAAAAGTCAGATGAGGCATACAAACGATCAGAATAGACGATGAAAAGCTTCCGTCTGACTTTTTTTTTTCGTGTGTGCGGCTTAAGTCGCTGATCACTGCCATTACAGTATAGCATCTACAGCTGTGTATATTCCAGTATACCGGTATATACACCATAGTTTGTAGACACTATAAACTTTCACACACATCAATATACATTTATTGGAATATTTTTTCTACCAAAGAGCTGAATACATTTTGGCCTATTATGAAGAAATTAGATTTTTTTTTTTTATTGGATAGGTTTTATAACAAATATTAAAAAACCCAGTGGTGATCAAATACCAAACAAAAGCCCTATTTGTGTGGAAAAAAAATGGTTATCAAATTTAATTTGCCTACAATGTTGAATGCACAATTGTCAGTTAAATTAGCGCAGTACTAGCCAAAAATGCCCTGATCATGAAGAGGGTAAAACCTTCTGGGGGTCAAGTGGTTTTCACCACAGCAGGTTTTTTTTTTTTTCTTTTTACATTCTATCCAGAACGGAATAATTAGAACACTTTGTCAGGAGCGCTGTCACTGGAACTCAATAGGGATGGAGAAGGAAATAAAGATCCAAAATGTAGTTCAAATCCTTCTTGGGGAGATTTGCCTTCACTTTGTGCAAACTTTCTAATTTGTATATGGAGCCACCAAAACCTCCGTTTCTGCTACTTGAGCTCCATTGGGGACATTTACAAAAATATGGGAAATCCCCAGACAGCCATCATGAGGACAGGTGTCCGGTTTATAAAATTTAAACTTACTGGATTTCCTATTCCTTTTAAATTCCAATTGACAATGGTTGCCAAGATAAACAGAGATTGAAAATTTTAAAAAACTAAAATGGCAGCAACAATATAAAAAAGTACGTAAAATACTTGCTCAAGGGAAAAATGTAAATATAGCCACACGTCACGCAATGCATGGGCAGCACAGTGGGCAAGTAGTCAGCATCCTAGCTATGCAGTTTTGGGCGCCAAGGTTCGGACTTCGGTCACCTGTCCCTGGATGCTCAGAGTTCCATAATTCAAAGCTGAACTGTAAGTGAAAGCCCCTAGGGCAAGGTTTCTTACCCTTCTTAGGCCTCTTTCACACAGGCAGCAGATTGGGTCTGCCTGTGTTTTCTTAGGCAGACACGATCGAACCATTCATTGCCTTTTATGGAGCAGCGGGGGTGTCAACGGGCATATGTCGGACACCAGATCCGATCAAAACGGATGGGGGATCGGATGACAGTCGGATGAAAATGCACAGACGGCCCGTTTACAATTGGACCACCCATAGAGGAGAGCGGGCTGTGTCTATGTCCACTCTGCATAAGCGGAGCAGACACATCTACCTGCTCAGCGGACAGATTCCCCACTGAGCTGGTGGATCCACTGTTAGGACTCCACCCTGTGTCAAAGGGCCCTTAGGGATAAAAGGGCCCTTAGGAATAATAGATCCCCAGTGGATTGTGTAATAAATCAAAGGATTAACATTTATGAAGCCTTCCTGACACCAAGGATCGGGTGGCATTATTAGAACAGAGTGGTGTAATCTATATATATCGACATCTATATTGATATAATATATATATATAGATATATATAATATATATATATATATATATATATATAATATATATATATATCTATATATATAGATATCTATATATCTAGAGAGAGAGAGAGAGAGAGAGAGAGAGAGAGAGAGAGAGAGAGAGAAGAGAGAGAGAGAGAGAGAGAGAGAGAGAGAGAGAGAGAGAGAGAGAGAGAGAGAGAGAGAGAGAGAGAGGAGAGAGAGAGAGAGAGAGAGAGAGAGAGAGAGAGAGAGAGAGAGAGAGAGAGAGAGATTATATATATATATATATATATATACACACACACATACACACACTGTTCTGTAATGTTGAAGACATTTCTTACCCCAAAGTCCAGTTGAATATCATCCACTATTAATAGATATTCAGTAACTACAGCTACAATAGAGGATTCCGGCAATTAATCCAAAAGTTTTATTGTTGAGTTTTTGATAAATTGGAGGAACATTTAGAACTTCTGCCTTGAGTATATAGAAGTTCTTATTCTAACATTTCACAAGCCCCAATTATGCAATTGTGAACCTTCCAATAAATGTATGCCAATGATGGGGAAAGATAACAGTCTACCATTTCAGCTTTGCTACTTTCGAGAAATGTGGAAGAGGGGACGGAGAAACCCTGATTTCCAGTTGCTCATTTGAAAATCCAGCGGAATTCCAAAGAATTTATTCTTTGTACTGGGAAACGACTGCAGACAAAACTCAGCAAACAATCTTATCATTGTCAAACAAAACAAGCGAGAGGTTTGTCTCACACAAGCATGGCCAGCTGATGAGTAAAACGGGGCCAGGGTAGGAAGAGGCCAGCTATTGAGTCTAGTTGTTTCAGTCTAGTTATGCCATCCATAATATAATAATGAATTGTAAAGGGCAACCCCCTCCTCAGTAGTAGAGTATAACATACACAACTAAATCCTCACTAGGCCTCGTATATCAAAGACCTTGCAAACACAAATACTAAAAAAAACAGGAAACTTGCCAAGCACTAGCCTACAGTAGCCTTGAATTGTACTGAGTCCTCTTAGCTAGGATTGCCAATTTCACCTCCATAGAGATATTTACACACTATAAATCTAAATGTTTGTGGACACCGGACCACCACACTTATATAAGCCTGTTGGACATCACATTTCAAAATCTCCCTCCCTTTGCAGCAATAACAGCCTCTACTCATCTTGGAATGCTTTAAACAAAATTTTGGCGTGCAAATTTGTGCCCACAGAGACAGAAGAGCATTTGTCAAGTCAGGTATGATGTTAGAAGAGAAGGATGGCTTGCAATCAGTGTACCAATAATCCCATAGGTGTTCAATAGGGTGGAGGTCAGTACGCGGTGTAGGCCACTTGAGTTCCTCCACACTAAAACTTGTCAAGCTGTAACTTTATGGAGATGATTACACAAAATACCACTCTAGGCGGCCTTCAGGTTCACCTTTATTGGCCACGGGTACATGGTCTAAAGTTAGCTATAGCCTGAGCAGTTATATTTCCTGCAACCACAGGTTGCAGGAAAGAAAAAAATCGCTTGCTTCCCAGTGTTGATGGGGGAATCCCTCCCGTGAAGCCATTGTGTTCTCCCAGCGGGGAAGCTGTCCCGGCCGGGAGAACACAGTGGTTTAGGGCTGCAACTAACGATTATTTTCATAATCGATTAATCGGCCGATTATTGTTTTGATGAAACGATTAATCTGATAAAATCATAAAATAAACGTAATGTGTCATTTTTTCGTTTATTTAAAAGTAATAAATTAAATAACTGTTATACTCAAACTGCAGCATAAAAAAGGTTTAACATTAACATTACACACCAATGATGGGGCACTATTCCTCCCGAACACACCAATGATGGGGCACTATTCCTCCCAGACACACCAATGATGGGGCACTATTCTTCCCAGGAACACCAATGATGGGGTACTATTCCCCTCCCCCTCACAGGAACACCAATGAGGCACTATTCCCCCTCCCACGAACACCAATGGGGCACTAATCCCCCCACCAGGAAAACCAATGATGGGGCACTACTCCACCCACCCCTGGAACAACAATGATGGGAATACCAGGAATACTTAGGAGTTAGGATCATTCATGGGGCATTTGTCATAAAAATTTATGTACTGTGTATGTACTGAGTTTTTAGCCATTAGCCGCTACCTTTCACAGTGCATAGCTCGGCTCTCCTCACGGCTGCTTCTCGCCTCTGTTCCCTCGAGGCAGCAGCGGGCGGGGCTGAGAAGATCAGCGGGGAGCCGACGTCAGCGAGGAGGAGAGGCGCGGACGTGCCTGGTCACATACGGCAGTGCCTTGAACACAGGAGGATTTATTTAACAGACAGACAGGGAGGAAGGTGCGGACCAACTAATCGATAATGAAAATTGTCAACAATTTTCATTATCGATAATATCGATTGTTTCAGCCCTACAGTGGTTATTGCTAGTGGCTATAATAGCATCTAGCAATAATCGAACGTAAGATCCAACAGGCTGGTTTTACCCAAGTTTCTCGTAATCCCTTCCTTTCCTTATTCCATTATTAAAACAATCACGCAGCTCCGAATGGTGCACCTCTTGCCTACATTCTTGGGGTTGCTACGACCTGCTATTTAAAGATATGCATGGTAAATAAAAGAACACACAATTTTCCACATAAGTGCTGGATTCATGCCCACATCTATTTTTGTAAATCAAAGGCCTCTTTCACACAGGAAGATCTATGCATACACCTGTGTGAAGGGCCGTCTTAGCCTAAATGGGATGCACAGGCGTTTCATGTATCCTTGTGCAGGCAGTCCTATTCATGTCTATTGGGATGCAGCAGCATGGACACAGCCACCAGTTCTAATTTGCTGTGCCGGTATGGCATCGCCACTTGCACAGGTGTCAATTTAGAACCAATGGCTATGTATGTGCAGCTGCTGAATCCCAACAGATTGCACCAGGATACATGGAACACCAATGCATCCCAAAAAGACATGAGTGGGAGTGCCTGCACATAGATGCAAGAACACCTGTGCACCCTACGCAGGTGAAGACAGCCCTTCACACAAGTGCCCACATACATACACCCGTGTGAATGAGGTCTTACATTTTATAAGTAAAAAAAACAAAAAAAAAACTAAAGTATCTGTGTTGCCCAAGGCAACCAATCAGCTTCCTGCTTTCGTTCTCAAACCTGTCCAAGGGGATGAAGGGCAATATGTGATTGGCAGCTAAAAAACACAGACCACATGTTCTTTGAGAGGTTCTTGGATGTCATCTTTTTAATGGCAGAACAATAAAACAATATGACGAACATAAAATTGGCTGAGAAAATGTAATAACATTTGAATTAAACAAAACATCAAGTCTATATGATGTGTCTCATCATTTCATATTAATAAACAATAGAACATTTTGAACAGATTTATGAACATATGTCAAAAAAGTACTGGACGGTTTTGTATATTTCGTGTAAAAGTCCTCAAACAAACTTGGCAGTGAAGGTTGAATCTTTCAGACGCTTGTATACAAGAAGGCGGTTCAACAGTACAAAGAGAGTCGTGCAAATTACTGGAATCAAAATGCATCTCTTACTAATGGGACTACAGTAAACTAGGGCTGCAACTAACGATTATTTTCATAATCAATTAGTTGGCCAATTATTGTTTCGATTAATCGGTTAATCGATTAATAACCTTAAAAAAAGTGTGGTGTATAATTTAGTTAATCTGTAAAGCTTAAAATAAAAGGCAATTTATTCTTAAATATCTATATGCAGTGGTAAATATAAATAATTAAGTATATGAGTAGGGAGCAAAATCTCTAATCCACTCTGAGAAGAACAGACAGAAGAGATATACTGTATACACTATTATGTCGTGTACACACGAGCGGACTTTTCAACCGTACTGGTCCGCCGGACCGAATCCGGCGGACAATCTGACCATGTTTGGGCTCCATAAGACCTGCAGCGGACTTTTTCGGTGGAAAATCTGACGGACTTTAGATGTGGAACATGTTTCAAATCTTTCTGACGGACTCGAGTCCGGTCGAAAAATCCGCTCGTCTGTATGCTAGTCCGACGGACAAAAACCGACGCTACGGCAGCTATTGGCTACTGGCTATCAACTTTTATTTTAGTCCGGTCGTACGTCATCACGTACAAATCCATTGGACTTTGGTGTGATCGTGCGTAGGCAAGTCCGTTCATTCAAAAGTCCATCGAAAGTCCATCGGAAAGACCGTCGGACCAGTCCGGTCGAAAAGTTCGCCCGTGTGTACGCGGCATTAGAGGTTGAATCTAGTAAATATCAGACTCAGATGAGATTTTTTTATTTAAAGAAAAAAAAAAAAGTTAAAGACGGTTTTGCAGTTTTTTTAAACAGAACTGTAATGTATTATATGCTGGCCATACAAAAACAATGTTTTTCATTAAAAAAAAAAAAAAAAAAAAAAATTCAGACAGCGTATGTGGTTTTCATTCAGAAATTCTTTCATTCAGTGAATGTACAAAGATTTTTCTTATGAATATTCTCGTCCGAAAATTGATCCGTGTGGACAGCATAAAGCTCGGTACACATCTATGCAGTTTGCTTTTGATCTGTTTCTGCACTTCTTTTTGCTGTGCATTTTTCGCGCATGTGATTTTGCTGCGCTTTGCATTTTTGCTTTTTTTATGCTTTTTTTTGGGCCAATTTGTTGTTGGACAGATTAAAAAACACAAATTGCTGAAAAAAAAAATGCACTACATGCGGAAAACTGCAGCTTCTCTATTGAAGTATATTGAACCAAAAAAGCAGTTTTGCGTTGAAAAAAAAGTCCTTAAACCCTTTCCAAATATGCAGCGGCTGAAAAAAGCATAGATGTGAATGTGTCCGATAGGAAAACCATGTTAAAGGAACTGTAGTGCATTTCTGCAAAAAACGCATAGGTGTAAACCAGGCCTAAGACATTAGGTAACAGCAGCAGGCTTTTATTTGCATCACCTGTCATAATGGGGTTAAAAAAACTAAAATAGCAGTCAGACATGAAGCTCTATGAAGGGTGGAAGGGAGATACAAATTTTTTATATTAACCCCTCGCCGCACGCCATATAGCAAAATAACGTCGGCAAAGTGGTTGCGATATCCTGACCAGACGTCCTATGACCCGGGGGGCACGCAGCGCGTCAGTCTGACACACTGCAACTCCGATCTAGGTAAAGAGCCTCTGACCGAGACTGTTTTCATCGTGCTCAGCCATGATTGGACACGGCTGATCACTTGGTAAACAGGAAGAGCCATTTATCAGCTTTTCCTTACTTGCATCTGACAGACGCAAGTAGAGGAGAGCCGATCGGCAGCTCTCTTGACAGGGGGTCTGTGCTGATTGTTTATCAGCACAGCCCACCCTCGGATGTCCACCCAGGACCACCAGGGATGCCACCAGGACCACCACTGATGACCAACATCTCTGGTGGCAATGTGTGCCCACCAGCAATACCTGCCAGTGCCTCCTAATCAGTGATGCCTATCAGTGCCATCTATCAGTGTCAGTGCCCATCCATGCCCACCTATCAGTGCCCAGTGCCACCCATAAGTACCACCTTTTAGTGCCCATCTGTGCCACCTATGAGTGCCCATCTATGCCACCTATGAGTGCCCATCTGTGCTGCACATCAGTGCCACCTATCAGTGCCACCTCATTGGTGCCACCTTATCAGTGCCCAGCAGTGCAGCCTCATCAGTGCCCATCAGTGAAGGAGAAAACTTACTTATTTACAAATTTTATAACAGAAACGAGAAATTTTTTTTTTTTTTCAAAATTTTCGGTCTTTTTTTTTATTTGTATAGCAAAAAATTAAAAACGCAGAGGTAATCAAATACCACCAAATGAAAGCTCTATTTGTGGGAAGAAAATGATAAAGTTTGTTTGGGTACAGCGTAGCATGACTGCGCAATTGTCATTTAAACAGCGACAGCACTGAAAGCTGAAAATTGGCTTGGGTGGGAAGGGGGGGAAGTGCCCTGTATTGAAGTGGTTAAAGTAGTACTGAAAGCTGAGGACTTTTTTTTTTCCATGGGTATAATCATTTTAAATATAATGCACAATGCTGGTAAAAGTTAACTTTAAATGTAATTGTAATCCCTTTTATTACCTCCAGTCTATCAGCCTTCACTTTCTCTGGGTTCAGATGCTGATCTTCCCTGAGTCTTTAAAGTCTTGTTTTTTTTTTAGTTTTACTTACCTGCTCTGTGTAATGGTTTTGCACAGAGCAGCCTGGATCCTCCTCTTCTGGGGTCCCCCACCGACACTTCTGGCTCCTCCTGCCTTCAGAGTGCCCCAATAGCAAGCCGTAAAGTATAGTATAGAGCAGTATTTCTCAACTCCAGTCCTCAAGACGCACCAAAAGGTCATGTTTTCAGGATTTCCCTCGGATGGAACAGCTGTGGTAATTACTAAGGCAGTGAAACTGATCAAATCACCTGTGCAAAATAATGGAAAGCCTGAAAACGTGACCTGTTGGGGCGCCTTGAGAAACACTGGTCTAGAGTGCCACAATCGCAAGGTAATGAAAACTTCTGCTTTTAGAACCACTCACTTCCTGCTCAGGACTACATGTCCCATGAGGCATTGCTCCTCACATATTCACAAGTTCTCAGGTACTTACTGATGTATGGACGGTGTACTGAGCTGTGTGCGTGCTGCACTGCAATACCTGATATGTAAACAAATAATGCATTCTGTATGCAGGCCAACTAATCAGCTGGCAAATAATTGATTATGAAAATAGTAATCGATTTCATAATCGATTAGTTGTTTCAGCCCTACAGTAAACTGAGATATGATTGGCTGCTGAGTTACAGCACTTTGGAAGTTATCAACAGTTCTACATATCAACCTAATGAATAAGCCTACATGAGACACGGCCCTCAATTACTCAGTTCAAAGCAGAATTGTCTGTGCGTTGTCTGTAAACAGCGAGCAGTCTACATTTCACCATAAATCTATGTAATTTAGCACGCTAGCAGGATTCCATCCTGGAGCAGACGTCTGCCACCAGTGTCCTTTCTCAGTGACCTTGCACAGGTTGCCATCAGCTGAGACAACTAGACAGAGTGGCTTAAAGGGATGTAACACCGGTCAATCAAATGTTTTGACTGGAACACATGTTTTGTAGATCTTGCCAAGTCTACCATGCTAAAGCCGAGTTCGTGCCAGGCATTCTTCACATTTATCTTATAGCAGTTGGCGAACCTACTGCACTGTGAGGGACACATATGCTGCTCCCGACTGCCCCAAACGCTCCCCCACATTACACTTTTTACAGAATAAAAGCAGATGTGTGTGTGTGTGTGCGTGCGTGTGTGTGTGTGTGTATGTGTGTATGTATAACACACACACACACACACACACACACGTGAAAAAATGCTGTAAATTAGGAATGCCTTTAGAAATAGAAAAGTCGTTGCACTTTAATTGATAAAAATAAACTAAGTAAATGAACAGAGAATTCCAAATCAATATTTGGCATGACCACCCTTTGCCTTAAAAAACACCATCAATTATTATAGGTACACAGTGCTTGTGCATTTTGAATTGGTCTTTTGTTCATTTACTTAACATTTTGTTAATTGATAAAAATAAACTATTAACACCTTTATTTTTGAAAGTATCCTTTTACAACTTTTTTTTTTTTTTTTTTTTTTTACACCCGCCTAAAATTTTTGCAGGTGTTGTGTATGTATATATTATAAAACTATATAAATATACAGTGTAAATTGATTATACACACACACTGCATATGCAGTATGATCACCACAGCTGGTCCTTCCCCTTACCACAGGGAAGGAGACATCAGTGCTTGTGAATGGGCACAGAATGAATGGCTCACTGCAGCTATTGATTCATTCATTCATTCTGTTGCAGTGACAGAATTGTTTTTTCTTTTTTTTAACCCTTTCCTGCCCCCCTCCTCTCCTACACATACTCTGTCCAATACTGTCTCCAGTGGCCTGTAGGATTAACCCCTCACCTTCCTTAGGCGGGGTTCACACTGGTGCCAATTGGATGTGGATTTCTCTCCGTCTTTGGCTCCATTTCAGGGCCGAATTCAGGCAAAAAAACTTGGCCCCGAAACGGAGAACAGGGACGCACCGGACCTGTGCTGCAAACCGCATGCGGATGAGATGTGAACCCAACCTTATTCTACACATCTGAACATTGACCCTGTCATCTGTCACCCACTATCTGTGACCAGTATATTAACCCCTTTTACTTCCTCCTGCCTCTGAATTACCTGTACATTCATATATCCAGTGCACCAGTCTCAAGCTCTGTACCCCCTCAGTAAGAGCATGTTTCATCATTTCCAAAAAATTGTGGCAAAAAATGTGATCACCTTGTCTACTGTCCTTTAGGGGGTTTTCGTACTATTCCTGATTTTCTTTTTTTTTTTTTTTTTTTTTTTTTCCACAATTGTTTTCACAATTTTTGGTCTTTTTTTTCCTTTTTATAGCCAAAAAAATAAAAAAGTTATTAAACACTGTCAAACTAAAAAAACTCAATTATCTAAAAGAAAATATATAAAATTAATTTGGGTCCAGTATTGCACAGCGTAATGGCGGAGTAATTGTCAAACTAGAACAGCGATGAAAACTGAAAAATAGCCTGATAACAAAAAGGCGTATTACAGGCTGGTATACAAGTTGTTAAAGAAGAATCCCAGGTATGGACAATTTATACATAGTTACGTTGGTCAAGCTTGAAACAACGTGACCATACCTGGCCAATGCCCCTGGAGCCCGGATGTCCCAGACTTGCTTCTCCGTCTCATCCAATCAAAAAAAAAGTTTTATATGCATTCAGAAAATGCAAAGCATTGATCTATGTTGACCTATGTTCAGACTGCAGAAGGGCAGCGACTCAGTGTATGACCCAAAAGCAAATGGAGATCATTGGAGTAGTGAGGTCTACTACATTGGTTTCCATCTTCCTCAACATCAGCCAGGTATGGTCCAAGCTGTACCAATATAAATATGTATAAATTATCCATACCAACAATTCATCTTTAACCCCTTCACACCTACAGGGTAAAACAAATCCTAATGTCCAAACACAATTTAGCAAATTTGACATGTGTTCATAAAACCGTACAAATCATCACAACTACTTTGTGCATCCAGGTGGATTATACTTTGTTTTCAGGACAAATTGGGTTTTTTATTTGGTAGTAAATGGTAATGGATATCTCCAGATTTATTTTTATTATCAAGGGAAAACTCACCCAAAATTTAGCTGTATATTATTTGTTACTACCACAACCTACCATCAAAAGAACATCCCAAAATAAATGTTCCTGCTCCTCAGGATCGCAGCGATACCACATGTGTGTATGTTATTTGTACCCATAATACAGCCCAGTAACAATAGTGAGCATTTGGCTTTTTTTTTCCCCCTTTTTTTTGTCCCAACTAAAACACACCAACGCAAATTAAAAAATATATCCTGCCCAAAATATACTGGTATAGAAAGATATTTATATATTTTTTAACAAGCGATCTTGATCAATGTATATATTTTTTTTTTATTTCATTAGCAATAATGCTAGGATGCAAAAAACAAAAAAATAGTACATTTTTTTGCCTGAACTTTTTTTTTCTCTCTGCAAAGAGATAGATACAATGTATATTTCATCTCCATTCACAGGGAGAGCGAGAAACACAGGGGCGGGCTTCACAGTGACTGATCGCTATGGTAGCCAATCAGAGGTTATCACTAGCAAACAGGTGACCCAGAATAGGGTGTTCTAGGTCCAGAGGCTCTCGATGAGACCCGGCCTTTGTTCTGGGAGAGCGCCGTGCACAAAGACAAATATGCATATATGCGCCCCACCGCAAAAAGCCCAGTGCAGTGAGGCCGCATATATGTGTTATGTCTGCCTCAAGGGGTTTATATATCAGAACAACCACTTCCTATAGACCCTTGCACAGCATCAGGAGAGTCAGAATTGTATGCACTGTGCTGTCAATCTAACACTGCTAACATGCTTACAGGAGGCGAAAGTACAGGAATGATCTCATCAATGTGTTGTTGGGATAAACAAAATACACAAACCCTGTTGCTGTTCCTAACAAATTAGGCAAGCAGGAGCTTGTGAAAAAAGACTAGTATTATTTACCCGTCTGGTGGGCAATGTGTCCTAACTTGTCTCTGTACAAGGACTGCGGCCACAACTGGCATCCAACATCTCCGTATGTTTTGGTCCAGTTTAACATTGTGGTACCTTCCGCTGGCCGCTATATCACTACTATATCCCCAAGTGGGTGACTAGGCATCCAACACTCCCAGAGGCCTCAGATACCAGTGGCAGCCATAGCTCTTGAACAAAGTAAAAAAGGGATCACTGCCTGCCAGACATGCAAGTACCACTTACCTTGTTTTACAGGCTACTTGTTTAGTTTTCTTAAAGTGGATGTAAACCCTCACATATACCCAGTGAAGTGAACAGCCTCAGATGATACACAGAGATGAAACAAATCTCCCTACATAAGTCTTACATGCATATATGCTGTCTTCAGCTTTATATATACACTTTAAAAAGTTCAGATTGTGTTAGATTTTCTTTTCCTGGTCAGCACTGCAGTGAAGCCTGGGCATACAGCCAAGACAGCTGATTGGAGGAAAGGCACACACCCCCTCTCCTCATAGGTAGACCTTCAGCTCTGTTAGTGGAATTGTTCAGCACTCTGCTAATCTATTTATAGCACCCTCCCCAACACAAAACTCTGGCTGCTTTCATCTCAGTTAATGGAGAACTTGTCAGGAGTTCTCAGGCTGATAACAGAAGAATGGAGCAGGAGACAGCTATGGGACATAGTGCTTTGAAAAGAGATAATAAAACACTGCAGATATATGTGCCCAGCTCAAATTTCATGGATCCGGTTTACATCCACTTTAACCACTTCCTGCCCGGCCTATAGCAGAATGATGGCCGCCAGCGGTGGTTCTGTTATTCTGACTGGACGTCATATGACGTCTGTCAGGACAACATGAAAGCATAGCAACGGTGGTGCTGTGTGTCACTCTAACGCACCGCATCTCCGGTCATGGTAAGCAGCCTCTGATGGAGGCTCCTTACCACGTGATCAGCTATGACCAATCACTTGTTATATAACCACAGTTATACTGCGGCAGGGCGGCTCTATTGCGAGAATTTCCATGCCGGTACGGTGCTTTGTGTAATACAGTGGGCGTGTGCACGGCACCGGAGACGATGCGCGTGGCCGTAATGTTCGCTAGCCACCTGCAAACGCTTCACAGAGGCGTAGAACGGGAATCTGGCAGTGTAAACAAAGCAAATCCCCATTCTGTCTGGGGAGTACAATGTGATCGTCTGTTCCTAGTGATTATGAACAGCGCTCTCTGTACTCCCAGTCAGTCCCCTCCCCCCACAGTTAGAAACACCTCCCTAGGAAACACTTAACCACTTGATCGCCCCCTAGTTTTAACCCCTTCTCTGCCAGTGTCATTTACATAGTAATCAGTGCATTTTCATAGCACTGATCGCTGTATAAAATGTCACTGGTGTCAAAAAAGTGTCCAATTTGTCCGCCGCAATGATGATTATTACTAGTAAAAAAAAAAAAAAAAAATTATTATATATATATATATATATATATATATATATATATATATATATATATATATATATATATATATATATATATATATATATATATATATATATATATATATATATATATATATATATTTTTTTTTTTTAAATGGCATAAATCTATCCTCTATTTTGTAGACGCTATATTGTGCTTTTGCGCAAACTAAAACAATATATGCTTGTTGCGATCTTTGTTTACCAAAAATATGTAGCAGAATACATATTGGCCTAAACTGATAAAGAAATTTGTTTTTATTTTTTAGGGGAATATTTACTACAGAAAAAAGTAAAAAGAAATTTTTTTTTTCAGAATTGTTAGGTTTTTTTTTCTTTGTGCGTAAAAAAAAAAAACGCAGGAGGTGATCAAATACCACCAAAAGAAAGCTCTATTTGTGGGGAAAATAAAAAGGACATCAATTTTGTTTTGGTACAACGTCGCATGACCCCACAATTGTCAAATAAAGCGACGCAGTGCATGCTGTAGCGAAAAAAAATGGCCCTGGTCATTAAGGGGGTAAAACCTTCCGGGGCTGAAGTGGTTAAAGTGTTACTAAAACCACAACAGTAAAATCAGTCTGTATATGCAGTAAAGCATGCTTGTTATACTCACTGTGGAACCTCAAGGGGTTAATATTCTGCATTGTGTAAAAAAAACTTGATTGATACTGTCTTCCCTGATCCTCCCCTTTTTCCACTGTGCCCAATTCATAAGACAGAGCCATTTGGAGTCACTCTGCACATGCTCAGTTTAGTGTTTATCGCTAGAGAGGTTTTTTTTTTTTTTCCCCAGAGTGCACGTGATCGGCACAGGCAATAATTAAAAAAAAAAAAAAAAAAAAGGAGGGGGGGGGGGGAGATTTGCCATTAGTTTAGAAAAATAATAGAATGGCCATACACACATCAATAAATACAATCAATAAACAATGTATGGAACGGTTTGATAAAAAAAAAAAATAAGAAAAAAAAAAAAAGAGAAACAGGATAGTTTACCTTCCATTGACTTTGCAAATAATTGGCAAATTATTGGAAAGTTGGTCTTGATCAACTTTCCTGACAGATATTCCTCACCAATGGTGGTCATACACGTGTTGATAAACGAGCAAGTTATTTTTGATCAATCATTTCATCCAGCAAACAAGTGATCTGCAGTTGAGCACTCACTCCATCCAGTCAACATACACAAGACATACAGTCGCATTTTTCAATAATCAATTGAAATTCCAGTTCTCAAGTGTGTCGAGTTGATCAAATGGAGCGCTCGACTGAAGATTGCTTGTTTTCTTGGGGAAATGAATATTTGGAAACAACTCAATCATTTATCGACGCATGTATGACTATTATAAGGGCTTGTTCACATCATACTGTATGTGGTTGAATGAGTTTTTAGGCCTCCTTTACACGGGCGTACTACAGAATACTCCCATGTGAGGGCCGCGTTTGCCCACACAGTAATGTACAGGTGTTCTGTGCATCCCCTTACAGGCAGTCCCATTCATGTTCATTGCACAGACACAACCCCTGCTCCATATGTAACATCGGTGTAGGTGCACTGCCCCAATCACAGACCGTGGGCATTCAGGGCCATACACCTCCCCAATCACAGACCGTGGGCATTCAGGGCCGTACACCTGCCCCTATCACAGACCGTGGGCATTCAGGGCCGTACACCTGCCCCAATCACAGACCGTGGGCATTCAGGGCCGTACACCTGCCCCAATCACAGACCGTGGGCATTCAGGGCCGTACACCTGCACCTATCACAGACATGGGCATTCAGGGTCGTACACCTGCACCTATCACAGACGTGGGCATTCAGGGTCGTACACCTGCACCTAATTCAGAGCCTTACACATGCACCTATCACAGACGTGGGCATTCAGGGCCGTACACCTGCACCTATCACAGACGTGGGCATTCAGGGCCATACACCTGCACCTATCACAGACCGTGGGCATTTAGGGCCGTACACCCATCACAGACGTGGGCATTCAGGGCCGTACACCTGCACCTATCACAGACGTGGGCATTCAGGGTCGTACACCTGCACCTATCACAGACGTGGGCATTCAGGGTCGTACACCTGCACCTATCACAGACGTGGGCATTCAGGGTCGTACACCTGCACCTATCACAGACGTGGGCATTCAGGGCCTTACACATGCACCTATCACAGACGTGGGCATTCAGGGCTGTACACATGCACCTATCACAGACGTGGGCATTCAGGGCCGTACACCTGCACCTATCACAGACGTGGGCATTCAGGGCCGTACACCTGCACCTATCACAGACGTGGGCATTCAGGGCCGTACACATGCACCTATCACAGACATGGGCATTCAGGGCCGTACACCTGCACCTATCACAGACGTGGGCATTCAGGGCCGTACACCTGCACCTATCACAGACCGTGGGCATTTAGGGCTGTACACCCATCACAGACGTGGGCATTCAGGGCCGTACACCTGCACCTATCACAGACGTGGGCATTCAGGGTCGTACACCTGCACCTATCACAGAGGTGGGCATTCAGGGTCGTACACCTGCACCTATCACAGACGTGGGCATTCAGGGCCTTACACATGCACCTATCACAGACGTGGGCATTCAGGGCCGTACACATGCACCTATCACAGACATGGGCATTCAGGGCCGTACACCTGCACCTATCACAGACGTGGGCATTCAGGGCCGTACACCTGCACCTATCACAGACCGTGGGCATTTAGGGCTGTACACCCATCACAGACGTGGGCATTCAGGGCCGTACACCTGCACCTATCACAGACATGGGCATTCAGGGCCGTACACCTGCACCTATCACAGACGTGGGCATTCAGGGCCATACACCTGCACCTATCACAGACGTGGGCATTCAGGGCCATACACCTGCACCTATCACAGACGTGGGCATTCAGGGCCGTACACCTGCACCTATCACAGACGTGGGCATTCAGGGCCGTACACCTGCACCTATCACAGACGTGGGCATTCAGGGCCGTACACCTGCACCTATCACAGACGTGGGCATTCAGGGCCGTACACCTGCACCTATCACAGACGTGGGCATTCAGGGCCGTACACCTGCACCTATCACAGACCGTGGGCATTTAGGGCCGTACACCCATCACAGACGTGGGCATTCAGGGCCGTACACCTGCACCTATCACAGACGTGGGCATTCAGGGCCGTACACCTGCACCTATCACAGACGTGGGCATTCAGGGCCGTACACCTGCACCTATCACAGACGTGGGCATTCAGGTCCGTACACCTGCACCTATCACAGACGTGGGCATTCAGGGCCGTACACCTGCCCAAATCACAGACCGTGGGCATTCAGGGCCGTACACCTGCACCTATCACAGACGTGGGCATTCAGGGCCGTACACCTGCCCAAATCACAGACCGTGGGCATTCAGGGCCGTACACCTGCACCTATCACAGACGTGGGCATTCAGGGCCGTACACCTGCACCTATCACAGACGTGGGCATTCAGGGCCGTACACCTGCACCTATCACAGATGTGGGCATTCAGGGCCGTACACCTGCACCTATCACAGACGTGGGCATTCAGGGCCGTACACCTGCACCTATCACAGACGTGGGCATTCAGGTCCGTACACCTGCACCTATCACAGACGTGGGCATTCAGGGCCGTACACCTGCCCAAATCACAGACCGTGGGCATTCAGGGCCGTACACATGACATGACCCTGTAAATGGGTCATAATGGGACATGACCTTGTAAAATACACATACGGACCACCACACTGAACTTGAGGATTGCAGTATAAAACAGAGTGTCTATGATGTGGAATTTTCCATGTCATCACCTACTAAAAGAAAAATTAGAGGAGATATTTAAAAAAAAAAAAAAAAAACAATTTTTTGCAATTGATACAATCTAGAATTATAATTAGTTAAGATTAATATAAAAATACTAATCTGGCGATTAGATCACGCTTGCCTTAATAGCCAAGGGAAGACTGTTTTCCCCATCACTCTGAGCAAAACTGCACCAGTGGCCTAGGGGAAAGGTATGCAATTGAGGGCAAGGAATATTCATGCATCATATATACTAGGGTTAGTACAACTGGGGGATCCGTAGTGGAGAAGGATCTGGGGGTTCTGGTAGATCATAAGCTCAATAATAGCATACCAAGCTGTGGTTTCCAAAGCAAGCAAAGTTCCTTTTTGTATTGAGAGGTATGGACTCCAGAGAGAGATATCACTTTGCCCCTGTACAAATCATTAGAAAGTTCAGTTTTGTGCACCAGTTCTCAAAAAGGATAAAAATCAGGGAACTGGAGAAAGTGCAGAGAAGGGCAACCAAACTGATAAGAGGCATGGAGGAGCTCATCTATGAGGAAAGATTAGAGGAACTGAATTTATTCTCTCTTGAGAAGAGGAGAATAAGGGGGGATATGATCAACATGTTCAAATATATAAGGGGTCCATATAGTGAACTTGGTGTTATTCATTTTCAAGTCATCACAGAGGACAAGGGGGCACTGCTTACATTTGGAGGAAAAGAGATTTAATTTCCAAACACGGAAGGGTTTCTTCACAGTAAGAGCTGTGAAAATGTGGAATGGACTCCCTCCAGAGGTGGTTCTGGTCAGCTCAGTAGAATGCTTTAAAAAAGGCCTGGATTCTTTCCTAAATGCACATAATATAATTGGGTACTAACATTTATAGGTGAAGATGATCCAGGGAATATCCGATTGCCTCTCGGGGATCAAGAAGGATTTTTTTCCGCTGCTGTAGCAAATTGGATCATGCTTTGCTGGGGTTTTCACCTCGCTCTGTATCAATTGTGAGCATAGGATTGCGTATATGAGAATGTAGGATTTTTATTTTCTGTTTTATTGGTTGAACTAGATAGACTTGTGTCTTTTTTTTTTACCTGACTATAACCAACTATGCTGTGCCTTTTTCTGTATCAACACTGCTAGAGTTGGGACAGGTTGAACTTGATGCTTTATTTAAATGGTAAAGGAAGCTACAGAAAAAGTCGATACAAGATGGAGTTTGTCCAGGCCCTGGATATAAAATAACACCCAGTCCCTTAATTCTCAGGGCACATCCCCCAATGCACCCCTATACAAAATGCTGTCACCAGATGACCTAACAGACAACTATAGCCAGCTGTGGCCTGAATAGTGCATAAAGTAGTGGATTAAAAGCAAATAGACTGCACTTTGCAAGTAAAGTTGCACTCTGCAAGTGCAGCTGCTCAACAGCTTAGTAAACGAGGTGAAGCTTCACTTTTGGGTATTCTTTGCAAAAGGAAAATAAATAAATAAAAACCAAACATTTTTATTTGCACGCGATTGGATGATGGAAGTCAGTAGAGCTTCCCCTTATTTAATAAGCTTGGAAGCAACTGCACTTGCAGAGGTCCAACAGTAATCACAAAGTGCACAGCCTGTTTGACTTTAGTAAATTTACCGCAAAATCTTAAGGACAACATACCTGACTGCCCACATCTACTGAGCTGTCAGAAAGCGTTAGTGGTCACTTCTTAAGTGTAAGAACTTAGGGACAAGTGCCCTAGTTATATGTCTGTCCTTAGAAGAACACCAATGACAAATAATAGTATCTGAACAGCACATATCCCTGGATAGGGCACTGACAGTGCGATCATATTCTAAAAAAACGACTAAGAATTTATATCTATATCTGGAAGATTATAATCCCTTCATTTCAATGTAAATCCAAAACATTGGGTTTTGCTGCTAAAGTCCCAATTCGTTGAGCGGGTGAAGAATAGCTGAGAATTTTGGTAATGATTCTGTCTGTTCATCCATCAAAATAAAAAGGAAATCAAATAAAAAGCAAATCACTGCACAATTTAGCCCAACAGTGTATACTTGTACCTGATAAGAGACTATAGGTGAAATGACTATATTGCAATGCTCTAAAACCCAGAACTGTACTAAACCTAAAGAAAGAAGCTGCACTTGCATGATGGAAAATAAATCCTACAAGAGTGTGGATAACTTAATAAATAAAAAAATAAAAAAGTATCCTGTGTTAATTATATTGTCAAAATAGAAAAATAAATCTTTGTAAACCCCTTTAGCAATGATCAAGTTTCATATATCGTGGTTTTTCTATTTCAAAACTGGGAAGCACAAACAATTCCAGCTTTTTCATTTTTTAAATACTGTAATGTTAAAACGGTACTGCCATCTAGTGGTAAGAAAACAGAATGCAAAGCAAACCTGCTTCATACCACTGAAGGACCCAGCCTCTCTCTGACGTTTGTTATTTACAAGTAAAAATCTGTATTTTTTGCCAAAAAATTTCATAGAACCCCCAAAAATGATATACTTTTTTTTAGCAGAGACCCTAGATAATAAAATGGCGGTCGTTTCAATTTTTTATGTCACACGGTTTTTGCGCAGCATTTTTTTTCAAACAATTTTTTAGGGGGGAAAAAAAAAAAAAAAAAAGAAGAAAAACTTTATAAAAAAAACAAACAAAAAAAAAACACAATATATACCCTTAAGTTTTTTGTATATTATGAAAGATGATGTTAAGCCGAGTAAATATATACCCAACATGTCATGCTTTAAAATTGTGCGCACTTGTGGAATGGCGAGTTAAGGTAGTAGGTGTGGCGCTGTTCTTAGGAGTAAATAAATCCTTAAGGCAAAAGTCTAAGTGCTCCAATATTCACAATCTTATCAGTGACTCAAAATCCAATTGTGGTATGCTTAGTAAAAAATGAATATGGGCCTTCCTTAACCACTTGCCGCCCGCAATATAGCAGAATGACGGCGGCAAAGTGGTAACAATATCCTGACGGGGGCATGCATCGCGGCGATAGTTGTTGCGGAGTGTCAGTCTGACACCCCGCAACACCGATCTAGGTAAAGAGTCTCTGACGGAGACTCTTTACCACATGATCAGCCGTGTCCAATCACGGCTGATCACGATGTAAATAGGAAGAGCCGGTGATCGGCTTTTCCTCACTCGCGTCTGACAGACGCGAGTAGAGGAGAGCCGATCGGCTGCTCTCCTGACAGGGGGGTCCGTGCTGATTGTTTATCAGCGCAGCCCCCCCTCGGATTCTACCCAAGACCACCAGGGAAACCAGCCACACTGGACCACCAGGTATGCCACCTAGACCCCCAGGGAAATAATGATCTGTGCAAAGGCAGCTGCATCAATGCCCAGGCAGCTGCCAATCAGTGCCCACTCCAATGCCTACCACTGCCAGTGCCACCAGGGATGCCCATCAGTGCTGCGTATCAGTGCCCATCAGTGCTGCGTATCAGTGCCGCGTATCAGTGCCCAGCAGTGCCACGTATCAGTGCCCAGCAGTGCCACGTATCAGTGCCCAGCAGTGCCACGTATCAGTGCCCAGCAGTGCCACGTATCAGTGCCGCCTATCAGTGCCCATCAGTGCCCATCAGTGCCACCCATAAGAACCCATCTGTTCAGCCTTTCAGTGCCCAGTGTCGCCCAACAGTGCCCATCAGTGCCACCCATGATTGCCCAGTGCCGCCTATCAATGCCCATCAGTGCTGCACATCAGTGCCACCCATCAGTGCTGCCTACCAGTGCCCATCAGTGCAGCATATCAGTGCCCATCGTCAGTGCCCGCTCATTGGTGCCACCTCATCTCTGCCGTCTTATCAGTGCCCGTCAGTGCCGCCTTATCAGTGCCCATCAGTGAAAGAGAAAAAACGTACTTATTTACAAAATTTTTAACAAAAACAAAAGCAAAACTTTTATTTTTTTCAAAATTTTGGGTCTTTCTTAATTTGTTTCGCAAAAAATAAAAACCGCAGAGGTGATCAAATACCACCAAAAGAAAGCTCTATTTGTGGGAAGAAAATGATAAAAATTTAGTTTGGGTACAGTGTTGGATGACTGCGCAATTGTCATTCAAACTGCAACAGCGCTGAAAGCTGAAAATTGGTCTGGGCAGGAAGGTGTTTAAGTGCCCCGTATTGAAGTGGTTAATGCAGGGCTCGACAAACCCCGGGCGCCAGGTCGCATTTGCGACTAGAATTAGCGACCTGGCGCCTGGGGCGGCACAGCTGGGGTATCCTGTGTCCATTCGACACCCCCCACCTTCCGCCGCGATCGCGCTGGGCCGCGCCGGTAATTGAGGCCCCGGCTTTGCGGCCTACTGCAGTCCTATGGTTCCTGGTTCCTTCTGCAATCGGGCGCCCTCTGGTGGTGGCCGTTGGTATGACAAGACATCCACCAATGCTAATGGAGCTTTCCCTACCTGTTTTCACTGCCTGCTCATCTCCTTCCCTTTACTTAGAACCCCCAAACATTATATATATTTTTTATTCTAACACCCTAGAGAATAAAATGGCGGTCATTGCAATACTTTCTGTCACACCGTATTTGCGCAGCGGACTTACAAGCGCACTTTTTTGGGAAAAAATACTTTTTTTAATTAAAAAATAAGAAAACAGTAAAGTTAGCCCATTTTTTTTTATATTGTGAAAGATAATGTTACGCCGAGTAAATTGATTCCCAACATGTCACGCTTCAAAATTTAATCCGCTCGTGGAATGGCGACAAACTTTTACCCTTCAAAATCTCCATAGGCGACGTTTAAAAAAATTCTACAGGTTGCATGTTTTGAGTTACAGAGGAGGTCTAAGGCTAGAATTATTGCTCTTGCTCTAACGATCGTGGCGATACCTCACATGTGGTTTGAACACTGCTTTCATATGCGGGCGCTACTCACATATGCGTTCGCTTCTGCAAGCGAGCTCGGCGGGACGGGCGCATTTAAAAAAAATTATTATTTTTTCCTTATATATTTTACTTTTTATTTTTTATTTTTACACTGTTTTTTAAAAAAAAATAAAAATTGTGTCACTTTTATTTCTATTACAAGGGATGGGGCACATTTAAATTTTTTTTTATTCTTATTTATTTTAACTTTTATTTTTTCACTGTTCTTTTAAAAAAAAAAAAAAAAAAAAAAAGTCACTTTTATTCCTATTACAAGGAATGTAAAAATCCCTTGTAATAGAAAAAAGCATGACAGGTCCTCTTAAATATGACATCTGGGGTCAAAAAGACCTCAGATCTCATATTTACACTAAAATGCATTAAAAAAAAAAATTGTCATTTGAAAAAAAAATATATAAAATGTCCCTTCAAGAGCTATGGGTGGAAGTGACGATTTGACGTCGCTTCCGCCCTGCAATGACTTGGAGATGGGCGGGGGGGCCATCTTCCCCTCACTCGTCTCCATGTCAGGCCAGGGACAGATCCGGATCGCCTCCGCCGTTACCGATGGCCACGGTAGCGGTGAAGGGCACCGGAGAGCGGCGGTAGGGGGGGCCCTCTCCTGCCGCCGATAAAAGTGATCTTGCTGCTAATCTGCTGCAGAGACCACTTTTATCTGAAAGAGAACCGCCGGCTCTTGAAGAGGATACCAGGGTTATGGTAGCTAGCTGCTACCATAACAACGGTATTTCTCTTCAAAGACAGGACGTATATAGTCGTCCTGCGGGAAGGAAGTGGTTAATTAAAATGAATTTATTATTTGTCATCTCCCTGCTTGGCCCCTTTCACACGGGCTGTCTGATCAGGTTCGCCTGTCAGTTTTTCAGGCGGACCTGATTGGATCCTTAGCGAGAATATGGTGGTCTTGTGTCCCTGCATGGCAGGAAATAAAAGCAGTCACATTCGTTCTAGTCGTCTCTGTGTAAATTTAAGATTGGTTAATTTTTATATTGAAAATAAAGCTTTGTCGGTCGTTTAAAAAAAAAACAAAAAAACCTGGCTCCTAACTTTTTTAGCTGGCTCCTAGATTCCAAGCAAATTTGTCAAGCCCTGGGTTAATGAAACTAAATAAAGTGACTAGTGCTTTAAATACGGCTAGTATTTGATTATGTGATTATATTTATATCCCCTCAAAAAGTGTTTATATGCTAAAAAGGTGTTTTGATTTCTTTTTTTTTTTTTGAGGAAATTCTATATTTTCTACTTCTTTTTAGTGAAATGTTTGAGGAGCAATTATTTTTTTTAATGTTATTTCAAATTTGTGCCTTAGGGGGCTATATATACATGCCTCTCCATTGTAAGGTATCTCCCCGAAATATATTTGCGAGATTACCTTAATTCTGGACCTATGTCCAGAACACACTACTAGTGGTTGTAGTGTTTATTGTGACATCTATACCACTCTTTTTTAACTATAATTAATATACATTTTCTCATTGCCCCCATCTACATCGCCAACCTCATCTGCAGATATCACCCAAATCGTCCCCTCCGCTCCTCCCAGGACCTCCTGCTCTCTAGCTCCCTTGTTACCGCCTCCCATGCTCGCCTTCAGGACTTCACCTGAGCCTCTCCCATCCTCTGGAACTCCCTACCCCAGTATGTCCGATCAGCCCCTACCCTGTCCACCTTTAGGAGATCCCTGAAAACTCATTTATTCAGGGGAGCCTATCCCACAACTGTCCCAGAGCCACCCCCATCAAATCATTCTCTGCAGCTATTACCTTTTGTACCACCACCCCCTCCCTTTAGAATGTAAGCTCTACGAGCAGGGCCCTCCTGTACCTTTTGTATTGAACTGTACTGTAATTGTGTTGTCCCCCCTTTACATTGTAAAGCGCCGCATAAACTGTTGGCGCTATATAAATCGTGAATAATAATAACAACAACAACATTGACTTTATATTAATATTTTTTTTTTTCTTCTCCTAACCAATGCTTATTTTTCTTTCCTCTCAATAACTTTAAGGGCTCTTTCACTGATCCGCCCCGTGAACACCCGCTTGCTCAGCGGGGATCGCTCCGCCGATCCCCGCTGAGCAGAAAGATGACAGGTCCAATTCTGCACACTGTGCAGCGACGGACCTGTCAGAGTGCCGCTCTCCCCTATGGGGGATCGGATGATGACGGACCGTAGTGTCCGTCGTCACCCGATCCGATCCGAAAAACGGATGGAAAAGTAGGTTTTTCCTCCGTTACACTTTTCGGATCGGAGCGGGTCGGATGTCAGCGGACATGTCACCGCTGACATCCGACGCTCCATAGGGATACATGTATGTCCGTTTTTCATCCGAAAACGGAAGAATGAAAAACGGACATACGGATCCCTCGTGTGAAAGGGGCCTAAGACTGATAACTTGGTGATTGTTATTATGATTTCTTCACATGTTTTACCTTCCAATATAAAGATTGTTTCCCATAACAAGCAAGGTTTAAATTTACAAACAAAAAACGTTTTAAAGTCTTTTCTTTTTACCGTTCCTTAAGAGCTGACATGATAGCTTTACAGGAGACACATTTTTCTCATTCTTTTATACTTACTTACCTCCATAGAAAGTTTCCAGTTTGCCATTATGCTAATGCTTTGGTAAAGAAGAGAGGAGTGGCCTTATGTTTATCTAACAGACTATCCTTTACCGAACTGAACGAATTATTAGAGACAAAGAACTTTTACTTAAAGGGTTACTGTGAGAAAATTTAGTTACCTTTATATAGTGCATTACGCCCCACATTCCAATCAAATTAGGCTTTTTTAAAAATCTTCTCTTTTCTACATTCCGAAATTGAAGGCACACTCATATTAGCTGGTGATACTAACTTGGCCCTTGTGAACAAATTGGACAAATCTTCTACTATTTATAAACATCCTTCTAAAATTAGCTATAAACTTGCCGTTTTGTTATTTAGTAATGATCTTATCGATGCATGTAGAGAAGTCAACCCTACGGCGAGAGATTACCCATTTTATTCAAGCGTTCATAACAAATATTATAGAATTGACCAAATTTTTATTCAGTCTCATCTGATTTCTAAATTGTTATCAGCTAAATACATCCCAACCCCTTGGTCTGATCACGAACCTTTATTAATCTCCTTTCCGATCTAACATCACAAACAAAAGGAATTAATTGGAAATTAAATACCCCAGCAGAAGTCTTAGAGGACAAAACGCGTCGGGTCTATTTTGCTACCCCAGCTACCTTTTACTGTGCCATCTAGTTCAATTGAACCAAATTTTTACCGCCCATTCTTTATCACCTGTTGGAAATATCTTTTATATCTTTTATATCAATACATTTTCCATTTGCAACGGATTCACACCATGTGGAGGCTTTTTTTCCTTTCTTCCTTGTCACACCATGATGATCATCGTAGATTGAGTGGAACTCGGTGGATGATCCAAGCCGGTCCCTGGATAGCAAACTGGGTCAACAGGAAGTCCGGGTTTAATTCATCTTCTCCAGGGGCGTATTGGCTTTGAGGCTCTCCTTCCCTACCAAGTTTATCTGCTCGATTGGAACCGAATTTACTTCACCGCTTGACGGTATAAGCTTATCTGACTCACCGCCAACGGCCTGTAAGTCCACCACCTCTGGTAAGGGCATCATATTTCTTTATTTGCTTGAAGTTGTGAAGTTATGTTTGGAGAAGATAACATCCTGCACGCTGATATGTCTCTAACACTGATGTAGAAGCATCAGTGTTAGAGACACCCGGGACTGTGACGTCATAAGGGGGTGGGGTCACTGGGTGACATCACCCGGTGACCAAGCCCCATGCCTATATAAGTCATCGCGCACTGCTCACACAGCATTACAGCGGGAGAGAGCATCGTGTCAACATTGGAAGAGTAGAGGGAACAATACGACGAAGAAGACCGGGCCAACTCTAGCAAAAGAGTGGCAAAAAAGCAGAAGATAGCGAAGGAGCCTGGCAGAAGAACCAGAGAGCGGGAGAAGAACCGGACAGCGGGAGAAGAGGCCGGACAGCGGGAGAAGAGGCCGGACAGCGGGAGAAGAGGCCGGACAGCGGGAAAAGAGGCCGGACAGCGGGAGAAGAACCGGACAGCGGGAGAAGAGGCCGGAGAGAGCGGAGAAGTCGGAAGAAGACACCCGAAGTCGGAAGAAGACCCCAGGAGCTGTCTAATAAATTACTTTAAAAACCTGTGCAGTGTGTTTGACACTTTTCCCCCCAGGTAAATGGGTAGGGGTACGATGTACCCCATACTCACATAAAGTGGGGGGCCGGGATCTGGGGGCCCCCTTTTTAAAGGGGGCTCCCGGATTCCGATAAGCCCTCCGCTCACAGATCCCGACAACCAACGGCCAGGGTTGTCGGGAAGAGGCCCTTGTCCTCATCAACATGGGGACAAGGTGCTTTGGAGTGAGGGGGCCCCCCTGCCCCAAAGCGCCCAGCCCCCATGTTGAGGGCATACGGCCTGGTACAGTTCAGGAGGGTGGGCCTCCCCCCCTTTCCTGACCGGCCGGGCTGCGTGCTCGGATAAGGGTCTCGTATGGATTTTGGGGGGGACCCCACACCGTTTTTTCAGCGTAGGGGGTTCCCCTTAAAATCCATAGCAGACCTAAGGGCCCGCTATGCTCCTGGGAGGGAACCCAAGCCAGTTTTTTTTTTTTAATTTGGCGTGGCGTTCCCCCTCATGATTCATATCAGACAGCTGTCAGCAATGCTTGTCGCTCATCGCAAAAGGAAAAAACTGTTTTCCTGTCCCGATAAGCGAGCCAGCTCGGCGCTGGGTCCCGCAACTGCGGGCTCGCAGGTGTCAAATCTCACCAATAACAGCGGCGAGACTGACACAATATCGCGGTCACCTACTGTATATTGATACCTCACTTGGACTTGTATTTCAACCACCAATAAAAGGTAATATTATTCTCAATGATGAAAATATAGCATTTATTAGCGTAATTCCCAAACCACATAAAGATCATACCGAAATATCAAACTATAGGCCTATATCTCTAATTAACTGCGACCTTAAAATTCTTATGAAAGCCTTAGCATTACGACTTAATTCTTTCTTAGAACATTATGTTCATAAAGATCAATCAGGTTTTATAAAACATCGACAAACCTCAGATCAAATCTGTTGATCCGTAAACCTCATTACAGCTGTCCATTCACATTGGGACTCCCCATTAATTTGTTAAGCTATGTTATCATTGGACCTTCACAAGGCCTTTGATAGTTTATACTGGGATTATTTGTTCTCAGTATTAAAAACTATGCAATTTGGGCCCTCTTTCTTATGCATTCTACGTGCTCTTTACCACACTCCCACTGCACACATTCTTCTTAAAGGTTTCAAATCTGACCCCATAAATATACAACATGGCACAAGACAAGGTTGTCTTCTTTCGCCTCTTCTATTTGCAATTGCAATAGAACCACTCACTATAGCTATACGTAATCATCCAAATATTAAAAGGCATTCATTCTGAACATTATGAACATAAATGTGCAATATAGGCAGAAGTTTTAATGTATATTACTTCCCCTCATACAACAATACCCAACCTAATGAAACTTCTTACATAATTTTTGAGAATATCGGGACTGGTGGTAAATAAAAACAAATCAATTGCCTTAAACTTCAATCTCTTCGAATCTACAGTTAAGTCAATTAAACATAAATTTTGAATTCCAATGGGCCACTCATTCTCTTTCTTATTTAGGAATCCAATTGACCTCTTCCATACGTACTTTCTATTCTACTAATTATCCTATTTTTAGACAACTTTCGGAAAATGTGAATAAATGGTCAAGGTCAAATCTTTCTTGGTTTGGAAGAATTTCATCAGTCAAAATGAATATCCTACCAAAAATGTTATATATCTTTTTCGAAATCTCCCCATCATAACTCTTAAACAAGAACTCCTTTTAATTCAAAAGAAAATCTTACATTTTATTTGTGGACAAAAATACCCTAGCATTAATAAACTAACAATTTTCACTTCAAAAAAAAACATGGTGGTCTAGGGGTCCCAAATTTAATTAGCTTACTTTCAAGCAGCTCAAATAGCCCAACTAGCTGTCACTACAATTCCTGGTCCAACTCCACCCTGGTATTTTGGCTCATCTTTCAAACTGGTGTATAAGGCTACCTGTGTGGGGAGGCAGGGTGCACCCCTATGACCCCCAGCAGGCCTCCCCTGGCTCCTTACCAGTCTGAACAAGGAAGGAAGATTAGCGTTCTCTGTAGTAAAGCCAGCCGAAAGGATAACAGTCTGGTAGTAGGGGACTCTATTAGATCTATAAAATCTTAAAACATTACACTTACAAGAAGTAGGAATTAAAATATCAAGGTTTTAAAAGCCGGCCGGCTTGCGAACACCCGTCCACTCAGATTAACAAAGCGAAGACGTCAGCATGCCACTCCTCCCGATGCATGTTTCGTCCTGGGGCATAAGCGACGCACTGACTCATTGCATTATATAGTAAACAAGGAAAACCACGTCTCAATTTGAGTCTCGAGTGGCGGAACCAAATCCTCCATATAGGAGACTAAAAAGGTATAAAAGTATAACTGATACTAATGTTAAAAATATAAAATTGAAATTAATAAATAAATGTTGGTGTTAAAAGGGACCAGGACAATACGGCAAACTCAAAAGGCCCTACGAATATATCGGACCAAACACCATTTAAGCAATAATTCCGGGGCCACACATAATTCAGAGAAATAAACAGGAAACAAACTGCTATATCAGAACGATCGGTCACATCCAAAAATATTGACCAGTTAACCACTCTAGGGACACCCCTCAAAATTTCAAACCATATCAAGTGAAAACGATGTCAACATTATACCGTTACTAGGCAGCATCTCCCAGATATGAGCCAAATTTAGGCTATGGGGACAGAGAGAAACCTCATCTATGCCTCCAGTGCTAAGAGGTAAGTATTAAAACACTAAAAATCTTAGATAATTGATCTTAAATTTAATGTCTAAATTGATGTGATGGAAAACATTTGGCCAACACACCCAAGAGGCCAGAGCAAACACCGTACCCAGCAACTTCTAGTGGTGTACTGCTCTACTACGCAACCTGTAAAAGGTGCACATTAGGGGGCTCAGCTAAAAATTCAGAGAAATAATAGGATTTTAATAAAGCAATATATTAATTACAAAAAAAAAAAAAAAAAAGAGAGGCCCATCAGAGGTTGTCAATCCAACCTTCGAAGGAAAAGAAGACCCTAATGAAGGGGTAAATCACTAATCCATCTCTACAGGTATTGCCGCTGGAGACTCATATCAAGTTCACATCATAGATAAGTAACAATTAATGAAAAAGACGCTTAAGAGTCATCAATGAATGCATTTACATCTGTGTCAACATTTAATCCAAAAGGTACATAACTTTTAATCCTATGTATCCAAGTCATCAATTCTAGAGATATGCCTCTCACTAAGGAGCTACCTCTCCACTGAGGGCGATATTTGTCTATTCCCAAAAATATTGTCTTTGAGGGATCTTTATTATGGGCCACTAGATAGTGTTTGGAGACCGAACGTTTAAAAAAAAATCTATTTTTCATGTTTGTAATGTGTTCATTTATTCTCACCGAGAGGGGGCGCTTGGTCCTGTCCACATATTGAAGCCCACAGGGGCACTGAAGCAAGTAAACAAGCCCCTCGGTGGCACACGTGCTAAAAGGTTTCATCTCATATTCCATAGAGGTACTAGATGAGGTACATTTCTGAGTTCTCCTGTGTGTGCATCCATTTAGGGAGAAGACACAGCATCTCCTACACTGATAAAAGCCAGTGAGGTTCTAAAAAAAAAAAAACACTCGATAGACGGAGGGTTAAGGATGTTAGGTGCCACTCTTTGAGGGCTCCCTTATATATAACCTGGGGTTTGTCATATTTAGCCCCCATAGCAACCCCTCTATTTTGGCGATAGAATTAACTCTCGAACCAAAAATTATTGTGGGAGGCCGCAAACTCTAGCAACTCTAAAATGAAGGTCTGTTCATCTAATAAACCAGAGTCACGCCTTAAAAAGTGTTCTACAGCAAATAATCCCAAATCATGCGGTATAACCGTGTAGAGGGATGTGACATCTGCAGTCACCTGCCACGTGCCTTCCCTGGGGGCATATCCAGACAGGAGATTGATCACATGACGTGAATGTTCGATGTGGGAAGGCATCTTTGATACCAGAGGTATAGTATAAGAAATAGACTTGAAAAACTTAAAGGGGAGTTCCACTTATTAAAAGTCAGCAGCTACAAAAAGTGTAGCTGCTGACTTTTAACAAACAGACACTAACCTGTCCCACAGTCCAGTGGTGCGGCCGCCCGAAGCCTTGCTCCTCTCCCCCTCCTCTCTGTGGCGCCAGCATTGCAAGTGTGGGCACCAGACTGTGGCTTCACAGCTGGGCGTGTACTGCGCAAGCATGAGCCGCGCGTTGTGAATGGCCGGGCAATCTTCTGGGACCTGTGACATGTCCCAGAAGATTGCAGGGAGGGAGGGGGGAGAGGTGAACTTCCGCTCAGCACCAGGTGAGCAAGTGGGAGCTGGGGGGTACCTGTGAAAACTATGTACCACCCCAAAAAAAATTACATGCCAAATGTGGCATGTCAGGGGGGTCACATGTACTTAAAGCGGAAGCTCAATTTCTGGGTGAAACTCCGCTATAACATAAATAAGTCCCTGGGATCAGGTGGCTTACACCAGAGGGCCCTTAATGAACCCAGCCAGGTGATAGCCAGACCATTGTTCCTAATTTTTATGGACAGTTTACCGACTGGAATCTTACCAGCTGATTTGAGAAAAGCCAACGTGGCACGAATATTTAAAAAAAGGTGCTATTGGAGGGGATGATAAAAAGGACTATATACAAGAATTTAGTAATGAAAACGGTATCATTAGTAGTAATCAGCATGGATTCATGAAAAATCGTTCTTGCCAGATCAATCTATTAACCTTCTATGAGGAGGTGAGCTGTCACCTAGATAAAGGAAGGCCATAGATGTAGTACATCTGGATTTTACAAAGGCATTCGATACAATTACCCATAAACGTTTACTGTACAAACTAAGGTCTGTCGGCGTGGACCAAAGGGTGGTGATAAATGGCGAGTACTCAGAATGGTCTGGTGTGGAAAGCGGGGTCCCCCAAGGATCTTTTCTGGGACTAATCCTGTTTCATTTATTCATAAACTATCTGGAGGATGGGATAAACAGCTCAATCTCAGTATTTGTGGACGATACAAAGCTAGGCAGACCAAAAAAAAAAAAAAATGTAAGGTAATGCATTTGGGTGCCACAAATACGAACACAAGTTACTTGTTAGGGGGAGAACCTCTGGGGGAATCTAGGATGGAAAAAGACCTGGGGGTCCTAGTAGATGACAGGCTCAGCAATGGCATGCAATGCCAGTCTGCGGCAAGCAAAGAAAAACAGAATATTGGCATGCATTAAAAAAGGAAATTCACTCCAGAGAAAAAACGATAAATTTTCCCACTCTACAAGAATCTGGTTCAGCCGCATCTTGAGTATGCCGTCCAGTTCTGGGCACCAGTCCTCAGGAAGGATGTGCTGGAACTGGAGAGAGTCCAGAGAAGGGCAACAAAGTTAATAAAAGGGACTGGAGGACCTCAGCTATGGGGAAAGACTACAAGCATTGAACTTATTCTCTCTGTAGAGGAGACGCTTGAGAGGGGATACGATGTACAAATACCGTATTGGCGACCCTAGCATAGGGAAAAAAACATTTCAGTGAAAGGGAATTTAAAAAGACACATGGCCATTCACTAAAATTGGAAGAGAAGCGGTTTGACCTTAAGCTGCATAGAGGGTTCTTTAGCGTTGATGGTTTAAAAAAAAAAATTAGACGGCCACCTTAACGATCACAACATATAGGGGTATGCGATGTACTATTGACATAAACACACAATAGGTTGAACTGGATGGACTGGTGTCTTTTTTTCAACCTCACCAACTATGTAGGCCTGGATAGCTTTCCTCCAATGTAGCTGTCTCTTCCTCAGCCAGATTTTAGGCATTTGATTGTACCTTCACAGTATCCCAGAGTCCACCAAACTCTCCTCCTTCCCTCCCCTTGCCCCACATCATAGAACATCCCTCTGCAATCACCTTCCTATCCCACAGCCACTTTACCTCATCACAGCAGATCCCTCCACTTCCATCCCTCCACCACGACCTTACCCCCCGGTAACTGCACCCCCCCATTCATCCCACCCACTCTTTCAACCCCAGCCCCCCGTTACTGTGCCCGCTTCCGTTGCAGCACCCCCTCACACCCAACCCAGGTACCTCGGTCACACCCCCCAACTAGATTCGGAAAGTACAGGCTCTCATTCAATGTAAGTAATGTCCCTCGTGTCAAAATAAAATTATAATTCTATCTATTTTTTTTCAAACAATCCTTTTGCGCTTTGGATGCAGACCATGATGTGCTGCTGTTTACCCAAGAGATTTGGAGAACTTAAGTGTGCCATCCCTTTTGTCCTTATGAAGTGGTCAGTTTCCTATTCTAATACAGTGATAGAGAGACGTGGCTCATAATACCGGCTGCTCAAAGCAATATATGAAGAGAGTCCACGCTGGATGTTCACCAGAGGGGGCTCCTTTGCCATCCATTGCCCTAACCCCTGGGGGGGGGGGGGGGGGATCTTTGGGATGTCCCATTTAGGATGCGGCACTACTCTTTTACCTATTATTGTGCAAATTGTCTCCTGATGAAGCATTAAACTGCAAAATGTGTTGGAATCTGAAGGTATCTCTCTGCATTATATACAACTGTCATACCTCTTAGCAAGCAAGCTTATTGAATTTATCTTATTTGTTGTGAAATACATTATCTATATATTCATTTACTAATAGAAGGTGTGGTCTGTACAGCATAGACTAGCACTTTAGGGATGGCTTCATTGAATTCTCCTATTGTAACGAGTAGGGCCCTCAGATTCTTCTTGTACCAAATTGTATTGTAACTGTAAGGTCTACCTTCATTTTGTAAAAGCGATGCGCAAACTATTGTTACTATATAAACGCTGTATAATAATAATCATCATAATTGCACCATTGATTTTATGGATTGATTTTATATAACTGATGTGCAAATAAAACATTTGTATTTTTAACTAAATAAGAGATTGTGCGTCCTTTCCTGAGGTTGGGTATGGCACATTTAAAGTCCCTATTTGTGCTTTATATTTTTCAGTGGTGGTGTGGTGGCATTGCTATCAGGCTGTATTTCCAGTTTATTTTTTCACATATTCTAGGAGATACATGTACATCCTATTTCTTTTATGATATTTATATTGTAGGTTCTCCAATTATTGATTGTGGGTTACATGTACACATTTATTTATATGTGCTGCATTTTTTTCCACTCATTAGTGATAGATTTGTACATTTTATATTTTAGGGCGAGATCTGGAGTCCTGTGCTATACATAGATAAGATGCTGACATATCAGTTTTCATTGGTATTCGGCACAGAAGCTATTTATTTCATATTTTAGGTTTAGGGAGATAGCACAGTTTTTAGAATATAGAATGGCAAGTAAATGTGCACAGAAGTTCATAGACACTGTCCACATTCCTGGTTTAATTTTCCCAGATCATATAAAAAAAAACAAAAACAAAAAAACTAAAAATGAAAAAAAGCCTGTCTTTTTCCAATGTTTTAAAAAAAAAGAAAAATGAAAAAGGTGTCACAGTTAAATAATAGTGCCAGCAGAGGGCAGCCTTGTATAACTTCTGCACAGGGAAACCATCGAACATGTATTTTACGTTAGAAAACAAGAGGAACATGTCATTACACTTGTCATCAGAATAAACTTCACTTTACACTGGGATTAAAAAAAAAAAAAATGTCCAATTAGGGAAATTATGTGGTCTAAATTATACATATTGACACACACACACACACACACACACACACACACACAAATTCACGATTTACACTTGAACTGCATTCCAGTGCGGCATGTAACTGCATTTTACGGATAATTTTAGACGTAAAGCAAGATTGCTATACCTCTTAAAAGTGATCCACATTGCGGGGCAGTTGCGGTTAGGCCCCATCCACTTGAATGGGTTGTTTGGTGGCTCTACTGGGCACTGAATGCAACAGAGGGGACCATTTTTGACACGGTCACAAATACTGGTGCAAAGGATCGTCATCGATCTGTGATCCGATCCGCGGAGGTTGATCCGATCCGCAGAGGTTGATCCGTACGGGACACCTCTGTGGCCTCAGCCATAGGAAAAGCCGCGGCTTTGGCTTAGCTCTGGAATAACGGCAGCGGCTCAAGTAACCCGCTTTCAATTTGTCCACTTCTGGAAAGCAGGCAGCTGAGATTGCTAGACAGTGAGTCTCCATTCATGAGATTATCTTTGTTGCGTTCTTCAAGGTTGCATGGCTCCTGATGCCCCTTGTAGTTTGATGTAGGCCAAGACCACGACATTGTCTGACTGCACCCTAATTGGGTGTCCTTGCAGAAGAAGGGTCTAGTGTTGCAGAGCCATTCTTATTGCTCTAAGCTCCAGGATGTTGATAGGGAACTTGGCTTCCACTGATGACCATGTTCCCCTCCCCAGCCTGAAAGACTAGCATCTGTTGTTATTACCATCCAGGATAAAGGAAGTACTTCCCCATTGTTAAGTCTGGACTGGAGATCCAAAGTTTGAGAATTCCTTGCCTGGCTGGACAGAGGCAAAGGTAGGACACAAGAAGGAGCATACTTGTTCCAGGTTGACATGATTCTGCGCTGGAAAGGTGTCGAATTAGATTGGGTGAATTAAATTGTCCAAAAGGCAATGCAACAAAATGGAAATGGTTGTCTGCCACTGCAAAAGAGCAGAAAATTCTGATAAGGTGGATAAATGGGAACATGCATGTCTCAAAGAGAAAATAAATCAACCTTGAGGATTCCTCGCAAAATTTTGGAATCGGAAAAAAATATATATTTGTTGGGTGATTTTAGGTCCAGAACTGGGCAAATACCCACATTGGGCTTTGAACAGGTTTAAATAGAAACCTTAGGACCTGTCTTGTGGGTGGTACTGGCAAAACTACTCCCGGGGACAAGAGATTTTTCATGGCATTCTGCAAATCTGACTGTCCTTTGGCAGTTTTTTTTATTCATTTGAGGGAAAAACCAGCTGGAGGGTACAGTTTTGAACTCAATTCTGTACCCCTTTGAAACCACTGAACTTACAGGTCTGGGATATCTGTGACCCAGAGAGAGACAAGCTGTAGGGCTGAACTTTGAGATGGAGTGTTTGAGCTTTTAGCAGAGTGAATGTTTAACTGAAATTTTGCTGTGGCTCCCTTTTTCCCTGTGGGCTTCTCCCAGAGTAAGGTGAAGAATATGGGGTAAGTGTGTAAAAGGAGCACACAGCAACTCAGGTGTAGACCATCCTGTAGCATGATGAAAGGAAGAGCCTGAGTACCTTAGAACGGCTTTAGGCAAAAGTAGTGGTAAAGTGTGTGACCAGTGGTGCAACGTAACACCTGTTCATCCACTTAAGACTAAGCTCTGAGTGATTGCATTTTAGCGCAGTTGGAAAGTTTACACTGTACAGTGTACACATTTCAAACATACCCCTTGTTTTTACAGTAATTTGGGGGGGGGGGCTGACCTGGTCCTGCCAGTCCACAACGCTGGACCCTATATAAAAGTATAGGCTTTGCTCGTAATGGTGACCATACCGGCAAAGGTGTCTTTATAGTCCAGGTTTCATATGCTTGGAGCACGGACCTGAATCTGTATAGCACTGTGTGGCTGACTACATGTTACACAAAATGTCGAGGTGGGTGCCTGTGCAGGATTTAGTGCTCAAAGCACTGGTATGGCTCCCAGGGCTTTATCAAGGTTGCAAAGATCCAGATGCATGGCTTCTATTGTGGTATTAGAAAACAGTGAAGGAGTTGACGGAAGTGTTGATTGAAGAATCCAAAAAGATAAAATAGGATTTTTTCGACATACTTACCTGTAAAATCGTTTTCTTTGGGTATATCATGGGACACAGAGTCAGGCTAATATTCATTACCTACTTAGACGTCCAGAGCAATAGCCTTGAGGGGAGGGAGACACCCTGCCAAACAATAGCCATCAAAACTTATACAGCAGCCTGCAGTACACTGCGGCCGAAAGCCAAATCTTCGGCTGCTCGAACATCCACTTGATAAAACTTTGTGAATGTATGCACTGAAGACCAGGTAGCAGCCTTAAAAATCTGAGCCACAGATACCTGATGGCGAAAAGCCCAGGAGGTTCCTACACCCCTGGTAGAATGAGCTTTCATCCTTAAGGGAGGAGCTTTCCGTTTCAGACCGTAGGCCTGAATGACCAATTGAACCCAATTGGCAAGGGAAGCTTTGGAAGCTGCTTGCCCTTTCTTGGGTCCTTTTGGTAAAACAAAAAAGGAGTCTGATCTTCAGATCTCCGCAGATCTAGACAAATAAACCTTGACTGCCCAGAAAACGTCCAAAGAATGCAGTCGTCTCTCTTCCGCCAAACGAGGCTGAGAGAAAAAAGAAGGCAAAATAATGTCCAGATTTAAATGAAAGGCCTACACCACTTTTGGCAAAAAGGATGGAACAGGTCGTAACACTACCCTGCCGTGGTGAAGGATCAAGTACAGTTCCCTGCATGAAAGGGCCGCCAACTCAGACACCCTTCTAGCCGTGGTGATAGCCATCAGGAAGGCTAGCTTGCATGGCAGCAAGTCTAATGGAATTTCCTTGATAAGTTCAAATGGTTGTTTCTGTAACACAAACAGCATAAAGTTCAAGTCCCAAGGACACATAGGTGATCTAATGGGGGGGAGCAAACAAGTTGCCCCCTGCATAAAGGTTCGGATCAGTGAATGGGAGGCTAAAGGCCTTTGGAAGAAGACCGTTGGGGCCAAAACTTGACCTCTGATTGTACTCAAGTTGATTTCCACAGCTGACTGTAGAAGAGAGAGAATTCTACCAATCACGTATTTCCAAGGATGCCATTTTCTGGCTTCACGCCAATATAAGTCTTCCAGACCTTATGATAAAATTTCCTAGCGACAGCTTTTCTAGCATTCACTAGGGTAGACACTGCTGATCCGAGATGCCATGGTCCTTTAACACCCTGGCTTCAATAGCCATGGCGTCAAATTTAGAGACTGTAAATTGGGGTGGAATATAGAACCTTGAGACAGTAGATCGAGGCGATGTGGAAGCATCCATGGCCAGTCTATTGTCAGTTTTACAATCTCCGGGAACCAGAGCCATCCCCAACGCTGGCAAATTTCCTGAAACACCCCTGGGTGTAGGACCATTACCCCGGGCAGATCTGCTGGCGGCTGAGATAATCTGCCTTTAAGTTGTCTACTCCCAGGATATGGACTGCCGATATAAAAAAATAAATAAATAAATAATAGGCACATGTCCCTCTGCCCAGGCTAGTACATGGGTCACCTCCTTCAGAGCTGAACGACTCCTGGTACCGCCTTGGTGGTTTATATAGGCCACTGCAGTGGCATTGCCGGACTGAACCCTAATAGGGCGGTCCTGAAGCTCCACTGTCCAGGATCTTATGGCCAGATGTACTGCCCGTTACTCCAGGACATTGATGGGCAGGATCTTTTCTGTCCCTGACCATTTTCCCTGAGCTGTGAGCCCTTCTAGGGTTGCTCCCCAGCCTGAGACTGGCATCTGTAGTCAGTACTCTCCAAGTTACCGGGAGAAAGGATTTTCCCTTTCGCAGGTTCTGATCCTGCAACCACCAGTTTAGGCTTAAGCCTGCCCGAGGAGATAAGCACATTGGACCCAGGGCTTTTCCTCTTGTTTCAGGCCAACAAGATGTCTTGTTGTAGAGGTCTGGAATGGAACTGGGCATAGTGCACTGCTTTGAAGAAGGATACCATCCTCCCTATAAGACTCATACAGAGCCGAATGGAGGGTTGTCTGGTGCCCCTTATCTGACACACCTGAACCTTCAGGGCACAGATCCTTACGGGGGCAAGAATATTCTTGCTTGAACTGTATCTAGGATCAGGCCTAAATACTTTAGACTTTGTGCTGGTTTCAAGGCTAACTTTGGCATTTATGATCCAGCCGAAGCTTTTCATACACTGCACTGTGCATATTATGCTCTGTTCTAGAGCCTGTAATGAGTGATCTCTGAGTAGAAGATTGTCCAGATACCCAAGCACCAGGATCCCTTAGGCCCTTAAAAGACCCAGTACTGGTGCTAGGACCTTTGTGAACACCCGGGGAGCTGTAGCCAGCCCAAAGGGTAGAGCCACAAACTGAAAATTAACTTCCTCTACTGCAAAACGTAGGAACCTCTTATGAGGCTGAAAGATAGGTATGTGTAAATACGCATCTTTTAGATCGATGGAGGCTAGAACGTCTCCCCACTGGAGTGAGGCTACTACTGAGCGAACAGACTCCATCCAAAGGGACTGTATCAGTAGATACTTGTTCAGGGATCTTAGGTTCAAAAAGGTCCTTGTGTCTCAGTTTAGTTTCTGAACTGTAAACAGGCTTGACTAAAACCCTGTGCCCCTTTTGGATACCGGAACCTCTACAATCACTCCTTGATGTACCAGATGGTGTAGTGTCTGAAGCAAGAAGTTTCTTTTTGGAGGATTCGAGCTAACGCTGGATCTTAAAAACCTCTGAGAGGGAACCCCCCGCAACTCTAGCTTGTAACCGCGAGATATAATTGAGGTGACCCACTCGTCCCGAATTATTGTTCTCCAAATGTGGTGCTGGGTTTAGAAGAATCTTGAACCCAGGGCTTCTTCTGGCCCTGCGGCTTGCCCCTGGCCCTAGCGCCCTGTTGGCGGGGGAGCCGCATTGACGCTGAGACATTGGAGGAAGCAGTCCCTGAGGTTTTAAACGAGGAACGTCTGGTGCTTTTCTTCACATGAAGTAGAAAACTCTTCCCTCCGGAGATCTTTTTGTATATATTTCTCCAAATGATCACCAAATAAACGTTCCCCATGAAAAGGGAAACCTGCCAATAACTTTTTACAAGGAAGCTCGGCTGACCAGTTCTAAAAGCCATAAGAGTCTGCGCATATGTACAGACGAGAGAGCCAAAATGAGAAATCTGCTGTATTGAATCCTTTAAGGCACAGGTGTCAAACTGGCGGCCCTCCATCTGGGGCCAGTCCCATGGGGCATTGCAAGGCTGACAGTTACAAGCATGACTCCCAAAGGCAGAGGCATGATGGGACTTGCAGTTCTGCAACAGCTGGAGGGCCAACAGATTGACACCCCTGCAAAACAGCACTCTATAAATATCTGTCTTATTTTCAAGCAGATCATCCTCCTGGTTAGGCCCATCAGGCCGTTTGACCTGATCCTTTATGGACTGGCAGATACCAATTGCTGCAACAGCTGGCTGAATAGCTGAACTGGCCAAAAAAGAAAGCCTTTAATAATGACTCCAATTTCTTGTCAACAGGGTCTTTCAAACCCTGTGCGTTATCTACCGGACAAGTTAAGTTCTGGTTTAAGCAAGAGACTGCTGCATCTACTGCTGGCATGCTCCATTTTTTAATGAACTTTTCATCCATGGGATATAAAAAGGGAAAACCTCTTCGGAGGAACAAAAATCCTGTCAGGATGTTCCCAATCAGCATACACCGCCTGTTCCAACAGGGGGTGTAGAGGGAAAGACTGTGTGGCCTGAAGAGACCTTAGGGATCCCAAAGAGGACCAGGGGGGCTCAGTCACCTCTGCAAGAGTCAACTTAAAGGCAGAAAAAACCATTTCGGTCAGGATCAAAAGCCTGTGCAACTGAGGCAGACATCAACTGGATATCTTCTTGTCCATATTGCTCGGAATCAGACTCATCTGCCGGGCCCTTCACAGAGTCCTGAGCTTTAAGCTTTTCCCCATCCTCAACCAATTCATGCTCCAGACTAGGAGGCTCCGGGGAGGGGGATTTGTCACACTTCCTGCTACGCTGTGGAATGGAGGTAATCATGCCAGCAATCCTGTGCACTAACCCGGCTAGGGCAGAGGACAGTTCTTAGTGATAAAGGGTGAAGCAGCAGAGTATTGTGACTGTAGGCACAATACCAGATAGGCGCAGCAGCTCAGATTGCCCAGAAGCCTCTGGTCTTTCAGGGGATACAACACTAAGGATATGACTAGGTTCATCACGAACTACTGACTACATCGGTGTGCCCTTCCCTATAGTGTTAGTCCCGCTCCTCTTTTATTGAAGACATTTACCCGCCACAAAAAGAGTAGTTGCGTGTAGTATTAAAACACCTCAGAAGGGAGACCCTTTAATAGGGCTCCCAAGCCCCTATGTAACTAAGCACCTTTAGCCTGCCAAGCAACACTTGGTGACTCACGTGACCCGGTAAGGAAAGAATGAACCGCTGCAAGTGTCTGTTCAGAGCCTGCTCTGTGTCCCACAGCTGCCTTCTGGAAGCACAGAATGCTTGGACTACACAGCTTAAATAAGCTGGGCATGCGCCGGTATGTTCTGTGCATGCGTAAGCACACACATGCGTGGTCCCGGCGAACGGGCGTGATTGTATTCACGTATGACGCGAATCCTTGTGCATGACGTGAATCCTCGTGCGCCCAGATAAAATCCACCGCGTGCTCCATGGCCGCCAAACAACTGCTAAGTCCAGCGGCGCTTTTGCGAATGCACGTGCGCCATGGCCGCCAAACAACTGCTGAACACAGCGGCACTCTTGGGAATGCACATGCGCCATGGTGAACCAAGGCAAAATGGCACATCGTGCGCCATCATACAGGTAAGAAACAACCTGACACAAGAAAAAGAAAAAGAAAAAGAAAAAAAAAAAAAAAGGTACACTTTGCAAGCACCCACAGCTAGCCCAAAACTCTGCGTTATGGTCACCGTACATAGGTGTCCAGCCTCTAGCTGGCTTGACTGATTGTTACAATCACTGGGACACCCCACAATAATAGTAAAAGGGGTTTTACTTACCCATTCAGGCGCAGGGCAGCTTAGAAACTCCACCCATCACGGCAGGTTTCTGTCACTTGAGGGCCTTCAAGGACTGAGTACCCTTTTCATGTTGAGGGTCGACTCCCTTGGACCTGTACAGGAATGCCTTAGCGCTGTGGTGTCCAGGATTCCACTTCTCAGAGTCCAGCGACCAGAGGCCGCATTACAGGCAAAACCTCACAGGATCCTGAGTCTTCTTTGCGAGGCTCGGGTACTATTTAGCTAAGCATATAAAGTAGGGCCGAAACAACTAATCGATTGACAACTAATAGATTATGAGAATAGTTGTCAACCATTTTCATAATCGATTAAATCGGCCAGCCAATTAGTTGGTCTGCATACAGCTCAGTACATCATCCATACAGGTCAGCTAGTGCCTGAGAACTTGTGAATATCTGAGGAGCAATGCCTCATGGGACATGTAGTCCTGGGCGGGAAGCGAGTGAGTGGTTCTAAAGGCAGAAGGTTTTTACCTTGCTATAAGGACACTCTATATACTATACTTTGTAGCTTGCCATTGGGGCACTCTGAAGGCAGGAGGAGCAAGAAGCGTTGGTGGGGGTCCCCAGAAGAGGAGAATCAGGGCTGCTCTGGGCAAAAATATTACATAGAGCAGGTAAGTATAACATGTTTGTTGTTTTAAAAATTATATATATATATATATATATATATATATATATATATATATATATATATATATATATATATATATATATATATATATATATATATATATATATATATATATATATATATATATATATATATATATATATATATATATATATATATATATCTCACTTTAAAGACTGTGTGCAGGGAAGATCAGCATCTGAACCCAGTGAAGGTGGGGGCTGATAGACTGGAGGTAATATAAGGCATTCCAATTACATTTAAAGTAAACTTTTACCATTATTGTGCCTTATATTTATCAAAGCATGCTGCTGCTACTAAATGTCTTGGGCCTGGTTCGCACCTATGCTTTATTTGGTGCTTTTTGCAGAAACGCACTACAGTTCATTTAACATGGTTTCTTATGGGACACATTCACGCTTTTTTCAGCTGCTGTGTATTTGCATGTAGTCCGTTTTTGCAGCAATTTGTGTTTCTTAATCTGCCCAACAACAAATTGGCCAAAAAAGCATTAAAAAAAATGCATCCCATTAATCGAAACCATAATCCGCTAACTAATCGATTACGGAAATAATCGTTAGTTGCACCCCTAATTTAAAGCCTGTGTCAAATGGATCCGATCGGTCAATCCCTTGATTCATTTAAGAAACTAGAGACCTGGAGCTCAGAGAGCTCAAACAAACTGTGCCATCCACCTTGCAGCCCGCTGGCTTGAAAAAAATAAATAAAAAATATAGTAGTGTGTACTAGGCTTTAGGACATGCTTGTCAGTGGGACTGCAAACAAAAATAAGCTTATCAATATTAAATCTTTCCTGTGATAGTCCACTTTTTTTTACAGAATTGTATTGCAAGCTTTTTTTTGTTTTTCAGCAGTTGTAACCCTTGAGAAAGGTTATACATTTCTGAGGGCCACCAATAACCTCCATTTCTATTATCAGACCACTTGTATCTAATGTTTATCTAACCAGTCTAGTAAGAACATACAAATATCTGACCTGACAAACTTGGGAGGTAAATACTATTTACTATGAAGGTCAGTTGAGGAGTGTACAATTGTAGATTGTGTACCAGATGCAGATAGTCATCTTGAGCCAGTAAAAAAATATAAAAAAAGGGGACAGAAGCATAAGATCCTTCGGACACCAGCTGTTATTTTTTTAGGTTTTCTGGCTACCTGACACTTAAGTTGCTCAACTAAAGTGTTTCTCAATTTCAGATGGCGATTACATTTATATTCTACTTATTTAGGGACATATTTACAGCTACACTCAGACACAAAAATCTAAAACTAGGGCTGACCAAAAGTCAGCATCTAAAAAGGTTACAGCTGAATTGGAAAACACAATCTGCAGCAGGCAATAGACCCGTGGGTTACCTACAAGATGATGTATTCATTGGGCTAAGTTATATAAATAAGGATACAGGTCAGGCTGTGGTATAATGCCATTGAAGGCACATCTGAGATCAGAGCTTTATTACTACTTACCTAAGCCGGTCATTTAAAAAGGTCTACTTATCACATTCATAAAAAGGGTAGGCACCCTGGGGTACATATACCTGTAGAGGTTTACAATAGCACCGTGGGAACCCTACAACCCCTGGGAGCTGTTTTTTCATAGAGTTATTGTATCCTAGTTAACCCTGAGGAAAGAGTGTCTCTTGTAGACCTCGAAACGCGTCGGTAAGGATCAATTGCAGTACCGTCTACCTCTACTACTTGCAGTATCAGTTATGGTTGACATGTATACTCCATGATTCATGTTTTTACTTATGTATTTTCAATAAATTTTGACCTTTTTTACTATACTATTTTTGTGACTCTATACAAGTCCTACTCCAAGGGGAACCCTCCTTTTCTCTATATTTCGATATTTGAATGTTGGCACTGTGCAACAGTCATTGGAGATTACAGCTCCCAGGGGTGGAGAAATAGCAAACTGTTTTTTTACACATCCTGGAAATGTTGATGTTCTACCAACACCCTCAAATTTCCAATACCTGCTTACTGACCCATCACTATGATCGGTAGTCTCAGTGACCAACAGGAAGTGTCAAACAGCGACCCCTTGGTTTTTATGGGTCTTGCAATACTATTGCAGACTTAAAGCGGTTGTAAAGTCACATGTATAAATTACTTTGATCCTCTGTTTTAGGTCGCTGTTCAGTGCAGGGTGGGTGTTTTCCTAAAATTATAATGCTAAATACCTTCTTTGCAAAGCTCTGCTATGCAGTCATGTGACCTCCCTCTGCTTTCCTTCCAGAGTGTGTACAGTGGGAGGGGCTGAGATTCCCCTATGATGAATGCAAACCAGCAGAGGGAGGTCACATGACTGCACAGCAGGGCTCTGCAATGAACGTATTTAGCAGTATACTTTTAGGAAAACACACATTGTACTGAACAGGGACCTAAAACAGAGAGGATCAAATTCATACAGGTTTCTTTATTTTACAAGCACTGGGGCAGCTGCAGGCAATAGAATTACACAGGCATGAGAGGAGAGTGGCAGGGCGGGGAGGAGATTGACTCTCACACAAACTAGGGAATGGACAGGGAGAGAGGGAGGTGGGAGGGGGCAGATGCCAAGAAGATAGCTGGATCACAGTGGCACGTAAACTGACCATGCTATCAGAGATCAGCAGCCATGATAAACCTGGTCAGTTTTAGGCTCCATGCACACTGGGCTTAAAAAAATGCCAGTTCCCTTGTTAGAAGAAAAAAAAAAAAAAAAGGTTTATAGCATTTTTGTACATAGTTTAGGAGAGTTTTGCCTTTTTCCTGCCAGAAAGCCCCAAAAGTGCAAACCAGGAAGTTTTTTCTTCCTGCCTCTAAATGTTAAGCTCAAAATATGCCTCTTAACGTCTTAATGTGCATGGACAAATAGAACAACATTGACCTGCTTCTACAAGCAGAAAACAAAACTCTTCTGTAGTAGCAGCTATTTTTAAGCCAGTGTGCATGGAGCCTAAACAGTGAAAGACAGGAACAGGCAGGATCAAGCAGGTATTGTACAACATGGAAAGGGACAACTGACATGGCAAAAGCACTATGCTATATCTCATGACTTAAAGGGACAGGAGCAGTTTTTTTTGGGGTTACAACCACTTTAAGAGCAGAGCACACACAGACATGACTGCCTTGAGCCCATGTGAAGTTTAAAAAAATAGGGTAGCAGTCTCCAAAAGTGTTATACAACTTGAGAGTAGTCTTCATCAGTCATGTAAATCATTCCAACATTAGTCTGTTGTACCACAAGTTTCTCCAACATGACATTACTAATCAGTCGATAAGACAGCAGCTCTTTCTTGCAACATGGCCGTCTCATGTAAAATAGCAGTGAACTGTAATAAGATGGGGAAAAAAAATAGCAGAATTGCAGGTAACAATGTTATAGTTGTGATTGGAGCTACAAGCAATAATGGGTTCTGGGTAAGACTGCATGTACAGGACAAGATCCCAGATATCCAACTTTGATCTGATATTTATGTTGGCGTGCTTTCTATGCAGCCAACTCCCCAACTAGTAAAATCCATTTAGTTGCAGAGATTTTAGTTTTCTGAATGTCCCTGGACAAAAATATAGCTCTATACTCTGCCCTGTTATGTATATCCCACCTAATATAACCAATACACGAGAAGTCATATAAATAACGTTTCTCCATCCCCCTGTGAAGGACTTTCTCAGGGATTTGAGGAACACTTGCATCCGGTCTCAGAATTGTGTATTTGTCTGTTGGAAGGCTAGGAGGAGCCCACATCTCATATCCTGCCATTCACACCAAGTTGCTAAGCAGTCTACAAACACTCGGCATTTAAAAGCAGCAAGAAGTTACGTCAGGGCAGCCTGGCACAAGGTCTTATGAACAGAAATCATGCATGGAATATACATTTTAAGTCAAAACGCTGCCAAATGGACCACTATCCAAAACGAAGACCTTTCAATATTACCTTGTCTCTCTTCTCCCTAGTACAAGGCAAATACAAGATAAAATAATAAAATCATGGCGGTGCAAAAAAAAAAAAAAAGTAAGTGTCATCCTCCTGACAATTAAAGCAGAGAATCGCGCTGCTATTTAGCAGATGCGCGGCAGTATCATCAACCACTTCAATACCAGGCACTTTCCCCCTTCCTGCCCAAGCCAAATTTTCAGCTTTCAGCTTTTTAACCGCTAGCCAACCAGCCGCTGTCATTATACTGCGGCAGTTTGGCATGATCCCGCGAACCGTCGTAGCTGCACGTCGGTCCCTTCAAGCGGAATAGCAGGCGTGCGTGTTGCACTGCGAGGGTGCCAATGCGCGATCACGTGCGATGGCGGGCACGAGAGGCAGAACAGGGACATGCGTGTGTGTGCGTGCGTATAAACACACAAAATCCCTGTTCTGAGAGAAGAGGCAGATCGTGAGTTCCTACTAGCTAGGAACTGTGATCTGTCATTTCCTCCAGTCACTCCCATCCCCCTACAGTTAGAACACACACTAGGGAACACAGTTACCCCTTCCCTGCCAGTAACATTTACACAGTAATCAGTGCATTTTTATAGCACTGATCGCTGTATATTTGTCAATGGTCCCAAAAATGGATCAAAAGTGTCTGCCATAATGTCACAGTCCCTATAAAAATTGCTGATCACCGCCATTACTAGTAAAAAGAAATAAATAGAAAAATAATAATAAAAATGCCATAAATCTATCCCCTATTTTGTAGATGCTATAACTTTTGCACAAACCAATCAATATACGCTTATTGTGATTTTTATTACCAAAAATATGTAGAAGAATACATATCGGCCTAAACTGAGGAAAAAAAATTGTTTTTTTTTTTGTTTTTAAAAATTGGGGATATTTATTATAGCTAACAGTACAAAATATTTTTTTTTTTTTTTTTTTTTTTATTGCTGCTGTTTTTTTGTTTATAGCACAAAAAATAAAAATCGCAGAGATGATCAAATACCATGAAAAGAAAGCTCTATTTGTGGAAAAAAAAAAAAAAAAAGGACGTCAATTTTGTTTGGGTAAAGTGTCGCACGACCGCACAATTGTCAGTTAAAGTGAAGCAGTGTCGTATCGCAAAAAATTGCCTAGTCATTGAGCAGCCAAATCTTCCGAGGCTGAAGTGGTTAAATGACAATTGTGCGGTCATGCAACACTGTACCCAAACTAAATTTTTATCATTTTGTTCCCACAAATAGAGCTTTCTTTTGGTGGTATTTGATCACTTCTGGGGTTTTCATTTTTTGCTAAATAAAAAAAATGTTTTTTCTTCGTTTGTTGTAAAATTTTGTAAAGAAGTAAGTTATCTCCTTCACAGATAGGCATTGATGAGGCTGCACCGACAAGGCGGCACTAATGAGGCGGAACTGATTGGCATCACTGTAAAGGGGGCACTGGCAGGCATTACTGATGGGCACTGAGTGGCATAGTTTTTGGGCACAGATTGGCATCCTGGTGGCCATGGGTGGCATACCTGGTGGTCATCCCTGGTGGTCCTAGGTGGGCACACTGGGGGGGGGCTACGCTGATAATAAGCACAGACCCCTTGTCAGGATAGCAGGCGATCGGCTCTCCTCTATTTGCGTATGTCAGACGCGAGTGAGGAAAAGCCGATACACGGCTCTTCCCATTTACACCTTGATTAGCTGTGGTTGGACACAGCTGATCACATGGTAGAGTCTCCGTCACAGACTTTACCAATATCGGTGCTCCTGTGTGTCAGACCGACACGCCGCACCATCGATTGCCGCGCTGAGCGCTATCAAGGGGTCGCACCAGCTACTGTACTAAAAGAAGTCATATGACGTCTAGTCAGGATAATGGAACCACCGCCCGGCCGTCATTTTTCTATAGGCGGGCAGGAAGTGGTTAAATGTTAATGCACCCTCGTGCAGCAGTACCATTAAATGATCATGCACCCCCACGCATCTGCAAACACGTTTTCGCACATGCCAAACTGGATGGTGTGCCGTGTTTTTGGAAAAAAGCAAGCAACTTATTTTTTTGCGTTTCTCGAGCATAGGGTAGTCCACTGAATTGAATGGGCTGCCCTACACACCATGCTTGGAAACGCGCCATCTCCTAGCCACACCTGTAGAACGAAGCCCAAGTGAGTTTCAAAAACTGGTTCAGTTATAGTGCTGTTCAATAGAAGTAGAAATGTATAGAAAACATTGCCAATTCATAATAAATGTGCCTCTGTTTGCTGTCTCATGGACAAATACTGCCCATGCAACATTCTTGCGCCAAAGTTAAGATAAGCATATCAATCTGTGATTGAAGTAAATTCGATCACAATTGTGGCTCCCCGATTCTTCATAAAGAGGACCTATTCTCAGGCAACCAAATAGTGCTGGACAAGTCATTGTAAATATAGCACTTTGGCACTTATTCAGCAGCTCCTTTTTTGCATAAACCCATTCTGATATCCATTAAAAAAAAACAGCATTGTATGGCTGCCACCATATATTAAAGATACAACCCATCATCAGACAACTCTGTTTTTAAACCTTAAAGGGGTTGTAAAGGTAATTTTTTTTTTTTTTTTTAAATAACAAACATGTTATACTTACCTTCACTGTGCAGCTCGTTCTGCACAGAGTGGCCCCGAACCTAGTCTTCTGGGGTCCCTCGGCGGCTGTTTCAGCTCCTCCCCGCAAGCATTAACCACCTTAATGCGAGCTCCCTCACATGGTGGTGAGTGCTTGCGGGCGCGCTCCCGTGATACAGCGAGCGGCTATAGCCGTCGGCTGTATCACTCGGCCCCGCCCCCCGGCGCGCCGCGTCATCGGATGTGATTGACAGCAGCGTGAGCCAATGGCTGCGCTGCTTTCAATCCATCCACTGCAGCCAATCAGCGACCAGGCTGAGCTGCAATGAAGATGACGAGAACGAGCAGCGAAGATTCGAGGCGTCAGGTAAGTAAAAGGGGGGGGCATAGAATGCATTAAGGTGAAAAAATTTTTACCTTTACAACCCCTTTAACATGATTTTTTTTTTTTTTATATATATAAAAACCTAACAGAGGGACCTTACAAACATGTTGTTATACTTACCTGCTCTGTACAGTGGTTTTGCACAGAGCAGCCATGATTCTCCTCTTCTCAGGTCCCTCTTCAGTTCTCCTGGCTCCTCCCTCTAGTTGAGTGCCCCCACAGGAAGCAGCTTGCTATGTGGGCACCCGAGCCAAAGCTCCCAGTGTCCATTGATACGTGGAGCTGCAGTTTGGCCCGCCCCCTCTCTCTCCTGATTGGCCAACTGACTGACAGCATCGGGAGCCAATGGCACCACTGCTGTGTCTCAGCCAATTAGGAGGAAGAGTCCTGGACGGCCGAGGCACTAATGGACATCGCTGGATAGAGAGGGGGCTCAGGTAAGTATTAGGGGGGCTGCCACAAACAGAGGGCTTTTTATCTTAATACATAGAATCCATTAGGATAAAAAACTTCTGTATTTACAATCACTTTAAACACATCAGAGTAATCCAGTAATCAGCAGTGGGCAGCATATGCATCTAATGTGGTCAAAGCCCTGACAGGCACCTCTAAGGCTGGAAGAACAGTGGGGTTGATTTACCAAAACTGGAGAGTGCAAACTGTACTGCGGCTCTGCATAGAAACCAGCTTCCAGTTTTTTTTGTCAAAGCCTACTTGAACAAACTAAAGTTAGAAGCTGATTGGCTACCATGCACAGCAACAGATTTTGTACTCTTCAGTATTAATAAATCAACCCCAGTGTACCTAGACACCACATGTTTTGTTGCCTCTAATCTCCAATTATATTCTAATAAAAAAGGTACTTTTTGTATGGTTTGTTATAGCACAAACTGTGCAAATCCTTCTTTTGAAAGCCAAAGTTTTCATTTTAAGTACAAGAGAATCATGCGATTTTTAAAGTATAACTAAAAGGCAAAACTTTTTTTTAGTTTTGTATAGAGGGAGATGGATTAGGTCACATGTCAGTTTCTAATTGCCATCTGTACCCCCGTTCACGAGATTCACCCTCTCCATTTGTCATATTTACCATTATCAATAGACTCCCCTTCAGTCCATAATGAATGCTGCTGCAAGACTCATCCACTTTACCAACCAGTGTCCTCCACCCCTCTCTACCACCTCCACTGGCTTCCACTAACCCAACAAATAACATTCAAAAGTACTAACAATAATTTACAAAGCCATCCATAAAACGCTGCCCCCAGCTAAACCACTAACCTAGTCCCAAAATACCAACCAAGCCGCTCTCTTCGGTCCTCCCAAGACCTCCTTGCTCTCTAGCTCCCTTGTCACCTCCTCCCATGCGCGCCTCCAGGATTTCTCCAGAGCTTCTTCCATCCTTTGGAACTCCCTACCCCAATCTGTCCATCTTTAGACAATCCCTGAAAACCCTTCTCTTTAAAAAAAGCCTATCCTACTGCTAATACACCGTTTTACTTCCTCCATCAGCTCCTCCCCCACAGCTATTACCTTTTGTACCAATTGACCCTTCCTTTTTAGATTGTAAGCTCTAATGAGCAGGGCCCTCCGATTTCTCTTGTACCAAATTGTAATGTAACTGTAATGCATGCCTTTATTTTGTTAAGTGCTGCGCTAACTGTTGGTGCTATATAAAAACTGAATAATAATAATAATAATAATAATAATAATAATAATAAAAAGTAAAAGAAAATCCCAAATTTTTGGGTGGTCCCCAAAAAAGTAAGGGGAAATCTTTCAATGGGGACACTGGGACACTTTTTTTTTTTTTAACTGGTTATTAGATGCCATCTTTGCAATTCTAAAGTGTTATATGAGAACTATGCAACTTAAAATGGTTAGCATTGCATTTTTATTTGTCTATACTTGATGGAATGCTCAACATCCGTTTATTCTTTTGTATATTTTCTTTATTTGTATTTTTATATGGTACATTTGTATCTTTGCAAAAAAAAGGAGATTATTTTTTTGTATGGATGTTTTGGCTATATGGTGGCTTAAACTCCTTTTTGATTAAAAAAATTCAATGAACACAAGAACAATTTCCGAAATTGACAAAACTGAGTTTTATAGAACATTTGTTTAGCCAATTATATTAAAGTAAGGTTAATAATATAACTTGGATTACAAAATCTTCAGTTTTACTCAAATTAGTTGGTGCAAAAATGAATACACCCCACAACAAAACTACTACATCTGGTATTTTGTATGGCCTCCATGATTTGTAAGGACAGCACCAAGTCTTCTAGGCGTGGAATGAACACGTTGGCGACATATTGCAACATCTATCTTTTTCCATTCTTCAAGAACGACCTTTTTTAGAGCCTGGATGTTGGATGGATAAGGATGCTCAACTTTTCACTTCAGAATTACCCATAGGTGTTCGACTGGGTTCAGACCAGGACACATACGGTACTTGGCCACTGAATCACTTTCACTCTGTTCCTCTTTAGAAATGCAACAGTGGCCTTAGATATGTGTTTTGGATCATTGTCATGTTGAAAAAGTACTTGACGACCAAGGGCACGGAGTGATGGTAGCATTTTCTCTTTCAATATAGAGCAGTACATCTGAATTCATAATACCATAAATGAAATGCAGCTCCTGACACCAGCAGCACTCATGTAGCCCCACAGGAGGACACTGCCACCACCATGTCTTACTGTAGGCACCATGAAGTTTTCTTTGTACCCCTCACCATTGCGACACCATTCAGTTTTGACGCAATCAGTTCCAAAAACATTTATCTTGGTCTCTTCACTCCAGAGTACAGAGTCCCAGCAGTCTTCTTTTTCAGCATGGGCCCCGGCAAATTCTAGGCAGGTTTTTTTGTGCATGGGTTTTAGGAGAGGCTTCCTTCGAGTCGACACCCATGGATGTCATTCCTCTGCAGTGTACGCCGTATTGTGTCATGGGAAACAATCGTAACAGTTTGGCTTTCTACTTTTTAAGCAAACTGCAATGAACTTGCATGGCGATTTTCTTCAACCCTTCTCATCAGAAGACGCTCCTGTCTAGGTGTTAACTTCTGTTGACAGCCTGGACGTCTCTGAGATGGTTGCAGTTCCATTTTTGTTCAATTTTCGTATCCCTTTTACTACAGTATTCTGACTGATAAGTGAAGTTTTCACCTTTCATCTTGTGTAAAGAAATTATTTTCTCTTTTTCAGGCCTTGTGACATTTCTCTTCTATGTGGTGCCATTGCTAACAGCTTTAAATGGGAAGGGGTTTTCTTTGCGAAAGTGAACCTCCACCCAAAAGGGGAAGCCCCACATGCTTGCTTCCTCTCTCCCCCGCCCCCCCTTCCGGTGCCACATTTGACAGCTTGCCGCAGAGAGATTCCTTGGAAGTTCGGCTCCCCTCCTCCTTCCTCCACCACCGGGCCAGTTAGAAAGCACAGCGCACTTTGCGCATACACAGTAGGGAACCATCTGTGAAGCCGAAAGTCTTCTCTGCCGATCTCCCTTACCATCTATGGTGGCGGCAGCACACGAGAGCCGATCGGAAAAATCGTCTGGGGTACCGACATCATGGGATCCCTGGACAGGAAAGTGTCCTAATATTAAAAGTCAGCAACTACAGCATTTGTAACTGCTTTAAATTTTTTTTGGTGGGGGGCAGAACTCCTCTTTAAGTCACGCCCTTTTATAAGCAACTGTCTGCCAGACACATGAATTAGACTCACCTATAGTTAAATTCTTATTAAGATTTTTTGTCTAAAATTTAGCTTTGCTCCCAAGACTTTCATTGTGGGTGTATTTATTTTTGCAACATGGTCTTAGATGAATTTGTTAAGAAAAAAAAAAAAACTGTGGGTGTGTAAATTAACAAATCTTAGTTGCAATCAATGGCCCGCATTTGTGGGACTATTTGGTAGTATAGTGTCCCATAGAAAATGAACATCAGATATCATTCCTGATCTCAAGCAATAACTTGACAGCATCTGAAGTGCTGATCACAAAAATGCACAGGATCATTGCACAATATGTATACACCAAATTAACATAGGCTCAATTATTAGGCATTATCCACAGAAACCGGCCAATATTCTGCCCATGTGTACACCAGCCTGAGACAGAAGCCAGCCGAACAGTTGTCTTCCGTCGAACAGGGATGCTGGAAAACCAACAATCGACCAGCATCTGAGCAACTCTGGCAGCCAATGGCTGTGAGCCCTGACCGATGTGTTCTGGAAGGGTGCAGTCCCCCTATCATTACATAATATCTGAGCGGGCAGACCGCTGTACTAACAACGAATAGATAGTACAGCGACCTGCTTCCAAGCTCCTCTCTCCTCCAAGCTTCTTCGTTCAGTCCACCGGGGTACATTTTTGGCATGTCTTGGTTCAGAAATTAATTACGGTAAATCCTTTGCGCATGCACGGGAGTTACTTAATCTGAGGCAGCCACAGAACATGGTAGAAAACGCTGTATTTGCAGCATAGGAGATCATGGGCATTGCATATCTGGAAAGAAGGTAAGCTTAGTTCCGTTTTAAACAAGTACTCTTAATATCACCTACAAAATCATCTAAAAAATGTAAAAAATTATGAAATGAGTTTTGCCAACCTTTACCCGTCTCCTGTTCTTCCCGCAGCCTGAAAATCCATGCTGCTTGCTGGTGACATGTGACCCAGACATAAAAGCACAATCCTAATTGCATTTTGGTTGAGCACCATAAAAAGTTGGTATAACTTTATTGCGCGATGTGGTAAACTGAGCAATATGTTACTGTTTAACAGATTTTATGATTCATATGTACAATTTTCTATGCTAGTTTCACAACACACTTTATTCCCACAAGGCAAATGGCAAAACAGTTTGTTTTCTAGCTATGCAGCCCAAACAGGTTTTTGTGCACAAATTGCCATCTATTACTGGGTTTCTTTGTTTTTTTCACTTGTATTCCTTTCCGTGCATTTTTCTGGTTTTGTCAGTGTGCCAAACAGGATACACCTGCATGTAATGTGTGGAACGTGCCAGCCAACTAAAATCAGAAATTATAAAAAAGGGGAAGTATGGATTAATCTATGGTGAGAGCAGGATAGAGAGCTGACGTGATGGCTGGTATATGACATACCACAATTTCAAAATGCAGGAGTTTTTAGTATGGAGATTTTCGATTTTACATTCATGAAGAAGTTTAGGCCTACTCAAAGGCAGAATACTTTTATTAAATACTAGCCAGCCTGGACTTTGAGTGGTGATATCTGAAAGAAAGAAGCCTGCAAAGTAAAAGCCCTCAACGCAAGTCTCTTCCCCCCCCCCCTCGAAGAATGAAAACGGCGGTGGTTGACCACAGAGCTGACTGCGGACCAGATGGTCCCCGGCCATCTCTATGACCCTCGGAGGCCAGAAGCGACGTCATGACATCACTTCTGGCGCCAGCAGATGTAAACACTGCCGTTTTATTTGAGGACAAGCCTGAAATCTATAATTTTATCTCAGGCTTTCCAGCATAGAGGAGAGATGTGGTGACTTATAGACCCTCAAACTCTCTGTCATGCCCTATTCCTATTACAAAGGACGTAAATAGGAATTAAAAAAAAAAAAAAAAGTAAAAAAATTAAAAAAAAAGAGAAAGTGTAAAAATATATATATATTTTTTTTAAAGCGCCTCCATCCCTACGGAGAAGCAAATGCATATTAAAGCGCAACATATGTCAACAGACCTATCAGAGGGGGTGACACACACTCAATGCTACAGTTCCATGTGGAATGAATATGAACCTATTTTTTAAATGACTTAGCCCTGTGTACTTCATATAGATATGGTTAATGTTCTTAAATTCTATAATGTGCATCAATTACTATTCTCTTTACTTTGGTCTCATCATCCCCACGTGTGTTTTCCATGAACTCACAGGAGTTTTTAATTTTACCTGCATGCCCCTAATTGTTGAAGGGAGTGCTTTGTTATACAAGTTTGATTTTATTTTTTTTATGCTAGGAGGAAGGCTTCAGCCGAAACGCATTAGCTACGATGTTGCAATTGCTGTAGTGCTTGACTAATGTTGAACAACTACAAGAATTTGTGTTGCCTGTTCTTTGGTCTCATGGATTCGTACCGGACGTGACAGCCTGAGCACCAACGCTCAGCTCATATACTCTCCAACACTGCGGTAGAGCTTGGCTGAGTTTCCTGTGTATCTACATTGACTAGGCCAACCTTAGTGTTTTTTTTATCCATGAAAGTGTTTTTTTACCCAAAAAATTGCGTTTGAAAAAATTCCTGCCCAAAATACCATGTGACATAAAAAATTGCAACGACCGACATTTTATTCCCTAGGGTCTCTGCTATTAGATGGAAAGAGATATATATATATATTTTTTTTTTTTTTATTTTTTTTTTTATATTAGTGGTGCACTGAAACCGATACCGAAAATGAAAAATACACGAGGCCGAAAACCGAAACTAAACAGTTTTTAAAAAAACTTTTTAATTTTTATATACAATTGTATTATATTCGACTTTATAATTAATATCATCAATTTTAATTAATATGAATATTTTGTTGCCCATTATTGGCACCTTTGGTGCAAGAAAAGCTCAAGAAAATTCAGTCTGCAGTCTTCAACTATCTCTTGTAGCATGTCCCCAGTCTCTAACCATCTGATACAGGAGATGGTCAGAGACTGCAGACATGCTACAGGAGAGGATCAGAGACTGCAGACATGCTACAGGAGACGGTCAGAGACTGCAGACATAGTACAGGATCCCTATTGTGTGCTGTGATTCAATCTTCCAGCCCCTACATTACTACTGTTAATTCAATGGCAACTTGAGAAATCACCTATCTACAAAGCAGGTATTTCTATTGCATTACTCAAAGAATGCTACTACAAAGTGACACATCACACAACACTGGCCTTGTGGCAGCCACCGATGAGTTTTCTATATACTACACAAATAATGTCATTTCCTAAGATTCTTTGAACAACAGTTCCCATCTGCCCTATATTGTGGATGAACAATATAAACAGAGAATAAGGAGAGATATACGTTTCTGACTTGCTGCGTTCTGAGTGAATGCACTAGGTAGAAGGACCTTCGTCTACGACGCACGTGGACACGATATGAAGAGACAGAGGCAGCAAAGGAATAAAACAAGTGCAAGCATTGGGAAAAAAGCTAGAGGCAGAAAAAGTAATTACATTGTGAATGAGACAGGTCTATGGCTGTTTATGGCCATGTTCTGGAAGTAGGTTTATTGGATTTGTACTGTTAATCTGTCTGCACATATTAAAGACTATACACTTATTACTCCAACACCAACCCATGCATGAAATTTTAGATACAGACAGCATAATCTTTCAGGTTAATTTGTGTCTGAAAAGCATTCATGAGGTACTGAAAGCTTCATATTCAAACTCATGCAGCCTGCCAGTGTCTGGATGAAGCCTCACCCATGCCTAGAACAGAGCGGCGATCTCCGTGTGTCCTGGAGCTGTGAATTAAATTGCCCGGGCGGCTGCAGTAACAATGTCCCGCCTCCTGTAATCACGTCGCGCTGATTCAACGTCCCGCCACTGGATCAGTGTGCCGTCTGTCACAGGAGGCGGGAAATTGTTACTGCAGCCGCCCGGCAATTCAGCTCCGTGCCACACGGAGATCGCCGCTCTGTGGGGAGGGAGGAGAGGAGGAGGGAGGACTAGGGTGAGCCAGGAAGACGCCCCCGCAACGGGCGGCACCAGGGGGCCCCCATTTTCGGCAATGCGCCGAAAAAAACACCATTTTCGGACAATATGTTTTGGTGGCCGAAATTTAGGGGTTCTGCATAATTTTCTAACAAAAAATGATTTTTAAATGTAGGAGAGGAATGCCAGAATTGGCCAGGAAGGAAGTGGTTAAAGTGTAAACAAGTAACTTCTTTCTTTGTCCTTTAAATATATTGTTACATGACTCAACTCCCTGTAAAGCTTTGTGTGTAAATAATCAACGGTAGAAGGCTACCCCTGTGTTGTAAACCATACAAGAAGTGACTCTATAAAGGCTAAGTGTGCACAAAAATATAAAATAAAATTAGAATTAAAATTTTACACTATTAACGAGGGGATATAAATCAATCAATCGTGAAGATAATAAAAAAGGAAGCAAAAATAAAAAATACATCATCAACACTGTAAAGTGATGTCGCTCCCTGCGGCGACACACAAATACAGTATCTCACAAAAGTGAGTACACCCCTCACATTTTTGAAAATAATTTATTCTATCTTTTCATGTGACAACACTGAAGAAATGACTAGAGGTCGACCGATATGGGTTTTTCTCTGGCCGATGCCAAAGCCGATATTTAGAAATCATGGTGGCCGATGGCCGATATATGATGCCGATTTTTTTGGGCCGATATATTAGGCCGATTTTTTTTTTTTCCCTTCATCTCATAAAATCTAACAGTTAGACCCCTTTCACACTGGGGCCTTTTTCAGGCGCTTTTGGGCTAAAAATAGCGCCTGTAAAACGGCTCCCCTGCAGTCTCAGTGTGAAAGCTCGAGTGCTTTCACACTGAGGCGATGCGCTGGCAGGATGTTAAAAAAAAGTCCTGCAAGCAGCATCTTTGGAGTGGTGTATAACCGCTCCTCCACCACTCCTGCCCATTGAAATGAATGCGCACCGCTGCCGAAGCGCCTGCAAAGCGTTTCGGCAGCAGCGCTTCAGGGGCGCATTTAACCCCTTCTTCGGCCGCTAGCTGGGTTATAAGTGCCCCGCTAGCAGCCGAATAGCGCCGCTAAAATGACGGTAAAGCGCCGCTAAAATTAACAGCGTTTTACCGTCAACGCATGCCCGCTCCAGTGTGAAAGCAACCTTAAGTAATAAGTGATACAGAAATTTTTTTATATTTAAACATTAAACAAAACAAACCTCCAATCAGTTCACTTGTATGTAGAATTTAGATTAAAAAAAAATAACTATATCTTAAATATTAAATACACAAAAACAGGTAATCAAAACTTTTGGACGAAAAAAAATGGGCTAACTTTACTGCTTTTTTTTTTTTTATATTTCATTAGTGTATTTTTTTAAAAAACATTGCGTTTGAAAGACCGATGCGCAAATACCATGCGACATAAAATATTGCAACAACCGCTATTTTATTCCCTAGTGTCTCTGCTAAAAAAAATATATATATATAATGTTTGGTGGTTCTAAGTGATTTTATAGCACAAAATACAGGAATTTTACTTGTAAGCAACAAGTGTCAGAAAAGATTTAGTCTTTAAATGGTTAAACTGAAAACTTCTCCAGGAGTTCAGTCTATTGATAAAAGAACCTGAAAGAGATACAATGCATCTTCTTATCAGACTTGGCAGGCTGCCCAGAGGAGGAGAGAAGAAAACATCAGACAACTTGCAATTGACTTCTATTACAGTCCCGCTGAATCTGCTTTTTTTTATCAGCACAATCGGCCAATGCCGATTAAGTAAAAAAAGCCAAATATCGGCTGATATATCCGTTGACCTCTAGAAATGACACTTTGCTACAGAGTAAAGTAGTGAGTGTACAGCTTGTATAACAGTGTAAATTTGCTGTCCCCTCAAAGTAACTCAACACACAGCCATTAATGTCTAAATCACTGGCAACAAAAGTGAGTACACCCCTAAGTGAAAATGTCCAGATTTGGACCCAAAATTGTCAATATTTTGTGTGGCCACCATTATTTTCCAGCACTGCCTTAACCCTCTTGGGCATGGAGTTCACCAGAGCTTTACAAGTTGCCAGTGGAGTCCTCTTCTACTCCTCCATGATGACATCACAGAGCTGGTGGATGTTAGAGACCTTACGCTCCTCCACCTTCCATATGAGGATTCTCCATAGATGCTCAATAGGGTTTAGGTCTGGAGACATGCTTGGCCAGTCCATCACCTTTACCCTCAGCTTCTTTAGCAAGGCAGTGGCCATCTTGGAGGTGTTTTGGTGTTTTGTTGGAATACTGCCCTGCGGCCCAGTCTCTGAAGGGAGGGGATCATGCTCTGCTTTAGTATGTCGCAGCACTCATGTAACCCCAGACCATGACACTCCCACCACCATGCTTGACTGTAGGCAAGACACACTTGTCTTTGTACTCCTCACCTGGTTGCCACCACACATGATTGACACCATCTGAACCACATACGTTTATCTTGGTTTCATCAGACCACAGGACATGGTTCCAGTAAGCCATGTCCTTAGTATGCTTGTCTTCAGAAAACTGTTTGCAGGCTCTCTTGTGCATCATCTTTAGAAGAGGCTTCCTCCTGGGACAGCCAGGCAGACCAATTTGATGCAGTGTGCGGCGTACAGTCTGAGCACCGGCAGGATGATCCCCCCCACCCCTTCAACCTCTGCAGGAATGCTGGCAGCACTCATACATCCATTTCCCAAAGACAACTACTGGATATGATGCTGAGCACGTGCACTCAACTTCTTTGGTCGAACATGGCGAGGCCTGTTCTGAGTGGAACCTGTCCTGGTAGCCTCCCTGGCGGTTTTCCCGAGTGTGGCTCGGGGTTAAAATTCAGTACCATTAGCGGTAACCCCGAGCCACACTCGGGATCACATTGCAGGATCCTGGGGCTGCGTTACTTACCTTGTCCCCGGGATCCTGCGATGTCACCCGCAGTGTCCGAGGGCTCCGTCCTCTTCCGAAGCCTCTCCGTGCCAGGCTCTGTTCCCTGCGAGCGGCGCGACGCACGGGGGGGGGGGGGGGGGGGGGGGAGCCTGGCGGCAAATTAAAAAAAAAGTAAAAATCATAACACATACAGTACTGTAATCTTACAGATTACAGTACTGTATGAAATGATTTCACATCCCTTTTGTCCCCAGTGCTTTGGCCCATGCCCTGCATGCAGTTTTACATGATATACACTGTTCTTTCTGCCTGGAAACTGGAGATTGTCCATAGCAACCAAAAAGTGTCCCTTTACGTCAAAAGTGGCTTTAGACCAGCTAGAAAACAGCGATAGTAAATTAGAACACTTGCAGAATTGAGCGATAGTGAATTGTGGGGAAATGTATTTTATTACAATTTTTTTTTTTTTTTTTTTATTTATTTTTTTTTATTATATTATAATTTATGTTTTTGTGTTTCAAACTTTATCATACCCGGGATATCTACTAGACTCTTGTTTGGACAGATTTAAGTGTGTTATTGTTAAGATTTACAGACCTACAATATAAAACGCCAAATTTCCATGCAAAATAATGGTACCGCTTTCAGCACCTAAAATCCGAAATAATCATACCGCCAGGGAGGTTAAAGCGCTGTATGGTCTTGGCCATCGTGCTGCAGCTCAGTTTCAGGATCCTGGCAATCTTCTTATAGCCTAGCCCAGTGTTTCTCAACTCCAGTCCTCAAGGCGCCCCAACAGGTCATGTTTTCAGGCTTTCCTTATTTTGCACAGGTGATTTGATCAGTTTCACTGCCTTAGTAATTACCACAGCCATTTCATCTGAAGGAAATCCTGAACACATGACCTGTTGGGGCGCCTTGAGGACTGGAGTTGAGAAACACTGGCCTAGCCCATCTTTATGTAGAACAACAATTCTTTTTTTCAGATCCTCAGAGTTCTTTGCCATGAGGTGCCATGTTGAACTTCCAATGACCAGTATGAGAGAGTGAGAGTGATTTAACACACCTGCTCCCCATTCACACCTGAGACCTTGTAACACTAACGAGTCACATGACACTGGGGAGGGAAAATGGCCAATTGGGCCCAATTTGGACATTTTCACTTATGCCCTGTACACACGACCGGTTTTGCCGTCGGAATAAACTCTGAAGATTTTTACGACAGAGTTCCGCTCAAGCTGTCTTGCATACACATGGTCACACAAAATACCGACTGTCCAGAACGTGGTGACGTACAACACGTACCACGGGACTAGAAAAGGGAAGTTCAATAGCCAGTAGCCAATAGCTTCCGTTTCGTACTTGCTTCACAGCATGCGTCATTTTTGGTGCGCCGGAACAGCATACAGACGAGCGTTTTTTCCGATAGTAATTTGTTCCGTCGGAAAAATATAGAATATGTTCTCTATCTAAGTCCGTCTGAATGTTCGACAGAAAAAGTCAGATGGGACATACACACGATCAGAATATACAATGAAAAGCTCCCATCGTTGTCTGTCGGAAATTCCGCTCGTGTGTACGGGGCATTAGGGGTGTACTCACTTTTGTTGCCAGCGGTTTAGACATTAATGGCTGTGTGTTGAGTTATTATGAGGGGACAACAAATTTACACTGTTATACAAGCTGTACACTCACTACTTTACATTGTAGCAAAGTGTTATTTCTTCAGTGTTGTCACATGAAAAGGTATAATATTTACAAAAATGTGAGGGGTGTACTCACTTTTGTGAGTTACTGTATACAACTGTGAGTCCATGAAATAAGCACACTCTTCTGTGAATCCGGCACTACTCTGCACAAATCACCTCAAGTGCCTCTCCACCTTCCAAACTATGCGCTCACCTCAGACTTAGACCTTCAGCAGGTCCCTGCAAACCTTCCCCTTTAAGGAGTGTATATATCCAGCGGTAGGATCTTAATCCAGTTATACATGAACTAAGATCTGATGTGTACAGAGGAGTACTCAAAAAGAAAAAAAACCAACATGGTGTTTAAAAGTAAAACCATATCTTTAATAAAAAAAAAAAAAAAAAAAAAAAAAAAAAAACACACTACACAATAAAAACTCACATTTTTCAGTGCATTTCCCTCTAGTGCACCTAGGAACAAAGCTTGACACATTTGGGGTGTGCAAACCTTTTCAAAATCACTAGGATGCTGTAAAACTTGGATATTAGGTATGTAAAGCAAAATTTTCCTGTATATGAGCAATGACGTCACTAGGCCCTGGCTCGACGTGGTTTGTCCCTCATCACGTGACTTCGAGGAGTGTGTCTGTACTAGAGCTGCACGATTACTCGTTAACCACTTGTCAACCAGGCCACAGCACATATACTGCAGCAGGTTGGCTCTATTGCACAAAATGACATACCTGTACGTCGTTTCCTGTAATAGATACTGTGGGCGCACGGGTCCGGCAACTCAATGTCTGTCGGACACCCCCAATCACTCCACAGAGAGGCAGAACTGGGATTGTAAACAAGGTGGATCCCTGTTCTGACAGGGGACAACATGGAGATCTGCTGTTGCTAGTGATCAGGAACAGCGACCTCAGTGTTGTTCCAGTAAGCCCATCCCCCCCACAGTTAACCCCTTGATTGCCCCCTAGTGTTAACCCCTTCCCTGCCAGTGTCATTTATACATTGATCAGTGCATTTTTTTTTGGCACTGATCACTGTAATAATATCACTGGTCCCCAAAAAGGGTCACTTGGGGTCAGATTTGTCGCAGTCCCAAGACTGTTGCAGTCCCAAGAAAAAAAAAAGAAAAAAAATTCACATTTCACTGCTATTACCAGAAAACACATTAAAAAAAAAGTCGATAAAACTATCCCCTATTTTGTAGACGCAAAAACTTTTGCTCAAACCAAATCAATATACCCTTATTGTGATTTTGTTTACCAAAAATATGTAGCAGAAAACATATTGGCCTAAACTGATAAATAAATTATTTTTTTTATATATTTTTTTTGGATGTGTATTATAGCAGAAAGTGGTATAGTGCTTGCAATTCCAGAAAAAACAAAAAAAACAAAAAAAAAGTAGAACATGTTGCATTTTACCTGCACTGGACTGTACTGGAATGCTGTAAATTGCATCAAAAACGCACTGGAACAAACACACACACAGAAAAAAAAAAAAAGGCACTGGACGCATCAAAAATACGCATGCAGAAAAGCATCTGGAACGCATCTGGTCTGCGTTTCTTTGGTGTGAACTGGCCCTTAATTGTTTTAGTGCTAGTTCACACCAGATGCAGTTCTGTGTACTTTTTTTCTGCACTAAAAATGCGTGCAGTGTTTTCCATGTATTCCAATGGCTCTAGTTCACACCAGTGCAGTCAGTTGGGAAAAAAAAAAAACCCTAAATAAAATGGTGGTTGCTGCAATATGTCATTTGTCTTTCCAATGCATTTTTTGGGGGAAAAAAATACACTTTAAAAGTGGAGGGCCACCCTAACAAAAAAAAAAAAAAAAATTACATGAAAATGTTCCTAAAAATTTGGAGAAAAAAAAATTCTAACTTACCAGAAATGGTTGTTGCTAGGCAGATCGTCCTAATCTGCCACTTCCTACACCGCGGTGATCTTCAGTCTTCTCCTCCTCGCGTTGTCTTCTGGGGAATGGGGCGCGGTGTGTTCTGGGAACTGTGTGTGTCCCACAACACAGCGCGCCACATTCACAAAGCGCTGTGCGACTCACGCATGCGCAGTAGGAAACGGGCAGTGAAGCCGCAAGGCTCCACTGCCTGTTTCCCTTAGTTCGAATGGCGGCGCCGGGACCCAAGAGCCGAAGGACGGGTCGGCCGACATCGCGGGCACCCTGGACAGGCTAGTGGGCTTATTAAAAGTCAGCAGCTACAGTGTTTGTAGCTGCTGACTTTAAAAAAAAAAAAAAAAAATTTCAGCTGGCCCACCACTTTAATTTAAAAAAACAAAAAACAAAACAGTAAAGTCAGCCCAATTGGCCATTGGCTCCCGCTGCTGTCAATCAAATCTAAAGATGCGGGTGCCGGGGGAGCGGGGCCGAGTCCGGCATTCTGCATCTATGGACGCAAATGCTGGACTTGGGAGCCCGCCCGCAAGATAACCCCCCCCCCCCCCGGGAGAGCGCTTCCCCTAGGGGGTTATACGATGCGGGGGAGGAGCTACCAGCACCGCCGGGGGGACCCCAGAAGTCAAGGATCGGGGGCCACTCTGTCCAAAACTAACTGCACAGTGGAGGCAAGTATGACATTTTTTTTCTCTTTTAAATAACGAAGCCTTACAATCACTTTAAGCCGCGAGAATCGTGATCTTTATTCTAAGCAAAAAAATAGCAATTCTAATTTAACCAGATTCGTGCAGCTCTAGTCAGTACCCACTCCCTCGTCTACATCACAATGACCACTAATGAATGCCACCAAGAAAGCCTTCTCTGCTTCTCCATATACACATAAGATCATTTTTCGTACTTCAAACTCCAGAATTTCACTGCTGCCCATGCCCCAAAAACGGGGAGATTCTCCTTCTTCTTTTCCATGACCAAGGATGAGCTCAGGTGTGTTCGTTCGAACACCAATCCAAACCCATCTGAGCTATTAAAGTGGACAGCCAATCATTGGTGGTGAAGGCATCCCCCACAGCCACACGTAAATACACCTCTCGTATGCATGCAACTGAGGGGCGGGGCAGGTCTCCGCTGCCTAGGATTGCTCTGCACACAATCAAGCTGTATTGCCCTCTGAAGCAAAAACGTCAGTGGAACACTTTTCAAGTGGCGGTAGAGAAGTGGCATTCCAGAGGTGATCCTGTCACATCTTAACCACTTAAGGACCGAGCCTCTTTCTGAGATTTGTTTACAAGTTAAAAAACGTTTTTTGCTAGAAAATTACATAGAACCCCCAAACATTATATATTTTTTTTCTAACACCCTAGAGAAGAATACTTTGTTGTTGTAATACTTTCTGTTCTACTGTATTTGCGCAGCGGTCCTACAAAGCGCACTTTTTTTTGGAAAAAATACTTTTTTTGAATAAAAAAAAATAAAAAAACAGTAAAATTTTGCTACATTTTTTTTTTATACTGTGAAAGATAATGTTACGCTGAGTAAATTGATACCCAACATGTCAATGCTTCAAAATTGCGCCCGCTCGTGGAATGGCGACAAACTTTTAGCCTTAAAAATCTCCATGGGTTATGTTTAAAAAAAAATTCTACAGGTTGCATGTTTTGAGTTACAGAGGAGGTCTAGGGCTAGAATTATTGCCATTTCACGTGTGGTTTGAACACCGTTTTTATATGCATTCATAGCTTGGCGAGTTTAAAAATATATTTTTTTATTTATTTACACTGTTCTTTTAAAAAAAAATTAAAAATATGTCACTTTTATTCCTATTATTGTAATAGAAAAAAAAAGCATGACAGGACCTCTTGAATATGAGATCTGGGGTCAAAAAGACATCAGATCTCATATTTACACTAAAATGCAATATTAAAAAATATTAAAAAAAAAGGAAAACAAAAAAAAATAAAAAAGAGAAGAGGATTGTTTAAAAAAAAAAAAAAAGAGGAGAAAAATAAAATGTCTCTAAGAGCTATGGGCGGAAGTGACGTTTTGACGTCGCTTACGCCCTGCAATGGTACAGAGACGGGTCGTCTCCATACCTAACAGGGAGAAGGACCCAATCGCCTCCGCCGCTGCCGGCGGCTCCAGTAAGCGGCAGAATGCACCGGAGCGCGGCGAGAGGGGGGCCCCCTCTCCCGCCACCGATAAAAAAAATCTTGCAGCGAATCCGCCGCAGAGACCACTTTTATCTGAGAGCGGACCGCCTGCTGAAGAAGAGGATACTGAGGTTATGGCAGCTAGCTGCTGCCATAACAATGATATCCCTCTTCAAAATACAGACGTATAACGACGGCGCACGGTCAGTAAGTGGTTAAAGTAGAACTATAGGAAAAACTTTTTTTTTTTTCCCATTTTGGATAGAGTTAAGGCCCGTCGTACACACAATACGAAAATCGGATGGAAAAATTAGTACGGTGCTTTCGACAGCCGGTTTCGCTTTTTCGTCAGACAAAAGCTGGATGTGCACACTATAAAATTTTTTTGTCAGATTAAACTCAACATCCGATTTTCGTTCCATTAGTACGGTTTTTGTAAGAAAAAAAAAAAAATCTTTAGGCGCAAGACTACGCATGTTCAGAAACTAAAGAATACATACAAAAACTATTCAACACGTTACGTCACTTCTGACTTTGTATTGTCTTGTACGAAAATTTTCATATTGTGAGTAACCTCTTCACTGCCTAGTGTGACAGACTCACCCAGGACAGAGGCTATTGGAGGGGACTGAACGCAAGCCTCTTGCCCACCGATTATGGGCCCTAGCATTTGGGGGAATGGTGCTCTCTGTGAGCTGTATGCCTGGGGACCCTGGGGTTGGTGTTACTTTGGATTCAGCTCCATGTCCCCCCAAAAAACAGACTCTGGGAACCCTTTATATGCCATATTAGAATGATAAGACTGAATTATACTGTTGGGACACATCCTGTGAGGAGATGCTAATGTCATCAACTCCACTCACCTGTCTGATGTCAGCTATAATGGGTTTAATGTAAATAAGTTTTTAGTCTAGGTTCTAAGGGTATTCAACTCATTGTTGTTTGTTCTAATTAACCCTGTGTTGATGTTTATGGTAATGTATGTTAATTGAATGAGCTGATCACATTGTCCTCTATACAATGTAGGAGACGGGACGACTCTTATTGGAGCTCATGTTAATTAGGTTAGCTTTGAGTCAGCCTGGTGTATAAATGTATGTGAGATCTCAAATAAAGAAGTTAGTTCTGATGTACTCCCAGACTGGTGTTGTCTAGTTCTTGGGGGTTCCTATAGCCAGATCCATTGGACTCGTGTTCCAGAACTTAGGAAGCGGTATACTAACGGAAGCACTCAAGCGGAGTGTGGGACGTTCCGTGACACCTAGCATGCCACAAAAAACGTCCGGTTGTCCGAAAATCTGAGCGTGTGTATGAGGCTCAAGGGAGGGTTATAACCCCTGTCTGACTTTGTTTTGCCATCTGTGTCCCACAGGAAGTAAGAGTAAATCCCTGAAAACTAAAGGAAAACCTTAAGGGGCCCGCAGAACTAGTGTCTCCATTGGAAGCTTTCCTCTCCATTTTTCTGGGGATAACCCAAAATTTAGGGTTCTCTATTACTGATAGTGGTAAAACAAGACAAATAGAGTGGGTGACTCTCCCTAATGAGGACACAGATAGCAATAAAAACCTAAGGCTAGATTTTGCGGTTTGCAAAAAGAAAGGCACTACAGTCCCTTTAACACGATTTCCTATGGGCCCCGTACACATCAGTGCGTTTTCAGCAGCTGCATTTTTTGTAAAAGATGAAGGACTCTTTTACCCACAGCAGTCTGCATTTGTCTTCCAAAGGCTTCAGTGGAACTGCATCAAAAACATAAGTGTTGCGTATTTGATGCATTTCCACTACATTTTCCACCTGCATGACAACACCTCCCCCTAACAAAATCGCAAAACACATCAAAAACGCATTAAAAACCTTTTAAAAATTCATATAGCGCCAACAGTTTGTGCAGCGCTTTACAACAAGAGGGCAGACAGTGTAGTTACACTACAACTCAATACAGGAGGAATCGGGAGGGGCCCTGCACATTAGAGTTTACTGGCTGATCTTGGTCTTCAAAAAGGAACAGAATGCCAAGGTCTTCAAACATACCGCCAGCACTGACAGAAAAATGCAGCAGTGTTTTGTCCAGGAAAAAAAAACAAAATGAACCCTTGCAAAACTCCTTACAGATCCATTTACATAAAACAATTAAAATAAATACACACGACTTTACATTTTTCCTGGTGCACAATAGCTATGCCTGGGGGAAAAATAAAAATAAAAAGACGAAGGTCACTACAGGTAGCCGGTGTTCTTTGTAGGAATTTCACTGGCTTTGTTTTCACACCCAAATAGTCATTAGGTTTATCTTTTAAATCTCTATAACAGCATAAGAATAACAATTGTGGTGATAAGAATGATAAAACCTCCCATAGCAACCCATCCTTTACAGAGATGAACAGCCAGTTAGGTAGGATATTTTTTTCTTTTCTTTGGCTGGGCTATTTATTGACAATGCCCCAAGAATGTGTCCTAACTTTTGCTAAACAAGTCTATTTTGTAAAAATAAAAGCTATCCTTCTGGCACTGGAGGAAATAATGCGCTCCTGATTAATACAGAACATTACCTGACATTCAATATTTACATAACCTGTTTGTTTTCATCCAGCAATAAGGAACCTTACTGATAAAGCACAAGGCCTCCTAAGGTAGAACGGCAGGGATTCCGGATGAAACAAGGACATTTGGCTGTTGAGGCAGCTTTCATCAGCTCAGGAAAATAACAGACAGAGGGAAAACATACAGACTGGTTTTAAATGGGACATCTACTCAAGACTTTTTTTTTCTAGTTTTAAACTAATGTTGCAAGGTTTAATGGAGGAATCGTAAATGGAAATACTTGATGGGCATAACAGCCTAGTTCCCGAATTGCGCATTTCCCTTTGAAGTTCATAGAGGCAGCATCGAGATGACCAGCCCCACCATGGTGATATCTACATAGGTGTTCGAGGACAGTAGATATTAGAGGAAGCAGAAGTCCAGATCATGAAAGAGGCTACAATGGCCATGGACAGTGGTCCCCAAACTGCTTCTTGCAGGCTGAAAACGGCCCACTGCTTGCCTATATCCAGCCCTTGGGACACTTTCTCCCAATGCTGAATAACTATTCCTCCCACTGCCCAGAATTGCTGAGGAACTAATCCTCCCACTGCCCCCAATGCCGAGGAACTAATCTTCCCACTGCCCCCAATTGCTGAGGAACTAATCCTCTCACTACCCCCAATTGCTGAGGAACTAATCCTCCCACTGCCCCCAATGCCGAGGAACTAATCCTCCCACTGCCCCCAATTGCTGAGGAACTAATCCTCCCACTGCCCCCAATGCCAAGGAACTATTCCTCCCACTGCCCCTAATTTCTGAGGAACTAATCCTCCCACAACCCACAATTGCTGAGGAACTAATCCTCCCACTGCCCCCAAGGCCAAGGAACTATTCCTCCCACTGCCCCCAATTTCTGAGGAACTAATCCTCCCACTACCCCCAATTGCTGAGGAACTATTCCTCCCACTGCCAAGGAACTATTCCTCAAACTGCCCCCAATGCCAAGGAACTATTCCTCCCACTGCCCCCAATTGCTGAGGAACTAATCCTCCCACTGCCCCCAATTGCTGAGGAACTAATCCTCCCACTGCCCCCAATGCCGAGGAACTAATCCTCTCACTGCCCCCAATGCCGAGGAACTAATCCTCTCACTGCCCCCAATTGCTGAGGAACTAATCCTCCCACTGCCCCCAATGCCGAGGAACTAATCCTCTCACTGCCCCCAATTGCTGAGGAACTAATCCTCCCACTGCCCCCAATTGCTGAGGAACTAATCCTCCCTCTGCCCCCAATGCCGAGGAACTATTCCTCCCACTGATACCAATTGCTGAGGAACTAATCCTCCCACTGCCCCCAATGCCGAGGAACTAATGCTCTCACTGCCCCCAATTGCTGAGGAACTAATCCTCCCACTGCCCCCAATTGCTGAGGAACTAATCCTCCCACTGCCCCCAATTGCTGAGGAACTAATCCTCCCTCTGCCCCCAATGCCGAGGAACTATTCCTCCCACTGATACCAAATGCTGAGGAACCATTCCTCCTACTGACACCAATGCTGTGGAACTATTCCTCCCACTGCCCCTAATGCTGAGGAACTATTCTTCTCACTGAAATTCTCCTCCTCAAGTCTAAAGAGCAGTAAACTGGCCCTTTGTTTAGAAAGTTTGGAGACTCCTGCCATAGGAGAAGCCTTCTGCACTAGGGTCACACTCAACCGTAAAAAACTAGAAATGGGCTAAAAACCTTCTGCATTAAAGTGCATCTAAGAACAACAAAATGATGTATTGCAGCTTATAAATCTCTTAGACCTGGCAGCTGTTGATTTGGTCACTAAAATACTTCTCGTCCTAGGGTAACTATGCTAATACACTCCATTGTATCTATAAAACGGGAGCCATAGTTCTCATTCTAGGGCAGAAAACGCCTCTTATCCTCTTTTCCAGTAAGCCTAGTAAACACGATATGAAAAGTGGACGAAAAATACAGCGTTTGGACCAAACATATGATAAGCTGTTCATTAGTACACAGCTTTTGAGAGCCGATCACGACAGTTCATCCGAAATTATCCGAAGGCACAAACAAAAACTATTTCTCATACGATACCAGGTCGTACAATTTTCATTTAAATCAGTACAGTATTTGTCTGAAAATACAATAAATCACTTCCGGAGTTGTATTCCTTCATGAGAATTTTTCCTAAGTTAGAGTAACCTTTTCATTTTCAACAGGGAGCCGAGCATGCAAAAAATAAAACAGATGATCATTCGTCTGATATTCGAATTGTGTGTACGAGGCTTAACATAGATGGAAGAGGTTGTAATGCAACTAATATTAATTCTGGGGAGAATCAACGGCTTTATTTAAGCACCAAATATACCATGAAAAATGTTGTAGTGTTATACTGAACAGTCTAAAAATGCACTAAATAAGAGAAGCAAATAGCAATTACACACTTTAAAGTGCAACTACCATCTCCACACTGAAGGAAGTCATTCTGTGTGCTGTTACTAAAATAAAAAATTATTAAGGGACACCCCTAGTTTCCATAAGATTCACAGACTACCTGTCACGTGCTGTTAAAGCCCAACTTCGAGCAAAAAAGATTCCCATGCAGCGGGGCTGTGCCTGCACTGCACGAGTTAACTGCTCCTTTTAGGAGATTAGAGAACATAAATATACTTGCTTAATCCTCCGATCCTCCCCTTACAAGACCAGTCCCTGCAGCTCCTGCCCCCCTATTGTCTAGTGGTCTTTTGCAGTGGACTATTCCTGATGTCAACACGCCCAAAGACTTGCTCTGGATGTGAAGACATTAGGAACAGTCAACTGCTGGATTGTGGGGGAGCGCCATTTGCCAGAGGAGGAGGATCGGATAAGTATACGGCTTTCTCCCCTGGATGGATGAAACAAGCAGCCCCACTGCATTGTAAAACTTTTTTTCTGCACGGAGTTGGGCTTAAAAAAAATAAATAAATAAATATTATATATCAGTAAGCCTGTAGCAGTATAGCACCCACCAAAAGACTAGAAAAGACTAGCCCCCCCCCCCCCTCTCCTATGTAATGGTGCAGCCCCCAGAGAAACAACATTTTGGGTTTGAGGAACACCTGCACACTCACCCCCACCCCACCATGTATTACTTGATTACTCATTAACCCATCACCAGACCACAGAACTGAAAGAAATTCAGAATCGGCAAATAGTCTTCAGGTGGCTACGGTGGAGCAAATGGGATATTAGCATACCAACTCTAAATAAATGGATTTATTAAATGTAACTCAACTGGTGTTTAGCAAACTGCACGTCCATGTAGAGCAGTGGTTCTCAACCCCTCTAGTGCTGTGCCCCGTTGATAAAATTTCCCAAGTTATGGGGACCCCTAACAGTAAAATTATTTTCGTAGTGTGGGTTGTTCTCCTTTCTTTCCCTTTTATCTCTCTTTATCCTAATTCCTTGTTTTTTCCCCCCATTACTCACTCTAGCTGTCTTTCTTGTTCTTTCTCTTTTTCTTTGTTGCTCCCACGGTTTCCTCTTCCATGTATTCTCCATTTTTATTCCTTCTCTTACTCCTTGGGGGGGGGGGGGGGGGAGATGAGTGGCAGTGCTGGCAGGGAGTTGGGATTAGTGGCCATGCTGGGGGGAGTTCAAAGTCATCTGCTGATCTGAGAACTGTAGTGGGGACTTTTAATGGCAACTATAATCACAGGTAGTGTTACTCACTGTGTCTTCGACTTTGTGGTGTCTCGTAGCAGTGACACCTACACCGAAATCAGGAGATAGGGTCTCCTCCAGCCCCTCCCATTTCGCATTCCTCACCAGTCAGCTGACCTCTAATCTCTGCCCCCCGCCATGCTGTGAACTGAATGGGCGGCTGCGAAGAGGCTGAATAGGCGGCCGCATGCTCCACGAACAGCCCAGCTGGGTAGCCGCATAAAGGTTGGGAGGTCAGGATTCGGTGACCCCTGGCAAATCATCATTCGACCCCCAGGTTGAGAACCACTGATGTAGACTTATATAGGAAAATCTCAACCAGAGTTGAGAATCAGCATAAATTTGCATATTTGTACTAGTAACCAAGAAACCAGCATTTTGAAAAGGAAACAGAAAGTCAGCAATGGTGGCCTCCACATTTCTCTACTAAAGATTTTTTAAGTTACATGCTTTTACTTGCAAGTTTTAAAGTGGTTCTAAAGGCAGAAGGTTTTGGTTTACCTTAAAGCATTCTATGCATTAAGGTAACCAACCTTCAGTGTGCAGCTATATATTTTCTGAAAGCAGAGACCCTGGAGAATAAAATGCCTATTATATACATACAGTACCTTGGTAGACAAGCTGCAAAATTAGGGGTTGGGGGTTGTACACATGCAAAGCATCACAGTGTGGCAAAAATGATCCCCTCTGTTGTACTCGGTGGGCACTACCACCTGTTGCACATGACCGATTCACCTGAATGGGGCAGCAGCAGCACCACCGTGCAAGTTTTTAGGGCTTAAAGCAGGTGGCAGCGAAGCAACGTAATGCCTAAAAGTGTTTCACAAAATTGATGCTTTTATTATGTAGAGCCATCAGTGAAGTGACCGGATATGTCCTGATCTAGATTACAGGTGCAGATGGCTGCTGCTTATGTGTGCGGACCAGAGGATCTCCACCAGCTATATGACATGTACGACTGCACGACACCTGATTGAAGTGAAAGGGAAAGCTGAACTCTGGGAAATTAACCAAACTCCACCATTGTAATAGGCCCCCGCCCTGCAAGGGTTAATGGCTTGTTTAGTCTGACGGTACAGGGATAAAGGCGTGAGGCTTCATTCACACCGGAGAAGTTATGAGGAACGTATAAACAATTTTCATGCTTCCCAGACCATTTTCCTGTGTTTAGATCTTCCTGTATTAAAGCTCAACTCCGAGCATATACAAATTATCTCATGCTGGATCGTGGGGGAGCGCCTCCTGCAGGGAGCAGAGGATCAGTACATGATTTCAGAAAAGTGAGTACACCCCTCACAGGTTTGTATTTTATTCTATCTTTTCATGTGACAACACTGAAGAAATGACACTTTGCTACAATGTAAAGTAGTGAGTGTACAGTTTGTATAACAGTGTAAATTTGCTGTCCCCTCAAAATAACTCAACACACAGCCATTAATGTCTAAACCACTGGCAACAAATGTGAGTACACCCCTAAGTGAAAATGTCCAAATTGGGCCTAATTAGCCATTTTCCCTCCCCGGTGTCATGTGACTCGTTACTGTTACAAGGCCTAAGTAAAACAGTATCACCTCTCCCCTAGACAAAAACGTTAAAAAAGGACAATTTTTATTTATCTGCATGGAGTTGGGCTTTAAAGCAAGTTTAGTTGTATTCAGACCGCACCTAAACGCAGGTAAACACTCCGTGTGAATGGAACCATTAACCCCCTGAAAGTGGTTGTAAAGGCAGAAGTTTTTTCTATCTTAATCCATTCTATGCAAAAACCACAGCAGGTAAGTATGACATGTTTGTTATTTTTATAGCAAAAAATAAATAGAGACTTAATCACTTGAAGGCCAGGCTTTTTCTGGCACTTTTTCTTTACAAGTTTAAATCAGTATTTTTTTTTTTACTAGAAAAATTACTTTTAACCCCCCAAACATTATACTTTTTTTTTTCCACAGAGACCCTAGACCAGTGTTGGTGAACCTTGGCACAACAGATGTTTTGGAACTACATTTCCCATGATGCTCATGCACTCTGCAGTGTAGTTGAGCATCATGGGAAATGTAGTTCCAAAACATCTGGGGTGCCAAGGTTCGCCATCACTGCCCTAGAGAATAAAATGGCAATTGTTGCAATTTTTTATGCCATATAGTATTTGCACAGCAGTTTTTCAAAACGCAAATCTTTTGTTAAAAATTTTGGGCTTATGAGCCGCTCGGAGCTCTTTCAAGAGAAATCTTTAATATCTTTAGCCACAGTCCTGGTAAATGTATATAAAGGCAGGTTTGATGGTGCCAGTGTGAATGAGGTCTATTACTTTATTCCCGGCTCTGATAGGCTTCCTCCATCCACATACAATACACAGTGTATGCGATCGCACCAAGGGAGCACCAACAACTTCGAAAAAAAGAGAACGCTGCTGGAACCTACCTGACAAAAGGAATAGAGTAATACATCTTAGGAGTGGGCCGGGAAGCCAGTCGCCGTGTCCTTAACAACCGATGAGTCATCAGTTGTCAGCGGGCTACCCGCTGAATGTTAAAATAAATAAATAAAATAAAAAAAAGAAGAATTGCCGGCAAAAAAAAAAAAAGAGAGAGAAAAAAACAGCGTGGGGTCCCCCCCCCCCCCCCAAATCCATACCAGGACCCCCATACACCAAAATTAAAAAAAAAAAAAAAAATAATGGTGTGGGGGTCCCCCCAAAATCCATACCAGACCCTTATCTGAGCATGCAGCCCGGCAGGTCAGGAAAGGGAGGGGACGAGCGAGCGCCCCCCCACCGAACCATACCAGGCCCCATGTACCTAAACATGGGGGGATGGGTGCTTTTGGGCAGGGGGGCTGCCGGGGGGGCCACCCCCATACCCCCAAACCCCCCCCCATGTGAATGAGTATGAGTACCCCTACCCATTCATTAAAAAAATAAAAAAATAAAAAGTAGTGTAGTGTTAAAAAATATAGTAGACAGTTTTTGACAAGTCTTTTATTAAAAATATCTTCTTCCTCCGGTCTTCCACCATCTTCTCCCACATCTTCATCCTACGGTCTTCTCCCGAGACCCTGCTTCTTCTTCCGCTCTCCTTCTGTCTTTTTTGCCCGGTGTTGTTCTTCCTCTGCCACCGCTCCAGCCGACGACCCTCCTCTGATTGTGCGCCCCGCTGATCTGTCGGCGCCGATGTCCTGCATTTCTTAAATCACGATGGGGACGTGGCAAGCGGATTAGGCCATCCGGAGGCCACGCCCCCTTGCGACGTCACAGACCCATCATGCCCTGGGCGGTGACATCACAAGGGGGTGTGGCCTCCGGATGACATAATCCGATTGCCCCATCATTATTTAAGAAATGCAGGACATCGGCGCTGACAGATCAGCAGGACGCAGTATCAGAGGAAGGTCGTCGGCAGGAGCGGCGGCAGGGGAAGAACACCAGACAAAGAAGACAGAAGAAGAGCGGAAGAAGAAGCAGGGGGAGAAGGAGAAGACCGGAGGATGACGATGCGGGAGAAGATGTAGGAAGACCGGAGGAAGAAGCGGAGAAGAAGAATTAGAAGATTTTTAATAAAAGACTTGTCAAAAACTGTCTACTGTATTTTTTAACACTACACTACTTTTTTTTAGTGAATGGGTATGGGTACCCCATACTCATTCACATAGGGGGGCGGGATCTGGGGGGCTTCCAGATTCCAATAAGCCCCCTGCCCACAGACCCCAACAACCACCAGGCAAGGGTTGTCGGGAAGAGGCCCTTGTCCCCATCAACATGGGAGCAAGGTGCTTTGGGGTGGGGGGGGCGCAGAGCCCCCCTGCCCCAAAGCACCAATTCCTCCATGTTGAGGGCATGGGTATGGTTCAGGAAGGGGGGGGGGGGCGCTGGCTCGTCCCCTCCCTCTCCTGACCTGCCGGGCTGCATGCTCGAATAAGGGTCTGGTATGGATTTTGGGGGGACCCCTACACCATTTTTTTTCATTTTGGTGTGTGGGTGTCCCTTCAGAAACCATACTAGACCCAAGAGCCTGGTATGGACTTGGGGGGGGACCCCACACTTTTTTTTTTTTCACAATTTTTTTTTTAGCCGGCATTCTTTTTTTTTACATTGAGCGGGAAGCCAGCTGACAGCTGATGACTGATCGGTTAAGGACATGTCGGGCGGCTTCCCAGCCCTCTCCTTAGCAACCAGCTATATACAGTGTAAAAAAAAAATTTTTTAAATGCAAATCGTGGCAAAATCGCAGGAAAAACGTGGTGCGTTTTGGATGCGGGTCCATTGAATTCTATTACATGCAAAACGCTGCATTTTACAGGAAAAAAGTCCCCGACCCTTTCCAAAAAGGCAGAGGCACAAAAATGCATTCATATGAACATGTTGAATAGGAACCCATGTTAAAAAATTTCCCTGCATTTCTGCATAATGCATCAAAAAACGCATTAGTGTGAATCAAGCCTTAGGCCCCTTTCACACGATCGGTCTGACCCAAATCGGACCCTCCATTTACCACTGTGGAGTGGCAGATGTAAACGGACTTGTGTCCATTTACACCAGCCTACCTCCAATCTGATCCACTAAAAAAAAAAAAAAAAAAAAAAAATCAGAAGGGGATTCCTTCCAAAGAGTAGAGTGGGCTGTGCCCGCTCAGCATATACAAGGTGGACACGCAGTCATCGGCCCTCTCTTCTCAACGTGGCCCGCAACCAAGTCACTTAAGTGGCTCTTCAAAAAGGTTGGGCACCCCTGGTCTAAGACAATTCTTTCTTCACACCCCTTGTAAAGAACTTAAAGCCTATCCAAACCCCAAATTTTTTTTTTTTCTTTTCCCCTGTTTGTGTCTACACTTCTTTCTCCATATGGAGGGAGCAATGGCCGTCATCTAGGCTGCACTTCCAACACGTGTTACCTTTGTTCATCTCCATTACATAGGGGGGGGGGGTTGTTGATGGGACTAGTAGTTTGCACTAGGGATGCACCGATACCCCTTTTTTTATCCCCTTTCTGACCAGGCCATTTTTTGCAATACGACACTGCGTTACTTTAACTGACAATTGCGCGGTCGTGCGATGCTGCACACTAATAAAATTGATGTCTTTTTCCCCACAAATAGAGCTTGCTTTTGGTGGTATTTGATCACCTTTGCGGGTTTTATTTTTTGCACTATAAACAAAATAAGGCAGAAAATGTTAGGGAAAAAAAAAAATAAAAAAAAGTAATTTTTTTACATTCTGCTATAAAACATATCCAAAAAAATATATATATATATATATATTTAAAAAGTCAAATTTTCAATACGTAGTCTGCTACATATTTTTGGTAAAAAATAAAAATCCCAATAAACGTATATTGAATGGTTTCAGCAAAAGTTATAGCGTCTACAAACTATGGGATAGATTTAGGGACTTTTTATTTTTTACTAGTAATGGTGGCGATCAGCAATTTCTAGCGGGACTGCGACATTGCAACAGACAAATCTTACACTAAGTGACATTTTCTGGGAACCAGTAACACCAATACAGTGACAGTGCTAAAATAAAAAATTTAAAAAGCGCACTATCACTGTATAAATGACACTGGCAGTGAAGTGGTTAACATCGGGGCAATCAAAGGGTTCAAAGTGTTCCCTATGAGTGCTGTCTAAAGCCTCGTACACACGATACAAAAATCAGAGAGGGATTGTCGTTTGACAGGCTGTTGTCCGAGGTTCTTACAGTTAGTACGCTCCTTTCAACAAATTGTTTTCCCATTTTCGGCCCACAAATGTTGGATGACAGGCTAGTAAATTTTTGTCAAACGACAGCTTCACGTCAGATTTTCGGATGATCAGTACATAAATCCGTCACATAAAAGTCGAAAGTACAAACACGCATGCTCAGAATCAATGCTCACCAAACGCGAAATTAGCAGAAGGGGCCCAAAGGGTGGCGCTCAAGAGCTGAAATTCCTCGTAGTACGTCACTACGTTCATGTTTGTGGTACGACAATTTGTGTAAAGTTAGTATGCAAGACAAGACTCTGGCACACGCTTGGTTGGCCAACAATCGTAGTGTGTACGAGGCTTAAGGCTGGGTTCACACTGAGGAACTGAGCGGCTCACAGCAGGGGGTCCGGTGCGTCTCTATTCACCGTTTCAGGCTGAATTCGGACGTGAAACGAACCAGAAAACACACAGGACTCCTGTGCAATTCGCACTGGTGCCGCTCCAGAGATGTGTGAACCGGCTCCATAGAGAGCCGATCACCATCTCCTGACATGCGAATTGGATGCGGAGAAATTCGCACCCAATTAGCGCTGGTGTGAACCCAGCCTAACTGTGGGGGAAGTGCTTTGACTAAAGGAAAACAGAGATCCGTGTTTCTGCTTAGCAGAAACACAAGATCTCCATTTTCCTCTCTGGCAGAATGGCGGTCTGCCTTGTTTACATAGGCAGACCAATGTTCTGCCACTCTACAAACGATTAGCGGGTTCCCAGCGGACATCACGTCCCCTGGATCCGGTGATTGGCGCGTGCACCCCAGAGTCGAAGAAGACGATCAGGTACGTAATTTTGATCACAGTATATGTACGTGGGGCGGTCCTTAAGCGGTTAAAGAGAGAGAGTACCGATACGTTTGCTCAAGTGCTTGCGATACCAATTACTGATACAGCGTCAGTGTGGTACGATTTGAGCTCATACAAAAATGACTAGGCTCAAATCGCACTGCAAAGAATCGCATGCAATTAGAACAGGAATGCGGTGCGATTGCTGTCCAAATAACATGCGATTTGTCAGGTAGCATGAGCAGTATAAGCTGGTAGTGGGGTGTTCCATGATTGAGGATGGGGGGGGGCGTGCAGTGAGGCTGTATAGGGGATTATAGGTGAGGTCAAGATGGCGGCGCCAGCACCAAATTGAAAAATCGGCTCGGGTGAGGACACCGCTAGATGCCCGGAAAACTCAAGTGCCCCAATATTAAAAGTGACTTAAGCCTGGAGCTCCTCTTGTAGGCTGGGTTCACACTGAAGCACTGAGTGGCTCACAGCAGGGGTCCAGTGCGTCCCCGTTCAATGTTTCAGGTCCGATTTCTGCCTGAATTTTTGGCTGAAGTCGGACCTGAAACAGAGCCAGAAGATGCACAGGACTCCTATGCAATTTGCACCTGAGTCACTCCGGAGATGTGCGAACCGGCTCTGTAGAGAGTCAGTCACAATCTCCTGACATGCGAATTGGATGCTGAAAAATCCACATCCAATTCACAATAGTGTGACCCCAGCCTAATTCTCCCTAATTGGACATAGATTGCAAAAAATAAGCTGACAGAGAGAGACAGAACTCTATCTATCATAGATTTTGTCTATAGTTCAACTTTAACCACTTGCGGACCGCCCACAACATTATACGGCAGCTCTTTAAAAGTGGAATACCATTGTTATGGCACCAGATAGCTGCCATAACCCCGGTATCCTCTTCAAAAGAGGACGGTCCTCTTTCAGATAAAGGTGGTCTCTGTGGCGGATTCGCCGCAAGATCACATTTAATCGGAGCGGGGGAGCCCTCCTCCTGTCACGCTCCGGTCATCTCCACCACTTACTGGAACCGTCGGTAGCGGCGGAGACGATCGCATGTAAAAATGTAAAAAATTATTTTTTAAAGCACCTTATCCTGTCGAGCTCACGCGCAGAAGCAAAAGCGCATACGTAAGTCGTCCCTGCATATGAAAACAATGTTTAAACCACACATCAGGTATCGCCGCAATCGTGAAGAGTGAGAGCAATAATTCTAGCACTAGACCTACTCTAACTCAAAACTGGTAACCTGTAGAAATTTTGAAACGTTGCCTATGGAGATTTTTAAGGGTAAAAGTTTGTTGCCATTCCACAAGCATGCGTAATTTTGAAGCGTAACATGTTGGGTATCAATTTATTCGGCGTAACATTACCTTTTACAATATTAAAAACAAAAAAAAAAAATTGGGCTAAGTTTAGCCTTGGTTCACACCAGAGGCGGCACGACTTGCAGGTCGCCTCACCGAGGCGACCTGCACACGACTGCCCGGGCGACTTGCAAAACGACTTCTGTATAGGAGTCTATGCAAGTCGCCCCAAAAGTCGGTTTCATTGTACTGAACGGGACGCTACTTGTCAGGCGACCGACCTAGGTCGCCTGACAAGTCGTCCTAGTGTGAACCGAGCTTTACTGTTGTCTTATTTTTTAATTCAAAAAAGTGTATTTTTTCCAAAATAATTAAGCCTGCAAGACCGCTGCGCAAATAAGGTGTGATAAAGTATTGCAATGACCGCCATTTTATGCTCTAGGGTGTCTGGAAAAAAATATATATAATGCTTGGGTGTTCCAAATAATTTTCTAGCAAAAAAAAATAATAATTTAAACTTAGAAACATCAAGTCTGAAAAAAAAAAAAGGCTCGGTCGTTAACTAGTTAACCGCTTGCCGACCAGCTCACACCGATATACTTCGGCAGGGCACGTACAGGCAGACTAACATACCTGTACATTGCCCTTTAAGAAGCGGTTCGCAGGCGCACTCGTGCTGCGACCCCCGTGAGTGTGATCGCGGGTCCTGCGGACTCAATGTCTGCGGGCATACCCGTGATCGTCTCACGGAGAGAAAGAACAGGGATATGCTGATGTAAACAAGCATTTCCCCGTTCTGCCTAATGACAGGACACTAATCACCGCTCCCTGTAATCAGGAGCGGTGATCCGTGTCGTGTCACACATAGCCCATCCCCCCCACATTTAGAATCACTCCCTAGGACACACTTAACACCTTCACCGCCAGTCACATTTACACAGTAATCAATGAATATTTAATTGCAATAATCGCTGGAAAAATGTGAATGGTCCCAAAATTGCACCAAAAGTGTCCGATCTGTCCGCCATAATGTCGCAGTCATGATAAAAAAAATAATAAATAATCGCTGATCGCCACCATTACTAGTAATAAAAAAAAAATAAAAAAATTATTAATAAAAAAAATGCCATAAAACTATCCCCTATTTTGTAGACGCTATAACTTTTGCGCAAACCAATCAATAAACGCTTATTGCGACTTTTTTTTACCAAAAATATGTAGAAGAATACATATCGGCCTAAACTGAGGAAAAAAGTTTTTTTATATTTTTTTGGGGGATATTTATTATAGCAAAAAGTAAAAAATAATGTGTTTTTTTTCAAAATTGTCACTATTTTTTTTTTTGTTTATAACACAAAAAATAAAAACCGCAGAGGTGATCAAATACCACCAAAAGAAAGCTCTATTTGTGGGGAAAAAAATGGACGTCAATTTTTTTTGGGAGCAACGTCGCACGACCGCGCAATTGTCAGTTAAAGCGACGCAGTGCCGAATCACAAAAAGAGCTCTGGTCTTTGGGCAACCAAATGGTCAGGTGCTTAAGTGGTTAAGAACTCAGTCACCTGTGTCTGTACACGAGTTCAGCATAACCCTGTGCATGCGAGTTACAGGTGCTCGAGTGCAGTAACCAGCCTGTACAAATCAGTGACAGGCTGTCAGGCACCACAGCACGTCAGAGTGGTTAGACATGAAGAAGAGCGGGTAAGTGGCCCTGGATGCAAACTGTTTGCATCCAGGGACGCTCATCCATCCCTATACAGTTCTAACCACTCAGATATACAGCTCAGGCATCCGACAGCCTGACATTTATTTGCACAGGCTGCTAGCCACCAGCACCTGTGACTTCTGGGCTTGGAAATACAGTAAATTATTGCAGGATACGCCCCTATGTATCCATGTATATGAGCCCTAGGAGGGGGAAATACTACAAATCTGTACATTGAATATAACTGTAACATTAGGCATAAAAAGCAAACATGTCAATTTAAAAGGTTACATCAAAATTTTTTTTTTTTACTAGATCTATTAACATGTATTTGCTGAACATGGTATACTAGCTCTTTAACCAATTCAATACAGTATATTTTCACCCCCTTCCTGCCCAAGCCATTTTTCAGCTTTCAGCGCTGTCGCTTTTTGAATGACAATTGTGCGCTCATACAACAGATTAAATGGTTATCATTTTTTCCCCACAAATAGAGCTTTCTTTTGGTGGTATTTGATCACCTCTGCGGTTTTTATTTTTTGCGCTATAAACAAAAGAATAGTGACAAGTTTGAAAAAAAAAAACATAATTTTTTAATTTTTGCTATAATAAATATCCATTTTTTTTTTCTTTAAAACAAATTTTTTAAAACAAATTTAGGCCAATATGTATTCTTCTACATATTTTTGAAAAAAAAAAAAAAAAAAAAAAAAAAAAAAAAAAAAAAATCGCAATAAGCGTATATTGATTGGTTTGCGCAAAAGTTATAGCATCTACAAAATAGTGGATAGATTTATAACATTTTTTTTTTACTAGTAATGGCGGCGATCTGCGATTTTTATCATGACTGCGATATTGCGGCGGACATATCGGACACTTTTGACACATTTTTGGGACCATTTACATTTATACAGCGATCCGTGCTATAAAAATGCACCGATTACTGTATAAATGTGACTGGCAGGGAAGGGGTTAACACTAGGTGGTGATCGAGGGGTTAACAGTGTTTGCTAGGGAGTGTTTCTAACTGTAGGGGGAGGGGACTCACTAGGGGAGGAGACCGATCGGTGTTCCTCTGTACTGGGAACACACCATCGGTCTCCTCTCCTCTGACAGGACCGTGGATCTGTGTATTTACACACACAGATCCACGGTCCTGCTGTGTTACCGGCAATCGCGGGTGCCCGGCGGATATCGCGGCCACCGGGCACGCGCACCGGGTGCCCAGTGACACGGCGGGAGCGTGCGATCGCCTGCCCGCAACGAGAGCTGCGCCGCCTGGCCGTCAATTGACAGCCGGCGGTCAGCAAGCAGTTAATAATACTAATACGGGAAAAACATTTTTTTTTTAACTTTCTGCTATAAACATCTATATAATATAATATATATATAAAAAAATGCAATTTCTTCATCAATTTAGGCCCCTTCCCACACTTGTACGACCTGAAAGTCGTGCAACTTGAAGCAATGCCTGTGTAATCTTGAGGTGTCGCATTAAAGTCAGGCTTAGGCCCCTTTCACACTTATACGACTTGTACCACGATTTTGTACTGCAAAATCGTATGACAAGTCATTCTCCATGATTTTCAATGACTACCATTCATATTGGCACGACTTTAAGTCGTGCCGACTTGAAAAGTAGTCCCTGCACTACTTTGGTCCAACTTCTATGCGAGTTGTACTCCATAGACCTCAATGTTAAACCCTCAAGTAGCATGCAAATCGTGCCTGAATGATATAGACACGATTTCAGTACGACTTTGTAAGCACAAGCCTGGCTCGCTGATCGGGAAAGGAAAACTTTTTTTTCTTTCGCGATGAGCGACAGGCAGTGCTGACACTTGTCCGGTATGAATCCTGAGGGGGAACGCCGCGCCAAGTTTTAAATGAAAAAACCGGCGTGGGTTCCCCCCCCCGGGGCATACCAGCCCCTTAGGTCTGGTATGGATCTAAGGGGAACCCCCTACGCCGAAAAATCGGCGTGGGGTCCCCCCCAAAATCTATACCAGACCCTTATCCGAGCACGCAGCCCGGCCAGTCAGGAATGGGGGTGGGGACGAGCGAGCGCCCCCCCCCCTCCTGGACCGTACCAGGCCGCATGCCCTCAACATGGGGGGGTGGGTGCTTTGGGGCATGCGGGGCACCCTGCGGGGCCACCCACCCCAAAGCACCTTGTCCCCATGTTGATGAGGACAAGGGCCTCTTCCCGACAACCCTTGCCGTTGATTGTCAGGGTCTACGGCCAGGGGGCTTATCGGAATCTGGGAGCCCCCTTTAATAAGGGGGCCCCAAGATCCCGGCCCCCCACCCTATGTGAATGAGTATGGGTACATCGTACCCTTACCCATTCACCTAGGGAAAAAAAGTGTCAATAAAAAAAACACACTACACAGGTTTTTAAAGTAATTTATTAGGCAGCTCCGGGGTCTTCTTCTGACTTCGGGGGTCCTCTTACGACTTCGGGGGTCTCTCCGGCGTCTCCTCCCGGTGTCCTGATCTCCTCCGCTATGTTCTGCAGCTCAATTGCTAGCGGTGGCCCGGACTTCTGCCTTCTTCCAATGTTGACACGACGCTCTCTCCAGCTGGAATGGTCTCTGAACGCTCAGCAATGGACTTATATAGGCGGTGACCCCGCCCCCTTATGAGGTCACTGTCCCTGGGCATGCTTGGACTGTGCCGTCATAAGCGGGCGTGGTCATCACCCGGTGACCACGCCCCCTAAAACGTCACAGTCCCAGCATGCCCAGGGACTGTGACGGCATAAGGGGGTGGGGTCACCGCCTATATAAGTCTGTTGCGGAGAGCTCAGAGACCATTGCAGCTGGAGAGAGCGTCGTGTCAACATCTCTGGAAGAGAAGAGGGAAGAAGACGATCCAGAAGTCCGGGCCACCGCTGGCAAAAGAGCGGCAGAAGATAGCGGTGGAGCCAGCAGAAGATGCGGACACCGGGAGAAGACGCCGGAGAGACCCCCGAAGTCGGAAGAAGACCCCTGCCTAATAAATTACTTGTGTACTGTGTACAAACCTGTGTACTGTGTTTTTTATTGACACTTTTTTCCCAACGGCCAGGGTTGTCGGGAAGAGGCCCTTGTCCTCATCAACATAGGGACAAGGTGCTTTGGGGTGGGGTGGGCCTGCAGGGCGCCCCCCCAATGCCCCAAAGCCCCCACCCCCCTATGTTGAGGGCATGCAGCCTGGTACGGTCCGGGGGGGGGGGGGCGCTCGCTCGTCCCCAACCCCATTCCTGACCGGCCGGGCTGCGTGCTCGGATAAGGGTCTGGTATGGATTTTGGGGGGACCCCCACGCCGATTTTTCGGCGTAGGGGGTTCCCCTTACAATCCATACCAGACCTAAGGGCCTGGTATGCCCCTGGGGGGGAACCCATGCCAGTTTTTTTATTTAAAACTTGGCGTGGAGTTCCCCCTTATGATTCATACCAACTACTGTATGTTTTCATTTGTTAATGCCAAAAATGTGGCAAAGTCTTACAAAGTAGTACTGCTCCCAAATCGCTGTAAAATCGCGGCAAAATCGCTGTAAAATTGCACAACTTTGAAGTCGTATACGCGTAAAAGGGGCATAAAGTAGTGCAGGGACTACTCTGAAGTCGCACAGATATGAACGGTACTCATTGGAAATCATGGGGTACAATTTGTAATGTGACTTTGCAGTCCCAAGTCACAGGATAAGTGTGTGCAAGGGGCCTTAGGCCAATACAGTGAGGGGAAAAAAGTATTTGATCTCCTGCTGATTTTGTACGTTAGCTAGGGGTGTGCATCTTCACTGCTCTCATGATTCGTTTTGATTACGATTATCTGGTCAACGATTCGATTTGATTCCGCGATGCATCACGATTACCGACGAGCTCCCACTTCCGCTTGGGCCGCCAAGGCGGCCCTTCCACCCTGCAATCTTCTGGGAGACATCACAGTTCCCAAAAGATTGCCCAGCTATGCAGGACAGCGCAGTGAGACATGCGCACCCGGCTGTGAAGCTGCAAGCTGGGTGGGAGATGATTTTACTAGGGGAAGGCATGGAACCTAGTCCCTGCTTTACAAGAACACTGGATCTATGCATAATCACAGCAGGAGCGAGCTGCTGATGGCACGCATTTGCGTCAGATACTCGGGGTCACGTACATATATATAATACACACATCTCAAGTCTCCTGCGACTCACAGGATACTCCCGCATTTGATGGCGGGCTCACGGACACCCGCAGCCCCACGATCTCCCAGCTGAGCCTGCACTGCCACTCAGCCTGGAGTAATCACAAACAGTGGGTGTCTCCCGCTGTGTCATGCAGCTGCAGTCTTAACTGTTCGACGGCCGTCCACTGTAACAAAGCCCCGCCTCCTCATCCATGATAGCCGGAACACTGATTCAATTACCCAGCATTGTATCAGCGTTCAGTTGACCATCTATCATGGATGAGGAGGCGGGGCTTTGTTACAGTGGACGGCCGTCGAACAGTTAAGACTGCAGCTGCATGACACAGCGGGAGACACCCACTGTGTGTATTCAAGGTACTGGCGGGATGAGTGTGACACAACATTATCTTTAAAGTAATATTTTATTATAGTATTTTATTATGGGGGGGGGGGGTTTCAGCACGGAGCGTGACCTCCCTGAAATGAGCTTGCCATCTCCCTGAAATTAGTTTTTGTAGGTTGGGATGTCTGTGTAATAATAAATATATATACACACACACACATACACACACACACACACGTGATCCTGCGCACAGCTGCCGCCCTATAGCAGTAAAACTGCTATAGTGCGGTCGGCAAGTGGTTATTAGTCACTGAAAAGTGAATAGGTAACACAAATACACTGCAATGTATATATAGAGGAGAGTCACACAGAAGGCAGCAGTGAGCTGTTAGAAGATCAGATACATGCAGCTCATTCATTCTGAGTTTCTCTCTCTTTCAGTGCATCTTACCAGTATAATACGGCGTAAAAAAAATTCAGTTAATTATTTTCTTCTGTCAGTACACCGATGTATTCAACACCTACTAATTCCTAATATTATTGTCAGTCAGATAAAATCACAATGTGAACCTGTGTAATCAGCCCTTCGCCACTCTTAGAGCGGTGATAATTAGAATGACTCTGCCTTAGGCTGCATGGCTGGGTGAAAGGTGAATGTGCGCGGCTGGAACGCTTGCATAATTAAGCTGACAAACACCCAGTTACGTTTAAAATGTGTCTAATGGTTTGGTAATGGATAACTAAATATGTTAGTAGGATGATCTAATCACTTAATAAACTTCCTCTCCTAGCTGAAGAATAGGTACATACAGCCGCCATGCCCGGGTTCTATAGGATCTCTAGTAGTTCCAGTTTTCCCACCACAATCCAACAACAGACGTTTGCCCGATCTGTCCCCAGTACAGAGCGTATTTGGAAGGATTCGTATGCAGGAGGTCACACTTTCAAATATGAAGCATTTATGCCATTGTATAATCCTCTGAACATATATCAGCAGGCTGCAAATATTGTATGACTTGGCATTGTTCTCTTCTGCTGCAACAGGGAAACACCGAGCATAGCACTCCAAAGAGATCAGATTTCACTGTGCACATGAGGTAAAAACAAAATGGCTTCCTCAGAAAATCACCAGAAACCTTGTGGATGTCCCAGGGAGAACCATTCATTTCAACCACAATATTGTCACAAGATATTAGGTGTATTTAATGCCTTTTAGAAATGTTCTTTACCTGTAAAAGCTTCTCTTGTGTAGACATCCAAAAGCCTCAAAACTGCTGCTGGGTGCCGCCATCTTGGGTGGGAGGTCAGTAGTGTCAGCAGACTCCGATGACGCTCATGTGACAATCTTTTCTATTTCTAAAGGTGCACCGAATGGAAGTTTTGGTGCCGAAATTGAAAATGCAGGATGCACTTGGCCGAAAACCAAAAATGATTTTTTTTAAAGAGGAGTTCCACCAATTTAAAAGTCCGCATATACAAAAAGTGTAGCTGCTGACTTTTAATAATTGAAACACTTCCCTGTCCCACAGTCCAGCGATGCGGGCGCACGAAGCCTCGCTCCTCTCCGCGACCCCAGCATTCTAACTGTGGGTGCCCAGCTGTGGCTGTGCGCATGTGCAATCCGTGCAGTGAATGGACGGGCAATCTTCTGGGACTTGTGACGTGTCCCAGAAGATTGCAGGGAGGGGGGAGAGGTAATCTTCCTTCCGGAATTCTTGGGTGGAACTCCGCTTTAAAAAATGTTTATAAATAAAATTGTATTATACTCGACTTTTTAAATTAGTATCAATTCAAATGAATTTGTCGGCCATTATTGGAACCTTTAGCGCAAGAAAAGCTCAAAAAAAAATAAAAAAATGTAGTCCTTTAAAAATTCTATGCATGTTTTTACACTGGTCTGTTGTGGTGTTAAAATCTAGCTTGATGCATTTTTGGTCAGGAAAAAACAAAAACAATAAAAAAAACAAAAAACAAACGAAAAACACACAAAAACCGCGCTTCCCAGTTCTATTGCATTAAAAATGCAGCAAGAACACATCATTAACGCACCTGTGTTACGTTTTTGATTCACATGTCCTATGAAAAAAAACACCATAAGCACAGTAATCATGATAAGAAAAGAAAAGAAAATCGGCTCAAAATCACGCTGCGTTTTCGGTGCCATTATCGGCACCTTTTCTCTCAATTAGTGTATATTGATTGGTTAAAAGTTATAGCGTCTACAAACTATGAGAGAGATAGAGAGATAGAGAGATAGATAGAGATATAGAGATATAGAGATAGAGAGATAGAGAGATAGAGAGATAGATAGAGATATAGAGATAGATAGAGATATAGAGATAGATAGAGATATATATATATATATATATATATATATATATATATATATATATATATATATATATATATATATATATATATATATATATATATATATATATATATATATACACATACACACACACACTCGAGTATAAGTCGTTCCGAGTACAAGACGAGGGTGAGAAATGCACAGCTACTGTAAATGGAAAAGAGGGTCAACAATGCCCATTTGCAGCATCACTGTGCCCATTTGCATGCCTCACTGTGCCCATTTGCAGCCATAGGTCCCCCGAACTTCAAACTTGGTAGTCAAGGGTTCCTAGATGCCCTCTAGCTGCAGCCAAAATTTGGGGTCTCTGAACCCAAAGGGTCCCGAAATGACATTGCTGCAGATAGACACAGTTGACCGAATTTGGGGCCCCGTATCTCGGGGCCACTTAGTGCTAAGAACCCCAAATTTGGTATGCAAACCCAGTGGAACTAGCACCAAGTGGCCACGAGATACAGGGCCCCAAAAATCAGTTCAGAAAATGTCAAGCACTTTTCTGCAGCAGAGAATGACATTTCCTGAACCAGTTTTGGGGCCCCGTATCTCAGGGCCACTTGGTGCTAGGAACCCAAGCTTCGGATATGTTATGGGACCAGGTCCACTGGGTTTGCACACCAAATTTGGGGTTCCTAGCACTAAGTGGCCCTGAGATATGGGGCCCCAAAATCGGTTCAGAAAATGTCAAGCACTTTTCTGCAGCAGAGAATGACATTTTCCGAACCGATTTTGGGGCCCCATATCTCGGGACCACTTAGTGCTAGCAACTTTATCTTTGGATATGTTGTGGTACTAGGTCCACTGGGTTTGCATACCAAATTTCTTTCTAGCACCAAGTGGCCCTGAGATACGGGGCCCCAAAGTCAGTTCGGAAAATTAAGTATAAGTCGAGGGGGGCACTTTCAGCACAAAAAAATGTGCTGAAAAATTCGACTTATACTCGAATATATATATATATATATATATATATATATATATATATATATATATATATATATATATATATATATATATATATATATATATATATATATACATATACATACACACACACACACATATACACATATATACACACACATACATACATACGGTATATATTTACACATACAAACATACACACTCTGTTTGTAGACGCTATAACTTTTGCCAAACCAATCAATATACACTAATTGGAATCATTTTTTTTTTTTTGCCAAAGACATGTAAACAGAATGAATTATGAATTTTGGCCTAAATGTATTTAGAAGTTTGTTTGTTTTTTTCATTTTTTGTTTTTTTATTGGATAGGTTTTATAGCAGAAAGTAAAAATGATATTGTGCCAGGACAAGTCTGATCATTGGAGGAGAGCAGGCTGAGTTCCCAGCATAGCTAGAGAACTGAACGCGCTGTGCTCTCATGCTTAGTGTGGTCAGTTTTTAACAGGAAAGCAGAGGGACTGGCAGGAACACCAGGGATTTCACACAAAGGAGGCAACAGAACAGGATACTTTCTCATACAAGTACAAGGTACAGCAGGCACATATCAAGAATATAAAATGTTGGATTTACATATTCTTTAAATTACTGCCTTCTGAAAATTTGAATTTTCTGGCTGCCATGCTGATCCCATGAATTCAATCAATTCTATTTCACTGGCCCAGAACAAGTGCATACATAATGAGTTCCGACTTCAATAGGACTTTACATTTGCCTGAGACGGTATCCAGAATTCATTAAAGACGAGTAATCACCATGGCAACCAAACATTCAGCTTTTATCAGGAAAAGGCCTAAAGTGACAGACTTCAAATTTCATGGGAAGTTTCCTTTAAGGCTCAGACAGGGACACACCAAAGTAATCTCCTCTGGGGGCAAGGACTGTTGGGAAGAAATATACTTATGTGTAATATGTTGGCATCAGTTAAAATGTGCATCGAGTCAATAAATAAAAATAAAGGCCTTACCTGGAAGCACATGGTTCAGGATTTATGGTCTCCATAGACACAGCAAGCTGTCACCATGATAGTAACGTCAATCAATGGATTGAGAAGTCAATACATAAGTTTAGAATGTCACCCCAGCTCTCCAAGGTTTATTAGGCCCTAATTTGACAGATATTTTGAAAGGAGGGATTGGCAGATTGTTGAGTCCTGCCATGAGTGTATGCGTTCGCTTCTGCACGCGAGCTCAGCAGGACGGGGCGCGTTTAAAAAAAAAAAATTTTCATATTTAAATTTTATTTTTTATTTTTACACTGTTCTTTAAAAAAAATAATAATAATAATAATTGTGTCATGTTTACTTTTAAAAATGTAAATATCCCTTGTAATAGAAAAAAAAAAAGCATGACCTCTTAAATATGAGATCTGGGGTCAAAAAGACCTCAAATTTACACTAAAATGCAATAAAAAAATAAAATAAAAAATTAAACGTCATTTTAAAAAAATAAATAAATGTCTCTTTAAGAGCAATGGTATGGAGACAGGTGGGGGCCATCTTCCCCCCACTCGTCTCCATGCCAAGCCATAAAGGAGGACCAGATCGCCTCCGCCGCTACCTACGGCTCCAGTTAGCGGCGGAGGGCACCAGAAAGCGGCGGGAGGGGCGCCCCTCTCCCGCCGCCGATAAAAGTTATCTTGCAGAGAATCCGCCGCAGAGACCACTTTTAGCTGAGAATGGACCGCTCACTGAAGAAGAGGATGCCGGGGTTATGGCAGCTAGCTGCTGCCATAACAACGATATCCCTCTTCAAACTGCCGACGTATATCGGCGTGAGACGGTCCGGACGTGGTTAATGATGCATTTCAATGCATTTGAAATGGGAGGTGCGTTTTTTTAACCGACCAAACATGTAGCATGCAGGATTTTTAACACCACAATGGAATCGCAACGGACCAGTGTGAAGACACACATAACATTTAAAGGGATACATTTTTCTTGAGCTTTTCTTGCGCTAAAAAGGTGGCAAGAATGACCGACGATAAATTCATATTCATTTAAATTGATGATATTGGATTAAAAGTTGAATACAATTATATATATAATAAAAAAAAAAAAGGGATTTTTTTCTACTCACCGTAATATCCCTTTCTCTGAGTTCATTGACGGACACAGCTTCTAATCTTGACCTTAGGGTTATATCACCACCTTTAGGAGTAGGACTATGCAGAAATAACAAAACAAGCACAGCACCGCCCAGGGGCGGTCCCTGTTGGTAGTAACCCCTCCCCCCACTCTGCTACAGGCAGCTCAGTTCGTAACAAGCAGTACAAACATATACAGGAGGGGTGGGTGCTGTGTCTGTCAATGAACTCAGAGAAAGGGATTTTACAGTGAGTAGAAAAAAAAAATCCTTTTCTCTTTCGTTCATTGATGGACACAGCACTTCTAATGTTGACCTTAGGGACATCCCAAAGCAGTGCCACAATGAGGGGTGGGAACATAAACCAAGGAAACATAAAATAACCTCCATCCAGAGTCCCCCGTAAGGGGAGCCAAAAAACCTCAGACGGGCGCCTGCAAAACTTTGCTGCCGAAACACGCATCCACCTTGTAAAATTTGGTAAAAGTGTGTACTGACGACCAGGTAGCCACCTTACATACTTGAGAAATGGACGATTGATGCCGGAACGCCCAGGAAGCACTAACTGCCCTGGTAGAATGCGCCGTGATGGGAAAGTGGAGCACCCACCCCTTAATGGCATACGCCTGGACAATAATCAGTCTGATCCACCGAGAAATAGTGGCCGATGAAACCGCCAGGACCTTCCTTGGACTGTTCACAGTTACAAACAGTGAATCCAACTTACGAAAAGGAGCCGTAACCGACAGATACACATGGAGAGCCTGAACTACATCCAAAGAGTGCAAAGCGACCTCCTTGGGGTGAGACGGTCGAGGACACAAAGAAGGAAGCACAATGTTCTCATTCAGATGAAAGGCAGATACCACCTTAAGGAGAAAGGAGGGATGCAGATGCAGCACCGCCTTATCCTTGTGAAGAACCAAATAAGGAGACTTACACGTCAAGGCCGTCAGCTCAGAAGTGAGTAAAGGGATCTCTTTAATGTCCTTGAACGGCGGCTTCTGAACTACCAGGTTTAGATCCCACGGAAGCAGCGGTGGACGTACCGGGGGAGCTACATGTCGAACCCCCTGAATAAAAGTACACACCAACGAGTGGGCAGCCAAAGGTCACTGAAAAAAAAAAAAAAAAAAAAGACAGCCAGAGCCGATATTTACCCCTTGATAGTGCTCAAAGCAAGCTTCTGATCAACCCCACGCTGCAGAAACACCAGGATCCTAGACACCGAAAAGGAACGTGGATGCCACCCCACAGTCTCGCACAACGAGATGTAAGCCTTCCAGGTGCGATGATAAATTTTCCGTGAAGTGGACTTACGTGCCCTCAACATAGTGGGAATCACAGAAGCCGACAACCCCCGGTCTTTCAGCACCTGGCTTTCAATAGCCAGGCTGTTAAAGCCAGAGACGGTAAAGCAGGGTGGAATATGGGACCCTGGTGGAGGTGCACCGGTAGCCGCCAGGGAATGTCCGCCGCCATCCGTACCATGGACGCTGAGGCCAATCCGGAGCAATCAGAATTACCGGAATTCCCTCGGCCTCCGGACAAAATTAGTCCACCAGTCTGTAAACCACCAAAGGCAACCCCCCCACCCGCAAGTCGGGCAGGGGTAAACCTTCATGTGGAAGAGGACTTGTTTGGCTTGCGATGCCAAGGGCGCTTTTGCCCATCCGTGGGAGTCTTGATGGGCTGGGAATGCTTCCTACGATGCCTACGATGGGGGTCCTTGCCTTTTTTGGACTGTGGGAGAAAAGTACTTTTAACCCTAGTAATGTCCTTAATAATGTCATCCAGAGAGGCTCCAAATAGCCTCCCACCCTGGAAAGGCAAATCCGCCAAAGCCTTCTTAGACGTCTGGTCCGCCGGCCTGCCTAAGCAGCTGGCGAAGAACCATGGCTGACATGGAAACCTTAGAAAGTAACGGGGCCGTGTCCAAGGCCGCATCACAGACATACCTAAGTCCCTGCACTAACTGGTCTGCCAGTTCCACACAGACTAGGGATGCTTGCTCATTACCCAACTCATGGTGTAATAGCTTAGCCCATTCAGATATGCCTCGTTTCCACTGAGCGGATCGGTTCAGTTTGGTGCTGTACGGAAAGCTATTTTGAGTGTTTCCATTATGAAAGCGGCCCATACAACCGAACCGAACTGCACCATTCTGGGTCCTGCTTCAGATGTGGGGCCATAGAAAATGGTACGGTACGGTTAGGGCGGAGCTACGATACATTCCACTGATTGGCGGACGTGTGACGCCATGCTAGGCATTTTTTCTAAACCCACGTATGGCCGACTTGCAGTGGAAACGCTCACCTGAATAGGCCGGACCATTCTAGGCCTTCCAAACTGTACCGACCCGAACCGATCCTCTCAGTGGAAACGAGGAAACAACCGGAGGGGAAGCCCATTTCTTCAAATAAACTCTCTTCAACAGGTGTAACGCAACGAAAAACGCCTTGGAACTGAAAAAGGACCGCTGCAGTCGTTCCCAATCCTTGTAAATAAACTTATCAAAATAAGGTAAGGAAACACCTTAGCGGTGCGGACCAGCTTGTGCGACCCTAAAGGGTTCGACACTTCTGCAGACGCCCCTACCGGATCCTCAATTTTCAAAGTATCGTGCACCGTCGTAATGAGAGGACTCCTCCTCGCTGTACGAAGGATCAGGGGCCGCATCATCCGAACCCTCCAGGCAGGGGCTGCCTGCCACGGCGGAGCCCGAGTCCAGATCAGAGTCCTCCCCAGAAGATGGAGGGGGAAGGGGACGTTCTTACCCGCCTCACGCCCGCACGCCATCTCAACCCAGGAGGAGAGGAAGGATTCCAGGACTGCCGACAAAGGGTCCAGGGGCACCGCACACCCAGAGGGGCCAGCTGCTGTCACGGGGATGTCGGGGGGCACCTGCTTCAGATGCCATAGCGTTCCACACTCGACCGGACACTACCAGGGACCGAACTCCCACTAGGGAGAGAGAAAAGCAGACCACCTTCCTAGCTGCCTCAGACTGGGAGACCCCCAGAAGGGCTCATCGCCCTGACCTCCAAGGAGGAGTGCTGTACTGTCCGTCCTGTGCAGATGGGAAAACCATGGGGAAATCCGCGCTCTTGCCTGGCTTCAAATACAGGGACTAGTGCTAGAGGACCAGCCAAGAACTCCCCACAAGGCTACAAGAAGATGGCCCCTGGCCACGCTTCCACAGATAGAGCCAGAATGCCCTGAGTTCACAAAAAAAGGCCGCTGTGGCTTCGAGAAAATGGCCGCCAGCCGCGCTCCTGCAAATAGAGCCCGAGTTCCCTGAGACCACAGGAAAATGGCCGCTGACCACGAGAAAAATGGCTGCCGCCAAAGCTTCAGCAAACAGAACCTGAGTGTCCTGAGACCACAGGAAAATGGCCGCCGACTATGAAAACATGAGACAGACGCCAGACGCCACTCCCAGCACTACATACAGAGACCGCCTGGAGGGGACCTTCAAGCCAGGTAATCCAGCGGTGCAGCCGTGGGGTGGGGGGGGAAGTGAGAGGGGGAGGGAAGAAAATACCCCAAAACCAAGCACCCCAGGGAGTACCCAGCTGCTCCATCGTGCCTGGACCGGGCCGGTGGAGCTCAAACTTACATGTCCAGCAGGGATTGCGGGTCTCACTCACCGGACAGATCCACTTCCCACCTAGACAGTGTGGCTGTCGGCCGTGGCAACCCAGACGTTAGGTGCCTGGTTAAATGCGTCCCGACTCAGCGTGGAGCTTAGGTCTGTGCGCCCTCAGCGGACAAGCTGGGGAGACTACCAGGATCTATAATATACAGCCTGTCACCCAGCCCAGCAGTTGATTGCAGGTTCTTAAAAAAAAATGAAAATAAATAAAATAAAACTAAAAAGGACCACAGGTCCCAGCAGGGAGCCAGGTCCTTCTAGACTAGGCACAAAAAAAAATTGCTGACTGTAGCAGAGTGGGGGGGTTACTACCAATAGGGACTGCCCCTGGGCGGTGCTGTGCTTGTTTTGTTATTTCTGCATAGTCCTACTCCTAAAAGGTGGTGATATAACCCTAAAGGTCAAGATTAGAAGTGCTGTGTCCGTCAATGAATGAAAGAGAAGTATTTTTTTTAAAAACTCATTCCTCGGTTTTCGGACAAGTGCATCCTACATGTTTGTTACCAAAATTTCCATTCTGTGTACCTCTAAAACAAGGGCAGAAAACCATCCCCAAAACATGGGTGTTTGATGCTCCTCTGCATCTAACACCCATGTCAATGTGGCCTAATTCTATGGCCAGCTTAGAAAGTTAATTTTTAAAAAAATAATACGTAAAAAGTTTCTTAAACCCAAGTCCAAATCTGCAACCAATTCTGACAACTGCATGGCTGGGTATCTGGCCAGAGTGGAATGATGAACAAAATGGAAAGTAAATCCAGTAGTAAGATATTGAGAACACAGACGTATTGTCTTCCTCACCCAACTTGCCCACTTTGTTATCCATTTACAGCTACTCCGTCACTTAAAGTGTTACTAAACCCACAACAGTACAATCAGTCTGTATATGCAGTAAAGCATGCTTGTTATACTCACTGTGGAACCTAAAAGGGACAATTCTCTGCATGGTGTAAAAAGGCAGTTTGATCCTGTCTTCTCAGTTCCTCCCCTTTTTCCACAGTCCCAAAACCATCTCCTGCTAGAACTGAAGCTAGGGGACAAGATGCACATGCTCAGTTTGGTGTGTTGCTAGTTTTTTTTGTTTTTTTTTTATTGGGAGAGCGCATGTGATCAGCACAGGGCCAATCAGCACTGTCCAGACAGGGGGTCAGGGGTCCTGCATCCTCATAGGACAGTCAGAGGAGAATGAAAACTCCTCCTACAAGCTTTAACCAGACACTGTTAGAAGTCACAAGACTGCTCTAACTGCTGGTGAGAAAAGGTATATAGCAGTCCATATTTACTAAAATAATTGCATTTCCATGTTCTGTGGGAGACCAGATATGGTGAATGCAGGGTCCTGGGTTTAGTAATGATTTAAATAACAGTTGAAATACAAGATATACCAACATAGATGTAAATACTCACCTTTTCTTTTGCCAATGGCAATGTTCAGCAAGTGTCAGTCTACTGTGTTCATGAGAAGGAAGTGTCACCAGCACACCAGGATCTCCAAAATTGGGTCCAAAAACTTTAAGCACATAGTATCAAAAAAATAAACAGAAGCAACGTTTTGGAGCCACGCAGTACCCCTTCATCAGGTAGGTCACATGCCTGATGAAGGGGTCCTCCGTGGCTCCGAAACGTCGCTTCTTTATTTTTTTGATACTATGTGATTAAAGTTTTGGACCCAATTTTGGAGATCCTGGTGTGCTGGTGACACTTCCTTCTCATGATTGCAGTTGGTTCCAGCCATTTGTCATTTCAGAACCAAATCTAAGATGCAGCCGCTTGTGCAGGAACGTGTGCGTTGGGAGTATTGCATTGGAAGTCTGTGTCCATCACACTCTGTAGTTCCTTCTGCCAAACTCCATGTCACCACAAGACACAGGGGGTCAGCAGCCGGAACAGAGGGGGGTGCTGAGAGAGATACACTCCCCAAAGTGTTGGCTTCTGAAGAGTGGTTTTACACAGAGCAACCCCGATCCTTCTCTTCCCGGGTCCCCCACCAGCGCTCCTGCTCCCCCCCCGCCAAATGTCCCCACAACAGGCCGCTTGCTATGGGGGCACTCTTGGATGCCTGCGCCCAAGCCAGCTCTAGGTGTTCTTTGACACACAGAACACGGCTCAACCTCTCCACTCTCTCCTCACTGGCTGTGACTGACAGCAGCACGAGCCAAAAGGTCCAGCTGCTGCCTCTTTGTCCAATGAGCAGGGAGAAAGCCACTGAGCTTGTGCACTTTGCTGGATCGAGATCAGGTTCAGATAAAGTATTATGTGGGGGGACCGCATGCATAAGGCTTTTTTTTTTTTTACTTTAAGGCTCGGTTCGCATACGAGTCACATGCTTGCTGGTTCACCGTTTCAGGTCCGCGGTGCCATTAGCTCCCTCTGCTGTCAAAGTCAGTCAGCTAGCCAATGAGAATAGAAAGAGGGCGGGGCCAAGACGCAGCTCTGTGTCTGAATGGACACAGGGAGCTGTGACTCGGATTGGGGTGCCTCCATAGCAAGCTGCTTGCTGTGGGGGCACCCAACAGGAGGGAGGGGCCAGGAGCAGAGAAGAGGGACCTGAGAAGAGGAGGATCCGGGCTGCTCTGTGCAAAATCACTACATAGAGCAGGGAAGTATAACATTTTCATTTTATTTTTTTAATTAAAAACAACCAAGAGACTTTACAATCACTTTAAGGTAAAAAAGTAAAAATCTGCCTTTAGAACCCTTAAGGGGTTAAACTGAATGAGGCCCCAGCTAATAATTGGTAAAAGGTTACAATTCCTTTTACTGATAATAGACAACCCAAATTTCATTAAATTTCTAATGAATCAGACAAAATTTGAGCCATGGGTGTCCCTGCAAGCAGCAAAAATTGATTTCAGCACGATTTAAAACCCGCATTTCAGTCCGACTTCAGGGGCGATTTAAAAGACATCTGTGCGGGTTCATACACAGATGTCTAATGAATTCACCCCCAAAGTCGCCAAAAGTAGTGCAGGAATTACTTTTGGAAATCGTTGCCGCGCCTCAAAGTAAGCGTCACACAGATTAGGACAGTGACGTTGCCGGCAATAGGCTGCAATTTGAATTGTCAAAATCGCGCCGATGTGAACAGGGTCTTAAAGTCAGCTGAGCCAGCTGGCAAATTATCAGTTGAACAGTGAACTACAGAGCATCCTATAAGATGCAGTCACTGTTTGGGTGTTCAGGCAGCTGCCTGAAACAAAAATGTCATCTATTAGCGTTGGAGAAACTAACCAATTTTCTCTCGCTCAGTGGCATGCTCATGGGATTTCTGCCTGATGTACAGGCTGTACCATTCAGCATCTCACTGACAATGTTCATTCCTTTTGGCCAACAGGCAGGACAAGCATCAAAGCAACATTTTCACTGACACGTCATGAATGCATTTAAAAGACGCCACACATCCAGAACAGGGGGGGGGGGGGGGGGACACAAAACGTAACAATGCATTATAAACATTTGGGTAAATATCTCCATTCCACAACATGCATGAAACCAACATGCACTGCTGCCCATACAGGAGGTGACACTGGGTTTCGTCTGGATTTGATTCGGGATGAACAATGATTGAATATGAAACATTGGACAAACACATGTCAGCACTAGATTTTGAAGTGCGACCAAATCATCTTTTCTAGTCTTCAGTAGAAAATGAAAAAAAAAAAAAAAAAGTGTTAGAACCTCTGTCAAGTTTTTGTCATGCCTGTGCTCCGGTTTTGAATATTCGCTCACTTTGTTTTAACTTAAGCCCTCAGAACAGAAATTAAGGGGAAAATATAGAATTTTTAATTTGTCACTAGTAAGACAGCGGTAAGATAGAAATCTCCCAAAAGGTAACATGCTCTGATCACTCTCTGCAACAGAAGGGACTCCCCAGGGGAACCAACTGACAGAGGCCCTAACCCCCCCCCCCCCCCCCCAAAGATTTGGCTGCAATACAACTGTAAATATTCCTTTCAAAAAGGTTTGTAAAATGCTCATAAATACAAATTTTAATAAATAGTGAAGTCAACTAAGAAACACATGAACAAAATCTTGAGCCTATTTGCACATATGTATTATTTATTGGAATCAATAGAAAAGCATCAAAATGCATGCCGAAGTTGATGCGGGTTATAATGCATTGCTGTTCATCAGGACTCGTGGTGACGTGCGCTTTGTGATTCCATTGATTTGAATGAGGGGGGGGGGGGGGTTGTAGTAAAAATCCAACCTTTGTGATTTTTCCATTTGTTTAGAGTTGGATTTACAACGATGAATTTTTCTTGAATGTGTTTTCCACTGAGGTCAATGAAAACGCACTTCAACACATGCATTAAAATGGGAGGTCAACATGCCGGGATGTGCAATTAAGAACCACTGCACACTGGAAGGGTCACTAAAATCCATGTTTATTGTATAAGAAATCTAAAAGGCATTGTAATAACAGTTCCCGCCCTAGGACCACCCCCAACGCTTTTCATAGAGATCTGACATTGCAATGCCTGCAGATGTCTCATACAATAAATATGGAATTTTGTAACCCTTCTGGTGTTCAGCAGCTCTCCATTTCTACATTGAGTTTATGAGTATGGACAGCTCAACTTACTTCCAGCACTTGGTGTTCAAGTGGCAATGGAGAGGAGCAGCTTGGAGTGGAGAGCTGCTTGTCAATGTCACCCAAACACCAGGATGTGTATTGACACTCCATGTAAAGTACACCTAATGTGTGTTGACATGCCTTTTAATACATTGCCATTGGATTTCAATGCAAACCGCATCCAGGCGAAAACACATAGGGATAAAATGCCCTATGGGGTCCTAAATCCTGACTGTCCAAGTTGCCCATCACCACCAGATTCTCACCAGATTTAAATTTTTGCCGGCAAGTATAAATAAATTTGACTCAATACGTCTCTGCTAGCCAGCAACTCCAGTTTTGTGAATACTTATTCACAACTAAATTAATTCTACAGTACTGTATATACACATAAAAGGACAGCAGCATAAATTACATAATTTGTTTTGCATTATAAGGCAAAAGCATTACAGAGATCTACTTTTGAGCATCAGCATTTGGAAAAAATGACTGATGAAAATGGAATTATTGGTCACAAAAACATTAAAGTGGACCTGTCACTCTGCAGTAGATACAACAGAACAGTGGGTACTAGGCCGGTATAATTTGGACTGTTATAGTGTAAGGTTTTTTTCCCTATATACAACCTGAAATTTGCCATGGCAGTACTAGGCCAAGAGGTACTCAGGTGGGACTAGTAATGCTATGACCGAGAAGCTATCCCTCCAGTTTCCTCTTTGAAACTCCCTTGGTTTCCATCAGTTTTACGAGGATATTAGTACCAGTTGCACCCCAGCCAAGCTTTCCAGCACTGCCATGACAACATTCATCAAAGAAGGTTACGATACAAGGAAACCAGCATTGAAATATCCATTTGAAAATCACCATCAAACCTAACCATTTGACCATCTGAGATCATCTGGGACCATCCTAGAGCAGTTTCTCAACTCTGTGGAACCCCCGTGGTTCCTCCAGGGGTTGTTAGTGGTTCCTTAAGCAATGAACGATTTCTGCCTCAGATAAGTATCCACTTACATCACTGATTTTTTAACCCTCTATAAAAAAGGGGGTAATTCTTCCCACTGACCATCACACTAATGTATAATGGAGTCGTGGATCGATATATAGTAATTGTTGTTAGCAGGGTTCTCTGAGACCGGAAAGTTATTTCAAGGGTTCCTCTATATTGAAAAAGGTTGAGAAAGGCTTTCCTAGAGTCTCGTGTGATTTTTACCCTAAGGCTCCATTCACACCTGAGCGTAGCAATTTACTAGCGTTTTTAGAGCTTTTTTCTAAGCATTTTTGCAGCTTTTTACAAGTGTTTTAAAGCATTTTAGTGTACTACAAGCGTTTTACAGCTTTAGGCATTTTGTTTAGCCAATAGAAAGCACTAGGGGTAGGATAGGGAAAGGGAATTGGGGTGGAGAGCTGCTGTTTGGGCAGAAAACTAGCGACAAAATGCACAAGTTAGGCATTTCTATTCAAGTCTAGGGGGCGAAAAATGCTTTAATCTGCCAAAAAGAAGCTCATGTACTTTTTTGAGCAACAGGTGTTTTGCTTCAGGCTAAAGAACACTCAAATGTGAACAAGGGCCATTGAAATGAAAGGGATTTGGCTTGTTGAGCATTTTAGAGGTACAAGCTTCAAAGCCGAAAATCACTCAGGTGTGAACGGGGCCCAAGTACTTGGCTGGAGATGATAGTTATTAATTATAAAGTAATACAGTGGGTATAAAAAAAGAATCAACCCCCTCCTTTAAAATTACATTTTGTTGCTTTGCAGCCTGAAATGACAGACACCATTTCGGTTTATGCAGCTGTATTTACTCAGTGCAACTTATACCATCCAAGTGAAAGATATAACACCAATATATGTCAGAAAAAAATAAAAAAATATAAATTCAAAAGCAGAATTGTTGAGTTGGAAAAAAGGATCTCCTCCCTTGGGTGAGTATTTTGTTGAACCACCCTTTACTTTAATTCTAGCCTTTAGTCTGTTGGGATATGTCTCTACTAACTTTGCACATGTAGACTTTGCAATATTTGCCAACTCTTCAAGTTCAGTTAATTCATTTGTGGACTGCATTAAAGTAATTCCACAGATTTTCAATGGGGTTCAAGTCTGGACTCCAACTAGGCCATGCAAGGACATTCACCTTTTTTCCTTCAACCACTGTGTGGTCATTTTTGCTGTGTTTTGGGTCATTGTCATGTAGGGAGGCACACCTTCCCAACTAAAAAACTTTCTGGCAGAGGGCAGAAGATTTGCCTGAAGAAAGCAACTTTATTTTACCCAATCCATTTTTCTTCTATCCTAACAAGTGCTCCAGTCCCTGCTGCAGAGAAACACTCCCATAACAGGATATTACCACCTCCATGCTTTACTGTAGGAATGGTGTGATTTGGATGGTGAGCTGTATTGGATTTCTACCAGACATCATTTGGTGTCGAGGCCAATTAATTCAATTTTAGTCTCATCTAAACATAACTTTTTCCATGTGGCCTCAGAATCTTCAAGGTTAGTTTTGGCAAAGCTCAGTTGTGACTGCATGTGGCCTTTGAGGAGTGGCTGTTTTCTTGCAACCCTTTCATACAAGCCACATTTGTGGAGAATTTGTGATCTTGTCGTCACGTGCAAACAATGACCACTTTTTGTCATAAATTCCTGCAACTGCTTCAGAGTTGCTATAGACCTCTTGATAGCCTCCCCGATCAGTTTCCTCTAGAATCTTTAATCCAGTTTAGAGCAACATTCTGATCCAGGGAGGGTTTGTGATGTACCAAATACCTTCCACTTCAATAATAGATTTAGACGCCACTGTGCTTCTAGGCATAAAGCCTTTGAATTGTTTTTGTATCCTTCTCCTGACTTGTGCCTGTCCACAACTTAATTCTGGAGATCTTTTGACAGTGCCTTGCCACCCATAGTTGGTTGTTTGCTTCAGTTGCACTACCAGGGCTTGAAAAGCTCCAGGAAAGCCCCTTTCATGCAGAGCTAATCAAAATGACCACAGCTGATCACAGTTGAAAGTCAAATGGCTTTGTGTGCCATCGAGAAGGGGGATTAGCTACACCTGAGTTTACACGTCATTTTTAGGAGGGCGGGGTGATCCCTTTTCCAACTCTGCGATTCTGTTTTTGATTTTTTTCTGACATGTTGGTGTTATAACATCCAAGTGAAAGATTTAAGCCGCACTGAGTAAATACAGCTAGATAAAACAAAAACGGTGTGATTATACCTACTGTAAATTGTAACCGCTTTGTTGCTCATTTTTGATTATATACCATATTTTTCGCACCATAAGACGCACTTTTTTCCCCCAAAAAAATGGGGGAAAATGTCCGTGTCTTATGGGGCGAATACTGACCAGGCACTGCCCCCCCGCATCAGAATATCGGTGCTCGACTTCTGTGAAGGAGAGAGGACAGGATGTGAGGCAGACCCTTGCAGGGGCATACCAATTAGGAGCAGGGGGAAGTGGTCTGCCCCGGGTACAAAAACATGGGGGGGGGGGGGTCAGCGGCGTTGCCAAGGTGGTGCGCTCCCCACCCAGATGAGTTGACACCCACCAGATGTGACACCATCCCGCGGCGGCAAGAGCCCTGGCTGTTTTTTTTTTTTTTCAGCCGGAACACCCCTGGCGCCGTGGTCTGGTCCAGTCTTACTTCCTGCTCCTTCCACCGGCAGCTGCTGCTGCAAACTGCAAAATGTCCCCAAGTCCTCCTTCCTAGCTGCTGCCTGCGTGTGTCTGAGGCTGAGAGCCAGCCAACCAGCCAGTGAGCGAGCAAGCCAGCCAGCGGGGATTGTGGATTGTAATGGCAGTGTCCTCCACTACCTGAAGTAAGCTGTTGATGAGGGGGAGGGAGGTGTGGGTTGGCATGGTATCCACTGCCCAGTCACCTGAGCTGTTGTTATAGAAGAGGCTGAAGAGGTATTTGTGTCTGCCCCGTCACCCTGAGCTGATCTGGGAGGGGGGGGGGGGGTTGCTGTGTCCACCACCACCCAGGTATAGTGTAGCTGAGCTGATTTGATGGGTGGTGGAGACACAGTAATACCACCCCCTACCTATAGTAGTATGATATTAAATATTTTAGGACACCATTTATTTCAGAATTTTTTTTTCTTGTTTTCCTCCTCTAAAACCTAGGTGCGTCCTATGGTCAGGTGCATCTTATGGTGCGAAAAATACGGTATATGTGAGAACAGCGAGACTGAGACGTGGTGAAGTTACTCAAGGTGGTGCCATTTGTTGGTGATTTTTCTATGGATATCTTGTATTTACCACAGTGTGTGCTTCCTAATCTCCTGCTATTTTTTTTCCTGGTTTCCCTAATTCAGAGAAAATAAACTACATTATTTAAATGGCAAAGAAATACAAGGTTTGTGCTTTACTTCTTAAAATGCTTTAACTGGATGGAAAAAAATAAATTATTAAAAAAAAAAAAGTAGGCAGTCTAAGGTTTTCCATTCTAATTATGACTACCAAGAGGAGACAGGTTCACTTTAGCTGAAAAATGGAAGAATTAGGCACAAAAGGACGACATGCTCACTCACTAAATGTCAAAAATAAAATTGGTGGCATGACACATGACATGTTGTGCACGGACACAAGTTGGCTGCATGATAAACACCTTACCGTGTAAATGCCAATTCTACAAACAGCGTAAGAGATCTGGAGGCATTCTGATACTGTCTAAAAATTTAAAAGACAAGACAAGACATGGTCACCTCTGAGCAGCCCAACCGCTGGCCAGAACATCATGAAAATGTGACCACACAACAGACAAATTTATAAGCAAGTCTATTATGCCCGGCCGCCAGGCTGCAGCTGACAATACCCCGAGCCTTGCAGTAGTTCAGTAGTCGAAGAGCTGCAGGTTATCCAACTTTTTACACTCACATCTCCTGTCGGAAGAAAAAAGGCTTTATTTTGAACATGTTGAAATGCAAGACCTGACAGCTTTCGGCAAACTTCAAGCATCAGTACATTTTTTTTTTTTTGTAATTGATAGTACACCAAAGATAACTCAAGAAGCTCTGTACCATAAGTGACCATATAACAACAGTTAACAGAAAATACTTTGCATGCACAACAAGATGCTTTACAATTGTACTACATTATCACAACCCGGTAATTGTAAATGGGCCCCAATGCAGCAGAATTCATGGCAACTGTATTTTTTCACCACAGAGCACAAAACCCCATCACCATTCTTTGTGGTGTGTAGTGAAGGTGTGTTGTGTGAGCCATGAAGTGCCACTCAAAAGGAATGGCAATACAGATACATATATTGTTGCGGTGTACTGTGGTAAACCTGTAGTACGATACGCGTTCCTGCAGTGCTGTAGATGTAAACTGACCCTTATAGAAATACAACTTTTTTTGTTTTCTTTAAATAAAGTTAAAATTATCCAAAATCCAATTCAGAGAAAATATTGAATATTTTGGGGGCATCATTCCCCCCCTCGTCTCATTTTAAGTAATTAGGTCTAACCTGGTAAAGAAAAAAGTTCAAACTAAATCTGTATTAGGCGGACCTCCAGGTATGATTTTTATTGCATAGTAAGTGCCTTGAAAACGTATTTATACCCCTTGAAAAACTTTCCACATTTTGTCACGTAAATGTATTTTATTGGGATTTTATGTGATAGACCAACACAAAGTGGCACATAATTGTGAAGTGGAAGGAAAATGATTTTTCAATTTGTTTACAAATAAATATCTGAAAAGTGTGGTGTGCATTGGTATTCAGCCCCCTTTACTCCAGTACCCCTAACTAAAATCTAGTGTAACCAATTGCCTTCAGAAGTCACCTAATTAGAAAATGGAGTCCACCTGTGTGTATATTAATCTCAGTATAAATACAGCTGTTCTGTGAAGCTCTCAGAGGTTTGTTAGAGAACCTTAGTGAACAAACAGCATCATGAAGGCCAAAATGAACACATCAGAGGGGTGAGGGATAAAGTTGTGGAGAAGTTTAAAGCAGGGTTAGGTTATAAAAAAACTATATATATATATATATATATATATATATATATATATATATATATATATATATATATATATATATATATATATATATATATATATATATATATATATATATATCCCCCAATCTTTGAACATCTCACGGAGCTTTGTTCAATTTATCATCCGAAAATGGAAAGAGTATGGCACAACCGCAAAGCAAACCTACCAAGACATGGCCATCCACCTAAACTGACAGGCCGGCCAAGTAGAACATTAATCAGAGAAGCAGCCAAGAGTCCTATGGTAACTCTGGAGATCAGGTGGGAGAATTTGTCCACAGGACAACTATTAGTCGTGCTCTCCACAAATCTGGCCTTTATGAAAGAGTGGCAAAAAAGAGAGCCAATGTTGAAAGAAAACCATAAGAAGTCCCGTTTGTAGTTTGCGAGAAGCCATTTGGGAGACACAGCAAAAATTGAACTTTTTGGCCTAGAAGCAAAATGCTATGTGCAGCGGAAATCTAACACTGCACATCACCCTGAACACACAATCCCCCACCGTGAAACATGGTGGTGGCGGCATCATCATGTTGTGGGGATGATTTTCTTCAGCAGAGACAGGGAAGCTGGTCAGAGTTGATTGGAAGTTGGATGGAGCCAAGTACAGGGCAATCTTAGAAGAAAACCACTAATGCCGCGTACACATGGTCTGACTTTTCGGCTACAAAAGTCAGACAGCCCGTCCGACAGACTTTCGACAAACTTTCTTACGAACGGACTTGCCTACATACGATCACACAAAAGTCCGACGGATTCGTACGTGATGACGTACACTGGACTAAAATAAGGAAGTTGATAGCCAGTAGCCAATAGCTGCCCTAGCGTGGGTTTTTGTCCGTCGGACGCACACAGACAAGCGGATTTCTGGGTCCGGCGGAGTTACGACGTAAAAATTTGAAGCATGTTCCAAATCTAAAGTCCATCAGATTTGCGGCTGGAAAAGTCCGCTGAAAGTCCGGGGAAGCCCACACACGATCGGATTGTCCGCCAGATTTGGTCCGTCGGCGTCCGTTGGACTTTTGCAGACGAAAAGTCCGACCGTGTGTACGCGGCATTAGTGTCTGCAAAAGACTTAACTGGGGAGGAGGTTCACCTTTCAGCAGGACAGCGACCCTAAACATACAGCTAGAGCAGGGGATAGTCGTTTGCTCAGCACTGCTGCCATTCATAGAATGCTTTTTATTCTTTTCAATGGATACAAGGTGTACCCCAGTTGGACAGGGAGGGGAACATGAAGTCACTGCCCTCCCCTCCACCTCATCCAGAGAACACCTTGTTTTTATTAAAAAATACAGGATGTTCTGCTGATGGCTGCAGTGCTGAGCAAGTGACCCCCTGAATAAGCTATGGCCTGCCTTACTTTCAAAGTGCTTGACGCAACCCCAGAAATTCTAAATAAAATTTCCAAGTTTTCTTAAAGCTCCCCTCCAACAAGACAGTCCACAGACATGGCAATAACCACCAAGGCACTAATCAGTTGATGGCAGTACAGTAAACGTCCAGGTGTGCCTTATTTACAGAGGTTCAGTGGGTACACCTTGGAGAGGAGATCTGTGGTGAAGGCAAGTGCAGGCACCGCCTGGTGTTTATTACTCTTGCGTTTGTCACAAATAGGAGGTTTGACAATTGAACAAAGGAGAAGTAATCTGCTGTAAACTTTTTTGGAATTTGACAATATCCCGAGGCTGATGTGAGCTCGGTAGTCGGCAGTAGAGTAGGTAAGAGATACGAGCACAGGTCTATGGCTATTTTTAACAGCTCCATTAGTCAAAAACAACTAAAAAGTTGGCATGCTAGAATTATATGTGCATACATAAGATATATATTACAAGAAAAACTTTCATAGCAGAAGCCTTTCCATCATATTAGAGCCCCTCTTGACATCAGAGTCCACCTTTCACATTAAAAGCCCCCCAAACACTCCAGAGTACCTGTACCTATCAAAGTCCCTCCTTAAACAGGGTCCCTATCAAGAAGAATAGAGGCTAACTGATCTGAAACCCCAGTCTGAGGATAGTCCCTGACCCCAGCTGCGGGCCAAATAAAATCTCGTAGCAGGTCAGATTTAGCTCATGGGACACAGTTTGAAGACCCCCAATTTAGACAATTATTTAGCCTAAGGTGGTATTAACCACTTGCCCTCCGGTAGGTTAACCCCTCTTCATGACCAGGCCATTTTTTGCGATACAGCACTGCAGTACTTTTACTGACAATTGCGCGGCCATGTGACGCTGTATTAAAGTTAAAATGTATGCCCTCCACCCCCACAAATAGAGCTTTTTGGTGGCATTTGATCACCTCTGCAGTTTTTGTTTTGTTTTTTATAGTGCAAAAAATAACACAAGATAATTTTCTTACTTTCTGCTATAAAACATGTCCAATAAAAAAATTTAAAAAAAAATTAAAATAAAAAGGTCTTCAAATTTAGGCCAATATGTATTCTGCTAAAAAATAAATAAATCCCAATAAGCGTATATTGATTGGTTTGCGCAAAAGTTATAGCGTCTACAAGCTATGGAATATATTTATGGAATTTTTACTTTTACTAGTAATGGCAGCAATCAACAACATACAGCGGGACTGCAACATTGCGGCAGACAAAACTGACACTAAGGCGCTTTACAGGCGCTATAGCGCTAAAAAAAGCGACTGCAAAGCATGTTTCCCGTCACTCCAGTGTGAAAGCCCCAGTGCTTTCACACTGGAGCGGTGCGCTGGCAGGGCGCCAAAAAAAATGTCCTGCAAGCAGCATCTTTGGGGCGCTTTAGGAGCGGTGTACACACCGCTCTTAAAGAGCCGGCAAAGCACTGCTGTAGCGGCACTTTTAACCCTTTGAGGCCGTTAGCGGGGGTTAAAGGTGCCCCGCTAGCGGCTGAAAAGTGCTGCAAAAACTACGGTAAAGCGCTGCTAGAAATAGCAGCGCTTTACCGCCAACGCCCGCCTGAGTGTGAAAGGGCACTAAGTGACACTTTATGGGGACCAGTGCTAAAAATATGCACAGTCATTGTACTAATGACATTGGGATGGAAGGGATTAACATCAGGGGTGATCAAAGGGTTAAACAAGTGCCTAGGGAGTGCTTACTAACTGTGTGGGAGGTGCTTGTACTGTGGGAAGGCAGAGATCCGTGTTCCTGCTTAGCCCAAAAGCAAACATTATAGCATCTTACCACTTTTAGATGTGATAGCTGCATTAGTTTTCCTTTCTAGGCTTGCTTTCTTCTATTATTTTTCTGGTGACCCTGCTAGTAGTTTTTTTTTTTTTTTAAATAAAAAGAACAGGCTCTCCAGCAGAAAGTATTAGTTACAGAGATGAGACATTGTAGGGTTGCTTACAATGATCAGCTTTTATGTAAAATCTTTATCCCAAAAGAAAAAACATGTTCTAACAGCTTATCTAAGGGTATTTTCACACTGGAGGCTTCGGCTAAGCTATTTTTAGCTTAGTTTTTGCATCGCTTTTCGGTCGCTAGCCCCCGCTAGCGGCCGATGAAGGGATTAATAGCACCCCTGCCCAATGTTTTCAAACAGCAGGGGCGCATTAGGAACGGTGTATACACCGCTTCTAAAGTGCCCCAAAGGTGCTGCTTGCAGGACTTTTAACATCCCGTAAGCGCACCGCTCCAGTGTGAAAGCACTCGGGCTTCCACACTGGAGTGACAGGAGAGGCGCTTTACGGGCGCTATTTTTAGCTTTAAAATGCCTGTAAAGTGCCTCAGTGTGAAAGAAGCCTTACTTTAGCGTGAGCTGGAGTGTCGTCAATGTGTATCTAAATCTGCTAGTACATCCAACACTCCCCTCACCCCAGATTGACAATGCTGCTGTCCCCTGTGCTTCACCCAGAGAGAAGGCACTCTGAAGCCTCGTACATGCGATCGGAGTTTTGGCTGGGAATTGTGTGATGACAGATCGTTTGCCTAAAATCCGACGGTTAGTACGCTCCAGACAATTTTCGGCGGACAACTGTCTGTTGTCAGATTTTCTTATAGCGTGTACACAAGTCCGTCACACAAAAGTCCAAAGTACAAACACGCATGCTCGGAATCAATGCTCAAACATAACATTAGCAGAAGGTGCCCAAAGGGTGGTGCTCAAGAGCTGAAATTCCACGTAGTACATCACTAGGTTCGTGTTTGTTGGCCGACAATTGTGTGCCGTTAGTATGCAAGACAAAATCCAGGCACACACCCTTCGGACAAAAGTCTGACGCTTTGTTGGCCAACCATCTGATCGTGTGTACGAGGCTTAAAGCAGGTCATAGAGAAGAGATTTTCTTTCCTGCAACTACAAAAAGGAAAAAAGGGAAAAAAAAAAAAAAAGGAATAGAGGAAAAATAAATAAATAAAAAAAAAGGAGGGAAAAAGACTGCTTGATTCACCCATCAACACAGTCAATGTAGATGGGGGAATCCCTCCCGCAGAGCTATGGTTGGGAGCCGTCCCTGCCGAGAGAACACAGTGATTACTGCTAGAGGCTATACCCCCCGATAACTGCATGCTAAAAATCCAACATGCTGGTTGTACCCAAGTAGATTGATGTATCGACTTTGGTACAATCAGCCTGTTCATAGATGGATTGAATCTTGGCTGGTCTCTGCTGAACAGGCAGAGATTTGATCTATCTATTGCCAGTTTAATACAGGAGGTGTGTTACTGGCCAGGTCACCAGGTGAAAAAAAAAAAAAAAAAGAAAACCAAATGCAGCCACCACATCCAATAATGGGAAAGCTGCAATGTATATATTTTAGTTTTGGGTTAAATACCCCAAAAAAAGAAAAAACGGCTTTTTGTATTCTCTAGCAGGAGAATGTGCTGGTGGATTATGTTATTGTTCCTTACTATGGTTTCTACTGAAACAAGACGTAGCTCTTTCTACAATTCAACTGAAAGATACTAAAAGTTGCCATTAACAAAAAAGGTGGACAAACCTCACTGCCAACTCATGCCTGGGGAAAGTTGCAGGACAAAAGTCACCTGACCTGGTCCATTAGTAGAAGTTCTTATCCCCGTCATGGGAGATCTTTTATTACATCAAACATTCCGAAGGCCGATCATGTGATTGTGCAGCCATTTAACCAGATCACCGTGATGATAATGTGACAAGTGTATCAGAAGAATACAAGGACAACGACTTGTTCACTGAACTCCAGAGAATGACCAGTAAAACCCACAATAGACAGAACTCCAAAGAACGCATGGCCCGGGTTTGTGAATACAGAAAGTGTAAAGAATTGCAGACCCTCCCAATAAACAATGTTTATAGAGGATTAGAGGTGGCAGGTTTAGTTATACAGAAATGCAATACAATATACAAAAGGGGATCATGCAGAATTGCTGTATAATCAGCAAAGGGAGGATAAAGCTTAGTATTAGAACATGCAGCTAGCGGGGCTCATATATAAAAAGTTCTGGATGCAGGAGTGTCGCTCTGTCAGCATTCTCTTCTCGGGAGGAGGGGGGACCAGAGTAGCATCAGGCATGGCTTAAAGCAGTATTAAACCCAAAAGCAAAAAAGTTATATTGCAGCTTGCCAATCCTTTAGATATGTTTTTGTCCAATAAAAAAAAAAAAAAATCATAAGACTACACATGCTCAGAAAACGAACTACTGAACCAGAAACAGCTGTGTAGGAGGCTTAAAACTGGGTGAGAAACAGCTAATGTCTTCTACTAAAGGTGAGGTTGTAGAAGACAGTTTCATGTCCCAGGTCATACATCATGGCAAGACTGAGCACAGCAACAAGCCACAAGGTGGTTCTACTGCATGAGCAAGGTCTCTCCCAGGCAAGGATTTCACAGCAGACTGGGGTTCCAAGATGTGCTGTCTAAGCTCTTTTGAAGAAGCATAAACTGGCAACGTTGAGGACCATAGATGCACTGGTAGGCTGAGGAAACTTAATGCAGCAGATGAAAGACACATCATGCTTACTTCCCTTCGACATCGGAAGAAGTCCAGCAGTGGCATCACCATAGAACTGGTGGAATTCAGTGGGACCCAGGTATACCCATCTACTGTCCGCAGAAGTCTGGCCAGAGATGGCCTTCATGAAACAATTGCGCCCAAAAAGCCATACCTCCAATGTGGAAATAAGCCTAAGCGAATCAACTATGCACGGAAACATAGGAACCTGGTTTGCAGGAAAAAAAGGCAGCAGGCACTCTAGACTGATGAGTCAAACGTTGAAATGTTTGACTGTAGTAGGAGGCAGTTTGTTCATTGAAGGGCTGGAGAGCGGTATAACAAGAAGTGTCTGCAGGCAACGGTGAAGCATGGTGAAGGTGCAAGGCTGGGACTGCATTTCTACAAATGGAGTGGGAAATTTGGTCAGGATCAATGGTGTCCTCAATGCTGAGGAATACAGGCAGATACTTATTCCATCATGCAATACCATCAGGGAGGTGTGTGATTGGCCCCAGATTTATTCTGCAAGCAGGACAACAACCCCAAAACATACAGCCAATGTCATTAAAAACTAACTTTAGGGTAAAGAACAACACCACGGAGTCCTGAAAGTGATAGTTCCCGAGCCCTGATCTTCTCATCAAATCAGTCTGGGATTACATTACATGAAGAGACAGAAGGATGTGAGGCAGCCTACATTCACAGAAGAAGATCTGTGGTTAGTTCTCCAAGATGTTGTTTGGAACAATCTACCTGCCGGGTTCCTGCAACTTGTGTGCAAGTGTACTTAGAATTGAAGAACTGATGTGGTTATGAAGGCAAAGGGCGGTCACACCAAATATTGGATAGGATTTCTCTACATTTTAGTATCCATTTTGTGAATTGATAAAAAATTAAAAAAAAAAATTAAAAAAAAAAAAATCACACAGTTAATTATTAACATTATTTTTAAAAGCATTCGTTTTCAGCATTTTTACCCACCCACCTAAAACGTTTGCACTAAAGGCCGGATGTGGCCCATAGCTTAGAAATTTGGAAGGCATGATGAAGCTACACTTGGTTTTTAAAATGTACCTAGACCCAGAACAATTATTTGCAGATCGGATTTTTTTTTCTATTTTAAAGCAGAGGTCCCGTAATTTTTTTTTTTTTTTAAAGTCAGCAGCTACTGACTTTTAAAATATGGATACTTACTTGTCCAGGGCGCCCGCAATGTCAGCACCCGGGGCCGAACTGTTCCTTGATCCTCAGATGCTGCTGCCGCTGCCATCTTCGGTGAGGGAATCAGGAAAAGAAGCCTTGCAGCTTCACTTCCTGGTTCCCTACTGCGCATGCGCGAGTTGCGCTGCTCAATGCGAATGGTCCCTGCTGTCTCTAGGACCTGTGTGTGTCCCAGCAGACAGTGCGGGGGGACGGAAAGAGGCGTAGACTCCCGCGGGAGTCTATGCTCGGAAGTGGGTGCAAATACCTGTCTTAGAAGCAGCCTTTTGCATTAAAGTGTTACTAAACCTTAAAACGTTTACCTTAGTTCATTGCTTGCATGAAGGTAAAAAAAAAAAAAAAAAAGAAGTTTTTAGTGTCCCTGTGTGAAGGGGAAGAGAGGGGAGAAGAGATCAACGCTGTGCAGGGCTGCATCTTTTCCCCCCTTACTTCCTCTTTACACTGCATTCGAGCAGCTGCAGGACCCATTGGCTCTTTCTGCTGTCAGAGGAAGTGGGGGACGGGCCTAAGTCCTGCTGTGTAAGTCTATGGAGCGCGGCTCTATAGACACACAGCTCGGGAGTGCAGGGACTACGCTCTCCCTATAGCAAGTGGCTGGCTATGGTAGTCACGCAGAAGAGGAGGAGCAGAGATCGCTGCCAGGGACCCCAGAAGAGGAGGATCGGGCCCCGCTCTGAGCAATACAACTGGAGTTTGATAACACTTAAAAAAGTGGTTGTTAACCCACTTCTATGAAATCTCATCTCCTCTGCACCTTAACAAAATGTGTCCCTGTGTTCTGTACTGATATAAGCTCTGCTCTGGATCAGCCAGGTTTTTAGGGTATACAAGGGGGGGGGGGGGCAAATGACACAGCACAGGAACAGAATCTGGGGTTTTTTCTTTTTTTGGGGGGGGGGGGTGTAAATGCTTTAAAGTTCTAGGCTTGTTCAACTTATTTTTTTTTAATGCAAGAAAATAACACACACACAATTTTATAATAAATCAGTGCTGGAAAATAATGGTGGCCACACAAAATATTGACACTTTGGGGTGGGGGGTGTACTTTTGTGAGAATATGTGAGATAGATAGAGATATAGATAGAGATATAGATATATATATATATATATATCTATATCTCTATCTATCTCACATATTCTCACAAAAGTACACCCCCCACCCCAAAGTGTCAATATTTTGTGTGGCCACCATTACTTTCCAGCACTGACTTAACCCTCTTGGCCATGGAGTTCACCAGAGCTTCACAGGTTGCCACTGGAGTCCTCTTCCACTCCTCCATGATGACATCACAGAGCTGGTGGATGTTGGAGACCTTGCGCTCCTCCACCTTCCATTTGAGGATGACCCACAGATGCTCAATAGGGTTTAGGTCTGGAGACATGCTTGGTCAGTCCATCACCTTTAACCTCAGCTTCTTTGGCAAGGCAGTGGTCGTCTTGGAGGCACAGGGTCGTTATGTTAGAATACCGGCCTGCAGCCCAGTCTCTGAAGGGAGAGGATCATGCTCTGCTTCAGTATGTCACAGTACATGTTGGCATTCATGGTTCCCTCAATGAACTGTAGCTCCCCAATGCCGGTAGAATTCATGCAGCCCCAGACCATGACACTCCCACCACCATGCTTGACTGTGGGCAAGACACACTTGTCTTTGTACTCCTCACCTGGTTGCCGCCATACATGCTTGACACCATCTGAACCAAATAAGTTTATCTTGGTCTCATCAGACAAGTAAACCATGTCCTTAGTCTGCTTGTCTTCAGCAAACTGTTTGCGGGCTTTCTTGGGGGATCATCTTTAGAAGAGGCTTCCTTCTGGGACAACAGCCATGCAGACCAATTTGATGCAGTGTGCGCCGTATGGTCTGAGCACTGACAGGCTGACCTCCCACCCCTTCAACCTCTGCAGCAATGCTGGCAGCACTCATACGTCTATTTCCCAAAGACAACCTCAGGATATGACGCTGAGCACGTGCACTCAACTTCTTTGGTCGACCATGGCGAGGCCTGTTTTGAGTGGAACCTGTCCTGTTAAACTGCTGTATGGTCTTGGCCACCGTGCTGCAGCTCAGTTTCAGGGTCTTGGCGATCTTCTTATAGCCTAGGCCAGTGGTTCTCAACTCCAGTCCTCATGACCCACCAACAGGCCAGGTTTTATGTATTACCTTGGGGAGATGCAGACTAGAATACTGCAATCACTGAGCAGCAAATTATAGCACCTGTCATGTATTTCAGTTATCTTGCAAACCTGGCCTGTTAGTGGGTCCTGAGGACGGGAGTTGAGAACCACTGGCCTAGGCCATCTTTATGTAGAGCAACAATTCTTTTCAGATCCTCAGAGATTTCTTTGCCATGGAGGTGGCATGTTGAACTTTCAGTGATCAGTATGAGAGCGATAACACCAAATTTAACACACCTGCTTCCCATTCACACCTGAGACCTTGTAACAGTAACGAGCCACATGACAACGGAGAGGGAAAATGGCTAATTGGGCCCAATTTGGACATTTGCACTTAGGGGTGTACTCACTTTTGTTGCCAGCAGTTTAGACATTAAATGGCTGTGTGTTGAGTTATTTTGGAGGGGACAACATCACAAAGCCCTGGTTCACACTGATGCTACTTTGAAATCGCGATACTTCACATGAAGTAGCGCGATTTCAAAGTAGCAAGGTCAGCGTGATTTCAGGTGCTACTTGATAAACATCTGTGTGGCTTCATGCATAGATGTCTATTGAAGTCGCACCTGAAAAATCAGCAAAAATAATGCAGGAACTACTTTTGCAAATCAGTGCGGTGCTGCAAAATCGGTGTCGCATCGATTGGAACAGTGCCATTGCCTCCAATAGGCTGTGACTTGTCATACGATACTGATCTCTCAAATCGCATGACAAAATCGCTCCAACGTAAACCTCGGCAAAAGGTAGCTTTATTCTCTAAAACACATTATGTAAGCCAAAAGTCAGGCTGTGGTTGCCGAATATATATTGCTTAAAAACAAAGTATTGTGAGACTATTAAAGGAGATCTATGGTCACTGCATACACTTTAATTTTATAACATCACAATTGTAATACAAACAATAGTTATTGACAAGCCGGCATAAGCTTACTTGAAAAAAATCACCTGTTATGTTGTGATTTCTGCCCGTCTGCTGACTGTCCTTCCACAACTTCCTGGATTCCCTGCATGCTTTGCAGCTTCTCCTCTCAGTTTTAATTTTAGTTTCTAAGGACTACATATCCCATGGTACCTTGCTGCCTGCAAGCTGTGATTCCTGTACTGACTCCATCTCATGAAACTCCTCTCAGCACCTCTGTAGTTCAGAAGGCAGGCTCAGCAAAATGTGTGACACAGCAGGGCCTACTTACAGAGCATAGAGAATATGTGTCTTCACAGGTAAATAACCGAAATACAATGTGGAAGCGAATAGGATTTTACATTTTTACCATAAATCCGCTTTAACTTAGCACCACTAAGTTTGGAGGCATTTTCTCGCCCTTACTTAATTTGGCCATTGGAACAGGAAGGGAAATCTCCCGAATGGAACACAGATGGCAACCCCCCCCCCACCCTTATCAAGTATCTAGTACATGATCCAGCACTTGCTGTTAGGGAGCTTGCTCACGTGTGCCAACAATACTGTGATTAGTCACAGCACAAGCTGATCAGTGGCTGCTGTTCAATGATTAAGCACCAGCAGCTGCTGATCAGCTGTCAATGTAAACAATATAGAAGAGCTGTCCTGTCAGCGGGAATGTGCTGATGTTTGTTTCCCGGCACATTCCTTAATCAAAGCACCTCACAGTAAAAAAAACATTTAACTGCCCTAGGTGTTAACCTCCTCCCAGCCAGTGTCAGTACAGTGACAGTTCATATTTTTAGCACTGATCACCGTATTAGTGTCACTGGTTCCCACAAAGTATCACATTGCCCACCATACTATCACAGTTCCGCATCGATGCTATTACTAGTATAAAAAAAAAAAAAAAATTAAAAAAAATTAATATATCCCATAGTTTGTAGATGCTAGAAAGTTTGTGTAAACCAATCAATATGCGCTTATTGGGATTTTTTTTACCAAAAATATATAGCTGAATTTATATTGGCCTAAATTTATGAAGAAATTCGATTTTTTTTTTTTTTTTTTTTAATTCAGTAGGTCCCGGTGTAAAAACTCAAGGCTGGACTGTAAAATTCTTTTAGCTTTTATACTGACCAGCAACACACACTAAGGAAGACTACATGCACACCGGCCATGTAGTGCAAATTGTAGCGGCAGGAATCAGATTCCTGCCGGGGCTCGAAGTAGCTAGGTGTGGCCGTCAGCCCCCGAAATGACAGGTCGCCAGCGGCCTCAGCTATTCGTGGCTGTTCGTAGAGCCAGAGATTACCTGCAGTGATTGCTGCTGGACACACACACACACACACACACACACACACACACACACTGCACCTAGCAGCATTCACTACAGGTAATTGCTAGCTGTGCAGAGAGCTGCGAATAGCTGCGGCCACTGGTGACCTGTCATAGTGTAGGAGGCTGGTGGCCACACCTAGCCACAGCAGGAATCAGATTTCTGACACTACAAATTGCACTGACCCAAATTGCCTGTGTGAATGTAGCCTTACTGCTAAATGTTATTTTTTTTAGGGTGGGTATTCTGATGGTTATAATGAAGGAACATACCTGTGACATGTGCCCTGGCACAGCCACTTGTAGTCTCCACTTGGAGAGCGTGTGACAACACAGGAGAACAATTGGAAAATAGGGCCAGAGCGTTGTCACTCTATTACAGAACGTTACTAGACAAAGACTGTTGGGAGCCCCAGGTATTTAATTATTGAGCAGCATACTTAAAAAAAATATGGGGAAAAAAAAAAAAACGGCATGTTAAACGAGATACTACTTTACTACTAATACTTTACAGTGTTACTAAACAGTGAAATCAGCCTGTATATGCAGTAAAGCATGCTTGTTATACTCATTGTGGAAGCGAAGGGGTTAATCCTCCACATTGTGTAAAAGGGTTGTTTGTTCTCTGACCCTCCCCTTCTTTTACCATAGTCAATCGATCTGCTGATGGAACAGAACCCTAGGAGGCACTCTGCACATGCTCCGTTTAGTGTGTATTGCTAGAGATTTATTCTTTTTTGAAGGGGGGGGGGGATAGGGGAAAAGGGTGCATGTGAGCAGCACAGGGCCAATCAGCATTGTCCAGACAATCAGGAGAAAAAAAAAACTCCTCTTACAAGCTTTAACCAGTGCTCAGCCAGACACCAATAGAAGTCACAAGACTGCTATATACTGCTGATGAGAAAAAAAGGTATTTAGCAGTTTATATTTACTAAAGTAATTTCATTTCCATGTTCTGTATACTGTGGGAGACCAGTTATAGTGAATGCAGGGTCCTGGATTTTCGTAACACTTTAAAGCTGAACTAAACCCATTGATTTAACAGTTTCCCCAAACACTGGGACACTGAAGACATGCCATGAATTATAATGGTAACATTTGCTTTTGCCATCAAATGGCTGGTGTCATAACTGATCACATGTGCAACACCGAGGCAACTGAAGAAAAAACAGAGCCCAAGATGGCAGCTTCCTTGGCTGCAAAGTATAGGAGGGTTAAGTTCCTCTTTAACCACTTCAGCCCCGGAAGGATTTACCCCCTTCCTGACCAGAGCACTTTTTGCAATTCGACACTGCGTCGCTTTAACTGATTTGCGCGGTCATGCGACGTTGCACCCAAACAAAACATCCTTTTTTTCCCCCACAAATAGAGCTTTCTTTTGGTGGTATTTGATCACCTCTGCGGTTCTTATTTTTTGCGCTATAAAAAACAAAAACAAGCAACAATCATGAAAAAAAATAAAATAATAATATTTTTGACTTTTTGCTTATATATATATATATATATATATACATACATACATACATACATACATACATACACACACACACATACATACATACAAAAAATATAAAATCGCAATAAGCGTATATTGATTGGTCTGCACTAAATTTATAGCGTCTACAAAATAGGGGATATTTTCATGGCATTTTTATTAAAAAAATTTTTTTTTTTTTAATATATTAGTAATGGCGGCAATCTGCAATTTTTATCGTGACTGCGACATTATGGTGGACACATCAGACACTATTTTGGGACCATTGTCATTTATACAGCGACCAGTGCTATAAAAATGCACTGCTTACTGTGTAAGTGATACTGGCAGTGAAGGGGTTAACCACTAGGGGATGATGAAGGGGTTAAGTGTGTCCTAGGGAGTGATTCTAACTGTGGGGGGGGGGGGCTTCAACACGCATGACAGCGATCACTGCTCCCAATGACAGCGAGTAGTGATCTCTGTCATGACACTAGGCAGAACGGGGAAATGGTTTGTTTACAAAAGCATCTCCCCGTTCCACCTCTCCGTGACACGATCGCGGGCACCCGGCGGACATAGAGTCTGCAAAACATGTCATACTTACCTACTCTGTGTAGTGGTTTTGCACAGAGCTGGCCTGATCCTCCTTTTCTTGGGTCCCTCGCTGGGGCTCCTGGCCCCTCCCTCCTGCCGAGTGCCCCCACAGCAAGCAGCTTTCTATGGGGACACCCGAGCCGCTGCTCTGTATGTCCATTCAGACACGAAACCGCGGCTCAACCTGACCCCCTTTCTCTCCTCATTGGCTCACTAACTTTACCTGACAAGGGCGGCCGCTGTGTCTCTCAGCCAATCAAGAGGGAGAGTCCCGGATGGCCGAGTCTCTCATGTCAACATCGATGGATTGCAATGGGGCTCAGGTAAGTATGGGGGGGCTTCTGCACACAGGTTTTTTATCTTCATGCATAGGGGGGGGGGGGGGGAGAAAGGGGAGGACAGAACCCTTCTGCCTTTAGAACCACTTTAGGTTTCAAAGCTTTCAAGAAAACGTGCCAAAAAATGCCTTTATTTTAAGAAATGATAATTCTCTGCTGTTGCCTCCAGGAGCCCTTTATTTATTTATTCTGCAAAATCATCAGCCGGGAATGTGATAGAATCATATTGTTTTATCCCAGGGTGCATGTTTTCTGTTTGGCTTTGCAGTGGGGTATAAAACGTAGGATCGGCTTCAGGAAATGTACTTCAAGAACGGGAAAGAAGCAGGTCTACCAGGAGACCCAGAGGGCCTGGCACCTTCCATACCAGTCATTCTCCCCCCCCCCCCCCCCAACACAGATATACGGCTCTTCTACAGCAAAAGGCAATTTAGTAAAGTGCTTATACACAGCGAGTTCATCCTTCTCATCTGTCCATTAACAGTAATGTATTGAAACCGGTCAGGTGAATGAGGGCCAACAATCCTAACATTCTTTATGAAATAGAAAAACCAAAGCAATGGCCCACTGAGTAAGACAACAACAAAAAGACATTAACATTTATTAGCTGCCTTAAAGCCCAACCCAACCCTCAGCTTAAAATGGTAGTAAACTCCGTACTACCACTTGTACCTACAGGTAAGCCTATAATAAGACCCCTTTCACACTGGGGCATTTTTTAGCATTAAAAAAAAAGTGTCTGTGAAGCGCCTGAAAGAAGCCTCATCTGCAATCCCAATGTGAAAGCCCGAGCCCTTTCACACTGCCAGCGCCTGAAAAACGCTGGTAAAGCGCAGCTTAAGACCACTTTCACACTGGGGCGTTTTTCAGGCGCTGGCAGTGTGAAAGGGCTCGGGCCATCAGCGCACCCGGCCCGGTGCCAAAAACACGAAAGCTCTGCAAAGAAGCTGCTTGTAGGACTCTTTTTTGACGCCCTGCCAGCGCAGCGCCCCAATGTGAAAGCACTTGGGATTTCACATTGGGATTGCAGATGAGGCTTCTTTCAGGAGCTTTTTTTTAACGCTAAAGCGCCTGGAAAACGCCCCAGTGTGAAAGGGGTCTAAAGCCCAACCCTCAGCTTAAAATGGTAGTAAACTGTCTGTACTATCTCTTGTACCTACAGGTAAGCCTATAATAAGACCCCTTTCACACTGAGGCGTTTTTGCAACGTTTTAGCGTGAAAAATAAAACGCTCATAAAACGCTCCCCATGCGTTGTGCTGGCGGGGCATTGAAAAAAGTCCTGCAAGCAGCATCTTTAGGCCCCTTTCACACTGGGGCGGTGGGGGCGTCGGCGGAACAACAGCACTATTTTTAGCGCTGCTGTACCGTCGTTCTTGCAGCGGTATTTGGCCGCTAGCGGTGCATTTATAGGAATATTATATACACAGCCTAACTTCCAAGCCCTGTCAGTCACACATGCTATATACTGCATACCATACAAATGAATGGCTGTACGCAGCCGTGCTCTTGTAAACGCCAATGCTTTTTTACATGGACATTTACCACACGTTTGTGGCCAACATTTTCCAAAACTTAGAACTTTTGCACTCATGTCTACAAGCATCATTTAATTTGCAATACCAAGTACATAGACGCAAATTCCACTGCAAAGAATCGCATGCGTTTGAACACAAATGTGGTGCAATTCCTGTCCAAATGACATGCGATTTTCCCCACCGCTCCTGGCAGTTTATTAAAATGTTATAACAACCCACAAAGTAAATATCCAGTCAAATCCATATTTGCAGTGTCCCCGTGCCGCAGACGATAGCAAAGCACGGCCGCTGGAGGAGGAGACGTTCCGGGACTCCTGTGGATATGGAGCGGAAGTAATGTCAGCTTGGGGGCGGACCACCAGACATCTCCAGCCCTGTGAGCACCTCCAGCGGCCGTGATTTGCCATCATCGGCAGGACGGGGACACTACAGATATGGATCTGACTAGATCATTACTTTGTGAATGGTTATACATTTTCATATTGCCAATTGCTAACAATTGCTACACTACATTGCCCTAGGCTTTCTTTACTGGGTTCACACTGCCTTCCTGTTCAGATCGCATGCAGTGTGATTTGCACTCATTCATTTTGTACGGACACAAATCGCACTGCAAAGTATCGATTTTGGCATCAGGAGCATTTTCACGAGTACTCGTGAAAATACTGTTCATCAGTGCAACCCAACCATAAATCATGCAGTAAAACAATCAGGAAATTAGGACGGGCATAAAATATCCCCCCCCCCCTCCCCGTTCGCATGAACCCCTAGGCCAGGGGTCGGCAAACCGCGGGCTGCACCCGGCCCACCACCGCTAAATGTCTGTCCCATCGGACAGAGGCGAGTGGCCAATATCTTAGGGCTGGATGGGGCGGGGACCCCTGGAGTTACCTTTTTAAATAAAACAGCAGACGATTGTTTACGGGGCAATCCTAGCAACCAATCACCAGCCTGTTAATGTGAAAAGTTAACATCAGCAATTCCCATTTCCCATCCAGACCTGTGATGTCGTTCTCTGCTCTGCTGTATACCTGTGTAAGGTAGGAGAGTTCTACCTACACAGTGTGCTTTGTGTGGGGTGCAGGGGGCAGAGGACACTGCTTTGGGGGGCACAGGAAACTTGCTCTGGGGGTGGGGGTACAGAGGACACTACAGTGGGGGGGGGGGTGCAGGGACAGAGGACACTCCTTTGGGGGGGGGGGCAGGAAACTTGGCATGGATGGAGGGGGCAGAGGAAACTAAAGTGTGGGGGGTGCGGGGACAGAGGACACTGCTTTGGGGGGGGCACAGGAAACTTGGTATGGGGGGGATGGGGGTACAGAGGACACTACAGTGGGGGGCACAGAGGACACTACAGTGGGGGGGGGGGGCACAGGGACAGAGGACACTGCTTTGAGGGGGCACAGAAAACTTGGTATGGGGGAAGGGGACAGAGGACACTGCTTTGAGGGGGGGCACAGAGGACAGTACAGTGGGGGGCGCAGGGACAAAGGACACTGCTTGGGGGGGGGGGCCACAGGAAACTTGGTATGGGGGTGGGGGTACAGAGGACACTACAGTGGGGGGGGGTGCAGGGACAGAGGACACTCCTTTGGGGGGGGGGCGCAGGAAACTTGGTATGGAGGGAGGGGGCAGAGGACACTACAGTGGGGGGGGGGGCACAGGAAACTTGGTATGGGGGCACAGAGGACACTACAGTGGGGGGCACAGGGACAGGGGACACTGCTTTGAGGGGGCACAGAAAACTTGGTATGGGGGAAGGGGACAGAGGACACTACAGTGGGCGGGTGCAGGGACAGAGGACACTGCTTTGGGGGGGGCACAGGAAACTTGGTATGGGGGGAGGGGACAGTGGGGGGGGGCGCAGGGACAGAGGACACTGCATTGAGGGGGGGCACAGAGGACAGTACAGTGGGGGGCGCAGGGACAGAGGACACTCCTTTGGGGGGGCACAGGAAACTTGGTATGGGGGGTGGGGGTACAGAGGACACTACAGTGGGGGATGGCCACAGGAAACTTGGTATGGAGGGAGGGGGCAGAGGACACTACAGTGGGGTTGGTGCGGGACAGAGGATCCTGCTTTGGGGGGGGGCACAGAGGACACTACAGTGGGGGGCACAGAGGACACTACAGTAGGGGGGGGGCACAGGGACAGAGGACACTGCTTTGAGGGGGCACAGAAAAACTTGGTATGGGGGAAGGGGACAGAGGACACTACAGTGGGGGGCGCAGGGACAGAGGACACTATGGGAGTGATGTGAAGGGGTACAGAGGATACTTCAATGGGGGGGGTGGGATATAAAAGGACCCCCTTCTCCCCTAAGGGCAGGAACCCCTTTCTCCAGACCATGCTGGCTGGCGTCAGCCACCCTTGGGTGTCAGGATGGGGGAGGGGGGCAGTAAAATCAGAATCCGCAGAAACACGCTCCCTCAGGATGAGCTGGCTTTGTTATAGTGAAGCACCTTCAAGTGAGGTAAACCTGTATTGTTATTACTACTATGTTAGGTTTATTATTAGCAGGTGAAAGCGGCCCTCCATGCATTCACATGCACTGAATCGGCCCTTAAGTGAAAAAGGTTGCTGTGACCCCTGCCTTAGGCTATACCCATAAAAAAAACGGACTAAAATTAAAATGATATATTTTTGCTCAAAGGTTAAATGAGAAAAAAAAAACCTTTACCAAAAAAAATACAAGGAGAAGCCAGGCCTAAAGAAGTTGTGCTCAGTTTTCACCCAGCAGAGAAACAAAGGAGGGTTCCTCTTTACAGATCACACTGAGCGTTGCTATAGTTCTGAGCAAAGGAATTCAATAGGAAACTGACAGAGCAAATCAAAAACCAAGTAAAGCATTCTAAAAGGCCAGAACATGAAATAACCTCAGGACACAGTTTTCATTATAGACGTACAAGAACACAGATCAATGTTCCCAGAGAGAAAAGGTCACCATACAAAGCTCTATAGGTACGCCAAGGGCCAATATACCCCCAGCAAGCTTCCAAAGAGCCATGCTTGTACGTCCTCAGAACACACAACGTGATCAAGGCTATGCAAGAACGCAAAGCGTACGCCAATGTTCATCAATTAAACCACACAACTAAATATATACGTGTGAGCAAATTTACCTGCCAAAATAATTCTAATTCTGTTCAACGAGATCTGTGAGCCGCACATTTCTACTATTGTATTCAGAGCTGGAGTGTGAAAACTATGCAGAGCCTTTTCCTCTACAGCTTCGGCCCCTTTCACACTGCTTTGTAGCAACAATCGCAGTAAAACGCGTATTCATTTTGGTTCAGATGCGTTCGTGCATTTTTGGGACGCCTGAAGCCGTGAAAAACGGACATGTGACTCAAAAAACACGCAAATTGTGGATGCGTTTTTACCACGACTTACATAAATTTCAATGGGAAGCTGCGTTTCTGGTGTGGTTTTCAAAACCGCACTAAAGATGCAGCATGCAGGACTTTTTAAAAACGCACCACTTCCACAGGACAATGATATGAAAAGTCCCACAGGATTTAAAAAAGGGAAACAAGGTAAAAAAAAAAAATGTAACATGAAGGGGGCCTTAGCCCTCATTCACACGAGGCGGACTCTGCTTCCACGGAGCCCGCCTCGGTCCGCTGGCTCAGCAGGAGATCTCTCAGTTGATCTCTGCTGAGCCGGCGGATGACAGGTCCCACTCTGCTCACTGAGCGGGGAGGGGCTTATCAGGCGCCGCTGCCGCCTATGGAGGGATCGGACGAAAATGGACAGCATGTCCGTTTTCGTCAGATCTCATCCGATCCGCCAGCGACGGACCTGGACGTAGGGCAATCCGTCTGCTTTCAGCGGATCGGACCGGGTCGGATGTCAGCGGACATGTCTCCCCTGACATCCATCGCTCCATAGGCTAACATGGAGCGCCTGTTCAGGTCCGCCGTCAAAACTGACAGGCGGACCTGAACGGTCCGATCGTGTGAAAGGGGCCTTACTGTGTCACCACCCTGTCTCTAGGCTCATTCACTGGACAAAGAGTACAGGAATAATCAAATGCAGAGGCATTTATTTAATATGATAAAGAGTAGATGTATTTATAAAGCCTTACAGATACAGCCGGCCCTTTAAGGGCAACCATAACGCTGATGTGGCTCGATTAGGAAAAAAAAATAATAAAAAAAAAAAAAAAAACCCTTTAAAAAGCGGAGCTCCAGGCTCCTTCAGAAAAAATAAATAAAAGTCAGTAAATTACAAAATCCTGTAACTGCTGACAATTATTGGGACACTTACCTGTCCACAAATTCAGCGGTGTCTTCACCTGAGCTGATTTTTCAATCGGCTCTCGGGTGCTGCCGCCATCTTAGCTAAGGGAAACCAGCAGTGAAGCCTTGCGGTGAAAGCTTTGTGAGTGGCAAAGGGGTAAGGGGAGGAGGGGGGGGGGGGGCGAACTTCGACAAGTAGGTGCGGGTACCTGTTAAAACCCGCTACCCGCCCCCGAAAGGTGCCAAATGTGGCAGCGAAGGCGGGGGGGGGGGGGCTAGAGGAGGCAAACAATCGGAGCTTCCCCTTTTGGTCGGAGCTCCACTTTAAGCGCCGTACACACGGGCCAAATATTGGCTGGTTCTAGGGCTGCAACTAACGATTTCTTTCATAATTGATTAGTTGGCCGATTATTGTTTCGATTGATAACCTTAAAAAAAAGTGTGGTGTATAATTTAGTTAATATGTAAAGTTTAAAAAAAAGGCAATTTATTCTTAAATATCTCTATGCAGTGGTAAATATAAATAACCATCTATATGGTTAGGGATTAAAATCTTTAAACAGCTCTGAGAACAAATGGACAGAAGAGATATACTGTATATATTAGGAGAGGATATACTGTACTGTTAGAGGTTGAATCTGGAAAATATCACTCAGAGATCAAATTTTTTTTTATTTATTTCACAGAAAAAAAAAAAAATGAAAACTGTTTTGCAGATTTTCAAACAGAACTGGAATGTAATATATGCTGGCCATACAAAACCAATGTCTTCCTTCAAATAAATAAATAAAATGTAATTTTAAGCACATTGGTTCGATTTTCTAATCGTTAGTGGGGTCAAATCGACGTTTGTTTTCAACCACATTGATGGGAAAATTTAGAAATAATAGAAAACCTCTTGGTCAAAAGAATTTTCAGACAGTGTATGTGGTTTTCGTTCAGAAATTACATTTGTTTTAAAACAGAATGTTTTAGTGAAAGTGAAAATTTCAAACATTTACAAAGATTTTTCGTATGAATATTCTCATCTGAAAATTAATCTGTGTGGCCGGCAGAAGACTCGGTCTGCAGTTTGCTTTTGATCTGTTTCTGCAGTGCGTATTTTTTTTTTGCGCACATGATTTTGCTGCAATTTGAGTTTTTGCATTTTTTTGGCCAATTTGTTGTTGGGCAGATTATAAAAAAACAAAATAAATAAAACACAAATTGCTGCAAAAACACAATACATGCTTTTCTGCAGCTTCTCCATTGAAGTATATTGAACCAAAAAAAGCACCGTTTTTGCATTTGAAAAAAGTCCCTGACCCTTTCCAAATACGCAGCAGCTGAAAAAAGCGTAGATGTGAACGTTTAATGAACTGTAGTGCGTTTCTGCAAAAAACACCAAAAAACACATGGGTGGGAACCAGGCCTAAGACGTTTAGTAACATAATGGGAATTTAAAAAAATCTAATATAAATTAGCCCTTTATAGTACAAAAAGAGAAAATAAAACGCTACTGTAAGGGGTTCATTTTTTAATGTGCAACAATGAAAGTAATATTTACAGTAGCGATTATTTTCTCTTTTTGTACTCTAAAGAGCTAATTTTAGTATTTTCAACCCCATTATGTTACTGGTCGATTAATCAATAATGGAAATAGTAATCGATTAATTTCATAATCAATTGGTTGTTGATTAATCAATTAGTTGTTTCAATAGAAACCGGTTGACATTCGGCTCGTGTGTGTGGCAGCCGGCCAGCCGAATGTCAGGTTTCTGTCAAAGGGTCATGACTCCGAAAAAGGTCTGCCGATCGGCATCCGATCAGTGATCTCAACCAATGGCGGTCCCCCTGTCAGAACACACTAGCTCAGCTGGTGGGGGTGGGGGGGGGGGGATTGCTGTACTAACATTGTTCGTACAGAATCTCCTCCAGAATGGACGCTTGCCGGACTCCCTTGCCAGATGGGGACAGGGTCCAGTGCAGGTTCATCTTACAGATTTTCTGTAAAAGGTGAACTTACACTTTAACAACGGATGGCTCGTTCATCTGTCTGCGGGGTTCCCCGCTGACAGAGGAATATAAACAAAACCAAGGACAGCCGTCGCTAGCCATCAGTGGTACAGCAGCATTCAAAAACTCCCATAGATGGTAAGATGCACTTCACTGCCAGGTCGAATGGATGGATGGCTCAGCCCCTGGATCTTCTGAGGGCGTCTTGACAAGAGACAGAGCCGGTGGCACCCGAAGGAAACCTCAGAGGGGATGTCAGATGCCGGCAGATATGAAGGATACACACAGGGAGGGCACCGAAAAGCTGGAGACAATGCAACCAGAAAAAATCCGTCAGACACAGGATGACTAAAATACAAACTGGGAGGATGCCAGCTCGGTCCAGGACTACATGACCATGTGACATGAAGGGTTAAACCCCGAAACATGTAGTCCTGGAGAGCCTGTGACTGTTAGGCTCTGAAGAAGGTCTAACCTTCGAAACGCGTCAGCAAGCAGCGGTTTGCACGTCCTCTTCATAGGATCTGGAGACTGCCACCAGTGGACAGATTGTCACAAGTTAAAGATTATCTTTAGCGCGATTTTCATCTACCTTTGTGAGTAGTAGTTTTTACGTGTTCTTTTAAATAAACTTGTTAAAAGGATAATGCACAAGGCAGGTGCACCCTCTCTTTATGTTTTTTTGTTTGATCGCTAGGATATCCCTACCCTTGAGGGCAGCAAGGCTGAAAGCCACCATCCATCCTGAACTTTGAACTGTCGGGCTAACACATTTATTTGCAAGGGTTTTGTTTTGTCACACCAAAATTGTAACAAAGGCATTATAACAATGATGAATTGATTCATTAAAATAAGCTATAGTAAAAGACAGATATTGCATGTGGACAGTGTGACGTAGCGCCATAGGAAATCTGTACGTGTTTTGTGGTTAAATGCAGATGCAGAGTTTGGGAGTATCTATAATAGAGTAGAAATGCCAGTCACATGAAAAGATAATAAATTACTTACAAAAACAACTTTTGTGATATATATATATATACACACACACACACACATATACATACACACACACACACAGTGGATATAAAAGTCTACACACCCCTGTTGAAAGGTCAGGTTAGAGGGATAAGTGTGCACACCCTCTTATAACTGGGGATGTAGCTGTATTCAGAATTAAGCAATCACATCCAAACTCATGTTAAATAGGAGTCAGTACACACCTGCCATCATTTAACCGCTTCCGGACCAGAAGCCACAGTTATACTGCGGTAGGTTAGCTCCCCTGGGCGAGACATCATAGCTGTACATCTGCTCTTTAAGACGCTTTAGGAGGTGCGCACCCACAGCCGTTGCGAGTGCCTGGCGGGCACCCGCAATTGCTCGTGACAGAGCGAGAACCGGGATCTGGGTGCGTAAAAACACTAATCCTCGTTCTCTCAGGGGAGAGGAAACCAATTGTTTGTTCATACCGAGTATGAACACCGATAGGTCTCCTCCCCTAGTCAGTCCCATCCCCCCACAGTTAGGACACACCTAGGGAACATAGTTAACCCCTTGATCGACCCCTGGTATTAACCGCTTCCCTGCCAGTGACATTTATACAGTAATCAGTGCATTTTTATAGCACTGATTGCTGAAGAATTGTCACTGGATTATATATATATATATAAGAATACATATCGGCCTAAACTGAGAAGAAAAAGAAAAAAAAAAAAAAAAACACACATAAACACAATTGTGATATTTATTATAGCAAAGAGTAAAAGTTTTTTTTTTTGACGTAAGTTTTGTTTGGGTACAGCTTCGCACAGCCGCGCAATTGTCAGTTAAAGCGACACAGTGCCGTAGCGTAAAAAATGGCCTGGTCAGGAAGGGGGTAAATTCTTCCGGGGCTGAAGTGGTTAAAGTGCCTCTGATTAACGCAAAATAAAGTTCAGCTGTTCTAGTAGGTCTTTCCTGACATTTTCTTGGTCGCATCCTACAGCAAAAGCCATGGTCCGCAGAGAGCTTCCAAAGCATCAGAGGGATCTCATTGTTAAAAGGTATCAGTCAGGAGAAGGGTACAAAAGAATTTTCAAGGCATTACATATACTATGGAACACAGTGAAGACAGTCATCATCAAGTGGAGAAAATATGGCACAACAGTGACATTACTAAGAACTGGACGCCCCTCCAAAGTTGATGAAGACAAGAAGAAAACTGGCCAGGGAGGCTGCCAAGAGGCCTACAGCAACATTAAAGGAGCTGCAGGAATATGTGACAATAATCTCCCGTATTCTTCATATATCGGGGCTATGGGGTAGAGTGGGAAGATGGAAGCCTTTTCTTACACAGAAAAACCTCCAAGCCCGGCTAAATTTTGCAAAAACACATCTGAAGTCTCCCAAAAGCATGTGGGAAAATATGTTATGATCTGATGAAACCAAGGTTTAACTTTTTGGCCATAATTTCAAAAGTTTGGCGCAAAAACAACACTGCACATCACCAAAAGAACACCATACCCACAGTGAAGCATGGTGGTGCCAGCATCATGCTTTGGGGAAGTTTTTCCTTCAGCTGGAACAGGGGCCTTAGTCAAGGTAGAGGGAATTATAAACAGTTCCAAATACCAGTCAATATAGGTACAAAACCTTCAGGCTTCTGCTAATAAGCTGAACAAGAAGAACTACATCTTTCAGCATGACAACCACCGAAAACATACATCCAAATCAACAAAGGAATGGCTTCACCAGAAGAATATTAAAGTTTTGGAAAGGCCCAACCAGAGTCCAGACCTGAATCTGTGGGGTGATCTGAAGAGGGCTGTGCACAGGAGATGCCCTCGCAGTCAAGATGTGCCATGCTGATAGACTCATACCCAAAAAGACTGAGTGCTGTAATAAAATCAAAAGGTGCTTCAACAAAGTATTAGATTAGAGGGTGTGCACACTTATGCGACCATATATTAGTTTATTAATACCTCCCTTCACCTAAAAGATTTCAGTTTGTTGCTCAATTGAGTCACAATAAAAAAAAAGGTGGAAAGATTTCTGAAATGATTTATCTTTTGTCTTTTTTTACAGAAACCTGACATTTTAACAGGGGTGTGTAGCCTGGCCACATGGAATTAAAAAAAAATGATTTTAGTATCTGTACATCTTCCCCAGTGTAGTCCCCCCAACTTTCCATGCTTTTAAATTTTTTATTTTTTTTTTTGCCAATTAGCCCAGAAAATAGACATTTTTAAATTGGACACATTCAGCTCCCATTGATTTCAATAGGTTCAGGCTCGGCATACCTACTTTTTTGAAGTTCAAACTGCTTGAACCGAACCCAGGGCAGTTTGGCTCATCACTCCTCTTCATTAGAGGTAAGCCGTGCCCTTTGTGCCATGTCCACAAGCAAATGTTTAATTAAATATTAGCTTTAAAGTGATTGTAAAGGCTCTTTTTTTTTTTTTTAAATAACAAACATGTTATACTTGCCTCCTCTGTGCAGTTGGTTTTGCACAGAGCAGCCCAGATCCTCCTCTTCTCAGGTCCCCCTTTGCTGCTCGTAGCCCCTCCCTCCTATGAGTGCCCCTCAGCCAGCAGCTTGTTACAGGGGGCACCCAAGCCGAGTCAGAGCTCCGTGTATCCATTCAGACACAGAGCCCTGACCTGACCCCCCTCTCCCCTGATTGGCTGAGTAACTCTGATTGACAGCTATGGGAGACAATGGCACCACTGCTCTGTCTTAGCCAATCAGAAGGAGTGTACTGGATGGCTGAGGGGATCATGGACATTGCTGGAGAGAGAAGGAGCTCAGGTAGGTAATTGGGGGGTGCTGGGAGGGATGCTACACACAGAAGCTTATTTTTTCATCTTAAAGCATAGAATACATCAAGATAAAAAAAATTAAAAAAACACCTTCCGCCTTTACAACCCCTTTAAGTCTCGGTTCACACAGGGGCAACACGACTCTGGCCGCGACTTTGAGCGGCGACCTGGACACGACCTGAGAGACTTGGGGCAACTTACAAGGCGACTTCAAGTCGCCTCCAGGACAGGCGACTTTCCAGTGGCCAATCAAACAACAATCAGCTCTGTGGGAGGGAAGGGGGAGGGAGGGGTTTGCTTGAGAAAACCATCTTCTCTTCCTGTATTGTTGCTTCAGTTAAGACACGATCCGACTTTGGAGGCGACTTCCATTGAAATTAATGGGTACAAGTCGCCTAGAAGTCGGATTGAAGTAGTACAGGAACCTTTTCTGAAGTCGGAGCGACTTCAGTAGCGTACATTAAGAAAGCTCTCATTCACTTGAATGGAATTTCTGATGTCAAGCGACTTGGGGCGACTTGAGGTCTGACAAGTCGGATCCCAAGTCGCGGTAGTGTGAACCGGCACTAAGGGTTGTAGGTGGGGAGCCCATGATATCAAAGCAGATGAGTAGTTATTATGGCAGCTGTGCAGTTGACAGTCTAATCTGCAACCAAGATTTAAAGCCTTTTTCGTTGTTGGGTAAAAACAAAGAGGAGGACATGACTTACCTTTTAGTAAGATATGTCCCTAGTGTTTCACTAATCAAGAGTGCCCGACTATGCTCACCCTTTCTGCCCAGCTCCTCCATTCATAGAAGCCATATTACAGCTTTTATAAATGAAACCTGATGAATGAAGGACATCCAATCATCTGTCCACCCTCCATTCATAGATCAGGAATCATTCAATGCGTCTCAGTTCTACTAACCCTTCTACACCGAAAATTGATTGCAGCAAGGGCAACATCGGAGGAGGAAGACTACTACTAAACTAGAAGACAAAGTACAAGGGACATCTCACAGCAAGTCATGTCCCATGCACACATTTATTATTTTCTTAAACTCAGGCTTTAAAGTAAAATTCCAGTCAAAATCTAACTACTCTTAGAAAATGGTCCCTTCCACCCTCACTTATTCTATGGCCAGCCACAGACGCAACGAAATTGGTTGCAGGAAAGAAAAATCACTTGATGCCCCCAACACAGTCAGCGTTAATGTGGGAATCCCTCCCACAGAGCCATGGTGTCCCAGCCTGGAGAACACAGCGATTGCTTATAGCAATAATCGCATGTAAAATCCAACAGGCTGGTTGTACTCAAGAATGAATGAATGAATGAATGAATGAATGAACGAATGAATGAGGGACTTGCATAGCGCTACCTATGCTAACTGAATCGCTTCAGGGCGCTTTTTGCCGCCGGTGTCCATCTGCGGTATAGCGCGGTCCTTTACCCCATGGGGTCCTGACATACGTACAAACACATACACATATTTGGCCAATTTTATTTTTTCAACAGGATCTAATTAACCTAGTAGCACGTCTTTGGAGTGTGGGAGGAAACTGGAGTACCCGGAGGAAACCCATGCACGCACAGGGAGAACATGGAAACTCCAGGCAGATGGTGTCATGGTCGGCCATTAATGGTCATGTAAAAGGAAGGTGTCCCAATACTTTTGGTAATATAGTGTATATCTGTAGTGTTTACTTCTCTCTCTCCAAAGCTCTAAGTGTGCTTTCTCTCTGGTGCTTCATTCCCCAGTTATCAGCATGAGTCACTTCTGACGTGTGTGTGTGTGTGTGTGTGTGTGTGTGTGTGTGTGTGTGTGTGTTCGTTCAAAACAGAGCTGGTCTATATAGAACACAGTTCTTCTGTGTGAAGGGGGGGGGGGGGGGGGTTCCTTTACTCCAATCAGCTCTCACTGTAACTGCAGCCTCTCTGCCCCCGACAGATGAAGAAAGATTTTAACATGATCTGCCCTTTTGAAGGGCTGTAGAGATAAGACTGCAGATAATAAGGGGGCACAGTGGTGTAGTGGGTAGCACTTTCGCTTAGCAGTAAGAAGGGTCGCTGGTTCGAATCCCAACCACGACACTACCTGCCTGGAGTTTGCATGTTCTCCCTGTGTCTGCGTGGGTTTCCTCCGGGTACTCTGGTTTCCTCCCACACTCCAAAGACATGCTGGTAGGTTAATTGGATCCTGTCTAAATTGTCCCTAGTATGTATGAATGTGAGTTAGGGACCTTAGATTGTAAGCTCCTTGAGGGTAGGGACTGATGTGAATGTACAATGTAAATGTAAAGCGCTGAGTAAATGGACCTGAAATAAATAAACAAGTAAAACCTACGTAGGAGGATTTGTTTCAGGGTTTACAACCACTTTAAGAATGAGAACACAACAAAGATTTAAGCAATAAAAAAAATCCATTCAGATACAAAATTTCAATAATATATGAACATAGTGTGTTTCCTGAAATACTGCCAAGTACTGCCTGGCACCATCACCGAACATTCAGAGATTTCATTTCAAACGATATGGAACGTTGTAATTCTCAGTTGTGCCTTTCAGCTGCCTTGTATGTAGTGTTCTTCTAGTTTCTCTTGGAAGTAAAATGTATTATTAGACTGCGTCTTTGGAAACAATAGTGTAGAATGAAGTTCTCAAGGAACTCGCAGCCACAAGAAAAACACCGAGGTCTACATTTTCCCTGTGGACTTGTGGACAAGCAGTCCCAAATACAATGAAAAAAAACAGCAGAAATGCCTTAAAGCCCCTAAAAACCAAACAAGCCAAAACGTTTGGCATAAAAGCCACCAGCTTGTGAGCAGATTGTAGTTGTGAGCTTACAGAAGACCAAGTGTAGCCGCACTGAACAGTATGGAGTCTATAGATGGATTTATAAAAATTGGAGAAAAAGTTTCTCCAGAAAGCTGGTGAAGTTGTCAACAATGACCCATCAGGCCTTCATCTCGTCGTTCTCCAAGATCTGCCTGGTCACTACGGTTATGTTTTCCACTGCGGAGAACTATTTCTCCTTTAACAGCTGAAATACATCAAACCATTCTAGAATTGATAAAAAAAAAAAAAAAAAAAAAAAAAAAAAGGGAAGAAGATGGATCACATGCGAGACATTCTATAAACAACGAGGCAGTTTGTATAATATGGACAACATCAGAAAATCACAAATGGCTAAGCAAAGACATCATTCAGCAACTCTCCCATGGAAGTAGTGGTTGGGTCTACTCAGCTGGAATAGAAGAACCTAAGATGAGTACAGACTGGACCTCCTGTGTTCATAGTATAGCAAGGCAATTGCTTGGCAAAGGACCAGAAAGCTAGCTGTATTAATGGTGCCTACTACAAAGATTTCCATCTTCCATGGGGATCTCACGGGTTTGGCACATACATATATTGATTCAAGCATTATTTTTTTATCATCCCACCAGTTCCCTTTAGGGACACTGATTGGATACAAAGCTGATAGTGCCATCTGAGTGGGCGTTACATACACTATATTACCAAAAGTATTGGGATGCCTGCCTTTACAAGCACATGAACTTCATCGATAAGCGAGTTTGGGGTGGAGGGACATGACTGCTCTGCACAGAATCCTGACCTCAACACGATCGAACACCTTTGGGATGAATGACAGCGCAGACTACGAGCCAGGCCTTCTCATCCAACATCATTGCCTGACCACACAAACACACTTCTGGAAGAATGGTCAAAACATTCCCATAGACACACTCCTAAACCTTGTGGACAGCCTTCCCAGAAGAGTTGAAACTGTTATGGCTGTAAAGGGTGGGCTAACACAATGTTGAACCCTACAGACTAAGACTGGTATGCCATTAAAGTTCACAAGTGTGTAAAGGCAGGTGTCCCAATACTTTTGGTAATAGAGTGTAGGTCATGTCCGCTTCAATCAGCGGGAGATGTTTGAACAGAATGTTTGAATCAGAGAAGAGTGGAAAGAATGTCACTTTTGTGACATCCATGTGCATTCACTTTTTTTTTTTTAAACCTGGAGGTTTCCGGACCCATATTAGATCTACAGGATGCCAAATGTTTAGATCCGATTACCAAAAGAATAAAACAAACAAACAAACACAAGGCTGTCTGACAGGTATCCCAACATTCTACAGCTGCTGAGCGAACTATAAAAATTGTAACATTTTGTTCTTTAGGGCCCATTCATACCTGAGCGTTTTCAGCTTGTAAAAACGCTCATCTCAAAAGTTCCAACACCCAACAAGTAAAATCCCATTCATTTAAATGGCCCCTGTTCACATCTGGGCGTTGTCGCCTAAAGCTCAAAAAAAGTACATGAGCTTCTTTTTAGGCAGATTACAGGCAGTTTTCTGCTTTTTACATTGGTGACCTTTTGAGCTGTACAAAATTGCAGGGGAAACAAAAAAAAAAAAAAAAAACGCTCAACTTTCCACCAGAAACTATACACTCCGGTATGAATGCAGCCTTAGAACGAAGGAATGAACTTCGGGGGAATCGTTATCTTTATTCTAAGCAAAAAAAAAATGTGATTCTCATTTTTTCCCATAATTGTGCAGCTCTAATACACAGACCAGGATGGACGCCGAGTTAATCAGATTTAAACGGACGCAAGTCTATGTACATATGGCCACTTAGACTTACATGAAGCTTGCGATCAGGTCACCTGAATAACCGACAAGTAGACCTGATTGAACTAACCATGTGAAAGGGCCCTATGATTCTCATTGCTTGTTGATGGGTGGTTTTGTTTGCCTGTTGCCCATGGCTTTATTTATATGATATTGATTTTAGATGGAGGCAGTTAAAGTGATTGTAAACCCTTAAAAAAAAAAAAAAAAAAAACACAACCTGCAAGACAAAGGCATAATGAGCTAGTATGCAGAGCATACTAGCTCATTATGAATTACTTACCTGTGATCGAAGCCCCCCGCAGCAGTCCTTGTTCACCGCTCCCGCGGATTACATCTCTCCGGGGGGTTACTTCCGGGTATCATGGCTCCGGCGCTGTGATTGGCCGGAGCAGCGATACCCGCAGGTACTTGCCGTTGCTTCCGTTTCCTTTAGTGCGCATGTGCCGATGGCGGCACATATGATTTTTTTTTTATTTTATCCAAATTATTTTAATAAAATGCTTTGAGTTTACATAGATATTGGGAGGAGGTACTGGAGATGATAAATCTAGTTTTCAGAATAAAATGATAATGTGTGTATTAGGTTATGGAGCAAAGTGTGGGATCCGGGGACATGCGAACAGCAATATTGAGATGTTTATATCAAGCTAGAAAGGAGATCACTAAGAAATGATTGGATATCAGACCACCAACTATAAACGGATTGGCTGAGAATGGCTAATAACACAATAATAAAAAGAGAAAAATTGGCCTACATGAGAAGGGGAGGTAAAAGTAGATTTGAAAAGATATGGGGAGCATGGATAGGAACCCCAGGATTGACGGTTGAGACGATGAATTTTAAGAGAATATACTTTGAAAATGTATTAATTCTAATTGAAACAGGAAATGGGGTGGGTATGAACATGTATTTTTTTTTTTTTTTTTTTTTTAGAACCGTTTAATGTATTTTGTGTTCATCGGATAAAAGCGAAAATAAAGTTGAAATTAAAAAAAAAAAAAAAAAAAAAAGGGGAAGGAAGATACATTAATAATTTAGTTTGTTCAGCATGAAATTGAGCTTAGTTATATAGCATGAGGCTGTATATTCTGCAATATTTACATATTTTTCTGAGATGCACTGCATTGATGCATTCACACAATTTCATTGTAACAATGAGATAAAACAAAGTTCAGGAATATTCCTTTATCCCATTGTTTTGCAAATCTGCGTACACTACAAACTGTATGATTGAAGAGAAACGCATCTGTACCAGGCTCTAAGTGTGAAGGAGGAAGGGCAAGCAGTAAAAATGAAAGTGAAACCTTCTAAACAGCTTAAAAGCCTTGTGATCTTTCTGCACATAGCATGAAGTGCTTTACTCCTCCCTTGAGGGGGAAAAAAAAAAAAATGGCAGCAGACCGTAAAAGAGACCCAATTTGGGAATATTTACTAACCTGACAGCTTATTATTCTAAATAGGAAACCTTCATTTTGTTTGCAAATATTAAGATTCTAACTACCAGCAAGAATAGGTCCTTACATTTAAAGGGCACCTGTCATCTCAGATCCATCATGGCAGCGCCTATTAGAGGGCATCCACTCACCTGCTGCCACCACGTCCCTCCCCTTGTGTCACTGCCGCATCACCAGCCGTCCCATTAAAGTGAATGAGACTGTCGGGGAGTCAACAGCAGGTCAGAGGAGGAGATGCTGTGGGACAGAGATAACAGTTGCTCTTTAAAAATTATGATTTAAATCAAATCCACCTTGGCTACCAGTAGTGATACTGACCCTAGCCAAATGCTGAACTAGTGAAAAACAGTCAGAGAAAAAAAAAAGGGGGGGGGGGGGCGGTCAGCGGCCTTTAAAACCATTCCCGTTTTGGAGGTCGTCTCATTGTTGCCCATCTAGTGCACCCGTTAATGAAATTAACACTAAAAGCAGCTGAAACTGAAACAACCCCCTCTACTAAACTCACCAGATCAATATCCCAGGAGTTTAATAGACTTGATGCTATACTCTGATTAAAAAATGTTCCTTTTATTTTTTTGAGCAGATTACATACCATGAAAGTGTCAACCACAGACATTCTACCAAAGGTCGCACATTTATTGCATCTTAAGTATTTTTATAGAATCATCTTTATATACAGTACCATTCTCCCTTGGGTTTTATTACACAATGACAATTTAACCACTGAAGGACCAGAAGAATTTGCCCCCTAAGGGTGCTTTCACACTGGGGCGGTAGGGGGCGTCGGCGGTAAAACAGCGCTATTTTTAGTGCTGTTTTACCGCGGTATTCGGCAGCTAGCGGTGCGGTTTTAACCCCCCGCTGGCGGCCGAAAAAGGGTTAAAACCACTCGTATAGCGCGGCTATAGCCGCTGTATTGCCACGCTGTCCCATTGATTTCAATGGGCAGGAGCGGAGAAGGAGTGGTGAATACACCGCTCCTTCACCGCTCCAAAGATGCGGCTCGCAGGAGATTTTTTCTTCTCCTGCCAGCGCACCGCTTCAGTGTGAAAGCCCTCGGGCTTTCACACTGAACAAACAGCGGAGGCTGTTTTGGGGCGGTTTGCAGGCGGTATTTTTAGCGCAATAACGCCTGCAAACCGCCCCAGTGTGAAAGGGGTCTTAACAACCAGGCCATTTTTTGCATTACAGAACTGCGTCCCTTTAACTGACAATTGCGCAGTCGTGCAACATTGTACCCTAACAAAACTAATGTCATTTTTTTTTTTCCCCATAAATAAAGCTTTCTTTTGGTGGTATTTGATCACCTCTGCGGTTTTTATTTTTTGCACTATAAAACTAAAAGAAAACGACAATTTTGAAAAAAAAAAAAAAAAAACAAACACACACACACAAAAACACAATTTTTTACTATAACAATATATATGTAAAACAACTATTTTCTGCATCAGGTTTAGGCCGATATGTATTCTTCTACATTTTTATCGTGACTGACATTGTGGTGGACACACCAGGCACTTTTGACACTATTTTGGGACCAGTGCTATAAAAATGCACTGATTACTGTGTAAATGACACTGGCAGGGAAGAGGTTAACACTAAGGGGCGATCAAGAGTTAACTGTGTTCCCTCAGTGTGTTCTAACTGTAGGGGGGATGGGCTCACTAGAACATAACAGAGATCACTGGGAGCAATAGATCCCTGTCATGTTGCTAGGCAGAACAGAGAAATGCCTCGTTTCTCCCCGTTCTGCCTCTGCGTCACAATTGCGGGCCCCTGGCAGACATCGACTCTGCGAGACCCGCGGACGCGCCCACTAGCCCGAAATTTAAAGGGGACGTACAGGTACGTCCATTTGCGCAGCCGTACCATTGCGCCGGCATATATCGTTGTGCGCTGGACGGCAAGCGGTTAAAGTGGAACTTTAATCAGGAAATTGAATCCTGAGAGATTACGTCATACTGGCCACTTTTACAGATATAACAATATAAAACATTGAAAATAAAGTGCCTATACGGTTTATAACCCAGTAATACGCCATCTCACCCTGCTCAGTTGCTCTCCATTCTCAGCACTGGGCCTAAAACCAGAGCCACTAGAGGCAGACCAGATGACAACTTTATCCGCTTCCGGACCAGCCGCCACAGTTATACTGCGGCAGGTTGGCACAGCTGCGTGAGCCGTCGTAGCTATACGTTGGCTCTTTAAGACGCCTCCGGCGGCTCGCCCGCACCACGTTCCCAGCGGACGTGATGACCGCCGCCGGCCACCCGCAATCGCTCATGACAGAGCAAGAAACGGGATCTGTGTGTGAACAAATTAATCCTGGTTCTCTCAAGGGAGAGGAGACAGATCGTGTGTTCATACTAAGTATGAACACCGATCAGTCTCCTCCCCTAGTCAGTACAACCCCACCCCCCACAGTTAGAATACACCTTGGGAACACAATTAACCCCTTGATCGCCCCCCAGTGTTAACCCCCTCCCTGCCAGTGACATTTATACAGTAATCAGTGCATTTTTATAGCACTGATCTCTGTATAAAAGGTCAGTGTCCAATGTCTCTGTCGCAATAAAAATCTCAGATCACGGCCATTACTACTATAGAAAAAAAAAAAAAAAGAAAAGAATACACACACACACACACACACACACACATATATATATATATATATATATACACACACACACACACACACACACACACACACACACACACATCAATATACATTTACTGTGGTAGTGGCCAACAGCATAACCTTCCTGCAGGTCACATGTGCATTCATAAAATGTTGATCGATAGTACAGGGCCTTTTATCCAGCTGAATCACAGCTGTTTCAAGCTTATTGCTGCTCATCGGTGTATAATAGTGCTATCTGCTATGGCTTCTGGAGTTACCATTAGTGTAATGTCAGGCAGGTCCTTTCACAGCGGCACCCCTAAAGCCCCTTTCACACTGGGGCAGTGGGGGCGTCGGCGCTGCTGTACCATCGTTCTTGCAGCGGTATTCGGCCGCTAGCGGGGCGGTTTTAACCCCCGCTGGCGGCCGAAAAAAGGGTTAAAATCCCTCGTACAGCGCAGCTATAGCCGCGGTATAGCCACGCTGTCCTATTGATTTCAATGGGCAGGAGCGGTGAAGGAGCGGTGAATACACCGCTCCTTCACCGCTCCAAAAAAGCGGTTTGCAGGACTTTTCACCGCCCTGCCTGCGCACTGCTTCAGTGTGAAAGCCCTCGGGCTTTCACACTGAACAAACAGCGGAGGCTGTTTAGGGGTGGTTTGCAGGCGGTATTTTTAGCGCAATACCGCCTGCAAACCGCCCCAGTGTGAAACGGGTCTAAGAGCTGGATCACACCAGAACACAGTATGAGAAAGGAGATTCCATGCAAGTTTCCCGCACCACGTTCAAAACACTGCAGGGCTCTGTGTATCATCCTTGCAAAAGACATTCACAGTGCCTTGAAAAAGTATTCATACCCCTTGACATTTTCCACAATTTTTCATGTTACAGCCAAAAATGTAAATGAATTTTATTGGGACTTTTATGTGCCACTTTGCATTAGTGTATCACATAATTGTGAAGTGGAGCAAAAATGATAAATGGTTTTTACAAATAAATATCTGAAAAGTGTGGCACGCATTTGTATTCAGCCCCTTTTACTCTGATGCCCCTAACTAAAATCTAGTGAAACCAATTGCCTTCAGAAGTCACCTAATTAGTAAATAGAGTCCACCTGTGTATAATTTAATCTCAGTACAAATACAGCTGTTCTGTAAATCCTTCAGAGGTTTGTTAGAGAACCCTAGTGACCAAACAGCATCATGAAGGCCAAGGAACATGTCAGACAGGTAAGAGATAAAGTTATGGAGAAGTTTAAAGCAGGGTTAGGTTATAAAAAAAAAAATATCCCACGCTTTGAACATCCCACCGAGCACTGTTCTTTCCATTTTCGGATGATGGATTGAGTATGGCTCAACTGCAAAACTACCAAGACATAACCGTCCACCTAAACTGACAGGCCTGACAAGGAGAGCATTAATCAGAGAGGGAGCCAAGAGGCCCATGGTAACTCTGGAGGAGCTGCAGAGATCCACAGCTCAGGTGGAAGAATCTGTCCACAGGACAACTATTAGTCGTGCACTCCACAAATCTGACCTTTATGGAAGAGTGACAAGAAGAAAGCCATTATTGAAAGAAAGCCATAAGAAGTCCCGTTTACAGTTTGCGAGAAGCCATGTGGGGGACACAGCAAATATGTGGAAGAAGGTGCTCTGGTCAGATGAGACCAAAATTGAAGTGTTTTGCTTTTAGGCCAATGTGTGGTGGGAAAACGAACACTACTGAACACCCTGAACACACCATCCCCAACGTGAAACATGGTGGTGGCAGCAATATGTAGTGGGGATGATTTTCTTCAGCAGGAACAGGGAAGCTGGTCGGAGTTGATGGATGAAGCCAAATACAGGGCAATCTTAGAAGAAAACCTGTTAGAGTCTGCAAAAGACTTGAGTGGGACGGAGATTCACCTTCCAGCAGGACAACGACCCTAAACATACAGCCAGAGCTACAATGGAATGGTTTAGATCAAAGCATGTTCATGTGTTAGAATGGCCCAGTCAAAGTCCAGACCTGAATCCAATTGATAATCTGTGGCAAAAGACTTGAAAATTGCCGTTCACAGACTCTCTCCATCCAATCTGACAGAGTTAGAGCTATTTTGCAAAGAAGAATGGGCAAAAATGTCACTCTCTAGATGTGCAAAGCTGGTAGAGACATCCCCAAAAATCATCATCATTAGCAGAGCATTGAGTTTTTGATGTCACATATTAATATATTTTTTTTCTCCCACTATCACGATTGAATTATTTAAAACATTTTTGGATTCACTTTTTTAATTATACATACCCACAAATTTCACTGGCATTTTCATAATGTTTTAACAAGGTATAGGAATATATGGTTATTGGCACTTTGAATCACTTTTGGTGTTTTGCGCGAAATCACTTTTAGATTGTTTTGATTATTTTGTGGTGGTTTATGTGTACACTATAGATTTTGCAGCAACACAGTCCAGGTTTTTTTTCAGTACACGGCAACTCATATGCCATTGATTAGTAGCGCAGAGGTCTTCACATTATTTTCCCCAAAAAGACTTGCAGCTGTAATTGCAGTGAAAGGTGCTTCTACAAAGTATTGACTCAGGGGGGCTGAATTAGGGCTGGGGAAAAAAATCGATTTGAATCTTGAATCGAGTTGAGAGGTCAAATCGATTCAAATTTTCAGCAAATCAATTTTTTCGATTTTTTTTTTTTCACCAGGACCGGCGATGACACCGCGCCAATCCTGAGGAGCTGCGGGCAGGAGTTTTTTAGGCGAGGCCGCGACTTCGGCCCAGTCCGCGAGGCCGGACGCCACGGACTAGGCCGAAGCCGTGGCCTCGCCTAAAAACTACTGCCCGCAGCACCTCAGGACTGATGCGGTGTCCATCAAAAAGAAATTAAAAATAGAAAAAAAAAAAAAAACTCGATTCGAATCGTGAATAGAGTTTTTTGTTTGTTTTTTTTTAAGAAAAAATAAATAAATAAATTTGCAGATTTTTTTGGGGGAGAAAATCGCACAGCTCTAGGCTAAATACAAATGTACACCACACTTTAAAGATATTTAAAAAAAAAAAAAATTGACGTTTACGTTTTTGGTTGTAAAATGTCAAAGGGGTATGAATACTTTTTCAAGGCACGTACATATTGTAGTAGAAAGGTCAGATCTGGACGTAGGGCCATCCGTCTGCTTTTAGCGGATCGGACAGGGTTGGATGTCAGCGGACATGTCTCCGCTGATATCCGTCGCTCCATAGGCTAACATGGAGCTCCCATTCAGGTCCGCCGTCAAAACTGACAGGCGGACCTGAACGGTCCGATCGTGTGAAAGGGGCCTTATAAAGGGGGGGGGGGATAAATAAAAAAATAAATAAATAAAATGACACTGCAGGGGAATGCACTGGAACACGCACCACCTTCCTGTGCAATTCGGGGGTGAACCGACCCGGACGAGAAAGCTGCTGAAAATCATTGAGAATGCGACTTAAGTGTTTCAGCCACATCAGATTTGAGGGGACACGATTCCTACCCATGGGGCCACAGACATAAAAAACAAAAACAACGCTCAGTTTTCCATAATTTAGATAATTAGCTGGCTAAGATAACAAAACACAGCGATTGGTTTATTTTGTGATATGCAGTACTATAACCAACATGAATGGTAATAGCTCCATGGGAGATCACATGGACAATGCTGCCCGTCATTGATCTGTATAGGCCTCCTGTCCATGGCTGACCACAAATGCTCACCGTACATGTGACAATCTGAACATACAATCAACTTTAGATTTACCAAAACTATGTAATATGGAGGAGCTACCAACTCTAACAATCACTTTGTATTGACCAGGCAGGCCCTTGTATTACATAGTTGTTGGTGGATCTGTAATCAGGTTGGGACGTAACGTGTTTGGGGAGCTCATGTTCACACTTGCCCATTGTCTGCAGTGATCCGCTGTGGAGAGCTAAGCTACCTCCGCCACCCCTGAAAATGCTGGGGTATTTTTTGTTTTTTTTAATTTGTGTTCCCCCCCCCCAGTTGGACTAATGTTGCTCAGCGATCGGCACGCAGTTGCGGCCCCACTGACTTGGATGGCCCAGTCTGGCAGGCGGTGTTGTCTGTCAACTCATCATTCCATGGCATATGAACAGGCAAGGCACCCGACCATACCCACTACAGGGATATGCTGAATGAGGTGGTGTATGGCCATGCGAATGAGGCTTTAGATATTGCCATGGTAACAGGAATCCCCACTGGATGATTTCCCCTTACCTCTGGTTCTGGTGACAAGATGTAGATTGCCCATCACTTCCTGTTTTGGTGACAGAGAACACCAGGACACAGAAAGGGAGAATCTCATAAGCAGGGATACAGACAATGATAAACATCTGGCAGAGGTTCTACTCCTTCTATACTCCATCCAATACTACACAAAAATATATTGGGAGGGGGTGTATGGTTATACCATTTACTAAACAAATCCCCCAAATCATACATTGTAGGACCCAAACAATGTCAGGAATGTGTAAATAAGGCATGGAGCTGCACAGAGGAGCCCTGGGAGTCCCATCACAGGTAGGACCCCCCGGAGCCCCAATACAGGAGGGGACCCCCTGAGAAACCACATCAACTTGAGGGAGCCCATCACTGGAAGGAAACGCCTGGATGCCCCATCAACGGGAGGGACCCCCATTAGAGGAAGGAGGGACCCCCTGAGAAACCACATCAACTTGAGGGAGCCCCATCACAGGAAGGGAACACCTGGGTGCCCCATTAATGGGAGGGACCCCCTAGGAGACCCATTACAGGAAGGGACCCCCTGAGAAACCACATCAACTTGGAGGGAGCCCCATTACAGGAAGGGAACACCTTGATGCCCCGGGAGCCCCAGTACAGGGAGAGACCCCCTGAGAAACCACTTCAACAGGAGGGACCCCCTGAAAAAAAAAATACATCAACTTGAGGGAGCCCCATCACAGGAAGGGAACACCTGGGTGCCCCATTAATGGGAGGGACCCCCATTACAGGAAGGGACCCCCTGAGAAACCACATCAAACTTGAGGGAGCCCCATCACAGGAAGGGAACACCTGGGTGCCCCATTAACGGAATGGGAGGGACCCCTTGAGAAACCACATCAACTTGAGAGAGCCCCATCGATGGGAGGGACCCCCTGAAAAACACATCAACTTGAGGGAGACCCATCACAGGAAGGGAACAACTGGGTGCCCCATTAATGAGGGACCCCCTAGGAGCCCCATTACAGGAAGGGACCCCCTGAGAAACCACATCAACTTGAGGGAGACCCATCACAGGAAGGGAACGCCTGGATGCTCTGGGAGAACCAGTACAGGGAGAGACCCCCTGAGAAACCACTTCAACATGAGGACCCCCTGAAAAAAAACACATCAACTTGAGGGACCCCCATTACAGTCAGGGACCCCCTGAGAAACCACTAGGATGGACCCACTGGAGGGACTCCTTGGAAGCACATCACTGGGAGGGACCCCCAGGTCATACGTGGCTGTGAAGCCTGAGGACGAGGATCAATGGCCAGGACAGTGATGTAATGACAGGTCAGGCCATACAGGCTGGAGTACAGACAGACACACACCTGTGACCTGGGCTGCATTGGAAGGACTCCTCCATACTGAGTGAATGGGTCCTCCTCCTCTGCAGCCATTATACTGAGTTATGACAGGGCACCTACCATATAATCCATGGACTCATACAGTGTGGGGCTGAGCCGTGCTCCCGGGTCTTCCTCCACAGGCGATCCTTCAATAATAATCAGACAGCAAGTTACTGCTGGAACTGTCCCCTCACCGCTCTTCCTTCTCCTCCCACCTCCCTCCCTGAGAGCCAGCCCGACACGCCCATCTGGGCGTACCCCGCTCTGTCAACCCGTCCCATCTGGCTATACCACACTAATGACCGGGCCCCGCCTAGAATATTACCAACATTCACGCCCACAGCACGGGCTCCACCCCCCCTACTGTGGGGAAAGTAATCTTCCCCGTCACATGACAGAGCACGTGGTTTGCTCTGTCTAATGTTTAACTCCTTGCTGCCCGCAATCCCTTGTCTACAGAGATAGACAGGAGAGGAGCTCCATATCACTGAGGTCATCCGTGTGTTATTCTATAGATATACATGGGGCAGCCATATTTATTAATTATAGTGATATTCAATGTTTTTTCAGCAGCCGATTTAACCCCTTGTCTACATTGACAATTTTTCTATTGTTTTGCACACCTAAAATCTGCATTTTTTACTAGAAAATGCTGTAACTCCCCAACAATATATATTTTCTGAAAGCAGAGACCCTGGAGAATAAAACAGTGGTAGTTGTAATTTCATACATCCGAACCTACAAAAAACTCATTTCAGGGAAGTGCCCCCCCCCCCCCCCCTGCAGCAAAATGTTTTTCAAATATTTTTTTTGGTGTTTTTTCACAGTGCTTCTGTGGAAGGGGGTGGGGGTGGGCAGTATGTGGCAATGGACGGTGTCAGTAGTTTTACATTTTTATGTATTGATTTTTTTTACAATTTAACTTGTTTTTAACTTTTTTTCACATTACTTTTTGAGAGGTAGGGAGTTGGGGCAGTGGACAATGTTGGTAGGGCAGGAGGTGGTGTCAGTAGTTTTTTATGTTATATATTTTTTTACAATTTATTTTTTTAATTACATTTTTTAATATTCTTTGCATTTTTTTTTTCATCAGCCCTGTTGCTGGGCTTTGGTGAGATATCAGGAGTCTAAACAGACCCCTGACATCTCCCCTTTGAGACAGAGAAAGGGACTAAGGACACAGATTCCCCAGTCCCTTTCTCAGCATTGAAGATAAATGGAGAGGAGACATTCATTCATAAACACAGGTTACTCTGCTCAGTTATTACAGGACACAGGAGCGAGCGCTGCTCACTGTGTGTAATTCAGAAAAGGAAGGGGTTGGTAAATTACATATTTACCGGCCCCTTCCTCCGCTCTCCATCCTGACACATCCCCCACAGCAGCCGGCGGGAAAGGAGAAGAGGGAAGCCGGTTGCAAGGGGAAGAGGGGGGGCGGGGAGGAGGAGGAGAACACGGGGGGAGGAGGAGGAGAACACGGGGGGTGGAGGAGGACACAGGGGGGGGTCCGGAGAAGGACAGGGGGCCAGAGGAGCGTACGGAGGAGGAGGACACAGAGAACAACCAGGGTTTGATTGGTTCAGCAGGAGGGACAGATGTGATCACCGATCTCCCTGTATAGCTTTTTAGCCGACAGCCGCGGGAGGGAGAGAAGGAAAGGCGGCTGTCAGCTAAAAAGTGATACAAAGGACATCGGTGTTCATAGCTGTCCCTCCAGCTGAACTGATTAGACCCTGCTGGGAACCATCGAAGATCGGCCCTGCAGCTGGGATATTGGGAGGCGCTTGTTGGTGTCCGGGAGCCGCAGCAAAATTGCGGGAGACTTGGGATGTCTGCAAATTTTTTATGTCACATGATATTTGCACAGTGATTTATCAAACACATACTTTCAGGGGAAAAAAATAACACTAAAATAAATTTTAGTGCAAACAAACACAATATTATACCAAATTTTTTGGTCAAATATAAAAGATTGGGTTGCGTTGAGTAAACAGATACCAAACATGTCAAGTCTTAAAATAGTGCGCTACCATGGAATCGCTAAAAACGATGGTACCCCAAATTCTGATTATGTTTTAAAGGACTTTATAGGTCATTAGTTTACAGTGAAATGTGGATTATGGCTCTGAAATGATTGCTCTCACCCTGACATTCGAGACGATACCTCATATTTGCTGCACAACTGATGTTTTCATACATGTGCTGACCCTACCCTGCGCTTTTTGTATGGAGGGTGACCGGGTGCTTTAATTTATTTAATTTTTTTATTTCTTTTATACAATAATATTTTTTTTACACTTTATTTATTTTACTTTATTGTCATCACAAAGGGGCTAACAAGCCCTCTGTGTGATAGCATGGGCAGGTGACAGGTACTCTTTACACTGGGCTTCTGTAGGTAAGTGGGGAACGAGGGTGTGGGGAGGTTGTCCTGAGATAGTTCACCTTTTTATTTCTTGTGAAAAGGTGAACTTACCCTTTAACAAAGCTCAAAAAGTTCAGCACTGTCTTCCTTACGCCTGCTTCTTCTCAGGGCTTCGGATCTTTGGTGCCGCCATCTTGGCTTCAGTGCCCGGCCACCACAGCCTGATAACTCCCAGCCAGCTCCTCACTGTGCATGCTCAAAAATAGACTAAAGAAGGGAGACTGGTCGTACCAACTTCTAGGATTTGTGATGTTACCCACAGAGGCCAAGAATTTTTTAAACTTTAGTTTTTGGATGAAGATCCAATTTAAAAACGTAACCTCCGGAGCAGATCATTTAGTTCCCGGTCTCCAATGAGCAGAGAGAGCCGGTGACTGTCAGTCACTGGCTCTCTGCTCTGCCTCTCCAGAACTCAGCCCTGCTCATTAGAGCTTACAATCTAGGAGGGAGGGTCAATTGATACAAAAGGTATTAGCTGTGGGGGATGAGCTGATGGAAAAAATAAAACAGTGTATTAGTTAGAAGCAGGATGGGCTTCTTTAAAGAGAAGGGTTTTCAGGGATCGTCTAAAGATGGATAGACAGTAGGACAGATTGGGGTAGGGATTTCCAAAGTATGGGAGAAATCCTGGATGCGCGCATGAAGGTCTTGGGATGACCAAAGAGTGCGGCTTGGTTGGTATTTTGAGACTAGTAAACCGTAAAACGTATATAATTCAAAAAGTCGCGCTAATATAATTCAAAAAGTCGCGCTATAGCGCGACTTTTTGAATTATATACGTTTTACGGTTTACTACCTTTAGTCGCAGCTCATTTTATTGTGTTAGCGCAGTATTTATTTTCACATTTTGAGACTAGGTTAGTGATGTAGCTGGGGGCAGAGTTGTGGACGGCTTTGTAAATTATTGTTAGTACTTTGAATTTTATTCGTTGGGTGAGTGGAAGCCAGTGCAGGGATTGGCGGGGGGGGGGGGGGGGGGCACTGAATGGTTGATAAGGTGGATGAGTCTTGCAGCAGCATTCATTATGGACTGAAGGGGTGATAGTGTATGTAAATGTAATCCAATGAGGAGTGAGTTGCAGTAGTCGGGGCGAGAGATGACCAGGGAGTGAATTAGAAGCTTGGTGGTGTCATTGGTTAAAAAGGGGTTCTAGATATGTTGCGGTGGCTAAGGCGGCATGATTTGGACAGGGGTTGGATGGGGGCCTGAAAGGACAGTTAAGAGTCTAGGGTTACCCCTAGCACCCTGGCATGTGGGGACGGGCTGATAGTGCCATTGATCTTGACAGAGAAGTCAGGGGAAGGGGCAGGTGGGGGAGGAAATATTATGAGCTTGGTTTTAGATTCAGTTTGAGGAAGTGGTGTGACATCCAGGCTGATATGTCTGTTAGTAAATCAGAGATGTGTGAGGAGACTGATGGGGTGAGCTGAGGGGTAAAGAGATAGATTTGGGTGTCATCGGCATATAAATGGTAGTGAAAGCCATGTGAGGCTATCAGCTGACCCAGGGAGGATATGTAGATCGAGAATATTAGAGGTCAAAGGACAGAACCCTGGGGGACACCAACAGTAAGAGGTGTTTGAGAGGAGGAAGTTGAGTTGTAAGTGACACTGACAGGGCCACCATTAGGGGGGTACAGGCAGTACTCATGTAAAGGGCCCGAGTGTCCCTAGGGGCCCGGCCGGCCAAGGCCCGCTCCCCCCTACAGCAGAACATGAAATTCATCTTGTACCAGCTCCACCGCTAATCTGCATGCCGCTGCAGAGAAGCATAAACAAGACATGCCTCCACCGCCTACTTTCACTTTCACCCCAGTAACCCCCCCCCCCCCCGTATTTTGTAAATATTCTGCACACAGTAATGAAATTTAACAAGCCCGCTACCCCGAGCACCAGCCGACGCCGTCTTTCAGACTGGCAACATCCCCAGCAGCAGCTGAGAGGAGGCGGAGCCTGCTGGCTGCTGCTGGGTTTGCTTGCAATGTGATTGGCCGGCACAGGGGCAGGGGGAGTGGCCAGCTCATTGACGGTGCACGTGGACACAGCAATAACAGGTGTATGCAGATAGATCCGAGAGTGCAGCATGGAGGGTAAGTCGCAAAAATGAAGTGCTGAGCCGAAGTGTAATGCTTAATCCAATATGAATACTTTATCCAAAATTATAGTTGCCAATGCAATCCCTTCCTGTGCAACCCCTGCCTGGGCATCCCCCAGAGAAGGCCTAAATTTATACTGAGTCGGGTGGGGGTATTATTGCCAAATAATCAGCCAGGATTGGATTGTCACTGATCTCAGTTCATTAACGGTTTATGAAATTGAGATGATCAGGGCAGGGAGAATATGTTCTCCACCGATCATCTCCGCACACAGAGAAGCTGTCATTGACTGATACAGAAACTTTCTGTAATATAATCGTGCCAAATACCTTCACAATAGCGCTGTTCGGAGCACAGCTGAACTCCCGCTGCTCTCCTCCTCTTCTCCCAGCTGTCAGCGGGGGATCTCGGCCCCTCCCTCTGCAGTGCTCTGAGCAGGAAAGAGATCTCCGGCGGGCCACGGAAGCACCGAACGGCGCTATAACTAAGGTATTTGGCACATTTATATAACAGAAACACACGCATTGTACATTATACACTACTGTAATAGAGTGGATTATAGGACTTTACAAGCATTTTAACTCGGTTCACACTGGGGATTCCTCATAGGCAGTGAGGGAGAGGGGGATAGAAGACAGCACATTACATGGTAAGACCTACCCTGAAAATAATCCCTGCTGTGTCTTTGGTTGCCAAAATTAATATAAGACCCGGGCTTATTTTTGGGGAAACACGGTATATAATGTGTGTGTGTGTGTGTATATATATATATATATATATATATATATATATACACACACATACATATATATATATATGTGTGTGTGTGTGTGTGTGTGTGTGTGTGTATGTATGTATGTATGTATGTATGTATGTATATATATAAATATATATATATATATATATATATATAAATATATATATATATATATATATATATATATATATATATATATATATATATATATATATATATATATATATATATATATATATATATTGTGTAGTGGGGCTAATTATTTTATTAAAGCGGAGTTCCATCCACTTATACAACTTGGTCTTAAAGGAAAGACCACCCCTCCACCCCTCGTTTTTGGATAACTATTTTTCTTACCCTTTCTGAAGTACATAGTGTACTTCCGTCCTAGCTTGGCCGTGGCCCAATGCGTCCTTTCCTCCTTCTCCCCAGCTGCCTTCTGGGACCTGTGTGGGTCCCAGAAAATGATGGGGACATTCAGAAAGAGCCACACAACTCACGCATGCGCAGTAGGAAACCAGCTGTGAAGCCTGAAGGCCATACATGAGCCACCCATGTACCCATAACCCCCTGACTACAAGCAGCAAGCCTTCCAGTGCCTATTTTATATTCGCCATCAATGCTAGACCCAGGCTTGTTGCTTTCCTTCATTGTCTTGATCTGCCACTCAAGCAGACTATATTGTACTTGGGAGCCATCTAGCAGTTTACGAAGGACATCAATCATGCTAAAAGGATGAGTTTGTAAGCCAATCACTCTCTAAGACAAGGGCACAGAAGCAGTTTCTCTCCAACATTTAGACTTTGAAAGTATAAATAATACATAAACCTTTGAGAAAGATAGCCATGAGAGATATGCATTAATGTTTAACAGGATTTTACCATTTCTGAAGTGTTGGCAGAGTACCATCATTTTATTCAGGTCACAGCATACAACCAACTCTGCAGCTCTATATGTAGAAAATGCAGTTATGTTATTATTTACCTGGTAAATTTCTTAGCAACTTGCCACAATGGTGGCAGATGATACTGCTTCTAGATCTAAAAGTGAACCCGTGCTCAGATCATGAACATTAATTATTACATTTTTCTAACAAGCAGTAAAACACTTTACCACTTAAGGACCGAGCCTCTTTTTTTAGATGTGTTATTTACAAGTTAAAAACAGTTTTTTTTTGCTAGAAAATTACTTAGAACCCCCAAACATTATACATTTTTTTCTAACACCCTAGAGAATAAAATGGCGTTCATTGGAATACTTTCCGTCACACTGTATTTGCGCAGCGGTCTTACAAGCGCACTTTTTTTTAAAAAAATACAGTTTTTTTAATTAAAAAATAAGACAACAGTAAAGTTAGCCCATTTTTTATATTGTAAAAGATAATGTTATGCCGAGTAAATTGATACCCAACTTGTCACGCTTCAAAATTGCGCCCGCTCGTGCAATGGCGACAAACTTTTACCCTTAAAAATCTCCATAGGCAACATTTAAAAAATCCTACAGGTTGCATGTTTTGCGTTACAGAGGAGGTCTAGGGATAGAATTATTGCTCTCACTCTACCGATCGTGGCGATACCTCACATGTGTGGTTTAAACACCGCTTTCATATGCGGGCGCTGCTCACGTATGCGTACGCTTCTGCACGCGAGCTCGGCGGGACGAGGCGCGTTTAAAACTTTTTTTTTTTTTTCTTATTTATTTTACCCCTTTTATTTTTTCACACTGTTTTTTTTAAAAAAATTGTCACTTTTATTCCTATTACAAGGAATGTAAACATCCCTTGTAATAGAAAAAAAGCATGACAGGACATCTTAAATATGAGATCTGGGGTGAAAAAGACCTCAGATCTCATATTTACACTAAAATGCAATAAAAAATTTAAAAAGACGTTGTCATTTTGATGTCGCTTCCACCCTGCAGTGTCATGGAGACGGGTGGGGGCCATCTTCCCCTCACTCATCTCCATGCACAGCCACGGGAAGGATCCGATTGCCTCCGACGCTGCCGACGGCTCCGGTAAGCGGCGGAGGGCACCGGATCGCAGGAGGAGGGGGAGGCCCTCTCCCACCATTGATAAAAGTGATCTTGCGGCGAACCTGCCGCAGAGACCACTTTTATCTTGTACCGGACTGCCAGCTGAACACAGTGATACCAGGGTTATGGCAGCTTGCTGCTGCCATAACAACGATATCTGTCCTCAAAATGAGGACAAAGTGTGGCAGTCCAGAAGTGGTTAAAGGAAGCCCCCGTTCACCTCTGTATCTGTAAGCATTGTGAAGAGATTAGGTTTCAAAATTGTTTACCTTTAACTTTATTTAATTTTTCTATTTTAATTCTATTTTAATTAGATTTTTGTCATTTCCAAACGATTTGAGGGAAATTAATCAAAACTGAAACAGCCAGAATCTGGAGGAGTTGTGCATGGCATCCAATCAGCTTCTATGTTTCATTTTTAAAGCTTAAAGTGGATGTAAACCCGATTCATGAAATTCGAGCTGGGCACATATATCTGCAGTGTTTCTTATCTTTCTTCAAAGCGCTAAGTCCCGTGGCTTTCTTCTGCTCCGTTCTTCTGTTATCAGCATGATAACTTCTGACAAGCTGCTTTACTCACACGATAGCTCTGAAAGTCTCTGCCTATCTGGAGGGGGTGTGTGCCTTTCCTCCAATCAGCTGTCTCCCACTGTAATCCAAGACTTCTTTCACAGTGCAGAATGAGGAAGTGAAAATTCTAATTCACAATCTGCACAGTATATAAAGCTGAAGACAGCAGACATACATGTAAAGCTTATGTAGGATGATTTGTTTCATCCTTGTGTATCATCTGAGGCTATTCATTTCACTGGGCAGTGGGTATATGTGAGGGTTTACATCCACAATAAAGTGTTACTAATATGCAGTAAAGCATTCTTGTTATACTCACTGTGGAACCTAATGGGTTAATTCTCTGCATTGTGTAAAAAGGCTGCTTGATCCTGTCTTCTCTGATCCTCCCCTTCTTTCAGAGTCCCAAAACCATCTCCGAATAGTACAGAGGCTAGGGGACAAACTGCACATGCTCAGTTTAAGGAGAGTGCATGTGATCAGAACAGGGCCAATCAGCACTGTCTAGACAGAGGGTCAGGGGTCCTGTGTCCTTATAGGACAATTATGGGAGAATGAAAACTCCTCCCACAAGCTTTAACCATACACTGATAGAAGTCACAAGACTGCTATATACTGCTGATGAGAAAAGGTACTTAGCCGTTTATATTTACTAAAATAATTGCATTGCAATGTTCTGTATACAGCGGGAGATCAGATACAGTGAATGCAGGGTCCTGGGTTTAGTAACACTTTACCAGAACAAGCTGAAGCTGGTTGCTATATACATCTGCCCCAGATTCTGTATGCTCCAGCTTTGCTACATTTAAATGCTAAATTTTTGAGAACATAATTTTGGCAGCCCTCAAGCCTTCTAATGGGAACAACCAGCAGGTCTTTTTTAAAATGGAAAGTCCTACATACTTATGAGATGGCTTATGGAAGGGAGGGAGTTATGTTTACCATAATTACCTGGTCTGTACTGTGCGAGCAGATCTCATTATCAGCTGTAAACTAGATATGTAAACTGTTTGTCTTACTAAAGGTTTAAAGATATCAAAGGCTTTGGTTCTGCATTGTATGTTAGTGCATTTTTAGTCTACTGTATCTGTCCCTAAAGTGGCCATAAATAAACACTCTGAAAGTTATTTTGAACAACGCAGGCTGAATTAAAGAGTTTTGTGATTAAAGTGAAACTAAACAATATCCTTATTGTCCAAAAATAATCCATACACATTCTTTATTTAACCACTTGCCGACAGCCGCACGCCGATTTACATAGGCAGAATGGCATAGGCAGGCAAAAGGGCGTACCCGTACGCCCCTTTGAATTTTTTTTTGCCTAGCAGGCGCGCGCACACTGCCCGCTGGTCCAGGAACTTGATGTTCGCTGGCAGCCCGCGATTGTGGTGAGGAGAGGAAGAACGGGGAGATGCCTATGTAAACAAGGCATTTCCCTTATCTGTCTAGCAACATGACAGTGATCTACTGCTCCCTGTTTTCAGGAGCAGTGATCTCTGTCATATTGTAGTGAACACACTTAACCCCTTGATCTCCCCCTAGTGTTTAACCCCTTCCCTGCCAGTGTCAATTATACAGTAATCAGTGGCTATTTGTAGCTCTGATCGCTGTATAAATGTCAATGGCCCCAAAATAGTGTCAAAAGTGTCTGATCTGGCCGCCATAATATCACAGTTCCAATAAAAATCTCAGATATTAGGAATCGCTGCACATGCTGGAGTGAGTGCAATAATTCTAGGGCCATCATTTATGGTTAACTCTCAACTGATGACCTATAAATCTTTTAAATGTTGCCTATGGCCAATTTTAGTTACCAAAATGTGATGCTGTTTCATATGGGGGCACACAGTTTTGAGGCTTGACATGTTTGGTATCTACTCAAAGCAAACTTATATTTTGCCAAAAAACTGGGTAATTGGGGACCTGCTGATAAGTACTCCACTGTATCAACACATTACTGCACTGACTGCATCCAAGTACTTTTGTACTTTTGTACCTACCAATATCACAGTGTACACAGAATATTCCTGCATCTACTTCTACTGTTCTTCATACTTCTTTACTGACCGCCATTGCACACGCACGCCTTTCTACTGACCACCACCGCACCCACACACCTTTCTACTGACTACTAATGCACCCACAGACCTCTCCACTGACCACCACTGCACATACACTTCTCTTTTGACTGCCATTGCATCCTTGTGCTTTTCTGCTGACAGCCATTGCATCCACACATTTTTCTACTGACCACCAAAGCACTTACACACTTCTCTGACCCCCACAACATCTTTACTGATCACCACTGCACCCTCACACATCTCTACTAACTGCTACTGCGCTAACACACTTCTCTACTGATTGCTACTGAACCCACACACTTCTCCACTGACCACCACTGTGTCCACACTTCTCCACTGACTGCTACTGCACCCATACAGTTCTCTGACCACCACTGCACCCACATACTTTTCTACCAACCACCACTGCACCCTTACACTTCTCTACTGACTGCTACTGCACTCACACACTTCTCCGCTGATTGCCACTGCACCCACACACTTTGCCACTGACCACCACTGCACCCTTACATTTCTCTGCTGACTGCTACTGCACCCACACACTTCTCCACTGACCAACACTGCACCCACACACTTCTCCACTGACTGCCACTGCACCCACACACTTTGTTACTGACCACCACTACACCCACACACTTCTCTGCGGACCACCACTGCACTCACACACTTCTCCACTGACCACTACTGCAACCACAGGCTTTGCAACTGACCGCCACTGCACCCTTACACTTCTCTGCTGACTGCTACTGCACACACACACTTCTCCAATGACCACCACTACACCCACACACTTCTCTGTGGACCACCACTGCATTCACACACTTCTGCACTGACCGCTACTGCTCCCATACACTTTGCTACTGACCACCACTGCATCACATACTTCTCTGTAGACTGCTACTGTACCCACACCCTTCTCTGACCACCACTTCACCCACACACTTCTCTGACTACCACTTCACCCACATGCTTCTCCACTGACCGCTACTGCACTCACACACTTCAATACTGACCTCCTGTCACGCACCAGATGCAAGGCCGAGGTGCTGAGAGGGCTCCCCTTGTGGCTAAGTGCAGTGCACGCCTGGAAGTGGTACAGGGAGTGCAGTGCCCAAAGAAGCACGGTTTGCCAGTTGCTGTGGTTTGATGTGCTGATCACCTGAAGATCGCTGGAACAAGCAAGATGCACTGTAGGGCAGGTGTACTTGCGGAGTACCAGGTGAACTTGGCAGATGGACAATCCGGAAACAGAACCAGGAGCCATACTGGGGGGTCATGCACAGTAAATCAGTCAATGTGCGATTCAGGTAGCAGAACTGGAACAAGCCGGGGTCATACACGGTGAGACAGGTTGCAGCAGAGTCAGAGAGCCAAGCCGAGATCAAACACAGTGGAGCAGACAAGAGCAGGGTCAGTAGTGCAAGCCAGAGGTCAAAACAGGAGATCAGGATAACAGGTTAAGCAAGCCAATTTGGTAACGGGAGGTCAAAGATCAGGAAACACAGGAGCACAGGAACACAGGGGAGCTGAGGATAATCCAGCAATGCACAGCAGGTTTATATAGGCCAGGAGGCACCATTGCTCATCTGCGTACACCCGTTCGCGCTCCCACACATCTGCTTAAGCCAATACTCACAGAAGCGTCCCTGATGCTTCCATGATGGCTGTTGGTAAGATTGCCAGTTCTTTGGACATTTCCCTGACAGTGCCCCCCTTCAAGGGGCAGCCTTCAGATGCCCAAATGGGCCCATCTCTCGGGGTGTCTGTTGCAGAACTCCTGCATAAGTCTAAGGGCATGTAAGTTACTTGCAGGCTCCCATTAGTTTTCTTCTACTGAATACCCTTTCCACTTAATAAGAAATTGGTTTTGCCTACCTCTCTTGCGACAGTCCAGGATGGCTTGCGCTTTGAATTCTGGTTAATCATCCACAGAGACTGGTGAAGGTGGCACTTCTTCTCTCCCTGGGAAGGGATTTGCTATGACTGGCCTAGTGACGTGAAATACTGGATGAATCCTATAAGAGTTCGGCAGGGTAAGCTCGAACGCCACAGGATTAACTTCTCTCTTGATCTTGACTGGCCCGACAAATTTTTGTCCCCAATTTCCTGGAAGGACAAGACAACTTAAGATTAATAACAGAAGAGAGTCATACCTTGTCTCTGACTTTGAAACTAGGATTACTTCTTCTTCTTCTGTCATGTTGTCTTTTAAAGTAATCTTGGGCCTTCGGCATGGTTTCTTGGAGAGTCTGGTAATTTGTTTGGATGAAGGTTATCAGATCTTGACCTGCAGGTACTGAGGCTTCAGGAGTGGTGTTGGGTAGAAATGAGGGGTGAAATCCATAGTTTGCCCAAAAGGGTGACTGATTGGTTGCTGCATGCACAGAGTTATTGTAAGCAAATTCAGCGCCCGGAAGTAGGGATAGCCAATCATCTTGGGAGAAAGAACAGAAGCATCGTAGATACTGTTCCAGGGTTTAGTTCGTTCTTTCAGTCTGCCCATTACTCGGTGGATGATAAACTGAAGATTACATCAATTGCCAGACTTCTGCAGAGACTTCTCCAAAATCTGGAAGTAAATTGGACCCCTCTATCAGAAACAATGTTGTCAGGAAGACCGGGCAGTCCGAGTATTTCTTTGATAAGGATATTTACTGTATCCACAGCGGAAGGCATGCCTATCCTAAGCAGGAAGTGTGCCATCTTGGGCAAGCGGTCCACTACCACAAAGATGGTTGTGTACCCTTCTGACGGGGACAAGTCCACAATAAAGTCCATTGAAATTTTCTTCCACGGTTCCACGGGACTAGTAGTGGCCTTAACAGACACCAAGCCTTGGCGTTTGTTTTGCTTGCTTTTGTTCATAATGGTTACAAACTCCGTTACCTTAACAACCAACAAACCTACATCTCGGTAGCTTCAGTTTGAAAGGCATTCTCTTACCAAGTTATAGAGACAATAGACTGTTCTCAAACTGCCAACGGAATACAACAATGGTATCTACATTCCCATTCTATCTAACAACATTTGTTTGAGAAATTCTGTGTCTGTGAAATCAGAATGTTATGAGTCTTATAGAAAAATTATATTTTATAACAAACACAACACATTTCGCCCTTGATTTTCCTCTCAGACTACACACAGAAAATCTCTTCATTACTAAACTCATTCTAAAGATTAATTTTCCTTTTCTGCTTTTCCAGTCTTTGGCTAAAAGTTCATTAGAAAGTCCATTCTAAAGTTCTTTAGAAACAAGTCCAGGCTCGTAATACATCAAAGGCCTTTCTCTCCACAGCTCTTGCGGTCTTCCATCATTATGTCCATCATGTAACCACTTTTCTCTGGTCTTCTATGGATAGCTACAATCTCTCCTCTAAATGGCTTCTTACCTGGATATCTGACGAATACTTTGTCACCTATCTGTATCCACTTCTGACCCTCCCAAAGAACATCAATAGGGAGGAGAGGAAATACTGATATTTTCCAGAAGATCACTGCTGTTTATTTTGGAAGGTTTGATGTTATATAGCCTCACTTTCCACTCTTGCTGAGAAGTATCCACTAATCAGTCAGAGTCCCAGCCACTGTCTTGAAGCTCATCTGCCAATGCGAATATAACTTCAAACCTTCCTGCCAGATTCCCTCTCATTCCTAGATAGGCCTCAGCTTCAGATACGTCACTCTTGGTTTCTATGTCATGGGAAGCAATAACATGGTATCTGTTAAGCCCTGTTCTTTCAGGAACCTTACATAAATACTGAAATCTGCACTCCAGCTGTGGAATCTGTGCCCCAGCCCCTACCATCCTCTCATATGGTGCGCTTTTGGCTATTGACCTAGAATTTAACAACATGACTGCCTGTGTGAGGACCCGATCCCACCCCCTTATTGTATGCGTGGGTGTAAGTTTGCGTATCTGGTTCTTCAATAGCCCATTGTATCTTTCATTAAAACCAGCTGCCTACGGATGTGGCACAACCAGTACACTCCAGAATCTTTGGCCCACTGCTGTACTGTTGATCGGGTAACGTGTGAGCCGTTATCACTTTGGACTTGTTTGGGACAACCATAAGCAATGACAAGTTTCTGGAGCAGTTAAAGCGTTGCGGTTTAATCTGAATAGTTGTCCACTGCAGTGCAGCAATATCTCAGTCCATTGTTTCCCTGGGGGCAGGGGACCGATAAAGTCATTCTGCCAGATCTCTGCAGGCCTCTCACCCCTCTTAATCGACCCGGTGGAATACTTTTGCAATGGCCATTGTTGCACTTCTCCACACACTGTACAGTTCCCTATTACAGTCTTCATCATGTCCATGGATATAGACAATCCTCTCTGCTGTGCCCGTTCATATGTTGCTTTCTGCCCCAAATGTCCAGATTGCTTGTGGGCCCAGTTGGCCAGGTTCATCAAGACAGGATCAATTGGCACAACTGCCTTCACTTTGGCAATATCATCTGCAACTCTGTTATAGTTCTTAAAGTTTGGGACTAGGGCACATGTGCATCAACATGCCTGATTTTTGTGGTGCGGGAGTAGTCTTACTTCCAGATGTAGTCCCAGACTTCCTTGCCTCCCCACACCACCTTTCCATGAATCATCCATTCATTGGACTTCCACGTGGGCATCAAAGTTGTCAGTCCTTTAAAAACCGCCCAGCTATCAGTATAGATAGTGACATGGGAAGAAGGATCCTCTTGAAAAGTCATCACTACAGCTTTCAACTCTGCATACTGACTGGACCCTCCAATTCCAGTCTCCTACAGGACTGTATCTTTACTTGTGTTGTAGGCTGCTGCTGTCCATTTATGCTTAGACAAGACGACTATGGTTGAACCATCAGTGAACCACGCTGACTCTTTCATGTCTTCCGACACAGACACAAAGGGTGGAGCCTCTTGAATGGGCGATGACTGCAGCACAGGAGTTTCTTCTTCTGGCTGGATGCTGGTAAAAGTAACAAGCCCTGCCAACTGTTTTGAAATGTTTCTAACATCCCCAGCTGCAATACCCCCTCTTTCTTGAAGGTACCACTTCCATTTCATCAGTGTATGATTCTGGGCTACAGCTGCCCTAGTGGTCAGTCCATTATCTCTCACCCATCCTGCTATTGGCAATGCAGTATGGATGGTGACCGTGTCCTTTCCTGTAATGGTCTCTACATGTTCAAGTGCTGTGTAGCCCCCAAACAGGTACATCTCTAGGGGTGTGTATCTCTTCTGTTCCCCTGTCAGTTGTTTGGACCAAAATCCAGTGGGTATTGCTCTCAGTCATTTCTTTTCATTTGGCTGCCACAGACTCTAAGATATGTTACCATGCTGCTCCACTACATCCAGCTGAAATGGTACTCCTTGTCTCACAGGTCCCAATCCCTGATGCTGCAAAATGACTTCTTTAGCAGCAAGGAGTGCGATCCGCTGCTCTTAACCCCATTAGAACTCAGTCTTTTTCCCGGTAACATTATATATAGGCCTCAGAATCAGTCCAAGATGTGGGATGAATGATCTCCAGAATCCCACAACTCCAACGAACTTCTGTGCCTCCTTTTTGGTGGTAGGGGGAGTAGGGGGCGCCTGTATAGTTTGCACAACTGTCTCTGGAATTTTCCTCTGTGGCCTAGTCCACATCATTCCCAGGAATTTCACCTCTGTGGCAGGACCTTGGACTTTGTCTCTGTTGATAGCCCATCTTCTGTTCTCCATGTGGTGTATCAGCAGGTGCAGTGCTTCAGTTACATCTTCTTTTGTCCCAGAGATCAGGATATCATCAAAGTAATAAAACAGCAACTTTCAAATTCAGGGTACTTAAATCTCGGACAATCAGTCCATGACAAATCATTGGAGAATGAACATAGTCTTCAGGAAGCACAGTGAAAGTGTACTGTGCACCAAAGCAAACTGGTCTTGACACTCTGGGTCTATCAAAATTGAAAAGAAAACATTAGCCAGGTCTATCACAGCATGAAATTCTCCTGCCTCTTTAGCAATTTTCTCAACAATTGAGATCATATCAGGTACAGCTGACGTCAATGGAGGAGCCACTTTGTTTAGACCTCTGTAATGCACAGTCATTCTATATGTCCCATCCGGTTTCTTTCCTGGGAACACCAGAGACGAGAAAGGACTTACAGCAGGTCTAAGCATCCCTATTCTCAACAGTTCTTGAATAGTCTCCCCAATTTCTTTGTGGCCTCCAGGAAGTCTGTACTGCTTGGGACAGACTGGCTTCTCTGGTGGAGGAATGTAGACAGAGGTCCATTTCGCCTGACCATGGTCTTCACCACTCTAACCAGATACGCTTTATCAGGATACCCGAATGTGAATGTACCCCATTCAGTCTGAATAGACTGACCTTGAAGTACCTTGAAGTACATCCATCCCAAGAATATTTTCGGGTAACTCTGATATGAAAACATTTGACCAAAATCCTGGTCCCTTGCCAATAGCCAATTTGACCAATAGCCAATTTCACCCGTGTCTTAACGGTGGTTTCCCCTCCCAAACCTTCTACATAAATCGATGAGGAACCTCCCAATCCCCTTTTCTGATTCTCTCTAACTCCTCCCCAAGTTTGGGTTCATGTTCAGTTTTGGGAATTGGTTTGGGGCTAACAGGAGGGGTCTGTTTTGTTTTCTCTAAGTCTGGGCTAATGTTATCTTCACTAGGAGTAGTGTTTCTAACCCTGACCGTTTTCCCTACTAAATGTTTCCATCTCTTCAGCATTTCTGCAATAGAAATCCCATCTATCTCATCTTTAGGTACTCCTGCCCTTATTAAGTCCACACACATTTATTTCCTAGAAATAACTAGCCTGGTTTTCTCTTCACCTCCATTCTTCTCTTCCATATTCCCTTTTTTCTCTGTAAAAGTTCTTTTCTGCTTGTATTCTTCCTGTCTGGCCTTGACAGGTATTGTTTTAGTCTCCTCTAGCTTCCCCAACTGGCTTAAAAGGGTAGTGGCTTCATAAGTCTTGCTGTTTAATCCCAGGCCTCCCAGCAAGGACAATAAAGGAGCCTTGAGATTAAATGGCGCAGACTTCATCAGCTTAGAGCGCAGAGCAAACGTAAAGGGTTCCATATCTGGACCCATCAATTCTGGAAATGTATTTAATCCAGTTATACAACCCATCTCACGTAACCTGGAAATACCCTCTCCAATTGTTCTCCAGGAGTAGGTACTTTCCAGGTCACTAGGACTAGCTTATACTCAGACTATTCCATCTTTCACGAGGTCTAACAGTGAAAGATTCACACTAAACTCTCTTTTTGCATTGCCTGATGCATTTGTTGATCATGGGTTAACACTCCCATAGCCACTGCTTCCTTACCTGACAAAACAACACTGTCCGCCCATTCATCCCACAAGCGTAGGAGCCAACTCAATGGGGGCTCCCCAGACCTTTGTTTGCATTGTTTTGCCAGCTCATGGGGTTCAGTTTGTATAAACTCCCGTATTTCTTCAAATTCAATATCTCTGGGGTTGCGATAAGAGCCGCCAATCACGGCGCTGCCCCCCTAATCCATGCGCCCAGCCCCTAATCTCCATGCAGGGCGCCGGATCATGGCTTTCAATGTTTTTTTTTTTTTTTAAGAAGCGCATGAGTAGAGCCTGAGGCTCTAATTGGCTAAAAAAAGAGTGGGCTTGGGGCACAGAGCACTGTGCCCCACACCCACCCAATTGTGTGACATTAGCAAATTAATACTCGCTAATGTCTTCCTGCTTCTCCTCCTGGCCAATCAGAAAGCGGGTCCTGAGACCCGATTGGCCGGGGAGTCTTAGGACTCCCAGCCAATCGGGTCTCAGGGCCCACTTCCTGTTCGGCCAGGAGGAGAAGCAATGGGGCCGTCTCTTCCCTTGGCAAGCTGGAGCGAGGAGCAGTGGGTGGAGGGGCAGAAACAGGAGCCCTACCCTGGATTCAGCACCACCTTGTCATCGGAAGGTAAGGCCACGGATCGCCGCCTTCCTGTTCGACCCACCCTGGGGGGGGGGTTGTTGTTTTCCATCACCCCCAAAATATTGAGCACCGTATGCCACTGCCTATAGGTAAGCCTTTTTATAGGTTTACCTATAGATAAAAATCGGTAAAGGGGGTTTACTTCCTCTTTAAATTTGTTGTCTTGAAAAGCCATTATAAAGGAAGTGGTAGGAAAAAACTGATAAACTTTGATCATCTCATGGCACTCTATTAAATCTATTTTTTAAATTGGGGACCATATGGCAAATCGGTGACTTTGCTTAGAAAACTTGAGCCAATTCTCACAGAAGAAACCAAGAGGCCAACTTAAAACCATGTTACCAAAAGGAACAGCAAAGTTCCACAAATTAGATGGGAGAAACTATATACTGTATAGAACAACTACAGCCCATACACTTCACAAAGCTGTAAAAAATATAGATGAAAAAATCCATTAAATTTAATTTACAGTTTGCCAGTAGGCATGCAGAAAATGTAGAAAACACATGCAGAAAGGTTCTTTTTGGTCAGAGAAGGCTAAAAAAAAGAAAAAATATTTGGCAGAAAGCCAATACTCCCCACTACTCTAATAGAATTAAATATCTGCTTGCTACCTACAATTAAAAAGTGGTCTCTTCTGTTCAAGAAACAATGATATCTGTAGAACTAATGTAAATTTTCAAGTTCTACTTTGGAGACTTACTATTTCTATTTCTGGATGTTCACTCTACCATCATAAGCAATGCAAATGGCGCATTAGGAGTCAGTGCAGCATCAACTGTTTACAGATGGCTGGTTGTAACAGGCTAGGGGAGCAAGTGCTAGAAGTGTCAACTAATCAGGTGTTACTGCACTGCACAAAGCTGTCAGTCTAACACTGGGAGCTATTTGACAGAATGGGAGAGCAAAGCAACAGTGATGATATTCACACTGCATGCAGCCAGTGATGTCACCAATTGGGGGCAATTGTTTCACCAGACAGGAAGGGACAGAAAATCTGCAACAGGGACAAAGAAAGAAAGAAATAGCTGACAGGTTCTAGTCTTCCCCTGCTCTACTAAAGAAACCCATTTTTTTATCTCTGTCTGTGTTGCTAATGTCTGACAGGTTCTAGTCTTCCCCTGCTCTACTAAAGAAACCCATTTTTTTTTATCTCTGTCTGTGTTGCTGTTGAAGTTTTCTGTCTAGAAAAATATTGCCAGCAGGACATGAAATAAAGGTAGATCTCTTTAACAGAGTCCCTGATACCAGTTAAAATCTAGAAGGAATTCTAAACTTTCCACACTCTATGCAAAAACTAAGAAAAAAAAGTTTTGGTTGGACACACACTTTTATTGTAGTGAAGGACAGTGATGGCACCTGACTATGGACATGGACTATGCTGCTTGAAAGGGAGGCTGAGATCACAAGACTGGGTGAACAACAATATAATCTGAGATGCCGTATATACTCGAGTATAAGTCGAGATTTTCAGCCCTTTTTTTGGGGCTGAAAGTGCCCCCCTCGATACTCGAGTCACCGCCATCTGCCTACATGATCAGCGTGTCATGCAGGCAGACGGCGGCCAGTGTGTGCTATTACTATTCGGCGGCCATTCACTGTTCAAAAGCCGCGCCTCCTCCTCGTCTGTGTTTTAGGCAGAATAATCCATTTCCCAGCAGTCAGTGTACAGCCTATCATGGACATTCTCTCATCCTCATCCGTGGTATGAGGATGAGAGAATGTCCGTGATAGGCTGACCGCTGACTGCAGGGAAATGCAGTTTTCTGCCTATTACGGACGAGGAGGAGGTGCGGCTTTTGAACAGTGAATGGCCGCCGAATAGTAATAGCACACGCTGATCGGTGCATGCACATATACACATGACACATGCACATATACACATGCACATACACAGGACACATACACAGGACACATGCACATACACAGGACACATGTACAGGACACATGCACATATACACATGACACATGCACATACACAGGACACATGCACAGGACACATGCACATATACACATGACACATGCACATACACAGGACACATGCACAGGACACATGCACATATACACATGACACATGCACATATACACATGACACATGCACATATACACAGGATGCATGACACATATACACAGGACACATGAAACATGCACATATACACAGGACACATGACACATGCACATATACACAGGACACATGACACATGCACATATGCACAGGACACATGCACAGGACACAGGGAGGTATACAGCTGCAGATGGGCATTGTTGACCCTCTTTTTCCACTTACAGTAGCTGCTGCATTTCTCACCCTCGTCTAATACTCGGGTCAATACGTTTTTACCAATTTTTTGTGGTAAATTAGGACCTCGACTTATACTCGGATTGACCTATTCTCGAGTATATACGGTAGTTCAAATGTATGTATTCAGCTGTGTATTTAGTTGTTTGAAGTTCATCCTAAACTACAAAATAATAAAAGTTTAAAAATAGTTCTGGAGAAAAGCATTACTAAAACAAAGTATGAACCCTTTAGCCCTAAAAAGGTTAAACAGTTCTGAAATTCTTGCAATTTCTCATTAAACAGCCGCCTTTTATTATTTCAAATAAATTTTCTTTGTCCAAGAAAACAAGGGTTTCCTGCTTAGTAAATCTTATCTCTGAGAAACAGTAGCAGCAACACAAAGAATGTAGACGTCATATTTTCAAACATAATTTGCCTAAAATGAAAAAAAGAGAGAGAATAAAAATAAGGGAGATAAGGAAAAGAACTAGAGACTGCAATTACATAAGGGTCTCGTCATAGCATCAGCAAGTAAACTACAGCATGGCCTGTGACCAAATTACCCCCTACACATCCTAACCACCATGTCCCCCAATATATTTAATGGTCATAAAAAGCTATATATTATTAACTACAGGCACGGGAAAAGGACTTGGGACTCTTTTGGTGGCTAATCATATACGTTAAACTGAAGGGATCTTGGTGGCTGACCAATGTTTAGGCTGATGCATCCGTTTAATAGCTCTGCCTGAACTTCAATTTCAAGCACATCACCAAATTCATAGCCATTTGACATGCTTCCATGTTAGCCTGCCAGTATTTTCCGCAGGATTAAGCCTGGGTTCACACTATTTCGAATCCCCGCATCCAATTCGCAATAACAGGAGAATGTGACCACCTCTCTATGGAGCCGGTTCACATATCTTCGAAGCAGCTTCGGTGCAAATTTGCACAGGAGCCCTGTACATTTTTTGGTCCGCTTCAAGCTTGAATTCAGCCCAAAATTCGGGCTGAAATCGGGCCTGAAACGGTGAACGGGGGCGCACCGGACCCCTGCTGGGAGCCGCATCGGCATCCAGTGTGAACCCAGCCTCACTGTTTTTTTTTCACTATTTATTATGTAGGGGGGAAGGATGGTAGTCAGGGTGAGGTAAGGGTAAGGGCCAGATCTTCTTTATGCAGCTAATATACTTTGTTTTCAGAATCTTTCTTATATTTCATATTTGCTTATTTTGCATCGTTCATGTTTAAATTCATTTGAAATACAAGCAGCTTTATGCTTACTTGCATTGCACAGGTTTTATCTATGTGTGACTGAAATTTTACTTCAACCTTATAAAGTCTGAGCACATAACAATTTACTACTCATATAATCCCTTTTTATTATTTCATGAAGTCAAGTGGGTTGTTCAATAGACTGCCACTTGCAGTCACTTAAGGTGACAATAAAGCCATTTTTGGGGATGATTATAGTAGGATTTATTTGTTCCTGCTATTATTTTTAAAGAAAATTTCCATCTGTTCTTGCTCTGCTAACTGTGCCCCAGCACGCTGGTTAATCTTGGGTATGTGGATTCCCCTTTGTACCCGTTGGGACTTTTGGAGTCCTGCTGGAATCTCCAGTTTGTGTGTGCTCCTGTTTAGATCTGCAATGTTATGCACAGCTGTTCCCAGCACCATACAGGCAGAAGAAGATGGACACCAGCAGAAGCCACTCTGACTCTGGAGCCGCTGTCAGTTACCACTGTGGAGGAAAAGGAGGCTTTCTGTCACTATTGCTCTGCCTGTATGTGCAGCACTGTTTGGGGCAGCACCCTGGGACCTTTCATTATATTCCTGTAAAGAATATTCTTAGAATATTCTTAGAGCATTATGTCAGATATAATTTACTCCAGCAAACAAAACAACATTGTAATCTCATTCCTATTGACTTGTCATGGCCACAAAATGAGATTAACTCAATCTAAGGTGAACTAAAGGTATACGCCGAGGGAACTAAGCAGAAATTGTATGCTGTTGTGTTCAGATTTGTACGATAAACATACCAATCGATGCTGATAATTTTTTTTTATTTAAAAAAATCTGTTTGTTGGATTTTTTTTTAAAGAGTAAGCAATATAAAATCCTAGAGGCCCTATCCTCACATGGAGAGCCAACAGGAGAAAAACACAGAGGAATATAATAAAAAAACAAATACAAGAGTACTAGTTAAGTTACAACTTTATGGTGCAGCAGTACATTCTATACAGGGGTGCTCAACCAGTGGCTCACAACCTCATGTTCTGGAATGGGGGGCCGGCAAGCCCAGGTCGCCGGTTGCCGACCCACCATCCCAGAGCATCATAGTGGATGGAGCCAGCCTCAGAAGAAGCAAGCAAATGCAGAGGGAGCAGAGACACATGAGCCGATGCTTCCTCTGTAGCACCGGCTCCTGTCCCAGGCAAAGTGTATTTGGTATCACTTTGCTTGGGACAGCACAGGAACCTTTCTAGCAGCCTAGCAGTGCCAGCAGAAGCTGAAAGAAAAATGTCAGTTTATTAAACATTAGATCGTTCATATTATTTATTAAACATCACATAGTTTTGCAATGGGTATATTAGCACTTTTTAAAAAAGGGTTATTAGGCTGCTTTCACCTGGATCCTGTGAGTTTGGTGCGCTTCCTAAAATCCCACCAAAACTCCTAAATGGAAACCTTTTGGTGCGCTTTCAGAAAGTGTACCACACCCGCAAGATATAATAGTGGGTAAACATCCAACAAGGATTGGTCCCACAGATAATGATGATCCTGATTGTTGATTAAAACCTTCATTATGCTTTTTAAAAGACAAAAAAAATGAAATTCTGAACCTTTTTTATTTCATTTTGACCCACGACCGGTTACTAAATCACCTAAGTGGCCCTCGCTCTTCAAAAGGTTGAGCATCAGCATTGCATCCTGAGCACAGGATTCAGCTGAGTCTAGCAGTGCACAAGAAGAAGAGAGGATCCCACAGCAGCAGAGGCTTAGGTATCCATAGAAAGAAGCGTTGAGTGCACAGGATACAAACCAGCCTCTCCTCCCCATCCCTCCACTGCCAGGCTTTCTCTACTGGCCACATTTTTTTTTTTTTTTAATTGATCCGAGCATAATTAATTATTAAATTAAAAACGATTATATAATTTTAATAATGGATGTTGCTAAAATAAAAATATTATACTCACAAGTTTTTCTCTCTTGTTGTGGCCGTTGCCATCATGATTGTGGGCACGTGAAGCCCAATTGATAACTCTTCCTGGATAAGCTTAAGAGAGTTGCATGCTGGATAACCAGCATGCACCTCTCGATCTCGCTCGTGCATGATTCACCGGCGGCCGTAGCACCGATTGTTTCTAAAGTTGCAATAACAGGCGGCGACAGAGGAAGGTCCCGCCCCGTTGTTATGGCAACATAGATAAACACATCTCAGCACTGTGATCCGCCTTAAATCGTGTCATTTCCTGTCAGAAAATAACGCAATTTTTTATCACAGTACCGCCCACAGACTCCTGGGAAATGATCCCAGGAGCACAGGCTAGGAAGGAAGAGACCAGGAGCGCCGCGGACCAGGAAGTGGCAGATTAGGAGGACTACATAGCAACTGGGTGATTCTGGTAAGTATAAAAAAAAATTTTCCTGCAAATTTTTTTATAGGTTTAGAGGAGTCTGATTATGGAAAAAAAATTTTCAGGGTGGAACTCCGCTTTAAGGATTTCTTGCCCAAATTGATCTTTTGTATGACTAAGTGGATCTGAGTACGAGCAGGAAAAAAAAAGTGTCTAGCAGTAAAGGAGGAGTAGCCAGTCACCTTGTGCTTTCTGGGAATATTGGTCATCCAGGCTCATTGCACACAGGACACCTAGCAGGTTTCTGCAGATATTTTGAAACTTAAATCAATGAGCAGATGGCTTTATCTGGATGTCCAGATGCCTTTTTTCACCCTTATTACAGGTGTCTGGGAGCTAATGATTTGCCTAATGTGGTTAGCCATATGCCAGAAGCCTGGCTTTTGAGGGTTGATCTCCTTCCATCCAACCTTGGGCCAATCGGATACCTCCATTAACCATCCTGAAGTGCTGGATACAGTTGGAGTGATTTTGTACAATTGCATCTTTGACTCAATACCTGCAGTATATGAGTCCACACCGTCTGGTAAGCATGCTGGCTTAAGGCTGGGTTCACAATATTGCGAATTGGATGCAGTTTTCCCCGCATCCAATTTGCATGTCAGGAGATAGTGACCAGCTCTTTATGGAACCGGTTCACACAACTCTGGAGCGGCTCTGGAGCGTATTGCACAGGAGTCCTGTGCGTCTTCTGGTCCAATTCAGCCAAAAATTCGGACCTGAAATCGGACCTAAAACAGCGAACAATGATGCACAGGACTCCTCCTGTGAGCCGCTTCATGCGGCAGTGTGAACCTAGGTGTCCTTTTATGAAACTGAGATCAGCGGCGATCCCGAGTCTCACCGCTGATCTCAGCTCATTACCAGTTTATGAAACTGAGATAATCAGTGGAGAACATGTTCTCCGCTGATTATCTCAGCACAGTGAGAATTCACAGAAACGGCCAGTTTATGAAGGTGCGATCTCGGCACCTCACTGGCGATCTGTGACAGAATTCTCACTTTCTGATTCACCATTTCAGAAGTGGAGAATCAGAGTGAGAAGCCTGAAACTGGCTGATATTCTGGAGAAAGCAAGAAGTCTTTTGACTTCTTTCTTTCACCAAACAGTCAGAGCACATATTCCCCACCATTACACACCCCAAAACCAGCAGGATAGGAATTTATAGTGTGTATATATATATATATATGAATGTACATATATATATATGTATGTGTATATATATATATATATATATATATATATATATATATATATATATATATGAATGTACATATATATATATATATATATATACACAAATATATATATATATATATATATATATATATATATATATATATATATACCGTATATACTCGAGTATAAGTCGAATTTTTCAGCACATTTTTTAGTGCTGAAAGTGCCCCCCTCGACTTATACTGGAGTCAAGCACTTTTCTGCAGCAAAAAATTTCATTTTTCCGAACTGACTTTGGGGCCCCGTATCTCAGGGCCACTTGGTGCTAGGAACTCCAAATTTGGTGTGCAAACCCAGTGGACCTGGTACCACAACATATCCAAAGCTGAAGTTCCTAGCACTAAGTGGCCGCGAGATACGGGGCCCCAAAATCGGTTCGGAAAATGTCATTCTCTGCTGCAGAAAAGTGCTTGACATTTTCTGAACCGATTTTGGGGCCCTGTATCTCGGGGCCACTTGATGCTAGAAACCCCAAATTTGGTGTGCAAATCCAGAGGAACTGGTACCACAACATATCCAAAGCTGAAGTTCCTAGCACTAAGTGGCCCTGAGATACGGGGCCCCAAAACCGGTTCGGAAAATGTCATTCTCTGCTGCAGAAAAGTGCTTGACATTTTCTGAACTGATTTTTGGGGCCCTGTATCTCGGGGCCACTTGGTGCTAGAAACCCCAGCTTTGGAAATTTTATGGTGCTAGTTCCACTTGGTTTGCACACCAAATTTGGGGTTCGTAGCACTAAGTGGCCCTGAGATACAGGGCCCCAAATTCGGTCAACTGTGTCCATCTGCAGCAATGTCATTTCGGGACCCTTTGGGTTCAGAGACCCCAAATTTTAGCTGCAGCTAGGGGGCATCTAGGAACCCTTAACTACCGAGTTTGAAGTTCAGGGGACCTATGGCTGCAAATGGGCACAGTGAGGCTGCAAATGGGCATTGTTGACCCTCTTTTCCACTTACAGTAGCTGTGCATTTCTCACCCTCGTCTTATACTCGGGTCAATAAGTTTTTCCCATTTTTTTGTGGTAAATTAGGGCCTCGACTTATACTCGGAACGACTTATACTCGAGTATATACGGTATACATATATATATATATATATATATAAATATATATATAGCTATATATATATATATAGCTATATATATATATATATATATATATATATATATATATATAGATATAGATATAGATATAGATATATATAGATATATATATATTTTTTTTTAGATGTTCACGTCTCTGGCTGGGTTCACACTTGTGCGATGCGTGAACCAGCGTGATTCCAGTGCGGGTTTTCGCATCGCACCTACATTGACATCTGCGCACCACTGCGGGTGTCAATGTAAAGTTAATGACACCCCCAGATCATTTCACAGATCGCAGTGCGAACTATGTAATGGTGCAGGAATCGGATCGCATGGGTGTTCACACCCATGCGATCAGATTCCAGTGCGGACCAAATAAAGGGTCCTGTACCATTTTGGTGCAAATGCAATATGGTTTAGGGCCAGTTCCCACTGCTGCGGTGTCCAAGATCGGATGTGATTCGCACCGCACTGCAGTGCAAAATCACATCCGATCTCTGTGTGATGCGATTTCAGCCATACAGATAGTATTGCTAAATTTGCATTGCCCTCGGACCAAACTCTTACAGGACCCTTTTTTTGGTCCACAGCAGAATCGGATCGCATGGGTGTTCACACCCATGCGATTCAATTACTGTCCGAGTTTGCAGATCGCACTGCGATATGCGAACTGATTTGGGGGGGTTGTTAACTTTTAGGCCCAGTTCACACTTGCATCACAGGCATCGCATGTTATTCGCATCACAGGCATCGCATGTTATTTGCATGTTATTCGCAGCACACTGCCATTCACATTACATGCGATGTCTGTGCGGTGCAATATCAGCTGTACAGATAGTATGGCTGATATCGCACCGCATTCGGTGCAGACACGCACAGGACCCTTTTTTCTGTTCGGACCAGAATCGGATCGCATGTGTGTTCACACATATGCGATCCGATTCATGTCCGGACTGTCAGTTCGCAGTGCGATATGCAAGCTGAACTGGGGGTGTTGTTAACAATGTATTGACACTCCCCAGCGATTCGCATATGGCAGTGTGAACTGACATGCGAGTCGGTGCGATGCAGGAACCCGCAGTGGATTCGCAGTGTTCTCGCATTGCACCAGTTTATCAATTTTTATGTTTATCAATTATGAAATATATTTTATTTTAATTTATTAATAAATATTTATACTTGTATACTTTATTAAAATTATTTTTTTAATGATTATAAATGTATTTTGCATTTATATGAATGGTGTATAGCTGCATTACATTCATTTACTATACACCATTCACATTTAAATAGGGACATGTATGATCTTTAAATATTGATAAAAACAATGTTTTTTTTATAATTAGGTTAATGTATATTGTGTAGGGGGAATTTAACTTTATTATTTTATTAATATGTTGGGGAATAATGTGTGCTGAATTGTGTTAAACTTTTGTATTTTATGGTTCCTCATACTGTAATCCCGCTATATCACGTGAGATTACAGTGAGAGGAGCCGTTCTCAGGAGTTCCTGGCATTTGTAGATCGCTCCTCAACTCAACATGAGAAGCGATCTACACACTTTCATAAACAGGCACTCAGAGGAGAGCGATCTCCTCTGAGAATGCCTGAGAACTGAATCGAGGTATTTTACCTCACTTTCATAAAAGGACACCCTAGCCTTACACATTGGTGGCAGATCATACACTGATGGTCTTTTAATATTCCATTTCTTCATGGGTGATAACAATTACATTTTATGGGATTTAATTTCTCACAACAAGAGTTTTGTTTACTGGACTATTGATTTTTTTGTTGAACTTCTCTGTTTTGCTTGACATTTTCATGTTTTTTATCACTATGGACACTTCACATGTGATTTGAGTTTTGTAGCACTGAGAGTTATATCTCTGTTACAGCAGTTAGTATTTTGTAGCACTGAGAGTTATATCTCTGTTACAGCAATCGGTATTATAGGTTTGTCACTTTTTAGCGCTACACTATTGTTTTTATTTGTTTTCTGCACTATATGTCTAGTGGAGTGCCAGGAGCTGTATACACCCTCTATGTACAGTTCTACTATATCCCTCGCTCTTCAAAAGGTTGAGCACCCCTGCTTTAAGATACGTATAAAAATTGTATAGGTGTAGTACAGAGAAGATCAAGCTTCCCAAAATATCCTACAGATCCCCAGAAGTAGCAGGCATATGGAAAATCCATAACAGAGGTCTCTGACAGCAAAGGTCCAGTGTTTTGTGTCGGGTACAGGATTTTGATACGCAGTACTGGTGTACATTGATTTTCTGGGTGGCAGTTAAGCTGCATGAATATTTGTGACTTTGAGTGGGTTATCCAGCAAAGGTGTCCACAACTTGAGGAACTCATATGCACAGCCCAAATCTTTGTAAGTATATTGGTATAGTGGTAAATTTGTGTCTATAACAGTCTTCCAAAAAACTAGGATGGGTGTACTGCTTTTTTTTTTTTACAGTGCAAGGCAAAGGTTTTTCTTTCATATTAAAGTAATAAGCCTATGAGGGTTTTTCAGCATTAGTTTGGATTTGGTCTCCCACTAGACCTAACTGACACACCAGATGAGATGTTGGAATTGTTACTTTAGTGACGCTCATTATGTATGTGACCATGACAGCAGATCTGGATACTAGCTTAAGAAGTCTCCATTATCTCCTCTCCAACAGGCTGAAGATTTGGGATTTGGAGTTTGGTTTATGTAGCCTTTGTGGAGTAAAGTATGCTCTATGTAGGAACTTACTTAACTACTACACTACTTAAAGTGGATGTAAACCCTCTCCTTTACCCATAGAAGCGAACAGCCTCAGATAATACACAGAGATGAAACAAATCTCTCTACATAAGTTTTACATGTACAGTATATCTGCTGTCTTTCCCTTTCTTCACTCTTTAGAAAGTGCATAGTGTTAGAAATCTTTCTTTCTTTTCCAGCAGTGGGAGGGGAGTCTGGGCTTACACTGTGTGAGAGCTGATTGGAGGAAATACACATACCCCCACTCCACATAGGCAGAGGATCAAAGAAACTTGCAGAGCTGCAGTCTGAATATATAAGCTCTCTGTTTGTAGTACATAGCTACATAGTTACATAGTAGGTGAGGTTGAAAAAAGGCACAAGTCCATCAAGTCCAACCTATGTGTGATTATAAGTCAGTATTACCTTGTATATCCCTGTATGTTGTGGTTGATCAGGTGCTTATCTAATAGTTTCTTGAAACTGTAGATGCCCCCCGCTGAGACCACCGCCTGTGGAAGGGAATTCCACATCCTTGCCGCTCTTACAGTAAAGAACCCTCTAGGTAGTTTAAGGTTAAACCTCTTTTCTTCTAATTTTAATGAGTGGCCACGAGTCCCTTCTGTGAAAAAGTTTTATTCCTATTGTGGGGTCACTAGTATTTGTATATTGAAATCATATCTCCTCTCAAGCGTCTCTTCTCCAGAGAGAATAAGTTCAGTGCTCGCAACCTCTAAGTTCAGTGCTTATCTACCTCTAAGTTCCCTCCCGAAACAAATTATCAGATACTGTTATCTCCTATGTGGGAGAACTTGTCAGAAGTGACTCTGTTTATAACAGAGGAACAGAGCAGCAGAAAGACACATCACTTAGAGCTTTGGAGAGAGATAAATAAGCACTACAGATGTATGTGATTAGGTCAAATTTCATGAATGGGGTTTACAACCACTTTAAATACCAGGTATTTGAAAGGTATATGCCATGCACAATTCCAGTCCTTGTCATCCATCTCTGAAAATAAAATTGAGCAGAATATATAGAGATAGAAACTGATAGGAAGAGATTTAAAACGGTAGAAATTTGGACTGTAATTATAGCCTGACTTTGCCATAGCTTTGGCAAGTAAGCAACAGTAGCCAAATGAGCCCCTACACATCCTATCCACACTCCCCACTAATTAACCACCTGTATGGGAAAAAGACTTGGAGGTCCTTTGGTGGCTATCATATACTTTTAAAAAAATGGACCTAAGGTCTCAAGGAATCCAATTAGTAGCTCTGCCTTTCCAATTTCCATTTCAGTAAAATGAAGGTTGTACGGGGTATTTTTTGGATAATATGTTTATAAACAGTTGAAATTGATTTCCAAAGAGGTGCAATGCAGAGGAAAGATTCCAATTCTGTTGCAAGTAACATTGCAGGCTGTTTAAGAAATCGACTGCTGTAGGTATGCACAAACCTGTACAGTTCTGAAAAAATGTGAGATAGGGATGAGGTATAAAGCCCTTTAGGTTGTCAAAGGGCATCAATTTTTGTTTTTTGAGTTAAATCTATTTCTCTCTTAAGCTGTTCATGGGGATAGTCTGTTTTTGGTTTGCAGGCACCAGCCTAGTCCCACTTTTCAAACATCAAGTTGTTAACACCGACGGAGTAAGGGCGTAGGGTCCTTTTGCGCTGCAAAAAAGAAGGAATTAATGTTTCTGTAGAATTAAGAATTGCGTCCTGAACATTGATGCTGGAATAACGGTGTCAATGCTTAGCCACCACTGAGCTGTTATTATTTGTGCTGTAATGAAACATTGTGATATCAAGCAAGCCGCTGCCAAGAAGTGTACCTTAGTGCCTGGCCTCCCCAAAGAAAACTGGTTAGTTGATTTTTAAACATTTTAAAGAAGGATTTAGGGTGTAATGTTGGAAAGTTATAAAAGTGGATATGTACAGTAAATTGTGCAAAATGTTCAATTTGATTAGCTTGATACGCCCAATTAGGGAAAGGGCCTGGTAGCTCCACACCTTCAGCTTCAGTTTTACTTCACTCAAAACAGACATTACATTCAATGCAAGATAATTTCCAGGATTGATAAAAACTGTTATCCTCAGGTATGTACATAGCATAACCCATAGGAGTTGGATGATGGTGTCAGCTTTGCATCCATAGCCAACAGCAATAATTTATTCCAGCTTATCCTCTGACTTGATGCCTCTGAAAAGGTGTTTAGGATTTGCACTGCTCCCTATAACGAGGGGCATTAAAAAGGAGGAGATCATCAACATACAAAGCTATCTCTCCTCTAGCAGTGATGTGTGGTGAAATTGAAGAACCTCAGCCACAGGTTCTATTGCTATGGCAAATAGAGCCAGGGAAAGAGGACAACCCGTCCCATGAGTGGAAATGACTCTGGATAGTATTGGAATGTGTGGCTTGTATGTTGGTAAACAAACGCTTGGTATTTTGTCTGTAGTTTTATAGGGCATGAATCCTGTTTTATCCTGGTCTATTATGGCTTGGATCACATAGTTTAGATGTCGTGAAAGTAGCTTGACTGCAAAAGTTCTGTAAGTGCTGCCTGCTCCCTCCATGTGGATATGTTGAGAGAAAATGATGTCCCTGCTTGAGGCATCCTACATCATTTCAACAGTAGTATTAGTTATGTGTTCAATATTCCTTTATTGGAATTTGTTGTAAGGTTTGTGGATGTTCAATCCACTGTAACCCAAGACATCATAGCACACTATTTAGGGTCTGAGAGGTTTTAATAACTAGCACCAAGCATAGGTTGTTTGGTAAACCACCTGACAATCAGCAAGCATACACTATGAAGTTGATTTACTAAAGGCAAAATGGATGTTCACTTTGCAAGGGAAGTTGCAATTTCAAAGGGAATTTTCCACAGAGCTTAGGAAATCTGACGAAATTTTACTTTTGCAAAGAATACCTAATCACATGCAAGGTAAATTAAAAAACAGCATTTTTTGCTTGCACATGATTGTATGATGGAGGTCAGCAGAACTTCACCTCAATCACCTCTGGGAAAAATTCAACTGGGCAAAATGTAACTTCCCTTACAAAGCGAACTGTCTATTGGCCTTTAGTAAATCAACCTCTATACCTGTAAAGAGTGTTTGGTTTGCAAAGGCTAGATCTAGGTGGGAAGTTTTTTTGTAGGAGAAAGAGAAGCAAGAGAAGACTTTATCATTAGGGTGTTTCCACCTCCAAACCTCAAGCTCTTCTGTGTTACTTACAATCATCCATGAACATTAAAGCCTTGTACACAGGATAAGAATATTGGACGAATCGATCATTTGTTTTTTTTTTTGCATGCTAATCTCATATCTAAAACCAATCGGTTACTAGAGTTATGAAAATTCTCTTACAACAAATTGCAACTTCGGAAGAGATGTAATGTATTGTATTGCTTTGTAAAGTATTCTTTCATTTCTGAGCATGCGTGGTCTTAGTCACACAATTTCTTTCACACAAATACCATACTAATTACATAAAAATCGTTTTTTTTTGTTATCATATGAGAAACATTTTCATGCTTGTCCCTTTGAATATTTTCGCATGAACTGCTGTGTACTAATGATCAGATTATCATACGATCACTCCGTCAGCGGTTTGTTCATGTACTAGGCATTAGGGATTGATTTACTAAAACTGGAGTGTGAGGGGAGGGCCCGTGGAACTCAGAATCCCTTGAAAAGTAGGGGATGCCCTTGTTTCAGCTCCCCATACACCTCTTATGTCTAAGTAACCCTGTGCTATCCTGGCACAGGGTGAGTGAGAAAATATATCTTGGACTACTTAAAATGGGACAGTAATATTTGTCCACAATATCTCCCAGGATGTATGTAGAGACTATTCTTGGTTTGATTGATTCTGAACTGAACATGTTAATTGAGTGAGCTGATCACATTAGCCTCCAGGACTGGCTAGGAGACGAACAAATGCTAATGTCATCAATTCCAGCTACCTGTCTGTTGTCTGCTATAATGTGTATATTGTAAATAAGTCTAGTGTGGCTCTAAGAGTCTTTGCACCCATTGTTGTTTGTGTTAATTAACTCTGTTACTGTGTGAAGCTCGGTGACCACAAGTCTGGGCAAAAGGTCATGTCTCGGTCACCTAGGCTGTATAAAGGATTAGATAATTAGCTCATGGTAATTAGGTTAGCTTCTAGTCATCCTGCTGTATAAATTTGTGTGAGATCTCAAATAAAGAGTAAGTCCATGTTAGCATCTAAGCAAGTGTCGCCTTGTTTTGTGCTCAGAGCGGTTGGAATATCTGATATCTATATTCAAACTGGGAGGAAGTGGTATACTGACGGAAACACTCAAGCGGAGTGTGGGACGTTCCGTGACGTTGGTGGCAAGCAGCGGGACGCTTCCTGCAGTCTGGGACATCCAAACTTCCACCTGGATCCAAGTTCCGGATAGCAGGAGAATAAAGGAGAGGTACAGATACCAGCCGCCATGGAGGAGGAATTCAGAAGGAGGTTGCGAGAAATGCAGATACAGCACAGAGGACCAGTATCAGAGCAGGTCCTGCTGGGATAGTGTGATTCTATTCGCTGCAAACTCTGGAAAGAAGCGCTAGCCCGTGAGCAGCGACACCAGGGAAAAGTTCTCCCCTCCATCCAGGAAAGGTACTGGTCGCAGTACAGATTGCGGGTGCGGTTTTTGGGAGAAAAAACGCACAAGGAGCAGACAGCTGAATTAAGCAGGCTGGTCTGGGCAGAGATGAAGCTGGATGAGAGCTACAGAGCACTCCGGTGGCATGTATCCCAAGCATGTCCCTGGATAGCAGATGACAGCCCAATGGAAGGGTTAAGCTACGGTGGCTTGGGACTGTTGTATGTGAAGCTGACAGGGGACCCTAACTTTGGGAGTGATTTGGAGTGGCGGGTGGACGAAATCATGGATTTCAGAGAAGGGCAACTGTACATTTCGGAAGTGCGCTGGGCAAAGGAAGATTTGGAGTTTCTGGCCGTTCAGGAATGGGAGCTGGAGTTCGCCTACAAATGGCTGCTAGACGTTGCTCAGTGCCAGGGCTGGGCTCCCTTAGCCCGGGACTATCAGGAAATACCAGCTGACAACCCTGAAATCCTGGCTGAAGAGCCGGCAATGTGGCAGAGCAATAGTGTGCTTTGCCAAGCTGCCCCCGCAGCTATGGAGGTGGAGGTCTTATGGCGGATGCAGCAAGTGCTGACTGACCTTGATGATCCTGTTTCTGCATGGGATGATCTTAGATGGAGGAATGTGCCTGTCCAGCAGCATGCCAGAGAATCTGCAGTGGAAAATCTGGAGATTGCCATCCCCAGACCTGAAGTGCTGACAACAGGGCAGAGCTCTGCTAACCTCTGCCCAGCACTGATAGCATCTTCTGGGTTCCATGGACAGGAGATGGTGAACCTCCATCCCCAGACACCAGTTGCATACATAGTTACATAGTAGGTGAGGTTGAAAAAAGACACAAGTCCATCAAGTCCAACCTATGTGTGTGATTATGTGTCAGTATTACATTACATATCCCTGTATATTGCGGTCATTCAGGTGATTATCTAATAGTTTCTTGAAGCTATCAATGCTCCCCGCTGAGACCACCGCCTGTGGAAGGGAATTCCACATCCTTGCCGCTCTTACAGTAAAGAACCCTCTACGTAGTTTAAGGTTAAACCTCTTTTCTTCTAATTGTAATGAGTGGCCACGAGTCTTATTAAACTCTCTTCTGCGAAAAAGTTTTATCCCTATTGTGGGGTCACCAGTACAGTATTTGTAAATTGAAATCATATCCCCTCTCAAGCGTCTCTTCTCCAGAGAGAATAAGTTCAGTGCTCGCAACCTTTCCTCATAACTAAGATCCTCCAGACCCTTTATTAGCTTTGTTGCCCTTCTTTGTACTCGCTCCATTTCCAGTACGTCCCTCCTGAGGACTGGTGCCCAGAACTGGACAGCATACTCCAGGTGCGGCCGGACCAGAGTCTTGTAGAGCGGGAGAATTATCGTTTTATCTCTGCAGTTGATCCCCCTTTTAATGCATGCCAATATTCTGTTTGCTTTATTAGCAGCAGCTTGGCATTGCATGCCATTGCTGAGCCTATCATCCACTAGGACCCCCAAGTCCTTTTCCATCCTAGATTTCCCCAGAGGTGCTCCCCCCAGTGTTTAGATTGCATTCATATTTTTGCCACCCAAATGCATTATTTTACATTTTTCTACATTGAACCTCATTTGCCATGTAGTCGCCCACCCCATTCATTTGTTCAGGTCTTTTTGCAAGATTTCCACATCCTGCGGAGAAGTTATTGCCCTGCTTAGCTTAGTATCGTCTGCAAATACAGAGATGGAACTGTTTATCCCATCCTCCAGGTCGTTTATGAACAAATTAAACAGGATTGGTCCCAGCACAGAACCCTGGGGGACCCCACTACCCACCCCTGACCATTCTGAGTACTCCCCATTTATCACCACCCTCTGAACACGCCCTTGTAGCCAGTTTTCAATCCATGTACTCACCCTATGGTCCATGCCAACGCACCTTATTTTGTACAGTAAACGGTTATGGGGAACTGTGTCAAACGCTTTTGCAAAATCCAGATACACCACGTCTACGGGCCTTCCTTTATCTAGATGACAACTCACCTCCTCATAGAAGGTTAATAGATTGGTTTGGCAAGAACGATTCTTCATGAATCCATGCTGATTACTGCTAATGATATCATTCTTGCAGAGACAGGGGATTTGATAGACTTTTCTGCTGAGGAAGAACCATCGGGTGAGCCCCCAGCAGAAGAGCTGGTATTAGGGCCAAACTTCATTGTGCTCTGCTCAGCACCGATGGCATCTTCTGAGTTCCACGGACAGGAGATGGTGAACCTCTATCCCCGGACACCAGTTATAGAGACAGGGGATTTAATAGACTTTTCTGCTGAGGAAGAACAACCTGATGAGCCTCCAGCAGAAGAGCTGGTATTAGGGCCAAACTTCACTGTGCTCTGCCCAGCACCAACAGCAGTATCTGTGGAGTTACAGGGAACTTCCCCAGTTGAAGCACTGGCAACCGGGCAGAGTGCTACCAACCTCTGCCCAGCACCGGCAACAACTACAGAGCTCCAGGGAGGCGGGGCAGTCAGCCTCCCTCCCCAACAGTTAGCCGGAGCAGATGGTGTGGGGTTTCCAGCAGAAGGGCTGGCAACAGGGCTGAGTACTGCTGGACTCTGCCCTCAACTAACAGAGGATGGATTTCCTGTGAAGGTGGATGGGACTTCAGTATCCACCTGTATACCCCAGGGATGCTGGGCAGTCGGCCCAGATCCCCAACAGCATGACGGAGTGAGCCCAGTCACCCTGTCTTCTCTCCAGCGGCAGAAAGGACTCCAGGGAGAAGGGCCAGTGCAGGCCTCTCCCCAGCGGCAGATATGTTCTCTGAGAAAGGCAGAGGTTGGCTGGGTGAGTAATGCTTTGTTTGGAACAATTTATTTGGGGTACTGTGTGGGTACAGGCATTAGAGGACTGGAACTACTGACTAACTTCGGAGTCAACCTGTCTGGGGTCTCCTCCTGTGTTAGTCTTCTGCCGAAAGGGGAGAGATGTGACGGGAGGGCCCGTGGAACTCAGAATCCCTTGAAAAGTAGGGGATGCCCTTGTTTCAGCTCCCCATACACCTCTTATGTCTAAGTCACCCTGTGCTATCCTGGCACAGGGTGAGTGAGAAAATATATCTTGGACTACTTAATTAGGGACAGTAATATTTGTCCACAATATCTCCCAGGATGTATGTAGAGACTATTCTTGGTTTGATTGATTCTGAACTCAACATGTTAATTGAGTGAGCTGATCACATTAGCCTCCAGGACTCGCTAGGAGACGAACAGTCTACTCCTACTGTTAAATGCTAATGTCATCAATTCCAGCTACCTGTCTGTTGTCTGCTATAATATGTATATTGTAAATTAGTCTAGTGTGGCTCTAAGAGTCTTTTCACCCATTGTTGTTTGTGTTAATTAACTCTGTTACTGTGTGAAGCTCGGTGACCACAAGTCTGGGCAAAAGGTCATGTCTCAGTCACCTAGGCTGTATAAAGGATTAGATAATTAGCTCATGGTAATTAGGTTAGCTTCTAGTCATCCTGGTGTATAAATTTGTGTGAGATCTCAAATAAAGAGTCAGTCCATGTTAGCATCTAAGCAAGTGTCGCCTTGTTTTGTGCTCAGAGCGGTTGGAATATCTGATATCTGTATTCAGACTGGGAGGAAGTGATATACTGACGGAAACACTCAAGTGGAGTGTGGGACGTTCCATGACATGGAGAGTGCAAAACCAGGTGCACCTGTGCATGGTAGCCAATAAGCTTCTAACTTCAACTTGTTTAATTAAGCTTTGAGAAAAAAAGACTGGAAACTGACTGGTTTCTATGCAGAGCTGCACCGGATTCTCCAGTTTTAGTAAATCAACCCCATAGCGACCTAAACATGGGTACTGCTTGGTACAGCCTTCAACCCCATCCAGGCAAAGACTACCATAGACTTTGACAGGCAGCAGGGCTGGACACTGCACCTGTCCCCCCTGGTGCACTACAATGCCGGGAGGGGCACACTGCAGCTACACAGCCCCGTGTGCAAGGGGCCTTAGAAGAACACTTTGAGTAACTGAAAGGCAAATCAAAGCAACTCAAATACAAGTCAAAACAACTCAGAAGAATGTGAAAACATACTGCATCTGACTTGCTTGTGATGTGATGCCAATGCAGAGCAAAGCAACAGGTTAATTTCAATGATGTCCTCCTCGGCTACTTCTTCTAGTCCTCCCTTCACTCTCCCATCACACTACTTGGCCCCTAGGGAAAAAAACCTCCCTGAGGACTCTCTCTGCTTCCAATAATAGTGCTGCTTGCTTAGGCAGTCAATCAACAAACATAAGCACTCATGAGAGAGGAAGACAGGTAAGTCACATACTCCTCATACCTGGAAGTACTGGGGTTTTTCTGTGCTTCCAGCAGGCAAAGGGCAAATAAAAGGAATGAAAGTATAAGCAGATAATGGGCCTGCTAAAGGGAACCTTTAAATACATCTAGTAAAAGTTGTGGATACGTTTAAACAATTCAATAGGTAACAATCATGTGAAAATAGAAAGCACCTTTAGAGCAGTTACAGTAGTGTGGGCCATAAAAATCTCTTTTGGTTGTCTTTGTTTTTCATCAGTGAATACAGTTTTATTTATTTATTTTTTGTTCAGATTCTTCCGTTGTGTAAAAGCTTTCTATTTATAATGAAGCTCTTAAAAATGTTGTGATTTGCTGTGGTTGAATTGTTAATTGCGTGGGAACTTTTCCTCAGCCCCATTTGAAGTGTATGATTATCCAGAGCCAAAATAAACAAGAAATGAATCACAGTAATTTGCATTATTCAACGTTGTTTAACTGTTCCATTGACAACACTGAGGAACATGGACTGACAAATGATTTGTATAAAGTACACTATTAGCCCCCGTTCACACCTATGCGAATTCGATGCGGCTTACAATGCATCCAATTCGCAGGACATCTTAAACTAGGTTCATTTAAATGAGGCTGGTTCACATATGTGCGTTGCATTCGCACTGAGCATTGCACAAAAAACGCATGCATTTTCTGGTCATTGCGGTGCGAATTAGAAGCCCATTATGTTCTATGGGGACGCATCTGATTCGCAGCTGTGTTGCGGTGTGAACATAAATGATCTCCCCTCCTCCTACACCTCCCCCTCTTCCAGTTCCTCCCCTGTCTGTTCTGGTGTGCTGACCGGAGCAAGCATGGCAAAAAGAGGTAGAAAAGTGGCATCAAAGGCGAAGGAATCGTTGGATTGTGAGGAGCTGATCAGACTTGTGAGGGAGAAACCGATGATTTATGACACACGGCATCCTAAATATAAGGACACCGTTGTTAAAAAACGTGCATGGCTGGAAATTGCCAGAATCATCTTGCCAGAGTGGAGCATGTGCTCATCCCAAGTTCAGGCTGCCAAATGTAAGTTTTTGATTCCCTTTCACTACCTGTAGATGCTGTCCTATTGGTTAGTTATGTTGTCCATTTGTATTTAAATATTGTTATATTTGCCCACAAATCCATACCAGGCCACATGCCCTCAACATTGTGCACATAACGGCGTTAGACAGCGAAGAAAGGAGTCCCCAAATTAATTACTAAGCTAAGATTCGCTTAGGTTAGCAAAAGAATATACAACGCAAATGTGCACAATATTATTTTTATTTAAATAAATCAAAATTAACTTACAAAACATTATTTGTTACAGCACACTTTTCAATATTTAAAGGCCCTGATAATATAATGCAAACCAATACACAATTTTTAGGATTATATAGAATTCATCTGCCAAGGCACCTCCCCAGCTGGCGACATAAAGAATTTTTGGAATTCCCCGCGAATATGTGTACCACTAGTGGTGCCCCTAGTCAGGGCCGTCTTTAATATTGATTGGACCCTGGGCAAAAAAATATTTTGGGCCCCCCCATACAGTTTCGCTCTCCACCTGCTTTGAGACATACAATAAAAAGCACCTAGACTCAAAATCAGTTTACTGAATCAGATCAGATTACAGGTTACAGTGTATCATTACCACTTACTGATTGGTTGCTAGAGGTTACAGCACATCATTTCTGCTTGTTGATTGGTTGCTAGAGATTACTGTACATCAATACTGCTCACTGATTGGTTGCTATAGGTTACTGCACATCATTACTGCTTACTGATTGGTGGCTAGAAGTTACAGCACATCATCTCCTCACTGCCTGCATACCATGGACTGGGGAGGTGAGGGGGCCCATTAACAGACAGAAAACTCCTAGGGATCCTAGGACTCCTGGGCTCAGTAGCAGTGCTGGGGGAGGGGATTGTGTGATCAATGGCAATGCTGATTTTTTTTTTATACTGACTACCAATATAAAGAGGAGTTACAACACTGACCACAAATGTAATAGGGGTTTACACTGACCACCAATGTAATAGGGGTTTAGGCAGTACACCTTTGCATCCTTAAACCCATGCTAACCTCTGCACCCCAAACCTCCCCCATCCTCTCCACTCCCCTTCCCTTTTAACTCTACCTGCCTCCTCTGCTCATCTTTGCACCCACCTTACTTACCTCCATACATTCCCTCCTTGCTCGCCTGTACACCCCAAATCGTAATTCCTTCTCTGCCTACCTCTGCACACCCCACACTACCCTCCCCCCACTAATTTGCTTACCTTTGCAGAACAGGCTGATGATAGGCTTAATGACCACAGTTGTAGGCAGGACTTTCAAGCATGCCCCTTTACCACCCCAGTGGGCAGCATTTAGTATAGGTGATGTTGGATATGACCTCAGGGGGGCATGATATACTTATGAATACTGCCTCTGTTTACATATGAATCCTGCAGGTCTGCCTCCATTTACATATGAATGCAGTCACTATTTACATATCAATGTCGGTATTTATGTATAAACACAGGGTCTGCAGGTGAGTCAAATGTACACAACAATAGGGCAGAGCTGGGCAGCATTAGTAACAGAACTTCACACTGAGATATCAGGACACGGTACGGGACTAAAACCTCAAGGGACAAGGGAATTTAAACTGGGATAGTTGCCAGGTATGAGGCAGCTGCTTTGGGCCCCACAACAATGACAGGGCCCAGGGCAGCTGCCCCTTTTGCCCTGCCTTAAAAACGGCCCTGCCCCTAAGAACATTCCACTGTGCCGCCTCCATGTTATGGCTCAGGGAATCCTCAAATAGATATCCGTCACGTTCACGCACATAGTTGTGCAGTGCAAAGGCTGCTTTAACAGCGCTAATAGCATGGTCAATACTCAGATTTATTGAAGTATGCATGAATCTTCACTTATTGCATAGTATCCCAAATGCACATTCAACTACTCATTGTGCCCTAGTGAGCCTATAATTGAACACTCTTTTTTCTATTGTCAGAGAGCGACTAGAAAAAGGCCTGAGCATGTGCTCTGCGAGTGCAAACGCTTCATCTCCTACAAATACATGTGGGAGGGAAGGATCTGTTGTTCCGGGCAGGGGAGAATGATTGGGCAAGTCTAGTGTATTCTCACGCAGCATGCGACCAAATGAGGAATGTGAAAAAACACTAGAATCCGAGCTGCTGCCATAAGAACCCACATCAATATAAATAAATTTATAATTTGCGTCTGCCACTGCCATTAATACCAACGAAAAATATTTCTTATAATTAAAATATTGGCTCCCACTAGCTGGACGCTTGAGGATGTGGATGTGCTTCCCATCAATGGCTCCCGGACAGTTGGGGAAGTTGCAACGCTGCCAGAATAGCTCTGCTACCTTCAACCATTCGTGTTTGTTTGGCTTCTTCATAACCAAATCCTTCGGTTCTTCCCATATGACTAGGCAGGTTTCATTAACAATGAATTTCCTGTTGCTAGGTACCTAAAGGCAGAAATAAAAAAAAAATATTATTTTTTTTTTTAGTGCATTACTTACAGACAAGGTGGCGCAGCATGCGTGATGCTTACCGCAAATATATACGATCACAAAGAAGCAAGGAGTGGCTCAGGGGCAGCGCCTAGGGTACCCTATATGTTTGCCAAGGACTTAGATTTTCTGCAACCAATTGTGGAGATGTATCTGCAAACCTCTTAAATTTGATTTTGCCTAGTTAAGTTACACTCTTTTTTTTTCAAAACAGAACAGAAGCTAGTTGGGAGGAACAAGATGTAATGGATGACCAACTGGAGGCACAACCGGAAGCCCAAGCCCAGATTTGTTTGGAAGAAGGCCCAGAGGATTTGTCACAAATCCAAACATCCTCGAATCTGTGGGAAACAAACCCAGATGAGCAATCTGCAGTGGCAGAGGCTATCCCTGGGCCCTCCTCTGCTCCTGCAGACATTGTTCTGCCAGCCAAAGTGCCACGGAGGCGACCACCTCTATAGCAACCTGACATAAGTGAGCGTCTACTTGAAATGTTGAAAAACATGTCTGAAAAGGTGGATGCTTTTTTATGTCCGTATACTATACTGGCGCTCAGTTTTGTCCCTCTAATAAAGAAAGTCAAACCTGAGCGCTACTTTGAAATGCGAAGCACTATCGAACAAGTGCTGCACTCCTTCTCAGAGCCACGTGAGGAAGCTTCATTTCAAGTGCCATTTGTGCCACCACCAAGACCTCCCCTTAACTACCCCAGATACGTCCACTACCCAGAACAACAACACCACCCTTACCCCTATAATCCCCCATCCTATCCTTCTAGCTTTGAAAAGGCAACCTCCAGATATGAAGTTACACACAGTAACATTTCCTATCCCATCCCATCCCCAATTCCTTCAATCAGGCCCCCCCCCCAAATTCACTACTCCACTGAGGCCCCTTTTAAGAAAACATATCACAATCTGTGATTTATGAGGTCTGTTCAAGGTTGAGGACCAAGAGGACACCTTTTTTCTTAAAATATGTTCAAGAGGCCTACTTGAGAGACATGTTTATTTTTTATTTTTGTTGAATGTTAATTTATGTTGGGTACATGTGCCAATTATTTATTTTTTTTAAAATATACTTGAATAAATCATTATTGCGCCAACTTTTGTCGGGTTATATATTTATAATGACACATGTTTGAAGACTTCAAAATAAAAAATCTGGCATTCTCCTACATGCACATGACAAAGGACATCAGTGCTGAAAAGTACCTTAATGTGATCACTAATCTTTCAGCAGGCTGGATACTTGTTCTTTAGCACGTGTTATGACGCTCCAAGCGAGGGGAGATTATTCCAAGCAATTCATTATAACTAATTTCAAAGTTAGTCTTTTATTATATTCATGTATGAAACAAATTTTGACATACACTTTTCAAAATAATAAGGTAAGTCTTTAAGAACAGTATTATTTATAAGAAGGCCTGCATCCTTAATCAAATCAAAATGTGTGTTAAAGAAGTGGCATCAAAAATAAGATTTTTATTATTATTATTATTATACAGTATTTATATAGCGCCAACAGTTTACGTAGCGCTTTACAACTTGAGGGTAGACAGTACAAATACAATACAATTTGATACAGTAGGAATCAGAGGGCCCTGCTCCTTAGAGCTTACAATCTAAGAGGGAAGGTCAAGAGATACAAGAGGTAATAACTGTGGGTGATGTGCTGATTGAGAAGATAAATGTACAGTTGTTAGGTGGGGGCCAGATAGGCATATCATAAGATATAACGTCATTTGCAGTTGTGTCATCATTTGGACATAGATTTAGCCACTGGCAGCTGAATTTAACAATAACAATTGTCTGGTCCCAAAATGGACAACAAAATGTTGTGGGATCCCCCCCACACAAGGCACCTTGTCTCCATCAACTTGGGGACAAGGTGTTTTTTGGGGGGGGGCACAAAACACACTACACATGTTAAGGGCATATGGCCTGGTTTGGTCCAGGAAGGGGGTGCTCACTCCCCCCCTTTTCAGGGCCTTTTAGGCTGCATGCTCAGATAATGTTCTGGTATGGATTTTTTTTTTGGAGGGGGGGACACCACGCTTTTACAAATCATAAGACTGACATATATTCACACACATAGGTTATACTTGATGGACTTGTGTCTTTTAAAAACCGCCCCTACTATGGAATTATGTTGAAAAAATTATAGTTTCCAAGAAAAATTACTCACCTAGTTATTGACATGCGCGTGTAATTAAAACGTTTATCTTCATGCCCACGGAGGTCTTCATACAGGATCATGAACTGGCCTCTCTCCTCCCTGTTTGCTTTTATGGGATGAACCCAGTATCTTCTTCTCCTCCTCCTTCTCCTCTTCTCTACTTCCAGCAAGATTGATGCTGTTACAGCAACAACTGTTGGCATTATCATGGGCAGAGCAGCACACATTTTGCTAACAAAAATAACACACACAATACAGATTCCTGGACAACCAGGAAGTGTCCAGAAAAAACTATCTTTTTATCATCACCAAACATCCTTTCAATTGATGGAATAAGAAAAGTGTCCAAAATCTCAATATAACCTTGTGCATTTATTGAAGATTTAATGACTGTCATCTCCCCTGTATCTTTACCTGACATGCAACCCCATATCATCAATGATTGTGAAAATTTGCATGTTGTCTTCAAGCAGTTGTCTTCATACATTTCATTGGAACGGCACAAAACAAAAGTTTCAGCAAACTGTAACCTTATTTTTTTCTGTTTAGGTGTTAATAATGGTTTTTGTACAAATTAAATGGAAAAGTTGTTAAAGGAAGCGTTCTGGTAGACCAAGGAAGACATCAAAGCATCAAGACAGAAAACTTAAAGCAATATGCCTTAAAAAAAGAAAATGCACAACAAAACAAATGAGGAACAAATGGTCAGAAACTGAAGTCAATGTCTATGACCGAACTGCAAGACATCGCATAAAGGAAATGGGATTTACATACAGAAAAGCCAAAAGAAAACCATTTGGGGTGAATTTGTACTATCCTAGCAGTTTAGGTACCTCAAGAAACAGGATAGGCTGTCAGTACATCAGGATTGATCAATTGTTTTAGATATATATATCCCATAGTTTGTAGAAGCTATAACTTTCACACAAACCAATTAATATACACTTATTGGGAATTTTTGTTTTTACCAAAGACAAGTAGTAGAATACACTTTGGCCTAAATTTATGAAGAAATTTGATTTCACTGGATATGTTTTATAACAGAATGTAGAAACGATTGTTTTTTTATTATTTGTTTCTTGATTTACATAATAAAAAAAAAAACAAAAACCCAGTGGTGATCAAATACCACCAAAAGAAAGCTCTATTTTTGTAAAAAAAAATATACAAAATTTAATTTGTGTACAATGTTGCACGACGGCGCAACTGCCAGTTAAATTAGTACAGTGCTTCATTTGTGAAAAAAAAGAATTAATACAGTGCAGAATAGCAAAAAAATGGCCTGATCATAAAGGGGGTAAAACCTTCCCGAGGTCAAGTGGTTAACACAATACTGTAAATAACTTGTATACCCTGTTGACCGTGTGCTCCCAAGTCTGAGTGAGCATGAGGAGATAAAAAGGAGAACGGGCGGGACTTTAAATGAGGCCATGTCTTGGTATCGTCATGTGCCTCCATCCCTAAAATGAGTTTAGAAGGAAAGGGTCAGGACTTTAAATGAGGCATGGGCTACAAAAAGTTGAAATGAATAATGGTGTTTATTGACATATATATATAAGTTCATAAGGAAAGATCATATAGTATATAACAGACCATAAAATATGCATAACTGTACATATATTCCAACATGATAGTTGTAAAAGTAAATGCATCTTCCCCGATTCCACATGGACAATGTAAAAAGTTATTTGAAATCAATCATGGTTCTGAAATACCCCAGTGCGTATCCAGATGATAAATGAGTAGTGGTGATGTCACATCGAGGAATGCTCTACGCGTTTCGTGGAAACCTCCACTCGTCAGGAGCAATGCGGGGTACGTCTAAGTGTATCTGAAAAATACATAACCAAAAGACTAATGATCTGCCATGGGTGACAGGGGGAACAAAAAATAAAAAAACAGGAGGAGAGAAGAAACACAATACTTACATCCCCATTGTACCTTGCAGGTGACCCTAAAAATAATCCCATGGGTATGGAGCCGAGGACATGAAGGGAACATCAAGCATGAGAGCTGAGGTAATGGTCCGGCAGCAAACAGATCGGCACATCAATGGGCAAACATATGTGAAAAAAACATGATATCAACATCTGGGATGAAGAAAAGATGGGATAATAGATCCAAGGAGTTCAAAAAAAGTGGAAAATATCATATGGATACATGAAATAAATGAGATGAGACCAAAAACCCAGGAAAATACCAGGGACAGTGAAGCTTAGGTGCACAGTGAGTAGTAATTGGTGTATAAACGATTGTTGCTGACCATATATAAAGAGTAAAGAAGGGCACCAAATATACTGAGCACCAAAAGACACCAAGGGTAGCCCATGAGAAGAAATGTGAAGGCAAGTGATATCTGTAACCATAGTATCAGAGCATGGAACCGTGTGCATATGCTTCCAGATGGATCAGGAGTAAAAAAGAAAACGCTGCCCAAGTGCCATTTATACCGAGGTGGAAGACGCGGGGCCACACCAACTCCACGCACAGCGTGCAAAGGTGAGGAGTGGCGCCAACTTGAATATCCTGTTTACTGTGTGCTCCTTAGTCTGAGTGAGCATGAGGAGATACAACCATGTGCAGTTAATAGTTAAACCAAAACAGTCAACAATTGAGCAGGCAGTGATGGGCTTTCCTATTAGTAAGACCAGCATGGTCAGTATACAAACTGTCACAGAAGAATTTTGTATCACATGCTATTAATTTGAATAAAATAAATCTATTCTAAAAATAGAATAAATTATGTTACAAATCAGTATAAAACCTTGTATATACTTAAAAAAATAGACCTAAAACACCATAGTTTATCTTAATTTATACAAGTCTATTTTCCAGATACACAAATAATACATATTGAGTTAATTGGGTTCCATATGTTGGTCCAGGACATGTGAGACAGTCAACACAGGATGTCCTTATTTATTTTCCACAAATATCAAGAGCTCTAATTTTATCTTTTTGTAAGGAAGCACATTCCAGGGTCAGAGGCTGAGGTCACGCACAACCTCTTCTTGAAATAAATCTGATTCTGCAAATAGACAGATTTCTGTTCATAAAATGACTCATATTTATAAAGCAGTGAATCTGACATTTACCAAACATTCACTACAGGTATTGCTGCATGCTATCAACTTACAGGCTCCTGGAGAAGATAGGTTAGGCTTCAGGATTCAGTGCTTTAGGGCTGTTTTTGAGGGGGAGGTTATTGTGTTGAGGTCTCATTTTAAGGGTTAGATATAATCAGGGCAGCCATCAGAAAATTTTGGGCCCCTTACACAGCTTTAGGTCTGCCCCCCCCCCCCCCCCAGCCTGAATACCAACATTCCCCAGGGCTTGCCCACGGGCCATCCCACTGAATACACACACCGGCCACCTCACCTGTACGTACTCACCCCCCCAATCCTGTATATATGTCTGCCCCCCTCACACCTATATAGATGCCAGCCCCCCTCATGCCTGTATATATGCCAGCCCCCCCCCACACACCTGTAAATATGTCTGCCCACCCACATACCTGTATATATGCCAGCCCCCCCACACTTGTATACATGTCAGCCCTACCCCCCACACACCTGTACATATGTCAGCCCCCCCAAACCTGTATATATGTCAGCCCCCCTCACACCTGTATATATTTCAGCCCCCTCACACCTGTATATATGTCAGCCCCCCCACACCTGTATATATGTCAGCCCCCCACACCTGTATATATGTCAGCCCCCCCCACAGCTGTATATACGTCAGCCCCCCTCACACCTGTATATATTTCAGGCCCCCCACACCTGTATATATGTCACCCCCCCAACCCCACACCTGTATATATATGTCAGCCCCCTCACACCTGTTTAAATGTCAACCCCCCTCACACATGTATATATGTCAGCCCCCCTCACACCTGTATATATGTCAGCCCCCTCATACCTGTATATATGTCAGCCCCCCTCACACATGTATATATGTCAGCCCCCCTCACACCTGTATATATGTCAACCCCCCTCACACATGTATATATGTCAGCCCCCCTCACACCTGTATAAATGTCAGCCCCCCCACACCTTTATAATTGTCAGCCCCCCTCGCACCTGTATATATGTCAGCCCCCCTCACACCTGTATATACAGTATGTCAGCCCCCCCCCCACTTGTATATATATATGTCAGCTCCACACATACACAAATCTGTAAACACACACCTCTGGCCCCTCCCTTTACACAAACAGCCCCCTCTCTTTTCTTCACAGCCTCTACTTGTAAAGGAAATCTTCCTACCTAGTCCCAGCTCCTTTTCACAAATCTGATATTATGCTGACACAGAGGAGCACAGTACAGACAGCTAACATGAAAGGTGCACATGCACATAGTAGCTAGAGGTGGCAGTAAAGAGCTCGATGTCTGAGCTCAATGACTCAGAGAGCAGCAGAAGCTGTGAGATAGTTTCTATAGTGCACAACACGGCTCCCCTTCACCTGTCCTGCCTTCCTCTGGCCCGGGCGAGCCCCTCACAGTTGTATCGGCTGTACCCCCCTGATGGCGGCCGTGGATATAATGCTCAAGTTTGGCATAGTTACGTCCATCCCCATGAGTAAGCTCCAGTGGGTGGAGTGAAATGCGTTGGGGCGTGGCCTTGCTAGGGGTCCAGGCTGAGACTGCCATTCACTAATTTACAGCAGGTCTAAAATCTTAAAGCTATTCCACTAATGACATACAGTAAATGCCAACTGCCCTGAATTTGTTGGCTCTCTGTTCCGCAGATGCTGTGTCCTCGGCCACACCCTGGGATCATAAAATGAACCTTATTTAAGTTACTGCACATGAACAGCAACACAAAAAGCCATCATCTGTGGGGATCATGGTCGCAAATATGTGGTCCTTTCTTATTTAGAGGTAGAGCCTGGGTGGGACCATCAAGTGAGCTTGGTAGGTGGGATATTGAGAGATGGAGTCTGGGCAGGATCAACTCAAAAAAGTTGAGCATAAAGTGGGTGGATCAATTGTGGACTGTTGGCGGGGTTAACAGTGTCCTGGGATCCAGGAGCATAATGTTGGTATGTTATGCCTGGTGAGGGAACATTGAAGAAGCATCTTGGATCCACAGACTGGATGAAGCAAAACAGTGAAATCCTTGCACTGCAGGTACTCAGAAGAACAGTGAGCAGCACAGTAGGGAAAACACCATGGGGGGTTATTTAAGAAAGGAAAATCCACTTTGCACTACAAGTGCAAACTACAAGTGCAAAGTGCACTTGAAATTGCACTGCAAGTGCACTTGGAAGTGCAGTCACTGTAGATCCGAGGGGGACATGCAAGGAAAATAAAAAACAGCATTTTAGCTTGCACATGATTGGATGATAAAATCGGCAAAGCATCCCCTCATTTCAGATCTACCCCTCAGATTTACAGCAACTGCACTTCCAGGTGCACTTTCAGTGCAATTTCAAGTGCACTTTGCACTTGTAGTTTGCACTTGTAGTGCAAAGTGGATTTGCCTTTCGTAAATAACCCCCCATGAGTATGATTCACTTAAGGCAAAAGGCAAGGCAAGTGCAGCTGCTCCAGAGCTTAGTAAATAGGATGAAGCTCTGCTGATTTCCATCATCCAATCACTTGCAAGCAAAAATGCTGTTTTTCTTTTTCTTCCTGCCATGTGATTGGGTATTCTTTGCAAAGTGAAGCCTTACCTCATTTACTAAGCTCTGGAGCAACTGCACTTGCAGAAGGGTACAGTAACTGCACTTAGCAAAGTGCACAGTCTATTTACTTTAGTAAATCACCCCCCAAATCTCACTCAAATCATCCTAAAACTAGCAGCCAGAGGCAGTACTGTGACTGTCAGGGATACCGAATGCAGCTTAGAAGGCTAGCATACCAACATCCATTATATTGAGTTTATTATTAATAGTGAATCTAGATGTCAACAATGTGTTGAATGGTCGATTATTGGGCGACACCACTGATGTTTCCTAGCACTCACTCTGACCCGATCATTACTATTTGTTTGATCATTAGAACTCAGTGATGTTGGTATGTGTGCATGTGGATTTGGATGTGTACCTGGGTGTGTGTTCTTAAAGGGGTTGTAAACCCCTTTTTAGAACTTGTACCTATAGGTAAGCCTAGATCAAGGCTTACCTATAGGTACTGTAAAGATCTCCTAAATGTGCGCCGTTCCTTTGACCCTTGGTTTGCCTTTTGTCCTGATTGATTACCTACTGGTATAGGACCCCACCCACTCTATTAAGGTGAGACGGTTTACCACCCCCGATATTGTGGAGGAGTCACAGCAGTTACTCCCTCCTGATTGGCTGAGACACAGCAGCGGCACCATTGGCTCCCGCCGCTGTCAATCAAAGTCCATCAGCCATTCAGGAGAGAGAGGGGGGCGGGCCGGGACGCAGCTCAGTGTCTGAATAGACACAGGGAGCTGTTACTCGGCTCGGGTGCCCCCATAGCAAGCTGCTTGTTGTGGGGGGCACTCAACAGGAGGGATCCGCCAGGAGCACAGAAGAGGAATCCGAGAAGAGGAGGATCCGGGCTGCTCTGTGCAAATCCACTGCAACAGAGCAAGTAAGTATAACATGTTCGTTATTTTTATTGAAAAAAGAATGAGACTTTACAATCACTTTAACAATGGTCATCTCAGTACAATTTTCAGGTTATTAAAGGTATGGGTTTCACAGAATTGCCTGTGGTCCATCACATGTTTAATCTGGGAGCAGGGTTTATTGATTCTCAACCTGAGACTAAAGCAGCCCATACGTGATTAATTATTTTTCTATATATATACTATATAGGTGGCGCTGATCGAACAGCAAAAATCAGACAGGACGGTTGTGCAAAAGTCAATTAGTAGAACGATTTCTGTACAACCAGCCTGCCCATACATGGATCAAAATTTGGCCGGTCCTTGCTGAACCGGCTGAATTTGCATCCATGTATGGCCAGCTTTAATGTATCCATGATTTCAAAGGACAGTCTCTGGTTTTGGATTTGTTTTTCTGTTTTAAACTTTTAGGCCCTGGAAATATTTTAGGCTTAGTGCACCGATCAACTATGACAAAAATTCAGTGGCAAGGAAAGAGAGTTTGCAGCTGTAGCAACAGCCTCCAAGACCAAAAGGCCAAGTTTAGAAGCCTGCACTGCAATGACTTACTTGAATATTATTATTATTATTATACAGGATTTATATAGCGCCAACAGTTTACGTAGTGCTTTACAACTTGAGGGTAGACAGTACAAATACAATACACTTTAATACAGTAGGAATCAGAGGGCCCTGCTCCTTAGAGCTTACAATCTAAGAGGGATGGTCAAGAGATACAAGAGGTAATAACTGTGGGTGATGTGCTGATTGAGAAGATAAATGTACAGTTGTTAGGTGGGGGCCAGATAGGCTTCTCTGAAGAGATGAGTTTTCAGGGATCGTCTGAAAGTGGATAAAGTAGGAGAAAATAGGACGGATTGGGGTAGAGCATTCCAGAGGGTGGGGGAGGCTCTGGAGAAGTCCTGAATATCATTCTGCTGCTATTATTCATACCTGGATCTACAAAGTGTCACGTCTTCAATTCTTTTCAGGGATGTAAAAAACATTTAAAAGGTGGAAAATATTTATATCTGAATTTAAAGTGGTTCTAAAGGCAGAAGGTTTTTTATCTTAATGTATTCTATGTATTAAGATAAAAAAACCTTCTGTGTGCAGCAGCCCCCCTCACCACCCCTAATACTTACCTGAGCCCAATCTCTGTCCTGCGATATTGCATGAGATACTCAGCTGTCCGGGACCCTCCCTCCTCATTGGCTGAGATAGCAGTGGGTGCCATTGGCTCCTGCCAGGGGCGGTCCTGGCCGGGGTGCACGGGGTGCACCGCACCCCAGCGCTGTAATCTCTTTGCAGAAGAGGGGCGCCGAGCTAGAATCGCCGGCCACACGGCCGGCGTCTAGCTATCGAACGGTGATGTCAGTCAGGGATGCCGCGGCCGCCTCAGCATTCTTTGCACGCCGCCTCCGCGGCTAGTAAACATGCTCCGCCCACCTCTGCCATCTTCAGACAGCGTGGCTAAGAGGGAGCGGAGGGAGAACTAGTGCCTGGCTGGTCTGAAGTGGGAGGTGTGTCCAGCAGCCACTGCCCTACTCCAGGGATCTAGGACTCATGGAGCGGCGGTCGCTGGTGCTAGGAATGGATCCCGGGTTGGTGTGTGATCCCCGCTGTCATCTGGTTGAAGTGCCCGGCTGTGTGTGCGGAGTTGCGGCGTGTGTAGTAGGCAGAGTCCCCTGTGCTTTGTTGGGAGAAGTGCCCGGAGTGGTTGCCTCCTGTCCCCCTCCTCCTCCCCCTCCTCCGATCATCATGCCGGATCAGAGTGTGTCGGAATTTATCACAGAGACCAATGAGGATTACAAGTCCCCCACCACCTCCAACTTCACCACCCACCTTAGCCAATGCCGGAGCACCGTCACCGCCATTGAGGAGGTAGGGGGGGGGCACTCTGAGTGGGGGAGAGGGCAGAGTAGGTGGTGGATGTGATGATTGTCAGTGCCATGGTGGAGATCACACACTCGGCTCCACCATGAAGAGGACCTGGGATCATAGAGAGCAGATCAATGTCCAATGTGTCTATACAATGTATACTACACCTGAGGGGTGTCACCTCTCATCTCCTCCTACTATAGTCATACTACACTCAGTGTACAATATCTCAGTGCACCAGTTCTTAGTGGTGGTTGCATTCGTAAGTCTGCTGTTTTTCAACTTTCTTTAACAGACCTTTCTGTCGCAAACGCAACCACTGTGCCCATCAAACGCAGCCACTGTGCCCATCAAACGCTGCCACTGTGCCCATTAAAAGCAGCTACTGTGCCCATTAAACGTAGCCACTGTGCCCCACCTAAAAGCAGCCACTGTGCCCATTAAACGTAGCCACTGTGCCCCACCTAAAAGCAGCCACTGTGCCCATTAAACGTAGCCACTGTGCCCCACCTAAAAGCAGCCACTGTGCCCATTAAACGTAGCCACTGTGCCCCACCTAAAAGCAGCCACTGTGCCCATTAAAAGCAGCCACTGTGCCATAAAACGCAGCCACTGTGCCCATTAAAAGCAGCTAGTGTGCCCATCAAACGTAGCAACTATGCCAATCAAACGCAGCCACTGTGCCCCGCCTAAAAGCAGCCACTGTGTCCATCAAATGCAGCCACTGTGCCCATTAAAAGCAGCCACTGTGCCCATCAAATGCAGCCACTGTGCCCATCAAACGCAGCCAGTCTCTGACAATTTCTTGTATCATGTCTGCAGTCTCTGACCAACTCCTGTAGTATTTCTGCAGTCTCTGACCATCTCTTGTACAATGTATTCAGGCTCTGACCATCTCCTGTAATATTTCTGCAGTCTCTGACCATCCCTTGTATCATAACTGCAGTCCCTGACCATCTTCTGTAGCATGTTTGCAGTCCCTGACCATTTCTTGTATCATGTCTGCAGTCTCTGACCATCTCTTGTATCATGTCTGCAGTCTATGACCATCTTCTGTAGTATGTCGGCAGTCTCTGACCAGCTCTTGTATCATGTCTGCAGTCTCTGACCAGCTCTTGTATCATGTCTGCAGTCTCTGACCATCTCTTGTATCATGTCTGCAGTCTCTGACCATCTCTTGTATCATGTCTGCAGTCTCTGACCATCTCTTGTACTATGTTTGCAGTCTCTGACCATCTCTTGTATCATAACTGCAGCCTCTGACCATTTTCTGTAGCATGTTTGCAGTCTCTGACCATCGTATGTATCATGTCTGCAGTCTCTGACCATCTCTTGTATCATGTCTGCAGTCTCTGACCATCTCTTGTACTATGTCTGCAGTCTCTGATCATCTCTTGTACTATGTCTGCAGTCTCTGACCATTTCTTGTATCATATCTGCAGCCTCTGACCATCTCATGTATCATGCCTGCAGTCTCTGACCATCTCTTGTATCATGTCTGCAGTCTCTGACCATCTCTTGTATCATGTCTGCAGTCTCTGATCATCTCTTGTATCATGTCTGCAGTCTCTGACCATCTCTTGTATCATGTCTGCAGTCTCTGACCATCTCTTGTATCATGTCTGCAGTCTCTGATCATCTCTTGTATCATGTCTGCAGTCTCTGACCATCTCTTGTATCATGTCTGCAGTCTTTGACCATCTTCTGTAGTATGTCTGCAGTCTCTGACCATCTCTTGTATCATAACTGCAGCCTCTGACCATTTTCTGTAGCATGTTTGCAGTCTCTGACCATCGTATGTATCATGTCTGCAGTCTCTGACCATCTCTTGTATCATGTCTGCAGTCTCTGACCATCTCTTGTACTATGTCTGCAGTCTCTGATCATCTCTTGTACTATGTCTGCAGTCTCTGACCATTTCTTGTATCATATCTGCAGCCTCTGACCATCTCATGTATCATGCCTGCAGTCTCTGACCATCTCTTGTATCATGTCTGCAGTCTCTGACCATCTCTTGTATCATGTCTGCAGTCTCTGATCATCTCTTGTATCATGTCTGCAGTCTCTGACCATCTCTTGTATCATGTCTGCAGTCTTTGACCATCTTCTGTAGTATGTCTGCAGTCTCTGACCATCTCTTGTATCATAACTGCAGCCTCTGACTATCTTCTGTAGCATGTTTGCAGTCTCTGACCATCTCTTGTACTATGTCTGCAGTCTCTGACCATTTCTTGTATCATGTCTGCAGTCTCTGACCATTTCTTGTATCATATCTGCAGTCTCTGACCATCTTTTGTAGTATGTTTGCAGTCTCTGACCATTTCTTGTATCATGTCTGCAGTCTCTGACCATCTTCTGTAGTATGTCTGCAGTCTCTGACCATTTCTTGTATCATGTCTGCAGTCTCTGACCATTTCTTGTATCATATCTGCAGTCTCTAACCATCTTTTGTAGTGTGTTTGCAGTCTCTGACCATTTCTTGTATCATATCTGCAGTCTCTGACCATCTCTTATACTATTTATGCAGTCTCTGACCATCTCTTGTACTATGTCTGCAGTCTCTGACCATCTCTTGTATTATGTCTGTAGTCTCTGACCATTTCTTGTATCGTGTCTGCAGTCTCTGACCATCTCTTGTACCATGTCGGCAGTCTCTGACCATTTCTTGTATCATGTCTGCAGTCTCTGACCATCCCCTGTAGTATGTTTGCAGTCTCTGACTATCCTGTTCTCTTTATTGTTAAGAGATCATGGGAGGATCCCAGGTTAACAAAGACTCATTAGGGGAGCATATCTGTGTTTGAGTCGTTGCCATAGAAACATTTGCAAAGGGGAGGAGTTAGTAAGATGACCACGCCCCCAAAATATTTCTGCACCCAGGCATCTGTGACCCTAGGATCGGCCCTGGCTCCTGCTGCTGTCAATCAAAGTCAGTGAGCCAACGAGGAGAGAGAGGGGGTGGGGCCAAGCCGTAGCTCTGTTTTTGAATGGACACACAGAGCAGCGGCTTGGCTCCGGTGCCCCCATAGCAAGCTGCTTGCTATTTGAGGCAGTCCACAAGAGGGAGGGGCCAGGAGCTCCAGTGAGGGACCCAAGAAGAGGAGGATCTGGGCTGCTCTGTGCAAAAGCACTACATAGAGCAGGAGAGCATAACATGTTTGTTATTTTTAAACAAAAAAAACAAGACTTTAATATCACTTTAATAAAAATGTCATGATGGATACTATAATTTGCCGTGCTTCTCTGTGGTAATATTATGTGTGATCAGTTTATTCATATCCGCATCAAATTATGCCATAAAATTGTTTTAATGGTGATCTGTCTCCAGAAAAAGAACACTTTAAGAGACAGCTGTTTGCTAATTAAATAAAGTAATGTGCTTTTGCAAAGGTTGCCAGCACCTCCATTAACATTACAATGTAATGCTACGTTGTACATGTTTCACTGCTCCACCATAGATACAGTTTGGTGGGTGAGTGTCATCATGCTAAACCTGTATGTGTTACACCAGCATAGTAAAAACTAAAAAAAAAGCTAAAAAAAGTTAAAAAAAAAAAAAAAAAAGTAAAACAAATGCAGTCACCACATTTTAGGACTGGTAAGCTGCAATGTATTACAATCTTTTCTTGGGTTTAGATACAATAGTAGCAATATCTAAGCAAACTGATCAAATGGGAACTTTGGTAAATCCAATTCCAATAATAAAACATAATCAGTAAAAAAAAAACACTGGACAAGTAAAAAAGTTAAACAGTCAAATTGAGAGGAAAAGTACAAAAAATAATGAAAAACTGATGCTTGTAATAAGTTTAAAAGGAATCGGAATTTAGATAAAAAATAACGTCCACAAAAGGAGACTTTACTTTACCTGTGCCACCACCCATTCCTGGAATCGTCATACTTTTGCAGAGCAAAGCTGGCAGCAGTATCTTCACTTCATGTTTCAAAGTGTTCCATCCTTGGAAACTACGGTATAATCTCAATGTTAATCAATGGCTATTAACCTATTAAAGCTGATTTCACAAATCATTGTTTACATAAATGCTGCAGATACCGTTGTTTTCATCTCTTTTTATGTATATTCCTCTATTCTTTTGCCACCCTTTTTCAAAAGCTGCCCTCAACGTATGTCAGAGCTTGTGTTTCCTGTTGAGGAGAGTAGTCACCCTATCTGTTCTCTATGCACTGCAAACTGAATACCTTCACATCCACTATTTTTCTGCTTCAGGTACTGGGGTTAACTGGGGTCCCACCAAGATGAATGCTGAGCAGCATTCCTTGTCACTATCCCTTGATCATTTTGGGGGTGTACGAAACTGTTGGGTTGTTTTTTGTTTGTTTTTTTGATACAGAAGGGAAGTTGAGGAGGCACTCCACTCATACATAGTGCATATGTAGTGGTAACCCGGTAGGAGCTGCTGAGTGTAGTAGTCCGTCTGTCACCCTGCCCAGCCAGGCACACACTTTTCACTCGCTCAGAGACATGAAAGCAGTCCTTGCACTTGTTTTTTATGTTTTATTGAGGGGAACTAAACTTGGATGGGGATGGAGAACTTATAAGATGCCAAGGTAATTAACAGTTAATGTTGGATTAAATTATAAAAATTCCCCAAGGGGATCCGTGGCATTTGAATGTAAAGCTTTGACTCCTTGGCAATATCGCGGATGGTAAACCGTCTCACCTTAATAGAGTGGGTGGGGTCCTATACCAGTAGGTTATCAATCAGGGCAAAAGGCAAACCAATGATCAAAGAAATGGCCACTCGATAAAGAAGGTATATTAGAACCAACAGCAGTATAATGAAAAAATACAAAAAAGCTTTATTGATAATAAACAAATGCACACTGAACAAAGCAGTGGTTCGCCGGTACGACCAGCAACCTTCCAGGTCACCAATAAAAAGTGGGACAACGTTCTCACAAGTTAAAATGTACACAGCTGAGCTCAGGGCATACACACACACAATCACCAAACTACATACACACAGCAGGAACTGGGGACTGGTGGCGCCGGTGCTGCAATGGTTGAGTCTACAGTTCTCCCAGCATAATCATAAAGAAAATGCAGCTGGGGTATCTATGCACAAGTCCGTGTCCCCTAGGTTGACACATTATAAAAACAGCAGCTTGTCATGTGTTTGGGCATCCATGAAAGTTACTAGTTCCCACAGCAGTGGAGTGTCACATTAAAAGTGGATAAAGATGATCCAAAGCAATCATGCAGCAGTCCATGGAACCGGAGCCATTAAGGGAAGTGGAACATGCAGGTTATAAGGATATTCCTTGGGGCTCCAAGTAGTGACAGTCCACTGGAATGCAGCCCTGTCTTGGGTGTGCTGCAGCCCGGCTCATGGGAAGGTCATCAGGTGACAAAATCCACCTAAAGAGTCTGTTTAGTGCTGCTTGTCTTCTCCTGTGCCCCTAACAGGCTTCATGGAGATGGTGAGCAGTGTAAAGCATATCACCATAGTTGGCTGTGTCAGCTCCGAATTCACTGGTACGTGTTATGTCAATGCATTTCACACATCATCGCGTGCTTCATCAGGACAAATTAACGGTCAACGTTGGGACTACTAGATACATCACAGTTTATAAAAACTCCTCTTCACCTCTTGCACTTCCTTACTTGCAGTGTATCACTACTTACTCCTCCAGCACATCACTTCCTTGCATTTCCTGGACTAGCTAGCACTGTAGGCCTGACATTGGCTCAGCCAGGCCTAAAGCAGGTGCTTTTTACAGGCAGGGACTACGGGTCCCTATGGTGTAGCAAAAATAGAAAGTTCCAATGCTAGCTGTCCCTGTGGTTACTGCTCCCAGTACCACCTCTTTAGGCACTGCCAGCCCTCCTGGCTGCAGCTGCCTCGCTCCACTGCCGGTGACACCACCATCCTCCAGACTGGCTCTGCACCCATCCCAGGCTGCTGCATCTCAGGCCTGCCTCCCAGTCCTCCCGACGGTGTGTACACTCACCAGCCCTCCTGGCTGCCTCTGTGGAACTCCTGGAGACTTGCCCGGCAGTGTTCTCCCGCTGTTCTCTCTTGCTCCTCCTGTGCCTCCTGACCAGGACACCTCTGTGGGTTGTAAGAGGGTCCCGTTCGCACCCTATCCCAGGCCCAAGGTCACCCCCCCTAGACTGGGGAGCTCCCTCAAAGGCTCTGACAGCCTAACACTCCATCTCCATCTTCCACCCAATACAACTCCTCCCCAGCTGGGCTGACCCTGGGTATTTAAGGAGGCCTGCCCCCTGCCAATCCAGATTGGGGTTTGGTCAGGGCTCCTTAGAACACCACAGGTGGCTCCACCTCCCTTCTCCCCCTCTTTTTCCAGAAAGTACCAGAAGATTCTGGAAAGAAGGAGGAGGTCCTGGTGACACCACCTGTGAGTCACCCAGCACTACTCTGAGCCACTCCCAACCCAGATCACCAAAACACACCCAGGCTTGGCTGCCAGCCAAGCCTGGAAATTTACCTACTCGCAAAAAGAACTACATTGCTCTTCTAGCACACTAGAGGGTGCTACACATATATATAGAGCTAATATGTGAGTACCAAGGGTACTGGGCTGTGCGCTCCCTTTCGAGGAAGCCCTGGCACTACTACCAGCTGGAAGTTGGAGAAAGGGATAACCCTGTTATTGAGAAGGGGGCATTGTGATCTAAATCTATGAGAGGATTGAATCTTTCTGTTTCTTTATTTTGACAAGACGCAGAGTGCATGTCTGATAAGAAACAGCTTTAGTACTTGTAAGATTATATGGTTCAAGTCAAATTTAATGGCAGTCCTATCTGGACTCTCATTTACTTGTTTGTTTTATGAAGGAGGATGGGCAGACACCGGTAAATAGTTTTTGGGTCTGTAATGACATTGGGTAATCTGGTTTTGCCAGTCTAGTTGCTACCCTGTGTTCCCTGTGGAGGCCATGGCATGCTTGATGATGCAAGATTTAGACCTGGTTACTTTATTGATGAGAAATTTTTTCTATTCTATTATGGACAAACATTTGCATCCCTATACCATTATTTCCTTATAGGTGTGAACACGGGGGCAAAACTAACCCTGGAAACCTGCTTGCCACTGTGGGAGGAGTTACATAATGTAGTTATGCCTAACTTGTACTTGTCAGCAGGTTGAGTTTTATGCTGCCCCAGCCGGGAGGGATAGTGTTAATATGTTTTCCTGGTTCTTTCTTGACAGTCTTTCTTGGATCCGACCTACTGGTCCCTTACTTTGTAAAAATAGGAGAGGGTTCTGATTCTAGGGTAATGAGTGAGTAGGTGGGCATATTACCTGATATGCTGCTGTTACCAGGATTCAGCCACACAGCCTTCTGCCCAAACTGGAGCACCTATGGATAAAGAGCCTCTTCAAGAATAGGAGACCCTTAAAAGCTACAAAACACCCAAAGACACCAATGATGATATAATAAAGGATCAACACATACTTCTCTCAAGACAGGAACAAGGTAAGCCTATGCAAGTTTACTACGTTGTATTTTGCACCCAGAGTTTAGTGCTTTCGTTTTTGTTGTAAGTACACTATTGTTTTGCTTTTGCAGAATTATATTTTTTTGTTTAAATGTATATGTAGCACCCTGATGTCTTGGCAGGGATGCTGTTAAATTTAGTTGCCAGGGGGTAGTTGCCTTGGCCAATTGTTAGGAGGTCAAATGATTTCACCCTAATTCTGGAATTGTGCCACTTCCCCCTTCTGTCGTTAGGTGGCCAGGTACCTGGTGACATTAGATAAGACAAGGACATTGCAAGGACAGATTAGGAATGAATGGGGTGTCTTAGCCAATGGGCAGGGATTTTCTTGGATCCCTTGGCCTGCTGGGAGAGCCTATTTATTTGGGTGAGGTCAGGTGATCGGGGTTCTGTGCCACCTGTACAGCTGTCTGGGTGGACGTGTGTTGTATTGCCCCGGGCTGCTAGGCCAGAGTCTGAGGCCTATCCTAAGGGGCATCTGGCTGCTAGGCTATCTGAGAGGCCTATCCAGAAGCAAGAGAGCAGCATAGGGTTGGGACTAAAGCTTGCAGTCCAACCAGAAGTGACGGTTCTGCCGGCTGGAGAACCTGTCGTGGTCAGAGGTAGAGGGGAAGCTGTCGCCACTAAGGGACCATCTACCTTATTACCAGGGACCACTGTGAGTAGCTGAAGCAACTACCAGAGCAGTGTTCTCACCAACCGGGGATGGTGAAGAATTGGGAAACTTCAGCAGGTGCCAAACCAGGGATCCAGCCAGTGGAGGTGACGCTTGCAGAGCAGTATTGTGTGTCAAGCCAGGGACCGAGCAGGCCAGTGGGGTGACGCTTGAGGAATATCTGTGAGTGTCAAGCTGGGAACCCAGCAGGGACACCGGTGTGACGCTTGAGGAAGATACTGAGTGAGAAGATTGGAAGAGCTCAGGGGATCCTGTGGCAGTGGATCAGCAAGTCTAGTGAGAGAGACTGGGAACTCAGTTGAGTGAACATCTACAAGAGGAGATTGTAGAGGAAGTAAAGGAATTGTTACAATTTGTGTTAGAAACTGTTACAAGACTGTTGCCATAGGAGACATCGATTCTACTTGTGCAGATGTAGTGTCTTGCTTGATGCCTTTCCCTGCATGGCTGTCTACCTGTAGAAGTCTCAGAGTCTGCCAATTAACATTGCAACTACTAAAGGGTATCCTGGCCCTAACCCTCTCTCCCACAGTTCTGTTTAAGAGACAAAAAATCTTTTTGCATTCAAGAAGTGTCTGGTGCCCATTAATCTACCTAGCATTGCACCCACCATACCTCGTAACCCACTCTACACAGAAGGATGTCAGCTGTCCCTGACTCTGGAGGTCACCATTAGGCCTACATATAGTTTGGATTACATTTTTTTTTTTTTACATAATGTGCTTACCCATATGGACTAAATTCCCAGTGTGTTTTCCTGCAGCAGTGAATAAAGTGCTATTACTATAAAGCTGTGTGTATGGGCCACTCCTGATTGAGGAGGCAGTGCAGTTCTCCTAATTATAACAGTGAAGCTGGCCATACACGGTTAAAAAATCGTTCAAAAAATGGTCGGATTTCTAAAGATCTGTTGAATATGCATGCGATAATGCCATCATTGTATCGATATACACTATATTACCAAAAGTATCGGGACGCCTGCCTTTACACGCACGTGAACTTTAATGGCATCCCAGTCTAATGCCCCGTACACACGGTCGGACTTTGTTCGGACATTCCGACAACAAAATCCATGGATTTTTTCCGACGGATGTTGGCTCAAACTTGTCTTGCATACACACGGTGACACAAAGTTGTCGGAAAATCCGATCGTTCTGAACGCGGTGACGTAAAATACGTACATCGGGACTATAAATGGGGCAGTGGCCAATAGCTTTAATCTCTTTATTTATTCTGAGCATGCGTGGCACTTTGTGCGTCGGATTTGTGTACACACGATCGGAATTTCCGACAACGGATTTTGTTGTCGGAAAATTTTATAGCCTGCTCTCAAACTTTTTGTGTCGGAAAATCCGATGGAATATGTGTGATGGAGCCCACACACGGTCGGAATTTCCGACAACAAGGTCCTATCACACATTTTCCGTCGGAAATCCGACCGTGTGTACGGGGCATTAGTCCGTAGCGTTCAATATTGAGTTGGCCCACCCTTTGCAGCTATAACAGCTTCAACTCTTCTGGGAAGGCTGTCCACAAGGTTTAGAAGTGTGTGTTATGGGAATGTTTGACCATTCTTCCAGAAGTGCATTTGTGAGGTCAGGCACTGATGTGGACGAGAAGGCCTGGCTCGCAGTCTCTGCTCTAATTCATCCCAAAGGTGTTCTATCGGGTTGAGGTCAGAACTCTGTGCAGGCTGGTCAAGTTCATGCACCCCAAACTTGATCTTCCATGCCTTTATGGACCTTGCTTTGTGCACTGGTCCAAATCATTTGGTGGGGTGGGGGGGGGGGGGTATGTTATGGTGTGAGATTGTTTTTCAGGAGTAGGGCTTAGCCCCTTAGTTCCAGTGAAGGGAACTCTTAATGCGTCAGCAAAGCAAGACATTTTGGACAATTTCATACTCCCGACTTTGTGGGAACAGTTTGGGGATGGTCCCTTCCTGTTCCAACATGACTGCGCACCAGTGCACAAAGCAAGGTCCATAAAGACATGGATGAGCGAGTTTGGGGTGGAGGAACTTGACTGGCCTGCACAGAGTCCTGCCCTCAACCCGATAGAACACCTTTGGGATGAATTAGCGCAGAGACTGCGAGTCAGGCTTCTCGTCCAACATCAGTGTCTGACTTCACAAATGCCCTTCTGGAAGAATGATCAAATATTTCCACAGACACACTCCTAAACCTTGTTGGACAGCCTTCCCAGAAGAGTTGAAGCTGTTATAGCTGCAAAGGGTTGGCCAACTCAATATTGAACCCTACGGACTAAGACTAGGATGCCATTACATAGTTACATAGTTACATAGTAGGTGAGGTTGAAAAAAGACACAAGTCCATCAAGTCCAACTTATGTGTGTGATTATGTGTCAGTATTACATTGTATATCCCTGTATATTGCGGTCATTCAGGTGCTTATCTAATAGTTTCTTGAAGTTATCAATGCTCTCCGCTGAGACCACCGCCTGTGGAAGGGAATTCCACATCCTTGCCGCTCTTACAGTAAAGAACCCTCTACGTAGTTTAAGGTTAAACCTCTTTTCTTCTAATTGTAATGAGTGGCCACGAGTCTTATTAAACTCTCTTCTGCGAAAAAGTTTTATCCCTATTGTGGGGTCACCAGTACAGTATTTGTAAATTGAAATCATATCCCCTCTCAAGCGTCTCTTCTCCAGAGAGAATAAGTTCAGTGCTCGCAACCTTTCCTCATAACTAAGATCCTCCAGACCCTTTATTAGCTTTGTTGCCCTTCTTTGTACTCGCTCCATTTCCAGTACGTCCCTCCTGAGGACTGGTGCCCAGAACTGGACAGCATACTCCAGGTGCGGCCGGACCAGAGTCTTGTAGAGCGGGAGAATTATCGTTTTATCTCTGCAGTTGATCCCCCTTTTAATGCATGCCAATATTCTGTTTGCTTTATTAGCAGCAGCTTGGCATTGCATGCCATTGCTGAGCCTATCATCTACTAGGACCCCCAGGTCCTTTTCCATCCTAGATTCCCCCAGAGGTTCTCCCCCCAGTGTATAGATTGCATTCATATTTTTGCCACCCAAATGCATTATTTTACATTTTTCTACATTGAACTTCATTTGCCATGTAGTTGCCCACCCCATTAATTTGTTCAGGCCTTTTTGCAAGATTTCCACATCCTGTGGAAAAGTTATTGCCCTGCTTAGCTTAGTATCGTCTGCAAATACAGAGATTGAACTGTTTATCCCATCCTCCAAGTCGTTTATGAACAAATTAAATAGGATTGGTCCCAGCACAGAACCCTGGGGAACCCCACTACCCACCCCTGACCATTCTGAGTACTCCCCATTTATCACCACCCTCTGAACACGCCCTTGTAGCCAGTTTTCAATCCATGTACTCACCCTATGGTCCATGCCAACGCACCTTATTTTGTACAGTAAACGTTTATGGGGAACTGTGTCAAATGCTTTTGCAAAATCCAGATACACCACGTCTACGGGCCTTCCTTTATCTAGATGGCAACTCACCTCCTCATAGAAGGTTAATAGATTGGTTTGGCAAGAACGATTCTTCATGAATCCATGCTGATTACTGCTAATGATATCATTCTTATTACTAAAATCTTGTATATAGTCCCTTATCATCCCCTCCAAGAGTTTACATACTATTGATGTTAGGCTAACTGGTCTGTAATTCCCAGGGATGTTTTTTGGGCCCTTTTTAAATATTGGTGCTACATTGGCTTTTCTCCAATCAGCTGGTACCATTCCAGTCAATAGACTGTCTGTAAAAATTAGGAACAACGGTCTGGCAATCACCTGACTGAGTTCCCTAAGTACCCTCGGATGCAAGCCATCTGGTCCCGGTGATTTATTAATGTTAAGTTTCTCAAGTCTAATTTTAATTCCGTCCTCTGTTAACCATGTAGGTGCTTCCTGTGTTGTGTCATGAGGATAAACACTGCAGTTTTGGTTACTGAAGCCCCCTGATTCACTCGTGAAGACTGAGGAGAAGAATAAATTCAATACCTTTGCCATCTCCCCATCCTTTGTAACCAGATGTCCTTCCTCATTCTTATGGGGCCAATATGGGCTGTCCTCCCTTTTTTACTGTTTACATACTTAAAGAATTTCTTGTGATTTTTTTTGCTCTCCTCCGCTATGTGTCTTTCATGTTCTATCTTAGCCATCCTAATTGCACCCTTACATTTCTTATTGCATTCTTTATAAATTCTGAATGCTGAGGATGATCCCTCAACCTTGTATTTTTTGAAGGCCTTCTCCTTTGCTTTTATATGCATTTTTACATTGGAGTTAAGCCATCCATTAAAGTTCATGTGTGTGTAAAGGCAGGCGTCCCAATACTTTTGGCAATTTAGTATATGTCGACTAATTATTGACAAATTAATGATTGATAACAACATAAATGGTAAATTTTTCGGCGATCTATAATCCGTAATCCGGGGTTAAATTTTAACATGGGCATGAGCTGTAGATATTTTTAAACTGCTTTTTTATCGGACTCGGTACTGTTTAGAAAATTGATTGTTTAGGCTCAAAATATCAGACATAACGTTTTGAAAGTCAAATGATCGAGCGTATCGAATGCTTTTTCGAATGATTTTCTAACAGTGTATGGCCAGCTTTAGTATGTCCATACAATCAAACTGACTGACCTTTAAAATATAAAGAGCATTTTTATAACATGTAAATATGACGAAGTGTGCCTCTTACTATTCATTTTCATCCAGATAATTCGCCTGCGAGGTACCTTGAGTCAAGTGAGGCAAAGAATTGATTAGTAATAGGTGGATCCAGTAATGACATGCTTTGCCTGTTAGGACAGACCTCACATTCCTAACCAAGATACTGCCGGCGTTTTGTCATCCAGATGAGAAAGTCTACATTCTGGAGCATGGCTGGACGTAGAGGAACATGGATACATCATTGTGATCTGGTCAGTACAGTCTAATGAGCATTAGATGTATGAATGTAACCTGAGACACCATAGAGAACCTAGACACTAATGCATCTCAACACCAGTAAAGTGTGCTTGTTCCTGGAACAGATAATTCATTATGTGGTTTATTTCAAGAAAAAAAACTATACAGGCTTTTGGTCGGTTTAATGTTTTTTTTTTTTTTAATATTTTAAACTGTTGTTTTATATTGCCTTTTTAAAAGATTATTTTGAACAGAGTGTTGAAGAGCTAGAACCTCACATTTTTCGTTTCCATTTTATTTTATTAAAGTTTTTTAAGTATATGAGACAGAAATTAAGTTTACTTTAAACTGAAAAAATCAAGTGTAAAGAACATTTACGCCTTGCCCTGTTACGTATCCTATATATGACATTGTGTAGCATCATCAACTCCTCTGTGGTTTTCTCTATCCCGTTACTTTACGGATGTCTGGAATACCTTGTTATCATATAATTACGATGTACTGTTGTTTTTTTTTCTTTTCTTTGTATTGTTTTGTTTTTTTGTTATTAATAAAAACATTTCTGTTTTCTGTTTTTCTGTGGGAGTGCCCCCACGGAGAGTCGAATTCCATCGGGGCACTCGCGTGGACGCGCTCCCGAGTCCTGTTGCTGTGTCCATTGACACAGACAGCAGGACACGGCCCCGCCCCCTGCTCCAGTGTCACTGGATTTGATTGACAGCAGCGGGAGCCAATGGGATGAGGTCGGAAGAAGGTCGATCACATCATGTTCATGTACATGACTGTTCCTGTACCTGCTGCCCGCTCATAGTATATTTACTGTGGGCAGTAGGCAGGTGGTTAATAAGGGTCAGTTCCAACACACATTTTGTGTTTACAAACACTGATGATTTACTAAAACTGGGGCACTAAGAATCAGGGGTGTTGCTAGGTCTGCAAAAGATCTGGGGCTAGAGCCCATAGTAGTGGTCATCAACCTGTTTGCAGACCTAAGGGGGGGGGGGACGCCGGTGGTAAGTAATTTTTCACTGGCAATGGCTGGTTTTGGCGCTTCAATCATCATGGCACCATGGTTGATATGGTGTCAGGGTGATTGTGTGCGCATTGTTTCTATTGTTACATTCTAATATATAATGAAGTGGTTCAACTTACCATAATGCAGAATCAGTGGGAGCCCTGGGCCACTGCCATCATCATCATTGCCACATCTCCTGCCATCAGATGCAGCGTGTCACTTGCCACCATCGCCTGTCACCAGATGCAGCATGTCACTTGCCACCGTCGCCTGCCACCAGATGTGGATTGTCACTTGCCACTGTCATCTGGTACCAGATGTGGATTGTCACTTGCCACCTGATGTGGATTGTCACCTGCCATGTCACCTGTCACCAGATCTGGATTGTCACTTGCCACGTCACCTGCCACCATTTGCAGATTGTCACTTGCCACATCATCTGCCACCATTTGCAGTTTGTCACTTGCCATGTCACCTGCCACCTGATGTGGATTGTCACTTGCCACGTCACCTGCCACCATTTGCAGATTGTCACTTGCCACCTGATGTTGGTTGTCACTTGCCACGCCACCTGCAACCAGATGTGGGTTGTCACTTGCCATGTCACCTGGCATGAGGTATGGATTGTCACTTGCCCTGCCAGGCTGTGAGGGCAGAAGAGCAGTGGTGTGGAGCGGGCAGAGAGAGATGATGTCATCTCTGCTCGTCCGCCTGCTCGCTTCTCTTCTCTCATCTGCCTATCGCCCGCCACAGCCACGACCTGCTAGTTAGGCACAGACCCTGCAGCAAGAGACTCAAGGCTATGATTCAGGGCTATAGCCCCAATAGCCACCCCCTAGCAACGCCACTGCTCAGAATCTGGTGCAGCTGTGCATGGTAGCCAATCAGCTTCTAACTTGAGCTTGACAAAAAAAAATCTGGAAGCTGTAGCATAAAATTATAGGAAACCCCGTTAAAATTTAAAGCAACTTTTTTTTGCTAAACTAGCACTGCGCTCAGGGGTTCCTTTTGCTGACCCCTACATCACTAAATGACCTTGTTGCCTTTTATCCTGCTTTAAAGCAGAACTCCTGCCAAAAAATAAAATAAAAATGAATATGCTTTTAGAAGATAACATAAAATGTTTTTGGTGCCATTTGTTCTTAACAGCCCCCCAGTGCACCTTGACAACTCACTGTAATGCACTACCATGCCTTCCGATGCACAAGAAAATAGTGCAGTCACCTCTTTCAGTGCAACACCCGGCATGAATTGTCTTCAGACATTGCAAACTCACTGAGGAAAGCTGCCAAGTGTTGTAGAGGAGTACAGGGAGTATGGAGCATTGATATGCCAATGCAGAGAAAGTACAAGTCATAAAACCCAACCCTTTTGTACATTCAACTCATTCTTGATGTACAGCTCATTTGCAATTCTGATTACTACTCATAATATGATTAAAGTGTCTAAGAAACCTGTCATTACTATAATTGAATTATAGATTTGTACTCATTCACCCACAGCACCAGAATACAGAGATGCCATACCAGCTGAGTGTATATATATATATATATATATATATATATATATATATATATATATATATATATGCATATATAGATATATATCTATAGTGTATATACTTGTAGCACACCCCACGTAGGAGCTGCAGATGAAAGGGATCCCTCACTCCTGCACAGCCAGGCACACTGAATCTTCACAGGCACACAGAGTCATAAAACAGTCTGTAGCTTTGTTTTTTTGTTTTTTTTTATTAGGGGGTTAATAACTTCTTTACTTTCCTCCTGCACATGCTTGGCCTCCTTCTTGCTCAGCCTCTGCTAGGGGAACTTGACAGTCTCCTTGTCCGTTCAGTAACAGCCCATTATGGGCAGGAACTGTCCCTTGACAGTAGCACACATAGAGTGACACAGCATGTAAGTTTCCCTTTGTGGTCACTAATACCAGCACCACCTCTTAAGGCCCTGCCAACCCACCTGGCTGCAGCTGCCTTTTTACATCAGTCCACCCAACTCACTCTTCACCAGCCCACCCATCTGACTCTCAGGAGATTTCTCAGGGAAAGGACTGAAGACTTAAGCCCATTACTGTCTTCAAGGGAGACTGGCTACATGTGGCAGTCTCCCCCTTTGTTAGTCCTCACCATTGTTGAACTATTAACTCTGTCCTCTCCTTGCTCCTGTGCCTCCAGGAAAGCTTCCTCCCTTGTGTCTTTGGCAGGAACTCTCCAGCACCTGGCCCAAATCAGGCCCCCCCCCCCCCCCAGACTACAGGGTATCCCTCAGGGCCGCCAACAGCCTCCTCAACACTGCATCTCCATCTTCAAGCTTGCCCTGCTGGTATGGCCCATGTCTATTTATGAGGTAAACTCTATCCCCTGTCGGTCCATTACTGGGAATTGGCTAAGTCCTCAGAAATATGCATGACAGCTCCTAACCCCTGCACTCTAATTTTAGAAGGCTCTCCAATCTTCCAGACCCCGGGGGGGGGGGGCACCAGAGGGCTGCCAGGATGAGTCATCCAGCCCTGAACTCTAATAACCCTGACCCAATTACAAACTCACAAATATACAAAATTAGTCAGAGTATGGTTTGCCTATTCTGCACTCTACATCTCGCACCTTAGCACACTAGAGGGTGCTACATAATATATATATATATATATATATATATATATATATATATATATATATATATATATATATATATATATATATATGTAGCACTGACCCCTGAAGGAGCTGCTGATATTTGATTGGGCCTGTACTCTGCTATCTTACTCCTAAATGAATTGGCTCAATCCGCTTGACACAACCGTGGAACAGTGTTGATGTGAAGCTTAACCAGATAATGTAATTAACCAGAATGTAATTTTACTGAGACTGGTATAAACGGTAATTACAATAACTGCATTACCACACAAACATAATATGACCATGCGACAAATATTCACAACTTATTAATATGTAAAGATTTCTTGAATGACCCTTGCAAGCGTGTCTCCAAGTGGGATTAATGCTCAGAGTGACAACGCCTCGACACTGAGCACCTTCCCACTTCCAGCATGCTGCACTAATCACACTAACGCAAAGTTATCAAACACAGCACAGTACAGTCCCTTGTTACTGTAACTGAACACAAGGCCTCTCAGTAAAAGATGTAGTCTTTGGTCTTCTGTCTTCTGCTAGCTATTATACTGCAGTGATAGTAATCCAAGGTTTAACAAGTAAAGAAGTAATTTAAACTGATGATTGAAAACTGTTCTTGTTGTGTAACACACTTATAACTGCCTCCGGTATAATTTTCTCTGAACCGCACAGTGTCAGTTCTCAGTAAAATATAGGCTTGAGGCCTGCTTGAACTCAGTCTACTTGAATGAGACCCCTCTGTGGAACTGTGGGTCTCAGCAACACTATGGTAAGAGTCTAAGTGTGTAAAGTGCATTAAAGAACTTTAGGCGACAGCCCTCTCACCACAGCAGGCCTGGAAAGTTGGAAGTCTCCACTCCGCATCTCTGAGTCTTGCTGCTGGCCAGCTCCGTCATGCTGCTCTGCTCCGCAAGATGATTGGGATCCTCAAATGGCTCAGTCAGATGTCTTTGGATCCTCCCCGATCCGATCACACTGTTTCTCCACCACACTGGGATAGAGCAGAGTCCGTGGCTTGTTCCGCTCCGCAAGATGCAGGCCGCGCTCTCTGGAACACCACCTCACAGATCCTTGCAGGCAGGCCACGCGTCCAGAAGAAAAAGAAAATGGCCACGCTGGGCCTTTTATATCCTACCCAGCATGCAGTTCAGTCACTCCGTGTTCATGGGTAGGTGAGTGAGTATTGTGGGTTGGTGAGTCCTTTCACAAGGTAAACAATTATGTCACTACTTGCTCTTCAAACAAAAAATAAACCAAGTCTCTTTCACATTTATACCACTAGAGGGAGCCAAGTACCAATTTATAGCATTGTCCATTGTTTAGCATTACATGGCATTAAAAGGCAAAAATACCAGCACTACATATATATATATATATACACAGGCAAATTTAGGCAGGCTTATGCTGCACGCTAGGCCTGTCTGTTTTGATCTTGGGGCTGGGAGTGGTTAGAGTAGCAGCGGGTTTGACCACCTGTGCTCCAGTCTGAGGCGCCTCCCCTGATTCCAGGGAGAATGTTCTGGAAGAGGAGGCTGGGCCTAGAGCTGGAGTGACAGGCAGCACACATGGAAGCTCTGACCAATCCCAATCTGGCATTAGCAGGGGGCGGGCCTCCTATATATTCTGAGGTCACATGCTGCTGGGGAGGAGTAGTCGACTAGGAGACGTGTGGAATCGAGTGCTAGACAGCCGCGGGATCACACCCGCATCTGGGGGAGTGTGGGAATGCAGGAGGAGGCCCGGGGAGAACTGTGAGGGAACAATGCCTTTACACGGTCACTGGCAATGTCTCTGTCACCACACGGTCGGTGGCAGTGAGCTCCTGGAGCAGAGAGGGCATGGAGAAGCTGTCGGAACGCATGGTCCGGGAAAGTTCCTCATCAAGGACTCAGGGCTGGAAGGCTGGAAGGTTGGTGAGTGTTACCACAGTGGATGGCTGGAGATGCCAGGGATTCTGTAAGGGAACTCTGCTTCTACATGGTTATTAGCAGAGTCTTCATTATGCACATGGTGGATGGTAAAGAATCCTGGATCAGAGAAAAGACTGTGGGGATGTGTGTGTCAAATCAGTGTGGCCAGGGAACACGTGATTTGCAAGTTGGACTGGCAGGGAGCAGTAGTCCATTTCCTAGAACATAGACTTTAACCTACTAGGCCTCCCGGGAGAGGTTCTGCAGGCCTCAGGCCTAGTAGCAGTGAGTCACCAGAGCCAGTAGAGGGGCTTATTCAGAGTGAGTTCTTCATACCCATTAGAAGAGGATGTGTTATACCCTAATGTAACTACAAGTTGTGCAGGAGGAAACCAAGAGTACAAGGAGAAGTAAGTTTGGGCAGGTGGTGAAGAGAACTAAGACCATTACTTTTACACAGTCAAATGTGATTTTTCTGTCCCTCACACAGTGATGGATGGAGAACTCTTAGTAACAGCAGTCTGCATGGAGATGCAGGGAGCAATAGTCTGCATAGGAGATGCAAAGGGAGTAACAGTCTGCAGGGAGCTGCAGAAGATTTCTATTTAGTCAAGTGTGCACATTCAAACATCAGGCTCTAACTATGATCAAAGTATACTGAAACTGTAAATATGATGGCAATGATTTATCCTATGGGCATCCCATATCCCAATCCCTATCCAAGTTGTACCCCCCAATAAAACAACAAAAACGAAGCTCGCAAATGACTGTTCATTGTCTCTGGAAAGGATGTATAAAGTGTGGCAGTGGGGTGATTTGGCGAATCGTTTGTCAGTAGTGCTCACACCATGGCTACATAAGATTGATGTAAATCTTATCAATATTTGTTAATGATTTAAAACCTTGTTTATGTATACATATATAATCCGTAAAAATACAGTATATACATGCGAGCAACTGTATTTGATCATTATATTCAGGTTCCTCTTGCTGTTTTTCAGTGCTACACAGTGGTTGTGAACCGTTTTGGAATGATATGGATTTCTGCACAAATTGGTCATAAAATGTGATCTGATCTTCATCTAAGTCACAACAATAGACAATCACAGTCTGCCTAAACTAATAACACACAAAGAATTAAAAGTTACCATGTTTTTATTGAACACACCATGTAAACATTCACAGTGCAGGTGGAAAAAGTATGTGAACCCCTAGACTAATGAGATCTCCAAGAGCTAACTGGAGTGAGGTGTCAGCCAACTGGAGTCCAATCAATGAGATGAGATTGGAGGTGTTGGTTACATCTGAAACATGTGGATGTGAGCGCTATATTCAATATGGTCAGACAGCAGTGATAGGTCTACTTGTAACAGTAGATGGGGTGATTGGGTGCTGTATTACTTATAACATAAATGACAATCTGAAATGGTAAATAAACGGTGTTATAAACATCAGCAACTGTAGGATGTTGCAGTCCAATATAAAACTGAATTAAAGTCCAATAAAAGCAATTGTAGAAGGCAGCCCTGTTGTTAAAGAAGAAGCAATCCTCTGGGAACTGTAGGAGTAGAAGAACAACAATGGCGCCACTCTAAGTGCAGTAATTAAAACAAATTTAATGAGTCATAAAAACAGGTACTCGGGGGGCGTGGTTTGCCTTGAGAGGAAATGGCCGCCTGATCCTTCAGCTCCCTCTCACCACAGCCTAAAATCCGCCTTTACCGGGGGTTACCGACTGCATCCGCGCTCCAACTATGGGAACGTCTTCCCGCGGATCATCACAAACCAGATCCAGATCCCCGAGAGAAACAGCCGGCCGCACAAGCCAAACGATACCGGAGATATTCCGCACACAGCGGTCCAATATGGCGTCCTCCCCTCCCGCCTCAGCCTCCTCTCTAAACCAGGATGGGATCGTTCTCATGCCGACCGAACACAATCACCCTCCACAGGAATCCTCACTACCAGCTCACCGCCAACCGAGCTTGCAGGATCTACAAGCAGTTGCGACGGATATAAAAGATACCCTGTTTTCAGCTATCTCGGATCTGCGACACGAGCTACAAGCTATCACGGGCCGCATACAGAGAGTAGAAGACAAGACGGCCCAGCAGCAAACCGCAGTGAAGATCATCCACCACACTGTTGATCGCCACACATTGCAGTTAAGAGATCTTCAGCGTCACGTTGAAGATCTCGACAACAGAGGCAGAAGACATAACCTCCGGGTAAGAGGCATACCCGAAGGGGTGGAACAAGACAGGATCATACCAGTAGTAACAGGCCTATTCAATCACCTGCTGGAAAGACCGGCAACGAAAGAGATACCTATGGAACGTATTCACAGGGCTCTACGCCCGAAAGGGAGAGATAATGAACCACCCAGAGATATTATATGCCATATAGATGACTTCTCAATTAAAGAAGCTATTCTTCAAAAAGCCCGCGAAACTCCAACTGTGGAATATAATGGCAACCCTGTACAGATTTATCAGGACCTATCGGCCATCACGCTACGCCATCGAAAAGACCTGCGCCCTCTGCTGGATGTATTGCGCACGAGAGGAATTCGCTATAGATGGAAGTTTCCGTTTAGCTTGTCCGCCTCTCATCAGGGACGATCAGCACTCCTAAGAGTCCCGGAGGACCTTGACTCCTTCTGCCGTGCACTGGACATTCCGTTTACCCCTGTACCTGACTGGTATGCGGAGTTTAACATACAACCTCCCAACCAACAACCTCCCTGGGAAGAACCGATGGACGCCCACAACACAAGCTTTCGCAGGAGACGCTCACCGTCCACGAACGGAAATGGCTCCCCACCAGGCTCACGCCACCCGCCTTCTAGCCCCATGACAGCACCTCTGCCTCGCCGAGCCAGACGTGATCGCTGATCACCTATCCCTCTAATGGGGAAAACTGAGCAAGATCTGTCTGTCCTGCTTCCTCAAGATCTCCCGGACAAACCAACTCTTACCTGAAGACAGCTGGATACCCCAACTGGATCTCTCCAACTCTCCATACATTTACACGGAGACCGTTAACGTTAGCAACCTGTAAACCCGATCATTGGCTCCTGACACACAAGCTGCACCCAGCCGCGACCAAACCTCCCTACTCACCCTCGGTCGCACCTTGCCACCATGGACGCACGCGTAGGATCTCACGACGGACCATCGAATACCAACGACGCTCTCACCTGACTACCGAACAACGCCGAAGGAGAAGATTCGACCATCTCCGTTCACGGACTGCTCCACTGCAATACGACAACCGCCTGGACTCTAACCCCTATGGACAACACACCATCGACACTGGACGCAACCCCACACCATTGCCTCACTTATCCAGACAGAACATTGTCTCCCCATCACTCGCACACAGCCCATGAAGACAACAGCAATGAAGAAGACACCTCCATACCCCGGCTGAACCGTCTATTTGTCGACACACAGGTAACGGGGGAAGAGCATCACAATTGGAGACTTTAACAAATGGTTCCCCTCCCCTTATATCGAGACAACGAGCGATAACTACCACCCTCCGTTCATATCATTATTGCTATGACACTTTTCTCACCATAACTTCCCCTCCATAACACACCTAAACCACCTTTTGACACACTCAAGACCAGAGATAACGACTTAGTGGCCCCGCAGAGCTTCAACCCTCCCTCTTATCATTCACCCTATAGCGTACTTATGAGCAGCGATACAGAGACCCCCACACACGCCATCTTTGCCCATAGACTTCTGCTCCTCCTGGACAAGCAGGGACATAGACGGGGTAGTCATTTTACATACGGACACCGGGGCTTACACGATACACTAATTTGGACACACTGACAGTTGAAATACCCCGACAGACCCCTTACACAGACAACCAAGCCGCATAAGCGACAGACAGTTACACGCTCAGACTCACAGAACCTCATACACATGAAAGACACTCACGTCAAGACAACCTCCGAGGGTTGCTGAAACAACAGACAGGGATCCCCAACATCCCTCCCACATACTTCATGCCACGACAACATAATACAACAGGTAAGAACGGACCAAAATTACACAAACGACCTCACTCTTCGCTCCTAGAACAACACACACCAAAGACAACTGCAATGAGGGAACGGGACAACGCAGCAGTCATTATGCTCTTGGGGGAAACTCTTTTCTCCTGCAATGGTTTGTTTATATCGTTTATATTGTTTTTAAGTTGACAAATGTTATATTGTATGAGAATTGCTCAAACGTTAAGGGCAACCGGTTAAAAATGTTTATTTGCTTCAGCCTTTACAGCCTCCAGCAACCTCAGCCACATACTACCATAGCAGATAGTGGCTAGCCACACCCCTTGCACTTACTCCTACATCTACCTTGCCAATTAGCTAATCACATCGCGACGGCCTACCACAAAGCTCCATCTTACTTGGCCCATGCATCCGATAACCACCAAAACACCCACGTATCAACGTACACTTCCTATCCACATAGCACTCTAGCATTTCTGCCCTCCAACATCCATTTCTATCAATACCGCATTGGACACCACCCCGAACTATAATATACCCCCCATCTTCAAAATAGAAGGCTGATGAGGAGAGAGACTGTTTCGGTCACTCATTTCTAATTCTTCCTTTTATTTCAATCTTTTTGCATTTCTGTATCATTTCATAGACTATTCCTCTCAATCGTCAAACCAACCCCCACACAGTGGTCGCGCAAATTGCTTCCAACCCCCATTTGTAAATCCCAGCATAAACCCACTGATTTGTACCGGCGGATATTCCCCTGTGGCTCGGGACACCGATTTAGGTGACCTGAACACCACATTGTGCCGGCTCTCCCTTCCCCGACCTCTTTAAAGACTTCACCTACCCACTTTACCCAAACCACAACCCCCACCGCATCAAACTTCCTGCCACAGCCCACATCTTGCCGTAAAATGAAATCGAATAAATCCCCCAGGACACAGACAACAACGAAAATGAATGAAAATACGCTCAAAATAGTTTCTCTTAATGTAAAGGGACTCAACACCCCAGAAAAACGATCCAAACTCCTACTCACCATGCACAGACTCAAAGCCAACATTATCTTTTTACAAGAAACGCACTTCCGTTCTAATAACATCCCAAAACTACATAATGCCCAATTCCCATACGTGACACACGCCCCCAATCCCTTACATAAAACGAAAGGGGTTTCGATTCTTATTGCTAAAAACTGCCCCTTTAAAATCAAGGACTCATTGATAGACACAGACGGCAGATATCTTTTCCTAAAAGGCTCGATACATAACAGATTGATAACGCTGGCGAACATATACGCCCCAAACAAACACCAGGTAACATTCTTTAGAGCAGTCGCCGATACCCTTACAACCTTCCAGGAAGGTACCCTTGTACTAGGAGGAGACTTCAACATCCCTTTAAATCCAATCCAAGACACATCCTCAGGAACCACAACACTTCCATACAAAGCCCTTGGGGCAATCAACAATATCTTCAAAAGACTCCTTCTCCACGATACATGGCGCACCCTAAACCCAGATGCTAAAGACTACACATTCTACTCCATTCCACACAACCGATATTCCAGACTAGACTATTTACTACTGTCACAAAATGATCTACCGCTCATTCACCACACCTCCATCGAACCCATGACTATATCGGACCACCACCCCATAACTCTTTCACTGAAACTTCCTGAACTTACACCGCGCTCACGCACATGGAGATTGGACCCCTCTTTACTCACTGACCCTTCCATCACAAAGGAAGTAGAAACCACACTACTACATTTTTTTCAGGAAAACAACCCAGAAGACACTTCCCCTATAAACAACTGGGAAACGCACAAAAGTGTAATCAGGGGCGCTTTCATTGCAGCGGCGGCCAAAAGAAACAAAGAAAGGAGAAAACAACACACAGATTTAATAGAAAAGATACGCAGATTAGAAGGGATACACAAACAATCTCAAGCACAGGCCGCTTTAAATGACCTGATACAGACCAGGAAAGATTTATTAAACCTAATGGACAAACAGTTACAACGAAAATACGTTCTATTGAAAAAGAAATTCTATGAATTTGGCAATAAAGCAAGCAAAATGCTAGCCAGAGCGCTGCAAACGGCAAGATCTAATCAGACGATCCACCAAATTACTGATCCCACCGGACGCAAACTAAACAAAACCCCTGATATTGCCCAACAATTTGTCAAGTACTATAGTGAACTATACAACCTCCCCAATCCTACATCCTCATCGGATAACATCTCTCGCACCCAAATGATATCGAACTTCTTAAAAAAATATAGCCCCACTCCCATATCAGAATCCACGGCCCAGGAACTGAATACCCCGCTTACCCGCACTGAGGTAGACACCGCCCTCAAACAACTGAAAGCAGGCAAAAGTCCAGGTCCAGACGGCCTCACCGCAGGCTATTACAAAACATACGCAGAACTTCTCACACCTTCATTTTTAAAAGCTTTCAACTCATTCGCACAACCCACTAACCCCCCGCGAGATCTACTCACGGCACATATCGTAGTAATTCCAAAACCAGACAAAGACCATTCTCTAGTCACAAACTATAGACCTATCTCACTGCTAAACGTGGACCTTAAATGGTACGCAAAAACATTAGCAAATCGCCTCCTACCTTTAATACCCCAGCTTATAGGCCTTGATCAAGTGGGATTTGTACCTGGAAGGGAAGCGAGGGATAATACCCTAAAGACCCTCAATATACACCATTGGCTCACGACCAGCAGGAACAAGGGATTCATGCTATCTCTGGACGCGGAGAAGGCATTCGACAGAGTGGCTTGGGACTACTTGAAAGAAACCCTCAAAACTATCGGCCTTCCCCAAATAATGCTGAACTATATATTAGCGCTGTACTCTAATCCTACAGCAAAGGTCCACCTTAATGGCCATCTGTCGAATGCCTTCTCCGTATCTAACGGAACTCGTCAAGGGTGCCCCCTCTCCCCATTGATATTCATTCTCTCACTAGAACCCCTTCTTAGACGCCTCAACTCCAACACAGACATCAAAGGTATACAAATCAAACACCGCACATACAAATTGGCAGCATTCGCGGACGATATCCTACTATTCCTTACAGAACCCCTCACCACAATCCCAAACCTACTCAAAGACTTCCAAAACTTTCACACCCTATCGAACCTCCAAATCAACTTCTCGAAATCAAAAGCCCTTAACATTTCCCTTCCCCCGGAAATCTACCAACAATGCCAACTTAATTTTCCATTCACATGGAGCAAACAAGCAATCCCCTACCTAGGCATCCAAGTACCGGCCTCTTTAACAGACCTATATACCCTTAACCATTCTAAGCTTCTTCACAAAATCCAATCGGATCTAACACAATGGTCCTCAGGTCACTTCTCCTGGTTCGGCAAGGCCGCAATTATAAAAATGAACATCCTTCCCAGAATTTTATACCTCCTGCAAACCATCCCAATCAAACTACCACCTACATTCTTTTCCACATACCGCAAAGCTTGCACGACCTTTCTGTGGGGTAAAACCCGCCCAAGACTAAGCTTTGACAGACTGACTACACCCAAAGGCATAGGAGGCATAGGTCTCCCAGACATTCGTAAGTACCAACAAGCATGCCACTTGGCTAGGATTATTGATTGGCATGTGCACTCCGAAAACAAAGACTGGGTACACCTAGAACAGTCATTCTCCCATATTCCCATCCAAAACCTTCCATGGATAAACACACCCTCTATACCCATGGAATATACCCGACACCCAATTATCAACCCCACACTAACTTCATTCCACACAGCATGTAGAAAACACAAAATCTCAACAATCAATGGCCCAATGACACCTCTAAGATTGAATCCAGACTTTTCCCCGGGCATGCATGCTTCCTTCTTACTAGACATATGGCCCCACAAAACATTAAGAGCCGAACACTTCTTTGAAAATAACCACCTATTATCACAACCCGCCCTGACCTGCAAATTGAACATAGATACCTTTCCCTTCTGGACATTCGTCCAACTCCGAAATTTCTTTACCAAAACGTCAACCACCACAGAATGGTCCAGAACCACGACCCCATTTGAAAAGCTATGTCTGAGTACCAGCACAATATCACATATGATCTCACAAACATACAACCTATTGTTCGACGAGCACACTCCGACATCACACTGGACCAACAAACAATGGGAAAAAGACCTTTCCATACATATAACTGACCAAGACTGGGACAATATATGCACCTTAATTCACAAGGGCTCGATGAACGTACAAGTCCAAGAAAACGCGTACAAAATATTTTCCAGATGGTATAGGACCCCGCTTTTATTACATCACTTCAACCCATCTATACCCCAACTATGCTGGAGATGTAACAGGGACGCGGGATCACTTATACATATATGGTGGGCTTGCCCCAAAATCGAATCCTTCTGGAAGGAAGTCCACAATCTAATCGCAAAAATCACTACATACACCTTAGATTTTGAACCCGCCATGTTTCTACTACATCACTCTTCTACCTTCTTACCAGCGTACCACCGCTCCCTAGCCATGCATCTAGTGAACGCAGCGAGAATGTGCATACCCCCCAAATGGCGTTCCTCTGAACCCCCCACCGTACAGGAATGGTTCAAACGCATACACCAAACCATGGTCATGGAAGATCTTATTCATCAATCCAATGACACACAAGCTAAATTCACTAAAACATGGTCAACTTGGATACACTTCACAACTACAGATGAATACAAAAGATACACAACATGAAAGACTCTAGTGGGCTGTGGCAGGAAACAGACTCCTCCCTGTCTCCCCCATGTTCCATCCCATAACATCACCCTCCACTCTCTCCACTTCCCCTCCCCACTTCCACATTCTCTCCCACACTCTACACATAAAGCGCAGGACAACATGATACAGAACACCAGACCCCTAAACAAAACAGCCTCTATATAACCTACCGTTTTAACATACTCCACTTATGTACAACATATACCTTCCCTACAAAATTTCACACTCATAACCATACACATACCACTTGACATCATATGCCCATTTACTACGAAAAGGCCGGAAAATTCACTCCCCTTAACGTCTACCCCCCAAACAAGTACCATATATAGCACTTGAACTATCACACATATTAGACGGCTAAACTTCTAAGCAATTGGGAGTAAACGCTGAATCCCGCATATTAAACGTAAACACCAATGCTACATACCCAATTACTCATAGCAAAGATTCATATGTACCCTAACTGCTTAATATCAATGTCAATACCTGAGCGGCTACGTCCGCATTGAAACCTGCAATAATGACCTGTTTTATTTTTCTGTATCCTGTACTCTTTACTTGAACATTTCAATAAAAACTTGTTTAAAAAAAAAAAAAAAAAAAAAAAAAAAAACAGGTACTCACAAAAGTACAAGTATTCAGGCATGTAAAGGCTGGGCAGGAAATGCCAGGTGTCCCAGGGGTTTGTTCCGGTCACGTCCTCAGATGTAGTTCCGCTCGGAGACAGGATGTGCTGCTGTATGGGCGGCAGATCCGGCTGCTGGAACGCACTGTAGTGACGTGTTGATCTGTGGGAACGAAGGCACTTCCGGGTCTGTGCAGGGGTGAGGAATAGGCGACGCGTTTGCGGAGCTGCGCTCCTTCCTCAGGCCTCCTGGCCTGAGGAAGGAGCGCAGCTCCGCAAACGCGTCGCCTATTCGTCACCCCTGCACAGACCCGGAAGTGCCTTCGTTCCCACAGATCAACACGTCACTACAGTGCGTTCCAGCAGCCGGATCTGCCGCCCATACAGCAGCACATCCTGTCTCCGAGCGGAACTACATCTGAGGACGTGACCGGAACAAACCCCTGGGACACCTGGCATTTCCTGCCCAGCCTTTACATGCCTGAATACTTGTACTTTTGTGAGTACCTGTTTTTATGACTCATTAAATTTGTTTTAATTACTGCACTTAGAGTGGCGCCATTGTTGTTGGTTACATCTGCCCTGCCCTATAAAAAACACACACCAGTTCTGGGTTTCCTTTTCACAAGAAGCATTGCCTGATGTGAATGATTCCTCGCACAAAAGAGCTCTTAGAAGACCTATGATTAAGAATTGTTTAGTTGCATAAAGCTGGAAAGGGTTATAAAAGGGTTATAAAAGTATCTCCAAAAGCCATGCTGTTGATCAGTCCACGGTAAGACAAATTGTCTATAAATGGAGAAAGTTCAGCACTGCTGCTACTCTCCCTAGGAGTGGGCATCCTGTAAAGATGACTGCAAGAGCACAGCGCAGTCTGCTCAATGAGGTGAAGAAGAATCCTAGAGTGTCAGCTAAAGACTTAAAAAAGTCTCTGGCATATGCTAACATCCCTGTTAGCGAATCTGCGATGCGTAAAACACTAAACAAGAATGGATTTCATGGGAAGATACCACAGAGGAAGCCACTGCTGTGCAAAAAAAACATTGCTGCACGTTTACAGTTTGCACAAGAGCACCTGGATGTTCCACAGCAGTACTGGCAAAATATTCTGTGGACAGATGAAACCAAAGTTGAGTTGTTTGGAAGAAACACACAACACTATGGGGTTGATTTACTAAAGGCAAATTGATTGTGCACTTTGCAAAGTGCAGTTGCACTCTACAAGAGCAATTGCTCCAGAGCTTAGTAAATGGGCAGAAGCTCTGCTGACTTCCATCATCCAATCACGTGCAAGCAAACATGCTGTTTTTTTTATTTTCCTTTGCATGTGATTGGGTGTTCTTTGCAAAGTGAAGCTTTACCTAATTTACAAAGCTCTGGAGCAATTGCACCTGCAGAGTGCAACTGCACTTTGCAGAGTGCAACTGCACTTTGCAGAGTGCAACTGCACTTTGCAAAGTGTACAGTTTAGTTGCCTTTGCTGCGTCAGGGCCTGGATGGATTGCTATCATCTAAGGAAAAATGAATTCCCAAGTTTATCAAGACATTTTGCAGGAGAACTTAAGGCCATCTGTCCACCAGCTGAAGCTCAACAGAAGATGGGTGTTGCAACAGGACAATGACCCAAGGCATAGAAGTAAATCAACAACAGAATGGCTTAAACAGAAGAAAATACGCCTTCTGGAGTGGCCCACTCAGAGTCCTGACCTCAACCCGATTGAGATGCTGTGGCATGACCTCAAGAAAGCGATTCACACCAGACATCCCAAGAATATTGCTGAACTGAAACAGTTCTGTAAAGAGGAATAGTCAAGAATTACTCCTGACCGTTGTGCACGTCTGATCTGCAACTACAGGAAACGTTTGGTTGAAGTTATTGCTGCCAAAGGAGGTTCAACCAGTTATTAAATCTAAGAGTTCACATACTTTTTCCACCTGCACTGTGAATGTTTATATGGTGTGTTCAATAAAAACATGGTAACATTTAATTCTTAGTGTGTTATTAGTTTAAGCAGATTGTGATTTTCTATTGTTGTGACTTAGATGAAGATCAGATCACATTTTATGACCAATTTGTGCAGAAATCCATATCATTCCAAAAAGGGTTCACATACTTTTTATTGCAACTGTAACTCTGCCCCGCCTTTTCATTGACTTGAAATCTTCCCAATATTGCAGTACAGATTTGCATTGAAGGTTTTTGCAATCTGTAGTTTCACCTATAGATGCTGGGTATCTTCTGGGCTTCATGGCTTCATTCAGCTCCCATTGCACTGGTTTTGCTATCAGAGATACACCCTCTGTAGTCCTACAGGTAGTGTTGAGATCATGATTATGGTCATGGTTATAATGGCCGTGTGACTTTTTTTTTTTTTTTTTTTATCCACTTCAGCGAAAGTTTTCCGAGAGACATTATTTCAACTTTATGTGTCAAACTTTATCTCTTCTCCTTTTTCACATCATTGTGGATTGTTTCCGTCACATCTTTATTATTTTTCCCTTCTAGGATATTCTTAAATAATTTTAAAAACCGACGACAAAACGCCTTCTATAATTATAAACCCTATTATTATCTTAGTCTCTCTCAGTCCCTCTTATTTCCCCCCGCCCCCCCTCACCCTCGCCCCCCCCCTCCCCTGTGTCTGGTCCATTCCTTTATGTTGTTTATTTATCCACTTGGCTCTGCACCTATTCTTTCTTTTATCCTATCTAAATAAATATCCGAGACTTTGTAGTTTTTCCAACTTTCCCATCTACTATTATCCCCTTTCTCTCCTCCTTCCATTTTGTAGTGATAATCTATTTCCTTTAGCCAGTTTCTAATGTCTGGTTTTCCACTTTTTAGCCAATTCTTGGGAATTAAGGCCTTGGCCGCATTCAGGAGGTTAGGTATTATTGATTTTCTATATTGTTTCTTAGGTTTATTGTAGATATGGAAGAGGCAAGTCCAAATATTTTGTTCTATTTCTTCTCCAGTTATTTATTTTATGTTATTTAACACTTCCTTCCAGTACTCCATTATTATTGGGCATTCCCACCATATGTGTGTGATCGTTGCTATTTGGCCACATTTTCTCCAACACAAGGAGGTTCTATCTTGATGGAATCTGTGTATTCTTACTGGGGTCATATACCATCTTGATACTAGTTTATAATTCATTTCTATGGTCTTCATGTCCCAAGCCTTATTATATCCCATTTCTATCATTTTTTCCACTTTTTGGTTATCTATTTTTAAATTCATTTCTTTTTCCCATTGATTTATATATTCTGGTCTTTCTTGTGCTTCCAGATCTGTCAGTATACTATAAATTTTTGATTATCCGTTTTTTAATGGTGTTTCATTGCTACATAGCTTTTCCAGTGCAGTTAATTTTGTTTCATCTCTCAGTGGGTGTGGTATTGTGCTTACTAGGTGCCTTAGTTGAGTATAATTCCATTCATTCATCTTCCATCCATTCCTTTCCTCTATTTCTACTCGTGTTCTTATTTTGCCATTTCTAGTGATATCTTTCAGTTGTGGGTTACCTATTCCTTGGATTTCAAATATTTCCCTCCCAGGGGTGAAAAGATTCGATCCTGTGAGTGCTAATAGTGGTGAATTATATTTCCATTCATTCTTTAAGTGGATGGTGTCCCAAATTTTAAATACATTTTTTGTTATTTTGTGCGTGTCGGTGTCCAATGTTCTATATTTCCGTGGAATCCAAATATTCTTATGTAGTGTGGCTCCACTTATTGTGTTTTCCATTTCCACCCATTTTTTTTTCATTTTTCTCATTTGTCCACTCTAACATTCGTGTGAAAACTATGGCTTTATAGTATCTACTTATATCTGGGGCGGCAAGACCTCCATGCTCCTTTTTCCTTGTGATCAGCGTGTATTTAATTCTTGGTTTTTTATTAAGCCATATGTATTTTAGCAGGATTGTTTTAATTATTTTAAAAAAGCTCTGCGGGATTTTTACTGGTAACATCTGTAATCTGTAGTTTAATTTAGGTAATATCGTCATCTTAAACATATTTATTCTTCCAATCCATGAAAGTGGCTGTATTCTTAACTTTTTCATTTCTTCTTTGGCCTCATTGATCAGTGGAATAAAGTTTGCCTGATAATTTTTTTCGACTCTAGGAGTTATTTTAATTCCAAGGTAATTTAGTTCTTTTACCCAAGTGAATGGGAATTCTTTTTGTAAAAACTGAACTTCCTTTTTCTCTAGACCTATGTTTAATATTTCCGTTTTTATTGGATTAATTTTGAAGTTTGACAGTTCTCCGTATTTTTTAATTTCTTTCAGTATGTTTGGGAGTGACACTCTTGGGTTGGATACGTACATCAAGATGTCGTCCACGTAAGCAGCGATCTTATGCTCTTTTCCTCCTAGTTTCGCTCCTTCTACCTCTTTGTTATTGCGGAGTGTTGCTAATAGTGGTTCTAACGCCAATACATATAATAGTGGAGACAGTGGACAGCCTTGCCGTGTTCCATTCTGGATCTCAATTTTTGGAGAGAGTCTACCGTTTACTTTTACGACTGCTGTCGGGCCATTATACAAATTTGTTATCCACTTCATCATTTTTGTCCCGATACCCAAGTGCTGCAATGTATCCATCATGAAACCCCAGTCTACCCTGTCAAATGTTTTTTCTGCATCCAATGACAGGAATAGAACTGGGGTCTCATTCTGCACCTTCTTGTGCAACATCAATAATGATTTTAGGCTGTTGTCCCGCCCCTCTCTCCCAGGGACAAAACCAGTTTGGTCCGGGTTGATCCACAGTGGGATTAGTTTTTTTATCCTAGTGGCCAGGATCTTGGAGTACAGCTTCGTATCGGCGTTCAATAGGGCTATTGGCCTGTAGCTTGAGCAGTTAACTTTGTCTTTCCCTTCTTTTGGTAGTATTGTAATATGAGCTAATAACGATTCACTTCTTATTTCTTCATCTTCCCCTAAGGAATTCATATATTCTAATAGTTTTGGAGTCAGCTGTTCTTCAAATTTTTTATAGTATTTGACCGTAAACCCGTCTGGTCCTGGGCTTTTTCCTACGGGAGTTTCCTTTAATGGCAGTTTTACCTCTTCATGCGTAATATTTTTTTCCAATTCTTCTAGTTGGTCTATTTTTAGTTTTGGTAAGTTTGCTTTTTTAAAATATTCTTGTATCTTCTTTGTTCTTGTATTCGCTTCTTTCCAACTTTCCTGTCCCTTTATTGCATAAAGGGAGCTGAAGTATTTTTGAAATGTTATCACTATATCTGTAGTTTTATTTACCACTTCTCCTTTTTCATTTTTGATCTTCTCAATGTAATTCAAAGACTTCTTTTTTTTTACCAGATTTGCTAGGTATTTTCCTGGTTTATTACCCCATTTATATTTTTCTTGTACTACTCTGTTGTAGTCCTTCCTTTATTCTTGTTCCATCCAGTCTTTTAATTGCTCTCTCTTTTGAGATAGTAGGCCGAAGATTTTGTTGTTTACTTGATTTTTGTGTTTTCGTTCCAATTCATAAATTTCTTTAATTATTTGTTGCATGTTTGTTTTCCTTTCCTGTTTTTTTCTTGCCCCTATGGCTATTAACTTGCCCCTAATAACAGATTTATGCGCCTCCCATATTGTTGCTTTCGATACCTCTGGTGTATCGTTTTCCTCAAAATATCTTTTAATTTCTTCTATGATGCTTTTTTCGGTCTCACTGTCTTCTAATAAAGTTTCGTTGATTCTCCATGGCCCCTTTTCAAGGACTTCTCCTTTTATTTTCATTCTCAAGGTTACTGGGCTGTGATCTGAGGCGGTTATTATGCCTATTTTTGTTTCTTCTATTTCTTCCAAGTTTCTATGTTCGACCATGATGTAATCAAATCTGGAGTAAATTTTGTGTACTGTTGAATAGAATGTGTAGTCCTTTGTGCTGGGGTGCTGAATTCTCCAAGGGTCTATTAGTTGCTGTTCATATAATGTTCTTTTTAATTTCTTTAGTTGATTCACCTCTTTGTCCCTTACTCTTGAGGTACTGTCCATTTTATTATCCATACTGAAGTTGAAGTCTCCAGCTAGTATTAATTTTCCTTGCTTGAATTCCATTAGTATTTTAATTATATCTATCAAATATTTTTTAGGGTTCTTATTAGGACAGTAGACATTGGCCAATGTATATTTTACCCCGTGTATAGTTCCTGTAATAAAAAGATATCGACCCTCCGGGTCTATTTTCCTTTGATCTATTAGAAAACGTACATTTTTCCCTATACCGATGGCTACTCCTTTGGCCCTTCTTATTGGCGAGTCTCCTTGATACCATGTTGGTATGTTTCTTGAATAAATTTTGGCATTTGAGTGTGAGCCGTGTGACTTGTTGTCAGTGACACACCTCCTGTATTTCCGAAGGTCTCACATCTAGGTGGTCACCTACATTATATCTAGGAACCCCTCAAGAGCATGCTGTTTTGGGTGTTGTAGTCTGGCTGGGTGCACCCACTGTACATCAGCTGTAAAACACGTAGGTGTCCCGCTGTCCCCTTCCACCAGTAGATGCAAGTAAGGGATGTGATGAATCCATGGGATGACATCACAGAGTCTGAAAAATTAAGCCTCCTCCAGATTATTTCAAATAAAAAAAATATCTTTTACTACTACGGGTTAAACCTCATGGATCCAGTCACCACTGAATTACTGGAGCTTTGGGGTCTCAGTAGAACTGTGATGCCTCCCTTGAGTGCTGTGGATTGAAATCAGGACCTTAGTCTCGGTTCACACTATGAACCTCATATGAGTCGCACCACACCCCTGTTCAATTCACATGCAATTCAGTATGGTGCGATTTGAGCACATTCATTTTGAATGGGCTCTAATCTATTGCATCACATCGTTTGGTACCATGCAATCCAGTGCAGACAAACGCACTACGTTTGGGACCTGTGTTTGGGGTGGGGTGTTGTTAAGATTGCACTGACAGGGGCAGTGCGATTTAAATGTTGTGCTGGAAATGCTTATGGATTGTGGGTTTCCTGCACCTCATTCTTTGGTGAACCTAGGCTTATGCCGCTTGCAAACGATCGGCATTTTGGTCGGAAAAAGGTAAGATGGCTTTTCCGACGGGATTCCGCTCCAGTTTGTCTTGGATACACACGGTCACACCAAATTCCGACCGTCAAGATCGTGGTGACGTACAATACATACGACGGCGTTAGAAAAAGGAAGTTAAATAGCCAGTGCGCCACCCTTTGGGCTTCTTCTGCTAATCTCGCGTTTATCTTGTGTTAGTAGAAGTTTGGTGAGAGACGATTCGCGCTTTTCAGCTTTGCTGCTTATCAGTCCGTTACTGCTCTTCAGTTTGTGCTTGTGGGTTTGTATCTGGTTTTTAGTGCGTGTAGTCAGTTCGTATCTGTTTCTCAGTGCGTTCTTGTCCGTTGCTCGTTTCTGATTTTCAGCTTGCTCTTCACAGGCCTTGCTGTCTTTCAGTACGTTCTGTTTGCCATGTTGTACTAATCGTAGAGTTCGTGCTATGCGGGTGCTTGGTGTTGGGGTTATTACTTTGACCCAAGTCCAGTCCATGAATAGGGTGGGAAGGAGTTCATGGACCAAGAATTGGTTGCTCCAGCGTGACCAATTCTCTCACATGCCTTTGCCGCAGGAGATCCAGGAGAATAACCCTGATGACTTCAGGAATTTTCTCCGGATGACAGATCACGTTTTTCACCATCTGTTGGCTTTGCTGTCCCCTTATATTATGAAGCAGGACACCTTTATACGGCAAGCCATCACTCCGGAGCAGAGGCTAGTCGCCACGTTGCGGTACTTGGCGACGGGGAGAAGTCTGCAGGACCTCAAGTTCTCTACAGGCATCTCCCCCCAGGCTCTGGGAATCGTTATCCCAGAGACCTGTTCTGCCATCATTCAGGTCCTGCAGAAGTACTATATTAGGGTAAGTTTTCTCCTTTAACATCACATTCTATGTATTTAATGTATGCTAGTGTTTTGTACTTCTTTCATTATTCCATAATTACCATGATTGTAATATGCTGTGAATGTCCTCTTTATCCTCATGCATGCTGGAAGTGTTTAATGGTCCTTTATTTGTCCTTCGTGCATATTTGCCTTCACTAACCTCCCCAGCATGCTATCCTGGGCCCATATACACCTAGCCTAGTCACTTAACAATGTATTTTGTCAGCTCCATAGTACTGCTTTACCCTAAACACCCCCTAAAATGTTTCTAAAAGTTATTATTGTCCTTAAATTCAGGCAAGTGCCAGAGGCTTTTTTTTGGCTCCCGAACTCATTTATAACCCCCCCCCCTAAAATTTTTCCAATGGGCCATCAGAGGGCGTGAGGAGTCTGATAAGTGGACCTTATATTTTTGTATTTAAATACTCCTTAAAATAAATGTTATACTGATGTTGGCCAAGAATGTTTGTGTCTAATCTGCTTGCAATGTTATGTGCAAAAGTACTAATATTTTATTATGTTTTTTATGGGATTGCCACCTGCGGAAGAGAACGTGGAAGGACTCCCGTTTGTTTTTATTGCTGATGAAGCATTTGGTCTGGGTGATCACCTGATGAGGCCATTACCCCAGAGGACCCTCACCCCGCAGAAGAGGGTTTTTAATTTCCAGCTGGCCAGAGACAGAAGATTCGTGGAGAACACCTTTGGGATAATGGCCAGCCGGTTCCGCCTATTTCTAATGGCTATAAATATGTACAAACTTAACCACATCGTGTTAGTAGGTAGTCTTGCACAACTTTTTAAAGGGAAATGCTACTAATTATGTTGCCTCAGTTGGGCCTGAGGCCTGACAACACTGACAGCCTTGGAAGCTGGCCATCCTGGCCAGCCTAGCAAAAAAAAAATGATATGATAAAATCTTGAATTGGATTTACTGCTTGTGTTTCTTTTATCTGTCACCTAGGTTCTCCTGGTGCACTTGTAGTGCCAAGTGTTTTTTTCATTATTTAAATAACACCCATTGTCACTATAAACACCAACTTAATACAAAAACTGGTATTGGGCATTGAACGAAAAAGCCACACATTGTTGAATATAAAACATTTTACTCCATGCATATTCACATGTGCGTTGTAAAACCTTTTTTAATAGAAAAATAACATCTTTGTTTTATAACATTTTACCTTTAATTTTTTTTTTTTATGGTAGTACATAAACAAACATGTTTCAAAACATAACATACACAACTGAGGAACTTACAAAGTTCAACATTGAAAAATTGAAGGCAATATCGGACATTATAGTGTTAAAAATGTGTTGATCTTGCCTTCATCAGATGGTGTGATGTCACCCCTGTAAAAGCCAAATTTAGAAGATGCACACAAATTGGGAGTCAAAATGGAGATTTCCCTCCTGATCCCATGCCTAATGTCAACATGTGCTATCTCCCATCATGGGGGATCAATGGACGTGTTTTGGGGGTACAACCCCTTCCTCTCACCTACTAGAGTTGCAAGGAAGGGGTTGCACCCACAAAACGCGTACATTTATATCCCCTAATGGCAGATAGCACATGTTGACACACCGTGTGCATCTTCCAAATTTGGCTTTTAAAATGTATAAAAAGGTTATTTAAATTTTCTATTAAAAAAAAAAAGTTGTTATTTTTTGGGGATTTAGATTCTCCCTAGTACATCAATCATGTTTTTCATTCTTTGTTCAATCTCCTTGTTTTTTTCCTTTATGAGGTCTAAATCCCGACTACACCACATTATGTCCTGGATTAGCCTTTGTGCACTGTCAGTCGTGAAATGAATAGATTGTTCTTCCACAACATGCACATCACCTTAAAGAAAAAATATACACCATGTATTACAAATATGCAGGCATACATCTATTACCTGAATCTGTGGTGTCAGACACTCACCTGTTGTGGTGACAACCTCAACCACCTCTCCTTCCTCCACATCCTGGGGTTTTGTCCTCTGTTCCCCTTCTTCAGTAGGTGGAGGGGTTCCTGGAGTCCTCAGACGTCCCCAGTCTTTTCTCCCCTATGAGAATGAAACAAAAGGTATACTTAGCACACAGATATTTGTGGCCAGAAATATGAATGTGAAACATTCCTTGGAAGTGGGGTACAATTGTCTGTTTGGGCAGAGTTCCAAGTTGAAGACATTATTTATTCCTTTAACAAAGCTGCAATACTTACCTTTTTTGGAAAAGTTTCACACATGTAGACACCCCAAGTATCCACTGGAGCACCTATGTGGGACACCCTAAAAAGTTGGTTCTTGTGTCCCACACTAGTGCTCCTGAGTCCAGATGTGTAAACAGCTGCTGAGTGTCCTCTCCTTACGTTACACTGAATCAAGTTTGCTATTCATTCTAGTTACAAACACATCTAGACAACAATGTCCTAAATTTCTTTTATTACAAATTAGCATGACCAGATGTGGTTAACCCTGTATCTGCCTAAAACATTGTATTTAGTTGGTGAACGAACGATGTTTACTGCGAATGATTACTGTGCCCACGAGCCTGAAAGTTGCCATTTTAAACTGTACAACAGTAAAGAAAAGCACATGGAGCAGCATGCAAGTAATAATAATAATAGGAACACACGACAACTACTTACTTTTTAGAAGCACTTTCTTGATCCTTCTGTACTGATCCTGCTCCCTCAATTTAAGCTCTGACCAGTGTTTCCTCAATTGCTCCTTGTAACGTCGTACCCCAAAATTCTGGTGCAGACTCTTCACAACTTTTGTCATGATATTGGCCTTTCTCACATTTGGGTTTAGGTATGGTCCATACTTTCCGTCATAGTCGCCCCTCTTCAAGATGTCCACCATCTCCACCATCTCTACAAAGGCCATATTTAAGGCCTTAAATCTTCTGCTCCGGGATCGGGGCGTTTCTTGCTCCGGGCTTTCCTCCTCCTCGTTACTGCTATTATGCACCTGCTGTGTCTCTGCCATGTTGTCTCCCACTGAGCCAAAAGAGAAGGGGCGGGGAATTTTCAAGAAAGAACGTCAGGGGAGGGCGACGTGGGCGGAGTTTCATGCATGCGTAGTGTATATAAAGCTAACACGCGTGTGTCGTACCTACATTCTGTGTGCATAGGAAGGAGGACCGGAAGCGCAGAACGTTCTAACGAAGGTAACATTTTAACTTGGGACATCAGTGGCCTATACTGATTCGAGATTGAGGCCTATATTGGGATAAGATTAGGAGAGTTTAGCCTATTAGTGTTTTTGTCTTGTATTTTGTCTTGCAGCAAATATGAAACAATTCAAAGACCCTGATTTCATGGGCCATTTCATTGACAAATACAGGGATATGTGTAATTTGTGGGAGGTTAAAAACCCTTATATCGCAATAAACCAGATAGGAAGGCATCGCTGGGGAAACTGCTGCAATTTGTAAAGACGCAGGTCCCCAATGCAGACATTGAGTTTGTGGAGAGGAAAATTAGTAGTTTGAGAAGCACGTATAGGAAGGAGCTTAATAACATCCAGGCTTCCATGAGAACAAGAGTAGCAGCAGAAGACGTGTATGTACCCAGTCTGTGGTACTACAACAGGATGCCGTTTCTGGAAGACCACATGGAAGTCAGGGAATCACTTTCTACACTTCCATCCAGCCTTCCCTCAACTCCAGTTGAGGTTTCCAAGGACCAACCTGGGCCTTCCATCCTGAGAGAAGTTAAGGAGCCCAGCTGGAGCCAGGTATAGTATTCTTTAACATATTTATTGTCCGAAAATTATTGTTGTTAACTAGATATTATTATTGATTACAAATGAATGATTTAACAAAAAGTCTTTTACATATCAATAGACAGTAGGGGGCAAAAATGATTGTGACAAGAATGAAAAATGCTGGGCTCAGAATGATAGTCTTTTCTATTTATTAACATTCAATTTGCAACAGTCATGAGCTGAAAATTGTGTGTGATTGATAAACCAAAACCTAAAATTATGTCCCTTTTTCATACACAGGAAGACCTCAGCCAGGACAAGGCTCTGGAATGTGGCATACAGGAGGAGGCAGGGGTAAGTGTCAGCCAGGAGGTGGCTGGACCCAGCAGGAGCCTCACCCAATCCCAGGTGCCTCCCCTCCGCCTTCCAACAAAAAGGCCCAGGAAGGGGAGTAACGTGGAGGAGGCAGCACTGGGCCTCATTAAGGAGGCTAATGCGGCCCTGAAAAGCCCCCCCCGACGCTGACAAAGGCCTATGACTGCTATGTAGCTGCCAAATTGCAGCAAATGGAGGAGGGCCAACGCGTCATGTGTGAGAAAATTATTTTTGAGGCCATTCATAAGGGATTAAGGGGCCAAATGAGTGATAACATGCACTTAGGTGCACTCGCCCATCCTCCTTCTCCTCCTCCTCCTGCCACAAGTCCGCCTCCAGAGCCACAGCCTCCAAGGAAGGCTGCAGGGAAGGCTACAGGGAAGGCTGCAGGGAAGCGTGGAGGGAAGGCTGCAAGGAAGACAAGAAAGTGATGGCCTGGGTTCAGTCTGGTCTGACAGAAGACGCAGGCTGTGGTAGTACCACAGCCTGGGTACAGATATGTCATCTGCTGCTGTTCATGATCTCGGGTAGTCCTGGACCAGATTGTGTTCCCTATTATATGGACTTCTCAGGCTACCGATTTTAATTTACAAAGAGTTTATGTGTGCCCTGGGGGCCAAAGGCTTTGCAAATTCAAGCAGTTTCTCCAGCGTTGCCTTCCTCTTTATTTTGTTATTATGATCCAGAATAAATGTTTTTTTTTATATGAAAATACTTGTGTTTTTCTTCAAATAGGGCAGTTTGTTTGTGAGTAGGCAGGTACAATTCAAAAATACAATGTCTAATTAACAAGGGACAACAACCAACCTCCTTGAGCTTTATAAAAATACAAGATAGTAATGTTGTTGTGGAAACTTGAAAAAAAAATATGGAGATCACTAGAAAATAATTTTAAAATAATCCAAAAAACAGAAGATCTTGATTAAAAATAAAATAAAAATTACTATAAAAAATAATTTTAAACATTATTATGGAGATCTGGCTTTAAAAACAAAAATGATTATTCATGAGATCACAAGAAATAAAAAAGAAATCAGTTTGTCATAACTCTGTGTGAATATCAGCAGCAAAACAACTTCATTCTTCTAGCATTATAAGGAACAAAAGAATGAGCTGCATTAAAAGATCCAATAATTTGCAGTGTGACGAATGTGCTATCTCCCTTACGAACGCTAGTTTTACCAGGCCGAGCGCTTCCATCTCGTACTTGATTCTGAGCATGCGTGATTTTTGGCGCGTCGGAATTGCATACAGACGATCGCATTTTCGGATAGGAACTTTTTCCGACCGAAAAATAGAGAACATGCTCTCAATCTTTGCTGGCTGGAACTCCGCCAGCAAAAGTCCAATGGAGCATACACACGGTTGCATTTTCCGACCAAAAGCTCTCATCCGAGTTTTTCTGGTGGCATTTTCAATCGTGTGTACGGGGCATAAGAGTGGCCTGCCCCCTCCTCACCTGGCTTCCCTCGCTGTTTGACAGGAGGAAATTAGTGAAAGGAAATATTTTAAGAATCTTCTATCAAAAAAAGAAAGTGGCTGTATTTCAGAGTAAAAAGCTGAATTCTGAGTTTATTGACGGATCTGATGCACAGACCACCTGGGCTCCTCGCACTGGGGTGCTTCACTCATAATGAGCTTATTCGTAGAGTGGGTGCTATAAAAAGAGGGGATCTCTTTGTACTCACATCAGCCAAGGCATTAAAACAGTCCAGTTAGGCTGGCCATAGGTTGAAGGAAAGACGTTTTGCTCAATTCCCCCAGCAACACTGTGTTGCTGGGCAAATCTCTCCTATTGCGCTATTGTATTCTGACAACGGGTGTTTTCCCTGCCGTCAGAATACAATGATTACTGCTAGTGATTATATTTGCCAGAAGTGATTGTACAAAAAAACTGACAGGCTGGTTATACCGTAGTCAATCGATAGATTAAGTGCAATACAACCAGCCTGCCTATCCGCTGAACCTGACGAATTTTGATCTGTTGATGTCCGACTTTAAAAAACAGCTCATTAGGCATAAAGTATACTAAATGCATGTAGGTGTGATGGGGCCTTAGGCATTGCTACAATCATCTCATTGAAAGAGGTTTTCTATGAAAGTTATGTACAGTATAGATGTGAATGATCAAGATGCTCACGTGGCAAACATGTAGATGTACTTCCACTAATAAAATATACGCCATACTCAGCTAGTTAATTGTAGTACACTATTTTTTTTGTGTATGTAATCACTTGTGATACTTGTAAAATTCAGTATGTAGGGCGTGCAACCAGGAAGGTTTGTGATAGATTAAAGGACCATGTGCAAGAAATTTGAAGAAATAAAAGAATGAATCTGACCAAGCATTTTACGCATTCACCAAATAAATGTGACAAGCATCTGCACAGCTCCAAGAAACCTGTGTAATATCATTATCTTCTATGATTAATATCATCTATGATTTCAAGCTCCATCCAGTGGCCATAATTATTTTTTTTGTTCCTGATTGAGGTATTTAAAAAAAAATACCTCATTGTGGCCACTAGATGTCACTTACAATCATCTGGGATAATTATATTACACAAAATATGACAGGTGTCATTGGAGCTGTGTGGGTATTTGAAACATTTGTTCAGCAAACTTTTTATATATAGACGCCCTAGATCTCTGAAGATATAAGTCATAGAATGTATAGACAAACCTACCAGGGGAGGATGTGCACTGCCGAAAAATTTGTTCATTTTCGTTCCATTCTTTTTTCTTGTTTTTTTTTTTCTCATTTTTCGTGGTCATTCGTTATGATCGCAATTTGTAAATTCAAAAATTCGTAAATATGTCAATTCGAACATTCGTAAGTTTGAAAATCCGAAAGTAAGAAAGAAAATACGAAGATTCCAAAGAATTATTAACTAACTAACTAATAATAACTAACTATTAAATTATAGGTATTGGAATTTACTTTCAAATTTGGCTGTTAGTGAATGTAACGAATACAAATTTATCCGATGTTACAAATTATCTGAAATAACGAATGCCGCATCCAAGCAAATGGAATGGTACTAATTAATAATAAATAATAATAATAAAAAGTTTTTATTATTATTATTGTTATTTATTATTATTAATTCATTACATTCAATTTGTTTAGATACGGCATTTGTTATTTCGAATAATTCGTAACTTCGGATAAATTCGTATTCGTTACATTTCCTAACAGCCAAATTTGAAAGGAAATTCCAATATCTATAAATGAATAGTTAGTAGTAGTTAAGTTATTATTAGTAAGTTATTATTTCAGATTTTTGAATTTTCGGGTTTTCGGATTTTCGAATTTTCGAATTTACAAATTTACAAATTTCCGAATCTTCAAATTTATGAAGTTTCAGAAAAATTTGTTAAACTGGTTTTCGTTAATTTGGATATTTCCGAATGAACTAATTTGTCGAAATTCGTTAAAAAACAAATTCGGAATGAAACAAATTGCACATGTCTAGAGGATATAGATTTTCTGTTTTATGTCAACGCGAGACGTTTTTGATATTCACTTAGAACACACAATAAACGGGGGGATTCAATTGTTTAATGTTTCTTAATATATATATATATATATATATATATATATATATATATATATATATATATATATATATATATATATATATATATATATTAAGATTTGAAGAATCTTAATATATATATATAAATTTGAATGAGATGTTTATATCTATGTCTAAAAGTGGCTTCATTTACAGTGTGGTTTTCTTTTTAGTCTCTTTGTGTTTTTGTAAATCATTTAGATACATTTTGTACACTTTATGCTCAATGAAATGTTATCTAATTGTGCTGTTTTCTATAATGTTGCTAACTAGCATTTAATGTCTTAATTGATGTTAGTACAAAGAGATTCCCTCACCTGATAGCTTAGCTCCCACTTTATGAATAAGCTCATTAGGAGAGAAACACATCAGAAGGAGGAGATCAGGTGGTCTGCTATACATTGGATCCACCAATAAACATATATTAGGTCTCTTTACTCTGGAGTGTGGCTACTATCTATTTTGACTGTGACTAAATGTGGAATGAAGGATGAACCACATATAAGCCAGCGCCTGGGGCTAGGTGTAAGCATTTGTATCCTTAGCAGAGCACTGGAATTTTTTTAATGTTTGACAGTTTCCTCTACTTTGCATGAACTGTGTCATCATTGAGAGTCTAGGATAAGCTAGTCATGATGTAGATAATATAATTCCATTTAAAAATCGAAGCCATGTGGAAAATTGTTGTTTGAACAATGTCTACATTCACAAATAAAGCTTAAGCCTCATAAGTAGTATAAATATGAAAGGTGAAAGGTATCATCATCCAAAATAATTGAGACGATTGGGACATTTCATACTTGCCAGTCCCCACTCTATCCCTTTTTTCCATCCCCTTCCCCTTTTCCCCCCTTCCCCCCTTCTTCCCCTTCCCCCCTTTTCCCTCCCTCCCTTTTTTCTCCCTCTTTTCCCCCTCCCCCCTTTCCTCACCCCCACTCCCCCCCCCTTTTTCCCCCTTCCCTTGCCCCTCTCTCCCCCTTCTCTCCTCACAAGCCCCCTCCCCCTTCCCTTCCACCCCCCATTTTCTTCCCTCTTCCCCCCTTTTTCCTCCTTTCTCTTTTTGTTTTGGTCTTTTTCATTTTCTTTTTCTCTTTACTGTTTTTTCTGACTTGTCAGTCTTTGGTTTTCCCTTCCTCCTCCCTCTCCCCCCCTCTTCTCACCCCACTCCCCCCCCCCCATTTTTCCACCCCTTCCATTTCACTTTTCTTTCCCCCCTTTTTTCCCCCTAATTGATTACTTGATTATCAGACAGCTATTTCATAATGATTACATCTATATACATTCTTCATGACAATTTTAACTGCTGTCCATGCTTGATGTGCCCCCCACATTCGCCGTAGGGGAATCTTGGATGTTGTGTTGGATGCAGATCCATCGGTAAGTGGCGGTTTTTGAAATTTCTTCCCTCGTGTTTCCCCTTTGCAAACCAAATGTCTTTCATATATATGTACCTGTAAATTTTTGTTTACATGTGTATTTTTGTTAACCCATTACAGAAAATACTCTCCTGATGAAGCGGTAAAGTCCTGCAAAACATGTTGAGAAAGAGTAATGCATGATTTTGAGGATCCACTATACTTCTGTTCCCCTCTATGGAGAACATCCCGTAGTAGTGACACACATGTAATGTTGGTATATACTTCCAAATGGCATTAGAACATGTAATCTATAACTTTTTATGTTAATTTGGGATATGTAAAAAACTGTGTACTCTGTTCAAGTTGGTACCGCGATAGTCCATCCTTCTCTCCCCCTTCCCCTTCTTGGCGACCTGTTGGGGACAGGTTTCCTTGTCCCAATCTTCTCAGTGTCTACATACAGTTAAGTGCAGCCACTATTTGGGTATTCTGAAAGCCACCGGCAGCAGTGGCTGTCACAATGCAATAGCTCAGCAAGGGAATTCATCCATCTGTGTTGTATAGGCTAAGAAAAAAAAAAGTCTGTAAGTGTATGGTCAGCGCAAATGGGTCACCACTGCAGGAAGACAATGGCAGCAACACAATCTCACACCAGTTATAACCTTCTCCACTCTGCTAAAAACATTGTTTTTTTGTTTGTCTCTGGCTACACTCGAGAAATTTTCCATCAGTTGCTGTCACCAAGACATGAGTGGAAACCTTCCAAACAGAATTTTTTAATTTTTTTAAAGTGATTGTAATTTATATTTTTTGTTTTCATTACAAATAAAAAAGATGTTATACTTATCTGCTCTGTGCAATGTTATTGTATAGAGTGGTTCCCTAATTCCTTTTCTGGAGTCCCCCACCTGTAAGCAGGTAAAGTTTTTTGCTGCCCCAGCTGGGAGGGTTAGTGTTAATTGGGTTTCTTGCTTTTTTGGGTCCAACCCCTAGTTCTGTGTAATATAAAAGGTACAGGGGTTTGGACCCGAAAGAGCGTGTGTCCACTGTCAAGTTATGCCAAGTTATTTAAGTAAAGCTTTTGAAACTTTGTTTTTGCCTGGTCAAAAGTTACTAAAGAGGTGCAATGCAGGCAACAGACACATATAGCCTACAGCTCAGGTCAACTAAGAACATTGAGGTATGAAGGCAGCAATGTGAGTTATTATAGTGTGAAGATACTAGTGTTTACCAAGGGTAACAAAAGTTTCTCTAGCAGCTTGTCATAAGCGTGTACATGTGGCAGGTGGGATAGCCTCTTGCAGGAGGAGTTGTTGTTGGCACTCTCTCCATGAGAAAGTCCTTCTCCCACAGCATGGGGAGCAGATGAGCACCTCAGAAGTCCTCAGTCTGTGCACAGGTACAGAAGAGGAAGAGTTGAGTATGCATTGAGCCCGCGTTAGGTGCATGGCAGGACCCCATACTGTTACTGGTAGTGAGGTAGCGGAGATATCCTGGACAGGTGGAGAGGGCATTGATACATGATGGTATCTACAGTGCCTTGAAAAAGTATTCATACCCCTTAAAATTTGTATTTATTGGGATTTTTTTGTTATAGAACCACATAATTGAGAAGTGGAAGGAAAGTGATAAATGTTTTTCAACATTTTTTACAAATAAATATCTGAAAAGTGTGGCGTACATTTGTAATCAGCCCCTTTTACTCTGATACCCCTAACTAAAATCTAGTGGAACCAATTGCCTTCGAGAAGTCAGCTAATTAGTAAATAGATTCCACCTGTGTGTAATTTAATCTCAGTATGAATACAGCTGTTCTGTGAAGCCCTCTGAGGTTTGTTAGAGAACCTTAGTGAACAAACAGCATCATGAAGGCCAAGAAACACACCAGACAGGTCAGGGATAAAGTTGTAGAGACGTTTAAAGCAGGGCTAGGTTATAGAAAAATATCCCAAGCTTTGAACATCTCATGGAGCACTGTTCAATCCTGCATCCGAAAATAGAAAGAGTATGGCACAACTGCAAACCTACCAAGACATGGCCCTCCACCTAAACTGACAGGCCAGGCAAGGAGAGCAATCATCAGAGAAGCAGCCAAGAGGCCTTTGGTTACTCTGGAGGAACTGCAGAGATCCACAGCTCAGGTGGGAGAATCTGTCCAGAGGACAACTATTAGTCGTGGATTCCACAAATCTGTCCTTTATGGAAGAGTGGCAAGAAGAAAGCCATCGTTGAAAGAAAGCCATAAGAAGTCCCGTTTGCAGTTTGCGAGAAGCCATGTGGGGGACACAGCAACTGTGGAAGAAGGTGCTCTGGTCAGATGAGACCAAAATTGAACTTTTTTGGCCTAAAAGAAAATGTGTGGCAGAAAACGAACTCTAGACATCCCCACTGTGAAACATGGTGGTGGCAGCATCATGTTGTGGGGATGCTTTTCTTCAGCAGGAACAGGGAAGCTGGTCAGAGTTGATGGGAAGATGGATGGATCCAAATACAGGGCAATCTTAGAAGAAAACCTGTTAGATTCTTCAAAAAGACTTGAGACTGGGGTGGAGGTTCACCTTCCAGCAGAACAACGACCCTAAACATGCAGCCAGAGCTACAATGTAATGATTTAGATCAAAGCATATTCATGTGTTAGAATAACCCAATCAAAGTCCAGACCTAAATCCAATTGAAAATCTGTGGCAAGACTTGAAAATTGCTGTTCACAGACGCTCTCCATCCAGTCTGACAGAGCTTAAGCTATTTTGCACAGAAGAATGGGCAAAAATGTCACTCTCTACATGTGCAAAGCTGGTAGAGACATCCCCAAAAAGACTTGCAGCTGTAATTGAAGCAAAAGGTGGTTCTACAAAGTATTGACTCAGGGGGGCTGAATACAAATGCATGTCACACTTGTCAGATATTTATTTGTAAAAAAATTTGAAAACCATTTATCATTTTTCCTTCCACTTCACAATCATGTGCACTTTGTGTTGATCTATCACATAAAATCCCAATACATTTACGTTTTTGGTTGTAACATGACAAAATGTGGAAAATTTCAAGGGGTGTGAATACATTTTCAAGGCACTGTATTAACATCAAGAGAGGTTACTAGAGTTTAGTCATCTTTGCAAGTAAAGGTACCTAATGTGTAATGCAGCGACACTATCCAAAGTGTTTAGCATAGCCCAGGAGAACCCACCGTAGGGTAGGCCTGTTATGTGACCCTTACTTGGCATCCAAGAAGGGAAACATGGAGGACATGACGACCACCCCACTACCTTACCCCCTACACGCACTGTGCGCTGCCACTTCCCCTGAATTCCTCTCTTAGCAAGCCATGTGCTAATAGGGCAATGGTTCGGGCGCTCCCAAGCCAAGCTGTGTGCATCCATAGACACATACAGTGCTAATAAGCCACGTCCCCGTTCCCACCTCACAGGAGTTTGACTGACAGCAGTAGGAGCCTATCGCTCCTGCTGTTGCCTGTGTTTCCTGTGAGACCAGGCAGTGGAAGGTGCAAAGTAAGTGTTTTGGTATGGGGGGTGGGGGGTTACAGGTAGTGGGATGTTTATTCATCTTAATGCAGGGAATGATTTAAGGTAAAAAATGTTTAGACTTTAGAACCAATTTAAAGTATGGGACAGATATAGCCTTTAATTAAAATAAATAAATGATCTTATACAAAAAGTTCACAGAAAAATACTATATATATACAGTATATATATTTATATATACAGTGCCTTGCAAAAGTATTCACACCCTTGGCTTTTTACCTATTTTGTTACATTACAGCCTTCTTTAGTTTTAATCTGAACTATATGTGATGGATCAGAACACAATAGTCTAAGCTGGTGAAGTAAAATTAGAAAAATATATACATAAAACAATTTTTCAGAAATAAAAAACTGATAATTGGCATGTGCGTATGTATTCACTCCCTTTGTTATGAAGCTCATAAAAAGCTCTGGTGCAACCAATTCCCTTCAGATGTCACATAATTAGTGAATCTAATGTGTGCAATCCAATGCCGCGTACACATGATCGGACATTCCGACAACAAAATCCATGGATTTTTTCTGACGGATGTTGGCTCAAACTTGTCTTGCATACACACGGTCACACAAATCTTGTCGGAAAGTCCGATCACCAAGAACGCGGTGACGTACAACACATACGACAAGCCGAGAAAAAAGAGGTTCAATAGCCAGTGCAGCCCTTCTGCTTGATTTCGTGCATGCGTGGAACTTTGTGCATCGGAATTGTGTACACACGATTGGAATTTACGGCAACGGATTTTGTTGTCGGAAAATTTGAGATCCAGATCTCAAATTTTGTGTCACAGAAATTCTGCTGGAAAATGTCCAATGGAGCCTACAAACGGTCGGAATTTCCAACAACAAGCTCCCATCGAACATTTTCTGTCGGAAAATCTGAGGCATAAATACGGGGCATAAGTGTCACATGATCTGTCATTACATATACACACCTTTTTGAAAGGCCCCAGAAGCTGCAACACCTAAGCAAGAGGCACCACTAACCAAACACTGCCATGAAGACTAAGGAACTCTCCAAACAAGTAAGGGGCAATGTTGTTGAGAAGTACAAGTCAGGGCTAGGTTATAAAAAAATATCCAAATCTTTGATGATCCCTAGGAGCACCATCAAATTTATCATAACCAAATGGAAAGAACATGGCACAACAGCAAATCTGCCAAGAGACGGCCACACACCAAAACTCACGGACTGAGCAAGGAGGGTATTAATCAGAGAGGCAGCACAAAGACATAAGGTAACCCTGGAGGAGCTGCAGAGTTCCACAGCAGAGACTGGAGTATCTGTACATAGGATGACAATAAGCCGTACGCTCCATAGAGTTGGGCTTTATGGCAGAGTGGCCAGAAGAAAGCCATTACTTTCAGCAAAAAACAAAATGGCACTTTGGAGTTTGTGAAAAGGCATGTGGGAGACGCCCAAAATGTATGGAGGAAGGTGCTCTGGTCTGATGAGACTAAAATTAAACTCTTTGGCCATCAAAGAAAACGCTATGTCTGGCACAAACCCAACACTTCACATCACCCAAAGAACACCATCCCCACAGTGAAACATGGTGGTGGCAGCATCATGCTGTGGGGATGTTTTTCAGCAGTCGGGACTGGAAAACTGATCAGAGTTGAGGGAAAGATGGATGGTGCTAAATACAGGAATATTCTTGAGCAGAACCTGTACCACTCTGTGTGATTTGAGGCTAGGACGGAGGTTCACCTTCCAGCAGGACAATGACCCCAAACACACTGCTAAAGCAACACTTGAGTGGTTTAAGGGGAAACATATAAATGTGTTGGAATGGCCTAGTCAAAGCCCAGACCTCAATCCAGTAGAAAATCTGTGGTCAGACTTAAAGATTGCTGTTCACAAGCGCAAACAATCCAACTTGATGGAGCTGGAGCAGTTTTGCGAGGAGGAATGGGCAAATATCCCAGTGGTAAGATGTGGCAAGCTCATAGAGACATATCCAAAGTGACTTGGAGCTGTGATAGCTGCAAAAGGTGGCTCTACAAAGCGTTGACTTTAGGGGGGTGAATAGTTATGCACATTGACTTTTTCTGTTATTTTGTCCTATTTGTTCTTTGCTTCACAATAAAAAAAAGAACATCTTTAAAGTCGTGGGCATGTTCTGTAAATTAAATTATGCAAATCCTCAAACAATCCATGTTAATTCCAGGTTGTGAGGCAACAAAACATGAAAAATGCCAAGAGGGGTGAATACTTTTGCAAGGCACTGTATATACCACCACCACCCAAGGCCCAATTTTTCTGCCTCTGTTCAACAGGGGCATGTAATTACAATTTTTGATATTATATTTCACAGCAGGGCCCATTCCTGCGCCCAACAAGAGTACCTGTGAGGGGTTACAATGTTGTGGCACCACCACCACCGCCCAAGGCCCAACTTTTCTGCCCCTGTTTAACCATTTCAGCCCCGAAAGATTTGACTGCTCAATGACCAGAGCATTTTTTTTCGCTTTAACTGACAATTGCGCGGTCGTGCGACACTGTACCCAAACAAAATTGACGTCCTTTTTTCCCACAAATAGAGCTTTCTTTTGGTGGTATTTGACCATCTCTGCGGTTTTTATTTTTTGCGCTATAAACAAAAAAAGAGCGACAATTTTGAAAAAAAACACAATATTTTGTACTTTTTGTATATCCCCAATCTTTTTTTAAAAAAAGCTAATTTTTTTCTCAGTTTAGGCCGATATGTATTCTTCTACATATTTTTGGTAAAAAAAAAAATCGCATTAAGCGTATATTGATTGGTTTGCACAAAAGTTAAAGCGTCTACAAAATAGGGGATAAATTTATGGCATTTTTATTATTATTTTTATTTTTACACTAGTAATGTGGCGATCTGCGATTTTTATCATGACTGCAGCATTTTGGCGGACACATCGGACAATTTTAACAAATTTTTGGGTCGATTGACAATTATACAGCGATCAGTGCTATAAAAATGTACTAATTACTGTACAAATGTCACTCGCAGGGAAGGGGTTAACACTAGGGGGTGATAAAAGGGTTAACTGTGCTCCATGACTGTGTGTTCTAACTGTAGAGGGAGGGGACTGACTATAGGAGATGACAGATCGTGGTTCCTAGCTATTAGAAACTCACGATCTGCATCTCCTCTGAGAACAGAACAGGGATTTGTGTGTTTACACACACACGTCCCTGTTCTGCCTCTCGTGCCCGTGATCACTTGTGGCAGGCGGTCATTGCAACCACCAGTTCACGAGCGTTGGCACCCCCGCAGTGCAGTGGGCGCACGCGCCTGCTATCCCGCTTAAAGGAGCCGATGTATAGCTACAACGGCTTGCGGGAACGTGCCGACCTGCTGCAGTATAATGATGGCGGCTGGTCAGCAAGTGGTTAACAGGGGCATGTAATTACAATTCTTGATATAATATTTCAACGCAGGGCCCGTTCCTGCGCCCAACAAGAGTATCTGTGAAGGGTTACAGTGTTGTGGCACCACCACCCAATGCTAATTTTTCTGCCCCTGTTTAACAGGGGCATGTAATTACAATTCTTGATATAATATTTCACAGCAGGGCCCCTTCCTGCGCCCACCAAGAGTACCTGTGAGGGCTTACAGTGTTCTTGTACCACCAACACCCAAGGCCCAATTTTCTGCAGAGTATATAGGGCAGGCCGTATAGTATATATACTGCTGTTTGGAGTATAGAGTGCCTGGGGGACCCGTACGCCATTAAAAAAAAAAATTGGGTGCGGGGTTCCCCTTAATATCCATACCAGACCTGAAGGGCGTGACATCCACACCATTTGGGGTGACATCCACACCATTTTTTTGGTATTTCTGGAATTTTTATCTATAGTGCCAGGATCCGACAATACATTACAGCCGTGAGCAGTTTTAAATTACATTTTTTCCTTTAAAAATGTCATTTTGCTGTGGCACTGTTATAAACATGGGAAAGATGCTCTACTTTACAGTCATACTCAGGACACCCCCAGGCACAATATTTAGAGGAATATTTCATGTTTATTGTTTCCCTTTAAGCATTATTAAAATCACTGCTCCCCAAAAAACTGCGTTTTTTAAAACTTTTTGTTTGCATTGATACATGTCAATGTATCCCCGGCAGTACCCGGGTCCCCAAACACTTTTTATGGCAATAACTTGCATATAAGCCTTTAAAATAAGCACTTTTGATTTTTCACATTTGTGTTCCATAGACTTTAACGGTGTTTGCGTGTTTGAACAAATTTTTTGCCTGTTTGCATGTTCTGCTGCGAACCGAACCGGGGGGTGTTCGGCTCATCCCTAATGTAAAGTGCTGCGTAAATTGGCAGCGCTATGTAAGTACCTGTAATAAATAATAATAAAATATGGGGTCACTATTGCTAACCTACTTTTGAAAATGCTAGTTGCCTGTCTGTCTCTGGTTACATGGCTGTGTTTGGCTTCTGCACTTTCAGTCACTGATTTGGAACAAGCATGCATCAGGTGTACTGGAAACCACTGAATCAGCATTGAAGCCAGGCAACTAGAATTTTTTTTTTAAAGAAAAGGTGAGCAAAGGCTGCCTACTCGTTCTCTGTGTGTGGGCTCCCTTTATTCAGCTTCTTTTGTTCCATCTGACTGATTACTGATACAGCATGTTTTTTTTTTATAGGAGATATTAATGTATATTGTGTGTCTGGCTTACATCTAATTAGATGTTCTATTATGGACTGCATTCATCACAATTTGTTCAGATTGTCTTTGTATTGTACAGTGTAATTGCACCCAATACTTGACTGTCTACAATTCATGTGTGGTCATCAGGCTGTAGCAAAATAGAGTTTAATTAACGTAATATATACCAGGAATTATAATAAAGGAAAAAATCATAAAACCTGTGTTTTGATTCTAATTTTAGGGCCATGATAGCCCCTTCATAAGTGCAGATTTCAGATCAGAATTCCTGTACACACCCTTCAGTATGAACTGTCAGATCTGCTTAGGATAACATGGCAGAGTTCAGCCCAGCGCAATTGTCTGGTGCGGAAACATTAGCACTCTCTATAAAAGGAGATTATTCCAGTCATGTACAACACTGCTTCCAGGCCAATCTGAATCCCCCTGTAGATCCTCCTCTAATTGCCTGCATGAAATATGCACTCTGCTGTTTGGGGAGAACGTGTACGTTTTTTTTAGATAGGCTGTGAGGAAATTAAGTTGCTTTAAATTAATTCTGGGTATTTACACCCTAATCGCATCCCCCACCCCACTTGAAAATGTCAATAAGCGTATATTTATTGGTTTGCGCAAAAGTTATAGCGTCTACAAACTAGGCTATTTTCTGGAATTTACACAGCTTTTAATTTATGACTGCCTATCTCATTTCTTGAGGTGCTAAAATGGCAGGGCAGTACAAACCCCCCCCCCCCCAAATGACCTTGTTTTGAAAAGTAGACACCCCAAGGAAATTGCATAGAGGCATGTTGAGCCCATTAAATATTTAATTTTTTGTCTCAAGTGATTGAATAATGACAAAAAAAAATGTATTTTACAAAAAGTTGTCACTAAATGATATATTGCTCACACATGCCATGGGCATATGTGGAAATACACCCCAAAATACATTTTTCTGCTTCTCCTGAGTACGGGGATGCCACATGTGTGGGATCATATAGCAGATGACGGCCGGGCGGTGGTTCAGTTATCCTGACTGGGCGTCATATGACGTCCAGCAGGATAACATGCCGCCGCGCGCCCGTGGGGGCGCGCATCGCGGCGATCGGTGGAGCGGTGTTTCAGCCTGACACACCGCTCCACCGATCTTGGCGGAGGCTCTTTACCACGTGATCAGCCATGTCCAATCATGGCTGATCACGATATCAATAGGAAGAGCCGTTGATCGGCTTTTCCCCACTCGCGAGAAGACGCGAGAAGTGGGGAGCCGATCGGCGGCTCTCCTGACAGGGGGGTCTGCGCTGATTGTTTATCAGCGCAGCCCCCCCTCAGATCATCACACTGGACCACCAGGGATCGCCACTAGGACCACCAGGGAAGGGGCAACATGTGAATGGCCAGGTATGTACCCCATGGCCATCCACATGTGCCCAATGTGCCCAATCAGTGCCAATCAGTGCCCACAAATGGGCACTGATTGGCACCATTATGTTTCAGTTCTGCCCAGCAATGCCACCAATCAGTTTTATCAGTGCCACCAATCAGTGTCATCAGTGCCACCTGTCAGTGCCCATCGGTGCCACCTGTCAGTGCCTATCTGTGCCCATCAGTGCCCATCAGTGCCAACCTATCAGTGCCACCCATAAGTACCCATCAGTGCCACCCATAAGTACCAATCAATGCCACCTACGTTTGCCCATCAGTGCCACCTATGAGTGCCCATCAGTGCCACCTATGAGTGCCCATCAGTGCCACCTATCAGTGCCCATCAGTGCCGCCTATCAGTGCCCATCATCAGTGCCAGTCAGTGCCACCTCATCGGTACCACCTCATTGGTGCCACCTCATCGGTGCCCATCAGTGCCGCCGTATCAGTGCCCGTCAGTGCAGCCATATCAGTGCCTGTCATTGAAGAAGAAAACGTACTTATTTACAAAAAATTTTAACAGAAACAAAGAAAAACTTGTTTTTTTTCAAAATTTTCGTTCTTTTTTTATTTGTTGCGCAAAAAATAAAAACCGCAGAGGTGATCAAATACCACCAAAATAAAGCTTTATTTGTGGGAACAAAATGATAAAAAATTTGTTTGGGTACAGTGTTGCATGACCGCGCAATTGTCTTTCAAATTGCAACAGCGCTGAAAGCTGAAAATTGGCCTGGGCGGGAAGGTGTCTAAGTGTCTGGTATTGAAGTGGTTAACTGTGGTGGTGAAATCACCTCCTACAACGCTGGAGTCACGGCTTTATGTATCGGGGAGCAAACGCTGTTGCTGTCAAGTAGGGATGAGCTTTCTGTTCAGGTCGAACATGAGTTTGACTCGAACATTGGCTGTTCACCCGTTCGTCGAAAACCGAACATTATGGGCCATTCGCGCCACATTTGAGCGGCGCGTAATGGCCCACAATAGATATTATGGGCACAACAGCCCATAATGCATTGCAGGAGCGCAGTGCATTGCTGTATGATGATTGGCCAAAGCATGCACCATGACCTGCATGCTTTGGCCAATCCCAGCGCCCTCAGCTAAGAGAGCCATAATTAGCCAAAGGCTGGGTGCAGGATGGAGTAGAGATGAGCTGCCGGTTTGGTCCTCGGTGGAGAAAGGAGCTGTCATTCGAAGTAAGGGAAGTTGCAAAATCAGACTTGTGTGGACGGTCGCTGTTTCTTTTTCTTTTGGCAGGGTTGGCAAGCATTGGGCATCATGAGATTGAAGCGAATCTGCATTGCTGGGTGGCATGATTGATGATGAATATACTGTACAGTACAGTACTGTGGAAAGATTTTAGGCAGGTGTGAAGAAATGCTGTAATGTAAGAATGCTACATGTTTTAATTGTTTTTTTGTTTTGCAAAATGCAAAATGAGCGAACAGAGAAATCTAAATCAAATCAATGTTTGGTGTGACTACCCTTTGGCTTCAAACCAGCATCAATTCTTACACATGCACACTTTGTACACTTGCACAAAGTAAGGGATTTTGTAGGATTAGATTCAGGTGTATGATTAACCAAATATACCGAGCAGGGGCAAATGATCATCAACATATATGTAGGTTGAAACACAGTCATTAACTGACACAGAAACAGCTGCGTAAGAGGCTTAAAACTGGGCGAAGCACAGCTAAAGTCTGCTACTATGGTGAGGTTGTAGATGACCGTTTCATGTCCCAGGCCTTACACCACGGCAAGACTGAGCACAGCTACAAGCAACAATATAGTTCAACTGCATCAGCAAGGTCTCTCCCAGGATTTCAAAGCAGACTGGGGTTTCAAGATGTGCTGTTCAAGCTTATTTGAAGAAGCACAAAGAAATGGGCAACGTTGAGGACCGTAGACGCAGTGGTTGGTCACGGAAACAATGCAGCAGATGAAAGACACATCATGCTTACTTCCCTTTGACATCAGAAAGTGGTCCAGCAGTGCCATCGGTACAGAACTGGTGGATCCAGTGGGACCCAGGTACACCCATCTACTGTCCGGAGAAATCTGGCTAGAAGTGGTCTCCATGGAAGAACTGCGACAAAAAAGCCATACCTTCGACGTGGAAACAAGTTTAAGGGACTCAACTATGCACGAAAACATAGGAACTGGGGTGCAAAAAAATGGCAGCAGGTGCTCTGGACTGATGAGTCAAAAGCTTAAATCTTTGACTGTAGCAGGAGGCAGTTTATTTACTGAAGAGCTGAAGAGGGGTAAAATAATGAGCAGGCAACAGTGAAGCATAGTGGAGGTTCCCTGCAAGTTTGGGCTGCATTTCAGGAAATGGAGTTGGAGATTTTGTCAGGATCAGTGGTGTCCTCAATCAATGCTGAGAAAAACAGGCAGCTTATCCATTATGCTATACTATCAGGGAGGCGTGTGATTGGTCATACATTTACTCTGCAGCAGGACAATGACCCCAAACATACAGCCAATCTCATTAAGAACTATCTTTATGTCACCTTAACAGCATCATGGGCCCCTGGCCAAAGTAATGCACTGCAGCCCTCTAGCAGGGAGATGGTGACCTGTGGCGTGCCTAGAGCGTTGCAGAAAACAGTGGGAGTGGCTAGATTTATGCTGCATATTGGGCGTGGCTTTTTAGTCTGATTAAAATTTTTGTCTGATTTTTTTATTTTTTTATTTTTAATTATAATTTTGAAATAATTTTAATGTCATTTTTTAAAACAAATTTTCACAATGCTGTTGTGGTCCTTTGTCACTATTAAGAAATATATTTCAATTAAATGTTTTGTTCGCGGAGTTCAACTTTACGATTTTTGGACAGAGGGATTTTGGTTCAAATACTTAAAATTCTGATTGCTGTCCTCTGCTGTAAAAATCCTCAGTGGGCAGAAATGTACCTGAAAATGTCCCCATTAAATTTCCTAGGGAAATCTATAATCATAGCTTGGTACAGGAGGAGAGTTAACCATCCGAACGACTTAAGAACTCTCTTTTCGGCATACAACGGAAAGAAAAAACATTATCATAATAGAGCGGCCTGCTTCCATCTGTGATCTGTATGTCAGATTGATGACACATTAAATGACTGTAATTAGTGACTATAGGCAGAGAGGTTCAGAATCACATTAATGGATGGATGAAAATGTCTCATTCTCCAGTACTGCTTGTTCTGCAGATTAGTCAATCAGCCCCCATGGACTTCTACTGTTTGTTGTTTTCCCTGCGGGAGAGATAAGATGTACTGCACTGTGTGGAGTGTGTGGAAGCTTTATGGGAAAGGGAAATTTTCCGATGGATAGATCGGAATCTTAGTGGAAAGCTTTAATCTCAATGAAGATCTGCTGTATAAGGGTTACAGTCTATGTGCTGTGCTATGTTTGTGAAGGTCTGTCTAAAATAGCATTGAAGGGCTAAAATATGTTTGTTTGAAGGACAACCAACAAATCTACTCAGTGGAAGAGAAGGCTTTTTTAATGTTGTTTGTAATGTTCTTATAACTTAAAGTGGAACTATGGGCAAATCCAAAAATACCTTAGCATTATAGCAGCGGGTTTTGTTTTTTGTCCTCCTGAAGCATCATTTTAATGTCTGCTGATCCTTTCAGTAGATCTGTTATTTTTCTACTTTTACAAGGAAATGCTCCTCATTCTGTATAATGAAGTTGTGCAGCAGCATTGTCCCCCTTTGGACAGAGTAGTCTTAACTAGAGGTCGACCGATATATCGGCCGGACGATGTATCGGCTGATATTTGGCGTTTTTTACTTAATCGGCATCAGCTGATTGTGCTGATAAAAAAGGCCGATTGTAAGTTCAGCTGTGACTTGCAAATGACTTCTGTAATAGAAGTCAATGCAAGTTGCCTGATGTTATCTGTGGAGAGGATTCTCTCCTCCTCTGGGCAGCCTGCCAAGTCTCATAAGAAGATACATTGTATCTTTTCAGGTTCTTTTTATCAATAGACTGAACTCTGTGTGGAGGAGTTCTCAGTTTAACCATTTAAAGACTATATCTTTTCTGACACTTGTTGCTTACAGGTAAAAATCCTGTACTTTCTGCTAGAAAATCACTTAGAACCCCCAAACATTATATATATATATATATTTTTAGCAGAGACCCTAGGGAATAAAATGGTGGTTGTTGCAATATTTTATGTCACACGGTATTTGCGCAGCGGTCTTTCAAACGCAATTTTTTAAAAAAAAAATACAGTAATGAATTAAAAAAAAAAAACTAAGCAGTAAAGTTAGCCCATTTTTTTTCGTCCAAAAGTTTTGATTACCTGTTTTTGTGTATTTAATATTTAAGATAGTTTTTTTTGTTTTTTTTCTAAATTATACATACAAGTGAACTGATTGGAAGTTTGTTTTGTTTAATGTTTAAATGTAAAAAATTTTCTGTATCACTTATTACTTAAGGCTGCTTTCACACTGGAGCGGGCATGCGTTGATGGTAAAACGCTGCAGTTTTAGCGGCGCTTTACCGTCATTTTAGAGGCGCTATTCGGCAGCTAGCGGGGCGCTTATAACCCAGCTAGTGGAGGAAGGGGTTAAATGCGCCCCTGAAGCACCGCTGCCAAAACGCTTTGCAGGTGCTTCGGCAGCGGTGCGCATTCATTTCAATGGGCAGGAGTGGTGGAGGAGAGGTGTACACTGCTCCAAAGATGCCGTTTGCAGGACTTTTTTTTACATCCTGCCAGCACATCGCCTCAGTGTGACAGCACTCAGGATATCACACTGAGACTGCAGGTGAGGCGCTTTACAGGCGCTCTTTTTAGCCCAAAAGCACCTGAAAAACGCCCCAGTGTGAAAGGGGTCTAACTGTTAGATTTTATGAGATGAAGGAAAAAAAAAAAAATCGGCCAAATATATCGGCCCAAAAAAATCGGCATCACATATTGGCCATCGGCCACCGTGATTTCTAAATATCGGCATCGGCCAGAGAAAAACCCATATCGGTCGACCTCTAGTCTTAACCACTTAAGGACAGAGCCTCCTTTTGAGATTTGGTGTTTACAAGTTTAAAACAATTTTTTTTTGCTACAAAATTACTTAGAACCCCCAAACATTATGTAGATTTTTTTTTCGAACACCCTAGAGAATAAAATGGCGGTCATTACAATACTTTCTGTCACACCGTATTTGCGCAGCGGTCTTAAAAGCGCACTTTTTTGGGAAAAAATACACTTTTTTAATTAAAAAATGAAACAACAGTAAAGTTAGCCCAATTTTTTGTTTTATATTGTGAAAGATGATGTTACGACAAAAAAAAATTGATACCCAACATGTCACGCTTCAAAATTTCACACGCTTGTGGAATGGCGACAAACTTTTACCCTTAAAAATCTCAATAGACGATGTTTAAAAAATTCTACAGGTTACATGTTTTGAGTTACAGAGGAGGTTTAGGGCTAGAATTATTGCTCTCGCTCTAATGATCACTGTGATACCTCACATGTGTGAAAGAAACAAAAAAAGTGTAGCGCTAAACAATATCATATACGACAGTGGATTAGTCGATATGCAGTGGAGGGGATCACCTATAAAATAAAACTTTATAGATAGGTAGTCCTGATATGAACTTTGTGACTGAACAATGAAAGTGGTTAGTCCTTATATAAACATATTTGGACAAATAATTCCGGCATCCCAAAATGCAGATCAGCTCACTCCCACCGAGAGATGAAAAGGCTTACCAGATAAGATGGACCCAAAGGGGCATACACCAGATTAGGTCAAATAAGGCTTGGGTGGTGAGTGGCTGTGGATGGCTGTGATCCTACGGATTGCTGTATTCCTCCAGGTAGCACCCGGGTCCAGAAAGATGTGGAAGGTCACACGAATATAGATGGTCCTATAGGTCCTGGAAGGGATGGGGTATTCCGTAGATGGGTCCCTCAGAGAGACATTCCATGGATCAGGTGATGATGTTGTTTAAGTGGAAAAGAAAGGAAGGGCCACATAGTGTAAATCCGAAAATGAAACTTTTTATTTAAAATAAAGGATATACACTCACGTATGTGATGACGTCTTTTGAGGAAGAAACGCGTCGGGTAGGACCCCACTGTCGCCACTTTGTCACAGCGCTGTTTTAAACCTTGGATTTATACGTGCGGGTGCCACCTGGAGGAATACAGCAATCCGTAGGATCACAGCCATCCACAGCCACTCACCACCCAAGCCTTATCTGACCTAATCCGGCGTATGCCCCTTTGGGTCCATCTTATCTGGTAAGCCTTTTCATCTCTCGGTGGGAGTGAGCTGATCTGCATTTTGGGATGCTGGAATTATTTGTCCAAATATGTTTATATAAGGACTAACCACTTTCATTGTTCAGTCACAAAGTTCATATCAGGACTACCTATCTATAAAGTTTTATTTTATAGGTGATCCCCTCCACTGCATATCGACTAATCCACTGTCGTTTATGATATTGTTTAGCGCTACACTTTTTTCGTTTCTTTCTATATATACTTTGTTGGTTGTGTTAGCTGCTTTTTGTTTCCTTTTTTGGCAGCGCAGAATTATTTTGTATATATTGATCATATACCTCACATGTGTGGTTTGAACACTGTTTACACATGCGAGCGCTACTCACGTATACGTTCGCTTCTGCACGCGAGCTCGGTGGGACGGGGCTCGTTAAAAAATGTTTTTTTCTTATTTATTTTACTTTTTTTTGTTTACAAACTTTTTTTATTAGGTATAAAAAGTGGTACAGTGCGAATTGTCAAATATCAAGAGAAATACATAGAAAAATAGTCATCCTTACAAAAAAATTATGTTCGTGTATACATCGGTTGTACATTTTTGGTACATACAATTCAAGTGTTTTTTAATGAATAGTAGATACAGAAAATTAATTATTCCGAGTTAATAAACTGATTTGCATGAATGAACCAAGGGTTCAATTTTTTTATCAAATATATGTTTTGAATTTTTTAGGGTGTGAAATATTTTTTCCATAAGAAGGATATTGTTGATTCTTGTTTTAAGTTGGGATAAGGATAGTGTGGGTGATTTTCAGCGGTATGCAATAAGCCAGTGTATGGCAACGCATATTGTGTGGACCAGTCTCATATGAAAAGAATTTAGACCTATGATAGGTGTGAATAAAAGACAATTGGAAAGAGTGAGACTAACATTATTTTCTATAATTATGGATGCAAAACCTTCAAGATGTTTCCATATTTGAGAGATTTTATCACAGTCCCAAAAAATATGGGCGAATGAACCTGTGGAGATACATCCTCTAAAGCATGTATGAGGTACTGATGGAAAAATGGCATAAAGTTTGGCTGGTGTATAATACCAACATGTGAAGAGCTTAATTGCTCTCTCTCTAATTGTGATTGATCTTGTGCATTTGAGTAGATTGGAAAAGCAATCAGACCAATTTTCAGTGGATAGGGTGATGTCACGTTCTTGTTCCCATTTAAGCATATAGGGATGCTTGTCTGGACTGTTAGTATTGATCAGATTTGAATATATTTCTGAAATTAAGCTCTTGGAGAGTTAACACAACTTTTTTTTCATAAAATGTGTGTGATATATTGGATGAAACTTGAAAGTAAGTATTATAAAAGTGTCTAATTTGTAGGAATCCTCAGAATTTGCTATTAGGGATCTTGTATTTTTCTTTTAGAGCTGCAAAGGAAGTGAAAGTAGAGTCTACCATAAGGGTGTTGAGGGTGGTTAAATTATTTTCAGTCCACCATGTGAAATGTTCTGAATCTTGGTGTAACGGTAAGAACTTGGGATCACCTATAAAGGAGGCGAGTGGGGGTGTAGTTGACATCATATTAAATTATTTATGTAATTTCCAAAGTTGATAGGAATTAGCTACCACAAGATTAAGATTAGCTAATTTGTGGTTTGGAAGTTTGTGACCCCATAGTAAACCAGCGATGGAATAAGGGAGAATTGAGTTATTTTCAAAATTAACCCAAGGGATTTTGGAATTTTGTATGTGCCATTGGGCTAATTGGGACCATCTAGCTGCTAGATAATATAGCCAAAAATCTGGAAGACCTAGTCCACCATTTTTCTGTGATTTATATAATACTGTTTTGGAGATCCTTGGGTGAGAGTCTGACCATATGAATTTGTTAACATCTGATTGGAATTTGGTGATCAATGTTTTATTAAGTCTGGTTGGTAGTGCACAAAATAAATATAATAACTTAGGTAAGAGAGTCATTTTTATAGCGGTTATTCTACCTAAAAATGAAATATTAAAGGATTTCCATATTTTCATCGTCATCCTTAGTTTTTGTAACATGGGTAGAAAGTTTTTGTTAGCTAGATCAGTGTTTCTCAACTCCAGTCCTCAAGGCGCCCCAACAGATCATGTTTTCAGGATTCCCCTCAGATGAAATGGCTGTGGTAATTACTAAGGCAGTGAAACTGATCAAATCACCTGTGCAAAATAGTGGAAATCCTGAAAACATGACCTGTTGGTGCGCCTTGAGGACTGGAGTTGAGAAACACTGAGCTAGATTATTGAAGTCTGGAGTGAGTTGTACACCTAGGTAAGGGAGAGACTCTGTTGTGCATGTGAGGTTAAATGAAGATCGAATGTTGTCTAGTTGTGAGGTGGGAATATTCATAGGCATACCTAATGATTTCGAAACATTTACTGATAAACCAGAAAGGGATGAGAAGATTTTTAATGTTTGTAGTAGGTTTGGTAATGTTATATTAGGTTGTGATAGAAACAGAATCATTTATTTTACTTTTTATTCTTTATTTTTACACTGTTCTTTAAGAAAAATTGTGTCACTTTTATTCCTATTACAAGAAATGTAAACATCCCTTGTAATAGAAAAAAATCATGACAGGACCATTTAAATATGAAATCTGGGGTCAAAAAGACCTCAGATCTCATATTTACACTAAAATGCAATAAAAAAAAGAAAAAAAATGTTGTTTGGAAAAAATAATTAAAAAAAATGTCCCTTTAAGAGCTATGGGTGGAAGTGACATTTTGACGTTGCTTCCGCCCTGCAATGGTATGGAGCCAGGTGGGGGCCATCTTCCTCTCACTCAGCTCCATACCACACAGGAAGAAGGACCCGATTGCCTCCACCACTGCTGGCGGCTCCGGTAAGCGGCCGGGGGCACCGCAGCGTGGCGGGAGAGGGGGGCCCGCCACCGATAAAAGTGATCTACCGGCGAATCCGCCGCTGAGACCACTTTTATCTGAAAGCCAACCGCCCGCTGAATAAGCGGATACTGGGGTTATGACAGCTAGCTGTTGCCATAACAACGATATTCCACTTCAAACAGCCGACGTATAATGACGGCGGGCAGTCGGCAAGTGGTTAAATGGCATGTCATTTTAAACCTCGTTCACACGGGCATACTATAGTGTACATCCATGCAAGGGCCAAGTTTGCCCTCAAGGGGGTGCACAGGTGTTCCATTCATTTCTGAGCAGGCAGCCCATTCATGTCAACTGGGACACAGCAGCTCCATGGACACGACTGCTGCTCCCAATTTGACAGCCGTGCGAGTGTGAATGTGGCCCCGGTTGCTAGGGTGACCACGTGTCTCGGATTGTCCAGGACAGTTCTGCATTTTGCAGGTCTGTCCTGGGTCCCGGGCACCTTCATTCCGGGATAATAGTGTCCCGGAATAAAACTAACACAGCTGATGCAGCTGTTCGTGATTCTGCATCGATTGCCAAAGACGTCATCCCGGCGCGCTGTGTGGTGCCCTGCCTCTCCTGTAGAAATACAGCAAGAGGTGGATAAAGCCCCCTCCCCTTCCTAGTTGGGCGCTTTCACAAAGGTTGAGCCGTGAGCATTAGCCAGCCCTTTATTCCCGCCTCCTGCCACTGACGTCACCCCCAGCCACCAGTGTTAAGCATGTCTTACAGCCGTGTGAGCCCCAAGCATCCTGACTCCTGGACGGAATGCTCCTCCTCAGTGTGTTACAGACATCAGGTACATTAAGTACTAGTAGTTCCCTATGGCTGAATTTAGTTTTGTACATGTGTATTCACTGCATTGTGGATGGATTTGTACATATCAATTAGGGGAAGCTCATTTTAGATTTGTTTTGAGACTTCATTTTTTCAGATTTTTACACCAGATCCCTCAGGTCATTGTATTCCTTTTGTAGTCTAAATTATGTTTTTTTTATATGCAACTTTAGTGCCTTAGATATAAAGAGAATTTGTTTAATGTATGTTAGCCTAACATTGAAAGAACAATTACACTCTTTGAAGCTGAATGGCTGCCTGCAACTGCAATTTTAGACCGGGGCCACCCGGCGACGTCACATGGTGGCACCACCCGTTTGTGATGTCCCGGTCCCTGAATGACAGTATGGAAATGTGGTCACCCTACCGGTCGCAAACCGTGTGAGTTCAGGGCCATGCACCCGCACCCACTTAGATGTCCAATTGAGAGCAGCAGCTGTGTCACCACCTCTGAACTGGTGAATCTGGGAGGGAGAATTCTGACAGAGATCGCCAGTGAAGTGCTGAGATCGCACCTTCATAAACTATCCGTTTCTGTTTGTCAATGACAGATTCTCTGTGCGTGGAGATGATCGGGGGAGAACATCTTCTCTGTTTCATAAACCGTTAATGAACTGAGATTAGCGGCAATCCTCAGGATCACCGCTGTTCAGTTTCATAAACGGACACCTTTGTTGGGATAAATAAGCTTTATATTCAGCTCCTTCTAGTGGTGTCCAGGAGCAGCTTCTGCAGGAATATAGGATGTGACAACACTGTTTCCCGGCTGGAGGTCATTGGGGTTGATTTACTAAAGCAAAATGCAAGTGCAACCTACTCCAGATCTTAGTAAATGAGGTAAAGTTTCACTTTGAAAAGAATACTTAATCACATACAAGGAAAATAAAAAACAGCATTTTTGTTTGTACATGATTGGATGATCGAAATCAGCAGAGCTTCCACACGTTTCAGAGCTTCCCCTCAGATCTGGAGCAACTGCACTTACAGCACACTTCCAGTGCACAGTATAATTGCTCTTAGTAAATCAACGTCATTGTATCTGAAGCTCCTGTTTACAGTTACCAATTACTACTGACTTTTATATGAAAGCCTCAGGTCTCAGTAAGAATAATAAGAAATAAAGATACAAAGCCCTAATTCTTAAAAGAATAGGGAATTTAAAAATGTTACTTATTCAGGGAAGTATAGGAGATGGTTCCCTCACTAGCAGTGTTGCCAACCTACCAGATTGAAATTTACTGACATGACACCCAAAGTTTACTGGCACAGCCAAGTTTTTACTGGCATTTCCAAAATGTGCTAGCAATGTGATTTAACCACTTGCCCACTGGGCACTTAAACCCCCTTCCTAACTAGACCAATTTTCAGCTTTCGGTGCTCTCACATTTTGAATGACAATTACTCAGTCATGCAACACTGTACCCATATTAAATGTTTGTCTTTTTTTCACACAAACAGAGCTTTCTTTTGGTGGCATTTAATCACTGCTGGCTTTTTTATTTTTTTGCGATATAAATGAAAGAAGACTGAAAATTCAGTAAAAAAATTCATTTTCTTTGTTTCTGTTATAAAATTTTGCAAATTAGTAATTTTTCTTCATACATTTTGGCCAAAATTTATCTTGCTACATATCTTTGGTAAAAATAACCTAAATCAGTGTATATTATTTGGTCTGCATGAAAGTTATAGCATCCACAAGCTATGGTGCCAATCTCTGAAAATTGATCACACCTGAAGTACTGACGACCTATCTCATTTCTTGAGACCCTAACAAGCCGAGAAAGTACAAATTCCCCCCAAATGACCCCTTTTTGGAATGTAGACATTCCAAGGTATTTATTAAGAGACATAGTGAGTTTTTTGAAGTTGTCATTTTTTTCCCACAATTCTTTGCAAAATCAAGATTTTTTTTTTCACAAAACTGTCATATTAGCAGGTTATTTCTCACACACAGCGTATGCATACCACAAATTACACCCCAAAACACATTCTACCACTCCTCCTGAGTATGGCGATACCACATGTGAGACTTTTACACAGCGTGGACACATACAGAGGCACAACATGCAGGGAGCACCATCAGGCGTTCTAGGAGCATAAATTACACATATAATTTCTTGACCACAACTTGCACTTTTGATGGCCCTGGAGCACCAGGACAATGGAAACACCCAAAAAATGACCCCATTTTGGAGGGAAAACACCCCAACGAATAATCTATGTGGCATAATGAGTCTATTGAGCATGTCATTTTTTTCTACAAGTTTTTGGAAAATGTGGAAAGAAAATGAAAAAGCATCTTTCTTTTACACAAAGTTGTCCATTTATACAATATTTCTAACACACAGCATGTACATACCAAAAATTACACCCCAAAATAGATTCTCCTACTCCTCCTGAGTATAGCGATACCACATGTGGAAGACTTTTCCACAGCCTGGCCACATACAGAGGCCCAACATGCAGGGATCACCGTCAGGTGTTCTAGGGGCATACATGTCAAATGTAATTTGACTACCTATCACACTTTTGTAAGGCACTGTAGTGTCATGGATGATGTGGCATGGATGAGCATGAATGGGGATGGATGAGCCGTGGATGGGGATGGCTGAGGATGGTTGAGTATGGCTGGATATGGATGGGATGACTGAGCATGAATGAGTATGGCTGGGTATGGCTGAGTATGGCTGGGTATGGCTGAGTATGGATGGGATGGCTGATTATGGCTGGGTATGGCTGAGTATGGCTGGCATGCATGGGAAGGCTGAGCATGGATGACATGCATGGGATGGCTGAGCATGGATGGCATGCATGGGATGGCTGAGCATGGATGGCATGCATGGGATGGCTGAGCATGGATGGCATGCATGGAATGGCTGAGCATGGATGACATGCATGGGATGGCATGCATGGATGGCATGCATGGGGTGGCTGAGCATGGATGGATGGATGAGTCCCGGAATTGTCACAGAACAGCGCTGTGGGCACTACACATCTAGCCCACAGTGCTGCTGCACCAGATTTCTCCCCTTTCCCCTCGCACTGTATCAATCGGTACAGAGATGGGAGAGAGGAACCAGACATGACGCCGGTTTGTTTACAAGTGATCGCTCTGTTATTTGACGGAGCAATCACGTGGCAAACGGCTGCTATCAGCTGGTGGTCACAGTGACCCGGCAGTCACAGATATTCCCGGGTGCACGCCCCAGGGCATCAATGTACGCCCTCTCAGAGTTATCGAGCCGTGCTGTAGCCATCATTCAGCTATGGCACGGATGTTAAGTGGCTAAGGTAGATGTAGCAATATGGACTACAATTGCAACAAACAGCTATTTCCTGCCCTGTCTGTATATCATATTGCCCCCCCCCCCCCTAGTGCCCAGCGTTGCTAGACTGACATCATATTTGTGAGCCCAACCAAAGGGATTGTGGGACTAGTAGTTCTATCAGATGGCTATTTGCCTGCATGACTATACACCCGGACTACATATCCCAGGGATCCTTGCTATCACCAGAGAGATTGCTGGAAAGAGCTATATATCTGTCCTCGTGTGTGAAGGATCTCTCCGTGCAGGAGGAGCGAGGTTGTGGCCTACCACGCAGTCTACAGTCATCAGACCTGACCGAGAAGGGGTCCAGCGTTGCCTGCTGTACATCGGACATCTGACCAGCACCAGCTCTACAGTCAGAATCAGTCTGGTTGTTGGTGAGAGGGCCACTGCCCATCTTTGCAAAGCTTTCCTTTGTTGTTTCACTGGGACACTGTGCACAGACAGCTTTACTTTGGGAATGGTTCACTGCACCTTTATTTGAACACCATACATAAGCATCTTTAGCTACAGTCATGTCCAGATATACTACAACTCTGTTACTACACCTTATTGGATACAATTAATGAGCTCCGACTGCCTTTGAAGACCATCAAATCTGCAACGGGGACATTCTGTCATTGCTACTTAAAGGGCCCTCATACCATCCATGTTTAGCTTCATCTCTTATTAGGATCAAAGGTTAAACAGGCTGGCCTGGGTTTCTCTTTCTAGAAGTATTGTCAGAATTGATAATTAACCTCTGATTATTCTTTCAGGTTATGTTCAAGTGGTACTCCATTGTACATGTGTGTATCCAATAATCTGTTGTGGCCAACTGTCTTAACTGGCATTTTATTGAGTAGTCACTCAACTGGGTTTGTGCTGTTATCCCAAGCTCAGTTGAACCATTACCTCTTTTGTGCAACCATATATCTTCACCAAAGTATTCTAGTAAACGTTAACAGAATATAAACCTATTGCGTGGTGTCTTATTACTTAAAGGTGTTGCAATGATGTCTGAACCCAAAGTGTCAGGTGGGTTGGAATGTTCACAGGATCATGGCGATGCAGATGAGCAGGTAAATCAAAGCAGTCCTCAAGGGGGCCGTGCTACATAGATATTAAGGCAAAAAATATATTTCTATTTTGTTTTCGATATAGTAAGTAATTAGCTCAGGGACAGGACTCAGTAGGGCAAGAAATTAGGATGGGCAGGCATACACACATGAAATTGACTCTCACAGTGACACTGACAGCAGTGTGCAGCAGCACAGATGATGATGACACCTCACCGACACAACACGTCCCCTCCTGAGTCATAGTGACAGTCTCCCTGCATGCCAGGTGGTCCCTACAGTCCACTCCAGTCCAAACAGCACTGAGTGTCCTGCTCCCAGCTTACCTTGCTCTTGTCCCATAGACCCGTAAACCAGGCTACGGCTGCTCCGCTCGGCTCCCTTGCACCATGACATTACACGACATGCTCAGGCACCGCCTGACCCCACCCCCGCCGGATGGTCTCGGCCGGCTCCTGACTGGGCGTCACAGCCATCTTTTTTACTGGCAACCTTTTGCTGTTACTGGCAGGAGTAAAGTACCCATTTTTTACTGGCTGCCAGTAAAAATACTGACGGTTGGCAACACTGCTCCCTAGCAATATCTGAACATTTGCACATGAAACCTTTTTGGCTTTTAATAGCATAACTGAGAGTGTGTCAAATGCCTATTTTTAATTTGTACTCACATCCTCCTACATGTGTAAGAGATCAGCATCCAATCAGCAGCCCCAGTTGGATCTGACTGTCACTCTTCCATAAGAAGAAGTATCAAGTGTCATCAATGACAGCTGGAGATTTCTCTTCCAGCCCCATATGATGGGACTGGTACCTTAAAGTCAGCTTTTATTCATAGGGTTTATTCTTTTTTTGGAAGGTAAAAAAATGTGGCTGTAACTGCTCAAAAATGTTATCTAAATTGTGTATCACTTATAGTACACCTACGTTGACTGTGGTTTCAGAGCGGCCCCACTGACTTGAATGGGTCGGTTGCTTTCGGCGGGAGGTAGCTCTCCCCGAAAGAGCTCAATCACACTGGCGTATCGGGGGGAATGATAAAACCCCAGGGTTGAGCTGTGCTTTTACTGTCCCCAAACCACTTCCCACTTTAATGGCAAAGGCAGCAGCTGGGGGTGTACAGCTGGCAGGAATGATACCAATGTCAATGACAATGATGCCAATGTCACTTTCAAGTGAATGGGCCTGCTCAGGCTCTGCAATGCACGTGGTTGCAGCATGCTAGTGTGGGGTTCAATGGGGTTAAATCAGGCTGTGAGGAGGTGACTAAATATCTCCTCACCATCTGTCAAATGCTTGCTGAAGAGTGATCCAAATGCCCAAAGCATCAGTAGGTAACATTCCTGCTGCAGCTGCGAAACGGAGCATTGCAGGCAAAGCATGTGTAAACCCCTGGCCACTGCCTCTACAGCTAAAGGGGTAGTGATTAGGGGGCAGTAGAAGCATGGCTCAACTAATAAAGGAATGCAGCGTGTTCATTTAGCTTAGTAAATAAGGTGAAGCAGTGTTCATCATGAAATACCCAATCATGTGCAAGGTGCATTAATAAAACTGGATTATTGCTTGTATTGATTGGATAAATGACGTGACTGCAGTGTCACCTTATTCACTAAGCTACAAGAACACTAACCTTGCTAAGTGAACCCTCTGTTTCTTTAGTAACTAAACCCCACTAACTTGGATTTTGATCAGTAAGTTTGTACATATTGATGATGGAAGAATTAGAGGTTGGCCTCTTTTTCTCTGGATCCTATGTGCAGCATTTCTGCTTGGTCTATGTATGCTCTATTGATCCTGTACTTTTGTTGAAGGCCTGCACGTGGGGGTACCTTTCTTGCAGAGCATGCTTAACAATGCCTGTGACCAGGCGGGGACCATGGTCATGTGAAAGTCAAACATTATTGCGGTTCCCCATCTTGGAGAAGAAGCTTACACAATGTGCAGTAATTAGTTGCACAGAGTCCTTCTGTAAAAATGCTGTCCCATGTCACTACACAGCTTGGTAGATGTTGCATTTAGGAGGGACACTGCTGAGCCCATGCCCTCTTCACCAGTCCAGCGTATCTCTGTTACCTCACTCCCAGTGACAGAATGGAGTCCAGCCGTGCACTTAGCGTGTCCGCATTGGTTAACTCCTTCACCCCTGTACCATGCAGCCAGGCTATGGGACTCCGTAATGAGTGTTCGGTCCCAGTTGCTTTAGGAAAACTGACCGGTGGGAAGGGATCCAGATCACTGACCCCCTCACTACCTAGAATCCTTCGCCATGGCAGCTACCGTGCTTCATGACCGGCTTCGATGTACCTTTACTTGTACTTGGTTACCTACAGAAACTGCATGACTTCTCCTACTTCTCTTGCTGAGTAGACCTCTTATAGTGCTTTAGCTTCATACCCTACATGTGCTTTACTGACCCTACTTATTTCACACACCAGGAACCATCTTGCACCCCTACAAATGACTTCAGACCAGGCTTGGAACAGTTGATGCAACATTACTTGAAGGTTTTGAGGCACAGTCCAACACGAACAATTCAATGCAACATTCCCTATGTAACTCAATTAGGCTGCACAGGCATACCTCAGCAAGGTGATAGTTCATTGATGGTGTCTCCTCAAGACTTGGCAGGTCTCTGGGTCCTGGTGTCCTCCACCAGATAGAGGAGTGTTGCTTTAGAACATTAGGTTGCAATTCTAAATAAATGGGACTACAGCATGCAAAATTTAATGTTCGTTAATATGCTTTGCAGACATTTTATATGTAAATGGGATCTTGGTTTTGTGTGTATAGTATCTGTATGTTCTAATGTTATAGTGCGTACAGCTTTTACTTTGCGGTGCTATTTATGGTGCACACTGTCTGTTGCTTCCACGAGTGGCTTTTCTTTCTTCCTCACCGTCCCGTGCTTTTATTTTCTTACATGTTGTGTATCTGAATAACCACATTTTGTAACCTAAAATAGAGATGCTATAGGTTTCATATACTTGCTACACTGGATATTTAGTTTTATATTGTACTGTTTGATACACTGCATGTACATATAAAGCATACCTAGCATCATATATATATTTTCATGTTAAGTGTGTGTGTGCTGAGTAATGTGTAAGTGTAACACTTAAAGAGAAATTAAAGGCAAAAAAAAAAAAGTTATACTTAAAGGAGAAGTCCAGCCTTTAAGTATTTCATATTAATTTCCTACTACATACTTACTATTAGTTTTAATGCATACTTACCATTCGCTCTAATACATACCATATTTTCAATGTTGAATGTAGAATACTTGTACTATTTTTTTATGTATTATCTGCAGCCCTGATGAAGAGGAATCCTTTGAGTCCTCAATATGTGTTGGCTTTTTATATTTAGGATCCATTCACACCTGAGCATTCTGGATCGCAGGCAGAATTGCGGCAATTCCGCCCGCGATTCCAGATTTTCGGCAAAATATGGAACGCATTTACAATGCCATTATTTCTTAATGGCACCCCAAACGTGGTGGAGTTTTGCTGCAACTGGCTACAAATTGTGCTACAATCACAATAAAAATTGTGACCACGTAAACGCTCCTGGCTCTGTGCCGAGATTTGGTACATGAGCATCTTTTGGAGCATTTTTGCCCCCCCCCCCCGAGGGAGGCCCATTCAAATGAATGGTTCCGCTCCAAATACGTTCCAGTAAAAAACAATAAAAAAGCTAAAAAAAAAAAGGAGCTGCTGCAGCTATCACTGCAGATCGCTCAGATGTGAATTGAGCCTAATTGACTGAATAAAATCTGCCTTGCATACCTAGAAATAAATACCTGCAGGTTCTATTTCTTCCTCACTCAAAGTGATTGTAAACAATCACCTTCAAAAATAACCCATTCCGTTTAAAAAAGAAATGAAATGCAAAAACATTTGTGTATAGATATAAAAAAAACATTAAAAGTATTTTTTTCCCCTTTTTATAAGTGATCACATTTACTCTGTTCCCTCTTTTCTCAGCTGCATAAGAGCTGGGGGAGGAGAAGCAGCAGCACACTGAGCTTTCCAGTGAATGGCTGTGTAGCAGGGGTGTGTCAGGACAAGTCTAATCGTTGGAGGAGAGCACACTGAGTTCCCAGCATAGCTAGAGAACTGACCACGATGTGTTCTCTGCTTAGTGTGGTCAGTTTTTAATAGGAAAACCAGAGGGACTGACAGAAACACCAGAGAATTCACATAAAGGAAGCAATACAATGAGAAAAGGATATTTTCTCATACAAGTACATGGTACAGCAGGCACATATCAGGGATATAACGTGTGGGGGTAACAAATGCTTTAAGAATGGTCGAAAAACATATTTTTATTTTGGCTGACAATGGACAAATTGTTATTAAAATGGGGTGATTCTCAAAGTAGCAGGTAAGATAAATGGACTTGTCTGCAACAGCATCAATGGTTTAACCATGGTTTCATACTGGTAGTGTTAAGCTGACCATACACCAGCAAACTTTTGTTCAACATTTTTAGTTTTAAGAACGTTTGTTCTTTTTATATTCATTAGTGGGGTCAATCCAACATTCGTCTTTGAACACAGTGATGAGAAAATTCAATTCATACACTGTATGTAGTTTCTTTCAGTAAAGTCCAGTGTTTATTTAATCAACTAAAACATTTTCGTAGACTAAATTAAAACAATTTTAGTCAACTAAAATACGACTAAAACGAAAACAATTCAGATAACTAAAATACGTCTAAAACTAAAATGACATTTTAGTCAAAAGACTATGACTAAAACTAAATTGAATTTATATCACAACGGCCAAATCTGTGTCTGTAGTCCATGTTCGAACCTTAATACCATAAATAATAAACATCTTATTCAATTTTTACTCCAGGAGTATCAATTTTAACTAAACCCATTCAGTTTTAGTTGACTAAAATGTACTGCAGATTTTAGTCAACTAAAATACAACTAAAACAACTCAGATGACTAAAATACGACTAAAACTAAAATGCCATTTTAGTCAAAAGACTATGACTAAAACTAAATCAAAATTTGATGTCAAAATTAACACTGGTGAAGTCCATTTGTTCTGAAATCAGATGTTAAACGTAATGGAAATTTAGAAATACTATTAAATAACATTTGCCAAGTTGTACTGAGAATTTTCACATAAAAGTTTTGCACGAAAGTTTGTACTAACGTTTGTTCTGAAATCTACTAGTGTATTGCCAGCTTTATTTGCAAAAATGTGTCAGCAGGCTGGAAAATAATAATATGGACTTTTTTGGGAGGACTACGTTTGCAAGGAAAATGATCAGAGTTGGAATTTTAAATTGTGGCTGACATTGGTCAGGTTAAACGGTCATTGGGTTTGGAATACCGTTTTCTACAATGTGCCCACTATAACACCAGGAACAGCATTTCCTACAGCACTCCATGAAATATTTGTCTCCTTTTAGGAGGAATTTATAACTGAAGCCAATACACAGGCAGTACAAATGTTATGGGCAGTATACTTATGAGCCTGTGAAAGAGTTTCCTGTACTTAATATTCTCTTCATACTATGTATAGAAATATCACTTATGCATAATAATTACCATAACCATAATAGCTACAGTACATGACTTAATCTGGCTTGTCTGGTTTCCCAAAACAACCGCACGGTCTTTTTTTTTTTTTTTTTATCTTTGATGTCCAATTCAACGCATGCAAAATAAAATTACCTGCAGAAGTACAAAAATATTTCATATTGGAAGATACAGTACTACCGGACCGACCGTCATGATTACCATCATCGGACTGTTCTTTATATTGGGAGCCCTACCAGGTCTGGCTGTTTATCTATCTATCTATCTATCTATCTATCTATCTATCTATCTATCTATCTATCTATCTATCTATCTATCTATCTATCTTTGACTTAGTATTATTAAAATACAGCTGATCAACACACAGGTATTTACACCAGGCTACATTTACTCTTAGGGCTCCTTTACACTTGTTTTTTTTTTTTTTCGAGGGGCAGTAAAAACACACAGTGGCGTTGCGTTTGCACTGCAACATATCACCTTCTGACCACCTGTCAAATGCCTCTGAAAAGTGAAAAAAGCATAGATTGCTTTTGAAATCAGCATCTGTTCTTACCACAGGTGTAAATGAGCCATCTCCTTATGACAATGCTAGATTTGCCAGATGGGCAGTTTGGCACTTGGCCTTTTATATGTAGAACATGGCGCACACAACTTTTTTCACTTATTTTTGTGAAGTTTGTTAATACATTTCAAATGTTCTGATCAGAAAAAGTTATTCATTTTAATTAATGTTAAGTTTTTTTTAAATAATTTGATCACATTTGGTATTTTATTTTTTCTATTACAGGTATATAGGTATATAGGTATTACAGGTATATAGCTTTGTCAATTTACACAGCACTTTACAATTTTTTTTTTGAATTTTTTTCATTTTAGGTTATTGATATACTTTTGTCTTTTATAATAGTGTGGGGTTCAACAGCTTCTGTTTTATACTTATGTGTATCAGGATTTCCAACACAGAGAATCCATGTATCCCAGAATCCAAAAATAGTGGCCTCGGAGGGCAACTCGGTCACCTTGCCATGTACTTACAGCATCAGCACCGGGGACCATTCTACAGTCGGCCACTATAAGTGGTACAGACACGACGTGAGTGCTGGACCCCTGGTCTCTGATAAAAATGAGGACTTCCATGGAAGAGTCTCCATAGCAAGTGTCAATCATTTCATAAATGGCAGGTCAGCTCCTCTTGAGATGCATCAATTGGTACAGTCAGACACAGGGCTATATTACTGTGAAGTTACCCTTCAGCTGAATGGTGAAATATCAGGACATGGAAATGGGACTTTTCTCTTTGTAACAGGTAATATTATGTGCAGACTGTAGTAACCTCTAGCAACCAACCTGAAATCATCTGTTACCTGCTATTGGTAACTATGTATTAGTATGCACTAATTTAAAAAACTGATTTTTTTTTTTGGCCTGCAAATATATGTAAAAATACTTGATGTGGCCATTGTACTGAAAAGTTTGGAAACCCCTGCTTTAGACTATTTAAATTGATGTGTACATTTATTTTGTAAACTCATATGAGCAGGGCCCTCCCTTCATTTTCCTTTTGTTATTACTACATTTTTCTAACTACAGTATTTAAAGTATATGTAAACTTAATTACTAAAATCTCATGTACATTTTTGAAATGGTAATGTAATTCCAGAAGTGCATGCAATACTTGTTGCCATACACAGAGTTGCTATCAATTTTAATCCTATTTGAAACATTTTATTTATTGCAAATTTCAGGATGCACAATGGCTTAGTGGATAGCACTTATGCCATGAGGTCCATTGGTTCAAATCTCTCCCTAGATTCCAAAACATGCTGGCCTGAGTGTGAGTGTACAAATTGGCTATACATATGTGTTATCACATTTCATGCGGTGGGCCCAAACAATTGGGGAGGGTTGAGGAAAGACCTGGCTACTTTACCTCATAAGAAAGTTTACTAAAATAATTCTATGGAAGAAGCTCTTTAGTGTATCAGATATGGTGCACAAAGAGCTAGAATTACAGAGAGTCAGACCTAACTGAACAGATATATACATTCATGTATTATTTCCCTGGTAGTACACTCACTTTTATATTTATTACTTTTTACAGTGCCAGGGGATATGATGGAACTACATAAATAATACGTTTAATAAAAGTAGGAAGATTTGTCTAGTCTGCAGAGAATCTCATAGTAATCTACAGATCAGACGTGTATACGGTACATGCAGACAATCAGGAGAGTCAGAAAATGTTCAGATCACAGTTTCTCAATTTTTTAGTATTTTAATAATTTATCAAATACAATCTGTTAGGAAATCATGGTTTCTTTTAATGTTTAGCACTGTGACACTGATGCCTGGGGTCTTGGGGTTATTTCATACATAAAACCCTTCCTATATGATCTGTACTTGGATTGGATGAGTTTCCTCGAGATCCTTTTTTAGGCAATCCAGAAAACTCAAGGTAGGTTAAAAGTGCTCCATGTATCTTGGATCTAAAATGTGGCCAGGGGAGGGGGCTAAAAACATAACTTCCCACCGGTAAGCCAATGCCTAATACAGGTGGAACAAAGCACAAAATTCACCATTTTTCTTCTATTTTTGCCCTATCTTTTTACTGAAGGTTGCAGCTTTAAAAACGTAAAAAAATAAAAAGAATTTTGAAATAATATTACACTATATATACAAGTTATATGAGATTTTACTGATTGGGTTCACATCTACCTTTAAGCCCATCTGTGGACTAACCTCTCTTCTGGTTTCTGAGATTTTGCAGTCAGACTTTTAATTTGATAAAAATAAACAAAACTCCAAGCAAGCAAACAAAACTAAACCATACACATAGCATATAAATCTTTCAAATGCATGAATAATAAATCCGTGTGAATACAAAAATATTATCTGAATATGTTCCATCACAAAATATAACGTGCCAAGTCCAAAATATAGTGTAACCTCTACTTATATGCAAATAATTAATAAACTGTGAAAAAAAATATACATAGTGAAATATATATATATATATATATATATATATATATATATATATATATATATATATATATATATATATATATATATAAAAGTTCAGAGGGTGAGGTGCACGTTGGACGTTGGTCACAGCAGTGTGTGCAATAGCAATCAAGCATTCCCAAGCGCTATAATATAAAAAACAATGAGGGATTGCTGCACAAAAATTGTTTTAATAAAGAAATATGAATAACATCAAAAATTTAAGGCAGCCTCTACTTTTGTAACATCAAAAATGTAAGGCAGCTTCCACTAGTTTCGGGCTAGTACAGATAACGCCCTTCTTCAAAACCTCATACCTACAAATGACCACATACATGGTAGAATATATAGTTCATCATCAATTTATTAAACAATCAGACAATCTGGAATCAATTGATTAGTAGATCATTATATGAAATTCTTTGTAAATATATAACATTATTCAATCTTGGAACTAAATAATCAACAGGTGTATCAATTTTCCCACACCGTCTAGAAGAAATTGTCAGTCGGGAACCCTATATAAGAAATAATGCAAAAATGTTGATATAAATAAAATAGAAGCTAAAAATAAGATATAAAAATAAAATAAAAATAATAAAGAAAAATAAAAAAACTATATAATAATGTACATACACATCTAATGGCTATCTTTCATATCATGAAAAACAGCAAAAAATATAAAATATAACATATAACATATAATCCTTGTAAAAAATATAATAATTTAGAAAAATAAATAGTCGAAGTCTGAATTTAACTCCTTGGGTTGTAGGGTATTAAGCTGATGTATCCAATTGACCTCTCTTTTTCTCAACTCCTGTCCTCTATTACCTCCCGTCTGTTTCTAGGTACACCATCAATAATCATATCTAAGTTATGCCCTTTTTCTATAAAATATCTTGCTTATGGTAGTTTATCAAACTTATCCCTGATAGAATATTTGTGTCTCGCGATACAGTCTTTTACTTTCTGTGTCCCCACATATAGGAGGCCACACTTGATTTTAATATGTATATTACATAGGAGGATTGGCACGTGTAATAATCTTTTATTAGTATGTTATAACTTTTGTGGGGACGTGAAAAACTCTTACCCATACCAACTCTTAACTCATACTAGTACACTGTATACAGCAGAGACAAGTGAAAGAGCCCTTGTTTTTTGGACCTCAAAAAGTGACATGAGGGGTAGGTGTACAATATTGGTCAGATTTTACTAGTCTGTCATGGATAGTTCTCCCTCGACGATATGAGGGCAAAGGGGGAATATCTATTTAAAACCGACCAGTGTTTTTTAATAATGTTATTTATCTGATTAGAAAAAGAATGGAATTGTGAAGTGAATGGCATTCTGCAACTCGTAATGTTAATTTTATTATTATGCAAATTGATACGTTTTCTGAGAACCATTTCTTTGGGATATCCTCATTGTCGCAGTCTGTCTTCCATTATATTTAATCTAATTTCACAAGTGTCAGAATTGCTAGTGATCCTAGATACACGATTAAATTGGCTCCAGGGGATTGATTTAAAAATCCCCAGGAGGATGAAAGCTAAAAAAATGCAATAATTGGTTACGATCAGTGGGCTTTCTATACACTGTAGATCACTGATAATATGTTTGTCCTGTATAGTTAATAATGTATCCAAAAATTGTGTTTGTCCCTGGCTGATGGACATATTACATTTCAAACCACTAATTAAATAGGTTAAATACGTATTAAATAATGATAGTGATTCAAGGTCACCCACCCATATGGCAAAAGCGTCATCAATGAACCTGTACCAAACTGTACAATTATCATAAAATTTACAATTGTAAATAAATGCATGTTCCAGTATATCGATAAACGCATTGGCATATGGTGGTGCCATATTTGAACCCATCAAAGCTCCTGCAAGCTGTAAATAATAGGTATCCTTGAATAAGAAGAAATTCTCTTCTAAAACTATCTTCAATAATTACAAAAGGAAAGAAATCTGGGCAGGACTGTATTTTTATGAGTTGATTCGTTCCAAGATTGAATAATGTTATGTATTTACAAAGAATTTCATATAATGATCTACTAATCAATTGATTCCAGATTGTCTGATTGTTTAATAGATTGATGATGAGCTATATATTTTACCATGTATGTGGTCATTTGTAGGTATGAGGTTTTGAAGAAGGGCGTTATCTGTACTTGTATTAGCCCGAAACTGTTACCATGACTGCCTTACATTTTTGATGTTATTGATATTTCTTTATTAAAAGAATTTTTGTGCAGCAATCTCACTTCATTATATATATATATATATATATATACATATATATTCATAGTCCACCTCCTTTTACTTCCACCTCAATTTGAGTCCATAAAAAATAAAATAAAACATGCATCAGTGAATATTTTAAACGGATCACCACCACAGAGTGCTTCTTCCACCTTCCAAACAAGCTGCTTACCGCAGATTTTGACCTATTGAAAATCACGGCAATATGTGCCTTGTCCTTTAAAAGGGCTTTGTCTTCCTGCAAACTTCCATCTGTTTCTTTCTCCACATATGATCACCTTTCCTCCAAAAGTAGCTCAAATGAACAAAAAGAACCTCATTGCGCAATATATTAGCTTACCAGATCAGTTTATTAAAAAAAACAAAGGGTTAAAATCTCACTCACAAAGTGAGAAAGTATTGCCTCTTTAACCACTTCAGCTCCGGAAGGCTTACCCCCTTCCTCATCAGGCCTTTTTTTTTGGTACGGTACTGCGTTGCTTTAACTGACAATTGAGCAGTTGTATCCTACAATTGTACCGCTGTACCCAAATAAATTTGATGTCCTTTTTTCCCACAAATAGAGCTTTCTTTTGGTGGTATTTGATCACCTCTGCACTTTGTATTTTTTGCGCTATAAACAAAAAAAGATCCACAATTTTGAAAAAAAAATAACAATATTTTTTACTTTCTGCTATAATACATATCCCCCCCAAAAATGTAAAAAAACCTAATTTCTTTATCAGTTTAGGCCAATATGTATTCTACTACATATTTTTGGTAAACAAAATCCCAATAAGCGTATATTGATTGGTTTGCACAAAAGTTATAGCGTCTACAAAATACTGGATAGATCTAGGGGCTTTTATTTATTTTTTACTGGTAATGGTGGCAATCTGTGATTTTTAGCAGGACAAATCGGATAATGAGTGACACTTTTTGGGGACCAGTGACACCAATACAGTGATTAGTGCTATAAAAATGCACGGATTACTGTATAAAAGACACTGGCAGGGAAGGGGTTAACATCAGGGGCGACCAAAGGGTTAAATGTTCCCTAGTGTGACACTGTGTGGGGCAGTGTCACACTGAAGGAAAAGAGAGATCCGTGATTCAGCTTAGCTGAATCACAAGATCTCTCTTTCCCTTCCTGACAGATCCGCAGTTTGCCTTGTTTACACAGGCAGATGGCTGATCCATCTCTCCTGTGAACGATCGGCGGGTCACAGCGGCCATCACGGCACCCCCATAAACCACATGCACAAAATCACGTACAGGTCCATGATCTTGCACACCTGGGCCGCCCTGCCGCAGTAAATGACGTCCGTTTCTTGTCAGCGTAATGATGTCATCCGACCATGCCGTTGACGCGTTTTGTTATCCAATCATGACTGCTTCAGAAGGACCCTTGATTTTAATAAATTGATCTTGTAAGCTAATATAGTGCGCAATGAGGTTCTTTTTGCTCTTTTGAGCTACTTTTGGAGGAAAGGTGTTCATATGTGGAGAAAGACACAGATGAATGTTTGCATGGAAACAAAGCCCTTTTAAAGAGCAAGGCACATATTGATTAATTTTCAATAGGTCAAAATCCTAGGTAAGCAGCCTGTTTGGAAGGAGAAAGAAGCACTCCTTGGTGGTGAATCGTTTTGAATCCTCACTGATGCACATTTTATTTTATTTTTTATGGGCTAAAATTGAGGTGTCAGTAAAAGGAGGTGGACTATTAATATATACAGTATATATATATATATATATATATATATATATATATATATATATATATATATATATATATATATATATATATATGCTTTTTTCACTAAATATTTTTTTTTCACTGTACATTATCATTTGCATATACGTGGATGTTACACTGCACGCATTTATTATTCATTAATTTAAAGGAGATTTATATGCTATGTATGTGGTTTAGTTTTGTTTGAGTGTGCAGAGTTTTATTTATTTCTTATTGCATATTTGGTGTGGAAACACATGACAACAGCTGCAGCAATCATTTATATAATTAATTGAATTTTGGTTCACAATTTGCATGATCGAGCGGGAGACTCTGGTATAGAGACTTTTAATTTACACACTTTAATTTTGTGTATTTGATCATATTTTGTGTATCATTGTTTTAAGGTTTTTTTTTTTATTATTTTTTTTTTTTAACTTTTCTTTGGTATACTTCTTTTTCAGTGAAAAAAAAAGTTAAAAAGATGAGGTTAACGAGAGGCTATTTTCAAGCCGGGATAAACACGAAAAGCACTTCTGTAACCCTCCATAGCCATTTAAAGCCCATTGCGCCCTTAAAATTCACCCTAATTTTGCCTTCCCCATTGGTGTCAATGCATTTTCACCAAAAATGAAAACCCCAAATGTTGCTCATTCCCAACCAACAGCCTCATTGACCAATTAGATGCTTTCAGATAAAGAGTAAACCCCTTAAAGAAAAAGGTCCAGCAGAAACACCTCCAGAACTGCATGGAAATTAGGCAATTGAATTGGGCAGGGTGGTTCTGAGAGGCACAATGTGGGCATTGTGCAGGATGGAGAAGGTTATGGGATATGTCTTGGAAGAAACACAAACTTGTTGTCCAGTGCCTCCCCTTGCACCATAAATACAGCCTTGGCAGGAACTATAGGTGGAAGGGATGAATAGAATTGTTTTAGTGCTCTATGTAAGTGCTAAGAGGCATGCATGTGCTATATGAATAAAACAATCTATCTTAGATGTCTCAAATATTTTTCAGCAAAGAAAATGCCCTCCTATGCTGTGCTGAATATTGTCAAAATTATCCTGTTAGTCCTGATTTTACTGGCTGCCATCACCCTGTGCTGTTACATTAAAGGTGAGTCAAACTTACCTAGATTCCTTCCTTAGATCACCTCTGTGCTCATGCTCATGGTTCTGTGTTTTCCTTTTAAAGGTTTTTCAATGAGAAGACATGTTAACTGCTCTTCAAACAATATTCACCCATCATTGCCTAGTAAGGCTGTCTCCAGTTCAGGTGGAGCCCCTTAAGACTGGCATAAGACAAGGTTTTCTTGGATCTTCAGCTGTCTCTTCCCACTATACGCTTTCCAAGGAAAATGTACTTAGCATCAGCAATAATGGAGGCTGCCATTGTTGACCCCTACTTCTGAAAATACTGTTTTTCTGTGGTCATGATGATCCAGTGACTTCAGGGCATTCTGAATCCTAGACCCAGAAAAAGTGTGAGGATTAGGAGGTTTTACAAGGCATATTTTTACAAGGTCAGTGGTTCTAAAACTACTGAAGCCATATACAATCGAGTAACTGGCATTTTCAGAAGGCATTTAGCAATGGCAACCTCTGTAATTTTTCTTCTTTAAGGCACATGTACTGTAGGCATTAGAAGATCATCGCTTCATACAGCCAATTTTGTGTTTTCTTTGTGTTCTTCAGCTTACATCTTCAGGTCTAAGCACTTGGCAGAGCTTGGTTCCAGTCATGTCTACCCATGCTGCTTCTATAGATACATTATGTCCAATGACTTTAGATCCTTAATCTCCCACAGTTCTGGTACCCTCTAAAATTATAAATAACTTTTTCTTCTTGAAAACCTAAAGTGGTACTCAACTCTCTCTACCCCCCCCCCCCCCATTTTTTCCCCTTTTACCTGTAATGCTACATTCTTTTCAAAACACATACTCACCCGAATCCAGTGTTGTTCCGGTACAATCCGCTGTTCGGATACCATACAGTGGGTCCCCTGTCACCATCTTGATCTTCTTCAGCTACCGGTAGCTGTCTCTTCCAAATGCAGGCAGCCAGCTTTGATGATGTGCCGGCCAGCCCACAGGCAATCTCTTTTGGGAGTTAAAGTGTCACTAAACCCATATAATAAAAAAACTATGAATAAATTGTGTATTACATGCTGTTCATACTCACTCAGCCACTATGAGATTCATTTTCTATGTTCTACAAAAAACCTTGTTGATCCTGCTGTTCTCTATCTCCACCTTCTGTCCGTGTCCCCAATTCAGCTAGAGTATTTGCAGCTGTGGTGGCAGCTCTGAACATGCTCAGTTTTCAGTGAGTTTCTATGCTGAGCATTTCTTCTCTATCACATCTGAGCAGCCCATGTGAGTATAGAGTCACACATGTGAACGTATACAGAGTGATAAATGACAGCCAGCTCCCTCTCTCGTCTTCTATGCCCACTACCCAGCTAAACACAATGGGGAAGAGATATTAACTTACTAGAGGCTACACCTCCCTCTTTCTAAGACACAGGCTGGAGGGATGTGATACAGCCTGTGACTGACAGAAATCCACCCACACCACGTTATTGCCAAAATAATAAATATTTGATTTCCAATACATATTTGTATGACAATTTAAAACAGTTTATTGATATTATATATTTATTTTTACTCTGTATTCCATAAGCTGTTTTTTTTATTTTGAACATGTGACCAGAAGCAGAGGACTAGAAGCTCCTCCTGCTTATGTTTCTCTGCAGACAGGCTGGGAAAGAGCTGGGTCATGTGACAGCTGTATATCGATTAGGAAAAAGGTACTTAGATGTTTTTTTTTGTTTTTTTTAATAAAATAATTACAGTGCCATCATCCACATATAGCAAGAGAATGGACAATGTAATGTAAATTAAACAGTGTGTGTTTAGTATCACTTTAAGTTTAGTTTTATCCAATAAAGATGTCAACTAAGGGTTGGACAAGTAGCCATGCATAGCTCTCAAGTGTCTTTCATCTGAAGTATGTTGGATTTATAGAATTGCAAGGCTTTTGCCCTCATTTTGTGAGAGACATGTATCTGCTATTAATATATCCTTACAGATATACATATATAACGTTTGTCTGCGGCTTAATCTTTTCAAGCACATAGTGATACTTCCTCTTTTTAAACTCATGAATAACTGTACGTCTGTAAAACCTGTCAATTTCTTGAGACCAATAAAAATTTTTCATTCTTTAGACATTTTTAGTTTTGGTAAAGACCACAAAAGGTTTCAACCGAACCTAAACTTGTGAATAAAGATGGTTAACTGTTTCGTTTCTGGATTGACATTATGACTTATTGGTTATTTCATATATAATGTATTTTAGATTTACCCAAATGGGATGTATCTTGTTACCTAATCTAATTTACTTGCTTTATAATCCTATGTATTTTGTGCACAATCCAAAACAATTTCCTTATTTTTATTGTTCTCACACATGTTAAATAAAGCTTTGATCTGCATAACATGTGTATCCATTGTTCCCGGAGAAGGGTGTAGTCCACAGTGCCAAAACAGAATGGATGGTCCTCCTATTTGAACCAAACACCTTTGTCGATCTTTCCTCGTCAGTTGTCTCTCTTTTTGGTCTGATGTATATACCTCTATAATGTACTTGCTAGCTACCAAAGGTGTTGTACTGCATTAACCTTTCAGTTAGCCTCTAAATCAGGGTTTCTCAACTAGGGTTCCTGCAGGAGTTGCTAGGGGTTCCCTGAGCAATGAGCAATCTCTGCCTCTCAGATAAGTTCCCACTGACACCAGTAATCTTTTTAGTTATCTGTAAGTTGGTAATTATTCCCATTGATCACAAGTGTAAGGAGCATTCTTCCCACTGACCATCACACTAATGTATCATGATTTGTAAATATAGTAACTTTTTGCTGGGGCCAGAAACTTATGTCAAGGGCTCATATGTGTTGAAAAGACTGAGAAAGGCTGCTCTAAATAATTGCATTTCGTTATTTTGAAAATCCAGTATAAAAGAAAAGTAGCAGTGGAGAGATACAGGTATCATTATATCCAGTCATATTCTGCATTATTCATATCCTTCATGATCTGCGTAACTGGGGGCATGGGAGGGCTACATCCCATACTTACACAAGTCCCTTCTTCTTATTTGAGAAGGTTGGGAGTTATGGCCATGTGAACTCTATGTCAGCCTTTCTCAACCAGGGTTCCTTTAGAGGTTTCTAGGGGTTTCAAGGACAATTAGCAATTTCTGACTCTTAGACATATAACCACTGCCACCTGTAATCTTTTTAGCTATTCTTCACAATGGCCACCAATGTAAGGAACATTCTTCCCACTGACCCCCAATGTAAGGAGCATTCTTCCCACTGACACCCAATGTCAGAAGCATTCTTCCCATTGACCATCAATGTAAGGAGCATTCTTCCCACTGACCACCAGTGTAAGAACCATTCTTCCCACTGACCCCAAATGTAAGAAGCATTCTTTCTACTGACCACCGATGTAAGAAGAAATATTCCCACTGACAGGGCTGGCCCAAGACATTGTGCTACCTGGGTCCAAGTATGAAATGCTGCCTCCACCCGAAAAAAAAATCAGTGGCAGTGCTGGTGGGGGATGGGATCCGCGGCAGTGCTGGTGGGGGATGGGATCAGTGGCAGTGCTGGGGAGGGATGTGATCAGTGGCAGTGCTAGTGGGGGATGGGGATCAGTGGCAGCTCTGGTGTGGGATGGGGATCAGTGGCAGTGCTGGTGGGGGTGGCGATCTGTGGCAGTGGTAGGGAGGGATGGGGATCAGTGGCAGTTCTGGGGAGGTAAGGGGATCAGTGGCAGTGCTGGGGAGGGATGGGGATCAGTGGCAAGGAGGGATGGGGATCAGTGGCAGTAGTAGGGAGGGATGGGGATCAGTGGCAATAGTAGGGAAGGATGGGGATCAGTGGCAGTGCTGGCGAGAGATGGGGATCAGTGGCAGTGGTAGGGAGGGATGGAGATCAGTGTCAGTGGTAGCGAGGGATAGGGATAAGTGTCAGTGGTAGGTAGGGAGGGATGGGTATAAGTGGCAGGGAGGGATGGGGATCAGTGGCAGTGATGGGAAGGGATGGGGATCAGTGGCAATGCTAGGGGGGATGAAATTAGTTGCAGTGCTAGGGAAGGATGGGAATCAGTGGCAGTGCTAGGGAGGGATGGGAATCTGTGGCAGTGCTAGGGAGGGATGACGATCAGTGGCAGTGCTGGGGAGGGATGGGGATCAGTGGCAGTGGTGAGAAGGGATGGGGATCAGTGGCAGTGCTAGGGAAGGATGGAATCAGTGGCAGTGATAGGGAGGGATGGGGATCAGTGGCAGTGCTAGGGTGGAATGGGGATCAGTGGCAGGGAGGGATGGGGATCAGTGGCAGTGCTAGGGAGGAATGAGGATCAGTAGCAGTGCTGGGGAGGGATGGGGATCAGTGGCAGGGAGGGATGGGGATCAATGGCAGTGCTAGGGAGGGATGGAGATCAGTGGCATTGCTAGGGAGGGATGGAGATCAGTGACAGTGCTAGGGAGGGATGGGGATCAGTGGCAGTGGTAGGGAGGGATGGGGATCAGTGGCAGTGGTACAGAGGGATGAGGATCAGTGGCAGTGCTAGGGAGGGATGGGGATCAGTGGCAGTGCTAGGGAGGGATGGGGATCAGTGGCAGTTCTAGGGAGGGATGGGGATCAGTGGCAGTGCTGGGGGGGATGGGGATCAGGGCAGTGCTAAAGAGGGATGATGATCAGTGGCAGTAGTAGCGAGGGATGGGGATCAGTGGCAGTGGTAGGTAGGGAGGGATGGGTATCAGTGGCAGGGAGGGATGGGGATCAGTGGCAGTGGTGGGAAGGGATGGGGATCAGTGGCAGTGCTAGGGAGGGATGAAATCAGTGGCAGTGGTAGGGAGGGATGGAGTTCAGTGGCATTGCTAGGGAGGGAGGGGGTCAGTGGCATTGCTAGGGAAGGATGGGGATCAGTGGCAGTGCTAGGGAGGGATGGAGATCAGTGGTATTGCTAGGGAGGGATGGGGATCAGTGGCAGTGCTAGGGAGAGATGGGGATCAGTGGCAGTGGTACAGAGGGATGAGGATCAGTGGCAGTGCTAGGGAGGGATGCGGATCAGTGGCAGTGCTAGGGAGGGATGGGGATCAGTGGCAGTTCTAGGGAGGGATGAGGATCAGTGGCAGTGCTGGGGGGGGATGGGGATCAGTGGCAGTGCTAAAGAGGGATGATGATCAGTGGCAGTAGTAGCGAGGGATGGGGATCAGTGTCAGTGGTAGGTAGGGAGGGATGGGTATCAGTGGCAGGGAGGGATGGGGATCAGTGGCAGTGGGGGGAAGGGATTGGGATCAGTGGCAGTGCTAGGGAGGGATGAAATCAGTGGCAGTGGTAGGGAGGGATGGGGATCAGTGGCAGGGAGGGATGGGTATCAGTGGCAGTGCTAGGGAGGGATTCGGGATTGGTGGCAGTTCTAGGGAGGAATGGGAATCAGTGGCAGTGCTGGGGAAGGGTGGGGATCAGTAGCGGGGGGGATGAGGATCAATGGCAGTGCTAGGAAGGGATGGAGTTCAGTGGCATTGCTAATGAGGGATGGAGTTCAGTGGCATTGCTAGGGAGCGAGGGGGTCAGTGGCATTGCTAGGGAAGGATGGGGATCAGTGGCAGTGCTAGGGAGGGATGGAGATCAGTGGCATTGCTAGGGAGGGATGGGGAGCAGTGGCAGCGCTAGGGAGAGATGGGGATCAGTGGCAGTGGTAGGGAGGGATGGGGATCAGTGGCAGTGCTGGGGAGGGATGAGGATCAGTGGCAGTGGTAGGGAAGGGATGGGGATCCGTGGCAGGGGTACGGAAGGATGGGGATCAGTGGCAGTGCTAGGGAGGGATGGGGATCATTGGCAGCGCTAGGGAGGGATGGGGATCGGTGGCAATTCTAGGGAGGGATGGGGATCAGTGGCAGTGCTGGGGAGGGATGGGGATCAGTGGCAGTGGTAGGAAGGCATGGGGATCAGTGGCAGGGAAGGATGTGGATCAGTGGTAGTGCTAGGGAGGGATGGGGATCGGTGACCTGTTCTAGGGAGGGATGGGGATTAGTGGCAGTGCTGGGGAGGGATGGGGATCATTGGCAGTGGTAGGGAGGGATGGGAATCAGTGGCAGGGAAGGATGGAGATCAGTGGCAGTGCTAGGGAGGGATGGAGATCAGTGGCATTGCTGGGGATGGATGGGGATCAGTGGTATTTCTAGGCAGGGATGGGGATCAGTGGCAGTGCTAAAGAGGGATGGGGATCAGTGGCAGTGGTAGGGAGGGATGGGGATCAGTGGCAGTGCTGGGAAGGGATGAGGATCAGTGGCAGTGGTAGGGAAGGGATGGGGATCATTGGCAGTGGTAGGGAGGAATGAGGATCAGTGGCAGCGGTAGCGAAGGATGGGGATCAGTGTCAGTGGTAGGTAGGGAGGGATGGGTATCAGTGGCACAGAGTAATGGGGATCAGTGACAGTGGTGGGAAGGGATGGAATCAGTGGCAGTGGTAGCGAGGGATGGGGATCAGTGTCAGTGGTAGGTAGGGAGGGATGGGGATCAGTGGCAGGGAGGGGTGGGGATTTCTAGGGAGGGATGGGGATCAGTGGCAGTGCTAGGGAGGGATGGGGATCAGTGGCAGTGGTAGGGAGGAATGGGGATCCGTGGCAGTGCTGGGGAGGGATGAGGATCAGTGGCAGTGGTAGGGAAGGGATGGGGATCAGTGGCAGTGGTACAGAGGGATGGGGATCAGTAGCAGTGGTACAGAGGGATGGGATCAGTGGCAGTCCTAGGGAGGGATGGGGATCAGTGGCAGTGCTAGGGAGGGATGGGGATCAGTGGCAGTGCTGGGGATCAGTGGCAGTGGTAGGGAAGGATGGGGATCAGTGACAGGGAGGGATGGGGATCAGTGGCAGTGCTAGGGAGGGATGGAGATCAGTGGCATTGCTAGGGAGGGATGGAGATCAGTGGCAGTGGTAGGGAGGGATGGGGATCAGTGGCAGTGCTTGGGAGTGATGAGGATCAGTGGCAGTGCTGGGGAGGGATGAGGATCAGTGGCAGTGGTAGGGAAAGGATGGGGATCAGTGGCAGTGGTACAGAGGGATGGGGATCAGTGGCAGTGCTGGGGAGGGATGGGGATCAGTAGCAGTGGTAGGGAAGGGGTGGGGATCAGTGGCAGTGGTACGGAGGGATGGGGATCAGTGGCATTGCTGGGGAGGGATGGGGATTAGTGTCAGTGCTGGGGAGGGATCAGTGATTTTTAGCGGGACTGCGACATTGCGGTGGACAAATCGGACACTTAACTGACACTTTTGACACTTTTTTTGGAAAACAAGTGCCATTAGTACAGGGAACTGTGCTAAAAATATGCACCGTTACTGTCCTAATGACATTTCCAAGGAAGGGGTTAACACCAGGGGAGATCAAAGGGTTAAGTGTGTCCCTAGGAGGTGCTTGCTAACTGCGTGGGGGATAGACTGACAGAATGAACACAGAGATCTGTGTTCCTGCTTAGCACAGCGATAAGCAGATCACCGTTCTGCCTCTCTGGGGATAAATCACGGGGGGCCGGCAGACACCGGGGTCCACCGGACACACTGATTGGCTCCCCCTCTGTCCAATGGACGCCCACAGTATCTACTGATAGAGAAGAAAAAAGCCGCTCACAGGACAATTACTCCTCTCTAGTGGTGAACGCCCTCACACAGCCTCACAGGTGCTAGCTCTGCCCAAATCTTGGAAAACAAGGAAGAAAAAATCTGGACGGCCGCACTTCCGTGTAGAAAAAAGCTATGAATAAGCATCGGTTGATGTGAAACGCATTAGCAGCTATCCCACTTCAACTACTTGTGATGTGATCTGTTTTGCATTTGATTAATTTTTATTACAATAAATGTGCTTTTTTCTACACGGAAGTGCGGCCGTCCAGATTTTTTTCTTCCTTGCTTCACAGCATCTACTGCATGAAATGACGTACACGAATCTGATTTCATGCAATAGAGCCGTCCTGCCACAGTATATATGTGGCAGGCAGTCTTTCTTAAAGGGAGTGATCAAACAGAATCTGGGCCTAGTCACTTGATATATTGCACACATATTCCACAGTCCTTGTACCCACAAAATGCCTCTAATTGCTTTGCCACAAGTGACAGTCTCACAGAGACACATATATCTCAGAACAAAGGATCATTTTTTTAAAAATTAACTAATTCCATTTAATGCGTGTTTCTACACAAATATCACTTTGTCTGAGTGTATAGAGTGCAGAGGTCAGGAGTAAATAAGAAACAAAACAAAACATAGAGTGCAGCAGTCAGAATGAGCCCCATGTTCACATCAGAGCCCCCTCTTACATCAGAGCCCCCTTACATCAGAGTTCCCAGAGTCCCATCTTTTGTTCAAGTCTCCCCTGGATCAGGGTCCCCACCTACATCAGATTTCCCATCAGATACCCATTTACATCAATTTCCCCCCTTACATTCGATTCCCCATCAGAGTCGCCCCTTTACACCTGAGTCCCCAGCATTTCCTCTTACATCAGAGCCCCCCTTACATTAGATTCCGGCTTACATCAGAGCCCCCCTTACATAAGAGTCCCTCTTACATCAGCGTCCCCTTATTTAAAGGCAGCTATAGATGGTTTGAATCTTGGCTTGTTCAGCAGGGCCCAGCCAAGATTTGAACCATCTATGGGCAGGCTGAATGCACACATGGCGATCCATCGATCAACTTGAGTACAGCCGCATGTGGGATTTTCACCATGCGATTATTGCCAACGGCTATAGTTTCTAGCAATATTCACTGTGTTCTCCCAGCATGGGTGGCTCCCTGAGCCTCCCCCTCCTACCACCGAGAGAACACAATAGCTCTGCAAGAGGAATTCCCCTATCAACACTGACTGTGTTGATGGGGGAATCAAGTGATTTTCTTTCCAGCATCCTGTGGTTGCAGAAAAGAAAATCGCACCATCTATGGCATAACTAAGAGTTGCCTCTTACCTCAGAGTCCCCCCTTACATGATTATATCAGGGTCCCGTTCACAGCAGGGCAGAAGCTGGGAGGTGGACTGGATTTGAAGGTCTGAAGGATGGTCTCCTCTTCTGAATGCTGGGGCAAGCACGACAACCAGTCCTAGCAACAAACAACCAGTGTTTATGACAGTAGCGGGTGAGTGCTGTTGAAGTGGAAAAGTGTAATCTGTCCATGGACTTTTACGGATGGGAGACATCAGGTTTTTTTCCCCTACCAACTGGTCTTCATTGGCAACCCTGTTTATACAGTTGTGTTTAAAAGTTTGCATACCCGGGCAGAAATTGTGAAATTTTGGTATTAATATTGAAAATATAACTGATCATGCCAAAAAGCCGTCTTATTTAAGGATAACAAACACATTAAGCCATTTATTATCACATAGTTTTTTGGATCCTTTTTAAATCATAATAACAGAAATCAACCAAATGGCCCTGATCAAAAGTTTACATACCCTGGAATGTTTGGCCTTGGTGCAGGCACAGAAGGTGGCACACACACAGATTAAAATGGCAATTAAAGGTTAATTTTCCACATGTGTAGCTTTTTAAATCACAATTAGTGCATGTGTATAAATATTCAATGAGTTTGTTAGCTCTCACATGGATGCACTAAGCAGGCTAGACATTGAGTCATGAGGAGGTAGAAAAGAACAGTCAAAAGACCTGCTTAACAAGGTAATGAAACTTTACAAAGATGGAAAAGGATATAAAAACATATCCAAAGCCTTGAATATGCCAGTCAGTACTGTTCAATCAGCAGCTCAACCATGCAGCTCTTTTTTGTTCAATCAGTGGAAAATTTGGGGATCTCTTGATACCAAGCCAAGGTCAGGTAGATCAACAAAGATTTCAGCCACAACTGCCACAAGAACTGTTCGGGATACAAAGAAATACCCACAGGTAACCTCAGGAGAAATACAGGCTGCTCTGGAAAAAGATGGTGTGGTTGTTTTTAAGGAGCACAATATGATGATACTTGAACAAAAAAGACCTGCATGGTCAAGTTTCCAGAAAGAAGCCTTTACTGCACAAGTTCCACAAAAAAGCCGGGTTACAATATGCCCAACAACACCTTGACATGCCTCATTGGCTTTTCTGTGGCATTGACTCAGTAAAGGCTTCCTTCTGGCAGCTCAACCATGCAGCTCTTTTTTGTTCAAGTATCGTTAAATTGTGCTCCTTAAAAACAACCACACCATCTTTCTTTTTGGAGAGCATTCTGTATTTCACCTGCGGTTACCTGTGGGTTTTTCTTTGTATCCTGAGCAATCCTTTCGCCAGTTGTGGCTGCAATCTTTCTTGGTCTACCTGACCTTGGCTTGGTATTAAAAGAGCCCCTAATTTTCCACTTCTTAATAAGTAAACAAAATTATACTGACTGGCATATTCAAGGCTTTGGATATCTTTTTATATCCTTTTCCATGTTTGTAAAATTTCATTACCTTGTTATGCAGGTCTTTTGACTGTTCTTTTCTAGCACCTTATGGCTCATTGTATAGCCTGCTTAGTGCATCCATGTGAGAGCTAACAAACTCATTGACTATTTATACACATACACTAATTGTGATTTAAAAAGCCACAAATGTGGAAAAATAACCTTTAATTGACATTTTTGTGTGCCACCTTCTGTGTCTGTACCAAGGCCAAACATTCCAGGGTATGTAAACTTTTGATCAGGGCCATTTGAGTGATTCAGTTATAATTAGGATTTAAAAAGGATCCAAAAAACTATGTGATAATAAATTGCTTCATGTGATCGCTATCCTTAAATCAGTGACAGTTTTTTGGCATGATCAGTGATATTTTTTTCAATATTATTGCCAAAATTTCACAATTTCTGCAAGGATATGCAAACTTTTGAGCACAACTGTATATATATATATATATATATATATATATATATATATATATATATATACCGTATTTATCGTTGTATAACACACACAGGCGTATAACACACGCATTCATTTTAAGAGGGAAGTTTCAGGGGAAAAAAAATAAATTTTAAATAAGGAACTTTGAAGCAAAATAAGGGTCAGTGCCCATCTGCAGCCTCACCATTGCCGTCAATGCAGCCTCATCAGTGCACATCAATGCAGCCTCACAAGTGTCTCAATGCAGCAGGCTCACCATTTCCATCAATGCAGCAGTCTCACCATTGCTATCAATGCAGCAGTCTCAATTGCCATCAGTGCAGCCTGATCAATGCCCATCTGCAGACTAAAAGGGACGGGGGGGGGCAGGATGAGCGCCGACAGATTACATACAGTGAGAATCTCCTATGATAGACAGAACAGTGGTCCAATAGCGGCCTAGGAGACGGGACTTCCTATTACAGAGGCCGCCAAGTAAACAGGAGATTCTCACTGTATGTAATCTGACGGCGCTCGTCCCGCCCCCCTCCCTGTCCCCTTCGAGGCAGCTAAAATTGAAGTAGTGACGTATAGCACGCACACGATTTTTGCACACGATTTTCAGGGTGAAAAAGTGCGTGTTATATGCCAATAAATACAGTGTATATATATATATATATATATATATATATATATACACAGTATATATTTAAAACGTATATATGTATACATACTATATACTTTTTTATCTGCACTTATTATTTCAGTTTTTTTCCGAATTGCAGTGGTGGCCTTGTACTTTAAAAACATTAGATAAAATTGGTAAAATGCATCAACTGCTTTAGTCGATTTGTGGATGACTTGTTTTAATTAAATCTCTAAGTACTGATTATATCTCCGCCTTTGTACTTCACATAACTTTTGTTAAATGTACCCAAATGTTTGTTTCCTTCTGTGTGTGTGCCGTGCTATTTCAGCCTGTGCTAGAAACAAGCGTTGAGAGGAGCCTTCACTTCTAATGTATATAGTTCTCAAACTCTAGTAACCTCTCTCTTTTATTTTCCCCTTCTGTGAATGAAGATTCAGAAGAAATAATATTTCTCCAGTGAGTCTCAACTGGGATTTCCCAGGAAAAATGACTGAAAAGTAAATTGAATAAAGAACATAGCCAGAAATCACTATGTATAAACACAGCTAAAACAACATTGTCCTATAAGTACTGTGTAAAATTTACAGCTTTGTGTGATTATAGGTTGTATGCTCCCATTTTTTATACCCCTTTCACACTGGGGCCGCAGCTGCATTAGCGCTAAAGCGCCACTCGTTTTAGCTTTTCGGACAATATTGGGGCACGTTTAACCACAAGGAAGGGGTTAAAACGCCCATGTTGCAGTGCTTCCGAAGCATTTTTCAGGCAGGGCGTTTTATATACAGAGCTCCCAAACCATCCCAAAGATGCTGCATTCAGGACTTTTCCTAAAGTCCAACAAGCGCACCACCACAGTGTGAAAAGACACACTGAAATCAATGAGAGGTGGTTTTCAGGCGTTATTTAGAGGCGATTACTAGCGCTATAACGCCTCAGTGTGAAAGGGGTCTAATGCCGCGTAAACACGGTCGGACTTTCAGACGGGAAATGTTTGATGTGAGCTTGTTGGCTGAAAATCCGAACGTGTGTATGCTTCATCGAACATTTGTTGTCAGACTTTCCGCCAACAAATGTTGGCTAGCAGGTTCTCAAATTTTCCGCCAACAAAACTTTGTTGTCGGATATTCCGATCGTGTGTACACAAGTCCGTCGCACAAAAGTTCACGCTCGGAATCAAGTACGAGCCGGAAGCGCTCGGTCTTGTAAAACTAGCGCTCGTAATGGAAATATCACGTACGTCTTGTACGTCACTACGTTCATAATTGTTGGCCAACATTTGTGTGACCGTGTGTATGCAAGACAAGTTGGAGCCAACACCCTTCAAACAAAAATCCACGGTTTTGTAGTCGGAAAGTCCGATCATGTGTACAGGGCATTAGTGTTACATAGCTCTGTGCAGTGCACATTCTACCTCCTAGACAGCAGGAAGCCAAGGGGGTGATCAGGAACAGACAGCCTGCACACTTGCAAGGATCCACTAGTGGTGTTCCCAGAACACTAGACTACCTGCTTTATGGTGATATTAAGCAATAGGTTTGCCTGGTCACTATAGATATGCCTAATTATAAAAAAATAAAAAAACACAATTTCAAGGATTATATTTATTGAATATTAGATCATTTGTCCTGTCTTCTCTCTTTGCTTTCTACATTGTTATTCCAGGTCAGTGACTCAGTAAGCATTGAAGCCAGATGTAGCCAAGAAGCTAGCATTCTTAAAACAAGGCCTACAATGGCTTCCTTTATATTTTTGTCAGTATGGGTTTGCCTAGAGCTGAAGTTCAGGTATGGCAGTTTTTACATACAGTAGTTACATTGGTCCACTTTGGACCAATGTAAGTATATACAGTATGTTCCATACCTGTGGGATCCCCCTGGAAGCTGGAAATCACTGTAGTAGGCACCACTACATCAGTAATGTCCACTAGCTTCCAGATTCCATGCTGAGTGATTGCCCTGCTCCATTGTGAACACAGGACGTCACCCGCTCGGCACAGCAGCCATTCAGGGAACACATTGAATATTTTCTCAATAAATGCAGATGTAGCACCCTGGTTGTGAGCATGGTTGCTAAAAATTTAGTTTGCTAGGTGGTAACTAGCCTGGCTAGTTGTTAGGGGGGATTCCCTGACTTTTCCCTAACTCTGGATTTGACGCGCCTCTCTCTTCTGTCACTAGGTGGCACTGTTGCCTGTGGCATTAGAATGATAAGTGCATAGTGAATCCAGACTAGGGGTGGATGGATTGTCTCAGCCAATTGGCAGGGGATTCTTTAGTCCCTTGGCTTGCTGGGAGAGCCTATTTAGGAGTCAGGTGATTGGGGTTCTGTGCCACCTGGACGGTTGTCTGGGTGGACGTGTGTTACAAGGCTCCAGGTTGCTAGGCCAGAAGCCTGAGGCCTGTCCCGGGAGCACCTGGCTGCTAGGTTGTCTGAGGTCTATCCAGGTTTGAGAGAAGCAACACGGGTTGGGGCATTTGGCAGGAAGCCTAACCAAGTTGCAGAGGTTCCACTGGATGGGGAACTGCATCGTTGCTAGCGGTGAGGGAGAAGCAGTTGCCACATGGGACAACCATTCCTGTTCCCAGAGGCAAGTGAGGATCAAGGTCAGGGATCAAGGTCAAAGGAGACACAGTCGCCATTAAGAGACAACAACACCAGTTATCAGAGGCCAGTTACAGAAGGCTGAAGAAGTACCAGAGCAGCCTTATTCACTAGCCAAGGACGGGAAAAAGTGGGAAAGCTTCAGCAGAGTGTCAAGCCAGGGACCCAGCAGGTTAGTGTGGATGAAGCTTGAGGATTGTACAGTGGGTTAGTTGCGTAAGAGCTCAAGGGATACAGTAATGTCTGGGATCTTGAAGTCTAGTGAGAGACCAGGAGCTCAGTGAGTGAAGATCTACAGTACAATATTGTGAGATGTGAGAGAAGATCTATAATGGGTTACTGTGAGTTACATGTACAGATCTCTATTGACTGTTAAAAGTTTAGTTGCCATAGGAGACAGCAGTTCTACAAATACAGTTGCTGCATCTAGCTTAAAGGCCCTCTGCCTGTATAGCTGTCTGCCTATTATTTTTGTCTCAGAGTCTGCCAATTACTATTGCATCTGCCTAAGGGTGTCCCGGCCCTAATCCCTCTCTTCCTCAGTTCTTGTTAAGAGACAATAAACCTCTTTTGTTCGCATTCAAAAAGTGACTGGCGCCCAATCATTCAACCTGCAATACACCAACAATGCCTAATAACCCACACTACAAGGAAGGATGTCAGCTCTCCCTGACTCTGGAGGTCAGGGATGCCACTACACCTGAAGATGACACAGATTGCTCACCGAGCGCTTACTGACACACCCTGGTATATTTCATATAATTTATTAGGTCAAGCATAGCCTATAAGGAGAAATGATTAGCAAACAGTTAGACAATAAGACAATAATGTTACTCTGAGAGATATGGTAAAACAGCTATAGTATTCAGACGTACAGTAATTACCAAAACTTAATTGCATTACCTAGCAACAGTATATAAATACAGTCCTTACTTGTTATAACAGTCCCAGTTTTATCCCACTGGCCAGTGATTGATGGAAAAAAAAGGAAAGCCATTGGCTGGCAAAGTTGGGGCCCTTGAAGAAAGCACAATAGTTCCCAGCAGATTAACTTGTACAATGTTAGTCTCTTTCCAGTTTTAGGATGCCCTCTTCTGGGTCTCTAGACACTTGCTCTGATTCAGTAAAAGCCCAGTTCAAGTCAGACAGGGATAGAAGTTGCTGTGATTTCTCTCTTTCAGTCCTGCCGAAACAATATATCTTTTCCTTCCTTATAAGTGGTGGGACAGTCAAGTCTCCGGCGGGGCATTTGTGCATATGTCTCAGCACTCTACACACTCAGTCCTTGTCCCTGTGGTAGCAAAAAGACAGAGTATCTCTATTATAGTACATGTTCAAGTAGCCAGTGTCTCTGTCCTTGCTCTCAGCAGCCCCACACACTGGCCCCCAGCTCACAGCAGTTTAGTCCAGATTAGCAAAGGTAGCCCCTGGGGCACAGGTTTCCAACACACAGCAACAAACAGGTGCAACACAGATCGCAGTACTCACTGTAGGTGGGTGCAGCACAGTCCCCTGTGCTCTCTGTCCATCTGCCACGTAGTTTCACCTCTCCAGTAGCAATGTCCTCTCTGTGCCAGCCTGTGTCCCTTTCACTGCAACCTTAAGATGCCCTCTGTAAGTTGCTCAGCCCAGGAAAAATGGTTGCAGCAACACATGGTCCCCCTTGCTTTATTGCATCAGCCAATTACCTCCAGGCTCAAATCAGACCCAGCCAAGTTGGCTGCCCCCTACACTGGAAACATTCCACAGATGAACGTTACAAAGTGGTCTCCCTAGAGATGGCTGCTGCACTTCTGCATTAATGATTACACTGCAATAGGATAATACAGCAACAACAATGGAGGAAGTTCCACACCAGTTATGAGCTACAGTCCAGGTTACACATACTTACATTGGTCCATGCCGAACCAATATAACTGTGTAAAAACTGCCATATACAGATCCTCCTGGAGACGTTTTTGCCCCAGTGCAGATGAAGGATGCCTACTTGCATGTTTCCGTCTTCCTAATGTATTAACCTATATTTGCTGTGGGCATGCATTACCAGTTTATTGCCCTTCCCTTTGGCCTGTCCACTACTCCTCGGGTCTTCAGGACTTTAGCAAGCAGCTAGCCCCTGTTTTTGCTCCCCTGCATTTTCAGAGCATATAATGAGGAAATTTATATTAATTTCCTGTCCAAGAGGCAAGAGGAAGAGCGTTAATGTCCCAAGCAAACACACATCAATAAAAACCTAACTGGGGTTTTAACCCCTCCCCCACTCTATCTTGAACAAAAGTTTTGGCTTGAGATACATTTTAAAATGCCTAAAAATATTATAAATTATTGGGATTGAAAAGATTCCACTTAAAATAGCAGGAGAAATGCTTAACCCCCTCCCTGCTGACAGTACGCATAAATGTGGCCTCACTGGACTGGGCTTTTTTCCGTGGGGCTGCATATCTGCGTATCTGTCTTTGTGCTGAGAGTATGCCACACAGTGCGCTCCTAGCACAGAGAACGGTGTCTCACCGCAGCCCAGGGTCCCATACTAAGGATCAGTACCTGGAACTCCCGGTTTTGGGTCACCTGATCGCTGTAGTAGCCTCTGACGGGCTATCACAGTGATCAGTCACTGTAAAGCCAACCCCTGTGTTTTCTCTCTCTGATTGGAGAGAAAAGATACATTGTATCACTCTCTCTGTCTCCTGTGTGTAAAAAAAAAAAAAAAATTAAACAAATAAATAAAATTAAAAAAATGAAGAAAAAATACCTAGATCAAGGTTTAGTGTTTGGGTCAAGTAAGGGTCAAAGGTCATGATCAGTATATTTTTGGCAGGCTTTTTTTTTTTTAAAAAAGCATTGTTTAACCCTTTCATGACAAAGCCTATTTTTGAAATTTGGTGTTTACAAGTTAAAATCCGTATTTTTTGCTAGAAAATTACTTAGAGTTCCCAAACATTATATACCGGTATATATATTTTAGCAGAGAATCTAGAGAATAAAATGGAGATTGTTGCAATAGTTTATATTTGTGCAGCAGTGTTTTAAACGCAAATTTTTGGAAAAGGGACACTTTCATGAATTTTAAAAAATCCAAACAGTAAAGTTACCCCAATTTTTTGTATAATGTGAAAGATGATGTTACGCCAAGTAAATAGATACCAAACATGTCACCCTTTATAATTGCACGCACTCGTGGAATGGCGACAAACTACGGTACCTATGAATTTCCATAGGTGACGCTTTAAATTTTTTTTTTACGGTTACCAGGTTTGAGTTATAGAGGAGGTCTAGGGCTAGAATTATTGCTCTCGCTCTGACGATCGCGCCGATACCTCACATGAGTGATTTGAACACCGTTTACATATGCGGGCGCGACTTCCGTATGCGTTTTCTTCGCTGCACGAGCTCGCGGGGACGGGGGCACTTTAAAAAAAAAATTTTATTATTTATTTTATTTATTTTTTTACTTTATAAATTGTGTTTAAAAATTTTTTTATTTTTTTTTACTTTTATTGCTGTCACAAGGAATGTAAACATCCCTTGTGATAGTAATAGGTGGTGACAGGTACTCTTTATGGAGGGATGGGGGGGTCTAAAAGACCCCCCATCCCTCCTTTACACTTCACAGTAAAACGGCAATTCTGAATACTGTATTTTTTTTTTTAAACCGGTGCCATTGGCAACCGAGTAAACGGGAAGTGACGTCATGACGTCGCTTCCGCGTTTACATTGAGAAGGCTGGAACGAAGCCGCCCACAGCTTCGTTCCAGCCCGCCCCCAGCCGCCGGAGACAGCTGATTGGACACTGGGCCTCCCGATCGCACGGGATGCCCGGTAAGAGCGGCGGGAGGCGGCGGGAGGGGGGTTGTCCCCTCCCGCTCCTCCGGTATAACAGCCGAGCGGCTTTTAGCCGCATCGGTTGTTATACTCGGGTAGCCAATCGCCCGCTGAAAACAACGGTACCGGGATGATGCCTGCAGCTGCGGGCATCATCCCAGTATAACCCCGGAAAGCCGAGTACGCATATCTGCGTACGGTCGGCGGGAAGGGGTTAAATTAGTATCAGTGTCAGTGTGTTTTAGGTAGTAAAAAAAAAGCAAAATGCACACTATTGTTTCTGGGCTGTACTACGGGTACAAACAACAATTAACATACACATATGTGATATCACTGCGATCGTCAGGAGAAGGAGAATTGATTTTGGGTTGTTCTTTAGTGGTAGGTTATGATGCCCGCAAGAAATATACAGCTAAATTTGAATTTTTCACTATTTTGGGCCAGTTTTCCTTTGATAAAAAAAAAAAAAATCGAGAGATATCCATTACCATTTACCACAAAATGAAATTTGTCCTGAAAAAACAAGGTATAATCCACCTGGATGCACAAAGTAGTTGTGATGACATATTTGGTTTTACTACCACATAGTTGCAAAATTGTGCTTAGGCATTAAAGTATAAGTCCACGCAAAAATTAACAAATGCTGGCCATACACGGTTTGAAAAAGCATTCAATACTCTTGATCGTTCGACTTTCGAAACGTTAGTGGGCAAATTTCGATTCTCGAAATGCACATTTTATGCTAAAAAAGCTACGCGACTTGTTGGATTTTTGGTGCCTAAACAAATTATTTTTTAGAAACGTTAGTAGTGGAATCGATCGAAAACAGTTCAAACAAATCGACAGCGCATGTGCATGTTAAAGTTGAACTCATTGTTGATACAATGATGGCGTTATCCCATGCACGTTCAACAGATTTTCTACATTCCGAACGTTTTTGATGAACGATTTTCTATCCATGTATGGCCAGCATTACTCTAAACCTGCTCTCTGACACATTCTAAACCTAATCTTTCTAACCCTGTAAAACAAAAATCGCCTTACTTACTTACTTACCTACTCCGCAGCCGATCTGGTCTGGTTTCCAGCGGCGGAAGCTGTGTGAAGAAGAGGACTGACAACGGCTGCGAAATGCCTCGGAAGTGACATACTATGACATACTATGGGGCTACCATTGTCAGCTGCTTCTCCTGCACTCTCCTCCACACTGAAGCCCCTCTGACAGGTAATGCTGAGTCCGGACCGGATCGGCTGCTGAATAGGTAATTATAGCCATTTTTGCTTTACAGGGTTAGATAGATTAGGTTTGGGATGTGGCAGAGAGCAGGTTTAGCATTAGTTAGGTTAGGCGGGAAGGGGTTAAACAAGTTGATAAAGTCTCATATTATCTTATCTTATCATATTACTTCCTGACACTGCAGCTCCAGAATGAGTATGATGCTCTGCCATTCACACTATTGCTCTATAGTGAGCTGTTACCACAATATAATGTAGGTAACAGTAGATGCGCATTTCTATTTCTAGCTTCACTTGTACTGCTAGCTCTATGTGTGTAAAATAAGGCTACTTTCACACTGGGGCGGTGGTGCGTTAGCGGTAAAGCGACGCTAGTTTTAGTGGCGCTTTACCGTCGTTTTACCTGCGCTTTTCGGCCACTAGCGGGGCACTTTTAACCCCCGCTAGAGACCAAATAAAGGGTTAATAGCGTTCCCATGTGCTTTGCAGGCGCTTCGGCAGCGCTGCACATTCATTTCAATAGGCAGGGCGTATACACCGCTCCCGCACCGCCCCAAAGATGCTGCTTGCAGGACTTTTTTTTCCCATCCCGCAGTGCCCCATTGTGAAAGCACTCAGACTTTCACACTGGGGAGGCATGAGAGGCGCTTTTCAGACGCTATTTTTAGCGCTAAAGCGCCTGAAAAGTGCCTCAGTGTGAAAGGGGTCTAATGACTTGGCAACATATGCTCAGCTGCTATGACATGACAGAACTCTGGGCAGTGCTGGTGTATATAGAGTGCTGTGGGACTATTGGGTATAGAAGGTTTTAGGCTAGGTTTACATCTGTGCAGGAGGGTAATGTGTAAACATGTGCACAACAAAAAAATTTGTTTTGTTTCGTTTCGTTACTTTACATTTTCGTTGATTCGTAACGATTCGTAATAGACATGAGTTTTCCTTGTCAAAAGAAGTTTATTGAGTATACAATATTATAAAGATACATACAGTAAGTTTACAAGGATCTATAAAGTAAGCTCATTGTTTTACAGTAGGGTTTATATAGGTAAATATCATGAAATTTCAAATATTAAACATTGGGTTCACGTAAACCTAAATTAAAGATATATATAATTTCCTTAGTTACTTTTGTAGGTATTTAAATGATTTATACCTACTATACATATTGTTTACAAGTAGAGTGTATATAGGTCAAATAAATTCTGATAATGAGCTTTAATCGTAAGGTGGAGAAAAGGAAAGAGAAAGAAGAAAAAGGGTTGAAAGGTAGAGGTATGGTCCACAAGGTTGTCCCGCTCGTCAGTTTATTATTCTTTTTAGTTCTCTTTGAAGCCTTAGAATGGGTGTCTCTGTAAGTCATTTAATCTGTTACCATGGCAACAGGACAGAGTCATTGAAGTTTGACAGGAACTGTTGTTTATAGACATGAGTTTTCATTCTTGGACTCGTACGTATTTTCGTAACAGATATATTTTCATTGATAGGAAATGATTCATAATTCTGTTAGTCTAATGATTCGTAATTTCGTAAGATGCAAGGTTTCATATTCGGCTCGTTTGTATTTTTGGAACAGTTATATGTTCTTTGATACAAAATGATTCGTAATTCCGTCTAATTTTCTTTGATTCGAAATTCGTAATTTTGTTTCGATAAAAATTTTCGTTTATTCGGTACACTACTCGTAATTTAGTAATTGTTACTTTTAAGAGATTACCTTTTTTGTTGATTCGTACTTTCGTAGGAAATAAAGAATAATAATTGTCATGACTTCAGCCTATAAGGAAAAATAATATCTTCTGGACTTGCAATGCCAACATTGTCCACTAGATGCCACTCTAACAAAAGACTATTGATGGGCAGTGTTCTATGATTAATACACATTTCCTGTCATATCACTGGGAACTAGCTCCACTTCCTACTGCAAGTCTCTTTCATCTCCTGCATTGGGACAGACCGCATGGGAGCCAGCTAAGCCTGCACCACGCGTTTCAGAGGAAAATCTTGGTCCTTCTAAGGCAGCATCGCTGGTATGTTAAAAGATTGTTTACCTGTATACCTAGTGGACATTTGTTTATGTTCATGTAATTATTATATGTTCATTTATATGTTTATTTCTGTTTTCACTGCACGTGTACATCCTATTCTTATATGTCCACCACCTGTTCATTGTAATAAAGATCCAAAGTTACAGACAGTCTGGTTATTTTAGGATTGAAGGTTTAAGATGTATGTTGAGCTACATACACACCAGGGGCAAAAGTGTAGCGAGAACAGAACAATAATCCTATGCTTGCTTTTCTAATAAGTCCTTTACTTACTCCAGTCCACTCCCTCAGTCACGAGACCTGACTCCGTCTCCTCCTCAACTGAATCTAAAAAGATTCAGGAATGCAGTGTGACTCAGACACAAAAGGGATAAGCTGATTGGCTAAAGATATTAAGTAAGATACATCACTCACTAACACACTGCCCATTCGAAAGAACGATTCGAAAACACAAAATTACGAACATACATATTAAGATACACTTACACTTTCCATTCAAAAGAACGATTCGAGAACACAACAAACGAACAAACAAACGAAATTTCGAACAAACGAAGAAACTAAATTACGAACACGCGAATAAAAATACGAACATATGAGGTTATGAACAGACAAAGGATTGAAAATATGAAATGTAAATCATTCGTTATAGATGTAATTTTCTTTCTTTTACTGTTTCGGAGTTTCGTATTTTAGTAAGTTTGTCTGTTTGTAAGTTCGTATTTTTGCATGTTTGTTATTTTGCTTATTTGTAATTTTCCTATTTTGTAACTTTCGTATTTTGGTTCTTTCAGCTATTCGGATGTTCGAATTGATCCGAATGTATGAATACTAACAAATTTGTATGAAAATCTATTACTTTACGAACCGAATCGCACATGTCTAGTAATGCGTGCATAATTGAGCATGTCCCAGACCCACAGAGAGAGGTGCTGCACTTTAGCAGCTGTGTGGTGGTGCCAATAAGTCTGCTGCATGTGGTGCGATTAAAAAAAAAAAAAGGGTCAGAGATTTTTTTTTTCCATGTCCCTTGAAATAAATGAGCTACCTTCACGCAGGACGCAGACCTGCACAGATGTGAACAGATTTTACAAATTTAAATTTCACCTGCTCCCTACCCAGCAATATGTCACCCATGAAACCTCAGAGTCACTTGTCAGAATCTTCTGGCCAGGCCCACTCATGTGCTGTATACTCTCCATTTATTCCTATGAAGAGTTTATATTATGCTGAACCGTGAAGTACAAACTCTCCATGGGACTGACTTGGGAGCATAAAGCACAGAGGCCAACTCAAGAGATTTGGACAAGCTACTCTGTGGTTTCATGGGTGATATATTGCTGAATCGGGTGCATTGGACTTGGAGAGAGTGCTGGGATCAGGCTAACTACCTGTACAACATACAGTATGTTTGGCACAATTACACTCAAATACAAGCATAGGAGATTCAGAGCTCTGCTATACTAAGGTACAGTACTAAGACATTTATTCCAACTCTGAGAATATATTGCCCCCTGTTGGTGAACGTTCACAGTTACATATCAGTTTTGCATTAAGGATGAATGACTTTATCTGTCTGCTATATCTAGTCTAGCTCGTGCAACCATGAAACTTGTATTCTGCTAAAGCATTCAGGTAAAATGTAAGCATTATGCTGTAAGAGAAAAATGATAGAATAGTATGCATTGATCTTTTTTTATATAGTATGTAGAATTTAAATGAAAATGAATTGTATTATCAGTAACATAATCTGATTATTGATGTGACCCAACATTTTTACTAGTTTGCTCCTCCATTCTTCTGTTATTGTATTTAGTAAAGAGATTCATAGATTAGCCACTAGAGAGAACTGTTAGTGATTCGGTGCAGTTACTCTTAACAAATATTGATATACAGTGCCTTGAAAAAGTATTCATACCCTTTGAAATTCTCCAAATTTTGCCATGGTACGACCGAAAAACGTAAAAGTATTTTATTGGGATTTTATGTGATAGACCAACACGAAGTGGCACATAATTGTGAAGTGGAAGGAAAATGATAAATGGTTTTCAATTTTTTTACAAATAAATATATGAAAAGTGTGGCGTGCATTTGTATTCAGCCCCCCTGAGTCAATACTTTGTAGAATCACCTTTCTCTGCAATTACAGCTGCAAGTCTTTTTGGGTTTGTCTCTACCAGCTTTGCACATCTAGAGAGGGACATTTTTGCCCATTCTTCTTTGCAAAGTAGCTCAAGCTCTGTTAGATTGGATGGAGAGCGTCTGTGAACAGCAATTATCAAGTCTTGTCACAGATTCTCAATTGGATTTAGGTCTGGACTTTGACTGGGGAATTCTAACACATGAATATGCTTTGATCTAAACCATTCCATTATAGCTCTGGCTGTATGTTTAGGGTTGTTGTCCTGCTGGAAGGTGAACCTCCGCCCCAGTCTCAAGTCTTTTGCAAACTCTAATGCTGCGTACACACGATCGGACATTCCGGCAACAAATGTTCGATAGGAACTTGTTGTCAGAAATTCCGACCGTGTGTAGGCTCCTTCGGACATTTTTTGTCGGAATTTCCGACAACAAAAATTTGAGAGCTGCTTCTCAAATTTTCCGACAACAAAATCCGTTGTCGGAAATTCCGATCGTGTGTAGACAATTCTGACGCACCAAATTCCATGCATGCTCTGAATCAAGTACGAGACGGAAGCGCTTGGTCTTCTAAGGCCCCTTTCACACTGGGGCAGTTTGCAGGCATTATTGCGCTAAAAATACCGCCTGCAAACCGCCCCAAAACAGCCTCCGCTGTTTGTTCAGTGTGAAAGCCCGAGGGCTTTCACACTGAAGCGGTGCGCTGGCAGGAGAAGAAAAAATCTCCTGCGAGCCGCTTCTTTGGAGCGGTGAAGGAGCGGTGTATTCACCGCTCCTAAACCGCTCCTGCCCATTGAAATCAATGGGACAGCGTGGCTATAAAGCCGCGCTGTACGAGTGGTTTTAACCCTTTTTCGTTCGCCAGCAGGGGTTAAAACCGCACCGCTAGCGGCCGAATACCGCAGTAAAACAGCGCTAAAAATAGCGCTGTTTTACCGCCGACGCCCCCTACCGCCCCAGTGTGAAAGGGGCCTAAAACTAGCGTTCGTAATGGAGATAGCACATTCGTCACGCTGCAAATTTAATAATCTTTCAATGCAGAGCATTCTCTTCTTCTTTATAATGCTAGAAAAATTAAGTTGTTTTGCTGCTGATATTCACACAGAGTTCTCACAAACTGATTTCTTTATTATTTCTGGTGCTCTCCTGAATAATATTTTTTTTTCATTAGATCTCCATAATAATGTTTAGAATTTACTTTTATCGTGATCTTTTTTTCTTTTTTTTTTTTTATGAAGATCTCCATTTTTTTTTCTTTTTTATAATGATCCACTTTTTTTTTTTTTTTATGAAGATCTTCTTTTTTTTATAGTGATCTCCATAATATTTTTTTTAGTTTTGTGTGTTAAGTTACCACAACACCATTATGATCTTGTATTTTTTAACCTCAAGGAGGTTGGTTGGTGTTGGTGTCCCTTGTTAATTTGACATTGTATTTTGGAAATCTACCTGCCAACTCACAAACAAACTGTCTTTTTTTAATTCAAACACATAGCCAATGATTTGTGCAAAAAAAACATACATTTATTAAGGGGTCATAACCAAATAAAGAGGAAGGCAACGCTGGATAAACTGGTGAAATTAGCGAAGCCTTTGTACCCCAGGCACACATCAACTATTTGACATGCAAAATTGGTAGCCCGAGGAGTCCATTTAATAGGGAGCACTAACCGGTCCAGGACTCCGAGAGATCAGGAACAGCAGCAGATGACATATATGTCCCCAGGCTGTGGTCATACTACAGCCTGCGTCTTTTTTTTTTTCTTTTTTATAATGATCCACTTTTTTTTTTTTTTTATGAAGATCTTCTTTTTTTTATAGTGATCTCCATAATATTTTTTTTAGTTTTGTGTGTTAAGTTACCACAACACCATTATGATCTTGTATTTTTTAACCTCAAGGAGGTTGGTTGGTGTTGGTGTCCCTTGTTAATTTGACATTGTATTTTGGAAATCTACCTGCCAACTCACAAACAAACTGTCTTTTTTTAATTCAAACACATAGCCAATGATTTGTGCAAAAAAAACATACATTTATTAAGGGGTCATAACCAAATAAAGAGGAAGGCAACACTGGATAAACTGGTGAAATTAGCGAAGCCTTTGTACCCCAGGCACACATCAACTATTTGACATGCAAAATTGGTAGCCCGAGGAGTCCATTTAATAGGGAGCACTAACCGGTCCAGGACTCCCAGAGATCAGGAACAGCAGCAGATGACATATATGTCCCCAGGCTGTGGTCATACTACAGCCTGCGTCTTTTGCCAGACCAGACTGAACCCAGCCCATCACTTTTTTGTCTTACTTCCATGCTTGCACTGTTTACTTTTCTTTTCTGTTGTACAGTTTAAAATGGCAACTTTCAGGTTCGTGGGCACAGTAATCGTTTATAGTAAACATCGTTTGTTCGCTCACTAATACAATGTTTTTGGCAGATGCAGGTTAACTACATTTGGTCATGCCTATTTGTATTCAAAGAAGTTTAGTACATTGTTGTCTAGATGGGTTTGTAACTAGAATGAAATGCAAACTTGATTCAGTGAAAGGAGAGGACACTCAGCAGCTGTTTACGCATCTGGACGCAGGAACACTAGTGTGGGACACCATAACAAACTTTTTAGGGTGTCCCACACAGGTGCTCCAGTGGATACTAGGGGTCTCTACATGTGTGATACTTTACCCAAAAAGTTAAGTATTCCAGCTTTAAGAAAGGGGAAAAAATCATGTATTCAGCTTGGAACTCTGCCAAAACAGACAATTGTACGACACTTCCAAGCAATGTTTTATATTCCTATTTCTGCCCTCAAATATCTGTGTGCTAAGTATACCTTTTTTTATTCACATAGGGGAGAAAAGAATTGGGACATCAGAGGACACCAGGGACCCCCAACCTCCTAAAGAAGGGGAAATCCCCACACCACAACCAAAGGATGTGGAGGAAGGGGAGGTTTATGAATTGGGCAAAATAGTGACCACAACAGGTGAGTGTCTGAGACCACAGCTTCAGGTAATAGATGTATGCATGCATATTTAAAATACATGGTGTGTTTTTTTTTTTTTAGGTGATGTGGATGTTGTGGAAGAAGAAACACATTTCACAAGTGCAAGTGCACACGTCCTCATTGGGGAGATCATGGTGTGCAAAAGGGATTTACAGAAGATCAAGGAAGACATCAATGGTGTTGAAAAAAGACTCAAAAACATCATTGATGTTTTAGGCAGAAAATAAAGCACACCAAAATTTAAAAAAATTATTTTATTTTTCTGAATTTTTCTCAAAATTATGAAAGCCAATTTTTGAAGATGCACACAGTGAGTCAACATGTGCTATCTGCCATCACGGGATATCAATGTATGCGTTTTGTGGGTGCAACCCCTTCCTCGAAACTCAAGTAGCTGAGAGGAAGGGTTGTACCCCCAAAACATGTCCATTGATACCCCATGATGGGAGCTAGCACATGTTGACCTTAGGCATGGGATCAGGAGGAAAATCAACATTTTGACTCTTGATTTTGTGCATCTTCAAAATTTGTCTTTCACAGGGGTGACATCACCCCATCTGATAAAGGCAATATCAGCACAATTTGGACATACTAATGTCTGATATTGCCTTCAATTTATCAAAGTTGAACTTTGTAAGTTCCTAAGTTGTGTATTGTTTTATGGGTTTTAAAAACATGCCTGTTTACCACAAAAAAGGATATTTCTAATGTCTAAAAAAAAAAAAAATCTTCTATAAATATGTTGGTTTGTTCCAAAACCTTTTCTAAACGCACATGTGAATGTGCACAGAGTAAAAATTTTTATACTCAACAATGTGTGGCTTCTTCTTTCAATGCTCAATAGCCGTTTTTGGAGTAAGTTGGTGTTTATAGAGACAATGGGGGTATTATACTAAAGGAAAATCTACTTTGCACTACAAGTTTAGTGCAGTTTCAAGGGCACTTTTGCAGTGCACTTGTAGTGCAAAGTGGATTTTCCTTTAGTAAATAACACCCACAGTGATTTATAATTTGCAACAATCAGGTCATTTTCGTCACTCCAAAAAAAAAAATCATGGTGCTCAAAATGATGAATATTTTTATCCTTAATGCATTACATACATTAACAACAAAAACAAGGTGTGTGTGTGTAGCAGACCCACAACATAATAGTTAGCTGAAGAAGAGATTGCCACCTCATGTATCAAATAAATTACGTTTGCACTATTGAAGAAAATGGCCAAATAAATAAGCACAACCTAGGAGACAGCTAAAAGAAACACAAGCAGTAAATCAAAATACAAATTTATTTAAAAAAAGTTTGTTAAACATTTTCTGGCATATTAATGGCCCCCTTACCCGCAAAGTACTCCATATATTTTAGACGGACCTCACGGGTGCTTTGGGGGGGCAAGCCAGGACGGGAAGCTTCAAGCGCCGTCAGGGTTTGGTCTTGAAATCCGGCCTCAGGCCCAACTGAGGCCACATAATTCATTGAATTTCTCCTTAAATAGTTGTGGAGAATTCAGCATGCAAGGATTATATGGTTAAGTTTATATTCCGCTATGTTGATTGGCGTAAGGAATAGGCGGAATCAGCTGGCCATTATCCTGAAAGCATTCTCCACCACTCTTCTGGCTCTGGCCAGCCGGTAGTTAAAAACCCTCTGGTCCGGGGTGAGGGTCCTCATGGGGTACGGCCGCGTCAGGGGATCACCCAGCCCAAACGCTTCATCAGAGACAAAGACGAACGGCAGACCAGCCACGTTGTCTTCCGGAGGTAGCAATCCCAAGTCACCACTCTGGAGCCGTCTGTAGAACTAAGTCTGGGCGATGACTCCACCATCTGACATCCGGCCATTCTTCCCCACGTCCACATAGAGAAACTCATATGTCGCCGACACCACCGCCAACATCACAATACTAATAAACCCCTTATAGTTGTAATAGTATGACTCCGAATTGGGGGTGGGACTATGTGGACGTGTTTCCCATCATTTGCCCCTCCGCAGTTGGGAAAGTCCCACCGCTGGGCAAATTGGGAAGCCACAGTCTGCCATTCCTGTGGCGTTGAAGGAAACTGTGGAGTGAAACAAGAATAATAAAAATTAGTACTTTTGCACATAACATTGCAAGCAGATTAGACACAAACATTCTTGGCCAACATCAGTATAACATTTATTTGAAGGAGTATTTAAAAAAAAATTAAGGTCCGCTTATCAGATTCCTCACCCCCTCTGATGGCCCACTGTAAAAAATTTAGGGGGGGAGATGTTTTGGACAGGTAACCCTCTCCACTTCATTGAGAGCTGAATGCATAAATAATGTGTGTTACTTTGGCCAGTCCCTCCTTACTTACACTATTGGCAGCCCACTGTACAAACTGAAGCCCATTTTTACATTCTGCAATTACCTTTCAAGATAATAGGAGAACAAAACTTTAAACAGTACCATTAGAAAGTATGCAGGCAGGCCCTTTTACTACATGCTTTGGTGAATTCATCCATAAATATGAACACAAAAGAGGTAGGTATAGTGTGTATGGGTTTGGCAAAGTCAGCAGAGGATTGGTATCGGTTCACTTAGCAGTTGAGGGGGGGGGGGTTCCAAATGATTTTGTGACCCCCCAAAAAGCCTCTGGCACTCTGCCTGAATTTAAGAACACAAATAACATGGACATATTTTAGGGGGTATTTAGGGTAAAGCACTACTATGGAGCTGACAAAATACATTGTTTAATGACTAGGCTAGGTGTGTATGAGCCCAGGATAGCATGCTGGGGAGGTTAGTGAAGGCAAATATGCATGAAGGACACAGAGGACTTCCAGCATGCATGAGGACAAAGAGGACATTCACAGCATATTACAATCATGGTAATTATGGAATGATGAAAGAAATACAATACATTAGCAAACATTAAATACATATAATGCTATGTTAAAGGAGAAATCTTACCTAAATTTAGTCCTTCTGCAGGACCTGTATGATGGCAGAACAGGTCTCTGGAATAATGAGAGCTTGGGGGGAGATGCCTGTCGAGAACTTGATGTCCTACAGACTTCTCCCCGTCGCCAAGTACCACAACGTAGCGACGAGCCTCTGTTCGGGAGTGATGGCTTGCCGCATGCAGGTGTCCTGCCTTGTATTATAAGGGGACAGCAAAGCCAACAAACGGTAAAAAATGGTGTCCGTCATCCGGAGATAATTCCTGAAATCATAAGGATTATTCTCAAGGATCTCCCGCAACAAAGGCATGTGCGAGAATTGGTCATGCTGGAGCAACCAATTCTTTGTCCATGAACTCCTCCCCGCCCTGTTCATGGACTGGACTTGGGTCAAAGTAAGAACCCCAACACCAAGCTCCTGCACAGCAAGGAACTCTACGATGAGTACGTACCCGCAACATGGCTAGAAAATGGTCGGCTGGTCAGAACAAACTAACAGGATGCACTGAAAATCAGAAAGGACTGAGAAGAGCGAGCTGAAAATCAGAAACGAGCGGACAAGAATGCACTGAAGATCAAATACGTAATATAAAAATATGCACTGAAAACCAGATACGAACTGACTACACGCACTGAAAACCAGATACGAACCCATAAGCACAAACTGAAGAGCAGTAACAATCTGAAAAGCACGAGGCTGAAAAGCACGAGGCTAAAAAGCGTGAATCGTCTATCACCAAACTTCTACTAACAAGAGATTAGCAGAAGGAGCCCAAAGGGTGGCGCACTGGCTATTGAACTTCCTCTTTATAGTGCCGTTGTACATGTTGTACATCAGTGCGTTCTTGATGATTGGAATTTCCAACATGTGTGACTGTGTGTATGCAAGACAAGTTTGAGCCAACATCCGTCGGAAATAAATCCCAGGATTTAGTTGTCGGAATGTCCGATCATGTGTACACGGCATAAGAGGTTTTCTTCTAATATTGTCCTGTATTTGGCTCCATCTATCTTCCCATCAACTCTGACCAGATTCCCTGTCCCTGCTGAAGAAAAGCATCCCCACAACATGATGCTGCCACCACATTGTTTCACCGCGGGAATGGTGTGTTCAGGGTGATGTGCAGTGTTTGTTTTCCACTACACATAGTGTTTTGCTTTTAGGCCAAAAAGTTCAATTTTGATCTCATCTGACCAGAGCACCTTTCTCCACATGTTTGATGAGTCCCCCACATGGCTTCTCGCAAACTGCAAACGGGACTTCTTATGGCTTTCTTTCAACAATGGCTTTCTTCTTGCCACTCTTTCATAAAGGCCAGATTTGAGGAGTGCACGACTAATAGTTATCCTGTGGACAGATTCTCCGACCTGAGCTGTGGATCTCTGCAGCTCCTCCAGAGTTACCATGGACCTCTTGGCTGCTTCTCTGATTAATGCTTTCCTTGCCCAGCCTGTCAGTTTAGGTGGACGGCCATGTCTTGGTAGGTTTGCAGTTGTGCCATACTATTTCCATTTATGGATGATGGATTGAACAGTGCTCCGTGAGATGTTCAAAGCTTCTTGGGATATTTTTTTATAGCCTAACCCTGCTTTAAACTTCTCCACAACTTTATCCCTGACCTGTCTGGTGTGTTCCTTGACCTTCATGATGCTGTTTGTTCACTACATTTCTCTAACAAACCTCTGAGGACTTCACAGAACAGCTGTATTTATACTGAGATTAAATTACACACAGGTGCACTCTATTTACTAATAAGGTGACTTCTGATGGCAGTTGGTTCCACTAGATCTTACTTAGGGGTATCAAAGTAAAGGGGGCTGAATATAAATGCATGGCACACGTTTTAGATATTTGTAAAAAAATGTTAAAAGCCATTTATCATTTTCCTTCCAATTCACAATTATGTGCTACTTTGTGTTGGTCTATCACATAAAATCCTAATAAAATATATTTACATTTTTTGTTGTAACATGACAAAATGTGGAAAATGTCAAGGGGTGTGAATACTTTTTTAAGGCTCTGTAAAATATCAGCCACACAGGCAAGTGCATTGTTTTAAATACTTGCCTGCCTACTTTTTTTGCCAGAAAATGACTTAGAACTTCCAAACATTATATTTATATTTTTTAGCAGAGGCCCAATAAAATAAAATGATGGGTGTTGCAATGTTTTATGTCAAACAGTGTTTGTGCAGCCATTTTTCAAATGCAATTTTTTGGGAAAAATACACTTTCATGAATTTAATTGCACACAAACATAATATAATATCCATTTTTTTGGTAAAATATAAAAGATGATGATGATGATGAGTAAATAGATACCTAACATGTCACATGGTAAAATTGCATCCGCCTGTGGAATGGTGCCAAACTACAGTACTAAAAATTCTGCATAGGCTATGATTTAAACGCCTTTATAGGTTACCAGTTTAGGGATACACAGGAGGTCTGGAACTTGAATTATTGCTTTCACGCTTACGTTTGTGATGATACCTAACAAGTGTGGTCACCGTTTACATATGTGCGCAAGACTAATGTATAAGTTTGCATTTGCGCGTAAACACGGGGGGGGGGGGGGACATTGGGCGCTCTACATTTTTTTTTTTATTATTATTTACGTTATCAAAAACTTTCTTTTTACACTGTCTTTTAAGAAAAAAAAAATTGTATTAACTTTATTGCTGTTACAAGAGATAAACAACATCCTTTGTGACATCATGGGCCATGACAGGCTCTCTTAATGGAGAGAACTGATGTCTGTTAGACCCCACATCTCTCCTCTGGCCTCCCATGCAGCGAATCAGACACAGATCGGTCTGATCAGCTGCTAACAACCTGGTAAACAAAAAGCCGAAACCGGAAGTGGTGACATCCTTGTTGCTTCCGTTTTCCGGGGTCACAGAGAGAACAACGTTAAAGTGGTTAAAAGTGGTCAGCTGACCAATTAATATGGCCCAAATGAATTGACGTGCACTTAAAATTTGTAGTATGTACAACTAAAACATTTTCTTAGTTTTGGCTAAAGTAGGATGTCATGTTTTTTTTTTTTTTAATTATGTAGCGCTGGTAGATTTGCAATCTACTGCATGTTAGGTAAATTTAGTAACTTGTTCGTTAGGAAGGTTAAGTTTGCCTCTGTTCCAGCTTGGCTGACCGGTGGGTGTCGCTGTTATCACTGGTTAGTGTTGGAAAGGCAACGTGTTGAAGCGTATGGATGCTCTTCTGTCCCGGAGACAACTCGGTGGAGGCGGTCCTCCGAGTTACATTCTGGGCGAGGGTATTTATGGGACAGGCGCCATATTTTGGGGTTCGTTTTACAGCCACCTGCTGGCCCTCCTGGCCGACAGGTATGCGTTAAGGAGCTACCTCGTGGTCCTCCGTTCCGGAGGCCCACGATACTACGGCGCAGGGGTGGGTCCAGAGGCTTGTGCAGAGGCATTTTGTGTTTGTCTGCTAGGTGTATCACATTTACCAGTCGTCGTGTGGCGTCCGCCGTCTGTCTCCCTCTAGTAAACCTAGATTGATCTACATCTACAACAGTTGGCAGTGCCTCCACCAGTCTATTGGCGAGTAGTTTTGCATAGATCTTGATGTCCTTGTTTAGCAACGATAAAATTCTGTAGGGTGTTGGGGTCTTTCCCTGGTTTCGGCAGGGCCACTAATATAGCTTTTAGCATTTCAGGAGGGAACGTGGAAGAGACAACAGCAGAACCAAAGACTTCGACCAAATGTGGTGCTAAGATGTCTTGAAAGGATTTGTAATACTCCCCAGTGAATCCGTCAGGGCCTGGGGATTTGTTAAGTAGGAGAGATTTTATAATTTGTTTCACCTCAGCCTCGGTGATAGGGGAATTCAGGTTTTGAAGATGTGTGTGTGAGATGGTGGGAAGATTACTTTTGTTTAAGAATTCTTCTATGATAACTGGTGTTGGTTGTTTAAGAGTAGTGTCATTTTTAAGATTGTACAGTGATCCATAATATTGATTGAAAGCGTCCACTATAGCTTGGGGGTGATGATGTTTGACATGTGTAGTGGGGTGAATGATATGTGGAATTTGGGTTTTGTACCTATGTCCTCTTATTCTACTAGCTAAAAGTATGCCTGCGCGGTTGCCGCTTGTATAATAGGACAGTTTAAGTCTTCTGGAGGCTTTTTTAAAAGCCTCCAGGAAGAGCAGTCTGAGTTCTGTACGGAGTTGTGTTAGTTGTGCTGTCAGTGATTGGGTTGGATTAGACATATTTTGTTTTTCAATGGTGTCAGTTTGTGAAATCAGTTGTGTGGCTTGCTGGTCTTTTCCTTTTCTCCCCCACCCACTGTTGTATTAGTATACCTCTAGCGAAAGGCTTATGGGCATTCCATACAATGAATGGTTCTGTGATCGAATTCTGATTATTTTCAAAAACTCTTTTATCAATAGTACTATATATGACCTGGTCGGAGCCGACTGGAAGATGCGAGGGTTAGCTTTCCATAAAAAGGCAGGGTTGTGGGTTGAGGAATCACCCACTGTCAGTGTTAGAGGGGCGTGGTCCGACCAGGTGATATTACCTATTTTGGCAGATTTACATTTGAGTAGTAACCTTTCGTCCACCAGAAATAAATCAATTCTACTATAGGACTTATGACTACTTGAAAAGAAAGAATAGTCTCTCTCGTTCGCGTTGAGGAATCTCCAAGCATCATGAAGTTCATAGGCTCTCAGCAATTGTTTGAGGGATGGTGGCTTCCGTTTGTGTTTAAAGGTAGAGTCCAGGTTTGGATCTGGGGTGATGTTAAAGTCACCACTCATCACCAATGTTCCTTTCTGGATTGATTTAACTTTCCTCTTAATTCTATGAAGGAATCTGGTTTGCCTAACATTAGGGGCGTAGATATTTACTACTGTGTATGTGTTAGAATTGATATCACAAACCATAATTATGTAGCGTCCTTGTGGGTCCGCGGTAATCTTATGGAGACGAAAAGCCACTGTGTCTCTTGTTGCTATTATCGCTCCTTTCTTTTTTTTTCTGCGTTGACTTGGTATACAAATGGGAACTTAGGGTGCGTGCACTTTGGGGGAGATTGGCTCTGGAAGTGTGTCTCTTAAACGCATAATACATAGCATTTGTGTTGTAATGCTTCCTTCCTTCATTTTTGTGGCACCCTGGGACTCCCAGGCTCTCCTTGGAGATTCTACAGTTCCAGACCTCCTGGGGTGGCCTGGCACTCCCCAATCTGCACCTTTATTACTTTGCTGCCCAACTGGTATATCTTCATTGGTGGCTTTTTCCGCAGATGAAAAATGTGGCTACTGCTGCTGAAGCTGCTGTTATATCGTCCTACGACGCTTTGGGTAACCTTATCTATAGACGGACAATTAATACTGCGCAAGGGATGGTAACCCTTAAGACCTCACTACAAATCTATAATCATTGTTTGAATATTCTTAACCACTTCAGCCCGGAAGATTTGGCTGCTCAATGACCAGGCCATTTTTTGCGATACGGCACTGCGTCGACTTAACTGACAATTGCGCGGTCGTGCGACACTGTGCCCAGACAAAATCGACGTCCTTTTTTTCCCCACAAATAGAGCTTTCTTTTGGTGGTATTTGATCATCTCTGCGGTTTTTATTTTTTGCGCTATAAACAAAATAAGAACGACAACTTTGAAAAAAACACAATATATTGTACTTTTTGCTATAATAAATATCCCCATTTAAAAAAAAAAAAAGCGAATTATTTCCTCAGTTTAGGCCGATATGTATTCTTCTACATGTTTTTGGTAATAAAAATCACAATAAGCGTATATTGATTTGTTTGCACAAAAGTTATAGCGTCTACAAAATAGGGGAAAGATTTATGGCATTTTTATTTATTTATTTTTTTTACTAGTTATGGCAGTGATCAGCAATTTTTATCGGGACTGCGACATTATGGTGGACATGTCAGACACCTTTGACACCTTTTTGGGACCATTGTCAATTATACAGTGATCAGTGCTATAAAAATGCACTGAAGTGTAAATGTCACTGGCAGGGAAGGAGTTAACACTAGGGGTAATCAAGGGGTTAACTGTGTTCCCTAGTGTGTGTTCTAACTGTAGGGGGATGGGAGTGACTGGAGGAAATGACAGATCGTGGTTTTTAGCTAGTAGGAACTCACAATCTGCCTCTCCTCTCCTCACAGAACGGGGATTTGTGTGTTTACACACACACACACGTCACTGTTCTGCCTCTTGTGCCCGTGATCGCGTGTGGCTGGCGGTCATCGCGACTGCCGGCTACGCGCATCGGCACCCCCGCAGTGCAGCAGGCGCACGCGTGCCTGCTATCCCGCTTAAAGGGACTGACGTGCAGCTACGGCAGTTCGCAGGATCATGCCGACCTGCCACAGTTTAATGACGGCAGCTGGTCGGCAAGCGGTTAATGAAACCACTCACATTTGCTCCCCCAATCAACCTTTGTGGTTTAACCCTTGTTTACCCCATTTTTTTCCTTATCAGATAGCTTACATTGGGCAGGTTGTGGCTTAAAGTATCTTCATTAGTTATATGAGCATGGAGTATTTAAAACATTTGTACAAATACAACGTGAGTTTCAGATACCTCCTATGTGGCACTTTGGTACCTACAGCTCCGCCAATGCGGCAGAGGCTCAACTGGGACAAAGGGAAGTGCAGCTATGTAACTTTAAGTTAGAATGCGCTCTTCTCTCACCTGACCATTCCAAACTTATTGACACATATTATGCCATGCTGTTAGATAAACCATCCCTCCAATTAGAGAAAGCTTATGACAAGTGGGTGGTGGACATACCTGATCTTAAATTCGATGACTGGAATGCAGTGTGTAGTTCATATCCAGATACTGTTATCACTGCTAGGGATAAATTAATATAGAAAAGGTATCTACAGCAAACATATTATACCCGAAAAGACTTGCAGTGAGTGGTGAGCTGGCTGATGACAATTTTAATAAAAGCGCTTTGTAGTTTGATTCCTGGAAGTGTGATTTCATTGGGGGCTTTTAATAAAGGAGTTAAACGGGAAGCACTATGTATCTGTGGCTTTGTTTCATGTAAACTATTTGGGAGATACCAGTATATTGGAAGTTGGAGATCGATTGGAATCTGTGGAGGAGTGGAGGAGGCTGTTCATCTGAGCCGGTCCTAGTAATTATTAGAAATGAATCTATTTTTATTTGCTTAAAGGGTAACTCCACTTTCGTGGGAAAAAAAAATAGCAAACAATAAATAAAAATATAGCATATACAATTGCGACACAACTCATATTGTAATTGCATGTTATTAAAAATTACCTTTCCTTTTAAATCTACAGCTCTGTAATTTTCTGTAAAATGCAACATGGCTACCTGGGATGTTCTGTACACAAAATGTGTACAGAACGCCCCCCAGAAACATAATTTCCTGCTTGTGTGATTGGCTCACTGATTTTCACAGAAGTCTGCACTAAGATACAAGATTCGATTTTTGGCATCCCCTGCAACAAAAATGTCATTTTTTGGTGAGATACTCCCAATAGGAAACCACATCATAATGATTTTCCTTATTAGAACATTTCATGTGCAGCCACTGGTTGATACCATATTTATCGGCGTATAACACGCACCGGCGTATAACACGCACCCCAATTTAGGAGGGAATTTTAAGGAAAAAAAACTTTTAGGAGGGAAGTTGAAGGGAAAAAAACTTACATTTAAATGCCCATTATTGCAGCCTTCTCAGTGCAGCCTTGCCCCAGTGCAGCCTTGTCAGTGCAGCCTTCCCTAGTGCAGCCTTGTCAGTGCAGCCATGTCAGTGCAGCCTTGTCAGTGCAGCCTTGTCAGTGCAGCCTTGTCAGTGCAGCCATGTCAGTGCAGCCATGTCAGTGCAGCCTTCCCCAGTGCAGCCTTGTCAGTGCAGCCTTCCCCAGTGCAGCCTTGCCCAGTGCAGCCTTGCCCAGTGCAGCCTTCCCCAGTGCAGCCTTCGATCCCCTGTCTTCAAAATCGCCGACCGCGATTTGGAAATGGCGCCGCCGGCGCCGAAATACACAGAGCCGGTCCTCGGCTCTTTCCGGCGGCTCTCGTTCACTTTCGGCTCCACTCGTAGTCCCGAGCGGAGCTATCCGAACCTAGCCGAGTAGGTTCGGATAGCTCCGCTCGGGACTACGAGTGGAGCCGAAAGTGAACGAGAGCCGCCGGAAAGAGCCGAGGACCGGCTCTGTGTATTTTGGCGCCGGCGGCGCCATTTTCAAATCGCGGTCGGCGATTTTGAAGTTGTGCAGCTCGGGATCGCAGGGGATCGGCGTATAACACGCACCTGCCACTTTCCCCTGATTTTAAGGGGAAAAAGTGCGTGTTATACGCCGATAAATACGGTATTTATGAAACCACTCCCATTAGACTCACTGGGCACAGAGGAACACACATTTCTTCAAAATAACAAAAGGTAGGAATCTGCAACAAAATCCTTGCAATGTACATAGATCATCCAGAGGGGGATGTTTTTTCTCAACAAAAGTGGAGTTACGCTTTAAGGTGAGCTGTTTTTTTACCTGGAGTGTGGTGGTTCACGGATTACTGGATACAAAGGAAAGGAAAAAGAGAAATAGAAGATCATTGGTGTTTTATGCGGAGCACTGGCATTTTTAAAAATGTTATATTTGTTTTAATTTTCGAGTTTGATTAAAAAGACAGAAAATATCACAATTTAGATTGAATTAAGGAGTGAAAGGACTTTCAAAACAATTACACGGTCATATGTTTGTGCACTAATTATAAGATGTGACTAATTAGAGGCATGTTTCCGTATGCCTTCATCTCATTGAACTATTATACTGGACTTCAGTCTATAATATTGTATAGAAGATTGATTATTGAGATGTATTCATATGCTTTTTAATGTGTATAACATGTATGCATCTCTTGTTTGTTTTAATAAAACAAGTTAAAAAAAAGACAATTGTGTATAGATATAAAAAATATTGTAATAACCTTTTTTCCCTTTTTCATAAGTGATCTCATTCCTTTTGTTCTCAGCTGCATAAGAGCTAGGGAAAGAGAAACAGCAGCACACTGATATTCCCAGTAAATGACTGTGAGGGGGGGTGGTCAGGATAAGCCTGATCATTGGAAGAGAGCGCACTGAGTCCCCAGCATAGCTATTGAACTTCTAACTTTGCAACATGGTCCACAAAGGGAAGGGGAAATGGTGAGGAGCACTGGGGCTTTGTGACACCCAGATATAGAACTATAGAACTTCTAACTTTTTTTCCTGCTTAGTGTGGTCAGTTTTTCTAATAGGAGAGCAGGGGGACTGGCAGGAACATCAGGGATTTCATGCAAAGGAAGCACTACAAAGAGAACAGAATAGTTTTCAATACACGTGCATTGTATAGTAGGCACGTATCAGTAGTATGAAATGTTGGGTTTACATACTCTTTAAATGTGCAAATTCTCTCTAATAGTTATTATCAAGATTAAAGGAAGTTTTCACACTGCTCGCGTTGATAATGCTTGAAAATTAGCAAACATAATTATTTAGATGATAAATTTACATATAAACTTTGGTAGATGTAAATGTTAAAAAAGCTAAATAAAATTTTAAAATAAAGCAAAGTAACAGGCAAAAACTTTATCATTAATATCAGTGACTTATGTTGTTTTGGATCTCTGGCTATTTTTCTTCTATAACCTGCAAAATTGCCCATTGTGCCAAAGTAACTTTGGTCATATAACGTGCTGCAATCACTTGCTATACCATTTATATCCACTAGATGGCAAGAGATACTCTTAAAACCATTGTTGGCAAATTAATCATTCCAGATCTGCTTTCAAAGGAAACCTGTCATGAAAGAAATATAAACTCTGCCATTGGTGACCTCTTTCTCGGATACTAGTTGGTTGGCTGTCCTGTTGAGGCAATGTCATTAATACTCTTAGCATTACATTTTACCCCAGAAAGACATGCAAAAAAAGTTTTTTCCAAAACACATTTTAAAAATGGGCTTTTTAGGCTCGAAAATTACTTAAAACCTCAAAACATTATATATTTTCCGAAAGCAGAAATTCTGTACAATAAAAAGATTATAGTTGCACATTTTTACAGTGCAAAATATTTGCACAGCTGTTTTTTCAAGTTTTTTTTTAAGTAAAAAAATACTAAATTATAATTTAGTGTGCACAAACACAATATAATTCACATATAAGACTTTGTCGAGTAAATACATACTATATGTGCCAAGCTTTTAAACTGTGTGCACCTGTTGCTAAAATTAAAGTTGGAAAATTGTTTCAAATACTTACCATGATGTTCCTTTTCTGGTGCCTGTCCATGGAAGACCCTGTAGCACCCTCCTAGGTAGGTGCTAGAAGAGAGTATAGTTTATGGTCTTTCTGCTTACCAGGAAGATGGTTAGACAAAATTTAGTGTGCTTTCTGCCTACCAGGGAGCAGGATCTATTAGTTAGGTCGGCTCATTGTACTCAGGTGCAGCTCATCTTGCTCTGACTGTCCCCCAATGGTCCAAGAGGGAGCCATATTGGACAGTGGAAGTGGACCTGGCAAGTGAGTGTACAGTCATTCGCATGAGGTCTGCGAGAAATCTGGGGTTCTGCAAGGCCTATGCCAAAAGGGTCCCAGATCTATCCCCATCCCTCACCTATGTTCAGGCTCAAGCACAGAATGATGCCCACAAGAAGCTGATCACCAGAGTGGAGACCCTGTATGCCCCACCTGGGAGAGGTGATAGGCAGAAACTCCTTGAGTTCTCCCGTTTTTAGCGGCTTATCCAGAGGAAGGTGGCCATGGAGTACGGTTATGTTTATCCATATGCTCCAAGGAAGACCATGGAAGAAATTGAAAGTCAGAGGGATGCCTGGTGTGATGAAGCTTTCTGGGACTTTCTATATGTCCCCAAGCCACTCCGGAATTCGTCTACATCACTATTATGGAACACCTTTCTCTCCATCAAAGAAAACTGAAATCTGGGGCGGTCGATACGTATTGATCGAGTGGAGATCTACCGCCAAGATGGAAGAGGCCAGGCTTGGTCTCTCAGTATCCTAAGTCCGGAAGGCATGATAGTGCAGATCCCTCATCCAGACCACTATTATTGAGGAATACCGAGTTCAAGCCGGATTTAAGGACTGTCAGTAAAAGGGCTGTTGAGCCTGAAGATTGCTACAGTTTGCCTGTTGTTTATGGGGTTAAAAGCCGTATTCACCCAAGTTTCCCCTTCCCCTTCATCTTTGCAACTGAAGGAAGGAACCATTGAAGCTACAAATGTTTCATCATTTGGGAGGAAAATCCTTTTGCCACAAAGGATTCCTTCTGTTAAAACCAGGGGCTGCTACCTGGAGGGGTTAAACCCCTAATTCACAGAGACACTTTGCAAAGATACTTTGCCAAGGGACACTTTGTGAAGATCTTTGGGCAAAAAAAAAGCCCTTATGTTTGTTCAAGTGCTGTTTGGAAAAGAAAGTGAAAGGACACTTTGTGAAGATGCTACATTTTGCAAGGACACTTTGTGAAGATTCCTTTGGGCCAGTGTAATGTGTGCAAATTGCTACCCTGTGAAAAAGGGGGTAGTGGTTCATTGTTTCTTCAGAGAAGGAGAGTGTCAGAGAGAAAGAATGTCTACAAACACTCACAAGTAGGCCATCTATTGCTCAGGCTTCAGCAATAACAGCAGGCCGCCAGGAGAAGTTGTGCTGCCTCGGTGTTGCAGAGGAAGGTACACTGCGGACAGCAGTCTGGTGGACTCTGCACCTCTTGATCCTAACTTGCGGGTCTGACTAGGATAGACAAGAGTGAGTACCCTGGTGATTGAGAGGGACTGAGTCAATTGCTAGTCATATGGTTCAAATGTGAAATGTGTCCAGTTAGTTAGACTAGGATGTTGTTCTGTTTATCTCTTACAGGAATACTGCAGGATGACGAGTCAAGAGTTGCCGTTAGGGAGCTGGACACATCTACAATCTCTATGTGATGATTAGTGAAAGGGATTGATAAGTGAAAAGGTCCCCTCTGAGGAGAAGGCAGTCTCCCTGTAAGTATATAGGATGAGACAAGCCATATACTTGTGTTTCTTTTCTTTGCAGGCTTGCAAGAAATCCTCATGCTTCCTAGGAGGTTGTCCTCAGTCCACTTGTATACTGTATATATACTATATTTTGTACATATGTGAAAATGTTATGTGTAGTTAGTTAGGGGTGTTAAGCCATTTCCCCATCAATCAATTTTTGTTTGGTGGGGGGTGCACTAACATAGTGCATTTGGCAAAAACGCTCTTTGTATATTTGTACCTCAGATGCCTATACTTTTCTACGTAATTTATTGTACTAACTGGCCACATATGGGGTATGCCTCATGGCCCTGTACATATGTTATTTCCCTTCTCCCCCTTTCCAACTTTGTTGGATATTCCTTGTATATTTTGTACAGGTATTTTTGTAGGCGTGGATGCCCAAAGCCAATGAGGACATGGCTTGTTTTGGTTGGTGGTGGATGTAGCACCCTCCTAGGTAGGGGCTAGAAGAGAGTATAGTTTTTGGTCTTTCTGCTAACCGGGAAGATGGTTAGGTACAACTTAGTGTGCTCTCTGCCTACCAGGGAGCAGGATCTATTGGTTAGGTCTGCTCATTGAACTCAGGTGCAGCTCATCTTGCTCTAACTGTCGCCCACTGGTCCAATAGGGAGCCATATTGGATAGTGGAAGTGGACCTGGCAAGTGAGTGCACAGGCTTTGTTACAGCCCTGGCAATTGGCAGAAGGAAAGTGCTGCATTGCATTGTGGGATACTGTATACAAGGCCAGAGTACACGTGCTCAGAGTTAGTTGAGCCGAGGAACAGAGCCTAGGAGGGAGAGGGGCAGCTGCCCTCTCCTCTGTGGAGGCTGTGCAGCCCTTGCTGGTCAACCCAGGGTCCTAGAGTGCCAGAGAGAAGCTGAACACAGAGGTCCTGCAAAGCTGACTGGAAGGGAGACACCAGGAAGGACCTGATTCTGCCTACTGTGAGTACAGAGCTGTGTCTTTGGGGCCTGTAGAGTGAGGGCCACCCCCTTCAGCTAGAAGAGTCAGTGGACGGGTGTTAGTAAAGGGGATTCTTGAGAGCGTCCTGAAGATAATTTAGTGCATCAAGTCTGCTGCTAGTGAGCGCAAGAAGACCTAACCCTTCCATACATGTAGCTGTATGGTCAAAGCAGTGTGACTGCTTCTAATGCCAATCTGGTGAGGCCAAGTGAGAGTTGTCCTCATCCCTTGTGAATAGATCTTGATGGAGTATCCCACTCATCCCTTCTCCCATCCAAGTTCCAAATCAATATAAAAACCCAAATACCTTGGTCTGGTCTTTGAGTAATGAGCAAATGGGAGTAAGGGGTGGAACAAGTATAAACCAACAGCGAGAAATCCTCTGCATCTAAGTGGGAACCCCCTGCACCTAAGTGGGAACCATTGGCAACTAGCCACAGGTAAACAGGGAGAGACCTTTGAAGCCAACACTCAGCAAGCCCTACTGGGACAGCGCTACAACCCTATAAGACCCAAAGGTTGAGATAGTTACCCTGTAACATTCTAAATAACTATACCAAGACTGAGGGTTGGGCCATATACTACCATAGATAGACACCAGGAAACTAAAGGAACATTTTGGGTATTATTTGTTAAAGTTTTCAGGTTTCCTGATGCCTACATAGCAACATACTAGTGATAAATAATTAGCTGACAGGGAATGCTGACTCAGTTAACATTTGTTAGTATAGGACACAGACAATTCAATTATCTTTTTTCCAAGGCACCAGGTACTGACTGAATAAGGTATGTTGTAAAGATTAGCTCACTGTTCTGCAGATCATCTCTAAGGAAACTCTTGTGTGCTCCTCTCAGTAAGTTGAGATGGACCTTATTGCGTGAGCCCTCACTTCTTCTGGAGGGTTCTGCTTGACAGCCCTGTATGCCTTCTAGTTAAGTATGACAACTCATGATGACAGAGCCTTTTAGGTCCCTTCTTTCCCCCTAAATCTCCTAGTTGGTAGAAGAAGCCTCACAAAAAGCCTGTGTGAGGTTGTGAATGCTTGGACATATGTTCTTAAATTCTGGATCGGCTAGGAAGGAAGGGAGCACCCACTCATTCTAAGAAGGAAACCTGAAGTCACATTTGAAATGAAATATTGGAGTGGTCTGAGCATACTCTGTCTGGAAAGAATGGGCACCCGATACATGTAGCTCTGAGACTCTACTCCCTGAGGTTATAATCACTTTTACTAAGATGTCTGCCTTAGGAGTGATGTTCCACAGGGAAGAATCTTCTGTGGGAACAAAGGGTTTTTGGCAGAGTACATCTAACATAGTAGTAAGGTCCCATTGCTGGAGAATATTTCTGTTATCTGGTCATAATTTTAGGACAGCCTTCATAAACTGTTCAATCAAATGATCATTTTCCCACTCCATTTTTGTGATTGCAGAACGAGCTGAAACTTGAACCTTTAAAGAATTGAGGCCGACGAAGAGAAAGGAAGCAGCTGAAAGACATGGATTAAAGCCCTGGCCTGTTGTGAATGCTGGAAACATGTCCCAAATGCAGGAATAGATGTTGTTAATGAAAAAATACCAGGGTTTCAAAAAAGGTTGTGATATCTGCAGGCCTAGCTTTTCCATCTCTTCCCTCCCAATCTCAAGGATCAAAGGGCAAGCTGGTTGAAGGTGCAGGATTTTTCACTGTGACAGAAGCTGCAGAAATATTAGTAGCTGAATGGGAGAGCAGAGGCTGAGTTCCATGGCCAGAAGAAACCCTGTGCAAGTGAAACCAGCGCCAATACAGTCACTGATCAAACCTTGATGCTTGCAGATATACCGATTCTTATGAGAAATTCAAATTCTCACCAAATTGTGCGACTCAACACATAAGGATCAAATAAAGGTTGTGTTTCTAAACCAATTGTGTGCTCTTTATCAAATCTCCATCTCCATATGTCCAAGATGGTGACCCAAAAACAAAATAAGACAGAAACTATATAGTGTAGTAGCATACAGGAACCATAAGTAGCTAAAACGTCCAAAAGCACCCCCAGAACATATAGGCCATGCCAAAATGGGAAAAATATTACTGGTTAAAAAACTCCTCTACCCCAAAACACCTTCAGTAGGGGCTTCCCAACTCAGTAGTGCATTTAGCAACCCAAGGTGTGGGATTGCGCCTGGGAGATGCTGAACCTAAGAAGACACCAGCTAGTTTGTAGATAAGGGACATGAATACACTGGTCTGAAGGTAAAATGTCTTGAAGAAAAAAAAAGGAGAATGCTCATTATTCCACTCTTTTAAAAATTTAAACTAATTCTGTAGGAGGGGATAGGGTAGAGCTCTATCACTAGTATGCCACCATGTAGGTACAAGGAAGGCAAATAGGTGAAATACTTTTACAGCTCATGATCAATTAACTGTAAACAAAATGGCCCTAGCATTATTTCAGTGCATAGTATGGGTCAGGAGTGCAAAATAAAAAGAGTGTAGTAGCAGGAGTGTATAAAATTCCCCCACAAGCAATACTCTCCCCCACTCTCCCTTCCAAAAACAAAATACAGCACTAATCCGCAGGCTCACCTCAACCCCCCTTCCAACAGAAATCCTCTCTGCCTTCTTGTACAAGTCCCCCCCCTCAAATGCCCCCTTGCAGCATAAATCCCCCCCATAATCCTTACTCCCAGCACAAATTCTATCCCCCCTTCCACAATCCCCTTTGTAGTACAAATCCCTCCTTCCAGTACAAACCCTCCCAGCACAAATCCTTTTCCCTTTCCTGCATAAATCCTCTCTGCCTCCCCTTAATGCCCCCCCCCCCATCCCCCAATCATTACTCCCAGCACAAATCCTATCCCCTCTTGTAGCACAAATAATGCCCCCCTCTGCTAATCCCCCCAGCACAAATCCTATGCACTTCTAGCACAACCCCACCTTCTAGCTCAAATCCTCCCCCCAACTTCTCCCCAATTCCTCTCTCCTCCTAAATTGGCTCCCAACACAAATTACCCCCACTCATCACCCAGTCCCCCAATGCAATCCTCAGACCTTCTCGGCTCCCTCCAGGAGGTTGTCCCTCCTTCCAGGATTCTCCTCCTGTTGTGTTATGATACAGGTCAGAGTGGAGGAGGAGCCTAAGGAACGCTCCCTGCTCTCAGTCGGCATCTATTCCTACTGGCTGCCTTTCACAATAATAGAGTGAGTGATTGCTGCACTTGGGACCTAGGGCACCACTCAGGAGATGTGGGGCAGGTGCTCTCGGTGGTCAGCATTGGGCTCCAGGACTCCAGCCTAGATCTGCGGGATGCTAGGGTTTCTTTGAAGGGAGGTATGGAGAAGAGTCTTCCAGGAGAGTCTTCCTAACTCAAATCACCAGCAAAAGGCAGAGCAAGAGGTGGATTGGTGGACTACAACAATGTCTGCATGAAAACTTGAACTATTGATCTGATAGGTTGTACTTTTTCTACCCATCTCAAGGCTTAAGCTGGCCACATACTAGTAGAATTTCGTAAGAAATTTTTAAGAACATTTGATCTTCTATTCGTTAGTGGGGTCAAATTGGCAATTGTTTTCAACCTCATTAATGAAAAAAATGGAAGGAGCAAGATAAAAAAAAATTCTGAAAAGAACGAATTTCTAACAGTATATGTGATTTTCGTTCAGGAAAGTCCATTTGTTCCCAAACTGAATGTTAAAAGCATATGAAATTTTGAAGTACTTTTAAATGACATTTGGCAACAGATGTACTAAGAATTTTTGTGTTGGTTCAAAAATCTACTCATGTATGGCCAGCTTTAAACTGTAGTGCACCTTTTGGACTAACCCAGTCTTCTTTGTAGTTTTGAAATCTGTAGTCAGCTTAGAAAGAGCAGAAAAAAGTGTAACGTGTAACCAAAGACCCATTTAGCATGTAATCAATGGAATCTGCTATTTATAGAGCTCTCCTTCCTTGTTACCTTGCAAACCTGCACAGTCAATGTCCTTAGAGGAGATGCACAGAACAAGGCAGTGGTAAAAGTATCCTATCTGCAAGTATCCTGTGACGTCAGATTGGCAGTGACAGGACTCACCAGCCCATGCTGATATCAGTATACCTATAAATAGAGCCAGGTCTGGGAACCGAGCTGAGAAGTGTCTCACTAAATACAAGGTTAAGTATTTCCCTCGAGCTCTATTCTCCATTGACATGAACTCCAAGACTTGCATGGGATAAGCAGTTCTTGGCTTCTGTTTGAAGATGGCACCTTTTCAAATTGGTTGTAAGAGACCATTCTGGATATCATTAACATTTTACAGAATTATTTGCAGCGAACAGCAGTTGTAATATACATAACTGCTATATTTGTAATTATTACAAATTATTGTTTCATTTTAGTCGGCAGCCAGGCATTTTCTATACTGATGTGTTGGGAAGAATAGACCCTGTCTTCTTTTTACTGCTATCCAGGGCTCCATTGGAAAGATTTTGCTTTAAAGTGGTTGTAAATCCTTACAACACACTTTTGCTACAGGTAAGCCTATAATAAGGCTTAACAACTTAACTAAACAATGTCACATACAGCTGTAAACCAGTCAATAAGCAGTAAGAAGGATCAATTATGTCTGCTTTGAACAGGTAGTCCTCATGTGGACATTACAGATGCGTAGTCCTTATGACAATATATTATAAACAGAATATTGAAGGATTATATAGACGTCTCGAATAAAAGTCCTATTCAGTCCTGTCCTGTCCGTCCCAGGTGTGATGAATGTGCGATGAAGAGACCATAGGCTACAGTGACATTCTACATCTGACGGCAGGAGAGTTGGGAAGCCGCATCTGGTGACCGGCGATAGGTGGCAAGTGACACGCTGCATCTGGTGACAGGCGACGGTGGCAAGTGACACGCTGCATCTGGTGACAGGCGACAGTGGCAAGTGACACGATGCATCTGGTGACAGGCGACGGTGGCAAGTGACACGCTGCATCTGGTGACAGGCGACGGTGGCAAGTGACACACTCAGGGATCCCACAGAATCTGCATTATGATTTACACTATGTGGCCCTTCTTTTCTTTCCTTATCCTACCACATCATTTCCTGGTTCGTGGAATGTTGCTTTGAGGGTTTCACCTACGGAACACCTCACCACCTCCTCAAGATCTACATGACCTCCCACATCCGGGTGATTGCGTACACCTCTCAAGTTCCTGGTACTATCTGGAGGAATACAGCAAATCCGCGAGATCGCATCCTTCTCGGAGCATACACAGCCACTCACCACCTAAGCCTTGTCCGACCCAATCCGGCATATGCCCCATTGGGTCCACCTCATCTGGTAAGCCTCTTCATCTCTTGGTGGTAGTGAGCTGACTTTTATTCGAGACGTCTATATAATCCTTCAATATTCTGTTTATAATATATTGTCATAAGGACTACGCATCTGTAATGTCCACATGAGGACTACCTGTTCAAAGCAGACATAATTGATCCTTCTTATTGCTTATTGACTGGTTTACAGCTGTATGTGACATTGTTTAGCGCCACACTTTTTTGTTGTTTTGCCATTTTATACTTTGTTGGTCGTGTTGGCTGCTTCTGTGTTTTTAGGGTAGCGCAGAATTATTCTATATATATAATCAGGCTTACCTGTAGCTACCATGGATATCTCCTAAACCTGAACTGTTTAGGAGATATCCCCTGTATTTGCATGTGCCGACATTATCGGCACATGCGCACTGAAGCAAACTGAAGCAAGGGCACGTACATGCCCTTGCTTCAGTTAGACTGTGCCATTACAGGCGGCTCCCGCGGCATGCGCGGGAGTGACGTCATTGTGGCTCCGGCCAATCACAGCGCCAGAGCCAGCGATACTCGGAAGTAACTCTGGGAGAGATGTCACCAGCCGAAGCGGTCAACGAGGACCACTGCAGGGGCTTCGATCTAAGGTAAATAATACATAATGAGCTAGTATGCTATGCATACTAGCTCATTATGCCTTTGTCTTGCAGGTTTTTGTAACTCTTTTTTTTTGCTCGGGTTTACAACCACTTTAAGCTCAATTCACATCTGGCTTTCTGTGAATGTGCAGAAAGTGTCAGTTTTTCTCACTGAATCTTCCAGACCAGTTCCCCAGTGAAACCCTTCTTTTAGCTTCAAAGAATTTGGAGCAGGATAGGTTCCCCAGCTATGCACAGCTAATCACAAGCAGAATCTTCAGCTGAGGTGCCTTCTGGCTGGGAACCTCTCCTCCTGGGAAAAGAACTTCACTCTTTTAGGCTCCAAACTATTTATGCACTCCCTCAGCCACCATCTGAGCACACTCCCCCAGGGATTGGCTGGAGCCATATATATATATTCAAGCTGCTCACTTGACTCTTTCAGCTACTACAATTTGGAAACCTCCAAAAGACAGGGGCAAGCAATCAAACCTGCAGTCTAGAGAGCCCAGAGCAGCCCAAAGTAATCACAAGATGCTCTACTGATTACAGGAGTCAAAGACAAAAGCGGTAAGTGTAACAGGGGTTACAAAGCTACTCAATCCCTTAACAAATTCGGAATGAAAAAAAAGTGTTTCCCATGGGATTTTGTTGCAGCAATAATATTACAAACCAGATGTGTCTTTTTATAAAAATAAAAATGTTTATTTAAACATTAGAATAAAATTTGTCCTGGTCTATACAGTTCATTCCTATTACAATGATGTGTCTTACAAGAGCAGAGGTAACATGTACTGTATCTATTGTAAAGTCACCAATTGTTTCCCAACGCAATTCAACTAAATATAGTCTTCTTCAGGGACCAATAGAGTGGGAACAGACATAAATAACCTAGTATATGACCAAGAACAATGGCTGTAGTGCATCTCAAGGGTCCCGGTATGGGGGTCGACTCAAAGGCCCACAGAGGATCAAAGGCAATCAGATGGAGGTAATCGCAACAAAATCCTCCAAGTTGTGTATCCGATGATTGATAGGTACATGTGTGCAAAAGATGTGCTAATCCAGGATGGATAACCATATGATATTATATTTTAGAGGTAGGTGAGCCCCACGGGGTCCTTCAAAGAGACCATCTTGGTGTGTGACCCTGAGCACTCCTAACGAGCACTACTGATTACAGGAGAGCCACAAGAACTAAATTTCCCTAACCTAACTAGCAACCTATCTGGGAAGGTGCTACATCATGAAAAATTCTCATCTGAATTTAAAAATACATTTTTTCCTTTAGTATACAATTATTAACTTTCATTTGTAGCTAAGCATAGTGACTGCTGCAACCTTTTTATAGAAAAGCATTATTGTAGCTGTCTATTTTGCAGCCAAAATTCAAAACGGTGATGAATCTCAGCCTCTAAGTGATAAAATTGATTTAAAAATTGTACTTGTAGCAAACCCATGTAATATCTTTCTAATTTTTCAAGCTAAAAATCGATGTAGGGGGCGTGGCTTGGCGCTCAATGGTGACGGACACACACTAGCGGAGCTCCGTGAAGGAACCTGGCCTGGAGCCTGAAACCCTGCACCCAGCAACTCAGCTATGGGCAAAAAGCTCTACCAGACCCCACAGACCCGCTCCAAACGTAGCATGGAGACTACCTCTGCTAGAAACATCACCGATCAGTTTAAAATCTAGGCAGCATGGGGGGGAACAAAATGGCACGGGTTCAGCAGGAGGAGGAAGACTCCAGCGAGGATTCACTCACCACAGCAGGAGATTTAGGTAGGGCTATACCCAGACAAACCAACCTATGACCTACGCCAATATGTCGGGCATTGCAGCAGACATAAAGTCTACATTCTCGGCAGCAATCACTGACTTGAAATCCAACCTGTTAGTCCTAACAAAAAATTACGCCACAGTGGAGACTAGTGGGAAACACAGAGACAAGAGACTGAATAGACTTCAAAACGTGGCGCTGTCCTACTCCACTTACCTCATTGGGGTAGAAGGAGCAACATCAGGGTGAGGGGGATCCCTGAATCAGTGGACACAGCCCAAATAATCCCAGCCCTGCAGTTTTCAACGGCCTTTTAGAGAGGCAGGAGGACACTGAAATTGATTTTGTGCGGGCCCACAGACCCACAAGGCCCTGACACTGCTCCCCCCAGGGAAATAATCTGCTGCCTGCAAAGCTTCCTATTGAAAGTAGCAATTTTGAACAAAGCCAGGAGAAATGATAGCATCGTGTTCAAGGGAGAGACCATTATGCTATTCCATGACTTGTCACAAATAACCCTGAGGAACCGCAGGGCCCTGTGGCCCCTGCTCGACAAACTGAGAGCAAACGACATGAAGTACACATGGAGCTTCCCCTTTGCCCTCACAGTCACACAAGCAGGCAAACAGCATGTCCTATGCACCCCAACGAACTTACCCGATTTTTTTGATTCACTGAACTTGGAACCCGTTGCACTCCCGGAATGGTACCAGGAATTTGTCCTCCCAAGAGCTGAAGGAGGCCCACATAGATTCCCACTCTCCACACCAGATAAAAGACTATCCAAATGAATGAAACATAACCGGGGACCCGGCTCACATGGCGTAACCCCCAACTCAAGGCAAGCCACCTCCAAAGCGCCAGACGAGGACCAAGGTGATTCACACGCCTGATGAACAGAGCCAGCTACGTATTATCTGATCTCCTTTGGCATGGAATAGGGGTATAAAACCATGACATTGCATTTAAAACTCAGAGACAGATTCTCACTGCCCATATTAACAGACTCCCAGCCCAGAAAGCACTGTTGCCAACCTACCAGATTGAAGTTTACTGACATGACACCCGAAATTTACTGGCATTTCCAAAAGTTAAAACATTACAAACGAGTACAATGTGCAATTCACAATGTGATTTAAGGTAGATATTAGGGCAAAAAAACATATTTCCTATTTTATTTTTGATATAGTAGGTAAGTAGCTCAGGGGCAGGACTCAGGAGGGCAATAAATTAGAATGGGTGGTGCACACACATGAAATTGACTCACATTGACAATGACAGCAAGGTCCAGCAGCACAGAACATGATGACACCTCACCAACACTTCCCCAACACTACACCTCACCAACACTTCCCTTCCCTATGCTAGGTGGTCCATTAGTCCGGTGGTTCTCAACCCTGTCCTCCCCAACACTACACCCAACAGGCCATGTTTTGGGAATTTCTCTTTGATAAAATAGCTGTCCAAAATACCAAGCCTGATGCCGGAGGTGTGCATGCCCCCCGCTCGTCGATGTGAGTACCCGGCGGTCTCGATCACCGCCCGGCTCCCGCGATCGGCGCTGAGACACAGAGAATTCAGAACTGTATGTGTAAACACACAGTTTATGGTTCTCTGAGGGGAGAAGTGACAGATCGTCTGTTCATACTGAGTATGAACAGCGATCTGTTATCTTTCCTGCACAGTCCCCATCCCCCTTCAGTTAGAACACACACTAGGACACACTTAACCCCTTCACTGCCCCTTAGTGTTAACCCCTTCACTGCCAGTGACATTTTTACAGTAATCAATGCATTTTTAATCGCACTGATCGCTGTATTAATGCCAATGGTCCCAAAAATGTGTCCGCCATAATGTCGCAGTCATGATAAAAATCGCAGATCGCCGCCATTACTAGTAAAAAAAAAAAATAATAATAAAAATTTTATAAATCTATCCCCTAATTTGTAGACACTATAACTTTTGTGCAAACCAATCAATATACGCTTATTGCGATTTTTTTTATCAAAAATATGTAGAAGAATACATATCGGCCTAAACTGAGGAAAAAAATAGTTTTTGATACATTTTTGGGTGATATTTATTATAGCAAAAAGTAAAAAATATTGTGTTTTTTTCAAAATTGTCGCTCTTTTTTTGTTTATAGCGCAAAAAATAAAAACCGCAGAGGTGATACCAAATAGCCCCAAAAGAAAGCTCTATTTGTGGGAAAAACAGGACGTCAATTTTTTTTGGGTGCAACGTCGCACGACCGCGCAATTATCAGTTAAAGCGACGCAGTGCCGAATCCCAAAATGTGCTCTGGTCAGGAAGGGGGTAAAATCTTCCGGGGCTGAAGCGGTTAAAGCACCTGTGCTAGATAAAGAAAAACCTGCAAACATAGCCTGTTGGGGGTACTTGAGGACAGGGTTGAGAACCACTGCCTTTGTCCACTCCAGTCCAAATAGCACTGACAGTCCTGTTCCCGTCTTGCAGATCCGCACATGAGGCTCCGCCTGCTTCACTCCACCCATGCTGCTGCCGCCCGAACACACTGTAGCAAGCACTGGGATGGTCTCAGCCGGCTCTGGACTGGAACGACACAGTTCTGAGCTGGGCGTCACAGTCATATTTTTTACTGGCAACCTTTTCCTGTCACTTGCATTTACTGGCAGGAGAAAAGTGCCCATTTTTTTACTGGCTGCCAGTAAAATTACTGACGGTTGGCAACACTGCCAGAGAGGAACTCTCACCCCCCCCCTTCCCAGTTACTGTTTGGAGGGAGTATAGAGACACTCTCACCTGTGCGGACAGCGAAAGCTGGACAGACAGAATTAAATCACCCCATCCTACAGGTGAAGGACATTGATTCCCCTATTTTGGGGCAACATGGTACTGGGTACACAGACCGCCGTGATCAACACTGCCTAAGTAACAGACTCTCAGACACAAACTGCCACAGGATGTGCCAATAAGTTGAGGTGACACACTGCTACCCATAAGTGATCTTTTCTCTGTTTATAACCAGCACCCCCCCCACGCCATAGAGTGGATCTTAGAACTGCTAAAGTTTTAATTACCGGTACTCTTTTATTGCAGGGTTTCTATTTATGCACCCTAACTATTACTGCATTGTTTGCATTATTGCCGGGTTTCTTCTCTTTTTGGCTGTGCTATCTATTTTTTCTATCTATCACCTACCACTTGGTTTTATTATTGACTTTGTATTTACCATCAGAAGGATATAGGTGATAACATTTGCCTTCGTTGTTTTGTTGTACCTGGAAACGAGATTTATCAGATCCAGATCCACTAATGAAATACTTTGGAACGGTTGCCACGTTCTAAAGTGCTCAGATAACTCTCCCTATTTCTCTATCTTTATCTTAAAAACGTTGTAAACATTCCCCTTCCCTACCTCCTACCCCCATCCCTCCAATCCCTGTCTCTTACATGATTTCACTGTGATATACAGATTTTTGACCAGTTCGGAGCTTTAATTTCAGGTTTGGCACGGATCATTGCACTCATGGGTTCTCTGGATGGCCTATTCATCCCTGGGCCAAGGCCCTACAATCATATCACATAATGTAAAGGGGCTGAACATACGGGAAAAATGGTCCACGCTTCTACGAGAACCTTAGAAAGGTAGGCCACATTTTGCTTTTCTGCAAGAGATGCAACCAGATACCTAAACTGACCAGCTCATACTTTATAGAGGCACTACAAGCCACCAATGACTCGGCCAAATCAAAGGGGGTCTCGATTCTGGTGAGCAGGGAAGTCCCCTTCAACTTGACGGACAGATTACTGGACCCAGAGGGAAGATATATCTTCCTTAAAGGCACATATGCAAGCTCTCCCATTACCCTTGCAAACGTTTACTTCCCCAATTCAGCCCATGTGAATTTCTGCCAACACATGATATGTACACGCAAGGGATTCACGTCTGGCTGCTTAATAATGGAAGGGGACTCAACCCCCTGATGGACACCTTATCGGGAAAGACTTGTATTAGTTACAAGATATTCAAAAAGATTAAATTACTCCTACACTCAATGCATCTAAATGACACCTGGCAATTTATTCATCCAACAGACAAAGACTATACTTTTCACTCCATCCCACATAACCGCTACTCCCGTATAGATTTCCTGTTCATATCCCAGAGGGACCTACCCAGGGTGACCGAGGCTAAGATATCCCTGACCATAGTGGGGATTGCACCTAAGGCTGACGCAGACTCCTGGAGACTGAACGCCTCACTCCTGACAGACCTAGATCTGTTGCCCAAAATTACTTCTAAGCTCAAGGATTTCTTCCAACTAAATTAGACCCCAGGAGTGGACCCCTTAATGGTTTGGGGAGCACACAAATGCTCAATAAGAGGTGATTTGATGAGAATGTTAAGTCCTAAAGTCCTAAAACCCGGGAAAAGCCCAGGCCCAGATGGCTACACTTCCATGTATTATAAGACCTTCATAAACATATTGACAGAACCCTTAAAAAAGAACCTTTAACTCTTTGACTAACGTTAGACCAGTACCGCTGGACTTTCTTTCCGCACACATTACAGTCATCCCCAAAGACACCACAGAATGCTCCAGCTATAGGCCTATTTCTTTGTTGAATATAGACCTAAAGTTGTTAGCCAAAATCCTGGCAAATAGACTAAGACCGCTCCTGTCTGACATTATAGGTCCTTAACAAGTAGGCTTTATGCCAAGCAGAGAGGCAAAGGACAACATCATAAAAGCACTCCTCCTCACACAAACATCACACTCCCAGCACATCTAGAGCCTTCTCCTGTCCACGAACACGGAGAAGGCTTTCAACAGAGCCTGGGACTTTATGTTCGCAACCTGCACACACATAGGCCTTAACCGCCACATGATGGCGTGGATCACGACACTTTACCAACAACCCTCGGCCAGGATAAAATTAATGGATCAATGTCAGAGAAAGTAGAGATATTGAATGGCATGAAACAGGGATGTTCCCTGTCCCCATTGCTATTCATCCTCTCACTAGAACCCTTTATCGCATGATCAATAAGGATGCTTCAGTGACCGGTATCCCTATACATTACAGGGTGTACAAGACAGCAGCATACACAGACGATCTCCTATTCTTCATGACGAACTCGCATACCACACTCCCCAATCTTATGAAAGCTTTCGCCCACTACGGATTTTTCTCTAACCTCAAAATCCGAAGCCATGAATGTCAATCTATCCGAGACAAACCTAGCCAGAACTCAAGCTAATTGTCCCTTCAAGTGGGAGGGAACAGCACTAAAATACCTGGTAATATGGCTGACCCCCAGGTTGTCAAGGACGTATGGTGCAAATTTCCCACTCTTACTCCAAAAAATAGAAAAGGACCTAAAACTTTGGAACCCAGGCTACTTCTCATGGTTTGGGAGAGCCACTATTCTGAAGGTGGTCATATTACCCAGGCTTCTATACATGCTATGGGCACTGCCAATCAAAATACCTCAGCGTTTTTTTTTAAAATTGCACACCACCCTCCTGGCCTTCATATGGTTACATAAAAAATCTAGGATCAAATTTACACTCCGGACTAGACCTAAGGATCTAGGAGGGATGGGGCTTCCTGACTTCAGGAAATACTACATTGCAGCCCACCTTACGAGAATAATATATTGGCATTGCCACGGGAGTACTAAAGACTGGGTGGCTTTAGAGGAGAGACTAAGCCCCTACCCTTTACCTTTCTCCTCATGGAACCCGGGACTCCAGAAAGCCGTTAATGAAAACTACACTAAATGGCTGCACGGAAGCGGCGAAACCCCCCACGGTGACCTCTCCACTGAGCCCCATTACTCCCCTATCAGACAACTCAGAATTTCTGCCGGAAAATCGGGAACCGCCTGCTACGTCACCCCCATACTAATAAAACCCTACAAACAGGAGACTGTTTTCAGAATGGGAGACTTAAGGATTACGTGACTTTAAAAAGAGACAGTGGGATACCCAATGTACCACTCTGGACATACTTCCAACTATGCAGGTGGTATGACCAGACAAGGACACTTCTCCAGACAGTTGACAGACCTAGAGAAGGTTTGCGCTGTGGGAGCGCAATTGCAAAAAGCAACCTCAATCACATATAAATGGCTGCAATACACTATCCCCAATGAAGAAGACAGATTCCGAAAGCACTGGTCCAAGGCACTTAAGCTGACTATCACTGACATCCAATGGACAAAAGCTTGCATCCTTGCACATAAGTGCTCTATTAGCACTAAGATGCAAGAAACGTCCTATAAACTACTTACCGACTGGTATGTCACACCAACAAAGCTGCATTCCTGGTATGCTCAGACCTCAAACACATGTTGGAGATGTGGTGGGGATACAGGCATGCTCGTACACATTTGGTGGCACTGTCCTCTCCTGGCCATGTTTTAGCGCCAGATCAGAGACCTGATCAAACTAATAACAGAAACCAAGCTAGTGCTGGATGCTGCCTGTTGCCTCCTACACATCTCTCCGTTCCCACTTAACTTAAACTACAAGAACTCGCTAACCAAACATTTGCTGAATGCGGCTAGGGCGCTGATCCCGGCCCTCTGAAGAACTACACGAGTGCCCTCCATAGCGAACTGGCTGGCAAAGGTGTCAGAGATCTGTGAAATGGAAGACACCTTGGCTCAGGCCTCTGATAGAGTAGACAAGTTTCATAAAACCTGGACACCCTGGTTTGAATTTCCTTACTCTGATACTTACAGAGATCTACAAAGATGCTAAATATACCCACCCTTCCATGTATAGGTGGCAAACAGCCACGTCAAATGTTATCTGATCAACCTAAATTAAAGGTGTAATTCTATCCCTAGAGAACATGGTTGTATGCCCTGCAGAGGGCTATGTATGTGACCCACACAATACCATCAACAATACAACCAACTGCTGAACCACACTCCAAAACCTCCCCAATTCCCATCCCTACTTTAATTCCTTTTTCATCTCTTTATATTCTTTACTTTGGTTACTCTACGTACACTGGTATGGAACTGTTCAAAATGTTAAACAAGGATACTTACATAGGTTCTTAATCTATATAGAGTGCATAATTTCGATACAGACTTCTATGAACCATAGAAATGATAAGTGATGTCAGATTAATGAGATATGGATGTTTGGTACTCTACCTTGATATTCAAGTTCATTATCAACAGAACCAAAACTCTCAGCATTATAACAAAACTGAAATGCAACTGACGTCTTTATAAGTTTATTATACATGACTGTAATCTTCTCTGTACTAATGTTGAAGTTAAATAAACTTTAAATGTTAAAAAAAAATTGCTGTAAGAAAATGGGGGGTTATCACTGCGAAAAAAAATGCCTGTGTACTATCAGCCTTAGGGCTGTGGTTTCACCGTCCCCAACCGTACCCCCTTTAGCTGTAAAGGCAGTGAAGTGGATCGCTCTTCAGAGAGCAACACTAGTGTAAACTGGCCGTAAGAGTATCTTTTCTAGTTACCAATTCGTTTATAGTAAATATGAGCTTGTGAGCTTTGGGGATAGAACTGTTTTTGAATGTAATGGATAGCTTATTGCTCAAAGGACAGGGAAACTGCTTGTGACAAATTTGATTCCCTGATACATGTCTAAATGTTTTTCCATACAGTGAATCCAGAAAGAAAATGTGCACTTGGGTAAAAACCATGCCAAATTTCACATTTAGGTGTGAATTTTTATTTTTGTCTAAAGTACCTCAATAATGTAATACTGTATCTGCTTCACGACTGCCCACCGTACATATACTACGGCAGGGCGGCTGCTCTACGCCAGATCACGCTGTTTCCCCGAAAATAAGGCCTACCCTGAAAATAAGACCTACTGTTATTTTCCAGGATGGCTGCAATATAAGCCCTACCTATAAAATAAGCTGTAGCTTAAAATGCTTGTAAAACCCTATAATCCACTATATTACTGTGGTATATAATGCACAATGTGTGTGTTTCTGTAATATAATTGTGCCAAATACCTTCTGTACTGCGCCGCTCGGCACTCAGCTGACCTCCTGCAGCACATTACATGGTAAGATTACCCTAAAAATAATCCCTACTGTGTCTTTTGTTGCCAAATTTAATATAAGACCCAAGTTTATTTTCGGGGGGGAAACACAGTACCTAGTGCGTGATCTGACACTCCCGGGTCTTGGGGCGCACACGCGGCGCCGGTGACGCGAGCTCGCTGTGATCACACACAGCAGGAGCCCAGCAGCGGGTACCACAGACTCAATGTCCGCCGGCACCCACCGATTACACAGGCAGAACGACATTCTGCCTATGTAAACAAGACAGATCGCCGTTCTGTCAGAAAGGAAAGTATTGATCCTGAGTTTCTGCAAAACGGTCATGCGACACTGTACCCAAATAGTTGAAAAAAGTGCCAACAAAGGATTTATATATATGAAAAAAGAGGGTACCTGTATCCTAACAGTTATATATGGAGAAAATTGAGTTGAGGCTACAATGGACTTTTATGGTACCATGCACAAGCTTGGGATACACAAAATAGGTATAAAAAGTTGAATTTTTATTTACAACAACATATCAAAAACATAAATATTTTTAAAAAAAGAAGAAAAGGTATGTAACTCTGTAGGTTCACAGATAAGGTGACACTGGAGGAGCTGACATTACCAATTCACCCTATAACATCTGTGACATTGACATGCTCGACATGTTTCGTGGAAATAGTCACTGCTTCTTCAGGAGCTTTTAACATATAATGTTATATAACAGAGATCATTATCATACTACAAATAGAAGAGAAAAGAGACATTAATCATAACCTCAATAAAACATTATGATAAATACAACATGTGTGGTAGTATCCCCTATACCTGCCTTACCCAGCACAAAATCATGTACATAAGTCCAAAGGATTAGATTCATCCTGGCGGATGTGGGGGCACCCACAAAAGGGGGAACAGCCTATAGTCCGGTAGAGAATTTGATAAAGATTATAAACTGGACTCAGATATATGCTGCTATAGGGAAAACAAAGTTAAAGGGGTTGTAAACCCTCGTGTTTTTTCACCTTAATGCATCCTTTGCATTAGGGTGAAAAAACTTCTGACACTGACCAGCCCCCCCCCCCCCCCGTTTTACTCACCTGAGCCTGTTCGTCTCGGCTGTTCGTCTCGCCTGTTGTCTCGGCTCTTGATTGGATAGATTGATAGCAGCGCAGCCATTGGCTCCCACCGCTGTCAATCAAATCCAATGACGCGGGCACCGGGGGACGGGGCCGAGTCTGGTATTCTGTGACACAAATGCTGGACTCGGGAGTGTGCCCGCACGCTAACCTCCTGGGAGAGTGCTTCTCCTAGGTGGTTTACAGATGCGGGGAGGAGCTGCGAGCGCCGTTTGGGGACCCCAGAAGACGAGGATCTGGGCCACTCTGTGCAAAACTAACTGCACAGCAGAGGTAAGTATGATATGTTTGTTATTTAAAAAATAAATAAATCAGGGTTTAGTAACCCTTTAAGACAGTCTAAACTGATAACAACCCATAACAGCAGGTGCAGCAATTTGGGACAAATCCTCTCAGGAATAAGGCAATGAAGACGTCTAAAAGATTTTAACAGCAGCCGCAATACACTGCACAAAGAGGACATCACATTGGGAACCAAACAATCCAAAAAACTATATGTGTGCATATATATATATATATATATATATATATATATATATATATATATATATATACACTGTATATATATCTCCAACTGAGAAAGAAGTAAATCCATGCTTTACCTTAAAGGCCAAATCCGCCATACAGGTATCTGTAAGAAGTCATGTATATATGCTTCCTTAGGGGTGTTTCTATCAGAGGGTATGTCTAAAGCAGATAGGACAGAGACCGTATGATCCTATAGAGACATGATGCAAAGGCATCTGTCAATATACATCACTAAAGCATAAATATTATGGATAGCATATAAGCTCTAAAAGCTCAACTTTTAATACGCATATAGGTAAAAGGCTGTGATATAGCCTTAAACAGGCCAGATAGATGCCCACTGCATGACAATAGATATACATCATTATGTCTTAGTGATATATATGGACAGATGCCTTTGCATCTTTGTATCCCAAGCTCGTGTATGGTACCATAAAAGTCCATTGTAGCCTCATCTCAATTTTCTCCATATATAACTGTTAGGACACAGGTACCCCCTTTTTTCCTATTTATAAATACTTTGTTGGCAACTATTTGGGTACAGTGTCACATGACCGTGCAATTGTCAGTTAAAGTATCGCAGTGCCGTATCGCAAAAAATGGCCTGGTCATGAAGGGGGTAAATCTTTCGGAGGTCAAGAGGGTATGTTCAGCATCTAGCAGGCATATATAAATACTTCATGTCATATGTTTCAAGCAGTATTAGTTTCTCTTGGAAGATCAGTGGCTGAATATAGGTGACTTAGTAAACTGTCAGTCATAATAATTCAAGGGTAATGATAGCTAATAATAGAGAAGACTATATTGCCATTTCAGTCTGCAAACTTGAATGTCAGATCCCTATATATACAGTATTCCTGATAGTGGCTCCTTAGAAACTTTCATAATCACATGTTAGTTTAAACACCCTAAGTAGATTTTAAAGAGATAGAAAACGTATTATACTATATGAAACTCATTGGCACAAAAATCTACAGGCCAGGGGCATTGCTAGGATCATGGAAAGACACAGGATACCCTACCCAGGGTCCAAAGATGAGCAGTGTCACAATGAGCAGCATTCATGCTCTTTATTGTTCTCCTTATTACTACTATATTGCCTCTTTTGTGACTTTCTTCCACTTTTTAATTTCTACCAATGCCCATTTCCTTCCACTGCATTGCTGCAAAGCTTTGCTTCTACCGTGCAAAGAAGCTGCTGAGAGTTGCCATAAACGCAGTAGGGTTTCTCTTTTAATCTGTATTTTATCATGTGATCTGCCATTTCTAATGACCAAGAGCAGCCTCTCAGGCTATACCTTGTAAAAATGCCCTCTGCTCTGGCCCTCAGCAGCTTCCCTGTGCAGCTCTGTTGGTCTGACAGCAACTTTCCCTTTGGCACACTCTGCAGTTACTGCTGTGATGATAGTGATGATAGTGAGGACTGTTGGACCACAAACTGGATGTAGAGAATAGGAAAGTAGTACTGAACATAATGGCATTCTCATTTTCCCTAAAATTTAAGTCGGTAGTCGGTAGTAGCAAGATGGTAAGATTAAGATATCCTGTCTATGCTTAGGCAGCCATTGAGTCGCCACAACCCAGGTAGACCTCAAACATAACTGTGTTTATAGGAAAAAGAGGTAGAGCTAGAAAAGTAGTAAACAAAGGGATGAGGGAGTGTTAAAGCAGGGGGAGGTGGGGAAAGAGAGAAAGTGGCCAGAAAAAAAGACACAACCCATGCTATCATTTTAGGTAGGTCATTGCAACCATCATAGATCCAGTAGGCAATGATCAAAATTCCTTAGCAAAGTATTGAGTGATCTACAATTCCCAGACCTGGTGAAATTTAGCTATTTGTATTCTTGAGCTTGGCAGTTATCCAGTGTTATTTATTTTCAATGGCATCTCAACACACCTGCATTGCAGCATATTGCAACACATCAGCATACCATTTGTGGTACAATGCCTTGGAAAAATGGTGCATCAGCTGCCCATTTCACTGATTAAGCTGCCTTAATGAAATACACTTTAATACACCGCAACAACCTGAATGGGCCCTTCGATTTATGGTTTCCTCCGGACACCCCATAGTCTTCAGATAACCTTAGGTACTTTTTGATTAGCCCCACGGGGAAGAGCTTGTGTTGATCCTGCAGCTACATGGTAGGCAGGCAGTCTTCTTCGGGTCTTACATTTCATTCATTGACCTATTTTCTGAGAGTCTTTCAATTCTATTCTTGTGCCAACTGTGCGCAGTAGGCCCCTTATGATTACCAGCATCCTGAATTTTGTACAGACCATATAAGCCAGTGAAATTGCAATCTAAAGCAGCTCATAGATTATGCAATTGTCTTTCCTTCCACCACATGTTGAAGGAAAGAAGATTGCTTAATTCCTCCATCAAGAGTTAGTGTTGATGGGGTAATCCCTCCCGCAGAGCCATTGCGTTCTGTCGTTGGGGAGCCTTCCCTTCCGACAGAACGCGATGATCACTGCTGACAGCTGTAGCCGCTAGCAGTGATCGCACGAAAAAAATCCGACAGGCTGGTTGTATGGATCGACTTCAGTACAACCAGGCTGTCCAAAGATGGATAGGATCTTGGTCGCTTGGTCTCTCCTGAATTGGCTGAGATTCAGTCCATCTATGGCCGGCTTAAGGTTCTGAGCATTGGCCTTTTTTGCAGTCTGTAGCCAAAAAACAATGAAATGTTTGCTGAAGCTGTCTAAATTTAGCAGAGGTTCATTGTTTGCCAAAAAAGTATTTGTAGGTCACAGTCACATTATACTGGAGTTGCTGTCACAATACATGGGTTATTGTTTTAGTAGTAATGAAATCAGTCATAACAACAATTATCCAAACATTACTATAACTGCTGAAAGACTAAGCCACAGTTTAGACAATAGGCTGTGCCAGACAACAGATTAGGGTCCAAAAAAACCTTTTGACATATTGTTTAAAAATAATCAACATTAATCCTTATGACTATAAAAGTTCAGGATAGATACTGAAAGCTCTGCCACTATAAATATATCCGCTTAAGCTAGAGTTATTGTATCCAGTGGACCTTGTCTCTAATTTCAGCAGTCAGACAATTGTACTTGCTGAGCATTGAGCTGTGTACCATGGAGGGATTCACCATTAGACACTGGATAGAAACCCCAGTCAGGCACAGTGAAATATTTGCTGGGAAGGATCTTAAAGATTTCAAACTGAATCATTCCCTTTATGCTCTGCCTGGACCTCAATGTCTTGAATATCCAGAGAAAAAAAGGAAGGTAGACTTGGACAGCAACAGAGCAGATGGTGCTGAAGATTCTGAACCCGTGGAGATCCTGCTGGATGTGGTCCAGTTTCGGCCAGAAGACATCATCATTCAAATTTTTGAAGGATGGCTCATAGTCAAGGCTGAACACGGGAGAAGAATGGATGAACATGGATTTGTTTCAAGAAGCTTTATGAGAACATATAAACTACAGAGTAACACTGATTTGAAGAACTTGTCTGCTGTCTTCTGCCATGATGGAGTTTTGGCTATTCGCATTTACTAGTAAATGAGGTCTTTTTGACCAGCTCAGCTTTTCAGAATGTTTGCTCATTACATCCTATTAGGATTGATTATTGTGTTACTTTAGATTTTGCATTAACCTACGATGAAACTGCATGAAGTCTAGATAGTACACAGATTTATTAGTAATAAGAGTATGGTGTGCTCATTGGAAGCAGAAATCTTCAAGGCTCAGAGTGGTGTTTGACAAACTGCAGCAATCATGTTGCTAAAAGCTCAAAAAAAAAAAAAAGAAAGCGATATTTTAGGTAAAGGTGGGTTCAGTCACCTGACTTTTTTTCAAATGTTTAGTATCAGCACCGATATCGGTTTTGGTGCAACCCTAGCTGGCACTAAACTGTTGGTGACAGGAAAGCTTTGCAGAGCAGAATAGAAACTCACCTGGTTCCACACATTGCTGCCTCACTGTTTGTCATTGGGAGAAACACTTCAGAATATCACTTACCAGAAATGGCTTGCTCACCTGCCCCACAGTGGAGCAACACATGGAAATGGTGAGTTGATATCGACAGGATGGTTAGTGCTACATGACCCATACAACAAGGGTGTTCCTGAATACTCTCCATCATATATCAAAAAGAGGAAGGGTCCACTCAGAACTTTAGTGGTGCGTGTACATAATCAGTAACTCAAATGCCGTTACCAATTACCTTACCAATAATGCTGTTTCTGTGAAATCTGTAGCAACCTGTAATCATTTTTAATTGGATTTCATTTTACTGAAATCAGAACATTGAACAACTTCATTGTGATTGCTATTGGTTACTGTACTTTGTTCTTAGGCTGGGTTCACACTGAGGCAAATTGGATGTGGGCTTCCCCGCATTCAATTTGCATGACAGGAGAGTGTGACTGGCTCTCAATGGAGCCGGTTTACACATTTACGAGGCGGCCGCGGTCCGCATTGGAAAAGGGTCCTGTGCATCTTTGGCTCCTTTTAGGTGCGAATTCAGGCAAAAATTCTGACCTGATTCGCACTTAAATCAGTGAACAGGGACGCACCGGACCCCTGCTGTGATCTGTGGCCGCATCAGTGTGAACTCAACCTAAGTCTTTCTGAATAAGCTAATAATAACATTTGAGTGGTATAAGCTCTGATGGTCATCCCTTCGAATTTTTTTGGTTTGTGCACTAGATAAATGCAGTGGACATTGAAGTAGAGATTTCCCATTTTTGTGCTACCACAGTATCACTACTGAAGATTAATCCTATCGACAATGGCTGTTTGTTTCTGCATAGTCAGTTAAGGCATAAAACTGAACATTGGTGTCTCTGCTTCAAAAGGAAGACCGGTGGAGGTTGAAATGACAGGAAATGATTGCCAGGACAAATAAATAACTTGTGGAATTTCATAAAGTGATACCAAAGCAAAACCTGGACTCTTGCTTGGATTAAGCAAACAAAAGAGATTTTATGACTACAGTGTCAATGTGGTTATTGGAAACCTTCTATCATAATTCTTGACCAAAATTGGATATGACCCCCATTTTACTGGCCCTACTCATCAAACACAAGTGTGAAGGCTCAACATTTGAGTGACATCATCTGGGCGGAAGACACCTGATTCCCCTGCAACCACAAAATTCCATCACAGTTTATCTTCATATTGTAGACTGACAAGCTTATTCAATAAGGCAGAGACAATATGAAAAGGGCAGGAATCAAACATAATGATTTTTTACTGACCTTACTACAGTAAGTTTAAATCTAATTGAATACAGCATGTTTATAATTATTGCTTATAATTGCTTTAAATTATTGTACTGCCTTAGGCTCGATTCACATCTATGCATGTTGCTTTTAAGCGTTTCTGCAGTGCTTTTTGCTGTGCCTTCTGCATTTTTGTAACCGCGTTTTAAACGCGATTTGTGTTTTTTTTGCATTCCCTGTATATAGCTGGTTTCTAAGGAGCGGGTCGGGAAGATGCTGCGATGTCCTTAACAATCGATGAGTCATCAACTGTCAGTAGGCTTTCCTGTTGACAGCTGAATGTAAAAAAAAAATTGCCGGCTAAAAAAAATCACGAAAAAAATGGAGTGGGGTCCCCCCCAAAATCCATACCAGAATGTTATCCAATCTTGCAGCCCGATAGGTCAGGAAAGGGAGGGGATGAGCGAGCGCCCCCCCCCCCTCCTGAGCCAAACCAGGCCACATGTCCTCAACATGTGGGGGTGGGTGCTTGGGGGCAGGGGGGCTCTGCACCCCCCCTCCACCCCAAAGCACTTTACCCCCACGTTCATGGGGACAAGGGCCTCTTCCTGACAACCCTGGCCAGTGGTTATTGGGGGTTTGTGGGCAGGGGGCTTACCGTAATCTGGAAGCCCCCTTTAACAAGGGGACACTTAGATTCTGCCCCCCCCCCCATGTGGAAGGGTATCGGGTACATGGTACCCCTACCCATTCACAAAAAATGCAGTGAAATGTAAAAATAAAACAAGAGCTGGTTCTTTATTAAAAAAATAGCTCCGAGCTGTCTTCTCCCACCACCGTCTCTCCCGGTGCTCTCTTCTCCCGCCGTCATCTCTCCCGTTGCTGTCTTCTCCCCGAACCATCTTCTTCCACCGTCATCTTCTCCCACGCTGCTGTCTTCTTCCTTATCGCTGTCTCCTTCCTCGCCACCGGTTACCCACTAAAAACAAAAAAGGCCGCTCTTGTCCTAAGGTTGTCTTCCTCCGTTGTGACATCCCCTGCCGTCTGACATCTCTTATATAGCCATGGGGTATGGCTATCGGATGACATTACCCGGAGAGCCCACCCCACACTTATACATGGACATCACTTGGTTAATGAGAATTATGGGGTAGATCTAAAATGTTTTGGGGGTTAGGTGGGGCACTGGAACTAAAATACAGAATCTCAACCTTTTTTAGTGATAGCCATTATTAAATAGCACTCTGCAATTATAAACTGATGGAAACAAAGTTTAATTGCCAACCTGTTTTCACCTCAATTCCCACCTGTGTGCATATTCCATTCATCTGCAGATCAAAGGGGTGATTTGATCTACATATGATATTGATTAAAACAACCCTACTGGTTAGGCCCCTTACACACTTGCAGACCATTTGTTTCATTAGTTCAGTGATGAAATTGAAACCAGTTTTTTACATCTGCCAGCTAGAGTCCTTAACCACTTGAGTTCCAGAGCCATTCTTTCATGCAAAAATGGACCGTTTGTCCGTTTACATCTGTTTTTTGTCAAATGTTGTCTGATCCATTTTTTCAACAGAGGAAAAACAGAACTTTGATGCGTTCCAAAAAATGGATGTTGACTGAAACAGATGTAAACGGATGTAAATGGATGATCATCCATTTATATCCGTTTTGCCATTGAGATGCATTGATGTCTATTTTTTATCCGTCAAGGGATGGATGAAAAACGGATAAACAGTCCGCATGTGTGAAAGGGGCCTAAAACAAAAAAAAAAATGAAAAACATTTTTAAATAAAATTATTTTATTTTTATTATTTCTTTTTTTTTTTACCCATTAACATTTAAACCTTTCATTTGTTTTGTTTGTTAATGTTTTTTGTGTGTGTCACATTATAAAAATGTGCAAAAAATAAAAAATCCCCCCAAAAACCTTGATTTTATTTAAGTTACTTTTGCATTTTGCAATTCTTTGTATCCAAAATGTAATTTTAGTGTCATTATAGGTGTGATAAACAATAGGAATTTTTTTTTTTTTCAACCATAACACTGGTTGTATTAAAATGAACACTGGTTAAAGTGGGGGGGGGGGGGGAGAAAGCATTTTCTTTTATGTTTTTTTGTCTAAAGATTGCATTGCATATAAAATAAAATAAGTCTTTAAGACACGGTGCCCAACCAATGGCCTGTGACCTCCTGCTCTGGGAGGACGGGTTGGCAAGCACAGATCGTGGGTTGCCAACCCGCCATCCCAGAGCAGCAGTGTTGTGAGGGAAAGCGGAGGTGGAGAAAGCATGTGGCTGCGGAGCAGAGCCGCATAAGCCGATGCTGCCTGTATAGCGCCAACTCCTGTCACAGGCGGGGTGATACCAAATGCACTCTGCCTGAGACATCAACAGCCAGTGATACCTGAATGGAAGACTTTTATTAAAGGCAAGTTAATTACTAAAATCACAGTGTATATATGGGCCTATCTGTTCTTCAGTGGTTACTGGGCTACTTTCAAACTGATCCACAGGTAAAGTGCAGTGCACATATGGGTGACCTGCACTGAGCCATAGACTTCTGTTATTACCTGCGGGTTTGGTGCACTTTCAGAAATTGCACCAAATCTGCAGAATATAATAGAAATCTATGGGAAAGTGCAGCTAACCCGCAGGAAAGCTACACGTGCACTGGGCTACACCCTCGGTGTGAGTAAAGCACAGTGCATCAGTGTGAAAGGAGTCTTAGGCCCCTTTGACGCGATCAGTCTGACCCAATTACCTCTATGAAGCAGCGGATGTAAAGGCACTTGTGTCCCTTTACACCCGCCTACCTCCAATCCAATCCCCTAAAAATAAACAGAAGGGGATCCGTCCCCTTCCATCTGAGCCGATCGGAGGGCCCATAGAGTAGAGCGGGCTATGTTGGGGTCCGCTCTGCATTTGCAGAGTAGATCTGTCATCGGCCCGCTCCACTCATTGTGGCCTGCGACTGGTTACCAAATCCCTTAAGTGGCCCTCACTCTTCCAAAGGTTGGCCACTCCTGCTTTAAGACTTATTATTAAGATAGTATTTGTGCCAAAAATGATATATGCATTACTTTATCTTAAGAAGTGATGTCGTTTTCTCCAAATAAAAATGTCAATTACATAAATGTAAAAACTGCTCTGGTCCATTAAGAGGCATATAAAAGTGCGAGAGCTGAAGGAGTTAAAAAAAAAAAAAAAGAAGAAGCATTACGAGTAATGATAGTTAATAAAAATAAGTAAGAGTACAGTGATTATGTGTTGACCAAACAGAGCCTTTTCTCAACACTAGCAAAACATTTTTCATAAAAATTGCACCAGGTGTCACTATACATTCACTATATTTTTTGCATATGTGGTTCACTATAGTTTGCAGTATGCTTTCATATCAAACTTCACATACTAGGATTTTGAACTGCAATCAGGTACTTGCACTACATGTAGTCATGGCCAAAAATATTGGCACCCCTGCATTTCTGTCAGATAATGCACCACTTAGCACAGAAAATTGTAGCAATTACAAATGTTTAGGGATTATCGTGTTTATTTCTTTTGTTTGTATTGGTATGACACAAAAAGAGGCAGAAACAAAAAGCCAAATCTGACACATGCCACGTCCAGTATTGGCATCCTTAGTTTAAAATTTGGTAGCATACCTCTTGGAAAAAATAACTGAAATCAATCGCTTCCTGTAACAATCAATGAGTTTCTTACACTTCTCTACTAGAATTTTGGACCACTTTTCTTTCTCCAACTGTTCCAGGTCTCTCAGATTGGAAGGGTTCCTTTTAGACATGTGCATTCGTTTTCGTCCGAATGCATTTTCGTCCGAATTTCAGGTATTTTCGTTATCGTTTTAACAAACGATAATGAAAGTGCAGAATCCGAAAAACGAAAGATCTGACATAAACAAATGCTTTATTTTCGTTTTCGTTGCTACAACAGTTTGATATAGATAGAAGATTCGACACGATGATAATAACAATCTGTGTCCATCAAACCTGTGGTCGAATGTGCCAAACCTTAACTCTATTAGTCCAAGATTATTCTACATAGAGAGAAAAGATTCGACATAGAGAGGAAAGATTCGACGTAGGGGAGAAAAGATTCGACGTGGGGGAGAAAAGATTCGACGTAGGGGAAAAAAGATAAAAAAAAATAATGATGATGATGAATGTTATTGGCTGATTGTAACCAGAGAGGAGGAGCAGTAAAATAGCTAGAACTAAGTACACACGTACTTTGGCTTATGGTGTCTGTTGAAAGTTCTAAGAAGATTCGACGGAGCAGGTAAACTAAACGGCGTCGTACAGTTTAGCTGCTCTGTTGAATCTTCTTTGAACATTCGACAGACACCTAAGCCTTCAATGACAGATTCGACCTTAATTTGGATTTTCGGACGAATGCAATTTTTAACGAAAAACAAAATAAATAAAAACGAATTTCGGGAGTAACTAAATAAATTTATTTTTCGGACGAAAACGAAATTCCGAAACGAAATATTTCAGTGTGCACATGTCTAGTTCCTTTTCCCAACTACTGTTTTGAGATCTCTCCACAGGTGCTCTATGGGATTTAGATCGGGACTCATTGCTAGCCAATTCAGTACTCTCCAGTCTTAAACCATTTTTGGGTGTTTTTTGACGTGTGCTTTGGGTCATTGTTCTGCTGTAAGACCCATGACCTCTGCCGGAGATCCAACTTTCTGACACTGGGCCCTACATTGCACCCTAGAATTCCTTGATAGTCTTCAGATTTCATAATGCCATGCACACGGTCAATACATCCAGTGCCTGAAGCAGCAAAGCAACCCTAAAACATCAGTGACCATGTTTGACTGTAGGGACTGTATTCTTTTTTTAAAGGCCTCATTTCTTTTTCTGTAGAATGATGGGCATTACCAAAAAGCAGTAATTTTGTTTTGTCTGTCCACAGCACATTCTCCCAAAAGGATTTTGGCTTTCTCAGGTAAGTTTTGGCAAACTCTTTGATCAATTTTTCTCTTTCATCCATGTCCAGGGAGATTAATTACAGTGCTATGGGCTGTAAACTTCTTGACAATGTTGCTCACATTGGACACAAGAACATTAAGATCTCTGGAGATGGACTTTGAGACTATCTATGCTTTTCCACAATTTTTGTTGGCGAAGCCTCAGCAATTTTTTGCTGCTTTCTCTTCTCCATGCCTCATGTGGCACATAGAGATACAAAAGACAAAGGATGAGCACATATTTCCCCATTTTAACTGGTTTTCGCTGCAATTTCTATATTGTTAGCACCTGTTAATTAATACAGGTGAGTTTAATTACAAATTACAGGAGCATCACATACTTGTAATGCAAACTTGGAATTCTTACAATTTTGAGAGTGCCAATAAATTTGTCCAGTCCATTTTTGGAGTTCTGCGTGGAATGTGTCAGATTTGGCTTTTTGTTTCTTCACTTTTTTGTGTCATACCAATACACACAAAAGAAATATACATGAGAATGCCTAAATATTTGTAACTGCAACAATTTTCTGGGCGAAGTGGTGCATTATCTGACAGAAATGCAGGGGTGCCAATATTAGATATAGATCTAAAGGAGATTGGAGATTGTACAATCAGATTGTATAGTTTATGGTGAGCTTTACAAACTTCCAGGGACACACTTCTCATGTTTTTAATACTACATCTCTGCTTCACATAGGATCGCTCAGCTCCTGCAAACCCTGCCAAATGAACAATCTATGCAATATGAAGGTAAGGCACCAAACGATCGATTAGCAGAGGAAACACAATGGCTGTGTATTGAGTGAGAATAGTGCTCACTGACAATGACTGCATGTGACTGCAGAGGTGGGCGGGAGCAATCTCCTGGGGTGGGGGGGTCAGGTGCAGGGTGTGTGTTATCGAGGTCAGCTGCTGAGCTTTTTCCTTCTAATGCCACGTACGCACGATCGCACATTCCAACAACAAAATCCATGTTTTTTTTCCTACAGATGTTGGCTCAAACTTGTCTTGTATACACACGGTCACGCAAATCTTTTCAGAAATTCCGATCGCCAAGAGCGCGGTGACGTACAGCACGTACGACGAATTGAGAAAAATGAAGTTCAATAGCCAGTGCGGCTCTTCTGCTTGATTCCGATAATGCGTGGAACTTTGTGCATCAGAATTGTGTACAGACGACCGGAATGTACGACAACGGATTTTGTTGTCAGAAAATTTGAGATCCAGATCTCAAATTTTGTCGGAAATTTTGACGGAAAATATCCGATGGAGCTTACACACGGTCGGAATTTCCGACAACGAGCTCCCATCGAACATTTCCCATTGGAAAATCTGACCGTGTGTACGCGGAATTACAGTTTTCATGTGAAATAGCAGGAAGCAATAAAGGAGTTTTCTGTGGAAGACACTGGAGGCTGAGGTCATTCCTGCTCTAGATAGAAAAAAACTTTTCTTTTTTGCAACAGAGGTACATTTGTGGTATATTAGTATATAGGGCAGCTGAAAATTAGAAAAAAAGGTGAACTTAGCCTTTAATATTTGTAAGAGCATCACATAATGACAGACTGTATACAAACTATATTGGCCTTAATATTCCATTTACACTGCTTCTATTGTGATCTGAACAGATGAATATAGCTAAAAAAACCTTTACTGCTAGAAATAAAGTAGGTGTCATTGCCAAGGATGGGATAGACAGTAAGCTCTTGGGACAAGGTACAACAGTGATGGACGGAGAGATGGGATGGAGAGTTATCTTCTGGGACAAAGTACAGACAGTGAAGGAAGTAGGGATGGGGTGGCAAGTGAGCTCCAGAGACAAGGTACTGATGGTGATGGAAGGAAAGACAGGATGGAGCGTTAGCTCCTAGCACTAGATACTGTAGTGATGTAAGGAGGGATGGGATAAAGAGTTATCTCTTTGGGACAAGATACAGATGGCGATGAAAGGGGTGAGATGGTGAATTAGCTCCTGTTATAAGGTAAAGCAGAGATGGAAGGAATAATGGGAAGAAGCATAAGCTCCCAGGACAAGATACAGCAGTTATTGAAGGAAGGATGGAATGGATAGTTAGATCCTGGGACAAGGTCCAGTTCGTGATGGAAGGAGGGATGTGACAGAAAGTGAGCTCAAGAGACAAGGTACAATATATACACAAAAGTGAGTACACCCCTCACATTTTTGTAAATATTTTATTATATATTTTCATGACAACACTGAAGAAATGACACTTTGCTACAATGTAAAGTAGTGAGTGTACAGCTTGTATAACGGTGTAAATTTGCTGTCCCCTCAAAATAACTCAACACACAGCCATTAATGTCTAAACCGCTGGCAACAAAAGTGAGTACACCCCTAAGTGAAAATGTCCAAATTTGGCCCAAAGTGTCAATATTTTTTGTGGCCACCATTATTTTCCAGCACTGTCTTAACCCTCTTGGGCATGGAGTTCACCAGAGCTTCACAGGTTGCCACTGGAGTCCTCTTCCACTCCTCCATGATGACATCACGTAACTGGTGGATGTTAGAGACCTTACGCTCCTCCACCTTCCATTTGAGGAAACTCCACAGATGCTCAATAGGGTTTAGGTCTGGAGACATGCTTGGCCAGTCCGTCACCTTTACCCACAGCTTGTTTAGCAAGGCAGTGGTTATCTTGGAGATATGTTTGGGGTTGTTATCATGTTGGATTTCTGCCCTGCGGCCCAGTCTCCGAAGGAAGGGGATCATGCTCTGCTTCAGTATGTCACAATACATGTTGGCATTCATGGTTCCCTCAATGAACTGTAGCTCCCCAGTGCCGGCAGCACTCATGCAGCCCCAGACCATGACACTCCCACCACCATGCTTGACTGTAGGCAAGACACACTTGTCTTTGTACTCCTCACCTCGTTGCCACCACACAAGCTTGACACCATCTGAACCAAATAAGTTTATATTGGTCTCATCAGACCACAGGACATGGTTCCAGTAATCCATGTGCTTAGTCTGCTTGTCTTCAGCAAACTGTTTGTGAGCTTTCTTGTGCATCATCTTTAGAAGAGGTTTTTTTCTGGGATGACAGCCATGCAGACCAATTTGATGCAGTATGCGGCGTATGGTCTGAGCACTGACAGGCTGACCCCCCCACCCCTTCAACCTCTGCAGCAATGCTGGCAGCACTCATACCTCTATTTCCCAAAGGCAACCTCTAGCTATGATGCTGAGCACGTGCACTCAACTTCTTTGGTTGACCATGGCGAGGCCTGTTCCAATTGGAACCTGTCCTGTTAAACCGCTGTATGGTCTTGGCCACCGTGCTGCAGCTCAGTTTCAGGGTCTTGGCGATCTTCTTATAGCCTAGGCCATCTTTATGTAGAGGAACAATTCTTATTTTCAGATCCTCAGAGAGTTCTTTGCCATGAGGTGCCATGTTGAACTTCCAGTGACCAGTATGTGAGAATGAGAGCGATAACACCAAATTTAACACACCTGCTTCCCATTCACACCTGAGACCTTGTAACACGAATGAGTCACATAACACCTGGGAGGGAAAATGGCTAATTGGGCCCAATTTGAACATTTTCACTTAGGGGTGTACTCACTTTTGTTGCCAGCGGTTTAGACATTAATGGCTGTGTGTTGAGTTATTTTGAGGGGACAGCAATTTTACACTGTTATACAAGCTGTACACTCACTACTTTACATTGTAGCAAAGTGTCATTTCTTCAGTGTTGTCACATAAAAGGTATAATAAAATATTTACAAAAATGTGAGGGGTGTACTCACTTTTGTGAAATACTGTATATGATGATGGAAGGAATAAAGGATGTAAAAGAAGCTCACGGGACAATGTACAGCAGTGATGGAAGGAAGGATGGGATGGAGAGTTAGCTCTTGGGACAAGGTACATCAGTGATGAAGGAATGGGATGGAGTGTGAGTTCCTAGGACAAGGTACAGACGGTGATGGAAGGAGGAATGGGATGGAGAGTTAGCTCCTTGGACAAGGTACAAATGGTGATGGAGGAAGGGTTGGGATGGATAGTGAGCTCCTAGGACAAAGTACAGCTGTGATGGAAGGAGAAATGGGATGGAGAGTTAGCTCCTGTTAAAAGGTACAGCAGTAATAGAAGGAAGGATGGGATGGATAGTTAGACATTGGGACATGGTCCAGTACTGATGGCAGGAAGGATGGATAGTGAGCCCCTGGGACAAGGTAATGATGGTGGTAGGAGGAGGGATGAGATGGAGAGTTAGCTCCTAGGACAAGGTTCAGGCAGTGATGGAAGGAGGGATGTGACAGAAAGTTATCTCCAGAGACAAGGTATATACGGTGATGGAAGGAAGGAAAAATGAAGAAGAAGCTTATGGGACAAGGTACAGCAGTGATGAAAGGAGAGATGGTATGGAGCAGTATCTCCAAGGGACAATGTACAGCAGTAATGGAAGGAAGGACGGGGTGGATAGTGAGCTCCTGGGACAAGGTACATCTGTGATGGAAGAAGAGGTGAGATGGAAATTTAGCTTCCAGGATAAGGTACAGTGGTATTAGGAGGGATGGGATGGAGTATTAGCTCCTGGGACAAGGTAGATCAGTGATGGAAGGAGGGATGGGATGGAGTATTAGCTCCTGGGACAAGGTAGATCAGGGATGAAAGGAGGGATGGGATTTAGTGTTAGCTCCAGGGACAAGGTAGATCAGGGATGGAAGGAGGGATGGAATGGAGTGTTAGCTTCTGGGACAAAGTAGATCAGTGATGGAAGGAGGGATGGAATTGAGTGTTAGCTCCTGGGACAAAGTAGATCAGTGATGGAAGGAGGGATGGAATGGAGTGTTAGCTCCTGGGACAAGGCATAGGAGTAATGAAGAAGTGCTATGTGGCAGTAAGGGGAGTGTGATGGGGGATGCTGTATAGATGATGGAGGAGGGGTGGGATAGAGTGTTAGCTCCTGGGACAAGGTATACGAGTGAAGTGCTATGTGGCAGTAGGGGGAGTGTGATGGGGGATGCTGTATAGATGATGGAGGAGGGGTGGGATAGAGTGTTAGCTCCTGGGACAAGGTATACGAGTGAAGTGCTATATGGCAGTAGGGGGAGTGTGATGGAGGATGCTGTATAGATGATCAGTAATGGAAGGAGGGGAGCGATGGAGTGTTAGCTCCTGGGACAAGGTATATGAGTAATGAAGAAGTGCTATGTGGCAGTAGGGGGAGTGTGATGGAGGATGCTGTGTAGATCAGTGTTTCTCAACTCCAGTCCTCGAGGCGCACCAACAGGTCATGTTTTCAGGATTTCCCTCAGATGAAACGGCTGTGGTAATTACCAAGGCAGTGAAACTGATCAAATCACCTGTGCAAAATAGTGGAAATCCTGAAAACATGACCTGTTGGTGCGCCTTGAGGACTGGAGTTGAGAAACACTGGTATAGATGATCAGTAATGGAAGGAGGCGATCGATGGAGTGTTAGCTCCTGGGACAAGGTATACGAGTAATGAAGAAGTGCTATGTGGCAGTAGAGGGAGTTGGGAATGATGTGATGGAGGATGCTGTATAGATGATCAGTAATGGAAGGAGGCGATCGATGGAGTGTTAGCTCCTGGGACAAGGTATACCAGTAATGAAGAAGTGCTATGTGGCAGTAGAGGGAGTTGGGAATGATGTGATGGAAGATGCTGTATAGATGATCAGTAATGGAAGGAGGCGATCGATGGAGTGTTAGCTCCTGGGACAAGGTATACCAGTAATGAAGAAGTGCTATGTGGCAGTAGAGGGAGTTGGGAATGATGTGATGGAGGATGCTGTATAGATGATCGGGGATGGAGGAGGGGTGGGATAGAGTGTTAGCTCCTGGGACAAGGTATATGAGTGAAGTGCTATGTGGCAGTAGAGGGAGTTGGGAACGATGTGATGGAGGATGCTGTATAGATGATCGGGGATGGAGGAGGGGTGGGATAGAGTGTTAGCTCCTGGGACAAGGTATATGAGTGAAGTGCTATGTGGCAGTAGAGGGAGTTGGGAATGATGTGATGGAGGATGTGACGGTCTCCGGTCTGTAGATGATCGGGGATGGAGGAGGGATTCCCGGTACAGTGATGAAGGGGGAGGGGTGATGTCCCCGGTGTACGGTGTAGGGGAGGTTCCGGGGAGGCGGTAGCGGAGTCCCGTCCAGTGTACGTCCCGGATGGGAGGGGGTTGTGTCGGGGAGGTGTCCCGGGGAGGAGTCGGGGTCACAGTGGTGGGTTTGTTTCCTCCGGTCACATTCGGCTCCGTGTCCGTGCAGTGTCCGGCCGCCCGCTCCGGGTGTCCCCCTTCCTTCCCTCTCTCCCAGCATGGCCCTGATGAGAGCCCGCGCTCTGTACGACTTCCGGGCGGAGAACCCGGGTGAGGTGTCCCTGAGGGAGTCGGAGGTGCTGAGCCTGTGCAGCGATCAGGACATCGAGGGCTGGCTGGAAGGAGTGAACAGCCGGGGGGAGCGGGGACTCTTCCCGGCCTCGTATGTGGAGATTGTCCGGGGAGAAGCGCTCAGTCCTCCGCCGCCTCCTCCTCCTACCGACACCCGCTATGCCAACCTCCCCCCGGGGGGGTACGAGCCGGCTCAGCCTCCTCCCCCCACTTACCGGGGACAGGAGTCCTTCCAGGGGTACCCCCGTCCCGCCGCCCTGCCCTACCAGCACAGCCAGCCCAGCGATGACGATTGGGACGACGAATGGGACGACAGCAGTTCCACCGCCGCCGACGAGCCCGGTGGCACCCCGACCCCCGGTTTCTATGGAGGCGGTTTCCACGACTACGAGAGCAGCCGGTACCGCATGTCCACCCGTTCCGAGATGCCCCCAGGCTCCTACAACACCACCAGCTCCACCGCCTCCTCCGCCGCCAAGGGAACCGCCACCGTCAGCCGTAACCTCAACCGTTTTTCCGCCTTCGTCAAGAGCGGCGGCGAGGCATTCGTTCTGGGCGAGGCGGCGGGCTTCGTTAGAGATGGCGACAAGCTCTGTGTGGCCCATGGTTCGAATGGGCCAGAATGGCAGGAGAACCCCTACCCGTTCCATTGTTCCATTGATGAGCCCACCAAGCAGACCAAGTTCAAGGGGATGAAAAGCTACATCTCATACCGCCTGCTACCCAGCCATACCAACCAGCAAGTCTACCGCCGGTACAAACACTTTGACTGGCTCTACGCTCGGCTGCTGGAGAAGTTCCCCGTCATCTCCGTGCCACGCATCCCCGAGAAACAAGCCACCGGCCGATTCGAGGAGGACTTCATCTCCAAACGCAGGAAAGGCCTGGTGTGGTGGATGGACCACATGTGTAGCCATCCAGTGCTGGCTCGCTGCGATGCCTTTCAGCATTTCCTCACCTGCTCGGACGAGAAGGCCTGGAAACAGGGCAAGAGGAAGTGTGAGAAGGATGAGATGGTGGGGGCCAACTTTTTCCTCACCCTCACCACCATGCCCGGATCCCCGGTGTTGGAGCCCCAAGAGGTTGACGGAAAACTGGACGCCTTCAAGGCATTCGCCAAGAGGATGGATGAAAGCGTGCTTCTGCTCAACCAAACTGCTGGAGAGTTTGCCCGAAAGCAAGCTACAGGCTTCAAGAAGGAGTACCAGAAAGTTGGACTGGCTTTTAAAGGTTTGGGCCAAGCCTTTGAGATTGACCAACAGCCCTTTTCAGCCGGTCTGAATAAGGCGATGTCCTTCACGGCGGATGCCTATGATGCGATTGGGGAGATGTTTGCTGAGCAGCCCCGTCAGGACCTGGATCCAATTATGGACTTACTGGCAGTCTACCAGGGTCACCTGGCCAACTTCCCGGATATCATCCACGTTCAGAGAGGTAACCATGCTTGCCTGTTTTGTCTATGTTGTGCTTTCTGCAAATATTTTTATTTTAGCAGATATTTGTAAGTCAATTCAGAAAAAAACTTATAGCTGTAGTCTGGCCAACCTTGTGCATTAAACCTCTTCTCAGAGGAAAGTATCACATACTTCAGATTTTAGGTACGTCTCGATACGTCTTTCTTCACCACTTTCCTGGCAGGATTCTTTAATAGGAGGAATAATTTTACAATTGAAAAATAGCAGTAGAGATGTTATTGGATTTTTACAGCAAACCTTTCCTTTCTTGGGGGGGGGGGGGGAGTGTCAGGCTTATGTATCCTTATCAAGTGCACTGGAAGCCTCTGATCCAGGGGTTCTCAACCAGGGTTCCTCCAGAGGTTGCTAGGGGTCCCTGGAGCAATTTCTGCCTCTAAGATAAGTTCCCACTAAGCATTAGCTCCGGCGTATTCGCATGCTGCACGTGCCGAGCCGCGAGGAAGTCGGCACTGCACAGCGCTAATCACAAACAGTGAGACATTTCCCGATGTGCGGCTGCAGAGATCGGGAAATGTCTCACTGCCTGTGATTAGCGCAGCGCATTGCCGACTTCCTGGCGGGCTCGGCACGTGCAGCATGCGAACACGCCGGAGCTCATCCTTAGTTCCCATTGACACGATTAATCTCTTTAGCTATATGTAAGGGGTTCATTCTTTCCAATGGCCACAAATATAAGGACTATTCTTCCCATTGACCATCACACTAATGTATCATGAGTTGTGGATATAGTCACTTTTAGCAGGGGTTCCCTGAGACCGGAAGGTTACTTCAACGGTTCTGTGTTGGGACATGCTGCTCTATTCCAACCTTTCTCAGTCAGGGTTCCATTGAACCCTAGGGTACCTCTAGGAGTTCCTTCAGTAATGGACAATTTCTGCCTCTCAAATATATGTATATAGCCAGTAACACCATTGAGCTTTTTAGGGAGTTGCATTGACCATAAATATAAGTCTTTCCTTTGATAATAATGTACTGTGAGCTGCACATAGAGTAATTATTAGCAAGAGTTCTTTGAGACTAGAATAGTGGTCTTCAAACTTAGCTTGCGGGCCTTTGCTTGCATTTATCCAGCCCTTGGGGCACTACTTCTATCAGTGACATCAACAATGTGGCACTATTTTCCCCAGTGGCACCAATGATGGGGCATTATTCCTTCCACTGACACCAACGATGTTGCACTTCTACTGACAAAGATGGGGCACTACGTCTCCCATTGACACCAATGATGGGGAGCTATTCCTCCCAGTGACACCAATGATGGGGGGGGGGGGAATATTTCCCCCAGTGACACCAATGATGGGGGGGCTATTTCCCCCAGTGACACCAATGATGGGGGGGCTATTTCCCCCAGTGACACCAATGATGGGGGGGCTATTTCCCCCAGTGACACCAGTGATGGGGGGGCTATTTCCCCCAGTGACACCAATGATGGGGGGGGCTATTTCCCCCAGTGACACCAGTGATGGGGGGGCTATTTCCCCCAGTGACACCAATGATGGGGGGGCTATTTCCCCCAGTGACACCAATGATGGGGGGGCTATTTCCCCCAGTGACACCGGTGATGGGGGGGCTATTTCCCCCAGTGACACCGGTGATGGGGGGGCTATTTCCCCCAGTGACACCGGTGATGGGGGGGCTATTTCCCCCAGTGACACCGGTGATGGGGGGGCTATTTCCCCCAGTGACACCGGTGATGGGGGGGGCTATTTCCCCCAGTGACACCGCTGATGGGGGGGCTATTTCCCCCAGTGACACCGGTGATGGGGGACTATTTCCCCCAGTGACACCGGTGATGGGGGGGCTATTTCCCCCAGTGACACCAATGATGGGGGGGCTATTTCCCCCAGTGACACCAATGATGGGGGGGCTATTTCCCCCAGTGACACCGGTGATGGGGGGGCTATTTCTCCCAGTGACACCAATGATGGGGGGGGCTATTTCCCCCAGTGACACCGGTGATGGGGGGGCTATTTCCCCCAGTGACACCAATGATGGGGGGGCTATTTCCCCCAGTGACACCGGTGATGGGGGGGCTATTTCCCCCAGTGACACCGGTGATGGGGGGCTATTTCCCCCAGTGACACCGGTGATGGGGGGGCTATTTCCCCCAGTGACACCGGTGATGGGGGGGCTATTTCCCCCAGTGACACCGGTGATGGGGGGGCTATTTCCCCCAGTGACACCGGTGATGGGGGGGCTATTTCCCCCAGTGACACCGGTGATGGGGGGGCTATTTCCCCCAGTGACACCGCTGATGGGGGGGGCTATTTCCCCCAGTGACACCGCTGATGGGGGGGGCTATTTCCCCCAGTGACACCGGTGATGGGGGGGCTATTTCCCCCAGTGACACCGGTGATGGGGGGGCTATTTCCCCCAGTGACACCGGTGATGGGGGGGCTATTTCCCCCAGTGACACCGGTGATGGGGGGGCTATTTCCCCCAGTGACACCGGTGATGGGGGGGCTATTTCCCCCAGTGACACCGGTGATGGGGGGGCTATTTCCCCCAGTGACACCGGTGATGGGGGGGCTTTTTTACCCCAGTGACACCGGTGATGGGGGGGGCTATTTCCCCCAGTGACACCGGTGATGGGGGGGGCTATTTCCCCCAGTGACACCGGTGATGGGGGGGGCTATTTCCCCCAGTGACACCGGTGATGGGGGGGGCTATTTCCCCCAGTGACACCGGTGATGGGGGGGGCTATTTCCCCCAGTGACACCGGTGATGGGGGGGCTATTTCCCCCAGTGACACCGGTGATGGGGGGGCTATTTCCCCCAGTGACACCGGTGATGGGGGGGCTATTTCCCCCAGTGACACCGGTGATGGGGGGGCTATTTCCCCCAGTGACACCGGTGATGGGGGGGCTATTTCCCCCAGTGACACCGGTGATGGGGGGGCTATTTCCCCCAGTGACACCGGTGATGGGGGGGCTATTTCCCCCAGTGACACCGGTGATGGGGGGGCTATTTCCCCCAGTGACACCGGTGATGGGGGGGCTATTTCCCCCAGTGACACCGGTGATGGGGGGGCTATTTCCCCCAGTGACACCGGTGATGGGGGGGCTATTTCCCCCAGTGACACCGGTGATGGGGGGGCTATTTCCCCCAGTGACACCGGTGATGGGGGGGCTATTTCCCCCAGTGACACCGGTGATGGGGGGGCTATTTCCCCCAGTGACACCGGTGATGGGGGGGCTATTTCCCCCAGTGACACCAATGATGGGCGGGGGGGGCTATTTCCCCCAGTGGCACCAATGATGGGCGGGGGGGCTATTCCTCCCAGTGACACCAATGATGGGGAGCTATTCCTCCCAGTGACGCCAATGATGGGGAGCTATTCCTCCCAGTGACACCAGCGATGTGGCGGCTATTTCCCCCAGTGACACCAGCGATGTGGCGGCTATTTCCCCCAGTGACACCAGCGATGTGGCGGCTATTTCCCCCAGTGACACCAGCGATGTGGCGGCTATTTCCCCCAGTGACACCAGCGATGTGGCGGCTATTTCCCCCAGTGACACCAGCGATGTGGCGGCTATTTCCCCCAGTGACACCAACGATGGGGCACTATTTCCCCCAGAGACACCAACGATGGGGCACTATCCCTCTCACTGATGCCACAGATGGGGCACTATGCCTCTCACTACCCACTTTATTTTCACCTGGTGATCTGACCAGTAAGTCTGTTGGTTTTCAACTTTTTTTTAATAGTACAAACTGTCCCGAAAAAATGGCAGTTGGAGGGTAAGACAAGCCATTTACTACTGACAAGGGTGCTTACAGTGTTCAGCTTTTATTCATTTATGTAACACCTTTATCCCAAAAGGGGGGAAAAAACTTGCTCTAACTGCCTATAAAGTGTTAAGCTGGCCATAGACGGATCGAAGTTCAGCTGGTTCAGCAGCAATGGGTGAATTGTGATCCATCTATGGGCAGGCTGGTTGTGCTGCCTGAAGTCGATCTATTTCAGTACAACCAGCCTGTCTGTTTATATGTGTATGTTCACTGTTGCTGGCTATAGTCGGGGCAGCAGTGATCATTGAATTCTGACGGCTGGGAAATCTCCCGCTGTCTGAATACAATAGCGCAGTGGGAGGGATTTCCCTATCAACACTGACTGTGTTGATCAAGTGATTTGAAAATTGCAGAATGTTTTGCCTGCCTTAGTTGAGCTTCGCCTTTAGTTTGTTAGTGAAGTCTATCTGAATCTGCTAGTCCATCTTATGCCGCAGACTTTACAACAGACTTTGTCCTGCGGACTTTACGACGGACTTTCTGAATGAACGGACTTGCCTACACACGATCAACCAAAGTCTGACGGATTCGTACGTGATGACGTATGACCGGACTACAACAAGGAAGGTGATAGCCAGTAGCCAATAGCTGCCCTAGCATACAGACGAGCGGACTTTTCGACCGGACTCGAGTCCGTCGGAAAGATTTGAAGCATGTTTCATTTCTAAGTCCGTCAAACTTTTGGGGAAAAAGTCCGCTGGAGCCCACACACGATCGAATTGTCCGACGGACTCCGGTTCGCTGGACCAAGTATGCCGTAAGGTCCGGTCGTGTGTACGCGGCATAACACTTCCCTCTCCCTAGGGTGACAGTACTGCTATCCAAGGATGGCTACATCTCCCCTGCATTGAGTGGGGACAGCCTAGGGCTTGGTTTATACAGTTGGAGGGTGTTGGGCTATGTTTTTACTGCCCCTCTTAAGCTGCAAAGGCAGCCGGATGGGGTTGTACAAATGCCATGGCTATGATGATTTAAGACATGGCAAAACATATCAGCCCTGCCCCGTTTGGCGGTACTGCCACAAAAGGCAACCCATTCAAGAGAATGGGCCGCAACACAACCTTGAGTCAAACACTAGACTTGCGGTGTGGTATTCCCATTCAGTTGTCAAAAGGCAGCATTGCCACTGGGAATGCATGGCAGCTAGGCTTGTGCCGCTCAGTGAAAAGCAATGCAATGTGGATCACTCTTCAAAGAGTGACAGGTGTTAATGAGCGCAAAGACAGAATGTTTGTTACCAGCCAGATCAACAGGTGAAAATACTCGTAAAAAAAAAAGCTTTAAAAATAAAAAAAAAACGAATGCAGTCACTGCATCTAAAGATTGGTAAGCTGCCACATACTGCTTTAAGCCCAGGTTCACACATGTCCAGTGTAAATTTCTCCTGAGTTTTCACATGTTCGTCGGTTCAGCTGCGATTTTAGGGGCGGTTTAGATGAAATTTTTTGGAGTTGGGGGCCACTGGTGTCTTTTAACATTAGCTGGTTGTTAAGGAGCGGGCCGGGAAGCATAAACTTTGTCTTTAATGACATGTATAGGAGGTGATCTGGGTTAGGTAGATTGGGTAACAATCGTTCCACATCTGTCAGTGGAGGGGGGCTTGTGTCGTAATTGGGTGATTCCAGGGTTATGAAATGATTGACATATTGCCCAATATTGTTAGTGTTTCTCAACCCTTTTCCCAGTAAAGGCACCCTTTAAAATTATTATTATTATACAGGATTTATATAGTGCCAACAGTTCAATTCTGCACAATCTCAAGGCACCCCATTCTGAAATGTAAAAAAAAAGGAAACTAATAATTTCACATAATGGAGCAATATCCACACATGTAGGACACCCATCATTAGAGATGATTTATTCTTCTAAAGCAGGGATCTCCAAACTTTCGAAACAAAGGGCCAGTTTACTGCCCTTCAAATATTGGGGGGGGGGGGCGGAGCGGTGACCAGCGGAGGTAGAACATGCCCTGCCATTGGTGGGAGTAAACCACTCCATAGGCTTGGTGGTCAGTGGGAGTAAAAAAATGATATCATTGGTGTCAGTGGAAGGACTGGCGCCTCGCATAGGTGGAAGGACTGGCGCCTCGCATAGGTGGAAGGACTGGCGCCTCGCATAGGTGGAAGGACTGGCGCCTCGCATAGGTGGAAGGACTGGCGCCTCGCATCGGTGGAAGGACTGGCGCCCCAAAGGCAAGCAAAGTTTTGAGACCCCTGTTCAAAAGCAAAGACACCTTTGCTCACTGGTACTGACTAGTATTCCAGTGTTTCTTTTCTCTCTGCCTCACTCAGCTAATGTGACCCCAGTGATGGTGGAGAGGAGCAGGGGAGGAACAAACAAGGATGTATTCTGCAGGCGCCCAACCGTCCTTATCAACCGATGATGTCATTGGTTGTTGGGATGCTGGCGGTTGAAGGTTATAATGGTGGTGCACAATGAAAACACGTGGCTTTGTGTAAAAGGCGGCTTCATCCACCCGCTGGCTTGTATACTGTTTTTGGGCAACTTTTAGGCATTTTTTCAAGGCTCCCCTAAATAAATCTGAAGGCACCCTGGTTGAAAAAGGCTGGGATTATCTATTGTACATTGGCTACTCTGTTTTGTTGACTTTGCACTCACCTGAACAAATGTATTTAACCATTACACAGAGCAGGTAAGTATAGGCATGTATGTTTTGCTCAGCACTATTTTGCACACACTCATGTAGGTGAGATGCACATCCTATGTACCGGGTGCTGGAGACTACCAGACTTCAGTCCTCCAGTCAATGGGCTTATTACACCGATTTCTTTGGCAATGACTATATTATTATAGACACTTGTATAGTGCTATCAATTTACACATATATATTGTACGTTTACATCAGTCCCTGCCCTCAGGGAGCTTATGTTCTAAGGTCCCTAACTCATTGTGTGGCTGTCCCCATTCGCCAGAAGTTGAAAGGAAAATGTTGGAAATTTTTTCTTGATCAGCAGCTGATTGGGTGGGTGCTGCTGATAGAATACAAAGTCCCAAGGGAAGGAGTGATTAAACATAAAACTAATGGTGTATAGCCAGCCTAACACATCTATGGTCACCTACCACTCCAAAATACCCTCATGCTAAACATAAGAGGGCATCCATGCTGTATTATTGGAGCACTAAGCTACCCTGTTTCCCCGAAAATAAGACCTAGCGTGATTGTCAGTGATGGCTGCAATATAAGCCCTACCCCCCAAATAAGCCCTAGTTAATGTCCTTGTCGGTCTTATTTTCAGGGTAGGGCTTATTTTCAGGGAAACAGAGTAGGGCTTATTTGGGGGGTAGGGCTTATTTTGCAGCCATCACTGACAATCACACTAGGTTATTTTCAGGGAAACAGGGTACCACTAATTTTTGCCCCCTGAGACGCAGGGAAGGAATGAGCCTGGCCACTAGTGATATGATGTTGTGTAGAATGGGTGAATGCCCCCTGGCTTCTATATCCTCCTGAGCAGTTGATCCTCAGACCTGGGCACCATGGGCTTCACCGTTATGGAGCAGGAAACCAGATCTATATTACATTATTAAAACAATGTAAACCAAATTGAGTCTGAATTGAACGGAAGGCAAGTTAGGCCTCTTCCACACTAGTGGAGTCTGGCAGCGGATCCACCCACTTAGCAAGGAATCTCTCCATTGATCCCCGCTGAGCAGGTGGATGACAGGTCTATGTCTGCTCCACTGATACAGAGTGGACACGGACACCTCTCGCTGTCCTCTATGGGCTGACTGATAGAAATGGACCAGAAACTGTCATCTGTCCTGATCCACCAGACGGACACATGTCTGCTGTCATCTGTCGCTCCATAGAGAGCAATGGATGGTGTGATCGTATGTAACAACTCACCCTAGCTCCACCGCACTATGAAGGAATAGAGAGCTGAGTGTTGATGCTCCAGGTGAGAACGTCTAAACCACTTCAAATGTGTAAAGAAAGCCGGCACACAAAAGCTTCTTCTTTGCAAATGTTTATTCCAGGACTGACCGCAATTGCAACAGGACAAACCAAACACGTTAGTTTGTCATGTTGCAATTGCTGTCAGTGCTGGAATAAATGTTTGCAGAAAAGCTTTTGTATGCCGGCTTTCTTAAGATGGTCTGCGTGAAAAACTGACGGGCTGGCCTGATTGGTCCGACAGTGTGAGAGGGGCCTCATGCTTATTTGATTGTTTGATCTTTTTTTAGCGAATTGCACATTAACTGGATAATAAAAGCGAAGTGTGTGTGTGTGTGGCCACCGCAAGACTATCTGTGAGGTCGGACAGCCACCCGTCAACCTTCCATGCCATCTAACAACACAGCTGGCAAGGAGATGGTTGTTCTGGCACATGGCACTTTTCCCCATCTCTAAGCACTTGCCTGAGACAAGTGTGTTGCCATGAATGCAGGGAAGGGAGGCTTGTCGCTGAAATGTTCCAGACAGGCGGCATGTGCTTGGGAAATTGCCATCTGTCAAAACAGCCAGCTCTTTGCCAGCTGCGTTGTTGGATGGCTGTGGAGGGAGGAGGGTGCTTTTGCTGATGTATAGTTTTATATTAAATGTAACTTACAGTATGTGGGTTTTTTTTGTTTTTTTTTATTGATGGGAGAAATATTAGATTTTTGGACTGGCCTTGTATGGTTTGAGATTTAAAATGATTAACTCTTGAGGTCTCACCGAGAGAGAGATGCACATTATATGTATTCCCCACTCAGTTTGAGCACTGCAGAAAGTATATATTTTTCACTGCCGTTACAAATCCTAAAAATGAAGAGGCCCTTCCTCCATTTAGATGAGTGAAACCATGCAAATGATTTCTGGCCAGCTAGGCACCCAGTCCCAGCACAGGTACATCCTAATGACATGAACTCTTCTTGTTGCATCAGTTACCCAGTTTCCTTTTATTAGCCCGGGCAAATTACTTCCCTTTTTAGATCAGTGTGACGCTGGTTCCAGTTACTATATTACTAATATAAAATAGCTCCTCTATGTGGTATTTCTATCTAAAGTGTGGCATATAACCCCACCCAACTTTCAGTTTAAATCAGCAAAATACATTCCATGTGTAGCAGATGCTGTGCAATGTCTTAGTTTGTTTTTATTTTATTTATTTTGTATTTTTTTGAAGCAGCCACATCCTGAGTAGAAAAGCCTATGTCCTACCAGCATGCTGCAGAGATAACTCTGTTCTCTGTATGGCAACAGTAGTATCTATGCAGAGGTCCAGAGCACTTACTGCTGAGCTCTTTTCAGCAGGGAGCATGATCCTTGCCAATTGGAGAGCTCTAGCCAAGGTGGAGGCATAAAAACATAAATTTGCCCCATGACTTTATATGAGGTGCAACACACACAGCCACAAAATACATAGTAGGCATGATATACAATTCTCGTCACATTACTTAGAACACAGGTGACATTTCGGCCAAAAATGGTGTTATCGGCATTCCGCTAGGGTGCCGATAATGGCACAGAAAACGCACCGCGATTTTACTGAGATTTTGGGCCGATGTTACCATGCTTTGCTTATGGGGTTTTTCATAGGTCATGTGACTCAAAAATCGCATCAAAAACATAACACCGGTGCGTTGATGCGTTCTTGCTGCATTTTTAATGCATTTGAACTGGGAGGTCTTCTTTTTTAAATTTTTTTTGTGCGGAGTTTTTGTTTTTTAAGCAGAACTTAAATTTATAAAAAAAAAAATCCCCCATTAGTACACCCCCCACACAAAACACTAAACAGTTATTACATTTTGTGAAATTTCTTACCGTTTAAGAGATATGTCTGAATTTTCAGGAATACAGTTTTGTGATTCAAAAAAATGCAGCCTGTATTCTGGCAAGGAGGAGGGGTTAGAACAGCGATTGCATCATATCTCTTCTCTCTCGTTAACTGTAATCGGCCTACATTTCCCATGAATCCTTGGGTTGGGAGGAAACCTGGTAGGATACACTAGGCCTGTACATGTAAATGTGAACTCGCCCACTTCAACAAAAATCACACCCCTCATTCTGCAGCCAGCAAGCCATACATAATACACGGTATGATAGGGTACAGCCTTAGAAATGCAAACCAGTGCCACCAGAGCCGAATGTCAGTCCCACCAGTGCAGAGGGGAGATACCCTTTTAATCTGCAAAATACAGGAGCACCTCCACGCCACCTGCTATCTCCATGCAGAGCGGGGATTATTATCAGTAATCAGTTGTATGACACAGCGGGGATCTCCCACTGACAGGTATAGTATACGAGAACATAGATTGCTGATGCCCGCCTCCCGTCGTTATGATTGACAGCGCACTGTGCCAATAACGGCACCATTGTCGCAGTGCGCTGTCAATCATAACGGCGGGAGGCGGGGCATCAGCGATCTATGTTGTCATATACTATACCTGACACAGTGGGAGATCCTTGGCACTTGTGGAGTGGGGGGGGGGGGGCGGACCACCAGACAGGGAGGAGAGAGGAGGAGGACACCGCCTCCATGGGCGGCACAGACCGGGGGGCTGGGAGACAAGGGGGCGTGTCAGACCGCTGACTGAGCTGAGGACAGGGATAGAAGCCAGCGGTTTTACACACAGGATGTCACCAGGCAATAACGGTTGTTCAGCAGCCTATTAGAGAGGAACTACAGAGCTCAGAAGAACATGGATGGCAAAGTTGGGGAAGGTAGAAGATCAGCAACAAGGAGATGTAAAAAAAATTTGTCTGGAGTTATGCTTTAACTGAACAAAAATGTAACAAGCAGGATTTTTAACACCGACCAGTGTGAAGACATACATGGAATTTAAAGGGATACGTTTTTTTCTTGCGCTAAAGTTGCCAATAATGGCCAACGATCAATTCATATTTATTTCAATTGATGATATTATTTAAAAGTTGAATATAATATTCTATATAAATATTTTTTAAAAACTAATTTTCGGCCAAGTGCATCCTACATTTTTGGTTTCGGCACCAACATTTCCATGCTGCACCTCATTTAAAGTCTCAGGGCAAACTCGTGTTTTTATGGATATATTAGGGATGAAGGTGCACTACTGAGGACACCAGACCGCTTATTTTATTTTTTGCTTTTAGGCATGTCGGACCTCTGCAGAATGACCACTGCTTCCTTACAGAGAGCAGCAGTAGTCACGTGGCCTTACTTTATTTTTCTATGCAGACACAGGGTTGTTCCTTACCTTTGCCTGGGGTTTCAAAAAGCAAACTTATTTGAGAGATCCTGTTCAGACTGAAGTAGTATTGTGGCTCTGTACATATTCTTTTTATTAGGAAACCAAAGGAATTGGTGTGGTTGTTCCTATGATATTGTTCCATGCATCTCCCTAATGAGGATTTCTTGTGGCTGTTTTGGTGGTGACAAAGTGAGCCGGCACTCTTATTAAAGTAGACGATTTGTGTCTACATCACAGCTTGGCCTATGGAAGGGGTGCTGGCTGTGCAGGGATAGGTAGGAATGGCTTTCTGTGCAATTCTGTATAAAGGGGAATGGTAAGTGTGTTCTTCATTACACACAGCCTCTCCCTCCTTGGCTATGTATGCTGAGGATGAAGATAAAGGGACACACCACACTCCTCTCCCCACCTCTTCCACTCCTTCATACACATATACTGTATACTGTAGCGTGGCAGAGCAGAGCACAGCTTGTACAGTATAGTAGAGACAAGTGCTGTTGGCTCACTCTGTCCTCTCCAAAAAGGAAGAGCTACAACAGCCGCTGATTGACATAATGCAAGCTGCTAGGATTGTGCCACTTGATAGCCAAGAATGGTAAAAATCAAATATTCAGAAGTCAAATTTTACAATTAATTGAAGTGCCACCAGCCATCCCAATAAACGGAGACCGTTATACAGACACTTAACTTGTCATGGAGGTAAAAGCTGGAAAGCTGACAATTTTCCGATAGCTAGAGCCAAGAAGCTTAATAGAATCCTACGTAAAGATTTTACCAACACATTGTACAAGGCGTATTAACCACTTCAATACTGGGCACTACCCCCCCCCCCTCCCCTGCTGCCCAAGCTGATTTTCAGCTTTCAGCGCTGTCACACTTTGAATGACAATTGCGCGGTCATGCAACACTGTACCCAAACCAAATTTTTATCATTTTGTTCCCACAAATGGAGCTTTCTTTTGGTGGTAGTTGATCACCTCCTGGGATTTTTATTTTTTACTAAACAAATAAAGACCAAAAAGAGAAGTTTTTCTTTTTCTGTTATAAAATTTTGTGAATAAGTAAGTTTTTTTTTTTTTTTTTTTTTTTTCTCCTTCACTGATGAGGGTGCACTAATGGGCACTGATGAGGTGGCACCAATGAGTTGGCACTGATAGGTGGCACTGATATGCAGCACTGATGGGCATTCATAGGCAACACTGGGCACTGAAAGGCGGCACTGGGTACTTATGGGTGGCACTGATGGACACTGATAGATGGCACTGGCAGGCATTACCACTCATATATGGGCGCTGATTGGCATCATTTATGGGCACTGATTGGCAACACTGTTGGTCATGGGTGGCATACCTGGTGTTCATCAGTTGTGGGTGGTCCTGGTAACATCCCTGGTGGTCCATAGGGGGGGGGGGGGGTGGCTGCGCTGATAATCAGAGCAGACCCACCTTGTCAGGAGAGCAGCCAATCGGCACTCCTCTAGTTGCGTCTCTCAGACGTGATAAAGGAAAAGCCAATACACAGCTTTTCCCGTTTACACTATGATCAGCTGTGATTGGACACGGCTGATCACGTGGTAAAGAGCCTCAGTCAGAGTCTCTTTACCTAGATCGGAGTTGCAGTGTGTCAGACTGACACATAGCATCACTGATCACCACGCTATGTGCCCCCACAAGCATATCATATGACGCCCAGTCAGGATAACTGAACCACCAGCTGGCCTTCATTCTGCTATAGGCCTGGCAGAAAGTAGTTTTAAAAAACATACCCGCATGCCTTGTTTTCCTTTTGAGGGAAAAAAGTATTTGATCCCCTGCCGATTTTGTACGTTTGCCCACTGACAAAGAAATGTATTATACAGGATTCATATAGTGCCAACAGTTTGCGCAGCACTTTACAACATGAGGGCAGACAGTACACTATCAATACAGGAGGGATCAGAGGGCCCTGCTCGTTAGAGCTTACAATCTAGAAGGGAGGGTCAAGTGGAACAAGTGTATGGCTGACTGCAGGTCAGCCTGTATTTGTAGGAGGAGTCAGGCTGCATAAAGCCTGCCCTCCTTTGCCTCCTTTTCCTTGTGGTCGTTGGCTCTTGTGTGACGTCATTTGCGGTGCGTCTCTTCGGTTACTTCCGGGTTGCGGGTGCTGTGTGGAAGATGAACGGACCCTTGTTCCCCCTGCCTCGTTTCTGGCCCGGCTTACTGGGGGCTACGGCGGTCTTCTCGGAGGGTCTCGTGCGCTGCGGGCGCTGGTAAGAGGGAAGTTTCAATACGACAGCTACGAGACTGGTGGAAACTGGGAGGCGGGGCACTGGAACAGAGCAGATCTGCAGGAGGTATTCCATCACCTAGGGATGGGGCAAGCGTGCGATTGGTTGTTTTGACGCCGGACAGTCCTAGCAACCAACCACTAGCGATGACAACGGGAGGCAGCGGCCGTAGGTGGAAGCTGTGTTACAGAGTGGAAGCACACAGGATAATCCACCCACTGTGCTTTCAGATGGCATATTTTCATCAGTACAAATCAGTTGACACTCTTTTTAAGCCATGCTGTACACCACAGTATATAGTCTCTTTACCACACTGTGCTCTTTAAAGCGGGGGTCCACCTATCTATCTTTTTTTTTTTTTTTTTGGAGTTCATTCACAAACTTTTCTTCTCATGATTATCTACTCACATGTTCTGTGTAATAAGTCCGCCTGTGTCCGATTTCATTGTAAAGAATAACTTATAAAATTTACTGAAGGCGGGTTCCATCTTCATTGTGGGCATTTGAAGCCCACAAGCATGTATTTCCTGGATTTTTCCTGGAGATGTTGTGATGACGCTGTTGCACAATGCATGCTGGGAAGCCTGAGACTAGCTCCCAGGGGACTGTGGGAGGTCTGGGAGAGGCTAGAAACAGGCCTACTCCCATGGGAGGAAAACCAGGAAGTGCTAAGAAGATTAGAAAAAAAAAGGTAATTACGGCGATTTAAATTTTTTTACACAGCATGTCAGCATCTAGGCAAGGAAGAGAATGCATAGAGATAATGTTCAAAATTTGGGTGGAACCCCGCTTTAAGCTTTACTGGACAACCACTGATAAACTGAGAATAGAAATAGAAAAAACATCATCTTTGTTGTTGTTTTTTTTTATGGTGTACTGTATGTATCCGCAATATACCTGTTGGGAGGTTCGGGGATGCCTTGGTTAGGTTGCAGCAAAGGTATGTATGGGCAGGGTCTCCTCCCTCCTTAGCCCCTCCCCCCGAGCTCCACGTGGTCAACAGTGTGGGTCTTCAGGGGTAATTTAGGCTGTAGACATGGCACTTGCTTGTCGCCTGTCATCTCATTATGTTCTTTGGGGGTCCTTGGCAAAAGTAACAGTTCTCATGCAATTTTTGTTCTCATGCAATTTACGTTTACGATTTTCTCATGCAATTTACGATTTCTCATGCAATTTACGTTCTCGTACAATTTACATTTACGATTTCTCATGCAATTTACGATTTCTCATACAATTTACGGTTACAATTTTCCCATGCAATTTACGGTTCTCATGCTAATTCACGTTTTCCCATGTTTCTCACGTTTTCCCATCTTATTCACGTTTTTACGTTTCCCATGTTTCTTACGTTTCCCATGTTGCTCTTTCATGTCATTGCATTTCGTTCGCTGCATTTCCGTTAGCTAGTGCTTACATTCATGATCTGTCATGTCTACAGATCCATACGGACTGAGGTTTCGTTTTTTATCGATTGTTGTCACACAATCCTCTCGCTTGTAGTCCATACGTCCACTTCACCATTACATCTTTACTACTACCCACCACAGTCTGTGGGGACCTTAGCCCTGAGTGTTCATTTTTAATTTCCTGTCTTGGCGCTGCAGGTTGCTCGGGCTCGCTTACTACATACAGTAGGGTGGTGTTGTCATTAGGTTTATATTCATGCGCTGTTGGTCTTGTCATTTCTGCACCCACATTCTCATACTTGTCAGGTACTAGGGGTGTTGTTAGGTCATGGGCTGGTAGCCTGTAAGGTTCTCTGGTCGTTTTCACACAGCTGGGTTGTCCATGTTCTTCCACTGCAGGTTACCCATCACGTCTATGATGGGTAACAGTGGATTGAGGTGATCATTTTTAATTGGCTTGTTCGGTGGCAAGTCTCCTCATCTGTTCTTACGCTGTTTACATATTTCGTACCATCTCATGTTTCTCATGCAATTTAGGTTTCTCATGCAATTTATTGTTTCTATGTCAACTCTCATTTTCCCAGTTTCTCATGTTTTCTCATGTTACTCTCGTTTCTCACGTTGTTCATCAATTCACGTTCTCGTGCAACCGGCGTTTTTTCCATGCAGTTGGCGGTTTTCTTGCTGCCTCGGCTCTCATGCTGCTCACATTTTCGTCAGCTCGCGCTATGCATGTTCCTCGTTCCTTCACACGGCTTACATTCCTGTAACAACAGGTTTCTCAGTCGGCTCACGTTTCTCTCGCAGGTTATGTTGCTGATCCAGTCGTGTGTCATTTCCACTCAGTTCTTGGTTGCCATTTTCATTATTTTGCTGGGTACCGTTCATATGTTTTGTCCTCACAGGTGAGTTGGTCATCGTGGGCAGCAGCAATTCTTCTTCTCATCCGGGTTACATTCTTTATATCTCGGTTTCTGTTTCATAAATTTACATCTTACCATGTACTGCAGCACCCGGACACATTTTTCAGGTTGCAAATTCCAGTTATGCAGGTCATGTCTCAAGCAACGGATATTGGGAACTTCGCTTCTCCTCCTTCTCCAGCTGGTGGAGTCGGAGCATGGTAGCTCACCCTCTCTCAGAACCTGGACCGTCCCAAGGCTTCATATTTTCACATAGATAGCTTGTACGCTTTGACCTGATGGCAGTTTTTTCAACGCAGTGAATTGCTTTCCCGGCTTCGGCTCGGAAAGCCCAGCTCTTAGGTTACTGTTCCCTTGCGCGTCAAGCGTGAGTGCGGAGCAGCTTACCCGACGAACTGTGGTTTCTTCCCTGGCCCATATGCACACTACCTTTTTCATTTCCTAGCTACGTCCAGCCAGGAGTAGCATTGGTATGGATCTATTGGTAGATCAGACTATTGCAGCTCCAGCAGCTTCTACGGGCTCAGGGGCTTTAGTGGATTCCGGAACCTTTCTCTGTGCCTAGGCCGGTACCAGTAGGCCCAGGTCTCGGACGCAGATGCTGGCGTCACGCCTTTTCTTCGGTTTCCAGCTTTTGTGATGAATTGGGTTTTTATTTGGCTGATGCAGCAGCCTTGATCATACGTTTTTTTTTGTTTTGAATACCAGGAAGGCGCATGTCACTGCTTGGGATGTTTTCCAGGCTTTCCGGTCAAGGTTTCCTAGTCCTGACGGTTAACATCCAGTTCCTATTTGATTTTCTGTGTTTTGCCTCTTCCAACTCATCGGCCCACAGCACTATTGGGGTGTATCTGGCTGAGACTCAGCATTTCATGTTGTTAGAAGACCCTGACAGGTCTTTCTTTATTTTCTGCGCACTCTATTTAAGCCATCCTCAGGGGTCCTGAAGATTAGCACTCCTGTGCTCTGAAGACTTCCCATCGTGGGTCATATTTTCGTGACGTATCTGTCATGCTCTCAAGGTCTCCTTTTGCGTTGGTTACCAGCTTGGTGCTCAAGGCTGCGCTGTAGCTGGCCTTTTGTGGGTCCTGAGGCCAGGGGAGTTGCTCTTCTGGCCCAGGGTCTCGCTTACTTTTGGCCAATCAACTGGTTTGCACCACGGCCTTTTCTGTTACATCTGCATGCTCGCAAGATGCTGCAATCGGGAGGTGGCACTGTCATCAGGTTCTTGGAGCCTGGCAAGGCGTGGTGCCCGGTGTTGGTTTTAAACTAGCTCGTCAGTGCTACATCTGATAATCCCATGGATGATCCCCTGTTGCCTTTCCTAGCGCTTCCCTCTCCGTAGCTCAAGGCATACTTCATTGCCACCCCCTTTTTTTTGGCCAATCAGGGTCTGCATACTTTGGCATTCATTCAAGAGAGGAACAACTTCTGTGACTTTGCACCAGGGGGCCTCGGCCTTTATTATTTGTGTAGGTGGGGGTCGTCTTGTTTCTCTGGGTATGTCCCAGAGCCACTTTTGAGATGCCACAAGCGTTGGTCAATCTGGCAGATTGTACGGTAATTCAGTGTGTAATAAATTTGGTTGTAAAGCTTTCATACTACTGGGTTATTTTTGCTCCCTTTTAGGCATACTGACCACGTGACCCAGGCACACCTCAGGTCAATGTTCTCTGTTGCTCTTTGTTCCTTTCCTACACTATCCACAGATTGACTCCGAGTACAAAAGGTAATGACTGTGGGGGATGATCAGATGGAGAAAATGAAAATATGGTTGTTATAATCGGTCTATAATTTTAATGGTAAGTTTATTTTAACAGTGAGAGAATAACAACAAGAATATCCAGAAAAATGCATTTAAAAAAAGTTATAAATTGATTTGCATTTTAATGAGTGAAATAAGTATTTTACCGCTTCGCAAAACATGACTTAGTACTTGGTGGCAAAACCCTTGTTGCAATCAGAGGTCAGACGTTTCTTTAGTTGGCCACCAGGTTTGTACACATCTCAGGGAATTTTGTCCCACTCCTCTTTGCAGATCCTCTCCAAGTCATTAAGGTTTCGAGGCTGACGTTTGGTAACTGGAACCTTCAGCTCTCTCCACATATTTTCTATAGGATTTAGGTCTGGAGACTGGCTAGGCTACTCCAGGACCTTAATGTGCTTCTTCTTGAGCCACTCCTTTGTTGCCTTGGCTGTGTGTTCTGCGTCATTGTCATGCTGGGATAACCATCCATGACCCATTTTCAATGCCCTGGCTGAGGGATGGAGGTTCTTGCCCAAGATTTTGACGGTACATGGCCCCGTCCATCGTCTCTTTAAAGCGGTGAACTTGTCCTGTCCCTTTTAGCAGAATAACACCCCCAAAGTATAATATTTCCACCTCCATGTTTGACGGGGGATTGTGTTCTTGGGGTCATAGGCAGCATTCCTCCTCCAAACACGGCAAGTTGAGTTGACGCCAAAGAACTCGACTTTGGTCTCATCTGACTACAACACTTTCACCCAGTTCTCCTTTGAACCATTCAGATGTTCATTAGCAAACTTTAGACGGGCCTGTACATGTGCTTTCTTGAGCAGGGGACCTTGCGGCAGCTGCAGGATTTCAGTTCTTCACGACGTAGTGTGTTACCAATTGTTTTCTTTGTGGCTATGGTCCCAGCTGGCTTGAGATCATTGACAAAATTCTCCCGTGTAGTTCTGGGCCGATCCCTCACCGTTCTCATGATCATTGAAACTTCACGAGGTGGGATCCTGCATGAAGGCCCATACTGAGGGAGATTGACAGTTATCTTGTGTTTCTTCTATTTGCGAATAATCGCACCAACTGTTGTCACCCTCTCACCAAGCTGCTTGGCGATGGTCTTTTAGACCCATTCCAGCCTTGTTTTGGTCTACAATCTTGTACCTGACATCCTTGGACAGCTCTTTGCCATAGTGGAGAGATTGGAATCTGATTTCTTCTGTGGACAGGTGTCTTTTATACAGGTAACAAGCTGAGATTAAGAGTACTCCTTTACTAGAGTGCTCCTAATCTCAGCTCATTACCTGTATAGAAGACACCTGGGAGACATAAATCTTGCTGATTGATAGGGGATCAAATGCTTATTTTCTTATTAAAATGTAAATCAATTTATGACTTTTTTTGAAATGCGTTTTTCTGGATATTTTTTGTTATGTCTCTCACTGTTAAAATAAACCTACCATTAAAATGATAGACTGTGCATTTCTTTGTCAGTGGGCAAACATACAAACTCAGCAGGGGATCAAATACTTTTTTCCCTCACTGTATGGTATGATCCTATTTGCAAAAGACATGCAGTGCCCCTTCAGCAATAAAATACGTACCTTCCCATTTGCAATCCTCTACATAATGTACACAAAGCTGTGCATGCGTTTATATTTCTACCACCGTGCCAGTTTGCTGAGATGAATGACTCCCACACAGGAGTGATGTCATCCCACAACGACCAGTTGAGACGGCCAAAGACTGGCTTCCGGAAGGAGCTGGAGCTGGGGAGAAGATGCTGACGCCAGCAAGGGACCTCATGGGCCTCAGGCCGTTTAGGAATAGGTGAATTTTCCAGACTTTAGTTCCACTTTAAATAATTAGATATACTTGCTGTGCATTACATAGATTCCCCCCATTTCTTTTTTTTTTTTTTTTTTTGTGTATACCGCTGTACATTATATAGACTGTCCCCTATATTTTATATACTGCCGTACAATATGTAGACTCTCCCCTATATTTTATATGCTGTTGTACATTATGTAGACCCTCCTGTATAATTTACAGCCGTACATGATGTAGACCCTTCCCTATATTTTATATACAGCTGTACAATATGTAGACTCTCCCCTATATATACTGCTGTACATGATGTAGACTCTTGCATATATCTTATATACTGCTGTGCACTATATGGATTCTTGTTTATAATTGTATATATTGCTGTACATTTATGTAGACACTCCCCTAAATTTCATATACTTCTCCATATTATATAACCCCCCCCCCGTATATATTTTATAGACTGCTGTACATTATGTAGACTCCCCCTATATTTCATATACTGTCTACATTCTGTATACCTGTTACTCATGCACTTATCTTTTCTATCCCCAGAGTAGGCACTTTGGCCAGGCTTGTGTCTTCCTATAACCTCAAGGACACCAGGAATCCCCAGCTCTAAAAATCCCATACACACTCATTCACACGACCCTAAACCTATAAACATCATTGGTTTTCTCAGCCGTCTGTCCTTCAACAGTCTTTCGCATACGTTAAATAGGTGGTTTCTGCCAAATGCATGTCTGAAAGCTATTCCTGGGACTGTGCTCATTGACAGATGTGTGTATCCTAGAAGGTCTTTTTTCGGCAGAGCTCTTGGTGTTTGTGATTTCACAGAAAGTAGGTCTCCTTTTTCACCTAATCTGGTTAGATTTGTTGGGTGTCTGTGTTTGCTCTGTAAACCATGGGATCTAGCGAGGTTTGAAGTGTCCTGAGCTGCACTGAAATCCTGCAGATTTTCATAGCAAGCATAAAGTTATTGGCCTCTCCCATGGTCTGACCTCAGCAGTGAAACTCTAGATGCCGGTCCTACAACTCTGCATCACGTGACGGCTCTTTGTGTGCTGAAAATCTGTTTTTCCTTGAACTGTCTGCTATGATTAAATTCCAGTTAGGATTGAAGGATATTAGACTGAACTGGTACTCGGCCAACAGCTCTGAGTCTTGTTATTCAGAAGTTCATTTTTCTGACAAGTTTGATCATGTAAGGCCAACCATAGGTGGGTTGACCTGGTAGGTAAGCAGACTGGTATCTAATTCCAGATCCTTCTGCATCCTAATACTTCGTTGTTTGCGGATAGCATTGATTAATTTTTCCGCCGGAAAGAAAATGATTTATTGGTTGCCTGTTTGTTATTAGTTGGTTGCATACCAGAAAATCTCCACAAAGTTGAAGAAACAACTTAGAGTAACTCCACCTTCGCTGAGAAAAAAAGCAATTCCCACTGGCTGATCTATGTACAGCCGTGGCTATATGTTTTGAGAATGACACAAATATTAATTTTCACAAAGTCTGCTGCTTCAGTGTTTTTCAATATTTTTTCAGATGTTACTATGGTATTCTGAAGCATAATTACAAGTATTTCATAAGTGTCAAAAGCTTTTATTGACAATGACATTAGGTTTATGCAAATAGTCTATTTGCAGTGCTGACCCTTCTTTTTCAAGACCTCTGCAATTCCCCCCGGCATGCTATCAATCAACTTCTGGGCCACATCCTGACTGGCAGCCCATTCTTGCATAATCAATGCTTGGAGTTTGTCATAATTTGCAGGGTTTTTTTGTTCACCCTATTGAAGGATTGACCACAAGTTCTCAATGGGATTAAGGTCTGTGGAGTTTCCTGGCCATGGACCCAAAATTTTGAGGTTTTGTTCCCCAAGCCACTTGGTTATCACTTTTGCCTTATGGCAAGCTGCTTCATCATGCTGAGAAAGGCATTGTACCCCACCAAACTGTTCTTGAATGGTTGGGAGACGTTTCTCTTGGAGAAAGTTTGTTTTTGTATCATTCGTTATTTATGGCTGTGTTCTTAGGCAAAATTGTGAGTGAGCCCACTCCCTTGGCTGTGAAGAAACCCCACACATGAATGGTCTGAGGAGGCTTTACTGTTGGCATGACACAGGACTGATGGTAGCGCTCACCTTTTCTTCTCTGGACAAGGTTTTTTTCTGGATGCCCCAAACAATCAGAAAGGGGATTCATCGGAGAAAATTACTTTACCCCAGTCCTCAGCAGTCCAGTCCCTGTACCTTTTGCAGAATATCAGTCTGTCCCTGAGGTTTTTCCCAGAGAGAAGTGGCTTCTTTGCTGCTCTTCTTGACACCAGGCCATCCTCCAAAAGTCTTCTCCTCACTGATGTGTGCAGATGCACTCACACCTGCCTGCTGCCATTCAGGAACAAGCTCTGCACTGGTGGTACCCTGATTCTGAAGCTGAATCAACTGTAGGAGACAGTCCTGGCACTTGCTGGACTTTCTTGGGTGCTCTGAAGCCTTCTTTACAAGTGCAGTGGCAATGTTTTTTATGGCATTAAGTTTGTCTTCATGGCAAAGCAGGATTGCCATTAATTGCAATTCATCTGATCACTCGTAATAACATTCTGGAGTATATGCAAATTGCCATCATAAAAACTGAGGCAGCAGACTTTGAAAATTAAGATTTGTCATTCTCAAAACTTTTGGCCACGGCTGTACATACATTGCAGGGATTTGAATATACTTTGTAGCAGTCCCTTTTTTTTGCTCTGAAGAAAAAGTTGTTTGGTTTACCATGGCCTTTGTATACTGATTCGGAATGAGAGGGTCTAGATCACTATAATCAGCTGATTCACCCTCAGTGTTCTAATGAGAAAAGCTGCAGAATCTGCATCCTTTTAGAACTGTTTAACCCTTGGAGTATCTCCGCAAAACCGAAATTCCAATTACAGGGGCTGCTGAAAATTTGACTTATCTTAGTGCAGACTTCTGGAGCCAATCACACAAGCAGGAAATGACATTTCTGGGGGCGCTGTATAAAGAATAGTTCCAGGTTGCCATATTTCACTGAATTACACAAAATATTACAGCTGCTACAGATGGATAAGGGAAGGTATTCCCCCGTGTGTACAGACACAGCCACTGTTCTCAATTTGACATTTGTGTGGGTGCATGTCCCTGAATGCACACTGTCTACATTTGGGGCACCGGCCCGAACTGTGTCTATGCAGCCGCTACATCCCAATTGACATGAATGGGATTGCCTGCACATAGATGCAAAGAACACCTGTGCATCCTATTCAGGCAAAACACAACCCTCACACAGGCATACACTTAGGTAAACGTGTACACGAGGCCTAAAGTATATATAAACCACAAGGAAATTCTAAATACAAATGCACACCACATTTTTCACTTATTTGTAAAAAATTTGAAAACCATTTATCATTTTCCTTCCACTTCACAATTTTGTGCCACTCTGTGTTTAGTCTATCACATAAAATCACACAAAGATATATTTATGTTTTTATTTTTGACATGACAAAATGTGCAGAATTTCAAGGGGTATGAATATTTATTCAAGGCAATTCAAGGCACATTTAAGGTACACACTATAGGAGATTATGATTTGTTCATATTTCATGTCTGAGGTTTACAACCACTTTAAACCATTGAAAGTGTTTTGTTATATCTGCTCGATAAGGACAATGTTTGCCCTGACAGAAATCCAGTGAGCTCCTGTGCTCTCTGTACATCTCAAGCCGTGTTATCAGCACTGCCCGGTTCACCTCTGTGAAATCTGAACTACAGAATACCTTTTTTCTTTTAATCACAGGGACAAAGGGAGTTGGGGAGGGTGTTCTTGTAGTCCTAACACTCTCTTCCTGTGATAGGGTGACAGCTGCTCCTCCAGGGATACAGTATGGTGAGCGTTGTCACTCATATAGACCTAGCTGCGGACTCACAATCTGGGGTTAGCAGGCGATTTAGAAGGCGATATGCTGTCCTCCCGCACACCTGTTTGAAGAGGGATTTCACATGGAAATTCCACTGTGCAGCATGCAGGTCTATTGAACATGGTTGCAGCGTGGCCCCATCTGCCAAACACAACGTGTGTGTGTTTGTGGTTTTTTTTTGCCAAGCTGCCAATCTGGTGGCCATTGCCTGGTGTCAATAGGCAGCTGAGCCAAGTTAATAATGCACCATGACTGCCAGTTTTTGCCACCTGACCATGCTCATTTTGAAAGGGGCCTAGGACAGGAAGCATTACTGGCAGGATCACAAAGTGAAAATAAAAAGCTTAAAATAAATAATGCAGCCATTATATTTAGAGACTGGTAAGCTGCAATATATTACATTATTTTTATTTTTTCTTGGGTTTAGATATTCTTTAAGTTTTTTTTAATTGTCATGTTGCCTGTTTGTTAGTGGTGATGTTTGACTGACTGCCTCGTTCATGTACAGCATCTGGCCAAGTCAGGTCTCTTTATTATCATTATGTCTTTCAGGATTTCTAGGTACTTTTGTTATTGAAGTTACGTTTTTTTTCCAAAGCAGTTTGTCGTTACAAATCCATGTCTATGAAATGCTCGCCTAGACACAACGTTTTCCTGTATCTACAATTTCTCTGATTACAAGCAAAACTTGAAGGTTTTCTATTCTCAGTACTAGATGCAATCCACTGCGTTTTGTAATCTGCATAAAAAAACACACGCACTGTTTTCCATGGTTCTAGTTCACACCAGTGCAGTGCGTTCCAGTGCACCCGCCCACATTCACTGCAATTCCCTGGGGTTGGTGGGATCTGTAGTTTCTTTTTACTGCAGAGAAGATAATCCTGTGCTGTTTCACCTCCTCCTTGGCAGAGCAGATGCTCTTCTCTTTTGAATGACAGAGCTAAGGTTATGAAAATTCAGTTAGACTTTTCTCCTAAATGGTAAGGATTTTTAAAATGTTATTAACTGTTTAGTGTTTTTGTGTAGGGGGTGTACTAATGGGTGATTTATTTGTTTGCCTATCCCGGAGTTCTTCTTTAATTTACTGTGCAACTAACTGTGTAAGGAGTGGAATGCTCCAAGTACAGAGAATGAAGTACTCCCAGACATGAGATGACCATTGCCTATTGGACAATGATTTCTGTTAGAGACCAGACACTATGTAATGCTGGGGTCTCAAACTGGCAGCCTTCCAGCTGTCGTGGAACTAAAAGTCCCATGTGGCATTGCAAGGCTGACAGTTGCAAGCATGACTCCCACAGGCAGAGAAATAATGGGACTTGTAGTAGCAACAGCTGGAGGGCCGCCAGTTTGAGACCCCTGATCTAATGGAACAATTGAGTGGGGGCTTAGAAAACGTTACCTGTTTTGGGAATGGTCTGCTCTGGAGATGAGAAGAGCCAACAGTGATTGACAAAACCATTCCTACCCTCCCCCTCTTTCCGTTCCCATTCATATGAGTATGACCAGTCCATGGACCCGCATGACATTGAGAATCTGTCCTGTTTACAATACATTTTTCTTAAGCATACATTATACAATTATTCAGTTTCATTTAGATTTACCTACAACTATGTAGTACAAGGGCCTGCCTGATTGCATGCAAATTGAAAGTGTTTAGGTTTGTCTTTCTATTATATGGTTTTGGTAAATCGAAAGGTAAACTGTACAAGAAAATTATTTAAAGTGGAGTTCCACTCACTTTTACAACTCTTCAGCATCCTTCACTAAACTGTGCACTGTAAACGAATTGGATATTTAAAAAAAAAAAATTCTCAGCACCTACTGTATATCTGCTGTATTCATTTTTCACTTCCTCCTCCCTGGCCGCGGCCCATCTCATCATTTCCTGTTTGCAATGCCTTCTGGGAAGGGGCAGCAACTTCCTCTGACACTACCGTTGCTATGGAAACCTGACCTGAACCCTATTACACTGCTTGTGCTGCACTGAGCATGTGCGAGATCTGCAAGGATGAGATCCAGAAAGAAATACAGTCTGGCTTCAGATGCCAACACTTAAGATGGCCACGGCCTGCTGTAAGTTTATAAAATAACAAACTACTGCTATAAACTAACAAAACAGACCTTAGTTTACAGACTAACTTTACTAGAATACATTAAGCTTGTGTATTATAGGGGTATTTTTTTTTTTTTTTTAAAGTATAATTTCGGCTGGAACACCACTTTAATGTATGGGCAGCCCTATTCCCGCTGGATTCATAGTGTTTAACCACTTAAGCCCCGGACCATTTAGCTGGCCAAAGACCAGAGCACTTTTTGCGATTTCGGCACTGTGTCGCTTTAACTGACAAATGCGCGGCCGTGCAACGTGGCTCCCAAACAAAATTTGACGTCCTTTTTTCCCCACAAATAGAGCTTTGGTGGTATTTGATCACCTCCTGCGGTTTTTATTTTTTGCGCTATAAACAAAAAAAATAGTGACAATTTTGAAAAAAAAAAACACATTTTTTACTTTTTGCTATAATATCCCCCAAAAATATATAAAAAAAGTTTTTTCCTCAGTTTAGGCCGATACATATACTTCTACATATTTTTGGTAAAAAAATCGCAATAAGCGTTTATTGATTGGTTTGCGCAAAAGTTATAGTGTCTACAAAATAGGGGATAGTTTTATGGCATTTTTATTTATTAAAAATCGGAGCAAGACTACGCATGCTTGGAAGCGAAAGAATACATTAAAATACAATACAACACCTGCTCTCTAGCTCCCTTGTCACCTCCTCTCATGCTCGCCTCTAGGACTTTTCTAAAGCCTCTCCAATCCTATGGAATGCCCTACACCAATCTGTCCGCTTATCTCCTACTTTATTAGCTTTTAGATGATCCCTGAAAACCCTTCTCTTCAGAGAAGCCTATCCTACCCACACCTAACAACTGTATTTTCATTTTTTCCATCAGCTCATCCCCCACAGCTATTACCTTTTTGTTTCCACTTGACCCTTCCTTCTAGATTGTAAGCTCTAATGAGCAGGGCCCTCTGATACCTCCTTTATGGATTTGTACTGTAAATGTACTGTCTGCCCTCATGTTGTAAAGCGCTGCGCAAACTGTTGGCGCTGTATAAATCCTGTATAAGAATAATAATAATTACATCAATTCCAAAGTTGTATTCTGTTATGCAAGAATTTTCGTAAGTTGAGTGACCTCTAAATTTTCAATAGGAGACTAGCGTGCAAAAAAAAAAAGACGATCATTCATCCAATAATAAGATATAAAATATACAATGTAACTAATTGATCTAAGAATTAATAAAATCCTGGAGGTTGGGCTAGAACTAGACCTAAATTGCTACAAGGATTGGTACAAGGCTGACTGGGAACCCGGAAGCTGCAAAGACAAAAGGGGAGGAGAGATGGGTGCCAAGCAACAATACAGGCAGTCCCCCGAGTTACAAACATCCAATTTACATACAACTCATACTTCAGAATGGAGGTTGGGGCACGCCACACTAAACGTGGAAACCATTTTGCTGCTCACAGAATGCTGCCACCTACTGTCCTCCGGACCTGTCAGCAATCCCACGTCACTGCATGGCCAGTTAAAGTGTTACTAAACCTACAAATTTTTTTTTACCTTAATGCATTGTTTGCATTAAGGTACAAAACATTTTCAGTATCTCTGTGCCCCCCCTAACCTGTGTGAAGAGTAAGAGAGGGGAGAAGAGATCAGCGCTGTGCAGGGCTGCATCTTTTCTCCCCTTCCTCTTTCTCCCCCTCCTCTGCATTCAAGCAGCAGGAGGACCCATTGGCTCTTGCTGCTGTCAGAGGAAGTGGGGGACGGGCCTAAGTCCCGCTGTGTAAGTCTATGGAGCGCGGCTCTATAGACACACAGCTCGGGAGCGCGCGGACTACTCTCTCCCCATAGCCAGCGGCTGACTATGGTGGACATAAAAAAGAGGAGGAGCCAAGATTGCCGCCGGGAACCCCAGAAGACGAGGGTCGGGGCCACACTATGCAATACCACTGCACAGAGCAGGTAAGTATAACAAATTTGTTATTTTAATAATAAAAAAAGAAATCTGACTTTAGTAACCCTTCCCTATGCTATCCAAAACCTAAAAATTATTTTTGTGGCCGGAGTTGCACTTAAAAAAAATGTACCTGTTCCGACTTGCATACAAATTCGAGTTAAGAACAAATCTACAGGATGCTGGGACTGCCTGTATAGTGTAGATAATTATTTTTATGGAGTAGAAGTGATCAGTAACACCCACAATGCCAGATAGTCACCTGAATCAGGTCTATCATTTGTAGCTGGACCATTTATTCTCCCTCTGCTTTTATATGTTTCTATTCCAAGAAAAATATTGTACTTCTTTTTTACTTTGATAGGCCCTTTAGAATCAGGATACATGGCTGTGGTCCCACAATTGTTGCATGCCTTGTCAACACTGACATAACAATACCGTGTGTAGATAACAGCGCTGTGGGACATTTCACATTGTTCTGTAGAAAACCTTCACTGCCGGGTAGGTGTGGAAAGGATAAATAACTTTGAATTTAGGATCTCTACTTTCTTGGATAGAATAGCCTAGAAAAAACCCCGGGTGATTATATCGTTAGAATTAGAGGTAGTTTTGTAATTTATGTGTATTTGTGAAGTCTAGATTTGCTTTTTTATAATTGTTATAGATCCATGTTACTAAAATGTTGAACAAGGAACATTTATCTAATGCTTGGCTCTGGGTGTTTAGTTTAAAGTTTAAAGTGGATGTAAACCATTTTTTTTAATTAAGGCTTGCACCTTGTACAGTATAGGATTTCATGTCACCTGTGTCCAGTCTTGCCACAAAGAGTTAATGCAGCTCTGAGCATTCCTCTTATCTTTTTTCAGTAAGATAAAACCCTTGCTGTGACTGACAGGTGATTTCCTTATATCATGCACAAGCCTGAGAGAGGCATTCTGTGTACTTCCCATCCCCCCTCCTTTCTTCTCCAGTTCTCCCAGGGTTGGCTGCTCCACACCTCAGCATGATTGGGCATGCTGAAGCCATGTGGTAACTTTTCTGGGTTTTGACTGGATGTTAGGTGATCATAGCAGAAGTTCAGTGTAAGAAATACACAGGAGAAAATGCATATTGACAAGGGGAGTGTAGAGGTGGGCGGGGAGTCTACTGACATCACAACTCCACCCACCGAGCTCCAGACAACAGACCCGCCCACAGAATCTGCAGTTTTTCGGGTCTCATAACAGACAGGGGAGACATTTCACAGGTAAGGATACATGGGGGGCATGTATATCCTTATAGATAACCCCTATGGCAGTAGTTTAGAAAGGATGAGAGTGGGTTTACATCCACTTTAAGTTGTGGAAGTGACAGCTATAAAAAGCTTGATGGATATTCTAAAGCCAACCATTCAGCAGGAACCAGCCTAGATTTGAACCTTGTGTGGGCAGACTGAATTTACCAAATTTGATTGATCGATCCTGCCAGATTTTGAATGCGATTATTGCTAGTGGCTGTTATAGCTGCTAGCAATAATCACTGTGTTCTCCCAGCAGGGACAGCTTCCCCACCCCCCCCCTCCCTGTCGGGAGAACACAATGGCTCTGGGATTCCCCCATCAACACTTACCTGTGTTTTGCAGGAAGGAAAATTGCTCCATCTATGGCTGGCTTAAAGTGTTAGGCCTCTTGCACATGATACTTTTTTTTTTTTTTTTTTTTAAGTATGCGTTTGCGTAAATTCGCACAATTTCACGCAATTTTGCGTGCATTTTCATGCAAACGTATTCTTCCGCTCTTGTTCTGCGGTATGTAAATGGGCATTTGTAATGCGACTACTTAAATGATCTAATTACCAAGTTTTCTTCATAGACCTTTCATAATGGAGGGAATGACGCAGCTCCATCCTCCCTATGCGTGTATCAGAAGAAATTGTTCCGGCTTTTCTGTTAAATGGGGTTTTCCCAGCAAAGTGTTGAAATGTGAGCCTGTGTTTAGAGGACTGTCCCTTTATCCCCTGCATTGATTTCTAGTAATACCTCTTCTGTGTAATTACAGTTAATGCCTTTTGAGTTCCCACTGGCAGTGCCGGCTGTTTGTGCAGCTGAAAAGCTCTCTTATACTGCTGTGATTGGAGCCAGAAATGTCCAGCATTACATTGAGGACAGTCCATATGATTACAGTTTGCTGTGCTATGATGTCCACCAGCAATGGTGGCCCGTCCATTAAGGACCCCCTCTATCTCGCCACCCTCCCTATACGAGTAATGGATAGATTCATGCATAGCATGAATCGATCCATGGCTGCTGCGGCCACCCCCTATTCATGCCTCCGGCCCCTTTTAGGACACCAGGCACGTGAATTACAGCGGCAGGGGGTGTTTTTTTGAACCTGATAGGTTCACAGGCTCTAATAGGTTTCAAAATCGGATGGACTCGGAGCGCAGAGCAATGCGCTCAGAGCCCACCCAGAGCCCACCCAGAGCCCACCCAGGTGTGTTTTAAAAAAGCCTCTCCGCCAATCAGGAAGTGCGGGTCTGATACCCATACCTGTCACCTGATTGGCTGAAAGGACAAGCGATCCTATTGGACGCCTAGCAGCAGGAAAGAAGAGACACATGGCGGAAGCATGGAGGACACAGGAGCCTCCACCTGACCCACAGCTCCCCGCTGCCTGTCCCACAGCTCGCCACCATCACCCACTGCCTGGTTAAATGCCACTGGGGAGTCAGTGGCTGTATTTGATGGGCACGGTGGCTGCAATTGATGTTTGTGTTTTTTGTTTTTTTTTCAGTATTTGTTTGATTGCGCCCCCCAAAAACTTTGAGCACCAGCCACCACTGTCCACTAGCTTGGACCAAGCTAACCGAGAGAACTAAGTGCAAATTTATCACATGTGCCTCGGCCTTCCAGTGCATCCATATACTGTAGATATTCTGCTGAAGGTTGTATGTTTGTGTCCTAAAATAGAAATTTGAACAGTGTTTGTGCATCAGAAATTCATTTTCAAGCTTGATAATTATTTATGGAGTCGTACTTGAGGTTGAATCTGCTTATATTCCTCCCTCCCTCAATCAACCTAATCAAAAATGCTAATGAGATTTTTTTTTAAATAAAACCTTTCTGTTTCCATTACATACCTTATTTTATATATTCCCATCACACACATTCCTGGGCAAGGTCTAAAGAAAGGACAACTGCCAGCAGGTTGTCTGGTAACAGCATAGATAACAAAGTATATCACCAGAATACCATGGATCTCTTATCAATAATCCAAGTGTTTATTTAAAGCAATCACAATACATGCAATGATTTCCGGCCATGCAGCACCTCTTTTTCAGGCATATGAAGTGCCAGGTGGAATAAAGCCGGTCATGCAAATTCAGCAGGGACCGGAAGAATTTCAATCCATGCATGGCACTTGGGTTGTACCGACGTTGATCTTCTGATCGATTTTATGTACAACCACTCTGTCATGTTTTTTTAGCCACTTGATCAGCTGTAGCCGGCAGCGCTGATCTGTGTATTCCCACAGCAGACAAGTCCTCCACTATCAGAATACCAAGACTCAGTAGGGGGTATTTTTCCATCCACCTTAAACGTGTAAATGAGCAAATCCTTTTTTTTTTTTTTGTTTTTTTTTTTTGTTTTTTTTTTACATTCAGCCACCTTTTTGAATGGGGAAAAAAACAAACGAATCTATGGGCTGCTTAAAGGAGAAATACAGCCAAAGTTTATGGGTGCGGTGGGGGGGAGGGGGTTTTTTCGGTGGGTTTGAGCAGAGAGCGGTGACAGTCGCCGCTCTCTGCTCACGGAGCACTGAGAACTGAGCATTCAACGGTCTTTGATCACTTGGTACTCAGTCCTAGAGCCGGTGGGGGACAGATGCAGACCGATGCTGCATCCACCTAGGTAACTAAATGAAAACACCATATTTCTCTTTTAATGAAACATTTTAAAGAGAAAACTCGCCAATCAGAGAAGGGTACAAAAAAAGGGTACCTCTGATGTCATAATGACATCATTATCATGCCAGGATGAGGTGGAAAATGTTGCATAGTCAGAAGTGTAAAGGATCACATACATGTGCTTGAACTAAAGAAGCAAGAGTGACCTTGTCCACAAGTCCTGACATCACAATTTCACAAACCTATGGGAGAACCCAGTCAGGCTCTGCAAAGTGTTCTTGAGGACGTAACGTCCTGTGCAGCCACAAACGTGCAGGGCGGCGTCGTCATTTCAGCCAGTGAGGAGATGCGGCTTGCAGTACACACATGTGCAGCCTGACTACCCTGAGAAATGAATCCAGCTGTCACTGCACACAAGCTAATGTAATCATTGTGAGAGTCCTAATAATGTGATCCCTACCAGGGTAACCCTATTGTGAATATTGTAAGGGTCCTATCGCAGTACTGAAACATTTAGTAGTGACAGACATTAATGGTAAAGGTTTTGGGGTTTTTTTTCGTGCTGAAATTTCATTCCAGGTCCTAATGTCTTTTTTTATATTGTCCTTCTACAAGTGTTCACTGCCTGGGTGACATGGACACTTCCAGTTGGCTGTCTGTTCGCTTGGTGCTCTCAGGATCTGGAAGACGTCAATGTTCTGATGAAGTCAGGAATTGGCAGCCAGTTAGTGCGGTCATAGACTGCAGTGCTGGATTCACCGGTTGGCACGCATGGAAACTAAACTGTTGAGAGAAGTCTTGTCAGTGGGTGGAATGGTGTAGTGTAAAGTTTCCATATATACGAGGTGTGTCTAAAAAGTGAATATTAGAGAACAAACAAAACAGAAGATACCAACAAATTACCTTTATTGGCCTTCAAAATAATCACCATCCTTCACTACACACTTTTGGCAAAGCTCATAAAGCTTCTGGAAACGGTCAGCAAAGGCCTGTTTGGGAATTCTTGGATTGCCACCTCGTCCACAAATGTGCGCCTTTCATGGCGACCTTCAGGCGGGGAAACGAGCGACTCTTTTTGGGTCGCGGGGAAGACCGTGAACGCCATTCCATCGATTGCTGCTTGGATTCCCGGATTGAACTGGCAGAACCAAGTCTCATCCCCTGTGGCGATGGTTCGCAGAAAGGATGGATCCTGGTCACACATGGTAATGAAATTTCCAGAGGTTTCCATCTGTTTTGCTTTCTGTTGTGTGGCAGCCAGAAAGTCTCACAGGCATCCCATATGCAGAATATTTCTTAACAAGTTAGGACTGAAAAAATGTGCCAAAAATTAGGCCATATATAGTCAGGTGATGTGTTATTGGAGATGTGGAACCCTTTTCGAGTCAGAAATAGCTGCCTGAGTGAGCAGCGCTCTGCCTTTTGTCCATTACCATTCTAGAAGTGTTAAATTGTGATGGCAGCATTGGGTAATATGGAAAAATGTAGTTAGCTTGTTTTATGTACTTAGCAACACATTTTGACAACGCAGTGCTAAGTGGAAGTGTAATGCTGTTCTATAATAATGTGAGGCCGGTGTGTGCTTTTCATGCACTCTCTGGAATGGTGTGTTAGCACAGCATCATGTCTGCTAGAACTCTCTATCCCTCCAGCGTAATACGGGTATATGAGGTTCACCATGTGGAATGCTTGGGGCTTGGCAATTTCTCCTTTTCTACAGATTGCACATGTCTGCCTGTCTATCTCTGTCTTTCTGTATCCTTGTCTGTCTACAAATATGGATCTCTGTCTCTGCAGCAACCTAAACAAAAACTTCCAATCTAAATTCAATACATTAAATAAATATATACTGAATATACACATCAGAAATAACTTTTTGACCACAGAGAGGTTAAGTGAATATCATTTGATTATCTCATTACAATGGCAATGTTGGTGGGATACAGTGCCTTGAAAAAGTATTCATACCCCTTGAAATTTTACTCATTTTGTCATGTTACAACCAAAAACATAAATGTCTTTTATTGGGATTTTATGTGATAGACCAACACATAATTCTGAAGTCAAAGGAAATGATAAATGGTTTTCCAAATTGTTTACAAATATGTGAAAAGTGTGGTGTGCATTTGTATTCAGCCCCCCTGAGTCAAAACTTTTTGTAGAACCACCTTACTCTGCAAATACAGATGTATGTATTTTTGGGGATGTCTCTACCAGCTTTGCACATCTAGAGAGTGACATTTTTGCCCATTCTTCTTTTCAAAATAGCACAAGCTCTGTCAAATAGGATGGACGCTGGAGAGCATCTGTGAACAGCAATTTTCAAGTCTTGCCACAGATTCTCAATTGGATTTAGGTCTGGACTTTGACTGGGCCATTCTAACACTTGAATATGCTTTGATCTCAACCATTCCATTGTAGCTCAGACTGTATGTTTAGGGTCTTTGTCCTGCTAGAAGGTGAACCTTCGCCCCAGTTTCCAGTCTTTTGCAGACTCTAATAGGTTTTCTTTTAAAGCCACGTACACACGAGCGGAATGTCCAACAGAAAAAGTCAGACGGAAGCTTTTCATCGTATATTCCGATCGTGTGTGTGCCTCATCGGACTCTTTTTTTCGAAAATTGTGACGGACCTAGAAATAGAACATGTTCTAAAAATTTCCGACAGAACCAATTCCTATTGGGAAAACCCCTCGTCTGTATGCTGTTTCGACGGACCAAAAACAATGCATGCTCTGAAGCAAGCACGAGACGGAAGCTATTGGCTACTGGTTATTGAACTTCCTTTTCCTGAGCCCTCTCCTTGGACTTGAATAATATTAACCAAGAATGTTGATAAATATCCGTAAATAACCCTCTATAACTGCTTTAATACTATTACCCACCCGTGAAACAAGCTTCTGACTACATCCTTCAATCTTTAGAAAACATTTTAAAGAATAGGGGACCATTTGGTTCTAGTAGTTCAGATAGATATTTATTTTTTTCCTATAAGGGGGAACAGCACCGGTAGGAAATCAAAAGAAAAATCAAGAGGGGCTTGAGCACAAAAGACAGCTCTATTTATTGCTCATACATATATTACAGCAATGATATTTTAGGCATCTCTTCCCTTTTTATACACTCACTGTTTAGCAATAACTTTGTCACCACCCACCAAATATTGAGTAGGTCACCTTTTTGCCACCAAAAAGCCCTGCCCATCAAGACATGGACCTCTGAAGGTATGCTCTGGCACCAAGCTGTCAGTAGCAGATCATTTAAATCCTGTAAGTTGCGAGGTGGGGCCTCCATATCAGACTTTTTTTTTTCCAGCACATCCTACAGATGCTTAATTGCATTAAGATCTGGAGAATTTGGAGGCCAAGTCAACACCTCCAAACTCGTGTTTCTCAAACCATTCTTGAACCATTTTTGCAGTGTGGCAGGGTGCAATATCCTGCCAAAAAACGCCACGGCCATCAGGGAAGTGCTGTTTATACTGTATTGGTATCTGCCATGATGGATATAAGACTGACATATGTACACAGAAACATGTTCTGGTGCAGTCAGTTTGGACAGAGCAGTCTCCGTCATAGACATTTCTTCTACCCCTTATCTGCTGATCGGAGACCCTGATTATTTCTGGTAACTTTTATTTAAAGGTGAGAGATGATCAGAGGTTAGCAAAACTGCCCTGCCCACTTTGTAATCCTATACCATGTTCTCTCTGTCTTGACCATTCTACATTGTGTAGTATGTATGCTGAAATGATCAGTAGTTTTTAACCATAGGTATGAGAATAGTTGGATCACGTCTCCCTTTGGTAGCGGGTGACCTCCTTTTGGTAGCGGGTGACCTCCTTTTTGGTAGCGGGTGACCTCCTTTTGGTAGCGGGTGACCTCCTTTTGGTAGCGGGTGACCTACTTTTGGTAGCGGGTGACCTCTTTTTGGTAGCGGGTGACCTCCTTTTGGTAGCGGGTGACCTCTTTGGTAGCAGATGACTTCCTTTTGATAGCGGGTGACTTCTTTTTGGTAGCGGGTGATTTTGGTAAGGTTTTTTTTTTAATGAGGATTTTGGTGTGCTGGCAACACTACCCACTGTCTGGAGCTCAGTTACAGAGCTTTTTGCAGCGTTGGGAATTTTCCATATGCTCTAGCAAGTAGTAATTATACTATTTAACTATATTATATCCCTTGATAGTCTGGTTTTGTAAGCAGCTTTCACCTGCTTTTGTTGTGCCATCCGAAAAAACATTGTTCTAATGGTACCGTATTAATGATATAAACTAGTTAGCTAGGATACCCGTTAGATTTATATGGCAACAAAATGAATGAATTACGATGTTACAGGTCCAGCTTGTGTAAATCGCAGTGCGCTAATGATAACGACTCTACAAACCTCCTTCTGTAGATTCTGCTGTGCCAGCTGCAGTCATTATATGCTTGTGATTAAAGCAGCTCATAAGGTCATATTTGTAGTCTACTCTTCACCTCATCCAATCAGAGAAGCCTTGTGTTTATTGAAATGAACACAAGGCGTTCTCTGAATGGTGGAAGTGCGTAGCAAGCGACCCCCTTGTTCAGTGTGCGGAGGGGAAGCCACTTGAGTAGGACCTGGATAATCACGGCTATCACTTTATGTAGCATAGGGCTACTACAATGATATTCAGCATCCACAGTGGAATCAGAATATCAGATTTGGTTAATTATATTGTGCCAAGTTGGTAATAAAGATATTTCCTGGACTTCTGCTTCTAGCCTAATCCTAATTTGACTTGGGGCCATTATCCAGTTGCAGGTTGTAGTAAGGGAGAACACATAACTGCAGATTGAAAAGTCAGAACCGCAGGCTTGCTGTATTATCTGGCAAGACTATAAATCTCAGAATGAATGGATAGAAATACAGCGGGTAAAATTGCTCCGTTTTTATATATGTCCGTTTTTTTTTTTCTTTTTTGTTTGTTTTTTTTTTCATACTTGCTAAATCTAAGTCTAGGCCAGGATACCATCATAGCCTCCTTGCATGTGCACATGCCACAGGTCTCCTTTTATCCAGTTCTCCGGCAGAGACCTCATGGCATGTGTGACATCTTGCAAACCGCCTCCTGGGATGTGACAGCCATTCTTGGAGCCTGTCTGTGAGATATCAGACATTCGCACACACATGCTGTGGGGTGTCTGTGCATGGTTGGGGGTCTAGCGCAGACGCATCAAGGGAAGTATCTGCCAGGTCCTGCTGACCTGGCAAAGACTCATGGCATGTCTGTTCATGCGCTAGATCACTATTAACTATGAGGGTGCTGTCGGAGTGGGAGTGCTTTTGAACTATGAACTACTAAGTTTTTTTTATTGCAAGACTGGGTTAGACCGTGAGTGAGATTCCTCTTTAAGGTTTATGAAGTTATGCACATTGTTGTTCAATTGCTGTATTGCAAAATACAGCAATCTTTTCATTGGAGTGACAAGATAATTGCAGCACATCCTGTTACCATGCAATACAAACACAGCTGAGTATTTGGAGGAAGCACATCTCTGTGTTGTTGCTGTTACCTCCAGCCAAGTGCAATAAAGGACTCACTGGGCGGTCAGAGAAAAGGTACATCGTCTTAATAGTAATGATTTTGGAATGACCAGACAACAAATAGGGGGTGTCGTTCAAGGCTCCAGTTGGATGATCTTCTGTAGTACACCGCTGGGAGTGCTGGCAAGGACAGAGCTCACCCCAGCTCCAATGATACAGTAGACAAAAAAGGTCCTATGTGCCGCACATCACTGCAAGACCCTGTGGATATGTGAAATGACAGCCTCAGCCCGGGCTCCAGCCGAGCTACGCCCCCAACGTGTTTCACTCTGCCCCAGAGCTTAATCATGTGGTGCCCCATGATTTAAGCTTTGGAGCGAAGTTAAACACATTGGGGCGGGGCATGGCTTGGCTGGAGTCGGGCTGAGGCTGTCATTTCACATATTTTGCAGTGATGTGCGGCACATAGGACCATTTTTTTTGTCTCTTTTGAATTGTTTTATAATAACACACCCCACATATGTTTGATAATACAGCAGTGAGTGACCCATATATTTGTGTGCTATTCCAACACCAATGACCCATATATTTGTGTGCTATTCCAACACCAGTGACCCATATATTTGTGTGCTATTCCAACACCAGTGACCCATATATTTGTGTGCTATTCCAACACATATCGCTATTCAAATGGAAAGCCGGAACTGATGTTGTCAGAGCTAAAGAAATGATTAATCTAGCAATACATATACAATCATCATGTTCAAATTATTTAAATTTGAGCTTTGGGACCAGTTCAAACCAAAGTTTGAGACTATAAAATGTAGCCTCGTTCACATGTGCATCATTTTAGGGGTAGACTATGATTTCCTGCAGGAGACCCAGCAGGGTTTCTTTAGAAGCCACAACCATTCATGGACTTTCACACATAATTCAACCAACTCGAGTTAGCTATGGCCGATCACCCACAGGTAAATGCTGTCCGTTCAGTTGCATGTGAAGGGTCATAAATATCTGCGGGCACTGTCAGCCGCTCATTTCTTTGTATTTCCTGTCTGCAGCACTTTGTAGAAACCCTTCTGGGTCTCACGCAGGAAATTGCAGCCTGCACCCCAAGCACACGTGTGAATAAGGTATTACTGTGCAAATGAAGCAACCTGCTCTAATGTTCCCAAGCTCTGTGCACAGGTCACAGGTCGCCCGGCCATACTGGGAAGCTTTAGAACCCCTTTAGACTTAACAGCTCAGCCATGCTGAGGGCTGTATGGTACATAAGGTGCCAAAGGGCCACAGGTTGGCCATTAGGGACCACGGGAGAAGATTCCAAGTTCTCAGCAGCTGTGATAGGCTTGTACTGACTGATGATTTTGGAGATGGCCTGCAATGAATTGTATATCAGAACATGGATCTTTGCTTGCCACTGCAGAAGGTTCACAGCATGCGCCACAGACAGTTTTGGATATAGTAACCGTGCAAGGCTCGCCAAATACTGCTTGAATTTTGAATGATTCAGCAGGAGCCATAAGTGGTCCATCAAGCACCACTTGACAAGTTATTAAAAAATTGACTTTGCTGAGAGGAAAATGATTGGCTGGACATCAGATGCAGTCATTGTTCTTGTAATCAGGCGGCTGCGGGGGCCTAAATACAATAGCTGACAGTGGAGTTTTTCCCATCCACGTTATTTACCCCAGTGGCTAAATAAGAGATCATGGAGTCTTGTATGGCTACCTTGAATGTTCTTGAAAAGACATTTCTCAGGTGCGTGTTCTAAGTCAATATTCTGGTACTGTATATGTGACAAGGGCTTGGAGTCTATCTTGGTGAGCAGACACGTGGCCTGTGTCATTGTCCAATTGAAGGACACAGAATCTTGTATTATTGACATTAAACATTGATAATTATAATGTACCAGGTATTTCCTCCTTCTACAGAAAAATTACCACTTTATTTTGTGGGTGGAATATTATTTGCTGTTTGAATACACAAAAATAAAACCAGCCGACTTGAATAGACTGGCTTACAATGATGAGAACGTTGCTCCTGAGAGTCCAAACCCTTGCCCTGAATTTTCTTGTGAAATTACCTCCCTTACCTGCAACCAAACATTTTGGCTTGATCTTAATATTTAGTGTTGTCTTCTGGTTATTCGTAATGTGGAAGTAAAGGCTAATATAACCCAGGTTACGAGGTAATTTTATCGCTATCAAACTATACAGTAATTGCATATTATTGCTGTGCAGCTGTAGCACTGCAGTATGCAAAAAGGTTTATAGCCGGTATGAAAGTCCTTGGTCTTCTAATTCAGACCTACACAGAACATCTCTTTAAAGGTGAACTTGGAACAAAAACTTTTATTGAAATAAATATTCCTTAATAGCTACAGAGGAAGAATAATTCACTTTTAACTACTACAACTACATACTACTTGAACTACATAGTTACATAGTAGGTGAGGTTGAAAAAAAGACACACGTCCATCAAGTCCAACCCATGTGTGTGATTATATGTCAGTATTACATTGCACATTCCTGTATCTTGTAGTCGTTCAGATGCTTATCTAATAGTTTCTTGAAACTAATCGATGCCCCCCGCTGAGACCACCGCCTGTGGAAGGGAATTCTACATCCTTGCCACTCTTACAGTAAAGAACCCTCTACGTAGTTTAAAGTTAAACCCCTTTTCTTCTAATTTTAATGAGTGGCCACGAATCTTGTTAAACTCCCTTCTGCGAAAAAGTTTTATCCCTATTGTGGGGTCACCAGTATGGTATTTGTATATTGAAATCCTATCCTCTCAAGCTTCTCTTCTCCAGAGGGAATAAGTTCAGTGCTCGCAACCTTTCTTCATAACTAATATCCTTCAGACCCTTTATTAGCTTTGTTGCCCTGTTCTCACTTTTTGTGAACTAAATACCTTTGAAAACTGAAATAATACCACTAAAGTGGCATTGACATCATCACTGTGCTGCACATAGCCTGTGGATAGAGCAGAGCTGTGGGAGGGTCCTAGGAGTCTCCACCCCCCTACAGGCTGCCTGAAAAGCTACAAGAGGTGGGTGAAGACAAGACCAGTCATTCTGCCCAAGGCGTGAGAGCAGCAGTGACTGGTCTTTATTACAGGAAGCTCCTACACAAAGGAAAAGTCTCTCACACTAGATTACTGTACAGATCTAGAAGAAATACTCAAAGCACATCAAGAAGTAAGAATGCACATACTGTATGTCATGTATTTTTAAAAAAGTGCTTATCCTGGAGTTCACCGTTAAGACACTGATGTAAATCCAGGACCATCACCTCATTTGCAGCTTCTTCCATAGTGACATTCTATGTAGTTGTTTATCATACAGCATTGTGAAGCCTTAACCCCTTTTGCATGTGTTTTATGGGGGCCATGAAGGACATCACGTGAGGGAAGTGTACAAACAGATGCTCATACTAGTGGAAAATTGGAATTCCAATGTGTGCATGTTTCTCCAAATGTCGAAATTGATGTTTCAGCTGTATCTTCCATTTAGAGGGCTAGAAGATGAGTATACATAGGTAGACATGGGTTTTTTCACAGATATGTCTTTGGCCCTGGTGTTGACCAATGCTTACTTCACATTTGGCAGCTTCGTTCATCTCTATGTTGAACATATAGGTGGTACACTTGTCCCACAGGTCATCTGGTGCAATTCAGACCTGCGCAGTGAGCGATGGTGGTTGGACATGAATAGAGATGAGCAGTACTAGGCACAATGACTTATGTGTGAAGAGGTAAGTAGTTGCTTATGTTTATGAGTAGAGTGGCTCCTGCTTTCCTCATTTATAAATATACATAGCACAATGTGGAGCCTGCAGAGTACACTCCATGATAGAAGCCGCACTCAATGACATGACTTTGGCAGATGTGATAAGATTCCTTGCCCATTCCCCCTCCTATTATCTCAGTTGAATGGGTTTCTCTTCAGAGGTTGTAAGCAAGCAAATTGGAAAGCACACAGCTGTTTTATAAAAAGTGCTAAAATAATTTCTTTATGAAAAGCGGTAGTCTGGCTGGGGTAACACTGCTTTTATAAATTGGCCCCATAGTCTAGCACAGCCTTTTGAATCTTTTCAACATAGAGGAACCCTTGAAATAGCTTTCCAGTGACAGAGAACCTCTACTAATAATTACTATATCTATTACTCATAGTTCATTAGTGTGATGATCACTGGGAAGAACGTTCCCTACATTTGTAGTCATTGAGAAAATCCCACCCTACAGATAGCTAAAAGATGATTGGTGTCCAGCGGTTACTCATCTGAGAGGCAGAAGTTGCTCATTGCACAAGGAACCCCTAGAGACCTCTGGAGGAACCCTAGTTTAGAAATTTTGGTCTATCAGATGCAGGGCTAAGGCAGGGTTCACACTGGTACGACACAACTGTTGTACGACTGTCATCCTACTTTGCCCTGCGACATCGGTCCTACTTTGGTCCTACTTCCATTCGACTTGAATGATCAAGATAAGATTTTGCTCTGACATTGAGATAGTCTGACTTGTCCTTTTGACCAATCAAAACAATCAGTGTGACATAAATTCCTTTTTCCTGTTGCTGTAATCACCACGTCGGATGTCGCAAATCGGATGGTTAGGGCAAGGATCCTACTTTGATCCGACTTCAGTGATATTCAATGGGCTGAAGTAGGGCCAAAGTAGTGCAGGAACCTTTTTCAAAGACGGACCGACTTGTGTCGGACCAGTTAGGATGGCTCTCATAGGGAACCATTGGCTTATACACGTCATGCGACATGTGCTTCCAATATCGGAGCACTTGTGCCAGTGTGAACCCACCCTAAATCAGATTGATAATTTTGTGTTCTGGCCAGTCACCCACCTCCTCACACTGGTTCTACGCGATTATTTATAGAAGTACAGTAGCTTTCCGTTGTATCCATATATTTATCAAGCCACCCAAAACTGATAGGATCCATCTCCGCAAGCATGAGCTTTTTGGCTTGTTAGCAAGTTCAGTCCAAATAAGAATTCATAAATAAAAACTTAAGTAATTCTCATGTGATCACCCAGTAAATCTTCACTTTTCCATGTCTGCCGTTTAAAGGATCTATAAATAGCTGTCTGGTTTTATAAACTCTACTTCCTTATTGCATACTTTGAACATGACTGTTTTGATTGGAGGAGATGGCGTGCATGGATACTTTACCGGAAAATATCGTTTTATTAGCTGTCCTAATTGGTGCAATACGCTTTTCTTATATGCAGTGGCTTTTTTAGAAGATATTTTAGGGGTTTCTTGTGTTGCAGTCAAGGTTCTCTGAATATTCGATTAGAACGATGCATGCCAACTCTTTGCAACTCTGCTTCAACTCTGCTTCTTTGCAACTCTGCTTTAGAAGCAGAGTTGCAAAGAGTTGGCATGCATCGTGAAAACCTGTTTCAAGAGATATGTTGTCAAACCTCTACTTCTTAGGCCTCATGCATCAGCATCAGATTTTTTTTTTACAGCTAAAAAACACCTCTCCATGTTCTATGTGTTTATGCACACATAGGTTTTTAGGAGCTGTAAGTGGCATAGGCGTTTTCAAACTGCAAAAAAAAATCCTTGGCCCGTCCGTTCTGAAGACAAACGTTGCAACTGTAAAAACCTCTGACGCGGCTTAACGCTGGATACAGCATTAAGCCGAGTCAAGCGTCTTTTTTTTTTTTTGTTTTTTGTTTTTTTGACATATCAAAATCAATGGTTCCCTATGAGAGCTGTCTGAACTTATCCGACTTTCAGCCCATTGATTTGCATGGAATTCGCATCCAAGTCGGATCATCATTAGAGGTCGGACGATATATTAGCCGATATTTGGCCATTTTTGAGAAATCGGCCAATTTTTTATCCAAATTAGGCTGATATTGACCACACCGTGCCCACAAGTGTTCCTCCTCCCTTCCCCACACTCCATTGCCAGAGCAGCGCGACACTTGCCAGGGCCACTGAGTGTGTGTGAAACTGACATGTGTAACTAACTGAATGCAGAGAGGGACCAGCTGTCAAAATTGAGCGTTGATGTCGGGGGTGGGCGGGACCCAGCCAATGGGATGGGATCTGAGCGGGCCGCTATGTGTATGTGGCCCCATCCCCTTTCTTAAGCAGCCCAATCATTGGCTGGTGTTTGATAGCTGCTGGGTCCCGCCCACCCCCGACATCACTGCTGAATTTTGACAGCTGGTCTCTCTCTCCACATTCAATTACATATGTCAGTTTCACACACAGTTACACTATATCGGCTCAGTGTGCCACCTGCCAGTGCCAATCAGTACCACCTGCCAGTGTCAATCTGTGCCAACTATCAGTGCCGCCTGCCAGTGTCAATGCCATATGTACTGAGGACCTCAAGTGTGTGGTAGAGTGACAGGAGCAAGCAGGGGGGAGTGGAGTGGGAGCGTTTATGAGATGAAGGGGGGGAAAAAAAGAAAAAGCGGCCGCAAAAATCGGCATCATATATCGGCCATCGTCCGCCCCGATTTCAAAATATCGGCCAGAGAAAAAGCCATATTGGTCGATCTCTAATCATCACGATGTGACTTGTGCTCTGAGGATCTTGAGTAGGAACCCCACGCCAAAAAAAAAAAAACTGAGTGTGGTCCCCCCCAGATTCACACCAGGCCCTTTGAGTCTGGTATGGATCTTAAAAGGGAACCCCATGCCAAAATGAAGAAAATAAATAACGTGGAACCCCCCCCCCCCCCCCATTTGGAGGGGAAACCCCACTCCGAAAAAAAAAAAAAGGTGAGCGAGCGACCCCCACCCCTCCCTCCTGGACCATACCAGACTACATGCCCTTAACATGGGTGGGATGGGTGCTTTGGGGCAGGGGGTGGCTCTGTGTCCCCACCCTAAAGCACCTTGTTCCCATGTTGATGGGGACAAGGGCCTCTTCCCCTACAACCCTGGCTGGTGGCTGTGGGGGTCTTTAACAAGGGGGCCTCCAGAGCATGCCCCACCCCTATGTGAATGAGTATGGGGTACATTGTATCCCTACCCATTCACCCCATAAAAAGCAGTGTGATGTAAATAAAAACAAGAGAAGGTTTTTGACAAGTCCTTTATTAAAAATGAAGAATATCCCACGTCGTAGCTCCAACATTTCTTCTCTCTGGTGGTGTGTTCTTCCTCTGCTGCTGACATGTGGCCTGGTATAGTCCAAAGCCCCCCCCTTTCCTGACCTGCCGGGCTGCATGCTCTGATGGGGGTCTGGAATGGATTGTGGTGTTCCCCTTTAAGATCCTCAAAGCATAATCCGCATGCCACAAGTCGGAATCATGATGATCTGAAGTTGGATCAGTTAGGATGGCTCTGACAGGGAACCATTGATTTTGACATGTCATGCGACTTGTGCTCTGTAGTAATTATATTTGGGAGTGGAAATTAGAAGAGGCAAAGAAACGCAGATAAACGCACTTTAACGCCAATGCAAAAAGCTACTTAAAGCGCATTTTTTACAGCTGCTTTTTCTTGGCGTCGGTATTGGCTTTGTAGCTCATTTTTTCTAACGCCCTGTGTGCATGAGGACCTAAAGTTGCCTCAATGTCACATTGCTCATTTTGTGCAACACGCTTTTACTTTACTTTTGTTTCCTTCTTTGCAACTCAGCTTCTCCATTTAGGTCTACATCAAAATACCCAGAGACTGCTGGTATGGGGGAGCATGTGACCTTCACCCATGATGAAGGGTTTGAGTCTGTGCAGCCAATCGACAGGCCCAAACATTTATCATGTAAGGGAGCTGTTAACAACCTCAACTTCATAAGCTCGGACACCATCAGATTACTGTTGGGTGGCGTATCCTGTTATTGTCATTGATTTTTGCAATGTAGTCATACAGAATGGATTGTAGATATCAAATCTGCAAAAATTTGATAAAATGAAACAACCAGGGAAATATGTTTTTAGGTAAAAGAAGTATGACCAAAGCTTTTTTGGTCCATACTGCTCTTGTGGGATCACAGGGGTGCACGTTTGCTCTCCTGTGACCCAGAGTCCGCGTACAGCAGTCTATTGTCCGCTATCAGCTCATGCCACAGAACAGCTCCAGGCTCTGGAAGGATCCTGACCATATTGTCAGGATCCACCCATCTGCCTGATTGACAGCTCTCTCTAAGCACCTGCCCCCTCTCCTGCCCAGGACTCCAGTGAGCACTGGAGGGGAAGAGCAGACAGCGGTGACTGACAATCCACTGCTCTCTCCTCTGAGCGGACGGACAGCTGAGCGATCGTGGGTCATGTGATCACTCAGCTGTTGGTCTTAGAGCCAACGTGGGCAGCATCACCCCAATGTTGAAGCATAGAGGTAAGTATGAAGATTTGTTTTATATACACCCCAAACTAAGTGCTTTTAGACCTTCTTTTTTTTCTGCTATAGTGTGAACACCTAAGGTTCCTTTCACACTAGGCGACTCCAATATTGTGTGATTTTCAGTGCAACTTTGGAGTTTGACTTTGATATGATTTTGAAGTGACTTTCATAAGACTCTTACGCTCTCTGGCATTGAAATTGTGTCAAAGTCACATCAAAGTAGTGCAGGAACCTTTTCTGAAGTCGCAGTGACTTCAATAGTGTCATTTGGATTGGCTCTCATAGAGATGCGTGGCATTTCACATGTCCTGCGACTTTGAGTCTCACAAGTCAGATCCTAAGTTGCACAATTGTGAAAAGAGCCTAAAGGTCAATACAGAAGACAATGGCACACTTTGGGGTTTGTTTACTTAGGCTCCGTTCACATCTAGGCGTTGCTATTTTTCTGGCGTTTTTGTACAGGTGTTTTCAAGGTTAAAAGGTCACCAATGTAAAAGCAGTAAAACGCCTGTAATCTGCTAAAACGCTCATGTACTTTTTTGGGCGACGGGCGTTTTGCTTTAAGCGACAGAACGCTCAGATGTGAACAGAGGCCATTGAAATGAATGGGATTTGTCCTGTTGGGTGTTTTTAGAGCTGAGGCTAAGGCCCCTTTCACACTTATACGACTTCAAAGTCGCACGATTTTACCGCTATTTTACCGCGATTTTGCCGCGATTTTACCGCGATTTGGGAGCAGTACTACTTTGCCACGTTTTTGGCATTAACAAATTAAAACATACAGTAGTTGGTATGAATCATAAGGGGAAACTCCACGCCAAGTTTTAAATAAAAAAACTGGCGTGGGTTCCCCCCCAGGGGCATACCAGGCCCTTAGGTCTGGTATGAATTGTAAGAGCAACCCCCTACGCCGAAAAATCGGCGTGGGGGTCCCCCCAAAATCCATACCAGACCCTTATCCGAGCACGCAGCCCGGCCGGTCAGGAATGGGGGTGGGGACGAGCTAGCGGCCCCCCCCCTCCTGGACCGTACCAGGCCGCATGCCCTCAACATGGGGGGTGGGTGCTTTAGGGCATGGGGGGCACCCTGCGGCCCCCCCACCCCAAAGCACCTTGTCCCCATGTTGATGAGGACAAGGGCCTCTTCCCGACAACCCTGGCCGTTGGTTGTCGGGGTCTGCGGGCGGGGGGCTTATCGGAATCTGGGAGCCCCCTTTAATAAGGGGGCCCCCAGATCCCGGCCCCCCACCCTATGTGAATGAGTATGGGGTACATGGTACCCCTACCCATTCACCTAGGGAAAAAAAGCATCAATAAAAACACAGTACACAGTTTTTTAAAATAATTTATTAGGCAGCTCCGGGATCTTCTTCCGACTTCGGGGGTCCTCTTCTGACTTCGGGGGTCTCTCCGGCGTCCGCATCTTCTGCCGGCTCCACCACTATCTTCTGGCGCTCTTTTGCCAGCGGTGGTCCGGACCTCTGGATCGTCTTCTTCCCTCTTCTCTTCCAGAGATGTTGACACGACGCTCTCTCCAGCCAGAATGGTCTCTGTGCGCTCCGCAACTGACTTATATAGGCGGTGGCCCCGCCCCCTATGAGGTCACTGTCCCGGGGCATGCTGGGACTGTGCCGTCATAAGGGGGCGTGGTCCTCACCCAGTGACCACGCCTCCTAAAACGTCACAGTCCCAGCATGCCCAGGGACTGTGACGGCATAAGGGGGCGGGGCCACCGCCTATATAAGTCAGTTGCGGAGCGCACAGAGACCATTCTGGCTGGAGAGAGCGTCGTGTCAACATCTCTGGAAGAGAAGAGGGAAGAAGACGATCCAGAGGTCCGGACCACCGCTGGCAAAAGAGCGCCAGAAGATAGTGGTGGAGCCGGCAGAAGATGCGGACGCCGGAGAGACCCCCGAAGTCAGAAGAGGACCCCCGAAGTCGGAAGAAGATCCCGGAGCTGCCTAATAAATTATTTTAAAAAACTGTGTACTGTGTTTTTATTGATGCTTTTTTTCCCTAGGTGAATGGGTAGGGGTACCATGTACCCCATACTCATTCACATAGGGTGGGGGGCCGGGATCTGGGGGCCCCCTTATTAAAGGGGGCTCCCAGATTCCGATAAGCCCCCCGCCCGCAGACCCCGACAACCAACGGCCAGGGTTGTCGGGAAGAGGCCCTTGTCCTCATCAACATGGGGACAAGGTGCTTTGGGGTGGGGGGGCCGCAGGGTGCCCCCCATGCCCCAAAGCACCCACCCCCCATGTTGAGGGCATGCGGCCTGGTACGGTCCAGGAGGGGGGGGGCCGCCAGCTCGTCCCCACCCCCATTCCTGACCGGCCGGGCTGCGTGCTCGGATGAGGGTCTGGTATGGATTTTGGGGGGGACCCCACGCCGATTTTTCGGCGTAGGGGGTTCCCCTTAGATCCATACCAGACCTAAGGGCCTGGTATGCCCCTGGGGGGGAACCCACGCCGGTTTTTTTATTTAAAACTTGGCGCAGCGTTCCCCCTCTGGATTCATACCAGACAGCTGTCAGCACTGCCTGTCGCTCATCGGGAAAGGAAAGAAAAGTTTTCCTTTCCCGAATAGCGAGGCCAGGCTTGTGCTTACAAAGTCGTGCTGAAGTCGTGTCTATATAATATTCAGGCACGACTTGCATGCTACTTCAGGGTTTAACATTGAGGTCTATGGAGTACAACTCGCATAGAAGTTGAACCAAAGTAGTGCAGGGACTACTTTCAAGTCGGCACGACTTAAAGTCGTGCCAATATGAATGGTAGTCATTGAAAATCATGGAGAATGACTTGTCATACGATTTTGCAGTACAAAATCGTGGGACAAGTCGTATAAGTGTGAAAGGGGCCTTAGAGCAAAAAAAAAAAAAACTCCTAGGTGTGAACGGAGCCTAAAGCTGGATAGTGCAAAATCCGGCTCACTTCTGCATAGAAGCCGATCCGCTTCTTACAGCTTGTTCAGTCAAGCTTTGGCAATAAAACCTGGAAGCTGATTGGTTTCAATGCAGAGCTGCACCAGATTTTGCATGGTCCAGTTTTAGTAAATAACCCCCTTTTGTTTCTAGAGGAAAAGAAGTTCCAGTGTGCATGAGCCCTAAAACTATCTATTATCAAAATGTCTTTTGAGGCTGGGTTCACACTGGTGCGATGGCAGACATCGCATGTGATTCGCACCTCATGCCTGTGCACATCACATGCGATGTCTGTGCAATGCAAATTCAGCCATGCAATTAGGCTAAAATCGCATTGGCACCAAAATGGTGCAGGACCCTTTTTTTGGCCCGGACTGGAATCGGATCACATGGGCGTTCAGATCAATGCGATTTGATTCCACAGTTCGCACTGCATTCTGCAAACCGATTTGAGGGTATCATTAACTTTATATTGACACCCACATCGGTTCACAGAGAGCCTGCGATTCAGATGCGATGTGGGAACCTGCAAAGGAATCGCTGTAGTTCCCGCATCCACCAGTGTGAACTGAGCCTGGAGGTTCTTCTTTACCCAGGTCATGGTATATCTAGAACTAGTTGGGTACATTTAACCGGACGACTTCTGTAATGTTGAAGATGTTTTGTAGCTGATCTAAACCCTTGTAGAAACGGCTTGGATAAACTACGAAGCGTCTTCAACATTACAAGTCCAGTTAAATGCCACTAATTACTACTAATTATTAAAATGTAATACTGCTGTGAATTGATGATTCATGGAATATCTGATTGCCTTAGGGAATTGGCAAGGCAGTGTTTTCCCTATTGGAGCAAATTAGACCAGGCTTTAGAATGATTTTTGCCTTCTTGTGGGTTACCTCTGTGCTAAATCCACTGAAAATTTGAGTCATGGGTGGTCCTATCGGCAATCTCTCAACTTAAATTAATTTAAAAAAATCTACTGAGTGAAAAATTATTGGATGAGCAGGGACTGCATCCTATCAGGGGTGCAATCGCTGTTTGGGTATTCTGACAATGGTACTGCAGCTGTCTAAATATAATAGCCATTAGTGCAGATTGCAAAACAGCATGGATGGAGGAATCGATTTTTCTTTTTCTTTTGTTCAAGAGAAATCTACACATACATGGGCAGCGCAGTGGCTAAGGGGTTAGCACTTGTGCCTAGCAGCACTCAGGTCGCCGGTTCGAATCCCAACCATGGCACTTCCTGCCTGCAGTTTGCATGTTCTCCCTGTGCCTGTGCCCACACTCCAAAGACATGCTGGTAGGTTAATGGGCTCCTGTCTAAATTGGCCCTACTGTGTGAATGTGAGTTAGGGACCTTACATTGAAAGCTTCCTTATGGCAGAGACTGATATAAATGTACAATCTATATGTAAAGCGCTGCGTAAATTGACAGCGCTATGTAAGTACCTATAATAAATACATTATGGCTAGCCTAAACTCACCTATGTAAAATTGGCTACATAGGTGGCCCCGTTGGCCTCCTCTTGCCTGACATCCTTTAGCATAGATGGAGGGATCTGTACAATAAAAATCTAACCATGTATGGCCAGCCTAAGTGCCTGTGTCAATGGGATTTTGTTGACGTCAGTAAAATGCTAAACCCACATAAACATATCTACTGCAAGTCAAATGCACCTGTCGGTGAATTCTAAATCCTTGAATAGTCTTAAACTGATGTCGTCATGCTATCGATAGACCAAAACCCATCAACACCGGTCCTAACTAGGAAGTCTAGCATGTTTTTTAGTTACACGCAAATCACATTGGTATAACTAGATGGGGGTCTGTTAGTTTATAAACAATCTCAGACAACTTTTACCCAAGATTCACAGTTTTCCAAATTAATCCAGTTAGAAAAAAGTGTGAATCTTGGGTTAACCACTTCAGCTCCGGAAGGTTTACCCCCCTTCATGACCAGGCCATTTTTTGCAATTTTCCTGCTTTGCAGGAACACAGGATCAACACATTCCCCCTCTCACAGTTCTGCCTTTCTCATGAACGATCGGCGGATCCCGGCGGTGTCAGACCTGGAGGTAGAAAGAAATGGATGGCTGCACTCCAAGGTAAAAGATAAGTCTCTTTAATGTAAAATCTGTAACATGAATGACACCACAGGATAGAAAAGCAGGTACAGGTAGACCTGATCACGTGATCCTGTGGTGTGATTCATGTTACGGATTTTACGTTAAAGAGACTTATCATTTACCTTGGAGTGCAGCCATCCATTTCTTTCTACCTTATTGCACGGCCGGCGAGCCGAGGCTAGCACCCTTGGGAGGAGTCCATTCACCAGCCTACCTGGTCCCATCACTCGCCTGGAGCGGCATTTTCCTTTTTCCTACTGTTCAGACCTGGAAGTGTCAGATGATGTACTAGGTAGATGATCTGGCACAGAGCGGCCACCCTGCCGCAGTGTATCCATGGTGGGCGGTCGCTAACCGGTTAAAAACCTATAGATCCCTATATGTTGTATCAGCTTCTATTCATACTGTACTATTTGTTAATGAGGTAGGCCGGCCATATTGTTAATGGGCAGGCTGAATCTACCAAGTTGATTGATCAACGAGGGTACAACCAGCCTGCTGGATTCTCTTGCGATTATCGCTAGTGGCTGCTATAGCCACTAGCGATAATCACTGTCTTCACCTAGCGGGGATGTCCTTCCCCACCCCCCGTGTATGATCAGCCTTACTGAATGTATACAGGACAGATCTTCTGTAATGATCATCGAATGATTTTGGTACCAGGTCATATATTTGATCAGTATTACGTACCTTTTTATTACTCAGGTGATCTCTTTTTATGCTGCGTAATGTCTATTTAGTATTTCCTTTCCTCTATGTGTAAGGACTCGGATACTCTGCTGGCTGCAGCATTTCCTATTCTGCTGAAATGTGAATTCCACATCTTGCAGTGGAGTCTTGTCAACGTCATCCTGATCATGCTGGATGCCTCTGCTGCTGACTCATAGAGAACCAAACTCCATCTGGCAGCCAGATCCAAGACGGGCAGATCCGAGGAGCTCTGCTCATCCTGTGTTTTCTATCACATCTTTTCTGGTAATAGGGGGCTGTGCTCGCCGAGCCACGGGGAGAGGAAGGACAATGTAGAGTTTCTGTGCATGTAAACCAAAAAAACAAGAATTCATACAGTTTACCAGTCTTTAGATGATATGGATTTCATTTTCTTCATTTATTTATTTTTTCTTATATTTTAACTAGTGATCCTGCCAAATACACATTTCTTGTCCTGGGATGACCACACTAACTGCACTGTATCTGTGAAGTAATAGTGTTGTCACCTTTAGGCTGACTTTCTGATTTTAATTACAAACCCTTCCCTATATCCTCATCTTCATTGCATAGAGGGGCACTGCTTTGTAGTTGCTAGAAGATTGCTAACCTGGTAATATTGTGTTGTACCCTAAGCCTTTGAAGTAATAGTAAAGCTCAATATGTTAATATTTTAATAAACCTTGTCCTGTACATACCGTATTTATCGGCGTATAACACGCATCGGCGTATAACACGCACCCCAATTTAGGAGGGAATTTTAAGGAAAAAAAACTTACATTTAAATGCCCATCATTGCAGCCATGTCAGTGCAGCCATGTCAGTACATCCATGTCAGTGCAGCCTTCCCCAGTGTCCATTGCAGCCTTGCCCCAGCCCAGCCTTGCCCCAGTCCAGCCTTGCCCCAGTGCAGTCTTGCTGAAGCCTCTGAGCTTCAAAATCGCCGACCTCGATTTGAAAATAGCGCCGAAATACACAGAGCCGGTGTCTTGTCGAATTCAGTCCCCTATCATATAGTGTCCTCCCTGTACTGCGCAGGCGCAGTACGGAGGACAAACGAGACGCCGAAAGTCTCCGAAGTTCAACAGCTGATCGTCAGCTGTACACGGCGCCTGCGCATTTATTCTTACCCTATGTCCAGGATCATTCCCTACTATCCAAGTGGACATAGAGTTAGAATAAATATTTGCCGAGCGCAGCGAGGCTGTGCCCGAAGCGTGGCGAGCGAAGCGTGGCGAGCGAAGCGAGCCCGCGAGGGGCCCTCTTACACTGCCATCGCTAACAGGTGCCCGAGCGCCGTGTACAGCTGATGGTCAGCTGATCAACTTCGGACATTTTCGGCATCTCCTGCTCCTCCGTACTGCGCAGGCGCTGCGCCTGCGCAGTACGAGGCGGACACTATTTGTTACGAGGACACTATATGGCAGAACACCGGTCCTCGGCTCTTCTCGGCGGCTCTCGTTCACTTTCGGCTCCACTCGGACGGTGAGCGGAGCTATCCGAAACTAGCCGAGTATACTCGGCTAGGTTCGGGCGGCGCTCGAGTGAAACCGAAAGTGGCCGAGAAGAGCCGAGGACCGGCACTGTGTATTTCGGCGCCGGCGGCGCCATTTTCAAATCGTGGCCGGCGATTTTTTAGTTCTGACAGGTCAGGATCGCAGGGGATCGGCGTATAACACGCACCCGCGATTTTCCCCTGATTTTAAGGGGAAAAAAGTGCGTGTTATACGCCGATAAATACGGTAATTATCTTAGCATGTGTGTACAAACACTTACCGAACAATCTGCACACTACCACTGTCTCCAGGTCCCAGAGCACTGCTTCCCTGAATTTCCAGGTAGGGGGCTTGTGCCCTCATTATCTTCATATAAAATATGTTGGTGCGCTTATCAAACTATCCCCATCTGTTGGAGTGGTGCTTATATATAAAATCCTAAACCATAAAAATACTCTGATATCAAAATCAGTAAAGTGAATAAGTGCAAATAAATAATCAATAAAGTGAATAAATGCAAAAAAATGCATCAAAAAAACATATAAGAGAACAAACATCCCTAGATATATGTGGATGGGGGAAAAAAAAAAAGCAATAAATAGTGTCTGTTTGTGTTAATCCAGCTGAGGTCTAAATGTCCAATCAATTGCCTTTGATGAACTTGCTTGTATTTCAATTCTCACAGATCACAGTCGCATAATGAACTACATTTGCAAGGTAAATGATTCACATAAAGATAAAAAAAAAACATAATTGCGCAGTGTTTATAAATGCTACAAAACTGGGCAAACAATGTAATCCACTCACACAATTTGCAGTAGCTGAATCGCTTATATTATAAAGGTCAGACAGCTTCACCGCTCATACAGCTATCGCTGTGTTTGCCGAACACTATGCGAAGACGTCACTGACTCCTCCTCCTCCCACGCGTATCATCACGTCATGTGACTTTCTCAAGGGTGATTATCTTAGCTTGTTGCCCAGCTATCTTTTTTTATGGGCAAATGTAGTGTCCGCAGGCGCCAGCTGGGAGCTTGCATGCAACGGTGGCTCCATTGAACCCTACCAGGGAAAGGAGCTACCCTCAATCCGAATATGGCAGCCAACTCTGAGGGGACCATCTAATACAAGTAGAAAGGAAAACTTGGCAAGATCAAGAAGCAGTACAACCAGGGCATTTTTTCAGGGGGAACTTGGTGGAGCTCAGTTCCACCACCTCTGGCTCAGACCCTTGGGGGGGGGGGGGGGGGGTGATCACCACAATCACTTGTAAACACAGAAGTCTGGTTTCTGTATTTACAAGTGACAGCTCTGTACTCTGTGTGTAACCCCCCTGAGCTCTGCACTCTGTATGTAATGCAATCCTGGTATTTAATGCCCCTTTAAGACCCTCCTAATGTTCGTAAAATTTGAAGGACCGCACCCACTATTTGATGTGATTTGGAGGGTGTGTGTGGGTGGAGGGGTTTTGGGGGGCCGTGGTTGAGTTCCAGCACCTAGTGTTTGAGAAAAAAAAGCCCTGAGTACAACCCTGTAATGTATCAGCATTATAAATAGAGACAATAGTTATCTTTAAGCTTCTTTGTATGGATCCATGGTTCCTTGTGATAGGACTGTGGACATTAAATGTGACTTTGCATCGTCTTCCACAATAAAGTGTTGTAATTGCATATCTGGACAAAGCAGTATTTGGCTGTGATTACAGAAAAGAATGTCGGCCTTTGCCTACAAATACTACACTGTATGCAGGATGCTTAGAGGTTGTGACCTACATAAACTTCAAAGGCCTCACTAACCACCCACACAGAGAACATCTCATTACAATGGGAGAGCAAATAGGGCTCCTACTGATGGATCTTGCCTAACCAGTCAGTAAAAATTCAATCTAAAGACTTCGAAGCATGCATGTGTCACAACCTTTCTTGAAAATACACTTCTAATGCGGCAAATGGCCATGTTATATTGCTTAAACGAAAGCATTTTTTATTATAAGTCTGTCACTAGAATAATGTAATGAAAGTAGGGCTGAAACAACTAATCGATTATGAAATTAATTGATTACTATTTTCATAATCGATTAATCGGCCAGTAACATAATGGGGTTAAAAAAAATAAAATTAGCCCTTTATAGTACAAAAAAGAGCAAATAATCGCTACTGTAAATATTACTTTCATTGTTGCACAGTAAAAAAAATGAACCCCTTTATAGTAGCGATTATTTGCTCTTTTTGTACTAATAAAGGGCTATTTTTTTTTTTTTTTTAATCTCATTATGTTACTAAGTGTTTTAGGCCTCGTTCCCACCAATGTGTTTTTTGGTGCTTTTTGAAGAAACACACTGCAGTTCATTTAACGTTCACATCTCTGCTTTTTTCAGCTGCTGCATATTTGGAAAGGGTCAGGGACTTTTTTCTACGTTAAAATTGTGCTTTTTTTGGTTCAATATACTTCAATGGAGAAGCTGCAGTAAAGCATGTAATGCGTTTTTGCAGGAATTTGGGGTTTCTTTTTAAATCTGCCCAACAACAAATTGGCCAAAAAAGGCGCAAAATGCAGCAAAATTGCGTGCACAAAAAATCAAAACGCACAGCAAAAAGCACTGCAGAAACATATCAAAAGCAAACTGCATAGGTGTGTACCGAGCCTTATGCTGGCCACACGGATCAATTTTCAGATGAGAATATTCATAGGAAAAATCTTTGTACATTCGCTGAATGAAAGAATGTTGTTTGAAATTTTCACTTGCTTTTAACATTCTGTTTTAAAACGAATGTAATTTCTGAACGAAAACCACATACACTGCCTGAAAATTCCTTTGACCAAGAAGTTTTCTATTATTTCTAAATTTTCCCGTCACTGTGGTTAAAAACAAATGTCGATTAGACCCCACTAACGATTGGAAAATCGAACGAATGTTCTTAAAATGAAAAACATTTTTTTGAAAGAAGACATTGTTTTTGTATGGCCAGCATATAATATATTACAGTTCTGTTTGAAAATCTGCAAAACCATCTTTAACTTTTTTTTCTTTTAAATAAAATTTGATCTCTGAGTCTGATATTTACTAGATTCAACCTCTAAGCCCCGGTTCACACAGGGGCGGCACGACTTGCAGGTCGCCTTAGCGAGGCAACCTGCAAACGACTTCCGCGGCGACTTGCAAAACGACTTCTGTATAGAAGTCTGTGCAAGTTGCCCCCAAAGTAGTACAGGAACCTTTTTCTAAGAACGGTTCCATTGTACAGAACGGGAGGCGACTTGTCAGGCGGCTAGGTCGCCTGACAAGTCGCCCCTGTGTGAACCGGCACTAACAGTATATAGAGTATATCTCTTCTGTCTGTTATTCTCAGAGTGGATTAAAGAATTTTCTCCCTAACCATACAGTTGGTTATTTATATTTACCACTGCATAGAGATATTTAAGAATAAATTGCCTTTTTTTAAAACTTTACATATTAACTAAATTATACACCACATGTTTTTTAAGGTTATTAACTGATTATTCGAAACAATAATCGGCCAACTAATCGATTATGAAAATAATCGTTAGTTGCAGCCCTAAATGAAAGGTTATTTTCCAACTTGATAGCAAGCCACAAAAGGTGCTATAGAGTAAGACCCCTTTCTTACTGGGGCGCCCGTGTATTAGCAGTAAAGCGCCACTCGTTTTAGCAACGCTTTTCGGCCGCTACCAGGGCGCTTTTAACAACCCGGCTAGCGGCCGAAGAAGGGGTTAAAAATGTCCGTGTTGCAGTGCTTTCGAATCGCTTTTCAGGTGATTCGGAAGCGCTGCCCATTCATTGCAATTGGCAGGGGCACTTTGGGAACCGCCCTAAAGATGCTGCTTGCACAACTTTTTCTAACACCCCGCAAGCACTCCGCCCCAGTGTGAAAGTATTTGTGCTTTCACATTCGGGCGGCATGGGAGGCAGTTTTCAGGCGCTTTACAGGCGCAATTTCTAGCGCTAATACGCCTGAAAACTGCCTCAGTGTGAAAGGGGTCTAAGGCTTCGTGTACACGGGACGTTTTAAAACCTCTCCTGAACTATGGAACTTGACAGCTAGTAACCAATGTTTAAAAATGTCCGTTTTGCCGCATTTACCCGTTTGCGTGTAAAACCGTTTTTTCTATTGTAAATGGTCAGGAATGTATCTCCTTTAAAAAACGCCTATGAATGAAATACGAGTTACCGCGTTTACAAGCTGTTACAGGCATTTGACAGTTCAAATCTCTCTGAACATCCATCCTGAATGCATTTTTTTGCTTTTCAAAAAATGCTTCTAAACTCAACTGCCTAGAAACAACTTCGGCTCCATGCACACTGGCTTCAAAAACATTGCGTCTGCAGGAGTTTTGTGTTCTGCCTGTAGAAGCAGCTCAATGTTATCCTATGTGTCTATGCACATTAGGACGTTAGGACCCCTTTCACAGCGCTGCCCCATTGTTTTTACTTTGGGGAGTAAAAACGTAAAACTCTCCTAAACTCGTCTAAACTTTGTACAAAAAATACTCTATGTGAGCTTTTTTTTTCCATTAATAATTTTTTATAATTTTTTATTGTGTTATAATAGAACCATGTATACATTGTACGTCAGATTACAAGGTGTCGTAAACTATATATATATATTTAAACAGAAATTTCTGAGGTAAAGCTTATACTTTAGATACAAATATATGTTAACCATGAAAGTGTGGTTCCAGCTCCCCCAATGGGACCTCTTTTGTTACCTGGGGAAGGGCTGTATCTTGTGTCTTTTGCCTTTTGCATAACATATACTTTAGACAATTTGAGAATTCTTAAACATGACCTATTGCTAAATCGTGACCAAACTTAAGGGTTAGTCATACTATGTTATAGGAACTTCGCAGCTCCAGACCACGGTAACCATGCTCTTTTCTCTAGCTAGAAGACCTCCGCTGGAGGCCATTGTTATTTCATAACTGTAATGGAGGTTTACCAAATCAAGTGTGAGTGTCCTGTCTGTTTTTCACAGTCTTGTTATGCTCAGTCTTGCAGCTAACAGAATGTGTGTTATAATATGACGGAAGGGCTGTGGTACGAAATCTATGTTGAGATTTAAGATCTCCAAGTCAGGTGAATATATGAGCATTTTTTACTCCCGAGAGAACAGGTGTTTTTTTTAGCCCAGTGTGCATGGAGCCTAAACGGCCCCGTGTACTGATAAGATAACGTAGAGGAGAGTTCAGGGGCCCCCGAAAAAAAACAAAACACCCAACTACTCCTAAACGTCCGTTTACCAGCAGCAGTGTACATGAAGCCTAAAGCTATCACAAACCAGGCATATGGTGAAAAAAATACATTAAGCAACGATTATCTGTGTAAAGACTATAAGGCCCCATGTACACTAGCCGCAGCTTCTGGTGTTTTTTTTTTGCCAAAGCTCCTAAACTCAACTCCATAAAAGCTTATGAGTCCATGTACACATAGGGTTTTAGGATCATTTAGGAGATGCTAAGGTTAGGGGAGGTTCAACCCCCCCCCTCTCCTGAATGCGGAAGAATAACGTTCAGGATAGGAACGTTTGACCGCCAGCCGCAAAACACGCAAAATCACGGCGCAATTTTGCTGCATTCTTGCGTTTTTTACGGCTAGCGGTAAAAGTAGTTTAAGTGTTCATGAAGCCTAAGTATGTCCAGATACCAGATATCAGTGATTCAATACATATGCCATACACAGTGTTTGGAATGGAGGGGGCTGCAAATGCTGACCAAAGAGTAGACATTGAATCTTTGAGGTGGGGGGGGGGGGCACAATACATTTTGATCAATGTAATCTTTTTCATAGAGGCGGAATCGGGTGAGTGTTTTGGGGTGATGCTGCTCCCCTCAGTCATAGACCTCTATTACTAAATGCTGAACTCAAACTCTGCATTACATACTAGACTTTGGAACTGTGTATTATTCCTGTTCGCCGAACTCTGCATTACCTACTTTTTACCTCTGTGTTACTTTTACTGACTCCTGCACTCTGCATTACATGCTACTTATGCTAAACTATTTCACTTACTCGTGACCCTTGTACTTTTGTGTTATACTGCCGACCTTGGAACTCTGCATTATATACTACTGAACCCTGCATTACAGGCTACTGACTTCTATACTCTGCGTTACATACTAAATACTACATTACTTACGCCTGACCCCTGCACTCTGTGTTGATTTTTTTTACCCCTGCATTACTTACTCTTGACCCCTGAACTTTGCATTATATACTACTTTGTGTTGCATACTACTGAACCCTGCACTCTGTGTTACTACTGACTCCCTGCACTCCTAATGACATACTAGATCTCCGAATACTGCCTTAGACCAGTCATAGGCGGTTTGCCACCGTTGCCGATTCGAACTGTGCATGGGTAGGCAGAATGTATCAAGTTGATCGATTGGACCGGATTTACTTGGGACTATTGCTAGCGACTGCTGTAGCCTCTAAGGGTGAGCTCAGGCACATGCAGAGCCCGCCAGGAAGTCGGCACTGCACTAATCGCATTCAGTGAGAGATTTTCCCGATCCGCGGCTGCAGAGATTGAGAAACGTCTCCCTGCCTGGGATTAGCGCTGTGCAGTGCCGACTTCCTGGCGGGGGCTCTGCATGTGCAGGTTGCGAACACGCCTGAGCTCAGCCTTAGCAGCCGCTAGCAATAATCACGGTCTTCCCCCGTCCCCTTCTGCCGGGAGAATACAATGACTCGGCAGGAGGGATTCCCCTGTCATTACTGTCTGTGTTGATGGGGGAATCATGCGAATTTCTTTCCTGCAACCAGTGGTTGCAGGAAAGAAATTTGCACCATCTATGGCCAGCCTTGCATACTCTTGGCACCTGCACTATGCATTTCATACTACTGAGCTCTGGACTTTGCCATTCTAATTTATTGCACCTGAGTAATCTTTGATCTTTTCCATGTTGTTTGGTTACTTTTGTTGAGGGCTTCTTTTAAGTCCACCACCCTTCAAATGTAAGGATTTGTTGAACATTTTATAACTTGAGATTTTTTGGGGGATTAGTTACACTTTAACTTGAAAGACTTGGACTGTAACCATTCCCTTTTTGTTTTATAGGCGCTCTAAACAAAGTCCGCGAGAGCAAGAAGCATGTGGAAGAGAGCAAGATGGAACTCCAGAAAGCGAGCGACATCCAAGAGCGCTGTAACATTATCTCCTACGCAACCCTGGCAGAAATCCAGCACTTTCACAAAATCCGTGTGCGGGACTTTAAATCACAAATGCAGCATTTCCTACAGCAACAGATAACTTTCTTTCAAAAAGTGACACTAACGTTGGAGGAGGCACTACAGAAATACGACGCAGCCTAGTGATCATTGCAGAGACTCTGAACTTTTTTTTTCTCCTCGTTTCGGGGAAGTTTAAATCCGGGGTTGTAGTCACCCCCCAACACCAGATAAAAAAAAAAACCTGTTGCCAATAATTGGCGGTGGTACACGAATGGTCGTACATTTATTTTTTAGTTTACTGTGATGCAGAAAACAACATTGGAACCATGATATAACAGTTCCGCATAGATCCAGCATAGCACATTTATATTTAAATTATATTATGCAGGCTTACACTACCATTGTACCTATGTTGTGGGGTATGAAGTATGCAGATTTGCCTTACCATTTCTTGGGAGTATGAGTTCACAGTGCATACTTTAGGTGGACTAATTAACACACGAAATGTCATCAGATGCCTTTTTTTTTATTACATTTTGGATTTAACAAATCCTCTGTTTACAGAACTTCTTCTACTTGACAAACTTTTCTTGTGCCTTCCTAAACATCTTTTTTTTTTTTTTCTTTTTTTTTTTTCTAGTAATAAATTCATATTTTATCACAGGAGAACGGTGCATATGGTGTTCTCTTCTAATTTGTTTGGTGGTAGACATAGGAGAACTCCTTGTATTCAGGAGGTCAGAAAGTCAAAGTGAAATTTCAGACTGTTGCTGGGTATCTTGGTTACATGATATGTACAAAGTTGTGCTTAACTCTACTAGTGAATTGTGGGAAGCACCAAGGGAGACCTTTATTCATTTTTAATATTCTTAGTATAGATGAGGATTAGATGAGGATTACAGTGAAGGGAAGCCATGTTCATCTTTCTATGGGTCTTATCATGCTGAAGTGAACACTATCTACAGTGCTTAAGAGAAATATGCAGAAAAGGGTTACAGTGCCTTAAAAAAAGTATTTATACCCCTTGAAATTTTTCACATTTTGTCATGTTACAACCAAAACTGTAAATGTATTTTATTGGGATTTTATGTGATAGACCAACACAAAGTGGCACATAATTGTGAAGTGGAAGGAAAATGATAAATGCTTTTCAAAATTTTTGGGAACTATCTGAAAAATGTGGCGTGCATTTGTATTCAGCCCCCCTGAGTCAATACTTTGTAGAACCACCTTTTGCTGCAATTACAGCTGCAAGTCTTTTTGGGGATGTCTCTATCAGCTTTTCACATCTAGAGTGATTTTTTTTTTTTTTTTTTTTTTACCCATTCTTCTTTGTAAAATAGCTCAAGTTCTGTCAGATTGGATGGAGAGCGTCTGTGAACAGCAATTTTCAAGTCTTGCCACAGATTCTCAATTAGATTTAGGTCTGGACTTTGACTGGGCCATTCTAATACATGAATATGCTTTGAGCTAAACCATTCCATTGTAGGTCTGGCTGTATGTGTAGGGTCGTTGTCCTGCTAGAAGGTGAACCTCCGCCCCAGTCTCAAAGGGATTGTAAAGGTTTGCGTTTTTTCCTATGCATTAAGGTGAAAAACATCCGACAATACCAGCCCCCCCGTTTTACTTACCTGAGCCCGTTTACCTGCTGCACTCGCCCCCGATGAACTTTTCGCGGCCCAGCCTGGCCGCTTATTGGCTAGAGTGGATGGATTGAAAGCAACGTAGCCATTGGCTTGCGCTGCTGTCAATCACATCCAATGGCATGCCGGGGGGCAGGGCCGAGTGATACAGTGAGCGGCTATAGCCGCCGGCTGTATCACGGGACCGCGCCCGCGAGAACTGACCACCATGCATGTGACCTCGCATAAAGGTGGTTAGTTCTTGCGGGGAAGAGCTAAAACAGCCAATAAGGGACCCCAGAAGACCAGGTTCGGGGCCACTCTGTACAAAATGAGCTGCACAGTGGAGGTAAGTATAACATGTTTGTTATTTTTTTTTTTTAATTGCCTTTACAACCCCTTTAAGTCTTTTGCAGACTGACTTTAACAGGTTTTCTTCTTGGATTGCCCCGTATTTGACTCCATCCATCTTCCCATCAACTCTGACCAGCTTCCCAGTCTCTGCTGAAGAAAAGCATCCCCACAACATGACGCTGCCACCATCATGTTTCACAGTGGAGATGGTGTGTTCAATGTGATGTGCAGTGTTAGTTTTCTGCCACACATAGCGTTTTGCTTTTAGGCCAAAAAGTTAAATTTTGGTCTCATCTGATCAAAGCACATTTTACCACATGTTTGCTGTGTCCCCCACATGGCTTCTCGCAATCTGCATGTCTTATGGCTTTCTTTCAACAATGACTTTCTTCTTGCTACTCCTCCAAAAAGAGCAGATTTGTGGAGTGCACGACTAATAGTTGTCCTGTGGACAGATTCTCCCACCTGAGCTGTGGATCTCTGCAGCTCCTCCAGAGTTACCATGGGCCTCTTGGCTGCTTCTCTGATTAATGCTCTTCTTGCTCAGCCTGTCAGTTTAGGTGGATGGCCATGTCTAGGTAGGTTTGCAGTTGTGCCATACTCTTTCCAATTTCGGATGATGGATTGAACAGGGCTCCGTGAGATGTTCAAAACTTGGGATATTTTTTTTTATGACCTAACCCTGCTTTAAACGTCTCCACAATGTTAACCCTGACCTGTCTAGTGTGTTTCTTGGCCTTTATGTTGCTGTTTGTTCACTAAGGTTCCCTAACAAACCTCTGAGGGCTTCTCAGAACAGCTGTACAAACTGTATGGCTGAATTTGCATCACAATCGGACAAAAATGGTGCAGGACTCTCTTTTGGTCCACACTGGAATCGGATCACATTTGACAGTTCACACTGCGATCTGGGGTAGTCAATAACTTTGTATTGACACCTGCGGCGGTTTGTATAGGGCAGTGTGATCTGCCTGCTAGACATGCAATGTGGGAACCCGCACTGGAATCGCGCTGGTTCCTGCATCGCAATAGTGTGAACCCAGCCTCAAGTTCTCGAATGCCCCGTACGCACAGTCGGATTTTCCGACGGAAAATGTTCGATGTGAGCTTCTTGTCGGAAATTCTGACCATGTGTAGGCTCCATTGGACATTTTCCATCAAAATTTCCAACACACAAAATTTGAAATCTGGATCTCAAATTTTCTGACAACAAAAGCCATTGTCGGAAATTCCGATTGTGTGTACACAATTCCGACACGCAAAATTCCATGCATGCTTGGAATCAAGCAGAAGAGCCGCACTGGCAATTAAAGTGACACTTTTTTTTTTTAAAGAACAGTGTAAAAATAAAAGGTAAAATAAATAAGAAAATAAAAATATATTTTTTTTTTAAACGTGCCCCGTCCCGCCAAGCTCGCGTGCAAAAGCAAACGCATAGGTGAGCAGCGCCCATATATGAAAACGGTGTTCAAACCACACATGAGGTATTGCTGCGATTTGTTAGAGCGAGAGCAATAATTCTAGCTCTAGACCTCCTCTGTAACTCAAAACATGCAAATGTAGAATTTTTTTAAACGTCACCTATGGAGATTTTTAAGGGTAAAAGTTTTTGTCGCCATTCCACAAGCAGGCGCAATTTTGAAGCGTGACATGTTGGGTATCAATTTACTCGGCAAAACATTATTTTTCACAATATAAAAAAAAATTGGGCTAACTTTACTGTTGTCTTATTTTTTAATTCAAAAAAGTGTATTTTTTCCCAAAAAAAGTGCGCTTGTAAGGCCGCTGCACAAATACGGTGTGACAAAGTATTGTATTGAGCGCCATTTTATTCTCTAGAGTGTTAGAACCCCCAAACATTATATATTTTTTTGGTCCTTAAAGCGGAGGTCCGCTGCAAAAAAAAATAAAAGCCAGCAGCTACAAACACTGCAGCTGCTGACTTTTAATATATGGACACTTACCGGTCCAGGGAGCCCGCGATGTTAGCAGCCGAAGCCGATCCGTCCGTCGGCTCTTGGCTGCTGCCGCCGCCATCCTCGGTAAGGGAATAAGGAAGTGAAGCCATGTGGCTTCATTACCTGGTTCCCTACTGCGCATACGCTGCGCGTCCTCTCTGGTCCCTGCTGTGTTCTGTGTCTCACAGAATACAGCGGTGGAGGACAGTGTAGGCGCCGGAAGTGGCGTAGGTCACCGCAAGTGCCGCAGTGAACTATGCCAGGAAGTGGGAGCAAATACCTGTATTAGATGGGTATCTGCTCCCTCCTCCCCCCTGAAAGGTGCCAAATGTGACACTGGAGGGGGGGAGGAATCCAAAAAGTGGAAGTTCCATTTTTGGGTGGAACTCCACTTTAAGTGGTTAAGGAAAGAAAAAAAAGTTTCCATCTGCAAGGCAATAATGTGCTAGTATGCATCGCATGCTAGCACATTATGAAAGACTTACCTTAAAACGAAGCCCTCCAGCAGCATGCTTTCACCACTGCAGAGGCTTCTATCTTCACCCGATCTTCCTTCCGGGTTCTGGGACTCGGGCCACGGCACACAGCTCCGACTGCTCCTCGCTACCTACCTACCTACAGGTAAGCTTCATTATAAGTTTACCTGTAGGTGAAAATAAAAAAAACAAGAGTTTACTTCCACTTTAAACCACAAATGAATTTTCAGTTTAAATCTGATAACTACATTCCAGGTACATCAAAGCAAATGGTGTTCAACATCTCACACATTGTATTCTTTAAATAGTGGCCACAGCCTTAGTAAACAAAGTCTGTCCCCTGGCAGCATGCTGCAGAGAAGGATCCTTGCATTGTTTGTGGAAGCAGAGGTCTCACATGTCCTCTGCTCAGTTTGACCTAAAGCTCCCCAACCAGCAAAGCTCACACTCCTTACTGATTAGAGAGCAGGAGATGTGTCAGACCCCTGCAGAATGACCACACAGAAATGGTCCTTCTCTGCAGCATGCTGTTAGGAGGTAGGCTTTTCTTCTGAAACAGTGGATGATTTCTAAAGAAAACCAACTGTAAGACTTTAGGGCTTTTATGTTACATGCACATATACAGTGGACATAAAAAGTCTACACACCCCTGTTAAAATGTCAGGTTTTTGTGATGTAAAAAAATGTGTCAAAGTAGGGCTGGGGAAAAAAAAACGATTTGAATCTTGAATCAAGTTGAGAGGTCAAATTGACTCAAAATTTCAGCAAATCGATTTTTTTTTTTTTTCCCACCAGGAGTGGCGCTGACACCGCACCGGTCCTGAGGAGCTGCGGGCAGAAGTTTTTAGGCAAGGCCGCGGCTTTGACCTAGTCCGCGATGCCGGACGCCACAGACTAGGCCGAAGCTGTGTCCTCGCCTAAAAACTTCTGCCCGCATCTCCTCAGGACCAGCGCGGTGTCCAAAAAAAAAAACTCGATTTGAATCGTGAATCGAATTTTTTTTTTTTTTTTTTTTAAATCGCAGATTTTTTTTTTTTGAGAAAATCGCCCAGCTTTAAGACAAAGATAAATCGTTTCAGAACTTTTTCCACCTTTTTAATGTGACCTAGAAATTGTACAACTCAGTTGAACAACAAACTGAAATATTTTAGGTGGAGGGAAGTAAAAATAAAATAGTATGGTTGCATAAGTGTGCACACCCTTAAACTAATACTTTGTTGAAACACCTTTTTATTTTATTGCAGCACTCTCTTTTTAGGTATGAGTCTATCAGCATGGCACATCCTGACTTGGCAATATTTGCCCACTCTTCTTTGCAAAAACACTCCAAATCTGTCAGATTGCGAGGGCATCTCCTGTGCACAGCCCTCTTCAGATCACCCCACAGATTTTCAATCGGAATTCAGGTCTGGACTCTGACTGGGCCATTCCAAAACTTGAATCTTCTGGTGAAGCCATTTGTTTGTTGATTTTAGATGTATGCTTTGGGTGGTTGTCATGCTGAAAGATGAAGTTCCTCTTCATGGTCAGCTTTCTAGCAGAAGCCTGAAGGTTTTGTGCCAATATTGACTGGTATTTGGAACTGTTCATAAATCCCTCTAACTTGACTAACTCCTCTGTTCCAGCTGAAGAAAATCATCCCCAAAACATGATGCTGCCACCACCATGCTTCACTGTGGGTATGGTGTTCTTTTGGTGATGTGCAGTGTTGTTTTTGCGCCAAACATATATTTTGGATTTATGGCCAAAAAGTTAAGCCTTGGTTTCATCAGACCATAACATATATTCTCACATGCTTTTGGGAGACTTCAGATGTGTTTTTGCAAAATTTAGCCGGGCTTGGATGTTTTTCTGTGTAAGAAAAGGCTTCCATCTTGCCACTCTACCCCATAGCCCAGACATATGAAGAATACGGGAGATTGTTGTCACATGTACCACACAGCCAGTACTTGCCAGATATTCCTGCAGCTCCTTTAATGTTGCTGTGGGCCTCTTGGCAGCCTCCCTGACCAGTTTTCTTCTCGTCTTTTCATCAACTTTGGAGGGACGTCCAGTTCTTGGTATTGTCACTGTTGTGCCATATTTTCTCCACTTGATGATGATTGTCTTCACTGTGTTCCGTTGTATATGTAATGCCTTGGAAATTCTTCTGTACCCTTCTCCTGACTGATACCTTTTAACAATGAGATCCCTCTGATGCTTTGGAAGCTCTCTGCGGACCATGGCTTTTGCTGTAGGATGCGACTAAGAAAATGTCAGGAAAGACCTACTAGAACAGCTGAACTTTATTTGGGATTTAATCAGAGGCACTTTAAATGATGGCAGGTGTGTACTGACTTCTATTTAAAGCAGAAGTAAACCCATCAATTTAACAGTTTCAAAAAATGGCATGCCAGGATGCTAACTGTCACATTGGTTGTGCTCTCAACTAAACTGTCAGACCATCCAATGGCTGGTGTCATAACTGATCACATGTGCAGCATCATGGCAGTTGATGATTAAACAGAAGCTAAGATGAAAACAATAGGAGGGTTTACTTACGCTTTAACATGAGTTTGGATGTGATTGCTTTATTCTGAACACAGCTACATCCCCAGTTATAAGAGGATGTGCACACTTATGCAACCACATTATTAAATTTTTTTATTTTTACTTCACCATGCTTGTCCCTTGTGACAGTAATAGGCAGTGACAGGTGCTCTTTATGAAGGGATCAGGGGGCTATAAGACCCCAAACCCCCCCTCTCTGCACTTGAAAGTATTCAAAACGTCAAGATCAGCGTTTTTGAATATTTTCTATTTTTTAAAACCGTTGCCAGTAATCCGGGAAGTGATGTCATGACATCGCCTCCGGGTTACTAGTACCGAGACTCAAACGAAGCATCAGCTTTGTTCGTGTCTTCGTCCAGCTGGTGGACGACCCGGCTGGTTGCTCGGGCCTCCCAGTGGTACAAGAGAGCCCGGGAGAGCAGCAGAAGGCAGCGGGGGAGGGGGGGGGGTTGTCCCCTGCTTGCAATAACAGCAGAGCGGCTGCTGTGCCGCATCGGTTGTTATTACAATAAAGCTGACTGTCTGCTCTAAAGAACAGTACCGGTGTGATGCATGCAGCTGCATGCATCACCCCGGTAAAACCCCTTGAAGCAATATCAGTAATATCGGGTAAGTTTGTGACCGATATCAATACTTCCAAAAAAGTGAATATCAGCCACACCGATAATCGGTCTATCCCTAATACTATGTACAGAGGTTGTAAATCAGTAAAACAAAGTGTGTGTAACACGGTACCAGGCAGTGTCATTTCTTCATATAATAAACAGTTTCTAAGTTCTACTTTTACTTTGCCATTATGCAAATCAGCCTCTTCCTCTGCCTTCTCCAGTGACATTACGGCTCTTCCATTGGTCTTCCCCCAGTATCCCCCAGGCTTCTTACACATTTTTTTTCTTTCCTTCATTGCCCATTGTCATACCCTCCACACTCCTCTTCTGCATATACTGCACACTGACATGCCCTCCACACTCACCTGCACATACTGCCCACTGTCCCACTCCTTTTACTTTTGTCCTGAACTTATTGCCTGTTGTTAACACTCCTCTCCTGCACATGCTGCCCTCTGTCATACCCTCAGCACTCATTTTCTACACATACTGCCCACTGTCATACCCTCAACGCTCTTTTCCTAAACATACTGCTCTCTGTCATACCTCAGCACTCCTCTCCTGAACATACTGCCTGCTGTGATCCCCCCACTCCCTTCCTGCACAGCTGACACACTCCTCACCTACACATGCTACCCCCTGTCATTCCCTCTGCTGTCCTTTCCCACACATGCTGCCCCCCTGTCCTCCCATCTGCACCCCTCTCCTGCACTTTCTACCCCCCCTCTCATCTCCTCTCCTGCACGTGCTGCCCCCTTGTCATTCCCTCTGCGCTCCTCTCCTGCACATGCTACCTCTAACCATCTCCTTTGCACTCTTCTACACATGCTGCCCCTTCTCAGGCCCTCTGTACACCTCTCCTGCACATACTGCCCCCTAGTCATCCATTCTGCTCCTGCACATGCTGCCCCTGGTCATCCACTCTGCACTCCTCTCCTGCACATACTGCCCCCGGTCATACCCTCCACACTCTTCTCTTTCACATGCTGGCACCGGTCATCCCCTCTGCACTCCTTTCCTGCACATACTGCTTTTCAAATTACTGGATAGTTGAAGTGAATATTCACGATTTATTGTGTGAAGATCCTCAAGTCCTTCAATAAATCAGTCTCTGTCTCTTAGATTAGAGAATCAGCTTCAAGAAAAGGCCTTTTTATGTGATGAGCAAACTAGGAACATATCGATGCACAACATTCAGTGGATCTTTTTGATTTGTGTATCTGAAACATAGTAGAGAGGCTGTAGGTTCTCCTCTATGGCTTGGGCTGTTTGTCCTCTCTCTCTCCCCCGCGTGTTTGGTAGATATCGCACAGGATGTGTTATCTTCACATCTTCCAGTTTATTGGAGTGTCATTTTCCCCACAGGGGAGGAAAAACGGGGGCGGTGGGTTTATGTTGATGTGCCAAGTCAGGAATGATGTCATTGACTGTTCACACGAAACTGAGAAAATTAGATTTAGGAAGTTCTCTGTTTAATCACAAAGTAATGTAACGTTAGACCTTCCTGGTAAAATGTCCAGTCTCCTCTTCAGTGTATTCCCCAATACTTGTCTGCACACTATTTGTGTCTACATTGTCCATATACCATGGTCTTCATCCATCCAGTCCTGGTTTATTTAGTTCATACATTGGCTGGCTTAAAGTGACACTAAACTCTGGTTTAGAAAGAAAACCTATTTGAGTATGTATTCTTAACCCCAAAAAGTCCCTTCCATTGGTCTGTCTTCTTCAACTTTGTTTTAGTTGCTGTGATCTATGTTTCTTTTGATGTGGATGGAGTAATCACTCCTGCTGAGCTATTGTATTCTGACAGCTGGGAGACTTTGCCGCCATCAAAATACACTGATCAGCGTTGCCGGTTATAGCCTGCTGTGCTGATGAGCGGGGAAAATTAGTCAGGGAGGTTGTACAGAAGTCAATCGGAAGATAGACTTCTGTACAACCTTCTTGCCCATTTTTGGATCAGAATTTGGCTGGTCCATGATGAAATGAATAAGTTTCAATCCATTTATGGCAGGTTTAAGTCTGACCATGTATTATACAATCTTTTTTTACAATTACCTTTAGATCTACCACCAACCATGAAGTGCAAAGAGCTTGCCGGATTTGATACATATTAAGTGGATTATTTGGGTTTGTTCTCAATTTGCATAGTTTTGTTAAATCTAAAGGAGAATGTGCAACCAGGTTGTATAGTGTATGGCCAGCTTTAAAGCGCATTAAAGAGAGACAGCCCTAATTTTAAAAAATTGCAAATGGGAAGTATTTTTGTTGCAGAAAACCTTTTTGTTTAACTTTGGATAGAGTGGGAAAGGGTTGGACCCTCTGTCGAATTGTATTGGTGTCTGTATTGCCATTGCGGAGATTTCTCTCACTGTGGGAGATTTCCTCTAATTTCTCATTGTGTCTCTGGGACAGGAAGAGAAGGGAAATTTTCCCATTGGTACACAGAAAGCAAAAGAACTGGCAGAGGTTTGAGCCCTGCTCTATCCAAAACTAAAAATTGATTGTACAATTAAAACTTCAGGTGTGCGAGACAGTAAAGAGTATGCATCGGGTCTGTTTTGGAAAAGCTTACCTACATCACAAGCAAGGGTTCTCAGATTACCAGCATATGGTGGACCAGCAGTGGGCAGGAGGGGCTGCTGCCCCAGACACAATGGTTTATTGCAGGAATGGGGGTGCCCTGTGCTGAGATCCTTCTGTTACAAGGCTGACAGGAGGAATGACAGCGGCATCACATTCTCCTGTCAGCCCAGGTCTGGGAGCAGATTTGAGTGGCTTTGGCAACGTCCAAATTGTAATGGTTTGACAACTGAGTCAGAGCATCTCCAAAACTGCAGCTCTTGTGGGATGTTCCCGGTCTACAGTGGTCCAAGGAAGAAAAACTGGCAAACCAGGTCGTAGGTGGCTAAGGCTCATTGATGCACGTGGGGAGAAAAGGCTGGCGGTGTAGTCCAATCCAACAGAAGAGCTACTGTAACTCAAATTGCTGAAAAGTTGAAGTGTAACTATACAAAACTAAAAAAAAAAAGAAAAAAGCTTTGCCTTTAGAGTGTTTTTTATTGCTGTCTGTGCCCCTGTTAGGCCCCTTTCACACTTATACGACTTGTCCCACGATTTTGTACTGCAAAATCGTATGACAAGTCATTCTCCATGATTTTCAATGACTACCATTAATATTGGCACGACTTTAAGTCGTGCCGACTTGAAAGTAGTCCCTGCACTACTTTGGTCCAACTTCTATGCGAGTTGTACTCCATAGACCTCAATGTTAAACCCTGAAGTAGCATGCAAGTCGTGCCTGAATAATATAGACACGACTTCAGTACGACTTTGTAAGCACAAGCCTGGCCTCGCTATTCGGGAAAGAAAAACTTTTCTTTCCTTTCCCGATGAGCGACAGGCAGTGCTGACAGCTGTCTGGTATGAATCCAGAGGGGGAACGCCGCGCCAAGTTTTAAATGAAAAAACCGGCGTGGGTTCCCCCCCGGGGGCATACCAGGCCCTTAGGTCTGGTATGGATCTAAGGGGAACCCCCTACGCCAAAAAATCTACGTGGGATCCCCCCAAAATCCATACCAGACCCTTATCCGAGCACGCAGCCCGGCCGGTCAGGAATGGGGGTGGGGACGAGCGAGCGCCCCCCCCCCCCCCCTCCTGGACCGTACCAGGCCGCATGCCCTCAACATGGGGGGGTGGGTGCTTTAGGGCATGGGGGGCACCCTGCCGGGCCCCCCCCCACCCAAAAAGCACCTTGTCCCCATGTTGATGAGGACAAGGGCCTCTTCCCGACAACCCTGGCCGTTGGTTGTCGGGGTCTGCGGGCGGGGGGCTTATCGGAATCCGGGAGCCCCCTTTAATAAGGGAGCCCCCAGATCCCGGCCTCCCACCCTATGTGAATGAGTATGGGGTACATGGTACCCCTACCCATTCACCTAGGGAAAAAAGCGTCAATAAAAAACACAGTACACAGGTTTTTAAAATAATTTATTAGGCAGCTCCGGGATCTTCTTCCGACTTCGGGGGTCCTCTTCCGACTTCGGGTGTCTCTCCGCCGTCTCCTCCCGGTGTCCGCATCTTCTGCCAGCTCCTCCGCTATCTTCTGCAGCTCAATTGCTAGCGGTGGTCTGAACTTCTGCCTTCTTCTTTTCTTCCAGAGATGTTGACTCTCTCCAGCCAGAATGGTCTCTGTGCGCTCCGCGAGGGACTTATATAGGCGGTGGCCCCGCCCCCTTATGCCGTCACAGTCCCGGGGCATGCTGGGTCTGTGACGTTTTAGGAGGCGTGGTCACCGGGTGATGACCACGCCCCCTTATGACGGCACAGTCCCAGCATGCCCCGGGACAGAGACCTCATAAGGGGGCGAGGCCACCGCCTATATAAGTCCCTTGCAGAGCGCACAGAGACCATTCTGGCTGGAGAGAGCGTCGTGTCAACATCTCTGGAAGAAAAGAAGAAGGCAGAAGTCCGGACCACCGCTAGCAATTGAGCTGCAGAAAATAGCGGAGGAGCCGGCAGAAGATGCGGACACCGGGAGGAGACGGCGGAGAGACCCCCGAAGTCGGAAGAGGACCCCCGAAGTCGGAAGAAGATCCCGGAGCTGCCTAATAAATTATTTAAAAAACCTGTGTACTGTGTTTTTTATTGACGCTTTTTTCCCTAGGTGAATGGGTAGGGGTACCATGTACCCCATACTCATTCACATAGGGTGGGGGGCCGGGATCTGGGGGCCCCCTTATTAAAGGGGGCTCCCAGATTCCGATAAGCCCCCCCCCCGCAGACCCCGACAACCAATGGCCAGGGTTGTCGGGAAGAGGCCCAACTACATACCAACTACTGCATGTTTTCATTTGTTAATGCCAAAAACGTGGCAAAGTAGTACTGCTCCCAAATCGCGGCAAAATCGCGGCCGCGAAATCGCGGTAAAATCGTGCGACTTTGAAGTCGTATAAGTGTGAAAGGGGCCTTAGGGAGATTCACCCTCTCTACTTGTCCTGTTTATAGTTATCATCAAAAGTAAAAGAAAATCCCATATTTTGTTTTGGTCCCCTTTCACACTGAAACAGTGCCGGTCGTATTTGTGGTGCTTTAGCAGCGGTTTTCAGGCGGGGCGGATTTTTTAGGTTAACGTGACCTTAAAAACAGCAGAAAAGTCTTGTTTTGCGGCGCTTTGGAAGCGCGGCCTAATCAGTTCAATGGGTAGGGGCGTTTTGGGAGAGCTCCCAAGCCGCCCCAAAGATGCTGCGTGCAGGACTTTTTCTAACATCCCACAAGTGCATTGCTCCAGTGTGAAAGCACTCTTTGCAATGAATGGGAGGCAGTTTTCAGGTGCTTTTTAGAGGCTATTTCTAGCGCTAAAATGCCTGAAAGCTGCCTCAGTGTGAAAGGGGTCTAATAGAGGGGAAATCTTCCTATGGGCACACTAGTTCTGGTGAGACCCTGGGTTTCCCCTCACTGTTTTCTCGCAGGTTTTCCTCTGGCTTCCTGTTTTGGCTATGGGACAGGAAGTGAAGGGATATCCCTTCTATTGGACACAAGCCAAAAAAAACTAACAGAGATTATAACCCTACCTTACTCTATCCAAAATGAATATAAGTTCTACCATTAGTTGCACTTTAATGCTTGTTCTGATAGAAAGATGTCAGAACACACAGTTCATCACAGTTTGATGAGTATGGGATTGATTAGCAGCAGATTAATTAGGGTGCCCATGCTGACCCGTGTCCACAGCCAAAATGTGCCTACAATGGGCATCAGAACTGGACCAAGGAGCAATGGAAGAAAGTAGCCTGATCTGATACATTTTAAGAATGGCTTGAGGAACACAAATTCTCCAGATCTCAGTCCAATCAAACATCCATGGGGTGTGCAGGAAAAACAAGTCTGATCCATGGAGGCGCCACCTTGCAACTTACAGGACGTAGAGGGTCTGCTAGTTATAGCTTGATGCCAGACACTACTGCATACCTTCAGAGGTCTAGTGAAGTCCATACTTTGACAGGTTATGGTGGGTGATCATAATGTTCTGTCTGATCAGTGTATATTCCGGAAGAGATCAACTTCATGTCTACTCTTTGCTTTTTTTGATTCTATGAGGCAATTCAAGCTGAAAATAGCTGAGCAGCAAAAAGGGCCCTGCAAGTGTTAGGGGCTGGAGTGGGTCTGTGCTCATGTCAAACACAGCCTTTGCCTTTCAAGGGCAGTGCTGCTCAAGCGCATGCATTTAAATGTAAAATACAGCACTTGACTAGATAAAGCTGTGTCTGACTTGCTTTACCTGCAGTCCAAATGCACATCTATAGGATCTGCTACATTCGAAGAAATGAATGCAAAGGACAAAAGTAGCTCTTGAACAGTCATCTATGATACTCTAATAAAGTTTATGGAAATCTGTTGACCTGTGTTTTAAATGCACATTAACAGCAAGAAAATGCCCATCTTGGATCAATGTAAGTTCTATCCAGCTTGGATTAAAGAGGAGTTCCACCCAAGGTCCAGTAAAAAAAAAAAAAATTAAAAGTCAGCAGCTACAAATACTGCAGCTGCTGACTTTTTATTGGACACTTACCTGTCCCAGGGTCCAGCGATGCGGGGGATCGAAGCCCCGCTTGTCTCCCCCCTCCGTTCAGTGGCGCCGGCATTGCAACTGTGGACGCCGGGCTGTGGCTCCACAGCCTGGCACCCACTGCGCATTGCGCGAGCATGCCGTGATTGGCCGCTTAGTCACCTGGGACCTGTAATGGGTCCCAGATGATTGACAGGAGGGAGGGAGCAGAGCTGAGCCCTTCCTGTGCCGAGGGGGAAGTGATGTCACCAGCCCAGGCACTGGAAGAGGGAGACTACGAGGGACCACCTAGCAACAGGCATTTAGAGGTAAGTAAAAAAAAAAAAAAAATATCCAAATGTTTTTTTGTATTTTTTAAAAAAAATTTTCATGTAGTTTTTTTTTTTTTGGGTGGAACCCCACTTTAATGTAACTATGTATATACCATATCTGTGGGATCCCTATGCAAGCTGAAAATCACTGTAGTAGGCAGTGTCATTAGAGTGATCTCCACCAGCTTCAAGGTTCTGCTGCTTACTGAACACAGGAGGTTGTTTGCTTGGAACGGGGGGCCTATTCAGGGAACACTTTGCATTGACCTATAAAAATATACACACTTGGAATTCTTCTAATGTTATACTGTATAGAAGCCCTAAACCTAATACTACTTATACTATTTTATTTACAGTATAAGTGAGAAATAATTCAGTACTGCACTATTAAAGTATAACCGAGGGCAAAAGTATTTTTTTTTGTTTAGGGTTGAGTGGCGAGTGAGTAGAACTTTGGTCTGGTTTTTATAGCTGTCTGTGTCCCCATTAGGGAGATTTTGCCTTTTCTATTTGTCCTGATGATAGTTATCACTGAAAGTTAAAATGAAAAAAAAAATCCTAAATTCTGGGTGGTCACTAGAACAGGAATAAGGAAATTGTCCAATGGTAAGCTTAGCTTGTGTGACTATCAGTGATTCCCTCTCATTTGTTGTTGTGGCTATGAGTCAGGAAGTGAAGGGAAATCTCCCCAATGGGACACAGATGGAAGAAAAAAAATGTCAGGGGTTATAGCCCTCCCTTACTTTATCCTAGTGGTCTTCAAACTGCGGCATATGGGCCAGATGTGGCCCTCTGTCTTTATCTGGCCCTTAGAGCATACCATAGATGGGGCACTATTCCTCCCACTGACATCAGTGATGGGGATTATTCTTCCCATTAATACCAAAGATGGGGATTATATCTCCCACTGTCACCAAAGATGGGGATTATTCCTCCCACTGACACCAATGAAGGTGCATTAATATTGCCACTAACACCAGTGATGGGGCAATAGTCCCCCCCACTAATACCAACAATGGGACACTATTCCTCCCACTGACACCAACAATAGAAATTATTATTCCCACTAATACCCAATGATGGGGCACTATTCCTCCTCCTACTGCCTGAAGGTGTTATATTATTTTTTTACCTCCACTGACCCCCAAGCACTGGCCACAATCCGGCCCTCCTAAAGTCTGCAGGACAGTAAACTGGCCCTTTGCCACGAAAGTTTGGAGACCCCTGCTCTATCCAAAATGAAAAAAAAAGTTTTTCCTTTAGTTCTTCTTTTGTAATAGTGACTATACTGTATATAAAAGTGGATGTAAATCCGATTCATGAAAATTGAGCTGGGCACATATATCTGTAGTGTTTTTTTATCTCTCTTCAAAGCCCTAAGTCCCTTGGCTTCCCCCTGCTCCGTTCTTCTGTTATCAGCATGATAACTTCTGACAAGTTCTCTGTCAACTGTGATAAAACCAGCCTGAAATTTGTGTTGTGGGAGGTTGCTATAAATAGATTAGCAGAGAGCTTGCCTTGTCACAGCACAGCTCTGCAAGTCTCTAGCTACGTGGAGGAAGGGGGGGGGTTGCCTTTCCTCCAATCAGCTGTCTTGGCTGTATGCCCAGACTTCACTCCCAGTGCTAAACAGGAAGAGAAAATCTCTAACACAAAGTTAACTTTCTAAAGAATATATAAAGCTGAAGACAGCAGATATACATGTAAAACTTTGTAGGGAGATTTGTTTCACCTCTGTGTATCATCTGAGGCTGTTCACTTCACTGGGTAAATGTGAGGGTTTACATCCACTTTAATATTACATTGCACTAGGCTAAAATGTACTGTATGTCTCACATGGGGAATGAATGTAGAAAAAGCAGTAGTAATATGCTCCAATCAGGTGAGCTAACCAGGCATACTTCCCAGGATAATCCTTCCATGCCCATTCAGTCAATTCTACATGCATTAACGCCTCCCACTGAAGTCACTTTATACTGTATATGTTAAGGTTGCTGGTTGCAGAGGAATAAAGTAAAACACAATTCTTAAGGCGTGTTAATGAAAGAGATGAAGAAAGCATCTACTCTAAAAGGTCAACTAAACTAGCACAAGCTCATCAAGTTGTCAATACCAAGAAGAAACGCACACCCCATCAATCAACATAGGACTAAGGTACTACAATGATAGATGAATCCCATGGTCCAATGGTTCCTCTGCAGTGCCCAGACCCACTAAGCATACACAGTACTTCAGTACATCACCATCAAAGATGGAAGTCCCACATCTGTTGCCCATTTAGGCAGATTTTTGTTTGCCACAATAAATTATCCTGTGAAAGCCGACAATTCACAGATCACAGCAGCCATTCAACAAACTTGAAGGAACTGAGACATTCGCCCAGGAAAGCTTCCCCTATTAAAGGAAAACAAGATATAGGTTACCTTTAATGACATGAATTTGTCTTCTGCTTTGTCTTGTATTTGTATAAAAGGGTATGTAAACCCTAACAGTGACCTTCCTATATTTGCTCCATTTTGATCTATTAAATTTACCATTAAAGATATTTTGTTATATATATGTTTGATAAGTGCAAAACATCAGTTGATCCTACTAGAAATCCAGTGAGCTCCTATCTTCCTATGCACTCTTCCCCTGCTGCTTTGAAATTTCAAGTTCTATTATGAGCCCTTCCCAGTTCACCTTTGTGCACTACAGAGCACTTTACACCTTATGTTATAGAAAGGGGAGGTGTTCAGTAGTCCTATTAAACTTCCTGCTCTAAGTACATGTGATTTTTTTTACATCTACATACTTATGTACGTGTGATTTTTTTTTCAGTTTTTTATTTTTAATAAGTTTGCAAAGACAAACAAATTTCTTTCATGTTGTCATTATGGGGTATTGTTTGTAGAATTTTGAGGAAAATAATGATTTTAATCTATTTTGGAATAAGGCTGTAACGTCACAAAATGTGGAAAAAGTGAAGCGCCGTGAATACTTTCCAGATGCACTGTATATTAAAACTAAGCGTTTTTGTGAGTGTAATCATTCAGCGTACTATATCACGCCCCCACAGTGTTTACTCTTTATAAGTACTTACATAGCGCTGTCAATTTACACAGCGCTTTACAAATATATTGTACATTCACATCAGCCCCTTCCCTCGAGGAGCCTACAGGTCCCTAACTCACATTCATACATACCCAGGAGCCAATTAACCTACCAGCATGTCTTTTTGGAGTGTGGGAGGAAACCCACACAGGCACAGGAAGAACATGCAAACTACAGGCAGGTAGTGTTGTGGTTAGGATTTGAACTGAAGAACCTAGTGCTAATAGGTGGAAGTGCTAACCACTTAACCACTGTGCTGTTTAGCAATAGGAGTACATGGAGGAGGAGGAGAGAGGGAAAGGAATGTCATTTACCGCTATGGGAATGCCCATATGTGTGACTCTATAGTCACATGGGTTGTAAAGATAACAAAAGGGAGGAAATTAAGAGCTTAGAAGGGATCTAGGTAAAGAGTCTCTGACAGAGACTCTTTACCACGTGATCAGCCGTGTCCAATCACAGCTGATCACGATGTAAATAGGAAGAGCCGGTGATCGGCTTTTCCTCACTCGCGTCTGGCAGACGCGAGTAGAGGAGAGCCGATAGGCTGCTCTCCTGGCGGGGGGGGGGGGTCTGTGCTAATTGTTTATCCGAGCCCCCCTCAGGTCCCGCCCAGGACCACCATCATGCCGCCCAGGACCACCTGGATGGCCATCCACACTAGACCACCAGGTATGCCCCCCCTAAGACCCCCAGGGAAATACTAATCTGTGCCCAGGCAGCTGCCAATCAATGCCCAGGCAGCTGCCAATCTGCCCACTCACAATGCCTACCAGTGCCACCAGGGATGCCTATCAGTGTCCATCAGTGCCACCTATCAGTGCCCAGCAGTGCCACCCATGAGTGCCCATCCTTGCCGCCTTTCAGTGCCCACCAGTGCCACCCATGAGTGCCCATCAGTCCTGCATATCAGTGCCCATCGTCAGTGCCCACTCATTGGTGCCACCTCATCGGGGCCCATCAGTGAAAGAGAAAACTGACTTATTTACAAAATTTTATAACAGGAACAAAAGCAAAACTTTTATTTCTTTCAAAATTTTCGATCTTTTTTTATTTGTTTAGCAAAAAATAAAAACCGCAGAGGTGATCAAATACCACCAAAAGAAAGCTCTATTTGTGGGAACAAAATGATAAAAATTTAGTTTGGGTACAGTGATGGATGACCGCGAAATTGTCGTTCAAACTGTGACAGCACTGAAAGCTGAAAATTGGTCTGGGCAGGAAGGTGTAGAAGTGCCCTGAATTGAAGTGGTTAAACGTGCACCATTTAGGAGACACTTACTGTTAGGGATGTCCCGATACCACTTTTTTAAGACTGAGTACAAGTACCGATACTTTTTTTCAAGTACTCGCCGATACCGATTACCGATACTTTTATTTTTAATGTCACGTGGCAATGTTTTCTTTTTTTTGTTTTACAATTTTTTTTTTTGTTTTTTTACAATGCTTTTTTTTTTTTTCTTTTTTTTTTTAGGGGGGGGCAGGGGTGGAGGCTATCTGTGTGGTTTTTTTATTAAAATTTTTATTATATTTTACAATATTTTTTTTAATTATTTATTGCAATACTTTGTGTTTATTTTTTAATCAGCCCTGTTGGGGGGCTTTGGTGAGATTTCAAGGGTCTTAACAGACCCCTGATATCTTCCCCTTGAGACAGAGAAAGAGATCGAGGATAGAGATTCCCCAGTCCCTTTCTCTGCAGCCTGAGCTGCACTGAGAAGGAATGGAGAGAAGACAGCGGCTCCTCTCCATTCATAAACTGAGACATCGTAATCACAGATTACAATGTTTCAGTTATGTGAATGGACAGAGTCACCTGACTCTGTCCATTCACAAAGGAAGGAGGAGGACATGGAGAGAGACAGCACAACGGAGGGGGACAGCAGAGAGGGACAGCGGAACGGAGAGGGACAGCGGAACCGTGAGGGACAGTTGAACAGAGGGGGACAGCGGAGAGGGACAGCTGAACGGAGGGGAACAGCGGAGGGGGACAGCTGAACGGAGAGGGACAGCAGGATAGCTGAATTGAGAGGCACAGCGGGATAGCTGAATTGAGAGGGACAGCGGAGGGGGACAGCTGAATGGAGGGGGACAGCGGAGGGGGCCAGCTGAACGGAGGGGGACAGCAGAGGGGGACAGCGGAACAGAGGGGGCATGGAGGATGCGGTGACAATCAGCGGTGATCACGTGTGGGGGAGTTACAAGCACCGATCACCGCTGTATAGATTTCACTAAAGCAGCTGAAAGCGGGGGGAGAAGCTTGTGACTCCCCCACGCGCCGATCACTGCTGACTCTCAAGGTATCAGGGGAAGCATCGGGAGCATTTGCCCGAGTACAAGTACTATCGATACATAGTATCAGTATCGGGACAACCCTACTTACTGTATATGCAGCAGATGACATCATCAGTGCGCGCGCTCTTAAGGAACGGCCATCCATGCCGTTTCTTCAAAGCCCTGTTCTTTGACCGCAGGCTCCCGCGCACATGCCGTTTTTTTGTGGACCCGTAAGGAAGACGGGCAAAGATGGATGCGGCCTTCAGCGGTGACAACGAGGGCTTCGTTCGCAGGTAAGTTACACATAATGTGCTAGTATGCGATGCATACTAACACATTACGATTTTACTTTACAGGTTAGAAAAAAGAAGAAAAAAAGGGGGCAGTAGTTTACTTGCTCTTTAAGGATTTTCGGACTCTTGGCCCATTGGTCTAAAACGCTTTTTGTATATATAGCCTCCAGACTTGAGCCCCCCCCCCATTTATTGGAGCACCCTGTTTCTCTTTAAGGGCAGCCCCACCGGAGCCATCGCAGACATATGAATTTATTAGATCTTCTCCCATCATGATCCATTGATAAGTCGAACCCAGCACATCAGTTACACATATTCAAGGAGGTGATTTACCGGTAGGATCATCAGGTGAAAATAAAGGGGAAAAAGCCTAAAAAAATAAACCAGCCATGACAAGTAATGACTGGTAAGCAGCACTATATTACTTTCTGTTTATGGGTAGATGCCCTTTAAGCTGGGTTCACACTATCTTCACATACAGCTCACAGCAGGGGTTCGGTGCGTCCCCGTTCACCATTTCAGGTCTGATTTCAGCCCAAATTTTTGGCTGAATTTGGACCTGAAATGGACCAAAAGACGCACAGAGCACCTGTGCAAATTCGCACCGGAGCCACAGCAGAGATATGTGAACCGGCCAGAATCTCCTGCTATTGCTAATTAGATGCAGGGAATTTGCATCCAATTCGCAAAAGTGTTAACCCAACCTCAAAGGACGAATGCTAAACCTGCTCTGTGCCACATTGTAAGCTTAACCTATCTAACCCTGTAAAGCACAGCTTGCTGTACTTACCTATTCTGCACTTGATCCGAGCCGGTCTCCAGCGGTGGAAGCTGTGTGCAGGAGAGGACCGAGCAGGTTTAGCGTTAGTTATGTTTTGCCTGAACTTCTCCTTTAAGCATAATCTGCATTGTTTAATATGAAAGAGTCTGGTCATCTTGTCCTGGAAGATGCCTTCATGCTTACGGAGCTTTGAAACTTTCTGATTTTGTTGTTTGATTTTACTCCATCCTCCCTCTAATAATGATTCTAGTTTTTTCACATTCCAAGAAAAATCATGTCCTCGCTGTACCCTTTCCAGTTCATTCCTCCTGTAAAGAGAGTGCTGCATTTTCCGGGATGAAAATATAATTCAGCATTGGGTGGATATGGGTTATTTAGTAACGTTCGTGGCAACAGTTCCTCTTCTTTATTGTGTATATATTGGATTCAGTTTTTGTATTATTCATCTGTACAGCTGAAGTAAAAATATAGATCTGCGTTCATCTCATCAAACAGTTCCTCTATTCCCTATGATCAGACTGCAGACATTCGGTCCACACCCAATCTTTTGATGTCATTAGACTTTGCTCCTTGGCCATGCCTCCAGACTGTGTAGACTCTCATAACTCAGGAAGACTTCTAGCAAGGCTTTGGGAGAAGACTATGGGCTTTTTTTACTTATCCCAGAAACAGCAGTACTTGACTTGTACCACCAATGAAAGGAGATTCACTGAAGTTTACCATAGATAAGAAGGTAGTGTCTTCAGCAATTTATAGCAGAACTTCACTCTCTGAATGAACATTGACTATTTTTTACATTTCTTGAGTTACTTCTTGTTTTCTATGCCTAAGCAAATTATGTCATACATTCCAAGAGTCTTTAGGAGTGGAGGAGGTTTTTACTTAGCTAAGCACACTCTCCTGCCTTCATGCCTGAGCTAAGGGCGGATTCCTGGAATAAATGCTACATGAATCATCTGGCTGTACTCAAGATGGCCATGGCCAGAAATGATAGAGGGTGTTGATTTCTCAGCAAATACCTTAAAGTACTGTATTACTAAATTAAAATAACAAACATGTTATACTTACCTGCTCTATGCATTGGTATTGCACAGAGCGGCCCCAGTCCTGCTCTTCTTGGGTCCCCCACTAGCAATCTTCGCTCCTCCTCTTCTACATGTGTCCCCATAGCAGGCTGTTTGCTATGGGGCTTATGGTGTCTGCTCGCTCCCAATCTGTGTGTCGAGCTCCATACACACACATAGTGAGGCTTAGCCCTGCCCCCCACTTCCTTCTCACTGCATTTGATTGACAGCAGCAATAGCCAATGGCTCCTGCTGCTGTTTGAGGCCCTGTATGAAGAGGAAGAGAGGGGAGAAGAGCTGCAGTCGTGCACAGCGCTGGATCTCTTCTTCCCTCTCTTCCCCTTCACAGGTAGGGGGAGGACACAGAATTATAAAACGAGGAATGCATTAGAGTAAAAAAAAGTTTTTAATTTTAGTATCACTTTAAAGGGGAAGTAAATTCCGCTGTAACATTTGTTTTTTAGGGCCCCCCAGCTGGATTATGCCATAATGTGCTAGTATGCACAGCATTTTAGTACATCATGGCAGACTTACCTGTCATATGGTGTCCTGCAGCGCTGCGGTGGGATTAATCCGCCAGGCCACCAATACTTCCATCTTCACCCAGTCTTCCTTCCAGGTATCGTGCCTTCGGCCATGTGATAGGCTAGGCCGCGGTGATGTGACTCCCGCGCATGCGCACAGAATGGGGCTGTAAATGTTCAATGAGCTGCGCATGCGTGGCTCAGTGAACATGACAGCTGATAGGTAGAACGATGCATTTATGGCAGAAGAGACCAATAGGGTCTCTTCTGCTATTAATACCCTGCCTGTCAGCCATTTGGTTTACAATCAACATTTGCACTACTACTATGTAGAAATATGAACACAAAAGAGGCATAGTGTGTATGAGTTTTGAAAAATCAGCAGAAAGAGCATTTGTATCTGTCGACTTTGCATACTTGAGGGGGAGGGAGGGTTCCAAATGAGTTTGGGCCTCAAAAAATGGTCTCTTGCACTCTGCCTGAATTTGAGGACAACAATAACATTTGTACACATGTTAGGGGTTGTTTAGGGTAAGCCCCAAAATGTAGCTGACATAAAACATTGTTAAGTTACTAGGCTAGATGTGTATGGGCCCAGGATAGCATGCTGGGGAGGTTAGTTATGGTAAATATACATGTAGGCCAAAAAAGGAGCAGGAAAAGCTTACAGCATGCGTGAGGACAAAGAGGACATTCACAGCATATTACAATAATAGTAATTATGTAATCAACAAATGAATAAAATTCATTAGCAAACATTAATACATAGAATGTGATCTTAAAGGTAAAAACTTACCCTAATATAGTCCTTCTGCAGTACTTGAATAATGGCTGAGCAGGTCTCTGGAATAATGAGTCCCAGAGCCTGGGGGGAGATCCCAGTAGTAAACTTTAGGTCCTGGAGACTTCTCCCCTTGGCCAAGTACCACAAGATGGCTATGAGCCTTTGCTCTGGAGTGATGGCAAGACTCATGCATGTGTCCTGCTTACTAATATATGGGGTCACCAATGCCAAGAGTTGGTGAAAGCAGGGGTTCGTCATCCAGGGATAATTCCAAAAAACATCCGGGTTATTCTCCTGGAGCTCACGCAGCAATGGCATATGACATAATTGGTCACAATTAAGCAATCAATTCTTGGTCCAAGAACTCCTCCTACTTCTGTTCCTGGACTTGGGCCAAAGCAATAATTTCAAGCCCAATAATAGCACATTCTCGCCTCTAAATCTGCAACATGGCTGGTTGACAAACGGCCGTTCAGAAACGAACTGAAAAGCAGGAACTAAAGCGCAAATCAACACTCACCAAACTTCTACTAACACGAAATTAGCAGAAGGAGCCCAAAGGGTTGCGCTTGAGAAATCAACTTCCTCTTTATAGTCTCGTAGTACGTCTAGTATGTCACTACATTCACGTTTGTTGGCCAACAATTGTGTACCGTTAGTATGCAAGACAAGTTCCTGGCACACGCCCTTTGGACAAAAATCAGACGCTCGGTTGGCCGACAATCGTATCGTGTGTACAAGGCTTTAATGTAATACATTGAATGTGTTAATAATTATAGAGCTCAATTATTATTATATATATATATATATACACAGTTGTGCTCATAAGTTTACATACCCTGGCAGAATTTATGATTTCTTTGCCATTTTTCTGAGAATTTGAATGATAACACAAAAACCTTTCTTTCACTCATGGTTAGTGTCTGGCAGAAGCCATTTATTATCAACCATCCATGTTTACTCTTTTTAAATCATAATCACAACAGAAACTACCCAAATGACCCTGATCAAAAGTTTACATACCCTGGTGATTTTGGCCTGATAACATGCACACAAGTTGACACAAAGTGGCTTGAATGGCTATTAAAGGTAACCATCCTCACTTGTGATCTGTTTGTATTTAGCCTGTGTATATAAAAGGTCAATGAGTTTCTGGACTCCTGACAGACCCTTGCATCTTTTATCCAGTGCTGCACTGACGTTTCTGGATTCTGAGTCATGGGGAAAGGGATATAAGAAGATATCCAAGGAATTGAGAATGACCAATCAGCAGTATTCAAACTCTAAACAAGAAGTGGAAAATGTGGAGTTCTGTTGAAACCAAACCACAGTCAGGTAGACCAACTAAAATTTCAGCCACAACTGCCAGAAAAGTTGTTCTGGATGCAAAGAAAAACCCACCAATAACTTCAGGTGAAATACAGAACTCTCTGAAAACATGTGGTGTGGCTGTTTGAAGATGCACAATAAAGAGGCACTTGAAGAAAGATGGGCTGCATGGTCGAGTCGCCAGAAGAAAGCCATTACTACGCAAATGCCACAAACGCTTACAATACGCCACACAGCACAGAGACAAGCCTCCAAACTACTGGCACAAAGTAATTTGGAGTGATGAGACCAAAATTTAGCTTTTTGGCCACAACTATAAATGCTACATTTGAAGAGGAGTCAACAAGGCCTAGGATCAAAGGTACACCATTCCTACTGTGAATGACGGAGGTGGAGCACTGATGTTTTGGGGATGTGTGAGCTACAAAGGCACAGGAAATTTGGTCAAAATTGATGGCAAGATGAATGCAGTATGTTATCAAAAAATACTGGAGGAACATTTGCATTCACCAGCCAGGAAGCTACGCGTACTTGGACATTCCAACATGACAATGATCCAAAATACAAGGCCAAGTCGATTGGCTACAGCAGTATAAAGTGAAGGTTCTGGAGTGGCTCCTGACCTCAATATCATTGAGCCACTCTGGGGAGATCTCAAACATGCAGTTCATGCAAGACAGCCCAAGAATATACAGGAACTGGGGGCTTTTTGCCAAGAGGAATGGGCAGCTTTACCATCTGAGAAGATAAAGAGCCTCATCACAAATACCACAAAATACTTCAAGTTGTCTTTTATGTTAAAGGGGACAATACATGGTATTAAGAACTGGGGTATGTAAACTTTTGATCAGGGTCATTTGGGTAATTTCTGTTGTCATTATGATTTAAAAAAAGTAAACACAGTTGATTGATAATAAATGGCTTCAGTCAAACACGAACCATGAGTGAAAGAAACATTTTTGTGTTATCATTCATATTCTCTGAAAAATGACAAAAAAAATCATAAATTCTGCCAGGGTATGTAAACTTATGAGCACAACTGTGTATATATATATATATATATATATATATATATATATATATATATATATATAGTTCAGCTTCAGGGAGGCAGCCATTGCTGCTGCTAAGGAGACCCTTTCCATCCCCCAAGCATATAAACATGATTATATCCTCATAATCTGCTCCATCAGTTATTTTAAACACATTCCTCCTTGCAAAATTTGCAACCAAAAAAGTGCTATCACTGATATACAAATTCTGACTTTTAGTCAAAGGTCAGCAGCCAAGCCTTCTTCTTCATCTCTAACTTATTCTGCTGGGCACTGACATAGGCAGAATGGAGTGACATGTGACGAATGTCTGATGTATGGGCTCAGATTGACAGACTGCTTTCACCTTCTCTTTGCCAAACTAGAGCCAAGATGGTGATCACCAAAGGGGGGATAACTGGGTTTTTGTTCGCTCATTATGCAGCACTGAGTCATTTATACGTTAATTATGTATATTTGGCAGTGGTTTTCGCATACATTGATAAAGTAAACGGTTGCTGTAAAGTGAACATTACTTGCTGCACTAACCTGTCAAATTCTGGAATGATGAATGAAGTGGATTTTTACTGAATTATTAATAATGTATAGCAGATTTAAATTCTTTACACTTCCTGCACAGTCTGTGATCAATTATAGAGAGTAATGTTATACTTCACAAACACCCTCAAAGAGTCGTAACATGAGGAGCAAAAATCCAGAAAAAGAATACAGTTATGTTTTTATATCAATAGATATCTTTATCAGCCAATCAGCAATAGCCACAAATATCCACTAGTAAGAATCACATTGATATTCTCCACAGATTACCAATACTGATAATTCTTAAAATGGAACTTCACTCTTTCAATAAACGTTGACTACCATATTTTTTTAAATTCCTTATTTTAAAAAAGTTGCGTACAGACAGGGCATAAGATATAGGGATAGGAAATACCAGGTATATGGCAAGCCACAATAGCTGCCTAATAGAACAAGTACATTATCAGAAAAACAGCATGTAGTATGTGTTCAACAGTAATCAACACTGACTATTTGTAAATCGTATGTTGCCAGCATTAGTGAATAGATAGGAAAGTATATAATATTTACAGTAATACCTCGGATTGCGAGTAACCCGGTTAACAAGCTCTTATTTTTTCTAAATCCTGACTCAGTTTGCGAGCGTTGTCTCGCAAAACAAGCAGGATTCAAGCCTCTGCGGTGTGCAGTACCGCCTTTGGCCAGAGGTACGGGGGCGCCGGTGACACTCGGAGCCCCTCAGATACACTCGGAGCCACACGGAAACACTCAGTTCCCGAGTGTTTCCGAACCTCTCCGAGTGTTTCCAAGTGCATCCGAGCGGTTTCCAAGTGTTTCCAAGTGTCTCCGGCGCCCCTCCACCTTTGGCCACATGCAGCACTGCATACAATAGAAGTCACTGTGGAACGAATCATCTGAGTTTCCATTGACTTCATTGGGGAAATTCGCTTTGATATACGAGTGCTTTGGATTACAAGCGTTCATCTCAAACTAATTATGCTCGTAATCCAAGGTACCACTGTACTTGTTTTAATTTTTTTTATATTTCTTCAGTTACTTTTTGGTTTCCAGGCCTAGCCAAATGATGTCATACATCCCGGGAGTCTCAAGAGGGGAGGAGGGGTTTTCTCAGCTAAACATACTCTCCTGCCTGCCTACCTGAGCTAAGGGCAGATGGATTCCAGGAAGTTAATGCTACATGTATTATCTGCCCTTACTCAAGATGGTCACAGCCAGAATTGCCAGGGAGGTGTTTTTCAAAGTGATTTCTCAGCAAAATAAAACATGGAGACATGGATGGGTAGGGGAGATTGAATATTAAACTTAAAATTAAATAGTTTTTTTTTTTGGTTTGTGGTGTTCGGATGCAGTGTACGATTAAATACTGACTCTGCTGTTGTTTCTGCTCATACATACGGTATAAATACATATGATATGCATCTTCTGTGGTCACTTTGATGTATCTTCTTGATTATAATAGAATGCGTAATATAGGGTAGTATTGGTTTGACCACATCCTTTCATTTCTCTGCATAACTCAGCACCTTTACAAGCAGGAGGCAGTTTATGCTTCTTCAGATTTCATGACCTTCTTCCACATTAATAAGGAGTTCTAACTCCTAACACATGACTCTTATTTCTTCTTAATACAAAAATGCCGTGCTAGAAAAAATATTAGAAAGTACAGAGTTTTTTGGAGTAGATTGCTCTATTCCAGTGATGACAAACCTTGGCACCTAAGATGTTTTGGAACTACATTTCCCATGATGCTCCACTACACTGCAGAGTGCATGAGCATCATGGGAAATGTAGTTCCAAAGCATTTGGGGTGCCAAGGTTCGGCATCACTGCATTCTATTGGTGCTCACTTATGTTCCTCATGGTCTCAAAACTGTGCATGTGTTTCAGTTATATTCCCTGACCCTTCAAGTGGGGATTATTAAAGGGTAACTCCACTTTTGTGGGGAAAATAATTAGCACATAAAAAAAAAATAATATAGCATATAAAATTGCGACACAAGTCATATTGTAATTTAATGTTAATAAAAATTACCTTTCCTTTTCAATCTGCAGCCACTGTAATTTTCTGAAAATGCAATGCAATATGGCTACCCGGAGAAGTTCTGTATACAGAATGTGTACTGACCACTCCCCAGAAACATCATTTCCTGCTTGTGTGATGGGCTCACCAATTTTCCCAGAAGACTGCCTAAGATACGAGTCAGATTTCAGGCATCCCCTGCAACAAAAATGTCAAAAATAAAATGGCGGTCGTTGCATCTTTTTATCCCGTACGGTATTTGCACAGCAATTTTTCAAACACATTATTTTTGAAAAAAAGAACAGTTTAATGCATTTAAAAAAAAGTAAATTTATCCCAATTTTTTGGCATAAAGTGAAAGATGATGTTATGCCAAGCAAATAGATACTTAACATGTCACACTTCAAAATTGCTCACACTTGTGAAATGGCGCCAAACTTTGGCACTTTGTGGGCGCGACTTATGTATGCGTTCGCTTCTGTGAGTGAGCACACAGGTGCACTTAAAAAAATTTTTTTTGTATTGTTAATTTTCATTTTATTTTTCTAGTTTGATGCTTTCTTTTTACATTGTAAACATCCCTTGTAATAGGAATAGTGCGTGACAGGTCCTCTTTACAGTGAGATCTGTGGTCAATAAGTCCCCAGATCTCACCTCTAGGCTGGGAACCCTGAAATCCCCCCAAAAAAAGATCTTGGCTTCCCAGCGTGGCATTTTTTCAAATGCAGAGGACGGGCGTGACATCATAACATCGCGCCCGGCCTCCAAACGATCATAGAGATTCCGGGGACCATCTGACCCACCGGAAATCTCTATGGTCAACATCTGGGGCCGGGCGGTTCCTTCTCCGGTTCGCCATTTGCAGGGGCGAGCTGGGATAAGCACCAGAGAGCACTGGGAGGAGGGGGATATCCCCTCCCGCCGCCTATAAAAACGATTAAGCAGCTAAACAGCTGCTATGATTGTTCTTATGGTGAAGGGAACCGCCGGCTCTAAAAGAAGATATCTAAATGATGTCTGTAACTGCAGGCATCATTCAGATATCATCGCTCAAACTCGACTACGTCATATGGCATTGGGTGGGCGGGAAGCTGTTAACTTTTATGAACCTCCAATGGTTTGCCCAATGTGTGCTTATACCTCCTTTATCAGTCTGTTGAAATCATCATCATCATCATTATCATCAATCATCATCATCATTATCATCATCATCATCATCAATCATCATTCATCATTATCACCAGTCATTATTATCATCATCATCATCATCATCATCATCATCATCATCAATCATCATCATCATTATCATCGCCATCATTATCATCATCGTCATTATCATCAATCATCATCGTCATCATCATCAATCATCATCATCATCATCATCATCCCTCTATTCCTCTTCTGGTGGCCATTTAATATTTTGGACTTACCCTAACTTTTGTTTCTGGTGACATTGTTGATCAGGACTATTACAGGAATTGTGCTGTATCTCCATAAAGGGGAGACGGACAGCAATAAATACATGACAGAGATTCTAACCACAGCGCTCTATCCAAATTAAAAAAATTAATACAGTCAGGATATTCAGAAAGAAGACCTATTTCTAAATGATGAGATAATAATTCAAAGGCTCCAAATAAAGCAAGTAAAAAGTCCCTCATCTAAAAATAAGCATTAATGATTTTTTTTTTTCCAGAGAAATCATAACAAGTTCTAAAAGGGGAAATTTCCACTGTCTTGTCTATTTATAAGAACATTACTCATTAAATTATATCCAGATCATTATTCTGTTTTTTAGACTATCTCCATATTTATCCTAACTGAATCAGGGTGTTCCAGATTGTAAGCATTCAGGTGAACGGATTTAGGACTGCCTGGGCCCCCCCCCCCCCCCCCCGGTACCGATCACACACTGTATTCATTCATAACGGAAGCACAGTAAACTGTGTTTACTGTGCTTCTGTTTATGAATGGACAGGATCCTCTGTCTTCTGTTCATTCATCTGCAGTGCAGCTAAAGCTTGCCACACACTATACAATTTTCTTATTCAATTTTCTTTAGATTTACCTTCAACTATGTAGTGCAAGGGCCTGCCTGATTGCATACACATTGAAAGTGTTTCAGTTTGACCTCATATTATACAGTTTAGGTCAATCTAAAGGCAAATTGAATACGAGAATTGTATAATGTAAGGCTGCAGAAGGGAACTGTGGAATGTGTTTCCTGTTTCTCTGTCCCAAAACTGAGACTGAGACCCCTGATATCTCAACCAAGACCCCCCCCCCCCCCCCCAACTGTGGTGTGAAAAAAATGTAACAAGTTATTAACTTAAAGTGATACTAAAGTCTCAGATTGTTTTTCTTTAAAATTATCAAACATTTTATACTTACCTGCTCTTTGTAGTGGTTTTGCCCAGAGCAGCCTTGATCCTCCGCTTCTCTGGTCCCATGCAGGCATTTCTGGCCCCTGCCGAGTGCCCCCACAGCAAGCAGCTTGCTATGGAGGCACCCGAGCCGAGTCGCTGCTCTGTATGTCCATTGAGACACGAAGCAATGGTTCAGCCCCGCCCCCTCTCTCTCCTCATTGGCTCACTGACTTTGATTTACAGCAGTGGGAGCCACGATGCCGTGCTGCCCTCTCAGTCAATGAGGTTAGCAGCTGAGTCTCTTGTGCAACATCACTGGATCGAGATGGGCTCAGATAAGTATTGGGGGGGGGGGGGGGGGGGGCTGAGAGGGGCTGCTGCATTAAAAAACCCTCTGACTGTACAATCACTTTAAAATTAATTAAAAATTAAAATTAAAAAATGTAAAAATTGTTAAAAAAAAAGTATTTATAACTAAAAATAATTAAAAAAATGTAAAAAATCTGGCTAAAATGTCTAATTTAAAACTGACTAAAAAGCCACGCCCAATACGTAACATAATTTAGCCACACCCACTGTTTGCCACGGCACAGAAGTTTTAAAGGTTAGATGAGATTTGGGTAAAATTATGTAGAAAAATAATTACACAAATTGGATCATGTTCTTCTGGCACAAATTGGCACACTTGATCTGATGTGTCATGGCAAAAAATATTACCCTAAACTGCATGTGGCCATTCCGCTTGCAGTGGCACATAAAGTGGTGCTTTGCTAACTGAAAGCAATCATTTACCAGAAGGGTAGTTGTGTAAATTCTCTTTACATAAACATGGGACTCTTGGTTTATATAAATAGATCTACATCCACTTGCTAGACATTTTTGGTAAAAAAAAAAAGTATATGATAGCTGCCTGTCTGGGAAATGCTGAGCTTGAAAATGCAGAGGGAGTTGATTCATTTCCTTCTACAATCTAAAGATAAGAACAGGAAACAACAAGATACCAAAAATGTCTGTATGCTGACCTTCACCAAATGTCATAGAAGATTGAAATAATGCACTTCCATGGTTTTCACCCGTATTAGGCCCGCCAATCACATCTCATCACTCAGATTTACAGATGATGAAAAATGTGCTCGTTGACAGTAAGATCCAATATTTGTGTGGAATAAAAACACTTCCGAAGTGTCATCACTTGTGTACATCGGGCTTGGTTACTAATACAAAATTTTACAGTATATCCTCATATTTTATTTTTAATCACTAGTAGGGTTATTGCATTTAGGGTCAGTTCACACCATAGAAACGCAGTCCAGATGCGTTCCAGATGCTTTTCTGCATGCGCGTTTTTGATGCTTTCCAGTGCGTTTTTGATGCAGTCCAGTGCATTTCCCCCCCCCCTCTTTTTTCTTAACCTTAAATTAGGAAATATGTGTTCCAGTGCTTTTTTTTGGTGCATTCCGGTGCATTCCAGTGTGTTTTTCAACGTTCAAGTACAGTCCAGTGCAGGAAAAATGCAGCATGTCCTACTTTTTTTTCTGGAGCACACTGGAACTGCAAGCACTGGTGTGAACTATGCCATTGAAAACAATATAACCTACTTTCCATGCGTTTTTGATGCAGAAAAAAATGCACTGGACTGCATGTGGTGTGAACTGGCCCTTTAAAAAAAAATCATTAAACATATTTTTTTTTTCAATTATTCTTTGCAGCTGGTTGAAACTTGCTAATAAGTATGTGAACACCCACAAAGAAAATGATTTTAGGTTATAGTGGGTAAAAGACACTACCATCAAAAGCTGAAGAAATGCTTTTGTATAGGCCAAAGGTCAACAGCGAATTTCTCTAAACTGTGAAATGCAGATGGACGGAGGTATTTTAATAGTATAGCAATAACCTTTTAGATGGCTATGCCAGGTGTGGGACTGGAGCTTACATCTCAGTTCATTCTGAAGGTCTGGAACAAAACTAGTAGCAGTAGGTAATTCAGCAATTATGCAGACATTATTTATGAAATGAAAGGTATATGCAACTTTAACCCTTTCATGACTAAGCCTATTTTTTGAAATTTGGTGTTTACAAGTTAAAATCCGTATTTTTTGCTAGAAAATTACTGATATACTTATAACATTATATATATTTTTTAGCAGAGAATCTAGAGAATAAAATGGAGATTGTTGCAATATTTTATATCACACGGTATTTGTGCAGCGGTGTTTTAAACGCAAATTTTTGGAAAAGGGACACTTTCATGAATTTTAAAAAATCCAAACAGTAAAGTTACCCCAATTTTTTTGTATAATGTGAAAGATGATGTTACGCCAAGTAAATAGATACCAAACATGTCACGCTTTATAATTGCACGCACTCGTGGAATGGCGACAAACTACGGTACCTATGAATTTCCATAGGTGACGCTTTAAATTTTTTTTTACGGTTACCAGGTTAGAGTTAGAGAAGAGGTCTAGGGCTAGAATTATTGCTCTTGCTCTGACGATCGCGGCAATACCTCACATGTGTGATTTGAACACTGTTAACATATGCGGGCGCAACTTCCGTATGCGTTTTCTTCGTTGCGCGAGCTCGCGGGGATGGGGGCACTTTAAAAAATGTTTATTTTTTTACATTTATTTTATTTATTTTTATACTTATGAATTGTGTTTAAAAAAAAAAAATTATTTTACTTTTATTGCTGTCACAAGGAATGTAAACATTCCTTGTTACAGTAATAGGTGGTGACAGGTACTCTTTATGGAGAGATCGGGGGTCTAAAAGAGCCCATGGATTCGTCCCAGCCTGCCCCCAGCTGCCGCAGGCGGCCGATTGGACACCGGGCCTCCCGATCGCACGGGAGGCCCGGTAAGAGCGGCGGGAGGCAGGGATGTCCCCTCCCGCTCCTCCGGTATAACAGCCGAGCGGCTTTTAGCCGCATCGATTGTTATACACGGATAGCCGATCGCTGACTCTAAACAACGGTACGGGGATGATGCCTGCAGCTGCGGTATAACCCCGGAAAGCCGAGTACGCAGATCTGCGTACGGTCGGCGGGAAGGGGTTTAAAGTTACATTTAAAATTACATTTAATTCCTATAATGAAAACCATGAAGATATTGTAGTAGTGTCCTTCCACTTTACTTCTGATTATCTTGGACTCCTGAGGTTTCAACAAAGCTTTATTGAGTCAAAATAGCTCATTAAAAATAAGAGTAAAAATATATAAAAAGTAAAAAAAAAGTACTGGATGAAACAATGATAAAAATCGATATAATTATTATTATTATTATACAGGGTTTATATAGCGCTGACCGTTTACGCAGCACTTTACAACTTGAGGGGAGAGAGTACAACTACAATACACTTTAATCCAGTAGGAATCAGAGGGCTACACGTTAGAGCTTACAATTTAAGGGGGAGCATCAAGACATATAAGAGGTAATAACTGTGGGGCATGGGCTGTTGAAGAAAGTTAGGTGGGGGCCAGGTAGGCTTCTCTGAAGAGATTAGTTTTCAAGGATCATCTGAAACTGGACAAAGTAGGAGATAGTCAGACCAATTGGGGCAGAGCTTTACAGAGGATGGGAGAGGCTCGGAAGAAGTCCTGGAGGTGAGCATGGGAGGAGGTGACAAGGGAGCTAGAGAGTAGGAGGTCTTGGGAGGAGCGAAGAGAACAATTTGGTTGGTATTTTAAGACCAGGTTAGTGATGTCGCTGGAGGCAATAAAATCTATATTTATATTAACATTACTTTCTACTTTCAAACACTACAAACTATCTGTTTCAGCTAGTACAAGAGTCTCCAAACTGTGTCCCTTTGCTTGCCTTTATCCAGCCCCTGGGGCACTAATACGAGACACTATTTATCTCACTGACACCAACAATGGGGCATAATTCCTAACCCTAGTATCAAAGATGGGGTGCTGGTCCCCCCTAAAGTCTGAAGGACAGCTAACTGGCACTTTGTTTGGAAACCCCTGAGCTAAGCCATAGTTTTTTATTTTTTATTTTTTTTGTTTTTTTTTTGTCTCTTATAAAATAAATGTACATTTCACTCATGGCAAGCTTCAGGAAATTCATAGCATCAATAAAATCTTGTTTGAATAATTAAATATTTACCACTTTCCAGATGGAATTCTTGATACAGTTAATACTCAACCATTAAAACATTTGCTGGTATAGGATGAAACAAATAAAAAGATCATAAAACATATTTGTAGGTAAACACTTTAAGACCACAGACACACTTCAAAAGCAGGCCTGACTTCCTCCAAACCCCCTCAACTTAAGGACTCATCACTGGTTCACATACTGCTTAGACATTTGTTTCCAATTCTGTGCATTTTCATGCCCTGTGATTTACAATAGAATGGAAACACCCCACAACACATTTAAAAAATGGAAAAAAAAAAACAGACAAAAATGGATACAGATAGATGTGAACCTAACCTCAATAATAAAAAAACATGTGTATAGGAGGTATGAGTGGATCAGAAGTTTGCTGACCTTTTAAATAGTCACATTTCAATGAATTTAATTTACCCTGTTGAATTTAGTATTCATTTTATATTAAATAAAATGCAAAAGAAAAATTAAAACGCCATTCTCATGCACAAAGCCAAAAATCTAATTTTTTTAATTATTGAGAGAAATACGACCAGTGACTCACCACCCAGCAGCCATCTATAACTATTTAAGGAATTTTTTCTTGTCTGAGGTGGTGCAAAAATCTAAACAGAAAAAATCTGTAAGTGAACAAAGAAACATGCATGTCAAACACACACTAAAAAGTGCACTTAAGGGTGTGCTTTTAGTCCACCCCCCCGAAGGAGTAGGACCTCTAACCTGATCCCCGGGGCAGGGAGGGGGAGCAAGGCTCCTGACGGTGACTAAGGTTTCTAATGGTCTGCCTAGCAGACCCCATTTTCTCTGTCAGCTGAAGCCGACCATCGATTACTTGGTCAAGGAGCAGAGGAGGAAGGAACCTAAGGGCCACACATTCTTCCCCTAGACATCAGGGCAAGCCAGAGGACTCACACCCTTCATCCTTGAGAAAAACACACACAAAAGTAAAAGGTGACAAAAAGAAAATAATAACCTGGCCATGCAATTGTGCACTGGCCAGGCTCTGAAATACAAAAATTGCCCCGGACTTAGCCAAAAGGCACAGTGCAAAAGGAAAGCAAATTGGTAACTGTGACCACGTGCCTTTTCACACAGTGGGGTCCCACACCCAAGTGTTACTAAAAGCACCCCTAGAGCAACTACTCACAGGGAACACAGACATCACCGACCTTCTTCCTTGATCAAATCTTATTTGGCCAGGTGACAAGAAAATGTAGCTGCAAGAGCACCTGAGGGTTCTCATTTTACCATCAGACCAACTAGATTACTGAGAGTAACTCTATCGGGTCCAGTGACCTTTGAAGCATCAGACTGGACTTATTCTTCAAGTGGTTCAAACTCTGCACTGTACTAAATAAGAGCAGACCTACAACACAACCGTCAGACCTTTTGATTGGTTGGGGTTGGCTCTGCACCACCCTGGTCAGGGGACAGGAAATGGTAGCTCCATGAGCAGCTGGGGGCTCCCATTTTACTATTGGAATTACTAAAGGTTACTACATGAATCATCTGTCTTTACTCAAGAAGGCCATGGCTAGAAATGCTTTCAAAGTGATTTGTCAACAAAATAAAGCATTAAGACATGGAAAGGAAAAGGCCTTCAAGAAATACAAGGCTGAGGCATCAGCATTCAGACTTTACAAAGAATGCAACAAGAAATGTAATGGTGCAATTAAGGCGGCTAAGATAGAACATGAAAGACACATAGCGGAGGAAAGCAAAAAAATCCCAAGAAATTCTTTAAGTATATAAACAATAAAAGAGGGAGGTCAGACCTTATTGGCCCCATACAGAACGATGAAGGGAATCTGGTTACTAAGGAAGGACAGATGGCGAAGGTATTGATTTTATTCTTCTCCTCAGTCTTCATGAGGGAATCAGGGGGCTTCAGTAACCAAAACTGCAGTGTTTATCCTCATGACTTATCTCAGGAAGCGCCCTCATGGCTAACAGAGGACAGAATTAGAAATAGACTTGGAAAACTTAACATTAATAAGTCACCAGGACCAGATAGCTTGCACCCGAGGGTCCTTAGGGAACTCAGTCAAGTAATTGCCAGACGATTGTTCCTAATTTTTACTGACAGTCTACTGATTGGAATGGTACCAGCTGACTGGAGAAAAGCCAATGTAGCACCGATATTTAAAAAAGGACGAAAATACATCCCTGGGAATTACAGACCAGTTAGCCTAACATCAATAGTATGCAAGCTCTTGGAGGGGATGATAAGGGACTATATACAAGATTTTAGTAATGAAAACGTATCATTAGCATTAATCAGCATGAATAATCGTTCTTGCCAAACCAGTGTACTAACCTTCTATGAGGAGGAGAGCTGCCATCTAGATATAGGAAGGCCCGTAGACGTATCTGGATTTTGCAAAATCATTTGACACAGTTCCCCATGTTTACTGTACAAAGTAAGGTCTGTTGGCATGGACCATAGGGTGAGTACATGGATTGAAAACTGGCTACAAGGGCGAGTTCAGAGGGTGGTGATAAATGGGGAGTACTCAGAATGGTCAGGGGTGGAAAGTAGGGTCCCCCAGGGTTTTGTGCTGGGACTAATCCTATTCAATTTGTTCATAAACTACCTGGATGATGGGGTATACAGTTCAGTCTCTGTATTTGCAGACGATACTAAGTTAAGCAGGGCAATAACTTCTCAGCAGGATGTGGAAACCTTGCAAGAAGATCTGAACAAATTAATGGGGTGGGAAACTACATGGCAAATGAGGTTTAATGTGGAAAAATATGAAATAATGCATTTTAGTGGCAAAAATATGAATTCAATCTACTCACTGGGGGGAGAACCTCTGGGGGAATCAAGGATGGAAAAGGACCTGGGAGTCCTAGTAGATGATAGGCTCAGCAATGGCATGCAATGCCAAGCTGCTGCTAACAAAGCAAACAGAATATTGGCATGCATTAAAAAGGGGATTAACTCAAGTGATAAAGCGATAATTCTCCCACTCTGCAAGACTCTGGTCCGGCCGCACCTGGAGTATGCTGTCCAGTTCTGGGCACCAGTCCTCAGGAAGAATGCACTGGAAATGGAGCGAGTACAATGAAGGGCAACAAATCTAATTAAGGGTCTGGAAGATATTAGTTATGAAGAAAGGTTGCAAGCACTGATATTATTCTCTCTGGAGAAGAGACACTTGAGAGGGAATACTGTTAACCCCACAATAGGGATAAAACTTTTCCGCAGAAGGGAGTTTAACAAGACACGTGGCCACTCATTAAAATTAGAAGAAAAGAGGTTTAACCTTAAACTCTGTAGAGGGTTCTTTACTGTAAGAGCGGCAAGGATGTGAAATTCCCTTCCACAGGCGGTGGTCGATCGATCATCGATAGTTTCAAAAAACTATTAGATAAGCACCTGAAAGACCACAACATACAGGGATATACAATGTAATACTGACATATAATCACACACATAGAATGGACTTGTGTCTTTTTTCAATCTTACCTACTATGTAACTATGGATGGATGGGTGAGTTTGCATTGAATATTAAAAATGAATTAAAGTAGAACTATAGGCAAAACTTTTTTTTTCATTTTCGATAAAGCAAGGGAGGGTTATAACCCCTGTATGATTCTTTTTTGCCATCTGTGTCTCATTGCGGAGATTTTCCTTTGCTTCCGGTCCCATAGCCAAACAGGAAGTGAGAGGAAATCCAAGCAAATTAATGGAATTCCTTGGGGACCCCCAGGTTACCAGAATTAATGTCCCCATCGGAAGATTTCCTCTCTATTACTTTTCTCGGGACAACCTAAAATTTGGGATTTTCTTTTACTTTCACTTTCAACGATAATGGTAAACAGGACACATAGGGACGGCGGATTTTCTTAATGGGGGGCACAGGCAACAATAAAACAAGCATTCTTATCCCTCTCTACTCCATCCAAAACTAAAAAAAAATAGTTTTGCCTTTAGTTATACTTTATATGTGTTTTTTGTTTGTGGTGCTCAGATACAGTTAAAGCCCCATACACACTATTAGATTTCCTGCAGATTTTTGTCTTCAGATTTACCAAAACCACGTAGTACAAGGGCCTGCCTGATTGCATACAAATTGAAACTCTTATGCCCTGTACACACGATCAGACATTGATCGGACATTCCAACAACAAAATCCATTTGATTTTTTCCGACGGATTTTGGGCCAAACTTGTCTTGCATACACACGGTGGCACAAAGTTGTCGGAAAATCCGATCGTTCTGAACGTGGTGACGTAAAACACGTACGTCGGGACTATAAACGGGGCAGTAGCCAATAGCTTTCGTCTCTTTATTTATTCTAAACATGCATGGCACTTTGTGCGTGGGATTTGTGTACACACGATCGGAATTTAACTCGGAATTTAACTCGGAATTTAACTCGGATTTTGTTGTCGGAAAATTTTATATCCTGCTCTCAAACTTTGTGTGTCGTTAATTCCGATGGAAAAAGTCCAATGGAGCCCACACACAATAGGAATTTCCGACAACAGAAACCGATCGCATCTTTTCCATCGGAAAATCCGACCGTGTGTACAGGGCATTAAGGTTTGACATCATATGGTTTTGGTAAATCTGAAGACAAAAATCTGCAGAAAATTGAATAGTGTGAATGGGGCCTAAAGCCTCCTACACACGATACGAAAATCAGATGGGAAAATTCGTAAGACGAGCTGTCTGTGGATTTTCGGATCGTTAGTACGGTGCTCTCGACAGCCAATTTCACTTTTCCGTCAGACAAAAGCTGGATGTGCAGGCTATAAATTGTTTGTCGGATTTGAACTCAACGTTTGATTTTCGGATGGTCCGTACAGAAATCGTCACACAAAAGTCAAAAGTACAAACACACATGATCGGAATCGACGAACGACCGGGAAGAGTTCGGTCTTGTAAACTAGAGTTCGTAATGTAAAATTAACATTCGTGACGCGGCAGCTGATGAAATGTCGAAATGCAGCGCACAATTTTCATCTTCTTTAATGGGATAATAATGAAGCTGCTTTGCTGGTGATACTGATGGAGTTATGCCAAACATATTTTAAAAGGCATTTGTTTTGTAGTGATATAAATAATATTATTATTATGGTTGTTGTTTGATTATTTTGGGGAAGTTACCACAACATCATTATCCCGTAGTTTTTAAGATCAAAGATACAACTATGTTGGTGTCCCTTGTTAATTTTCCATTGTGTTGTTTTTAATGTAACTGCCTACTCCCAAACTGTCATTTGAAGAAAAAAACATAGTATTATTCTCCACAATTTTTTTATTGTACGGAAAAAACCCAACAGAAATTAAATTAGAGGTGCTATCTGCCATCCAAATAAAAATAACTTAACAAAAAAGTGTGAATCAATCAATGCTCACCAAACTTCTACATGTCTTTGGTGAAAAAAATCCCAATAAGTGTATATTGATTGGTTTTGTGAAAGTTATAGCATCTACAAATAATGGCATATATACTGGAATTTGTATATATATATATATATATATATATATATATATATATATATATATATATTTTATTTATTTATTTATTTATTTTCCTGACACAGGCAGCAAACTGACTAACACTAACACCACCAGTGATGCTAATACAGTGATCAGTGCAAATACTATACACTGCCACTGTACTAATGACAGTGACTGGGAGGGGGTTAACATCTAGGGGCAATCAAAGGGTTAACTGCGTGCCTGACAATGTGTATTGTGTGTAATATGTGCTGCTTTTACTAAGAGATGTGTTTGTTTTTTCTCCTTACTTTGCAGGGGGAAAAAAAAAACAGCCACATCGCTGCTCCATGTACAGAGCCCTATGTTGTTAGTAAACACAGGGCCCTGTACTGTGATTCGCTAAGCCAATCAGCAGGTAAATCATTGGCTGGTACTTGCTGACTGACTTGTGCTGTACCGAATCACAGCACAGATGGGGCAGCAGCAGTGTGTGGCAAGCCCTCTACCCAGGAATGCTGGATCACGTACAGTATCTCACAAAAGTGAGTACACCCCTCACATTTTTGTAAATATTTTATTCTATCTTTTCATGTGACAACACTGAAGAAATGACACTTTGCTACAATGTAAAGTAGTGAGCGTACAGCTTTTGTAACAGTGTAAATTTGCTGTCCCCTCAAAATAACTCAACACACAGCCATTAATGTCTAAACCACTAGCAACAAAAGTGAGTACACCCCTAAGTGAAAATGTCCAAATTGGGCCCAAAGTGTCAATATTTTGTGTGGCCACCATTATTTTCCAATCCCAGCCTGCGTTCCGATTTTGAATGGCCTGCCGGGTTATTTGGACATATATATCTTTTGTGGCCCCAACAAAAGATATATATGCTGGCTGCCTTGGAGGGGACAGGGAGGAGGCGGGACGAGTTCCGTACACACAGGAGAATTTCCTGTTTACATAGCAGGCTCTATAATAGGAAGTCCCGTCTCCTGCGCTGCCATTGGACAACTGCTCTGTCCATTATAGGAGGAGGGACTTTGTATTAAAGAGGCTGCTGAAAAAACAAGAGTTTTCCCTGTATGTAATCTTTTGGCGCTCATCCTGCCCACCTCCCTGTCCCCTCCGAGGCTGCAGATGGATAGGCTTCAATCAGGCTGCACTGATGGCAATGGTGAGTCTGCATTCCTGGCAATGGTGGGTGCTGCACTGATGGCAATGGGGGTGCTGCACTGATGGCAATGGGGGTACTGAATTCATGGCAATGGTGAGGCTGCATTTATGGCACTTGTGAGGCTATAGGTGGGCACTGACCCTTATTTTGCTTCACAGCTCTTTATTTAAAATTTAAGGTTTTTTCCTGAAACTTCCCTCTTAAAGTAAAGGTGTGTGTTATACACCAATAAATATGGTATATACAAATAACACACCCACGCATCTCTTCACCACACACACAGCCAAAAAGGCAAGAGAATTCTTGTTGGGCAGTGTATTAGTGCTCGGACGAACACACTTAGATGGAATTTTAATGGTTCAAAGAATGCCAGGCAAAATGGTCGGCCCTCACGCATGATGCAATCTGGAAAATCTGCACAGGATACGGCTAAGAGTGTGTGTACGTCACAGTTCTATTAAAATGTGTTAGTCTTATCTGCTTTGTGTTGGTGAATGATTATTTCCTGTGTGAAAATTTTTTGACTTGATATATAAGTAGTGTCATGTCACAACTGAGGATAAAAGAGAAGAGAGGCGCCTCTAAGTGTAACAATATGGTTGATGATTAAAAAGAAGCACATCTAAGTATGCAGGCATCCGGGGAAAAGCTGTCCACATAGATCGTCCTCCTCACCAACACTGACGTCATCCCTTCCACTCTGCGCTCCGCGATCGCTTCAAGCCTCGCTTTCAGATCGCTCTACTGCAGGGTAGTCTTCCTAGTCATGATTGCAGACTGGCAGCGGTAAGAGCCAGCGGTGTGGAGGATGGTCTATGGGGACAGCTTTACCCCGGATGCCTGCATACATAGATGTGCCTCTTTTAATCATCAACCATGTGAGTTGCTAAATGTTGTACCATCATTAAATGTAACCATATTGCTACACTTAGAGGCTCCTCTCTCTTTTATACTCTGTAGCTCCTGCTGGATTTTGCTTCTAATCCCCTTGTGGAGGCTGCCATTTGTGGATGGACATTTTATGGTTCACAAACCTATCACATTGCTATAATCTTTTTATATGGACTATAAACTGAAGGACTTATTAATAAATGGTTGTGGAGCAAATCATCTGAGTTTCCATTATTTCTTATGGGGAAATTCGCTTTGATATACCGGAACTAATTATGCTCGCAATCCAAGGTTTAACTGTATATGTCAGTATTTCAAAGGTTGCCTTGGACAAGCTTTGATTTGAGATATTATGGGGTTTATTTACTAAAGGCAAATAGACTGTGCACTTTGCAAAGTGCAATTGCTCCAGAGCTTAGTAAATGAGGTAAGGCTTAGTAAATGAGGTAAGGCTTTACTTTGGAAAGAGTAGCCAATCATGTGCAAAGAAAATTAAAAAAAACAGAATTTTTGCTTGCACATGATTGGATGATGGAAGTCACCAGAGCTTCTGCTCATTTATTAATCTCTGGAGCAACTGTACTTTGCAAAGTGCATAGTCTATTTCCCTTTAGTAAATCAACTCGAACGCATACCTAAGTCGTGCCCGCAAATGTAAACAGTGTTCAAACCACACATGTGAGGTATCGCCACGATCGTTAGAGCAAGAGAAATAATTCTAGCACAAGGCCTCCTCTGTAACTCTAAACAGGTAACCTGTGGAAATTTTTAAAGCGTCGCCTATGGAGAATTTTGAGTACCGTAGTTTGTCACCATTCCACGAGTGCGCAAAAATATTAAAGCATGACATGTTAGGCAGCTATTTACTCGGCTTAATATCTTATTATACAACAAAAATTTGAAAGACCGCTGTGCAAATACAATGCGACATTAAATATTGCAACAACCGCAATTTTATTCTCTGGGGTCTCTGCTAAAAAATATATATATATATATATATATATATATATATATATATATATATATATATATATATATATATAATGTTTGGGGATTCTACTAAGTAATTTTCTAGCACAAAGATTTTTACTTGTAAGCAACAAGTGTCAAAACCACACACAAAAGTTACAGAGATAACAAACTCAGGAGCAGAGCTAACATTAGAGTCAGTGTTGGGAGGGGGGCCCACACAGGGAGGGGGATTTGTGAGGGGCGACTATCTCTCTCAGCAGCTGGAAGCTGACAGCTGGGAGAGGGGGAGAGACCAACTTTCAGCTGCCGTACATCACTAATCCCCTTCCCTGAGTGGGCCCACCTGGGTGCTCAGGCCCCCTACAAGAGGACTGGTGGCCCCCCCCTATTAGCGGCCCTGCCCCTGACCCTCTGTCTGGACAGTGCTGATTGACCCTGTGCTGATCACATTCACTCTCCCAAGAAATGCACACCAAACTGAGCATGTGCAGCCTGACTCCAACTCTGTCTTATCCAGACCTGTTCTAGAGTCAGTGGAAGAAGAGGCAGATCTGTGCAAACAGGATCAAACAGCCCTTTTGCACAATGCAGAGGATTAACCCCTTAGGTTCCACAGTGAGTATAACAATCATGCTTTACTGCACATACAAACTGATTTTACTGTTGTGGGTTTAGTAACACTTTAACCCTTGTGTGTATTAGTCAGACTTTAAGAATACTATTAGGAAAAATATTGCATTTTTATAAATGTGATGAACATACAGTATATAATGTTAGAATTCAGTATATTATATATTTTGTATTGTTTACCACTTTTTTTTTAAAATACAGACCAAACTATTTAGCAAAATTAATAGAGACTGAGATAAATTATAACTCATCAGGGGTGCCACCTTTAATTTAGATGGTTTAAAGGCAGAGCTTTTTTTCATCAGGAACATGGGGGAACGCCGTTCCGGAAACTCAGCACTGAATGTATATAATGACAAGGAGTGCTGGGGTGTGCTAGAGAGAGTTGTTGTTAGCGGGTATTTTGTTTCAGGGGGTCTATTGTTGCTGGGGGGGGCTATTGTTGGTGATGGGATCTACAAATTCCATACAAATTACTTAGCACCACAAAATGATACTTGGTTCTGTATTCTCTAAAAGGGGCGGTGCTCTGAGGTGGGTAGGGGGCGGAGACAAGTAATGACTTGGAAGAGGGGAGTACCTGCACCTATTCTCTTAGAAAAAAAACCCTGTTTAAAGGTTTAAAGGAAACCTGTTCTGAGAGAAATTGGGACGCTGCCATTGCTGACCTTCTTGTTAAAGCACCAGCTGTCTGGCTGTCATGTTCAACCAAAGGCTTCAATTCTTCTTGAGTCACAGACTAGAGAGAGGCATGCAGAACAAGAAAGTCACGCTGAACTCAGAATCTCTACACTTTATTTCTGTTCCGCCTGTGATTCAGGAAATAATAAAAGCATGTGTCAGCTTTAGGCCAGCCAGGTGGTATTTTTAGAAGGATAATTCAGTGATGGTATCCTCTATTCTTTTCTTTATATAGTCTGATCCTGAAACTACTCAGGCACCCCTACCAGCAGTTTATCCCAATCCCCTTCACTTTAGCTTGGTCTACATGTAAATAACATTGTGGGTAATTTCTAGCCTGAAATGTTTAGGACACCATGCTGGTCATTGTTTGAAAAATCCACTTTAAACACATTTCGGACATTCTTCAGGAGGGTTATCTGTATTTCAGGGGCAAGAAGCACAGGAACCGGCTGTGGAGACAAAAGAGAATGTTAATTGTCTCTGTGACAGATATAATTTCCACCATATCCTGCCATTTTGATGGACTCTGTAAAATGCATAGGGGTTGACTTACTAAAACTGAAGAGTGCAAACTCTGGTGCAGCTCTGCATAGTAACCAATCAGCTTCCAGATTTTATTGTCAAAGCTTATGTGAACAAGCTGAAGTTAGAAGCTGATTGGCTACCACGCACAGCTGCACCAGATTTTGCACTCTCCAGTTTTAGTAAATCAACCCCATACTCTTCTTAACTGTTCATTGCTAATTCCAACAAAGCATGTTTAGAGAGCATTTCCAAGAAAGGTACTTTACTGACTCACTGATAGCTCCTGGCTTTCCCCCCACTAATGCGCTAATAAACCACAGAGGAACCCCAACGCCAGCTCTGTCACTGGGAATAATAAAATCAAGTGGAATACAGTGAAAAAAATGAAAATGAAAGTATCTATTTATAAAGAGAGAGAAGAAAAGCTGGGGTTAAAGGGGTTGTAAAGTCTAAAAGTTTTTTACCTTAATCCATTTCTTGCATTAAGGTAAAAAATGTTTAGGTGTCAGCAGCGCCCCCTCAGTCCTCTTTACTTACCTGAGCCCTCATTCAATCCAGCGCTGTGTACGTCTGCAGGTCTTTTCTCCCCTCCTTTCCGGGTCTTGCTGGCTTTGCTGGGGCACCAGGAGCCATTGGCCCCCAGTGTCTTCAATCAAAGCCAGTGACGAGGAAGCGGGGTGTAGGGTCGAGTCCCAGAGGGACTCGGGTGCGAGCAAGCATGAGTGCCCCATGGGGGCACTGGCTAGAGAGGAGGGGCTAGGAGCACCGGCGAGGGACCTGAAAAGAGGAGGTTCCTGCCCGCTCTGTGCGATTCTATTGCACAGAGTAGGTAACTCAGTAACCAAAACTGCAATGTTTATCCTCATGACACATCACAGGAAGCAGCCTCATGGCTAACAGAGGACAGAAATAGACTTGAAAAACTTAACATTAATAAGTCACCGGGGCCAGATGGATTGCACCCGAGGGTCCTTGAGGAACTCAGTCAAGTAATTGCCAGACCATTGTTCCTAATTTTTACGAACAGTCTACTGTCTGGAATGGTACCAGCTGATTGGAGAAAAGCCAATGTAGCACCAATATTTAAATATTCCAGTCCTCAGGAAGGATGTGCTGGAACTGGAGAGAGTCCAGAGAAGAGCAACAAAGCTAATAAAGGGACTGGAAGACATTAGTTATGAGGAAAGGTTGCGAGCACTGAACTTATTCTCTCTGGAGAAGAGACGCTTGAGAGGGGATATGATTTCAATGTACAAATACTGTACTGGTGACCCCACAATAGGTATAAAACTTTTCAGTTAAAGGGAATTTATTAAGACATGGGGCCATTCACTAAAACTAGAAGAAAAGCAGTTTAACTTTAAACTGCGTAGAGGGTTCTTTACTGTAAGATCAGAAAGGATGTGGAATTTTCTTCCACAGGTGGTGGTTTCAGCAGGGAGCATAAATTATTTTAAAAAACTATTAGATAAGCAACTGAATGACCACAACATACAGGGATATACAATGTAATACTGAAATAAATTCACACACATAGGTTGGACTTGATGGACTTGTGTCTTTTTTCAACCTCGCCTACTATGTAACTATGTAAGTATAGACATGTTTGTTATTTTTTTTTTATTTACCTTTACAACCCCTTTAAGGTTAGCAGAGGCATAAATATTGAAAAGAATTACAAGAAATATACACTTACCAGCCTCTTTATTAGGTAGACCTGTTCAATTGCTTGGTAACACAAATTGCTAATCAGCCAATCACATGGCAGCAACTCAATGCATTTAGGCATCTAGATGTGGTGAAGACAATTTGCTGAAGTTCAAACCGAGCATCAGAATGGGGAAGAAAGGGGATTTAAGTGACTTTGAACGTGGCATGGTTGTTGGTGCCAGAAGGGCTGGTCTGAGTATTTAAAAAACTGCTGATCTACTGGGATTTTCACATACAACCATCTCTAGAGTTTGCAGAGAATGGTCCAAAAAAGAGAAAATATCTAGTGAGGGGCAGTTGTGTGGATGATAATGCCTTGTTGATGTCAGAAGAGAATGGGCAGAATGGTTTGAGATGATAGAAAGGCAACAGTAACTCAAATAACCACTCGTTACAACCAAGGTATGCAGAATACCAACTCTAAAAGCACAACACATCGAACCTTGAAGGAGATCGGTTAAAGCAGCTGAAGATCACACAGTGTGCCACTCCTGTCAGCAAAGAACAGAAAACCGAGGCTACAATTCGCACAGGCTCACCATAATTGAGCAATAGGAGATTGGAAAAACTTTGCCTGCTCTGATGAATCTCGATTTTAGCTGCGACATTCAGATGGTAGGGTCAGAATTGGGCATAAACAACATAAAAGCATGGATCCATCCTGCCTTGTATCAACGGTTCAGGCTAGTGGTGGTGTAATGGTGTGGGGGGGTATTTTCTTGGCACACTTTGGGCCTCTTAGTACCAATTGAGCATTGTTTAAACGCCACGGCTTACCTGAGTTTAATCCATACCACGAGAAGTTCTGAAGGCAAAAGTGTGTCAAACCTGGTACTAGCAATATGTACCTAATAACGTGGTCAGTTAGTGTATGTATATGAGATACAGTATATACTGTATATCCGGTACCTCTTCTTTTTCTTATCCCTTTTCCTCTTTTTCTATTCCTTATCTAATCAATTTCAGCTAAATTATGTAACATTTTGAAGGACATGGGGATACAAACCCTGGTTCAAGATAGGCGCAGGAATTCTCCTAGTTATGAAACTGTGAGCCTGTGTTCTCAAGGCTTTCTATATGATGTACATTTTTGGTTTGTATTTACTTACAAAAACGCATTGTACTTGATGTGTCTATATGCATACATTATTGGAATATTTGCTCAGCTGCGCCTGAGTTGCTCTACTCTAAATAAAGAATTAGAAAAAGAGATATAAGTACAACATAATATTAATTTATGTCATACATTGTTTATATTACACTTTATATCAGCAAATATTTTCTCAATTTTATTTCTACATAGTGTTCTATTCACTTGTCCTGAGGAAGTGCCCATTACAGTGCTATGAAACGCGTTGATGGTGTATCCAATTGCAGTATGACAAATAAAAATCTGCTTTTTGAGGAAATATTTCTCATGTATCTTTTTTCAGTATAAGCGTCTCTGCCAACCTCACCTCCAGCTTTTTTTTTGGGGCCAAGACCCTCCACTTTATTCCACACCGGAATCCAATCACCCCCAGCGTAAGATTTTCTTGCATACCTTGCCGAGCACCAAGTATGACCACCTATATTTTCTATGTGGAGAAATATTTTTTGAAAGCTCCAATATTAGGTTTCTCAATTCCTAGATTGGTTTCTTTCAACATCACTGATGTGAGTGCCAACCAGAAAAATTCATTTCTTTCTGAAATTCTTACTCTTTAACAGGAGTAATTATTGCACTTATAGGGATCTCTTCTGTGCATTTTATCCCCTTTTTCATCTCCCCCCAACTTTCTGGAGAATCCTAAAATTTCTACTATTATTAGTTATTATTATTAATATACAGGATTTAGTGTCAACAGTTTGCGCAACATGGGGGCAGACAGTACAGTTACAATACAATTCGATACAGGAGGAATCAGAGGGCCCTGCTCATTACAGCTTACAATCTTGGAGGGAAGGTCGAGTAATAAAAAAGTAATAACTGTGGGGGATGAGCTGATGAAGAAAATAAAAGTAGAGTTGTTGGTGTGGGCAGGATAGGCTTCTCTGAATAGGAGGGTTTTCAGGGATCGTCTAAAAGCAAACAGTAGCAGATAATCAGACAAATTGGGGTAGGGAGTTCCATAGGATGGGTGAGGCTCAGAAAAAGTCCTGAAGATGAGCATGGGAGGAGGTGACGAGGGAGCTAGAGGGCAGGAGGTCTTCAGAGGAGCGAAGAGAATGATTAGATTGGTATTTAGAGACCAGGTTGGTGATGTAGCTGGGAGAAAAGTTATGGACAGTTATTTAATAGGGGCCTTAAAACAACAGGTCTTCATACAGTCACTAATGGAAGCACTTGCCACTTCCAAAATTGATTCCTTATATTTTAATATCATGCAACAATACCAGATTCACCAGCAGACATGCTGAAAGCAAAAATACTACAGAGAATTATGGAATAAACAGTGTGTTCTAAGAAAGCTATTAAAAAAGCATTCACCACTAGTGAAGGTTCCCATGCGTGGTAATATTAAACCCTAAGTTTAGCTAATTTTGTTACTTTTTTTTAAACAACACATAGAACAGTACTTACATCAATGTGCTGCTGGCTGCTGTCTTAGTGTAAATCCAAGTCCTTTGCAGTGCTCCCCCCATAACCTCACCGCTTTAACCTTTGGATGCTGTGAAAGGTTATTGTGATCGGCTGGACCTGTCTCAGAAACTCGTCAAGAGTGCAGACTATGCTCATCTTTCCTCCTCCTTTCTTCTTTTATAGGATCTGTACTATAGCTTCCATTAATAAAAAAGGATCTATGAATGGAGGAGGTGGGCCTTTCATTGATCTACCCATCCTCCATTGATAGAGCACTTTTCATTGATGGATGCAATAGTACAGCTTCTATGAATGGAGGCCGGTGGTGGAAAGGACGGGCGTAATTGGCACATCTGCTTGTGGGGGCTGGGAGGTCACAGTGCTTTGGATTTCACCTAGGCAGCCAGCAGCACAGGGAACATTTTGTATTGAATTTAACTATGATCCCTTGTGCTGATTTTTTATTATAATTAAACTAATGCTTTAAAGTGGTTCTAAAGACAGAAGGTTTTTTATCTTAATGTATTCTATGCATTAAGATAAAAAAAAAACTTCTGTGTGCAGCAGCCCCCCTAATACTTACCTGATGCCCATCTTTATCCAGCGATGTTGCACGAGAGCCTCAGCTTGCTGGGGGATGCTCCCTCTCCCCATTGGCTGAGACAGCAGCGGGGTGTCATTGGCTCATGCTCCTGTCAACCAAAGTCTGTAAGCCAATGGGGATAGAGAGGGGGTGGGGCCAAGCTGCAGCTCCATGTCTAAATGGACACACAAAGCTGTGGCTCGGCTCAGGTGCCCCTATAACAAACTGCTTTCTGTGGGGGCAGGAGGGAGGGGCCAGGAGCGCCGGCGAGGGACCCGAGAAGAGGAGGATCCAGGCTGCTCTGTGCAAAACCACTACACAGAGCAGGTAAGTATAACATGTTTGTTATATTTAAACCAAAAAAACAAGACTTTAATATCACTATAATGTTAGTTCATGACATTTTGCTAGATCAGGTTAATTAATATTAAAGCTGAAACAGGTTGATTCTCTATTTAATGATATACAGTACAAAATAAAAGGTCAAGAACTGCCTTAGGAAGAGTCAGGCCTGTATTTGAGGCTCCCAAACTCCATGTTGTCGCTCATTAATACCATTAGGGACCCTCTATAATGCTGTTGACTGCAAATCTCAAACAGTTGGCAGAAACTACAGTACTTTTATTCTTCAATAGGATGTACTGTATAGCTGCAGCACATATAGGTAAAGAAAACCTAGGTACCCATATTTGTTTTCTTTTAAACCAATTTGTGATCCATGTTGTGATCCCAGTGTATGTTTGATGAACCTTTCCCTCCATTTCAATAATCACATACAACATAACCTTGTGATTAATGGGTTATTTAGGTCTGAACTGGGAAATGTGCTCCTTTCACCTAATACTTTATTACAATTCCTGCTCAGCGCCCAACTAATATTCTAAAATCGTGTTTGTTTCTGCCAAGTACTCTGGAGTCGGAATGGAAACAGAATGAAATTCTGGGAAAAAAATCTGATAAAAGTTACTGCAACACGTTTACAGGAAAATGAATTAAAGGAACACTCTAACCTAAAATCAGGATGCTCTTCACTTTTTTCTGCTTTTCTTATTTGGCATTCTAAAGAAATCCATGTGTATAGAATGCCTTCCAGGTAGACATATTGCATTGCAGTTTACATAAAATTACAGAGCTGCAGATTGAAAAGAAAAGGTCATTTTTAATAATGTTATACCACAATATTGTCGCTTGTGTCGCGATTGCATATTGTATGTTTTTTTTTGCGATAATCTTTTTCCACAGCTATCCTTATCTCATCCCCCTTTTTTATCTTCATGACCTTAACTTGTGCACATGATTTTTGATCTTCCTGAACAGTTAGGGTCCATGCACACTGGGCTTAAAAAAAATGATAATTCTTTTGGCAGAAAACAATGCTCCTATAGAGCATTTGTGTACAGGCATTTAGAGGCGTTTAGGAGTTTAACGTTTTTTTTTGCCAGAAAACTGCTCATAAAAACGTAAGACAGAAGGGTTTTTTTTTTTTGTCTCTAAACGCTGAGCTTAAAATATGCCTCTAAACATCCTAAAGTGCATGGACACATAGGATAACATTAGCTGCTTCTACAGGCAAAACGCTAAACTCCTCTAGAAGGAACATTTTTTTTTAAGACAGTGTGCATGGATCCTTATAAAAAAAAACTTTCAAATGATATATTTAACTGACCAAAGGGGCGCAAATAGGAGAAGTTCATTGGTGGGTTTTAAAAAAAAATCTAACTTTATGGAAAATTCTATAATGCTCCATAAATCATGCTGTAAGCCGACCAGTATGTTCTTAGTCTCCATTTTTCAGCACTGAGCGGTAACCTTCTCAGGTTTCTACCCCATCACCATTTTTTTAATATGTAGAACAGTTTGTAAAATTTCTATTAGACATTCTGAGTGCCGAGCGGAACTGTGAGAAACTGTAACTGGAAAGACCTTGGCACAAGGCAGTTATGGCACATCGTCTGACTTTCATTGTTTCCTTTGGACTTAGAAAGCATAGGTGTAGCCAACTTATTTCAGAAATGCATTATATTAACGTGGACTGACTTTTTGTTCCTGGACTTGTTTCTCTGTTCCAGGAGCAGAGACCTGCCTACCACAAGCTGACTGTACTACGCTATGCATTACAGAATGTGAATGTGGAAAACACTTAAAAGTGCTTAGCTTGAAGCACTAACCTTTTTATATGGTTCCATGGAAATCATAGGGAAAGGAATCTGTTGCTAAACTAATTTTGGGCAGAGACATGCATATCACCTGTGCAATCTGCTGTGGCCAACTGTGTAACCAGAAATACTGTTGTACAGCACACATACAGTCAGGTCCATAAATATTGGGACATCAACACAAGTCTAATCTTTTTGGCTCTATACACCACCACAATGGATTTGAAATGAAACGAACAAGATGTGCTTTAACTGCAGACTTTCAGCTTTAATTTGAGGGTATTTACATCCAAATCAGGTGAACGGTGTAGGGATTACAACAGTTTGTATATGTGCCTCCCACTTTTTAAGGGACAAAAAGTAATGGGACAATTGGCTGATCAACTGTTCCATGGCCAGGTGTGTATTATTCCCTCATTATCCCATTTACAAGGAGCAGATAAAAGGTCCAGAGTTCATTTCAAGTGTGCTATTTGCATTTGGAATCTGTTGCTGTCAACTCTCAATATGAGATCCAAAGAGCTGTCACTATCAGTGAAGCAAGCCATCATTAGGCTGAAAAAAAAACAAAACAAACCCATCAGAGAGATAGCAAAAACATTAGGTGTGGCTGAATCAACTGTTTGGAACATCATTAAAAAAAAAGAATGCACCGGGGAGCTCAGCAACACCAAAAGACCCGGAAAACCATGGAAAACAACTGTTGTGGATGACCGAAGAATTCTTTCCATGGTGAAGAAAACACCCTTCACAACAGTTGGCCAGATCAAGAACATTCTCCAAGAGGTAGGTGTATCTGTGTCAAAGTCAACAATCAAGAGAAGACTTTACCAGAGTGAATACAGAGGGTTCACCACAAGATGTAAACCATTGCTGAGCCTCAAACACAGGAAGGCCAGATTAGAGTTTGCCAAACAACATCTAAAAAAGCCTTCACAGTTATGGAACAACAACCTCTGAACAGATGAGACCAAGATCAACTTGTACCAGAGTGATGGGAAGAGAAGAGTATGGAGAAGGAAAGAAACTGCTAATGATCCAAAGCATATCACCTCATCAGTGAAGCATGGTGGTGGTAGTGTCATGGCGTGGGCATGTATGGCAGCCAATTGAACTGGTTCTCTTGTATTTATTGATGATGCGACTGCTGACAAAAGCAGCAGGATGAAAGTGTTTCGGGCAATATTATCTGCTTATATTCAGCAAAGTGCTTCAGAACTCATTGGATTGCGCTTCACAGTGCAGATAGACAGTGACTCAAAGCATACTGCGAAAGCAACCAAAGAGTTTTTTAAGGGAAAGAAGAGGTATGTTATGCAATGGCCAAGTCAATCACCTGACCTGAATCCGATTGAGCATGCATTTCACTTGCTGAACACAAAACTGAAGGGAAAATGCCCCAAGAACAAGCAGGAATTGAAGACAGTTGCAGTAGAGGCCTGGCAGAGCATCACCAGGGTTGAAACCCAGCGTCTGGTGATGCCTATGCGTTCCAGACTTCATGCTGTAATTAACTGCAAAGGATTTGCAACCAAGTATTAAAAAGTAAAAGTTTGATGGATGATTGTTAATCTGTCCCATTACTTTTGGTCCCTTAAAAAGTGGGAGGCACATATACAAACTGTTGTAATTCCTACACCTTTCACCTGATTTGGATGTAAATATCCTCAAATTAAAGCTGAAAGTCTGCAGTTAAAGCGCATCTTGTTCGTTTCATTTGAAATCCATTGTGGTGGTGTATAGAGCCAAAAAGATTAGAATTGTGTCTATGTCCCAATATCTATGGACCTGACTGTATAAGAATAATGCCCCGTACACACGATCGGATTTTCTGACAACAAAAAACGTGGATTTTTTTCCGAAGGATGTTGGCTCAAACTTGTCTTGTATACACACGGTCACACAAATGTTGGCCCAAAATTCCGAATGTGAGAACGCGGTGACGTATAAGACGTACGACAAGAGAAGAAAAAGGAAGCTCAATAGCCAGTGCAGCTCCTTCTGCTTGATTCCGAGCATGCGTGAACTTTTGTGCGATGGACTTCTGTACACACGATCGGAAATTTCAACAACAAGTTTTGGTGGCGGAAAATTTGAGAACCTGCTCTCAAACATTTGTGGGCGGAAATTCCGACAGAAAATGTTCGATGGAGCATAAACACGGTCGGACTTTCCGACAACAAGCTCACATCCAACATTTTTGGTCGTAAAATCTGATCGTGTGTACGGGGCATTAGGCTCCATGCACACTGGGCTTAAAAAATTGCCAGTTCCCTTGGCAGAAACGCTCATATAGAGCTTTTTTGTACACAGTTTAGGTGAGTTTAGGAGAGTTTAGAGTTCTTTTTTTTTCCTGCCAGAAGGCTCCAATCAGAAATGCAAACCAGAAGGGTTTTTTTTTCCTGCCTCTGAATGCTGAGCAAATCCACTTTACCCTACAAGTGCACTTGGAAGTGCAGTAGCTGTAAATCTGAGAGGAAGATCTGAAACGAGGGGAAGCTCTGCTGATTTTATCATCCAATCATGTGTAAGCTAAAATGCTGTTTTTTATTTTCCCTGCATGTCCCCCTCAGATCTACAGCGACTGCACCTGTAGTGCAAAGTGGATTTGCCTTTTATAAATAACCCCCTCAGGATAACATTGAGCTGCTTCTACAGGCAATACACAAAACTCCTGTAGAAGCAGCGATTTTTAAGCCAGTGTGCATGGAGCCATATAGTAATGTACCAGTCTGTAGACTACTCAAGCAATTATTGTCACATCGGTGCAAGCCTTCACGGTGCGTTATGGAAGGAATGAAGAAATAAGTGAATATGAGCTTGCATGTAAGGAGTTGCACCAAATAACTTGAATACCATAAGGCTGCGTACACACTGGCGGACTTTTTGACCGAACTGGTCTGACGGACTTTCCGACGGACTTTTGACGGACTTCCGACGGACTTTTGAAGGAACGGACTTGCCTACACACGATCACACCAAAGTCCGATGGATTCATACGTGATGACGTACGACCGGACTAAAATGAGGAAGTTGATAGCCAGTAGCCAATAGCTGCCCTAGCGTGGGTTTTCATCTGTCGGACTAGCATACAGACGAGTGAACTTTTCGTCCGGACTCGAGTCCGTCGGAAAGATTTGAAGCATGTTTCAAATCTAAAGTCCGTCGGATTTTCAGATTTTCCACTGGAAAAGTCAGCTGAAGGTCCGATGAAGCACACACACGATCGGATTGTCCGCCGGACTTGGTCCGTCAGACAAGTCCGGTCGAAAAGTCCGCTTGTGTGTACGCTGCATAAGAGACACTTTGCTACCAGCTCCTTGCCATCCTCCAAAAACTTGCTGTAATGGTCATTACAGTATCTTGACTATTCAAAAAAAAAAAAAGAAAAGAAAAAAACAGCATTTCAATCTGTTTTTTTTTTTTTAGAAAAACACTTTTTTATTTACTTTGGCAGTAAGGTTTTGCACTTTATGGTGGTGCAAAGAACAAGGTCCTGGGAGCTTTCAGCAAAGCTTTGGCGTCAAATATTAAAAAAAAGCCCTGACCCATACATTTCAACATAAAGCTAATATTCTTATATTTTGCCTTCCCTGGTTTCTTTTCATCCCCCAGCCACCCAAAATATGCTAATGACCTTTTTAAATAAAACTTTTTCATTTTCAACATATGGTCTCTATTCTTCATCCAGCAGATTAATGGCTGGTGGGAAGGGCCAGTAGTGGTGTGCATAGTTTTCTGTACACATTATCAGTGGCGGCTGGTGTTTTTTTTGGGGGCCGGCAAACAACCATCCATCCCCTCCCGCGCTGTTTGCCAGTCGGTTCGGCACTTACCCCATCGTGGTGGGTGGCAGGCAGCCTGGTGCAGCGGTCTCCTGCCCTCCACCTTCTATCCGTCCAATAGGATTGCCCGTCCTTTCAGCCAATTGGGTGACCGGTGTCAAAACCCGCTACTTGATTGGCCGGGAGGAGGATCAGTGTTACAACAGCGAATATTGATTCGCTGCTGCAACACACCTGAGCCGACCCTATATTGAAGCCTATTAGAGCCTCTGGCTGTAATTGGTGCTTAAAAAACCCCCCAAAAAAACAGCCCCCCCCCATTTGAATCCATGCGCCTGAAAGGGGCCGGATGCATGGATCCTCTTCCCCTGGAGTTCCCCACCGGTGATCCAGGCCCCCCTCTTCATCGGTTGCCCACATGAAGAGCCGTATTACCTAGGAGCACCTATGCGTGCTTGCTCCTGAGTCCTGCTGCTGCATCCATAGACACAGACAGGGCCACTGATAGACCAGCACAACTGGCCCTGTTCTACTGGGCCCGTCCGATCTGCACAGAGACCGAATTGATGCAGAATAAAAAAAAAATATTCCCTCAGCCAGCACCCCATGACCCATCATCAACCAACCCCCCCCCCCCCAACAGGGTATTTTTTAATATTTTTTGCCACCTCCGTACTGATGTTCTTGTGGGTGGGAGTCTTTTTCGGGCAAATGTCTCTTCTGCGCCCGCTCCTCGTGCTGGTTCAAGTCCCAGCCTGCATATTATTGTGGTTGCTGTTTACTCTACCTTAACGCTGATTTATTTTGTGATTCTGGTGAGTTTGACCCTCTGGGGGAGTGTGCAGTACATGGTGGAATTGGCTCACGATTTCTGGTGAAAGATGCACATTTTGACCACTTTAATTCTACAATCAAAACCTTTTTTGGAACTGTTTACCTTGCCATCTACTGCTTATAGACTTTGTGGGGAAAACCACATGCTATGATAACGCTTTTTTATCACGTTTTAATTTTAGCGCTGTATTAGTATCCTAATAATTTAGTGTTTGTACTGCTTATTTGTATACTACTGTTTGGTATATCACTGTATCTGTCTGCAGCAGCATCTATACATTATGGCATTGGCATGGGTGGCACTGTCTCTGCAGGCAGCACATGCGTTATGGCCCATAATGCATGTGCTGCCTGCAGCCAGTGCCACCCATGCTGCCAATGCCATAATGTGCTACAGACAGTGCCACCCTGGAGGTAGACTGGAGGTACAGGAATTGGGGCTGATCTGAGGACTGGAGGTACAGGAATTGGGGCTGATCTGAAGACTGGAGGTACAGGAATTGGGGCTGATCTGAAGACTGGAGGTACAGGAATTGGGGCTGAACTAAGGCATGAGAGTGCAGGATGTTAATTAGTCAGTATTATTCAAGTAGTGTACAGCATTTACTATATAAAAAATCCTTTTTGAGAGTGTAAAGTTAACATTTTTTTGTTATAAAATCAGCACAATAATTTCTTTGAAAACATTTTATGTGCTCAAAAGGTTGCCTACCCCTGGTGCAGAATGCATTAAGGTGAAAAACCTTAGGGCTTTACAACCACTTTAATACTTAACCTCCCTTAAAGCTTAAAGTAGGAGTGAACGCAACATCTAAAACCTCATATTAACTGTATAATGTTACCTGGTAATCCTGCCATGAAGGTCTTGCAATATGGTGACAACTCTCTGCCCTGTTTTCAGATTGTTATCTTGCATTGCCACCCTGTCACATGTCTCCATTCACTTCTACAAGGAGTGCCTTTACCCTCAACAGTCTCAACAGTCCCTTTAGTGGTGGTTGGGAAGGGCTGTTCATGCAAAAAGGAATATGGAAGTTGAAGGAGGAGGGAACAGACCATGACATCTTTGCAACCTAAGCTCCCCAAGGGACAGCAGTTTAATTATTTACTGGGGGGGAGCTGAGTAAAAGATCTGCATGCTAAGTGGAAAATCGCCCCAAAAAATGATAGTAATAAAAACAATAATTCTCCACTGCATTGCTGTTCTGTTGTAGCCCGCAAAATGTATACTTTATATTATTTTCTTCACCTCTTTTGCTGCGTTAGTGCTTGTTCTATTGTCAAATGCAAAATGTTTAATTGTGTGATACTTGAAAATTATTTTTTTGCATTTGACTTCTACAATAAGAAGAAGAGGAAATTGTGTAAAATGTAGCTGTTGTTGGTTCTTCTGTGGTAAATGTGACCCTTTGTACGTCAGTTAGTACAGCAGTTCCCTTTTAATATATTAATCACTGTATTTCTTTGGAATAACTGTGTTTCTTTCTAGTGGTACTTTGCCCTTATTCAGCTGTTTTGCTGTTGGAATGACATCAACATCCTGACAAGTAGCAATGGGAGTTTTCTGGCTGAGATCCTGGGCGGTTCTCTTACGGAAAGGGAACCTGCTGACCAACAATAGCTAAGTCTTCTAGTCAATAAATACCTTGTTATTAGAACACATGAGCAACAGAACCAACTTATGCATTTTGCTCACATCCTTTGCTTCCATTGAACTATCACATTATATGAAATGTAAAACTAGACAATTTATTTTAGCTTTGTAGAGTCAAAGAAACCCTCCAATGCTGAAATCAGGTTTCTTGCTTGGAGTCCATCACTCCTCCACACATAGCACAGTATAATTTAAAGTAAAAGCCACAAACTGATGATGTCTTTACAGGCAGAGTTTTAATCAGTCAATGGTCTCTAGCTGATGGACCCATTGGTTAAAACATTTAAGAGGGGTAGTCCTGGGGGCAGAACAATGAGCTGAAGCTTGTCGACTGATTAAAGTTTTGCTTGTGAAGACTAGTATTCCAATGTTTCTCTTCTCGTTCAGTTTCTCTCCCTCACTCAGTTAATGTGACCCCAGTGGCAATGGAGAGGGGCAGGGGAGAACAAACAAGGATGTTGTGCAGGCAACTGATGTCCTCTTTATCAACTGATGTTATTGATTGTTAATATTATAATATAGAAATAAATATAGTGCCAACAGTATAAAGGGGGACCGAACAATTACAAAACAGTTCAATACAGAAGGAATAGGAGGGCCCTGCTCAAGGAGCTTACAATCTAAAGGAGGGGGAGGTGGTACAAAAAGGTAATAGCTGCAGGGGAGGATCTCGTGAAGGTGACTCAAATACAGTTCTTAGGTGAAGGTGGGGTAGGCTCTCCTGAATAAATTTGTTTTTAAGAATCGCCTAAAGGCGGACAGGGTGGGAGCTGACCAGACATACTGGGGCAGGGCGTTCCAGAGGATGGGAGTAGCTCTGGAGAAGTCCTAAAGGCGAGCATGGGAGGAGGTAATAAGGGAGCTAGAGAGCAGGAGGTCCTCGGAGGAGCAAAGAGGACAATTTTGGTGATATCTGCAGATGAGGTTGGTGATGTAGCTGGGGGGCAATGTTGTGGATGACCTTGTATGTTGTGGTTAGTATTTAGAATTTTATATGATGGGGTAGGAGAAGCAAGTAAAGAGCTCGGCAGAGAGGAGTATCAGTCATGGATCGGTTAGTAAGGTATATTAATCTAGCAGCGTCATTCATAATAGACTGAAGGCGGGGTAGCCCGTGTAAACCTAGGCCAGTTAGGAGGGAGTTGAAGTAGTCAAGGTGGGAAATAACCCAGGAGTAAATAAGTTGGTTTGTGGTGTCGTTAGTCAGGAAGGGGCGAATTCTGTAAATGTTGCAGAGGCTAAGGCGGCAAGATGTAGTCAGTGGTTGGATATGGGGGCTGAAGGAGAGGTCAGAATCTAGAAATACACCCAGCACTCTGGCACGTGGTTAAGGGACCAATGGTTGTGCCGTTGATTTTAATGGTAAAGTCATGGGGTGGATCGGGAAACAGGAAATATTCCAAATGATAGTGTAGCCAAAATATAAGGTGGTGCTTGCAGTTCCTGTAATTTGCAGTTTGCAGTAAAATGAATGCACTGCATACACCAGGAAGTAAACCGCTGTAAAACCACTTGTGAGGAATGAGCGCCACTGCCAATGGTAGTCCTCAGCACACAAGCTAAAGTAGCAAAGTAATATTGTGGCTTCTGAGCATGTGATGACTAAAATGATGAATACGAGAAACAAGAATCCAAACATAAAATACATCTGACGGGACCAGATACTATTCAGAATGAAGAAACATTATATGAAGATACAGCCAAAGTGCAAAATTCCTCCCATTATAATACCAGGTAAGGGCTTTGTGTAAAATGATTGTTTAGGTTCTTAAGATACCAATGACTAGAAGGTTGTAATGGTGCACAAGGAAAAACCTGTGGCTTTGTGTAATTAAAAGGCAGGCTTGATCCACCTGCTGGCGTGTATAAAATTTCTTGGCAATTTTTAAACATTTTGCCAAGGCACACTAGTTGAAAAAGGCTGTGACAGGATAATGCTCATAAATTAAGAAAAAAACTTGGAGATAATCAGCAACGCCGAGGCCGCGTCACTGGAGTGTTATGTCAGGTGCAGGAATGAAAATCTCAGTGATCACAGTGATCTTGATAATGAAGTATTTATTAAACATCTTAGTTGTGTCTAATGACCACAGGTCATCTCTGCAGAAACATTGTGTAACAAGATTCTTTGCAATTGCCTGTGTAGAGCACTCAGCACACAGGCTTTTGAGAAGAATTTGTCCTTACATCATCTTTCTGAGGAAGAGACAAGTGGTCACGAAATGTATCTTAGGTGTTTAATAAATACTTCAATATCAATATAATCACGATCACTGAGATTTTTATTTCTGCATGTGACATGCCCCACACTACAGCAAGGGGCGTATATATTACTAAATATAGCAAACCTTTTCTTAAAAAAACACATAGAGTAAAGATAATATCTTTATCATGTTTTATTTCCTGTATTATATGAGAAAAATCTCATCACATGCAGCTTTGTGGCTGTTCTATGCCCTATAGATGATTATCACCATCAGTTTCAATAACACAAACAGTAAATAACTTAGTGCAGCTCTCAAATTTTCCACTCACCTACTCGCATTTTGCATGAGTGGAAAATGAGGGCTGGCGAGCGTAGGCTGCCTGAGAGCGGCGGGGGGGCAAGCACCGCCGGCAGGCAGGGTTGAATGGGAGCTCTTCTCCCAGTGAAAGAAAAGAGAGAAAAGAGAGCTGGCCGGATCATCCGGATCATCAGAGCGTGGAACATCACTGTATCAAAGGCCCGGGTACTTTGATAGGCAGAACACCCATCCAATCCTGGGATGTTTGACGTATATCAAAGTCCTCGAGTCAGGAGGTGGGGCTGTATGTGATGGCGAGCGGCAGGAACATACGGCAATTGAAATGAAAGCTGTTACAGTGATGTTCCCCGCTCTCTGATGATCCGGCCGGCAATCCTCTTCCTCTCCTCTCTTCCCCTGCACAGGTAGGCAGCATTGATGGACACAGGTAGGCTACATTGATAGACATAGGTGAAGCAGCATTGATGGACACAGGTGAGGCTGCATTGTTGGGCACAGGTGAGGCTGCCTTGATGGACACAGGTAGGCTGTATTGTTGGGCACAGGTGAAGTGGCATTGATGGACACAGGTGAGGCTACATTGTTGGGCACAGGTGAGAAAGCATTGATGGATACAGGTGAGGCAGCATTGATGGACACAGGTAGGCTGCATTGTTGGGCACAGGTGAAGTGGCATTGATGGACACAGGTGAGGCTACATTGTTGGGCACAGGTGAGAAAGCATTGATGGATACAGGTGAGGCAGCATTGATGGACACAGGTAGGCTGCATTGTTGGGCACAGGTGAAGCGGCATTGACGGACACAGGTAGGCTGCATTGTTGTGTACAGGTGAGGCAGCATTGATGGACACAGGTGAGGCAGGATTGATGGACACAGGTGAGGCTGCATTGCTGGACACAGGTGAGGCTGCATTGTTGGGCACAGGTGAAGCGGCATTGATGGACACAGGTAGACTGCATTGTTGGGCACAGGTGAGACTGCATTGATGGGCCCTGATAAAGTTGTTAGTATTTATTTTTATAACTTAATTCTGCATAAAACATTTCCGTGTCATTTCATGAGATAATTTATGGGGGCGGAATTAGGGGTGGGGCAGGGTAGGGGTTGGGTGGGGTAACTGGTGGCGAGTAACCCTTGAGGCCTGGCTAGTAGGTCAGGACTTGAAATTTTGAGCCCCGACTTAGTGTACATTTCTCTGTACAGCTCTTTTGATTAATTTGAACAATATTCAAAGTTTGACAGGCAAATGTGAAAAAACAATAAGGAACCATACATAATTTGCACAATTTAAATCTTGCTGAAAGTCTTCTGATCTAGGCAAATGCCTGTGAATGTCTTATAGGATTTATAGCCATGGGTCCAAAACTCTTCACCTGTCTCCATATGGTTGAAGAGAGTTGAAGGTCTAATTTTCTGAAAACTCTTCTCATCCTGTCAGTGGAAAACGCAAAGATAGGGTTTTTCTGACCCTGCAGTTATCTCTAGGCAGTCATAAACCCACCACCTAATAACGTCTAGATCAGGGATACTTAAGGTATAACTAAAGGCAAAACTTTTTTTCTAGTTTTGGATAGCATGCAGAGGGTTTTTCAACATCTTTCAGTTTTTATTGCTGATGTCTGTGTCTTTCACACTCTCTATTTTTAGATACATTTCTCAAAAAGAAAATTCTTTCAAAAATCGACCCATGTAGGGCCTGCCTTATGCTGGCCATACACTATACAAAAAATTGTTCAAACCCATTTTCGAAAAACGAACATTCGGCCGCGAGAGCAAACGATAGTGTCATCATGTAATGACCAATAAATCGTTCAATGTACATAAATTAATCCGTTTTTGTTTGTTTTTTCACATATACCTAGTTCAAACAGTTTGGACGGGAACCACATTAACCTTTCAATTTATCTTTCATTCGGCAGAAAATTTCCAAACTTGTCCTTCATTTTTTCGGCTCAAAAGCATTCCAACCGATTACCAATTTGTGCCCATTAACTGGCCAAATAATGAACGAACTGTCTAAATGACCAAATTTCGGCTGATTTTTCGTATAGTGTATGGCCAGCATAACTCTTACTTTTTACTTCACTCACTTTACCCATAGTGCAAGGATGAATGTTTGTTATATCTAGGGGTGGATGGTAAAGCTGCGTTACTTACTTTACTCCCAGTTTAGCTGATTCCAGCATTGTCCTCCTCTTCCTCCAACACTCAAGGCTGTGGGTGGTCCCTAAGCATAATCTAAACAACCCCATATGATATATTAACTTTACCTTATTCGTAAGCTAACTTCAACTCTGTCCCTCCATGTTAATAATGCAATTTCTCAATTAATGAAATCTTAACTTCAATGGTAACTTTGTATACTGTACTGCTACAAAAGTACTACTTGCAAGGTTTCCGAGTACTTTTAAATTACTTTTTTTCCTTTAGGAATGTCATTTTGCTCTCGGACTGTTCTAAACACTGGAAACATGCGTCACTTTACAGGCATACTATAGACACCCCCCAGGTACGAAATTTAAAGGAATATTTCACTTTTATTGTTTCATTTTAAGCATTCTTAAAATCACTGCTCCCGAAAAAACAGCCATTTTAAAAAAATGTTTTTGCATTGATACATGTCCCCTGGGGCAGGACCCGGGTCCCCAAACACTTTTTATGACAATAACTTGCATATAAGCCTTTAAAATTAGCACTTTTAATTTCTCCCATAGACTTTTAAAGGGTGTTCCGCGGCTTTCGAATTTGCCGCAAACACACCAAATTATTTGCTAGTCGGCGAACAGGCTAACACCCGATGTTCGACTCGAACATCGGGCTCATCCCTACTCTTAAGGTTTGACGTATATCTTACTCTGCTTCAATGCCTCCAAAACTGCCAGAATCCTGATTCTCCTCCTCTCTCTACTCTCGTGTGTTCTGTGGCAACGCAAGAATGGTGTCTGCATAAAGCGGACCTTGAGAGGAAAGAAAATCCTCCTCTTTCTCCCGCTGCTCTGCCTCGAGTACCCTGTCCATAATGCCACGCAGAGTCTGCTCCAGTAGGAACACAACAGGGATTGTGTCACTGATGCATGCATTGCCACGGCTTACCATCCGTGTCACCTCCTCAAATGGTGACAGCAGGGGCGGACTGACCATTGAACCACTCGGGCACTGCCCGAGGGCCCTGGGCCACTAGGGGGCCCCATCAGGGTTGCCAGCCTCAGTAAAACCAGGGACAGTATGTATAAATCTGTGTTTTTTTTTACATCTGTCTGTGTATACTGTGTGATTGTATACTGTGTGTGTGTATACTGTGTGGCCCCATAATCTCTGATTGCCTCGGGGCCCCAAAATCTCCTATTGCCCGGGGGCCCCATGAGTTATCAGTCCACCCCTGGGTGACAGTACAGTGCATGCATCCTATATCAGCAGGGATTTGTGTGGGGGAAAAAAAGCACAGCCGGCTTGAGCCTGTCGTTGTCCCATACTCACACAGGTACTCATTGACGGCCCTCTGCTACATGTGCAACTGCTGCAGCATTGCCAAAGTTGAGTTCCACCTGGTGGGCATGTCACAAATCAGGCGGTTTACGGGCAGGTGGAATTCCTGCTGAATTTCAGCCAACCAAGCACTGGCTGTGTATGACTGCCTGAAATGGCTACACACTGTTCTGGCCTGCTTTAGAAGATATTCCAACCCTGGGTACCTGCTTAAGAAACGCTGCACCACCAAATTGAGGACATGCTAGGCATGGCACATGTGTCAACTTTCCCTATCGAAAGGCGGACAGGAGGTTAGTGCCATTATCACACACCATCATTCCTGGCTCAAGCTGGCATGGCATGAACCACCCCTGGGCCTGCCCCTGCAGAGCTGAAAGAATCTCTGCTCTTTTGTGGCTCCTGTCCCCTAGACAGCCCAGCTGAAGTACTGCATGGCATCTTACTCTGACTCATTGAATAGCCCTTTTAACGCTTAGGGGGTACTGGTGGTTCATAGGACAATTCAGCAGAGGAGGGCATGGAGGAGGAGGGGCTGGAGCTGACAAATCTTGCATCATAACCACCAGCTCTATGGAGACGTGGCGGCAAAACAAGCTCCAGCACTGAGCCCTGTCCTGCTTCCTTCCTAGTTGCAAGCGGTGTTACCCAGTGTGCGTGTGAACGAAATTATAGCATCCCTGCCCATGCTTGCTGGACCACGTGTCAACTTGGACCTTGCTGCTGACTGCCTTGCCCAATGGTAAAGGGCAGAATGCACCAGACGGAAAGCTAGGAGTTGTAAAGGCAGCATATTTGCACAAGCTGGAATTTAGACGCTGGGAATGTGGGTGGCAGGGACTGTATTTTTTTTTTTTTTCATTGCAGCAGCTGGGCCATAGAAATTTGCCTGCTATACTCCAGATTAGCAATGTTATGTGGATGGAAGGGAAGGAAGTCACAAGCTCATCCATACCTTGACCTATTGGGAATTTTTCTTTGCATGGGAAGTGAAGGAAAGCTGGGGAATGTACCGCAGGTGGGGCCTCCATCAAAGTCAACCTGTCAAGGTAAAATAAGAAAAACACATAAAACTATGTTTTATTCTTTTAAAAATGCTACAAGTACAGAAAAATACACGTTGATCTGCCAAAAATGCACCCAGCTCTTAATTTTCTATTGTGGGTTGACAACATACAGCATCTTTGTGGACTAAGTGGCGTCAGCCAGTTGTCTTTTATTAATTCAACCACTCCCACTGTCTTCTTATCCACAGCATAGGGATTAATAGACTTGTAGTCCTTAGATAAGCATAATGAGGACTAAATTGTTTCTTTCATTTAACACAGGCAGAGAGCACCAGACAGCTCTAGATTTCTGATAAGATCAACAGATATTTTTTGCACTTATAAAAAATATTTAAAACAAAATGTTTGCAGCTCAGGAGAGACAAGGAGCAGTTCATTGTTGGAGTTTACATACAGTTTAAAGATGAAGTAAACCCTTGTGGGTTTTACATCCTCTTTATTTCCCTGCAAAGATAAAGCATAATGGGGTACTATGCATTGCCCCTCTCCCTTCCAGGGCCGAGAACTCCGGCTCAGTGACTGGACGGAGTCGCGTGACGTCACTCCCACGCATGCACGCGGGAACCACCAGTCACGGCATGATCCCTATGAGAAACGGCACAATGTGCCCTTTCTAAAGTGCGCATGCGCCTATGACAACAGGGCATGCGCCGTAGTCATTGGCGCTCAGCTTTTTAGTAAATATCTCCTAAACCGTGGAGGTTTAGGAGATATTTCAAACACCTACAAGTAAGCCCTAATATAGGCTTACCTGTAGGTAAAGGTGGTTGTGCAGGGTGTACAACCACTTTAAGAAGGAGGTCAGCCATTGCAACCTTCATATTTCTCTGACTACATCCTTCTTTTAAAGAGTTGTGGCTATTCTTGTAAGTAAAAACACACAAGGATAATAAGCAAATATCACAGTATTAATTATTCATGTAACTACCACACTGACTCCTTGCTATGTTTTACAACAGGGGCATTTGATCTGCACTATTTACTTTCCCATTCATCATTCCCATGGCCTATAAATGTTATTATGACATTTATTTGTTTACATTTTTCATGAAGCTACTTAATCGTCATTAACCTCCATTACGGTAACTGCTATGAAGTGAGTGACGTTCGCTGTTTGGCCGCTGGCCCAGAGACCAAGCGCAGGGAGCCTGTTTGCTCTTCTATTTAATTGTACAAACCTTTCTGTTATTTTATTTCTGGAACTGTGACTACGACTCTGAAACATTACATCTTGTAATTTGATATCAAAAAAGGTTCTTCACACATGATATTTGTTGGCTCCGCTACATGCCCATTTGTTGTAGCCATTTCCACTTGATAATTGAATAATTAGGAAAAGATGGAGTAAAGCACTGATTAATCCAGATAAAGAGTCTTTTTAATGTTATTATCTGTCATGATCTTCTGTGTAAAGTGCACTTAGGAACAGATGATTGCTGATGTAATTGGCTCTTATCACAGCCTGTAGAAGATCTTCCAAGTCACGTAGCTTTCGAAAGCGAAAACTCATGAAGTGCACTTTCAAGATCCATAATTAGAGCAAAGGTCTGAGCTTAACTGTGTTAGTCCTATTGTTAACCGCAAAGCTTTCAGGAAATCCAAGCCTTTTTTTATATGTATACTCTCTCTATTGCTCTGTAAGACCAATGGATTGTATACTAGACATGCTAAAAAAATGCCATAAAACAGCCACATTACACATTTCTGTTATACTCTTCAGAAAAACTGCAAACCTTTCAAGAACAGCAGTACACGTACATTTTATGCCTCTAATTATCAGGATTTTTTTTTTTATTGCCCACATAGCTAAGTAGGTCATGTGGCCACATAGCGGAGTAAGACTTGGTTGAACCTGTGAGGTCAGAAATATGAAAGTCACACTGTTCTTCAAAGGGTTTGGGGCTGCCAACTGGATCCTAGCTTCATAATCCAGTGAGTCACTGATCGGGAACAAGTATGCAGGATGGGAGTTAACACTTTTCAGACTTTACTGACTGCATACTTGTTCCAGGAAAGTGATTCACTACTAGATAGTAAATAATTGCAAGCTCCTAAGCTTGCACTTTTAAAGCTGAACTTAGGGATGACTACAAGAGCCATGTATATGTTTACTCTGTGTGTTTTGTGTTTTTTCTTCTAGCTCTGTGCAGTAATCCAGTGTGAATCTTTGCCTCTGTGCCCAAGCTTCCTGTAATAAAAAAGGTCACTGCTGTTCTTTCTCCTTGTGCAGGGTAACTGGTCTTATATCCGCCAAATCCAGTAATTTTCTGCAGGCAGTCTATAGTGGGTGGGGTCTGATAGGTCCCTCCCACAACTCTGCTCTAGATTGTATCACTTATTCAAAATAAATGTTTATTTAGCTTATTGAATAAGGTTATGCTATATTTATTGTGATTATCCACTTCTGTGCATCCAAAATACTGGGTTTTTAATTAATCATACATGATTGAACAATTTATATGAACCTTATTCATTGTGCCAAGTAAACATTCTCCTCTCAGTGTATGCTTTAAAGATCAAACTCACATGAACAAAAAAAGTGCTAAGTGCAAACCTAAACACACAATTATGCACAGGGGTGTTCCAGTCCTCTTCTTAAGGACCTCAATCCCTAAACTCTCCACAGGGCTGCAAAGCTCCTAATTGGAGAAAGGTACTCTGGTCCGGTACTCTAAGGCAGGTAGAACCTGCAGATGCAGATCCAGAAAGGAATAGGTCAGTGCATAGTAAAAGCATGGATATTGCAGGACAGGTGAGAAACATAGAACCATTGCAAAGTGATGGCAGAAAAAAGACCAAATGGTCCATCAAGTCTGCTCCATTTTTTAAATTTTATTTATACATGTTTTTGTATTTTTTTGTCCCAATCATGTTTGAATCCACTTACTGAGTGTTGACTGTCTCACTAACTCGCTAAAAGTCTTTTCCAAACATCTAATTTCTAATTTCTAAGATTAGTGTTGTAACTCAGTGCCGGTTCACACTAGACGCGGCACGACTTGCAGGTCGCCTCACCGAGGCGACCTGCACACGACTGCCGGGGCGACTTGCACGACGACTTCTGTATAGAAGTCTATGCAAGTCGCCCCCAAAGTAGTACAGGAACCTTTCTTCTAAGTCAGAGCGACTTGCGTCACTCCGATTAGAACGGTTCCATTGTACAGAACGGGAGGCGACTTGTCAGGCGGCTAGGTCGCCTGACAAGTCGCCCCAGTTTTAACCGGCTCTAATTAAAAAAAGAAATCAAGCTCCAAGGCAGGGGCGTTGCTAGGTGGCAAAAAGACCAGGGGCTTCAGCCCGAAGTCCAAGGACGGCACGGGGGGGGGGGCCTCTAGTGGCGCTGGGTTTTTTTGGTTGGGCGGAGGGGTTGTGTGGCGGGGGGTAAGCTCACATGCTGACCACTAAACTGACCTACCTAACCTACATACACTGACCTACCTGACACACACACTGACCTACCCGATACACACTGACCTACATACACTGACCTACCTGACCGTCATACATTGACCTACCTGACACACACACTGACCTACCCGATACACACTGACCTACATACACTGACCTACCTGACCGTCATACATTGACCTACCCGACACACACTGACATACCTGGTGGTCATACACTGACCTACCCACATACACTGACCTACCCGACACACACTGACCTACCCGACACACATTGACCTACCTGACCGTCATACACTGACCTACCCGACATACACTGACCTACCCGACACACACTGACCTACCTGACCTACATACACTGACCTACACTGACCTACCTGACCCACACACACTGACCTACCCGACACACACTGACCCACACTGACCTACCCACATACACTGACCTACCCGACATACACTGACCTACCTGACACACACTGACCTACATACACTGACCTACCCAACCGTCATACACTGACCTACCTGACACACACACTGACCTACCCGACACACACTGACCTACCCGACACACACTGACCTACCCGACACACACTGACCCACACACTGACCTACCTGACCGTCATACACTGACCTACCTGACCGTCATACACTGACCTACGTGACCGTCATACACTGACCTACCTGACCGTCATACACTGACCTACCTGACCGTCATACACTGACCTACCTGACCGTCATACACTGACCTACATACACTGACCTACCCGACACACACTGACCTACCCGACCGTCATACACTGACCTACCCGACTGACCTACATACACTGACCTACCTGACATACACTAACCTACCTGACCCACACTGACCTACCTGACCCACACTGACCTGGTACCTGACATACACACACTGACTGACCTACCTGACCAGAAGGAAACAGACCTCAGACTTCATGTGTCCGGGTCCTGCAGCAGCAGCACAGCCGTGGTGCTGGTGTGTGAGGCTGCCAGAGTAGATGAGGAGAGCCGCCCGCCCGAGTGCCGATCGATCCCGCCTTCTTCCTGTTCCAGTCACAGCACGCTGAGGACACAGGTGGAGTGCAGGCTCTGGGAGACGCTGGGGATGCTGCTCAGGGTGGCGGTGTCTTTTCTCTCTCCCTCCTGGGCTCTTCCCGGCTGCCCAGGTATCCCCATCCCTGCTGCTCTTCACTGACGCCGCCACCGGAGGGACTGCCAAATCGCAGGCCCCATGAGCACTATCGCGGAGGAGGAGGAAGTGCAATCCTCCTCCGCTTTGACTGCTGGGCAGTGTGGGCAGTGACGTCACTGGTTGCTAGCCGCTAGGCGGCTATAGCAACTAGTGATCAAAAGTAGAGTCAGGCGGGGGCGGAGCTGGAGCCGGAGCCAGCGCTACCACGGCTCAATCCGCCCCTGTCCCCTGCATCCTGGACTGGCACAAAAGACTCGGGGCTATTGGCCCCAGGCTCGGGGCTGTAGCCCCAATAGCCACCCCCTGGCGACGCCTATGCTCCAAGGTATAATAAATTAGTAGCTGCTAGCACAGCAACAGATATATTGTAAAGAGAATTGTAAAATAAGAGCTGCGCTTAAAAATCATTCAAACGTAAATCACCAAATGTGACATTAAATAAAAAAACAGTTCATAAAAGGTTAACATAATAAAAAAGTCCATCATCTAATGTGAAATAGAAAGATTGGGGTATGTCACGCATTCTCTAGAGTAGAGTACAGACCAGAAAATAAATGCCTATAGCCGGCCCTGGAACTCAGACTGGCCACTTTCAGACTTGAGGATGTTGGCTCTGCCCTACGTTGTTTCGTTACATATAATGTCTTCTGGGGCATGGAAGAGCTTTGAACTTTCCTCCCGAAAGCTTGAAGTCATTAGTATAATGTTGAGTAGCTGCCAGGGGGAGGGGGTACTGAAAGTATTACTAAAAAAGATAACTTTATTCAAAAGATCAGTAACTCTTATGTGTGCCTCTTATTTGCTCCTTGGCCACTTTTACTAAGTTTTTCCAACTGGCACAATTCATTCCCATACAGTTGCTAATGTCATGTGAAAAACAAACAGATTTATACTGATATGGAAGTGGTAAAAGATGGCTGAGCTTGCCATAGCTCAACAACAGCCTGGCCTCCTTATTAGTTATATTTAAAGAGCTCTTGATATTAAAAAAGATAATTATAATTTTTAATTTTACTGAAGTTCTGTATAGTGCAGCACTGTTCTACACTACAACATAATTGTGTCTTATAGTTTTGGGAGAAGCTGGGTACCATGACTACTTCAGATGCAATTTGTTCTTATTATCAGAACTGCTCTATGATAGCCCTCCCCGGAATTAGCTAATACCATCTGGAAATCATGACATTTTCTTGAGCACCTTGTGACTGAGTTATTATGAGGGATGTTTATGAGTCATGTAGTTTAATCTCTGTTTACAGAGCAAAAAGTCAGTTCTACCTAGCTTACCTGAGAACATGGAGGTTGAACATTTCCAGATACATTTCTTGTGATGTAAGATGGTTTTGATCTTTGGGTCATTGTAAATTGTGTCATATGTGTTATATTAAATGTCATATAAGTCATGTTGGCAGATTATAACTAACTCCAGTGCAACAGACATTCCATTAGTTTTGATTTTATTGGTCATTGTTGTACTGCAAGTCTGGTTTTGGTGGCATGCCTCCTTGTTGAGTTTACTAGCAATCAATAACATAGAACTGGACTCCATTGTATGAGGGAGTCCTTTCTTCTACCTAAGTGCTGTACTAAGGTAGGAGTCAGGCTGAGTTACTGTAAGAATTACACTATCCGTAGAGCACACATGTGAACTCCTTTCTGCAAGAAACATGTAAAGTGCATTGCCATCCATCTCAGCTGCCTTTGTAGATTGTGCTGCTGTCCTCTAGCTTAGTGTTTTTCAATCTTCTTCAGTCAAGGCACCCTTTAGAATCGCTAACAATCCTGGAGCACACCAATCTGAGGTTTGTTTGCACCAGGATGTGCATCTGAGCGCACATCCCCCTCTTAGCACAACCCCCCAACCTAAATCACTCTCCCAGCACAACCCCCACTCCTAGCGCAATCCCCCCAAACTCCCCCTCCTAGCACAACCCCATACACCCAAATCCCCCTTTCCTAGAAGAACCCCCCCCCTCCCAGCACAAACCGCCAGAAATCCCACTTTTCAGCACAACCTCCAACCCAAATCCCCCCTCCGAGGACCACCTCCTTCTCAAGTCCCCCCTCCTAGCACAATCTCCCCCCTGCCCGCTTCCAAATCCCCAAAATAGTCCAATTACCTCTCAAATTCCCCCTCTTCCTTACAGTAGTGACAGCAGCCAAGAGGGGATAGAGCCAGGAGGAGGTGTGGGTTGTGCTTTCTACACCCCCCCCCCTTAGCTCCTCTCCTTCCTGAGATCGGAGTTATCCTCTGTTAACTGGAGGGAGAGTGTACAGATAACACCTATGTACAGAGGAGGCAAAGAGCTGTGCCTGCACCTCCCCCCGCTCCCTGATCCTCTCTGTACTCTTGGCGGCAAGTCCTTAGCAACCAAAGATGTTATTGGTTGGCAGGATGTGGTCGGGTGGCCAGCTCAACTTTCTCTTTTGCCAGAAAAAGTACAGAGGAGCAGAGAACAGGGGGAGGTGTGGGCACAGCTCTCTGCCTCCTCTGTACACCGGAGTGTGCTCTCCTTCTGTAGTACAGGAGCCACCAGAGTATCGCTCAGATCGGGCTGTTGCTGCGGGACCCCTAAGGACTACTCATGCACCATTGTTGAGAAACACTGTTCTAGCTTAATGGGTTATCGCATAGCAAGGGTAAAGTCAATAAGAGCCCTTTCACACTGCCAGCACGGGGGCGTCGGCGGTAAAGCGCCGCTAGTTTTAGCAGCGCTTTACTGTTGTTTTTGCTGCACTTTTAATCCCTGCTAGCAGCCAAATAAAGGGTTAAAAGCACCTGCAAAGCGCCCCTGCCTATTGATTTCAGTGGGCAGGGGCGCTTTACACCTCTCCTAAAGCGCCTCAAGGAAGCTGCTTGTAGGACGTTCTGCCAGCGCAGCGCCCCAGTGTGAAAGCACTGTGGCTTTCACACAGATTGCAGATGAGGCTTTTTTCAGGCGCTTTACAGACGCTATTTTTTTTTTTTTTTTTCTTAAGTTCAATACTTTTTATTCATCTTGATACAAAAATACATCACATCTCATATTAAACAGTGTACATAAAACCACATAGTAATACAGTCCACTACTTCACTACAAGATGTATATATCCACCCTACCGGATGTTCTGCTAACTTTCTTCCCTTTTATACCCCCCTTTACACTAAACTATAAACCTGGTACTCAGCCCACTCTATGTCTTATATTACCTGCGCGCACATCTCTACTTAATACTTAGATCTTACACTTTTCCATATCCTCTTTTTTCCCTTATACTCTATCTAGATATTCTCCCTTCTCAATCCATGGAGTCCAGATTTTTTTAAATTCCTTTATATTCCCTCCTCTAACATAGACTGTCTTTTCCTTCCCTATTGTTTCTGACACCGTTCTAATCCAATCCTCTACTGAATGGGGTTTCTCTGCTTGCCATCTCCTTGCTATTTCCTTTCTTGCCTGATAAAGGCATCTCCGCACCGCTTTACTCTTAGCCTTTTCATTCCCCAGATTCCCCACTACCCCCAAAGCACATAATTTCGGGTCTATATTAAGTTTCAGATCGAAAACCTTATTTATACTCTCAACCACTTCCGTCCAATAGCGGAATAGCTTGGGGCATTTCCATATCATATGTAACATATCTCCCGTATTTTGACATCTGGGACAATCAGCGTTTACCCTTCTCCCATACTTAAACAGTTTTTTGGGGGTATAATATGCCGTGTGAAGGAGCAATAAATGTGAGAATTTCTGGGCCGGTGAAACCGACACCTGGTGACCCCCCTCCAGAATCTCTTTCCATTGAGTATCCGATATTGTCCCCAGGTCCCTTTCCCATTCCCTTCTACACTTAAGTTTCTCAGGACCTTCCCTACTGTTTTTACAAATGTATTGGTAGAATTCTGTTATTAGCCCCTTTACTCCCTCAGATTCTCTATCTTTTGGGAAATGGGTGATTGGCACCATTTCGGGCCTTGTACTCCAAATTGGGCCTGCAGTGCATGCTTGATCTGTACATAGTGAAAGTATGACTGATTTGGAATACCGAATTCCTCCTTTAAAGTGGCAAAGGTCTTTAACATATTACCGTTATATAGTTGCTCTAATTTTACTATCCCCTTTAATTCCCAGGTCTTAATTTTACCTATCTGTAATAGTTCCTGATAGTTCTTATTGTTCCATAAAGGGCTGTGCCTCGCTTCCCCCTCCATACCCTTCATGCCCTTAATAAAGTTCCACACTTTTAACATTAGTTTAATCGTAGGGGTCCTATAGGTAAACGAGTTTGCCTCTAATACCTCCAAAATCTGCCTATGAGGTGCTCCAACAATCATTATTTCCGTGTTGTTATTACCCCCATAACCACTACCTGATCTCAGATGTTGCAGTTGGGCTGCCAGGAAATAGTTTCGCAGATGCGGAACGCCATACCCCCCTCACATGTCGCTAATTGTAGTATCTGTAGGCTTACCCTGGAGTGCCCTCCCTTCCATATCAACCCTCTAAACAGCATATCTATTTTTTTAAACCACTTTCCAGAGATCCATACTGGTGAAGTTTGTAAGATATACAATAGCTGAGGCAACCATAGCATTTTTAACAGGTTGCATCTACCAGCTACCGACAGTGGAAGTCTCCTCCATATCTCAGTCTTTTTCCTAAATTTCTCCAACAGTGGGACCAAGTTATTATTTAGGAAGTTACCCGGTTCTTTAGTTATATGGATGCCTAAATATTTTGTTGTTTCCACAATTTTTAGTGCGGTTTCCTCCATATGGGTACCTTGCTTAATCGGGTCTATTGGCAATATCACCGACTTCTCCCAATTTATGGAAAGGCCCGAAATCCCCCCAAACTCTGCGAAGATACCCATCACCTGACCAAGTGAACCTTCTGTATCTCCTAAGAAGATAAGTACATCATCCGCATATAATGCGATCCTCTCCTCCCCAGTGCTTCTCCGGAATCCTTCCATACTCCTGTTTTGCCTTATAGCGGCAGCCACTGGTTCCATTGCTAAAGCAAAGATCAGAGGCGACAAGGGGCACCTACAGGTGCTATTTTTAGCACTAAAGCGCCTGGAAAACGCCTCCAGTGTGGAAGGGGTCTAAATGTGATTTATGGCTGCCATATTTTACAGTGTTTGTTTTCCTTATTATGCAGTCTAGTATTTAGGGTTTCCATCAACTTAAAACAGAACTTATGTAGCTCTATTATTATTCATAAATCAAATTAGTCCATAAAATAGTGAACAATGATGGCAAAAATATGTGTCAAAAAAAAAAATCCAAAAAATATTATTCATAAAACCGTGCAAAAATAACAATTCTGAAGGTATGCATGATCGGATTCCACCACGTGATCCACCACCAATGTAAGATGGACTCTTACCAGAGTTGCAGGACTCTATTACGGAGTAAAATGCGCTCAATATGGTATATCATCCCCAATAAGACATCACATATCCTCCAGGAACATAAAGTTTCCAGTACTTCAAGTATGTCTCAGTGGATGTACATCGTGGAAAAAAAATAAAGGAAACATCCACATAGTGTAAAACCGTAAACACTTTTTAACCCCTTTGTCAACCAGCCACAGTACATATACTGCGGCAGGTCAGCTCTATTATGCAAAACTTCGTACCTGTACATCGCTTCATGCAATAGATACTGTAGGCGCGTGCCCGATGCGTGCGGCGGGAGTGCTTGCGCGGGTCCGGCGGACTCGATGTCCGCCGGCCACCTGCGATCGCTCCATAGAGAGGCAGAATGGGGATCTGCATTATGTAAACAAGGCGGATCCCTGTTCTGACAGGGGACAACATGGAGATCTGCTGTTCCTAGTGATCAGGAACAGCGATGTCTGTGTTGTCCGAGTGTGCCCATCCCCCCACACAGTTAGAACACACCCAGGGAACACAGTTAACCCTTTGGTTGCCCCCTAGTGTTATTCTCTTCTCTGCCAGAGAATAATCAGTGCATTTTTTTTAGCACTGATCACTATAAAAATGTCACTGGTCCCGAAAAAAAGTGTCAGATTTGTCCACCGCAATGTCACAGTGCCAGTAAATATCGCAGATCACTGCCATTACAAGTAAAAACATAAAAAATAAATAAAAGTACATAAACCTATCCCCTATTTTGTAGACGCTATAACTTTTGAGCAAACCAATCAATATACGCTTATTGCGATTTTTTTTTACCAAAAATATGTAGAAGAATACATATTGGCCTAAACTGATGAATAAATTAGTTTTTTTATATATATATTTTTTGCATATGTATTATAGCAGAAAGTAAAATATATTGTTTTTTTTCAAAATTCTTGGCCTTTTTTTGTTTATAGCACAAAAAATAAAAAACGCAGAGGTGATCAAATGTCACCCAAAAAAAAGCTCTATTTGTGGCAAAAAGGGGACATCAATTTTGTTTGGGTACAACATCACATGACCGCGCAATTGTCAGTTAAAGTGACGCAGTGCCATATCGCAAAAAATGGCCTGGTCATTAAGGGGGGTAAATCCTTCCGGGGCTGAAGTGGTTAATGATGCAAAAGGGATTAAAGACACTCACATCTCATAAGATAAAACAAGCGTAAAATCAATCCAGGACAAATAGACCATGGATGGAGGTAGATATGTTTGTGTACAGAGCAAGACCAGTGTGGCAACGGCACATACATAGGCTCTGCCCTACATGTTTATTCACAACTGGCATCATCGGGGGCATGTACGTGCCGCTGATGCCACGCTATATATATATATATATATATATATATATATCCAGCAGGGGCGGACTCAAGTTTTGTAGGTAATTAATCAATCCGTGATGTGTAAAAAATGGCTGCTGGAGCAACCAAGCCTCGATGTGAAAATGAGTAGTCGGAGGCATAGTCCTCCTGTCTCGTGTTACATCCTGCCGGTTACTGACCAAGTCCTGATATCATAAAACCGCTGTTGCACTCCAAGCCTCAATTTCAGCTTAGTGTGTCCAGGGATGGTGCAAGGATTTTCGACCCTCTAGGTGAAACATAATTTCCTGACCAGCACTCATCAAATACAGCCTCACCAGTGCCCTTCAATGAATGTTTGCTTGCTTCTATTCATTCGGGAGTCGGGACACAGACACAGTTCTCTGCCGCTGCTGCACCTCTGACACTATGTGCGAATGGAGCGGCGGCTGCCTGCTGATGCTGAGACTTAGGTACTTGCTGCAGAGAGAAGAGAGTAGGAACACAAGTGGCCGGGTGCCCTAGGCAGCAGTGCCCCTAGGCGGCTGCCTAGTTTGCCTAGTGGTAGCACCGGCCCTGAGTGAGACATATGATGTGAAACAGACAAGGAAGGGGTTCAAGCCGCAGATTGGAACTGCATAGGTTTACTGCTATATTCGGGAATAAAAATAATCAAAAATAATGATCAACCGGCTAAAATTTAAAACCTATAAAAATAGTAAATCATTAACACAAATATAAAAAATGTGTTAAAATATACTGCACATATATCAGAGTAGTAAGCAATATAATGGAAAGTGGAGTCCGTCTCTGCTGGATAGATATAAATATAGTGTGGCATCAGTGCCACATACATGCCTCTGATGATGTCAGTTGTGACAAAACATGTAGGGCGGAGCCTATGTACGTGTCATTGCCACGCTGGTTTGCACGGTTTTATGAATAATATTTTTTTGATTTTTCTTTGACACATTCTTTTGGCATCATTGTTCACTATTTTATGGACGAAAAAAGTGGTTTAAATTAAGTAAGTGGTGATTGCGCTGTGATAAAAGGGGAACGAAGGGAGAGGAAGGGGAAGGGGCTAGCTCAAATGTATAGAGAGGTGAATAAACAATGAAAAAATTATACAAAATATAAAGGTATAATGAGCATGTGCCCCTTAGTATAGGTATTTCTGACAGCGCAGGAGTTTCTTCATTATTTATCTATTTTATGGACGAATTTGATTTATGAATAATAATAGCGCTGCATAATTTCTGTTTTAATTGTATTGCACAGTGTATTTGACTGTTTTTTGCTAGTGGTTTTTTTTACTTTCTTTTGTTTTTGTCAGCACGTTTTCCTTTTACTTGCACAATTTCCATTAACTTAGTCTCCATAATCAAATAGTATAATTCTGTTTTAGTAGGAGGGGTAAATTGCTTCCAGTTTAAACCTATAAAGCACTGGTTCACCATTAGTACATGGGTAGTACCTTACTTAGGGATCCCACTAAGGGGGAGGCCTAAGAGATGTGAAATGGGTTCAAATGAAATGATGTGCCCCACCATTTCTGATATCAATGTGCATGGTTTTTGCCCATAGGGTGAGGTCCAAAATGTATAAAAGTTGGAACCCATATGTGTGTTGCACCTTGTTTTGCTTGCGTCTATCTAGCAAGGTTACTTTGTGGTATAAGCAAGGAAGCTGAGACCTCTGCAGTGTATAAATGTGCTTTTACTATACAAAAATTCTGTACATACAAAACTATTACAATATTGGCAATACAGTACAAGACTGACAGATATCTATGGTAAATTAACAGCCTATGGTATATACACAGTAAAAGTAAGCTTAAAAGTTACTTAATTCTGGTTACTATGGGTTTGTGATCTCCGTTGACAACTCAGACTCAGGCTTCTTCTTGTAGAGATCAGGTACCTTCTTCTTGGCTGGTTACAGATGAGAGTCTTTCAGGGTTAATGCATTATGGAGCCCTCCCTACCATCTGTCTCTGCTGCTGCCTTTATTTGGGCTTTTTTTGACACTTTTTTTGGTTACGAACTCATTTACCTTAACAACCAACTAACAAAAAGACATTTCTATAGCTTTCAATTAGAGATGCACTCTCAAATTCTACCTCAAGATGGCACTCTGGCCATCATACATGCCATAGGTTATATATTACCTGTTTACTGTACCTATAGAGACAATAGATTACTCAAACTGTCAGCTGAACAGAACAATGGTATCTACGTCCCCATTGTATCCAACAACATTTGTTTGAAGAGCATCCTCAAACAAACTCAACAGTAATCTTATTTCTGTTTCTATGACCAACTACTAAACAGACTGTCCCATGTAATGATATATCATAATCTGATTAATATAAAAAATCAAATAGTTTACCAATGCAACACACACCTCCAGCACAATTTTCTTTCAAAGGGATATATAGAGTGTTAGTTTTCTCTTGCATAATACTAGTACATGATTTTATAGGCATTCTCCTTATAAGTTGTAAAGATAAAGTGTTTATGTACCAGAGGGCTGGTCAACTGATATGACCTAAAGAGAGTATGAGTTTGCCAGGACTGAGCCATACAAAAGGGATAAAGGAGTACAGAGAAAAGATGGCATCATCAAATTTTGTGTAGACAGGCATTTGTCTCTGATCAGTCTGCAGATGTGCTAAGTTAATTGCATGACAGACAAGAGTTTGGAATTAGGGAGCATTAATGAGGAGCTCCATAGCGTTGAGCTAGTATGGATTGGAGCATTCCATAGTTTTTTATTTGTAGCCTACCTATTGTATCACCAGAAAATGGACCAGAAGGCCTGATGGCATAGGTGTGAGGCTAGACAATATGTTCCTCCCTTGAGAATTATGTTACAACAAAATGATTGTAAAGTTATTTTTTTAATAACAAACATGTAATAGTTACCTGCTCTGGGCAATTGTTTTGCACAGAGCAGCCTCAACCTATCTGTTCTGGGATCCCCTGTGGGCGCACTGGGCTCCTTGATTTCTTTATAAACATTGAAGTGAGGGACCATTAGGTTTGTTAGAGTTAAAAGAATCTCATTCACATAAAGAGAAATCCCTGTGAGATCCCAGCATCTCTGTCTGGTTCTGTTAGTATATTAATCTTTTGGGGATGAAAACATGGAGGTCTCATGACTGCTGTCAGATTTGAGTAAACAACTTAAATGCCTCAAAGAAAACAAACTTAAAGTGCTTGTAAACCTTGTACAACCACTTTTACCTACAGGTAAGCCTATAATAAGGCTTATCTGTAGGTACCATGAATTTTTTCTAAACTTGCACAGTTTAGGAGATATTCACTGTATTCGCATGTCCCGACGTCATCGGCACATGCGCACTGAAGAAACGGCTCGCTCATGCCTTTTCTTCAGCTGCTGTGTCGTTACCAGTGGCTCCTGCATGCATGCGCGGGAGTGACATCATCAATCAAAGAGCCGGAGCCTGTGAACCCGGAAATAACTCCAGGATGACATGTCGCCAGTCACAGTGGTGTGCCAGGACTGCTGCAACAGCATCGTTCTAAGGTAAGTTTTTCATAATGAGCTAGTATGCAATGCATACTAGCTCATTATGCCTTTGTCTTGCATGTTTTTTTTTCTTTTACCTAGGTTTACAGCCACTTTAAACACCTACATATTGCAAAGTAATTAATGTCTAGCTGAAAGAAGAAGTATACATATTTTTTTTACAGTATTCAGCTCCAAATTGGACAACGTACATGTAGTACTTTATCCTTTATCCTAGATGCCCTGAATTGCTAGCTGCAATTTTGAACAGGACTTTACCACCTGCACACAGCTGCTTGACAATGCAGTTAGCAAGCAGCAGTCTCTTTGCAGGCATTTGCTGAGGTTGGGCACCCTGACATCGCAACTAGAGTTCCAGGGTACCTAGGAAGATAGGATACAGTACTACATATACTTTGTCCAAAAGGAAACTGAAAACTGTAAAAAAAAAATCTTACTTATTTTAGCATTTAGCACTTTTTTTGTTATCTAGGCTAAGTAAAAGTGATCCAGCTACTTCTTATTTATGGTTTCCATTAGATCTATAGTATGTCTCGTATTGTCCTGGATTGTCTATACATTATACATTATAAACCCTACCTAATCTTCATGTATAATGACGGACGAATAGAGCCTATTAGCCAGTGGTTTCGTAAAATATAATGGTCCAAATTCAACAGTGCTATAGGGTGGTAGCTGGTGGTATCTTTGGGATCCTTCTCTGGTTTAAGAAACACTGTGATATAGGAGTCTAATATGGTGCCAAGTATAGCATCCTGCTTTAGGACCAAGTGTGGTAAAATGTGGAATCAGAAAATAAAGTTATGGCAGACCATCTGGTCTGGGAGCCTTGTTGTTCAGGAGATGTTTAATGCTTTTCTATATTTCTACTGATGTTATGGGGTTTTTGAGAGAGTAAATCTCTGCTTAGGTGAATTTGTGTATGTGACTTTATTGGTGAATGCTTTCCCTTAGAGAGGCATTGTTCTTATTCTCAGAGTGGAGTCATATATGGTGTGTGGAGTAAATTTAGACATTCTGTAATTGAGATTGTGGGCCAACAGGGACTTGTTTTGCTTCTGTTATCATAAAAATATTGCTGTAAATGAGTGAGGATTTCCTAAAGTTCCCGAACCTTGAGTACACAAGTGTACTACACCTTGAGGGGGTCACTGTTATTTTTAGTTCAAATTGTATCAGTTCTGTGTTCCAAACATGAACTGCTCCACAAACCATGCTGAAGGCCATCTGTTAGTAGAAGTTACACAGTATTGCCCTTTCCTTATTATATGAGCATTCTTGTGCCCTATCAGTTAGATGACCACAAACATTACATGTGGCCAACGAATAGATTGTAATTGAACAATCAAAACATTCTTTCTTCATTTTATACATAGATGTGATTTGATTCATGATAGTCCTGTAATATTGGGAGCTATGGCCCATTGGACAAAAACCTTAATTTTCTTGTCTGCAATGGACCAAAGCTACAGTGCATCCAGGAAGTATTCGCAGCTCTTCACTTTTTCTACATTTTGTTATGTTACAGCCTTATTCCAAAATGGATTAAATTCATTTTCCTCAAAATTCTACAAACAATACCCCATAAAGACAACATGAAAAAAGTTTGTTTGAAATCTTTGCAAATTTATTAAAAATAAAAAACTAAAAAAATCTCATGTGCATAAGTATTCACAGCCTTTGCTCAATACTTTGTTGAAGCACCTTTGACACCAATTACAGCCTCAAGTCTTTTTGAGTATGATGCTACAAGCGTGGCACACCTATTTTTGGGCAGTTTCTCCCATTCTTCTTTGCAGGACCTCTCAAGCTCCATCAGGTTGGATGGAGAGCATCTGTGCACAGCCATTTTCAGATCTCTCCAGAGATGTTCAATTTGGTTCAAGTCTGGGCTCTGGCTGGGCCACTCAAGGACATTCACAGAGTTGTCCCATAGCCACTCTTTTGTTATCTTGGCTGTGTGATTAGGGTCGTTATCCTGTTGAAAGATGAATCTTCGCCCCAGTCTGAGGTCCAGAGTGCTCTGGAGCAGGTTTTCATCAAGGATATCTCTGTACATTGCTGCATTTACCTTTATCTCGATTCTGAATAGTCTCCCAGTTCCTGCTGCTGAAAAACATCCCCACAGCATGATGCTGCCACCACCATGCTTCACTGTAGGGATAGTATTGGCCAGGTGATGAGCGGTGCCTGGTTTCCTCCACACATGATGCTTGCCATTCAGGCCAAATCTTCAGGTTCAATCTTTGTTTCATCAGACTAGAGAATTTTGTTTCTCTGGCCACTCTACCATACATGCCTGATTGGTGGAGTGCTGCAGAGATGATTGTTCTACTGGCTATGAGTAAGCACTTGGACAAGTGTGAAACGCGTTAGCCTATGATCTGTACACTCTGTCTATGATGTCCTGTATCTGATGTGTTCCTGATTTTAAAATAAAGAAACTTGGATTATTACTTCCTGGAGTGCGGCTGTCCAGATCTTCTTGTTTGCACATAGTCTCTACTAGCATGAGCCAGCACCTGGAACCTCTCATCTCTGGAGAGCAAGATCAGCTTTACACCTGGTGAGACCTAAACTAGTACGGGGATAACTTTTGTATTGTTCTACTGGAAGGTTCACCTCTCTCCACAGAGAAACGCTGGAGCTCTGTCAGAGTGATCATCAGGTTCTTTGTCACCTCCTTGACTAAGGCCCTTCTCCTCCGATCACTCAGTTTGCCCAGGTGGCCCGCTCTAGGAAGAGTACTGGTGGTTCCAAACTTCTTCTATTTACGGATTCCACTGTGCTCATTGAGACCTTCAATGCTGCAGAAATGTTTTAGTACCCTTCCCCAGATCTGTGCCCCGATACAATCATGTCTCTGAGGTCTACGAACAATTCCTTGGACTTCATGGCTTGGTTTGTGCTTTGACATGCACTGGTAACTGTAGGACCTTATATAGACAGGTGTGTGCCTTTCCAAATCATGTCCAATCAACTGAATTTACCACAGATGGACTCCAATCAAGTTGTAGAAACATCTCAAGGATGATCAGTGGAAACAGGATGCACCTAAGCTCAATTTTGAGTGTCATGGCAAAGGCTGTGAATACTTACCGGTATGTACATGTGATTTTTTCATTTTTTTTTATAAATTTGCAAAGATTTCAAACACATTTCTTTCACATTGTCATTATGGGGTATTGTTTGTAGAATTTTGAGGAAAATAATGAATTTAATCAATTTTAGAATAAGGCTGTAACAAAATGTGGAAAAAGTGAAGGGCTGTGAATACTTTCCGTATCCACTGTATCTGCAGTTCTTGTTACTACTTCATAACCTCATTCTAATCTCAAATGATCTTGCTTATTAAATTTAAAAGTAAACCATAGAAAGTACTCAGATTTTATAGGAACTGTATGCTCACCAAAAGCTATTTTTTAGTTTTGAGTGTTGGACCCCCTGTTGGATTTTGCTGCTATCTGGTGCCCCATTACAGAGATTACCCCTCATGTTATTCTCCAACAAAAACAGTTTTACCAGAAATAAATTAAGGGAAAATCTGCAACAGAAACACAGACCTATTTTACTGAAAAAACAATCTTGTGAACTCTCTCTAATGATGCCCTAAACCCCACGACAGGGTTTTATAACCCTTCCACATTAAAAACTAAAATGTAAACTTTTGGCTGCATAGTACTTTAACTGAAAACTGACCTGTAAAAAATGAATGCTGATGTCAGTTTTTGCACTGTGTACGATTTTCCTGTTTTTTTCCTTAATAAAGTAATTTATAGACAGACGTTTAATTTATTGGTGTAAATCATAAGGAGGTGAGAACATAAAACAAGGAACCTCTGACATCTTCAAATATTCTTTACCTCAAATAACACTGACATAAAATCTCATTAGTTTCCATCAGAATCACTTACAGATAAAAGCAGGGTGTGAACGGAAAGGCATTGGACATATGCCTGAATGTGATTCACTAAAACTTGGAGTAAGAAGAGTGGTCCCTGTTGTCATTTGGCTTACTCTGAGCTGAATCACATGGATATCATCATTACACTACAGAATACTGTATTCCAAAGAAAGATTTGTGGCTTGTTGTCATTTATTCCAGTCTCTTATTTTTTTATATAGATTATTTTATAATCACAAACCCAATGGTTAATTAGGAAGAAGTTTTAATTATAGATAGCCGAAAAAATGGAGGGGACACTAGAGAGAAAGGAAGGGAATTGCTGCTCACCCCTTAAAGCATTGAAACAAAAAAGAAAAGGTTTCCCCACAGCGGGGTTTTTAGGCAGCACAGTAATAAATGTAGTCAGTATTGTATGAAAAAAAATATATATAATTTTTATTGAAAGCTGTACCATAAAAGTTAAAACAATGAGCTCTAGTGGGGAGTGCTTAAAAACTAAATGGCTGAACATACATTGGCAGACATATATTCATAACAATAATTCCTATCATGAACATAAGACCTGACGCGTTTCAACCCCTATGATTGGGGTCTTCTTCAGAGGCTCGGTCTGCTAGAGAGAACATATAGATAGCATTGGTATATACATACATAACTTTCCATTGTATAACAGTAACTGCATTCATCATGTAATGCGCCAATACGGTATAGTTACCAAATAATGTATGTCCAACAGGAGAAAAACTTCCCACATGGAGATCCCTTAAAAAAGTATGTTGCTTGACCCTCTTTCCCCGAGGGAGAATTCCAGATGCCTCCACCGCCATCTCAGCCCAGACCAGGGTAGTGAGAGGCAAGGTGACTTGCGAGAGGCCACACACTTAGGCACCGCCCGTTAATTATAGATAGCTTACTGGACTTCACTTAGGCCTCATGCACAAGGAGAGGTTTGGAGGAATTTATCATATGTACATATGGGTGCTTACGCCAATACACAAAAGCATCAGCATTGGAAAATTACTGGGATTTTCCCGTAGTGAATTTTTTCACCTTCAAACTGTCCATGTAGAATTTGGATTTGATTACCAATGTTTTTGGTTTGATATTAGAACAAAAATAGGTATAGGTTATAGGATTGTGTATATGGAGGTTTTCTATTTGTGTGTGTGTTTTTTTTTTTTTTTTGATTGGTTGGACTATGTAACAAAAACTGAAAAAACATTTAGAAAAAATGATAGATTCCGGCTCCTTTTACACAGGCTTGTCCGTTTGACCGACTCCGCTTGCTCAGTGGAGGATCGATCCACTGATACCCGCTGAGCAGGCAGATGACAGGTTCATCTCCGCTCACTGTGCTGAGATGGACCTGTCAGAGTCTTGCTCTCCTCTATGGGGAGATCGGATGAAAAGCGTTGCCAGCCTGAAGCAGGAAGCGTTGTGAAAGGAGAAGTGCAGCCAAAGTTTGTTAGGCTATACTTCCCCTATGGATTACAGATCATTTTAAACTTCTGTGGCCTGTTTTCAGCAGACAGCAGGCTGAAGTCTGCTGTTGGCTAACGTCGCACAGCCGGTCCAGGCTCGGGCAAGATTGTGACCAAATGGTCGGGATCCACCCACATGCCTGGACCGGCACCTGGCTCAGTCACTGAGAGCCTGAGCCGGATGCTCCCACCCCCTCCACAGCCCATCTCTCCAGTGAGGGAGGGGGAGGCAGAGTAGACAGCGGTGACTCACAGTCACCATCTCTCTGCTCAGGGAGCCCTGAAAACCAAGCGATCGGCAGTGTTTGATCGCTCTGCCTCAGTCTTATGCCCCGTACACACGGTCGAACATTGATCGGACATTCCGACAACAAAATCCTAGGATTTTTTCCGACGGATGTTGGCTCAAACTTGTTTTGCCTACACGCGGTCACGTACACCACGTACGACGAGACTAGAAAAGGCCGGTTCAGAACCAAGCGCGGCACCCTTTGGGCTCCTTTTGCTAATCTCGTGTTAGTAAAAGTTTGGTGAGAGACGATTTGCGCTTTTTCAGACTCGTGGCTTTCAGATCGTTTTCTGCCGTTCAGTTTGTGCTTGTGGGTTTGTATCTGCTCTTCAGTGCGTGCAAGCAAGTTCCGCGTGACTTTAAGGAGTCATTGTATTCTTGTTCGTTCGTTACTCGTTTTCAGGTCGCTCTTCACAAGCCTTGCTGTTCTTCAGTGCGTTCTGTTACTTCGTTCTGAGCAGCCGACCGTTTTCTAGCCATGTTTCGTATGCGTACTCCTCGTAGAGTTTGTGCTGTGTGGGGGCTTGGTGTTGGGGTCCTGACCTTGACACAAGTCCAGTCCATGAACAGGGTGAGGAGGAGTTCATGGACCAAGAATTGGTTGCTTCAGCGTGACCAGTTCTGTCATATGCCTTTGCTCCGTGAGATCCGTGAGAATAATCCTGATGATTTCAGGAACTTTTTCTGGATGACGGACCCCGTGTTTCACCGTTTGTTGGCTTCGCTGACCCCCTATATCAGAAGGCAGGATACCTGCATGAGGCAAGCCATCACTCCGGAGCAGAGGTTGGTCGCTACCTTGCGGTATTTGGCCACAGGGAGAAGTCTGCAGGACTTGAAGTTCTCGACAGGCATCTCCCCCCAGGCTCTTCTTTGTGGACATTTACTGCTTGTGTTTGTTTTAGCTGACCCTGACAGAAATGTGTGGAGTGCAGAAAATGTTGTGATTGTGTAACCTTATACAAAGCACTGTTGGCTGTTATTTACTAAATGCAAAGACACTTTGCACTACCAGTGCACTAGCAACTGCATTGAAACTGCACTTGTAGTGCAAAGTGGATTTGCCCTTAGGAAATTACCCCCATTTTCTCATCAAACAACAATTACATCACCCCAAAAGTGTTGTAGCGTTGAGACAATAATCCACACATTCTTGATGAACAATCTTTTTAATACCTGCACAATCACATGTGCATTTAACAAAGGTTTTTCTGACAAACCAACATGTTTGTTGTATAACAATTTTTGTGGTGTCATTATCCAAAATCAAAATGTGCATTTTATAGAAAACAGGCCTGTGTAAAACCCACAAGAAAGACACAAATCTTGATCTTACAAAGTTCACATTTGGTAGAACTTGAAGGCAATATCAGACATGAGTATTTAGGAACTGTGTTTGATATTGCGTTCAGATGGGGGGAAATCACCCCAGGAAAAGCCAAATTTGGAAGATGCACACAAATTTCCCAATGTCAACATGTGCTACCTGCCATCACGGGGGATCAAGGGACGTGTTTTGGGGAGAAAGCCCTTCCTCACCGCTACTTTATTATTGAGGAAGGGGTTGCACCCCCAAAACGCGTCCATTGATCTCCCGTGATGGCAGATAGCACATGTTGACACACTGTGTGCATCCTCCAAATTTGGCTTTGGGAAAAATCACAAAAACATTTAGCACATTGTAGCACACAAAAGAAGAAAGTGATTTGGAGGGGTTTTAAACTCGACCCAAAACATCAATGATGTTTTTATATTTTGGAATAACATCATTGATGTTTTGCTTGATGTTTTCCAATTGTAAATTACACCCCATGATCTCCCCGATCAGGATCTGGGCACTTTCGGATGTGAAAGGATCTTCATCCACAACCTCACGATCACCTAAAAAGAGAGGAACCCCAAAATAAATTAGGTTTCCCAAAAAATGCCGCCATCCATCTCTTATCTGAGCCTGTGGTTGCAGACACTCACCTGTTGTGGTGACTAGTTCCACCACGTCTTCTTCTTCCTCCTGCTCAGCTTGTGTTGGGGGGATTTCCCCTTCTTCCAGAGGGGGGGGGGCTCTGGTCTCCTCAGATGAGGGGTGTCCTCCGAGTCTTTTATCCCCTATGTAAAACAAAAATGGTATAATTAGCACACAGATATTTAATGTCAGAACTATAAAGATGAAACATTGCTTGGAAGTGGGGTACAATTGTCTATTTTAGCAGAGTTCCAAGATGTAGCTTTTTTAATGCCCTTTGTCAAGCTGCAATACTTTACCTGTTTAGTACAAGCTTCACAGATGTAGCCCCCCCTATAGTATACACTGGAGCACCTGTGTGCCCCCCCCTCCCAATAAAAATGGTGTTCTGGGGTCCCACACTAGTGCTCCAGTGTCCAGATGTGAAAACAGCTGCTGAGTGTCCTCTCCTTACACACAATCTAGTTTGCATTTCATTCTAGTAACAAAGCCATCTACACAACCCAATTCTTTGAAGCCAAGTATAGGGCGTCAAAATGGTGGCCAAATGCATATGGGCTAAACAATGGTATTTTATAGTCCGAAATAAAAATGTGTGATCCGAACGAATAATGTGCCCATGAACATGAAAGTTGCCATTTTAAACTGTACAACAGTTCCTAAAAGCACATGGAGCAGCACGAACATAATAAACACAAAAAGAATAGGAACACAGCACAACTACTTACTTTTTTGCAGCACTCTCCGGATCTTTCTGTACTGCTCATGTTCTCGTAATTTCAGGTCCGACCACCGCTTCCTGAGCTGATCTTTCGATCGTCGTACCCCAAATTTCCGGTGCAGACTCCTGACCACTTTCGCCACGATCTTGGCCTTTCGGACATTGGGGTTGGGGTAAGGCCCATACTTTCCATCATAGTCGGCCTTCTTCAGGATGTCCGCTATCTCCAACATCTCCCCCAAGGACATATTTGAGTCCTTCAATCTCCTTCTGGATCGGGACGTTTCAGGCTCCGGCCTTTCCTCCTCCTCCTCGTTGCTGTAATTAGCACGATCCTGCTGTCTATCCGCCATGTGCTCTTCCCCCACTGCGCCGAACGAAAAGGGGCGGGGAATAGAATAGAAAGAACGTCATGGGCGGGCGGAGTTATACGCATGCGCAGTGTGTATAAATCGTAACGCGCGCGTCTTACATACGATCTGTGAGCGGAGGAAGGAGCATCGGAGACGCCGATCGTGCTAACGAAGGTAGGATCTAAACTTGGGCCTATACTGCTTCGAAATTGAAGCCTATATTGTAACAAGATTAGGGGAGTTTGGCCTGACATTAGGGTTTGTCTTGTGTTGTGTCTTGCAGAGAAAATGGATGGGTTCAACGACCACAATTTCCTGCCCCTGTTCATTGACAAATACAGGGAGCTGCCCTGTCTGTGGCAGGTGAGACACCCCCACTATAATCACAAACAGAAGAGGCAGGCAGCACTGGAGAAACTGCTGGAGTTGGTGAAGCCGGTGGGAACCACAGCAACCATCCCTTATTTAAAAGCTAAAATTGGTGGCCTGAGGAGCACTTATCTTAGGGAGCGCAAGAAGGTCACAGATTCCCAGAGGTCCGGAGCTGCAGCAGATGACGTTTATGTCCCCAGGCTGTGGTACTACGAGAGACTGCGATTTCTGTCAGACCACACTGAAGTCAGGGAATCCCTCTCCACTCTTCCTTCCACGCTTCCTTCCATCCCAGCTGAGGCTTCCGATGTCCAACCTGGGCCTTCCAGCCAGGAAGAAGTGGAGGAGCCCAGCTGGAGACAGGTATAGCATTCTTCTACAGATTTCTGGGCAATAAATAAATGATGTTTACTAGATGGTATTATTGATCACTAATTGCTGATTAAAAAAAGTGTTTTACATATCAATAGACAGTAGTGGGCACCCAAAATTGGGACAAGAATGCAAAATGCTGAGCTCAGAAGGATAGTCTGTTATATTTGTTAACATTCAATTTGCAGCAGTCAGGAGGTGAAAATTGTGTGTGATTGATGTAAAAAATACTAAAACTATGTCCCTTTTTCATACACAGGAAGACCTCAGCCAGGAGGAGGTTGTGGAATGTGGCAGTCAGGAGGAGGCGGGGATTAGTGGCAGCCAGGAGGAGGCGGGGATTAGTGGCAGCCAGGAGGAGGCGGGGCTAAGTGTCAGCCAAGAGAAGCCTGGGACAAGTCGCAGCCTGACTGAGTCTCAGGTTCCTCCCCTCCGCCTGCCATACAAAAGGGCCAGGAAGGCGACTCCCAGTCCTGTGCAGGATTCAGCATACAGGCTGATCCAGGAGGCTTCAGCGTCCCTCAGAGCCTTCCCCAGTCCTGAAGAGGCCTTTGCCTGCATGGCTGCCACCAAATTGCAGGGCATGCAGGAGGGCCAACGCAAGATCTCTGAGGACCTGATTTATAAAGTCCTACGTAAGGGGGAGAGTGGGGAACTGACACACAAGACGGATGTCATTGAGAGGGACGATCCTCCTCCTCCTCCTCCTCCTGCTGCCACAACTCCACCACCACAGCCAAAGCCTGGAAGGAAGCATGGAAAGAAGACCAAAGAGTGATTGCCCTGGGTTCAGTCTGGTCTGACAGAAGATGCAGTCTCTCGTATGACCACAGCCTGGGGACACAGATGTCATCTGCTGCTTTCCGGATCTCTGGGACTTCTGGACCAGACTGCCCTCCCTTAGATAAGGACTCCTCAGGCCACCAATTTTGCTTTTAAATAATTAATGTCTGCCCTGGGGGTCCAAGGCTTCGCCCACTTCGGCAGTTTCTCCAGCGTTGCCTCCCTCTTTGTTTATAGTTGTGACCCCTTAAAATATTTTTAGGTAAATTCTACTCTCCTGTGTGTGTTTTCATCCAAAAAGGACAGTTTGTTGGTGACGATTCAGGTACATTTCTAACATAAAATGTGAAATTAACAAGGGACAACAACACCAAACAATCTCCTACAGATTAAATAGAACAACATATTAGTGGTGTTGTGGGAACTTGTCACAAAAAACACACAAACATTTTCGGGAGTACAAATCAAAATCACCAAAAAAAAAAAAAAAAATATGTTGTCAGATGTGAGAAATCAAAATATATTGAGGGAATCCCGAGAAATAGTAACGAAATAAGTTTGTGAGAAGTGTGTGTGAATATGAGCAGCAAAACTACTTAATTCTTGTCACATTATAAAGAAGAAAAGAGTGCGCTGTATTAAACCATTTTTAACATTGCAGCGTGACGAAAGTGCTGTATCCATTACGAACGCTAAGTTTACCAGAACGAGCTGTCCCGTGTCGGAATTTCTTCTGAGCATGCGTGGCACTTTGTGCGTCGGAACAGGCCAAACACGGTCGGAATTGACGCGATCGGATTTTGTTGTCGGAAAATTTTATCTCTTGCTGTCCAACTTTGTGTGTCCGAAAATCCCATGGAAAATGGAATGGAAAAAATCGGACATTGTCCATCGGAAAATCCGACCGTGTGTACGGGGCATTAGAGCTGGCGGGGGGACAGATGCTGAATTGACCTAGGTAAGTATGTTTCTCAAGAAAAAAAAAACAATCCTATACTTATCTTTAAATGTTTCCTGCTGTATGGGTCTCTCTGCCTGTGTGACTGAGCCCTGACTGCATTCACACAAAAGCATTTTGTGAACGAGCACAAAAACACATTGCACATATGTATGTTTTCGTATACCGTCACTCTTCATGTGAAGGGCAGCCCATTTATTTCAATAGGCTGCCCTACACGCAAAACAAACATGGCATAGTAGCTCATGTACCTTTTTGAGATTTTTTTTATCACTCATTTTTTGTCATGCAAAGCAGATGCACATTTTTCACGCAATAAGAAAGCGTTTTTAACTAAGGTTTGCCATGCTTTTATTGCGTGAAAGCATGCATCTGTTATACCGCCTTTGAGGTGCTACTAACAATGAATGGCACAGCAAACGTGACATGCTACTGCAATGTTTATCTTAAAGAACAATTTTATGTAATTTTCCTTTTTCACATGAGATGTTGAGTATATTGTAGCTTTACCGAGCAGAAAGCTGGAGCTGCATACACATTGTGCAAATATGGCTGCCCCTATAGAATCACAAATTATACCTAGCAACACACATATACCTAATCAGTAAAATCTCATGTCAGTTTTAACATGTGATTGTAATTTCAGCAGTCAGTTTCAATATTTAAATATTTTCAGCTTTTTTTTTACCTGGTGATCCTACCGTGAAGGTACTTTTTTTATATCCACCTCTCATCCATCTTTAGAAATCACTCCCCAAAGTCCAAGAGATGTCTTGTCCTGATGCTCTGATCCTCAGCTTCCAGCAGCACCAAGATGAGGATTGTTCTGGGCATCTAATGTAACATATGTGCACCATGCAAAACTGGGGGAAGGGGGACGATGAGGAAACCGGTAACCCAATCCACAGCTAAGATGCTCAGTCATTTCAAAAGGAATTAATGCCACTATGGGCTCTTTTACGTGAACTATCCGTTCAGGTCTGCCTGTCAGTTTTTTAGGCGGACCTGAACGGACCCTCCATAGACCTCTATGGAGCGTCGGATGTCAGCGGTGACATGTCCGCTGACATCCGACCCGCTCCGATCTGAAAAAGTGTAACCGAGGAAAAACCTACTTTTCCATCCGTTTTTGGATCGGATCGGGTGACGACGGACTCTACGGTCCGTCATCACCCGATCCCCCATAGGGGAGAGCGGCGCTCTGTCATCTGCCTGCTCAGCGGGGATCGACGGAGCGATCCCCGCTGAGCAAGCGGATGTTCGCGGGGCGGATCATCATGAATCCGTCCCGTGTGAAAGAGCCCTATAACATTAAACATCACCATGCCTCCCCAAAGTGTTGGAAGCCTGGACTGAGGTAAGTATTTTTTAAACTTTATTTATTTTTATTTTTTGTGAAAGATTTGTTTTTTAATTTTTCCTGCAGCAAAATTTGGCAGGCTAGCAGGCCTTCCATTTTTCATGAAAAGGTCTGCTTTAAAGTGTATTTCCACTTTTGCTGCCAAATTAGGACACCACCTGCTTTATACACTATATTACCAAAAGTACTGAGCCGCCTGCCATTACACACACATGAACTTTAATGGCATCCCAGTTTTAGTCCATAGGGTTCAATATTGAGTTGGCCCACCCACTTCAGCTATAACAGCTTCAACTCTTCTGGGAAGGCTGTCCACAAGGTTTAGGAGTGTGTCTGTGGGAATGTTTGACCATTCTTCTAGAAGCACATTTGTGAGGTCTGCGTTGGACGAGAAGGCCCAGGTCACAGTCTCTGCTGTAATTCATCCCAAAGGTGTTCTATCAGGTTGAGGTAAGGACTCTGTGCAGGCCAGTCAAGTTCCTCCACCCCAAACTCACTCATCCATGTCTTTATGGACCTTGCTTTACACACTAGTGTGCAGTCATGTTGGAACAGGAAGGGGCCATCTCCAAACTGTTCCCACAAAGTTGGGAGCATGAAATTTTGCAAAATGTCTTGGTATGTTGACACCTTAAGAGTTCCCTTCATTGGAACTAAGGGGCCAAACCCAACCCCTGAAAAACAAACTCCCCACCATAACCCCCCTCCACCAAATGATTTGGACTAGTGCACAAAGCAAGGTCCATAAAGACATGAATGAGTGAGTTTGTGGTGGAGGAACTTGACTGGCCTGCACAGAGTCCTGACCAGAACACCTTTGGAAAGAATAAGAGCAGAGACAGCAAGCCAGGCCTTCTCGTCCACATCAGTGCCTGACCTCACAAATGCGCTTGTGGAAGAATGGTCAAACATTCTTATAGACACACTCCTAAACCTTGTGGACAGCTTTCCCAGAAGAGTTGAAGTTGTTATAGCTGCAAAGGGTCAGCCAACTCAATATTGAACCCTACGGACTAAGGCTGGGATGTCATGTACGCGTAAAGGCAGGAGTCCCAATACTTTTGGTAATATAGTGTATATGTTTGTTTTAATTTACATACCTTGAAAAAAAATATTTAAAAATTGGAGCTTACCTTTTTTAGATGCTTTTTTTCTGAAATCTCCAGCAAGGAAAAAATCTTACATAGTTCTCTTTGTTTGTGAAGGGGCTGGGCTGCTGTGTTTGCCATAATTAACCATGCCTGTACTGTGCTGGCAGATCTACATTATCAGTTGTAAGTAGATTTGAACACTCTGTCCTAACAAACAGTTAAGTGTTTAGTAGCTGGGCTTCCTGCATTGTATCTGAAATTGTTCAAATATCCTTGCATGCAGCCATGACACCTCCTGAGAAACATCTAAAAGGTAAGAAATACTGTATTAACCACTTAAGCCCCGGACCATTTGGCTGGCCAAAGACCAGAGCACTTTTTGCGAATCGGCACTGCGTCGCTTTAACTGAACAATTACGCGGCCGTGCGACGTGGCTCCCAAACAAAATTGACGTTCTTTTTTTTCCCACAAATAGAGCTTTCTTTTGGTGGTATTTGATCAACTCTGCGTTTTTTATTTTTTTGCGCTATAAACAAAAAAAAGCGACAATTTAAAAAAAAAAGCAATATTTTTAACTTTTTGCTATAATAAATATCCCCAAAAAATATATAAAAGAACATTTTTTTTCCTCAGTTTAGGCCGATACGTATTCTACTACATATTTTTGGTAAAAAAAATCGCAATAAGCGTTTATTGATTGGTTTAGGCAAAAGTTATAGCATCTACAAAATAGTTTTATAGCATTTTTATGAATATTTTTTTTTTTTTTTACTAGTAACGGCGGGGCTCAGCGATTTTTATCATGACTGTGACATTATGGCGGACAGATTGGACATCTTTGGCGCTATTTTGGGACCATTCACATTTATACAGCGATCAGTGCGATTAAAAATGCATTGATTACTGTGTAAATGTGACTGGCAGTGAAGGGGTTAACCAGGAGGGAGCGCTGCAGGGGTTCAGTGTGTCCTAACTGTGGGGGGGATGGGCTATGTGTGACAAGACATTGATCACCGCTCCCGATTACAGGGAGCAGTGATCAGTGTCATTAGGCAGAACGGGAAAATGCTTGTTTACATCTTCCTCTCCGTGAAACGATCGTGGGTATTCCCGCGGACATCGAGTCCGCAGGACCTGCAAGCCGCCTCTTAAAGGGCAACGTACAGGTACATCAATCTTCCTGTACATGCCCTTCTGCCACAGTATAAAAGGTATGTTGTGTGAATGGGAACACATAACAAACATGTAGTGAGTTTTCTCAAATTTACTGCAAAAGGGTAAATAGTCTTTAAATTATGTCCAAAAATATAAGACCTAGAGCCACCACTCTGTTGATATTTTTACTTACTTCCCTATAATTATTGATGAATCAGCAGGTTTTGGCACTACAGTGTCAGCACTGTGAGATCTCGGTGCAGGACGTTTAGCTGTGGTAGCTCTGGCACCTAGTAAGATAAGTATGACATTATGGAATCACTTCATGTTGAGCATTAGAGAGGTTATCCTACTAAGTATAAAATGCGTAACGTGCAACTCAGGTCCCCCTTGCTATGCTTAAACTCCAAGATGTTCTGATTGGTCAAAGCTCTGCCACTTCCTGCTAATGTTTAAACTTTCCAACTACCTCCCACTTCCCACACATTCCTATTGGCCAGGAAGTCAGCCCATCATAGTAATCAGCCAATAGGAAGGTGTGTTAGACAGGAAGGAGTGGGCAAGCTGTGAAACTACCAGTCAGTGCCTGAGATTTGACCAGTCATAAAAGCCAAACATTTGAGCTTGGTGGGGAGGATTGCAGACTGCTGGACATACAGTGTCTTGAAAAAGTATTCACACCCCTTGAAATTTTCCACATTTTGTCATGTTACAACCAAAAACGTAAATGTATTTTATTGAGATTTTATGTGATAGACCAACAAAAGTGGCACATAATTGTGAAGTGGAAAAAAAATATAAATGGTTTTCCAAATCTTTTCCAAATAAATATGTGAAAAGTGTGGCAGGCATTTGTATTCAGCCCTCTTTACTCTGATACCCCTAACTAAAATCTAGTGGAACCAATTGCCTTCAGAAGTCACTTTATTAATTAATAGAGTCCACCTGTGTGTCATTTAATCTCAATATATATATATACAGCTGTTCTGTGAAGCCCTCAGAGGATTGTTAGAGAACATTAGTACACAAACAGCATCATATAAGCCAAGAAACACACCAGACAGGTCAGGGATAAAGTTGTGGAGAAGTTTAAAGCAGGGTTAGGTTATAAAAAAATATCTCTTGCTTTAAACATCTCATGGAGCACTGTTCAATCCATCATCCAAAATGGAAATAGTATGGCACAACTGCAAACCTACCAAGACATGGCCGTCCACCTAAACTGACAGGCCTGACAAGGAGAGCATTAATTAGAGAAGCAGCCAAGAGGCCCATGGTAACTCTGGAGGAGCTGCAGAGATCCACAACTCAGGTGGGAGAATCTGTCCACAGAACAACTATTAGTTGTGCACTCCACAAATCTGGCCTTTATGGAAGAGTGGCAAGACGAAAGCCATTGTTGAAAGAAAGCCATAAGAAGTCCAGAAGTTGCAGTTTGCTAGAAGCCATGTGGGGGACACAGCAAGCATGTGGAAGAAGGTGCTCTGGCCTAAAAGCAAAACGGTGGCAGCAGCGTCAAGTTGTGGAAATGCTTTTCTTCAGCAGGGACAGGGAAGCTGGTCAGAGTTGATGGGAAGATGGATGGAGCCAAATACAGGGCAATCTTAGAAGAAAACCAGTTAGAGTCTGCAAAAGACTTAAGACTGGGGGCGGAGGTTCACCTTCCAGCAGGACAACCACCCTAAAAATACAGCCAAAGCAACAAAGGAATGGTTTAGATCAAAGCATATTCATGTGTTAGAATGACCCAGTCAAAGTCCAGACCTAAATGCAACTGAGAATCTGTGGCAAGACTTGAATATTGCTGTTCACAGAAGTTCTCCATCCAATCTGACAGAACTTGAGCGTTTTTGCAAAGAAGAATGGGCAAAAATGTCACTCTCTAGATGTGCAAAGCTGGTAGAGACATCCCCAAAAAGACTTGCAGCTGTAATTGCAGTGAAAGGTGCTTCTACAAAGTATTGACTCTATTGGGGGCTGAATACGAATGAACGCCACACTTTTGGTTGTAACATGACAAAATGTGGAAAATTTCAAGGGGTGTCAATACTTTTTCAAGACACTGTAAGTGAAGGGATTTTAAATCCAGTGGCTGTGGGGTTTTTTTTCTTCTTTTTTTATGTGACAGTTGAGTTGAGGTTTAGTTTTCACATTAAATGTATTTTAACCACTTGAAGTCCAGGGCATTATTTAAATCTTTTCACACACATGATAAAATCTGCATTTTTGCTAGACAATATCTTAAAACCCCAAAGCAATGATATTATTTCTAAAAGCAGAGGCCCTGTAGAATGGTGGCAGTTGCTATTGTTTATGTCACTTGATAACTGTTTAGCTGTTTAAAATATGCATATTTTAAACCACATATATAAACCACATCCAATTCACACTAGTGTGAACCCAGCCTAAAGGATGTTCTATAGGGACAGCATTTGCTATGCCTGATTAGCAAATCTTTTTTACAGCATTTGTATAAATGAATGATCATGTAGGCTGCATTGCCATTTTTGTTGAGAGAAAAATATGTCCTGTTCTAATGTCAGATTGCTCATCTTGTATATCTGTTTACAATCATCTCTGCAGTTTAAAAACTGAACCAAGAATATGATGTTTGACTTTGCCAGATAGAGGGTAATTCGATAAAGCTGCTGCACCACTTTTCTGCTTTTCTGATGTTAATCCCTCTTTTAATATGTTGCACCAAATTCATAAAGAATCTGCAATACTTTTAGTTCTGGCAGTGACAGCTGTAAGGTAGTTCTAAATGCGCTACTTTTATATTGTGGGGCAAATTTGCGACAAATTCATAATAAATTACAGACAGTTTGTATCTTTTGAAAGTGAAGCAAATTAAGACCAAGTTTCTTTTGGCGTTCGGAGAGAGACCCTGGTGCAGACAGTGTCTCACATGTATTCTAAAAGTGGTGCAGCATAAGCCAAATTCAACCACATGAATTTGGCGCACGGTGCGCCACTGTTAGAATGCATGGGAGACACTTTCGCTAAATCTGTCTCTACCAGTCTTTATGAATTCCAGGGCCAGTCTTCAGGGTATTGCAGTCTATCAAGTTATTCATTGAACCTTTTTTCAGTTTTAGAGACGTAACAGGTTTCTTTTTTCCCCCCTCTGTGAATAGTGGAAGAGGAGCCAAGATTTACAACACAATGAAACTTGTACAAAAGCTGGAATGCAGCAAAAGTGCTGATACTGTAGGCGATATTGTCATGAACGAGGCACTGTGTCTAAATAGATTCAGGAAGGAAGAAGAATCATGCTGTGAACATGGTTAAGCGAGCCAAATAAACAGCTAATTAACTGTGTCGTTTTTCGAGCTTTCAGATCTGGAAACGGTTATTTAATGGACATGGCTAAGAGAATTAGCAATGCTGTCATTTTACTGTGCTTTATGCATTGCGCATTTCATTCTTACATGGAAACATTGAGGATGATTCAGTTTATTATGTACGCTCAGACTATGACTTAAAGGAAAACTAGAATGGTTTGAGGCAGTGTTAATTGTACTCATTTTCAGTACTTTACTATCTCTATGAAATCTTTATTTTCTTCATAAACATTGAATACAGAGTGCACAAAAAGTGCACTGGTTTTGCAGAGCATTCTTGGTTTTATGAAGATAGAACACAGTAGTAGCTTCTCCCATTGAGACAGGATCTATTATGCCCCGTACACACGATCGTATTTTCTGGCGGAAAATGTGTGATAGGACCTTGTTGTTGGAAATTCCGACTGTGTGTGGGCTCCATCACACATTTTCCATCGGATTTTCCGACACACAAAGTTTGAGAGCAGGATATAAAATTTTCCGACAACAAAATCCGTTGTCGGAAATTCTGATCGTGTGTACACAAATCCAACGAACAAAGTGCTACGCATGCTAAGAATAAATAAAGAGATGAAAGCTATTGGCCACTGCCCAGTTTATAGTCCCGTTGTACGTGTTTTACGTCACCACGTTCAGAACGATCGGATTTTCCGACAACTTTGTGTGACCGTGTGTATGCAAGACAAGTTTGAGCCAACATCCGTCGGAAAAAATCCTAGGATTTTGTTGTCGGAATGTCCGAACAAAGTCCGACCGTGTGTATGGGGCATTAAAGTGTATGTCCAGCCAAAATCTTTCTGCTTAAAATGGTTCTAAAGGCTCAAAGTTTTTTACCTTCATGCATTCTATGCATGAAGGTAAAAACCTTCTGTGTGCAGCAGCCTCCACCTTTCCCTAATACTTACCTGAACCCCACCTCGATCCAGCAATGTGCACAAAAGCCCCGGCTCCCTGGGGATACTCACTCCTTATTGGCTCCTGCTGCTATCAATCACAGCCAGTGTGCCTATCAGGAAAGAGAGGGGGAGGGGCCGAGCTACGACTCTGTGTGTGAATGGACATGCAGGGCCATGGCTCGGGGGCGAGCTTGCTTGGGTGCCCCCAGAGCAAGCTGCTTGCAGGGCCAGGAGTGCCAGCGAAGGACCCAAGAAGAGGAAGATCGGGGCTGCTCTGTGCAAAACCATTACACAGAGCAGGTAAGTAAAACATGTCTGTTTTAAAAAAACAAACAAGACTTTAATATCACTTTAATTTGGGATAGAGTAGGGAAGGCACATAATCACCCTACAGCTATCAGAGGCAATTAGACAGAAATAAAAATGCTTTTCTTGGTAGAGAAGTGGAAAGGCTAGAACCCGTGTCAGATCTTTATTTCAGCCGGTGTCCCTGTTGCAAATCTTCCATTTCTTGTCTGAAGAAACCATTGTAAGCAGAACAGAAATTAGGGTTAACCTTTTTAACAGAGACCCAGATAACAGTAGAGATCCTTCAGGGGTTCTATACTTTTCCCATCCAATCCAAAAATGTTTTTGGCTTTACATACCATTTAAGGAACTCCATATGAAGCCACCCTCTGTTAGATGTAACTAAATAATGTAAATAATGTAAATGTAACAGGGCACCTCTGGGCACTTCCATGTTACTATTCGGAGAACCATCTAGGGTAGGACGGCAGATATTATGGAACTCCCATAAATACGTACTCACACTAGCCTATGTATCTTCAAATAATCTGGCCACATCTTATTAACCAGACATATAGCAGCAGAACTAAGATTCTGGATGCTCAGGAGGTAATGAAGAGATGACCATATACATAAAAGATATAGTCTCCATATTATGACCACCTCTGCCATTGAGTTAGGTGGCAGAATTTCCTGAAGGTAGTCCCCTCTGGCAAGAGCACAAAATGTGCCTCTGGTCCCCAAGGTGGGAGTCCCACCTACACTGTATATCTAGTGGACGGTGGAACAAAGTCTAATCAGATTAGGTGTGTATGTGCACTCATATTGTTGTATAGAGCCTTCCTAAAACAAAAACTGAAAAACAATCTGCGTATCTCATCTCTGTCCCAAATCCCCAAAAAATAAAGATTTTATTCCTCATTTTAGGATATCGGACAAAGCAATGCAAATAACTTCTTGTTCCCTCTAGATCAAGGGTCTTCAAACTACGGCCCTCCAGTTGTTCAAGAACTACAATTCCCATCATGCCTAGCCATGTCTGAGAATGTCAGAGTTTTACAATGCCTCATGGGATGTGTAGTTCTGCAACAGCTGGAGGGCCGTAGTTTGAGGATCCCTGCTCTAGATCAATGATACATCCAGAATGGCTGGTTTATAGTACATATACAGCCAAATATTATGGATTCACTTAAAGTGATTATAAATGATTACCTTGTAAAACAATCCATTCAGTTTAAAATAGAAATGAAAGATAAAACATTTGTGTATAGATATAAAAAAAAATAATAAATATTTTTTTCCCTCTTTTTTATAAGTGATCACATTCTCAGCTGCATAAGAGCTGGTGGGAGGAAAAGCAGCAGCACACTGAGCTTCCCACTGAATGCAAGGGAGGGATATCAGGACAAGCTAGATCATTGGAAGAGAGTACACTGAGTTCCCAACATAGCTATAGTACTGACCACTGTGTACTCTCCTGCTTGGTGTGGTTAGTGTTTAAAAGGAAAGCAGAGGGACTGTCAGGAACACTAGAGATTTTATATAAAGGAAGCAATACAAAGAGAACAGGATACTTTCTCATCCAAGTACATGGCACAGAAGGCACATATCAGGAATATGAAATGTTGGGGTAACAAATGCTTTAATCCAAACATACAGTTGTTTCAGTCTTGTTGTCCACTATCAATGCAGTGTATGGAAACCATGTCTTCTATGGAATAAGGCCAGAAATTTAAATTGCTCCTCATACTATCCTAAAATTAAAAAGTCCTTTATTCTTTTGAATTTGTGATAGAAGTGATACAGATGAGCTTTAAAGAGAAGGTAAACTCTGCTTTTTTTTCTTTTCCTTTTTCTTACCTGCAAAGTAAAGGCATAATGAGCTAGTATGCATTGCACACTAGCATATTATGTGACACTTACCTGCAAACGAAGCCCTCGTCGTCCCCGCTGGAGGCCGCATCCATCTTTACCTGTCTTCCTTCCAGGTCCGCGGACTCCGGCTGTGTGACTGGCCGGAGCCACGTGATGTCACTCCCGCACATGCGCGCAGGAGCTGCCAATCATAGCACAGGGGCCTGAAGAATATCAACAGTTGTGAAAAAGAAAGTAAATAAATAATATTTCCATACCACGCTCAAATAAACATGTGCAAATCAATAAATGTGAAGTCCATGAAACCACCACCAAATTCTTTAATTAGGTGAGAGTGAAGTATTCTTGTTTCTGTGAAGAATAAAGTGCCGTCTTCCACCGATTAATGAGCAAACATCCTACTCACCAAACCGACATGACACCCATTACAGGTAGTCAAGATAAGCATGGATGACACAGAGATGTATCCTTCAATGGAAATGGCCCCCAAATGAGAGATCAGCCAACAAAGGTTTATCACGTATCAAAGAGAGAAGAGAGAACTCCTCGTGGTGTAGCTTGTAACTATTTGTTTATTCAAAAAAAAGTATGCACTTACAGTTAGGTACACTTTCAAAAGCCCAAAGAACCGAGCAAGCACGCCGATCGCATTCCACCTGCGTTCCAGAAGAATAGCGGAAGGGACGTGTCATGCACTAGACGATCCAACGCTTTCATCAGCAACGTCAGATGGACCATTTTGTTCCAAATTCAGCCATTTTAGCTGACTGACACAATTTTACTGTCTTCCCTCGTTTTGTAAAGTGCTGCGCAAACTGTTGGCGCTATATAAATCGTGTATAATAATAATAATGAACAGGGCTTTTTCGTTCTGTCTAGTTCACCTAACCATAACCTCTATGATATATACTCTAAATCATATTGAACTGATTACGCAAAACACAAGAAAAGGCATACGTTATTCAAATTAAAAATCAATGACCCAATCAATCAGATTCGCTGCCTCATTTGGAATATAACACCCAAATAATTTTTATGGACATGTGCTTCTCTTTTTGCTCCAGTTTTATCTGCTGATTTTTGTAAATCAACCTTAAAGTATATCTAAGCCCAAAAGCAAAAATTAATATATTGCAGTTTACCAGTCCATAGATGTGGTGGCTATATTTTTTCCCATTTATTTTCACTTGGTAATCCTGCAAATAACATACATTCTATCCTAGGGTGACAACATTCACCTTTTGCTGTAACTATAGAGGGAGCTATTGTAGTCACCCATGCCAGACTTTTTATGTTAATCCTTGTTACCGAGGGGATAAGCAGTTTAGAGAGGGTGACATTGTTTTATGCTTCTTCGTCAGCTCACAGGAAGTGACAAGTACACGGCATTTCTGGCAGAATCAATGGGTATTTTTTGTACTTGCTGAAAAGGTGCCTAAAATGAAAAAGGAAAACTGATGTAGTTGCCATATCTAATGACTGGTAACCTGCATGGTATTAATATTTATATTCTTGGGTTTAGATATTTTTTTAAAGGATAAGTTCACATCTTTTGTAATATGTGTAGCAAGGTCCTGGAGCCCCAAAGGCCTAATAGTGACTTCAAGGGTTAGGGAGAGTTGACATCCTTCCTTGTAGAGTGGGTTACCAGGCATGGTGGGTGTGATGCAAGAAGAATGGTGGGCGCCAGCCACTTTTTGAATGCAAACAAGAGATTTTTTTGTCTCTTACAGAATTGGACAGGGTTAGGGCCAGAACACTCTTGAGTAGATGCAATGGTAATTGGCAGACTTTGAGACTTCTATAGGTAGACAACTATACAGTGGAAGGCATCCAGCCGGATGACACTTTTGTATAGGTAGGACCGCTGTCTCCTATGGCAACTAATCTTGCAACAGTCACTAACGGTAGTTGTACATAACTCTTGGTAACACAGAACAGTCCAGTACTTAACTCACAGTATCCCAATGTAGATCTTCACTCACTGAGCTCCCAGTCTCTCACTAGACTTCCAGATCCCAGTTGTCACTGGATCCCCTGAGCTCTTCCACAGCTATCCTGCTGTAAACTCCTCAAGCATCACCCCTGCTATCCTGCTGGGTCCCTGGCTTGGTACTTGCTGATGCTTTCCCACTTCTTCACCATCCCCAGCTGATGAGATGACTGCTCTGGTACTTGCTTCAGCTTACTCACAGTAGTCTCAGGTAACAAGGTGGATGGACCCTTAGTAGCGACAGCTTCCCCACTATCTCCGACCACACTGGTTCCCCATCCGGCAGAACCTTCACTACTCGGTTGGACCCCAATCCTGCAGTCCCAACCCTACGCTGCTTCTCCTGCTCCTGGATAGGCCTCAGGCAGCCAGGTGCCCCCAGGATAGGACTCAGGCTTCCGGCCTAGCAGCCCAGGACAACATAACACACGTCCACTCAGACAGCCGTCCAGGTGGCACAGAATCCCGATTACCTGACTCCACCCAAATAAATAGGCTCTCTCAGCAGGCCAAGGGACTTAAAGAAATCCTTGCCTATTGGCTTAGACACCCCATCCATTCATGATCTGTCCTTGCTATGCCCTTGTCTATCTAATGTCACCAGCCACAATGCCACATAATCATGGGCGTCCGCACCATAGGGCAAGGGGGGTCGTTTGCCCCCCCTGGAATCTCTGTGTTAAAATCCCTGTCTTGCAACGGCCTCCGCGGCAGCTGTGGTGTTTTTTCTCAAAGCCTGGCTGCTGCTGGGGCTGTCTTTTCCGACTACATGCACCTGCTGTGCCGTGCGTGACCGTCCCTCCCTCCTTACCCCTGGCCTAGCATCTGATTGGCTCTGCCGCTCGATTGGCTGCTGCTGCCTCTGCCTTTGTAAAATATGTTGTGCCTGCCTGCTGCTATACCGATCCGGCCGGCGCGGCGCCGGCTCCTCCCACAGGTCACAGCTGCGTGACCTGTGCCCGGGACGACAGGGAATACACTACCTGAGTGACTGGACTATCCTATCCTACCCTGAAGAACCACAGGTAACAGCAGTGCCTGTATTACCACTATGTACAATTTTTTTGTATTTCAATACAACTGGAACTGTTGTGGCCATATTTTGATCTTGATGGAAACAGCTATACAGACTGTATTATACAGTCTGTATAGCTGTTTTCATCAAGATCAAAATATGGCCAGAACACAATGGCGGCCCATGCATTAAGGGCGCACGGGAGCGCCGCCCCCTCTCTCCTGCCACCCCTCTATCACCTATAGATAGATTCATGCATTGCATGAATCTATCTATGGCCGCCGCTGCCACCCCTTACTCAGGCGCCCGGCCCCTTTTCAGGCGCAGGACGCCTGAATTACAATGGCGGGGGGTGTTTTTTAAGCACCTGATTAGAGCCATAGGCTCTAATAGGCGTCAAAAATGGTGACCTACAAGCGCCATGCTGGGCGCTCGCAGGTCACTCAGCTGTGTTAGAAAAGCGAATGACTATTCACTTTCCTAACACTAAACCGTCTCTCCGCCAATCATGATGGGCACACTGGCAACATATGATGGGCACACTGGCAGCGTTTGATGGCACATTGGCAGCGTTTGATGGCACACTGGCAGCGTTTGATGGCACAGTGGCTGCGTTTGATGGCACACTGGCAGCGTTTGATGGCACAGTGGCTGCGTTTGATGGCACAGTGGCTGCGTTTGATGGCACACTGGCAGCGTTTGATGGCACACTGGCAGCGTTTGATGGCACACTGGCAGCATTTGATGGCACACTGGCAGCATTTGATGGCACACTGGCAGCGTTTGATGGCACAGTGGCTGCGTTTGATGGCACAGTGGCATCGTTTGATGGTACAGTGGCTGCGTTTGATGGCACAGTGGCAGCATTTGAAGGCACAGTGGCAGCGTTTGATGGCACAGCGGCTGCGTTTGATGGCACAGTGGCTGCGTTTGATGGCACAGTGGCAGCGTTTGATGGCACATTGGCAGCGTTTGATGGCACAGTGGCAGCGTTTGATGGCACAGTGGCAGCGTTTGATGGCACAGTGGCAGCGTTTCATGGCACATTGGCAGTGTTTGATGGCACATTGGCAGCGTTTGATGGCACATTGGCAGCGTTTGATGGCACAGTGGCAGCGTTTTGATGGCACATTGGCAGCGTTTGATGGCACAGTGGCAGCGTTTGGCACTATGGCAGCGTTTGGCACACTGGCAGTGTTTGGCACAGTGGCAGCGTTTGGCACAGTGGCAGCAATTGATGGGCACAGTGGCTGCAATTGATGATTTTTTTTCAACATTTTTTGCGCCCCCCCAAAAACTTTGAGCACCAGCCGCCACTGCCATAACAGATGTTTTGCAATATAAAAAGATGTACATTCTCTAGGCTTGAAAGATATATGTGTTATATAAGAGATCATTCAGCTCCACATTGTATTGGAAGTTGCTTAGGCCAGGCGTACTAGTCCATATAAATATAGCCTAGAGAATGTACATCTTTTTATGTTGCAAATTTGCAATGTATAGCAATACATGACGATCTGTTATGACCATATTTTGATCATGATGAAAACAGCCTTTACTTGAAATTTTTTTATGGTTTTTAAAAAGTCTTGTTATTGTTATTACAGCCCATCCTCCAGGTTTCCTCCACAAGACTGAAAATGTTTCAGTACTCACTATAACTCCACCATGCCATCTATGTTATGGTCTCTCTCGCCCTTCCGCCTCTATCCTCCTCCACCACTGTCATCAGTGAACAGCGGAGACCGGGAGGAAGCACAGCTCAGGACGGAGGGCGGGAAGAGGAGCTGGCAGAACAAACTTTTTATGTTAAACCGCTGGTGATTGGTTGCTAGCACACAGAGTGGTTCTAAGCAACCAATTACCAGCTTGCTAATATGAAATGTCACTCTGCCAGCTCCCGCCCTCTGTCCATAACTGTGCTGCCTCCCAGTCTCTGCTGTGGAAACAGGTAGGGGGGAGGTTACTGCTATAGGGTAAAGGAGGGACAGAAGACACCACTGTGTGTGTGTGTGGGGGGGGAGGTGATGTGAACGGGGCAGAGGACACTGTTATGGGCAGGGTCACCCCCCTAGCAGTGTCCTGTAGCACCCTTCATATCACCCCCCCCCGATCCCTGCATTCTTGAGCGCAACCCACTCCTAAACTCTGCATTCTGAGCATATCACACCCCAAAACCCTGCATTCTGAGTGCAACGCACTCCTGATCCCTGCATTCTATACGCAATTCACTCCTGATCCCTGCATTCTGAGCACAATGCAGACTGATTCCTGCATTCTGAGCGCAATGCAGTCCTGATTCCTGCATTCTGAGCACAATGCACTCCTGATCCCTGCATTCTGAGCGCAATGCAGTCCTGATTCCTGCAATCTGTGCACAATGCACTCCTGATACCTGCATTCTGAGCACAATGCAGACTGATTCCTGCATTCTGAACGCAATGCACTCCTGATCCCTGCATTCTGAGCACAATGCACTCCTGATCCCTGCATTCTGAGCACAATGCACTCCTGATCCCTGCATTCTGAGCACAATGCACTCCTGATCCCTGCAATCTGAGCGCAATTCACTCCTGATCCCTGCATTCTGAGCGCAATGCAGTCCTGATTCCTGCATTCTGAGCGCAATGCAGTCCTGATCCCTGCATTCTGAGAGCAATGCACTCCTGATCCCTGCATTCTGAGCGCAATGCAGTCCTGATTCCTGCATTCTGAGCGCAATGCAGTCCTGATCCCTGCATTCTGAGAGCAATGCACTCCTGATCCCTGCATTCTGAGCGCAATGCACTCCTGATCCCTGCATTCTGAGTGCAATGCACTCCTGATCCCTGCATTCTTTGAGCAACGCACTCCTGAACCCTGCATTCTGAGTTTATATCTTGTGCTGTGTGTTTATATCTTGTGCTGTGGGTTTATATCTTGTGCTGTGGTTTTATAGCTGGTGGTGCTGTTTTTCTAGTGCTCTGGATCTTTATCTTGTGCAGTGAATCTATATCTGGTGCTGTGGGGTTATTTCAAATGCTGTGGATCTAGTGCCGTGGGGTTATATCTATAGTGCTGGTGCTGTGGCAAGTCTTTTGGGTGCAATCTAGTGATGTAGCCAGGTGATAAGTAGAGTACTTAATGATCCCCATTTCTTTTTAGAAATGGATATCCGCAAATTTTTTTCAAAACGCAAATTGGATGATGTAGAATCTGATAAGGGAGCAACACAAGAATCTAGACATGGCGAACAAGAGGCAGAATCAAGTACAAGCAGTTCTGCAGGTCCAGTTCCAGCTCCAACAGAATGTAGCCATGTTGATGCTCCTGTTGATGCTCCTTTAAAGGACATTGGATTTTATTTTAATTCATCCACAAAACTAACGGATGACATTAAATACAATCTGCTAATAAATACATATAATCCACCAGAAAATTATGACTTTAAGAAAGATTCAACCGGACCACGCTTTTTCCGTCAGGTGTGGATTAATCAATATTCACCTTGGCTTAGCCACTCTCCACAACTGAAAGGTGCGATTTGCAAGTATTGTACAGTTTTTCCACAGCCAGTTCATCGTGGGATACAAGGAGCATTCATAACTAGGCCTTTCACAAAATATAAAGATTTCCATGAAGGTGCACGGAACCATGTTTCAACGTCTTGGCATAAAAATGCACAAGTGGATGCAACAAATTTTTTGGAGATCAGGAAGAAACCTGAAACAAGTATTGTTTGTCAAATAGACAGCGCTGTGAAAAGGCAAGTTGAAGAAAATCGGAAAAAGTTATTTCCAATTTTGTCTACTATCTTATTTTGTGGAACACATGACATTGCTTTACGTGGGAAACAAAGTACAACTGGAAACGTGCAAAGTCTGTACCAATTTCGCATTGAAGCAGGAGATGTGATCCTAAAGAACCATCTTGAAAATGCACCAGTTAATGCACGTTATACATCAGTTCGTGTTGAAAATGAATTGATTAGATTATGTGAAGAAACATTACGAGAAGATCTGGTATCCTTAGTCAACATGTCAAATGGGTTTTCTATAATTGCTGATGAAAGCTGATGTGCTGACATTTCTGGAAAAGAACAGATGTCACTTGGAGTACGTTTTGTAGACACAAGCAGCACCGTAGCTATCATCAGAGAAGAATTCCTTGGATTTGCAACCTTAAAAGAAATGGATGCCATCTCAATTGCAAATATGATTATGGAAACATGTTCTAAATTTGGATTAAACTTAGAAAAACTCTATGGCCAAGGATATAATGGATGCTCTACAATGGCAGGAAAAAAAGGTGGCGTTCAAGCCATAATAAAGAGAAAATATCCTAAAGCTGCTTTTGCTCACTGTGCTGCACATAAACTCAATTTGGTTGTTAATGACCTGAATGCTGTTCCTGATATACGGAATTCTATTGGCACAGTGAAAGCCATCATTAAGTTTTTCTGTGAGAGTCCAAAAAGAAGATCTCTTATTCCTAATGTGCCATTGCTGAGTGAAACAAGGTGGACAGCCAAATACAAAAGCATTCGAATTTTTAGCTCAAACTTTGAAGATATTTTTAATCAATTAGGCTTACTGGTCACTACAGCATCAGGGAAAACACGTCAGGATGCATATCAATTGCAATGTTCTTCAAGCACAGTGAGCTTCCTCTTTTGCTTGACCATCATTTCAAATTACTCATCAAGATTGGAATCAGTAAGCCAGGCTCTCCAAGCTGTTCAGCTTGATATTCTCAACGTGTGTAATCACGTGCAAGACTTTCTGACTGTGTTCCGCGATCACAGAGAAAATGCAGAAGAACAATTTAAGGAAATTTTTTCAAATGTTCAAACAATGGCAGAAAAATTGAACATCGAACTTTGTGTTCCCAGACAGTGTAGCAGGCAAGTATTTCGTTCTAATTTTGGTTCCTCTTCTGTGGAAGAATACTATCGCCTGTCTATCTATGTGTCATACATGGACTCAATCATTGCATCATTAGAAAGCCGATTTGGCAATGAAAACAAGAAAAATTTCAGTCTGTTCTCACTTTACCCAAAACAAATGGCAAAAATGACACTTGAGCAATACAAATGCCATATTGCAGACATCAAATAAATTTACGGCATTGAAAACCTGGAAGCCGAAGCAGTCACATGGTTTGAGATCTGGTCAACGAAGGATGAGCAGTTTGACAATGGATTTCTGGATTTTCTAAACCACACAGATTTTTTTCCGTCAGCCCAGCAAGCAATTCTCATTGCTCTCACATTACCAGTGACCACTTGTACAGTGGAAAGGTCTTTCAGCACAATGAGAAGGGTGAAAACCTGGCTGAGATTGACAATGGCAGATGATCGCTTATCTGGTTTGTGCATGATGAGCATACATAGAGCAAAAATTGCTGAAAACAAACAACAGTTGATTGACAAAGTAATTGATAAATTTGCACAGGACCACAGACGTTTACAGTTTCTTCTTCGAGATCACTAACCAGTGAACAAAAATTGTACAAAAAAAATACTCTTTGAAAAATGTGATTGTTAAATTTAAGCAAGAGTGCAGATGTTTGCAGTTAAAGTTTATATGTTTTATTTTCCAATTTGGATGATAACAGGTATTTATTTCTAAATATATATATGTGTGTATATATTTAAGTTAATACATTCCAAAATAAATACATTTATCATATATTTTATTTGTACTTTGTTAACACCAAATGCAGATTCTACATGTGTTTTCTTTTTATAACTCACTTGTAGTGCCTTGATCATGTGTGTATAAATAATTTGGTGCATTCAATAGTGTAAATATAAAAAATTATGCCCCCCCCCTGAAAAAAGTTCTGCGGACGCCCATGCACCTAATGACAGAAGAAAGAAGTGCAGCAATTTCAAAATTAGGGGGAGATCAGTGCATCTCCTAACAATTAACCAGGACAAATACTACCCGGCAAACTAAATTTGTTAGCATCCCTCCCCTGTCTAGGAAACAACATCTTGGAGTTTGCAAAGAAAAAAATAATTTAACTCTCAAGCCTGAGAGTGAATGTCCTTGTAAAAACTGGGATGGGGGGAGTAACAGGGAAAGATAAACAAATAACAATACATGTGGCGTACCACATGAAATAGGTATACATTGCATATGTACATAGACAAGTGGCAAAAACTTTAATGGAGTCCATTTAAACCCCTGCAGCACTGGCGTAAAGTGAAAGACCAGGCTGACCTTTTCTCATGAGCAATGAGACATGTTGGTTCTTCCCTACATTGTTAGAATGCACAATAACACAGTCTATGTGGAATAAAGATGTTATTTGCCACTTTCCCACAGAGCCAGACAAAATCCAGATGCTGCTGTAGCAGGTTGCTAGGGGCAACCGCTGTTGGAATAACACCTTTGCCCCACATGAGATGCCAAATGTAGCAAGGTCCCGGGGCCCCAGGGGCCTAATGGTGACCTCAAGGGTTAGGGAGAGCTGACATCCTTCCTTGTAATCCAAGAGATTTTTTGTCTCTTACAGAACTGTGGGAGACAGGGTTAGGGCCAGAACACCCTTGAGTAGATGCAATGGTAATTGGCAGACTTTGAGACTTCTATAGGTAGACAACTATACAGTGGAAGGCCTTCAGCCCGGATAACACTTCTGTATAGGTAGGACCACTGTCTCCTATGGCAACTAATCTTGCAACAGTCACTAACGGTAGTTGTACATAACTCTTGGTAACACAGAACAGTCCTTTATTTATCTCACAGTATCCCACTGTAGATCTTCACTCACTGAGCTCCCACTAGACTTCCAGATCCCAGTCCTCACTGGATCCCTTAAATTCTTCCACAGATCCTGCTGTGTCTCTGGCTTGGCACTTGCTGATGCTTCCCCACTTCTTCATCTTTTCTGGCTGGTGAGAAGACTGCTTTGGTACTTGCTTCAGCTCACTCACAGTAGTCTCCGGTAATAAAGTGGATGGTCCCTTAGTGGCGACAGCTTCCTCTCTACCTCCAACCAAACTGGTTGCCCATCCGGCAGAACCTTCATTACTCAGTTGGACTACAACTTGTCTATCTAATGTCACTAGCTACAATGCCACCTAGTGACAGAAGAGAGAAGTGCATCAATTCCAGAATTAGGGGGAAATCAGTGGATCTCCTAACAATTAACCAGGACAAATACTACCTGGCAACTAAATTTGTTAGCTACCAGGGTGCTAAATATGTATAATGTTACTAAAGCAGCAGACCCGCACCCTGCCGATCCCTCATTGTGACAATGGGCGGGAGATCCTCTCCCTGCACCCTCTGTCACAATTTGTAAAACAGTGCAGCTGTGCAGGGCTCCACCCACATAGCCGCATCATTCATTCACAGCAATCTGTGAATGAACGAACTACAAGTACGGTTGTGACAGATTAATACTTCCTGCTCTCCAGTAACTGTCTGCCTGTATGGGAGGTACAGGTAGATGGCTGTACTGAGACTCTGCAGGAGCCTGACAATGCACCTGCAATCTGGTGATCGTGGGAGCAATGCTTTACCTAAATTTTTTTTTTAAAAATGCACATTTATTTACCTGCCAAAAAAATGTATTATTTATTGTTTAAAAGTAATATATTATTTGTTTTTTTAATAAGTGAAATTATCCTTTAATAGATCAGGTCAATTTACTGTATATACTGTTCATTTTTCATAACTTGTGCTAAAATAAGGAAGTGACTTTAGCTTGAGCAAGCATCCATAAAACATCATAAGATCCAAATGTTGAGGAAACTTGTGAGACAACAGCTGAGCTGTCTGGTATTGTGTAATAGCAGAGGTTATTTTAAGGACAAATAAGAAACAATAAAAACTTTTTTGCTTACTCTGCAGCAGGCTTCCAATTACCAAGCATCCTTAGCTGCACTATTTGCAAAAACTGGGTTACTTTAAACTTGAATTCACCTAATTCACCTAATTCTCAATTGTGTGTATGTTCTACTACAATGTATAGGGTTCTTGTAGTGCTTTCCATTAGTTTAAATATCTCACTATAGTGCAATGATATAGCAACAACAAAGGTACCTAGAGTCATGAATGATTTAGCCATCAGATTGTGCAGGATCTGACAGGTCAATAATAATTTGGCAAACATATGAAGAAAAGAGGGTGGGCATAATTTGACAACCTTTGGTAGTGACCTACCCTAAAGAAATAAATAATAGTTGGCTTTTAAAAATCCGCCCCAGCCAATTGACTCCCCTACTAAGAAGCATTGGTTAGGGAGTTTTCATGACTTGACAACATGTCAACATTATCCATTCTTATATAAATGGCTGGATTAAGCAATTCTGTAATAGCTGTAAGTACCTTTAAAGTGGTTGTATACACGCACAAAAAAATAAACCCTGTAATGACGCGTACACACGATCAGTTTTGCCATCAGAATAAACTCTGAAGGTTTCTCCGACGGAACTCTGACGAAATTCCGCTCAAACGGTCTTGCCTACACACGGTCACACCAAAAGTCCAACCATCTAGAACGAGGTGACGTACACTACGTACGACGTGACAAGAAAAAGGAAGTGCAATAGCGAGTGTGCCACCCTTTGGGCTCCTTCTGCTAATCTCGTGTTTATCTCGTGTTATAAGTTTGGTGAGAGACGATTCGCGCTTTTTAACTTTCGTGCTTTTCAGTCCGTTACTGCTCTTCAGTTTGTGCTTGTGGGTTTATATCTGCTTTTCAGAGCGTGTAGACAGTTCGCATCTGATTTTTCAGTGTGTCCGCTCGTTTCTGATTTTCAGCTCGCTCTTCACAGGCTTTGCTGTTCTTCAGTGCGTTCTGTTAGTGCGTTCTGACCAGCCGACCATTTTGAAGCCATGTTGCGGGTACGTACTCGTAGAGTTTGTGCTATACGGGGGCTTGGTGTTGGAGTTCATTCTTTGACCCAAGTCCATTCCATGAACAGGGTGCGGAGGAGTTCATGGACCAAGAATTGGATACTCCAGCGTGACCAATTCTCTCATATGCCTTTGCTTTGTGAGATCCAGGAGAATAATCCTGATGATTTCAGGAACTTTCTCAGGATGACGGTCCCATTTTTCACCGTCTGTTGGCCTTGCTGACCCTTATATTAGCAGGCAGGATACCTGCATGAGGCAAGCCATCACTCCGGAGCAGAGGCTAGTTGCCACGTTGTGGTACTTGGCGACTGGGAGAAGCCTGCAGGACCTCAAGTTCTCGACAGGCATCTCCCCCCAGGCTCTAGGGATCATTATCTCAGAGACCTGTTCTGCTATAATTCAGGTCCTGCAGAAGGACTATATTAGGGTACGTTTTCTCCTTTAACATCACATTCTATGTATTTAATATTTGCTAATGTTTTGTATTTCTTTCCTCATTCCATAATTACCATGATTGTAATATGCTTTGAATGTGCCCTTTGTTCTCATGCATGCTGTAATCTTTTAATGCTCCTTTTTTGTCCTTCATACATATTTGCCTTCACTAACCTCCCCAGCATGCTATCCTGCACCCATATACACCTACAGCCTAGTCACTTAACAATGTATTTTGTCAGCTCCATTGTAGTGCTTACCCTAAACACCCCCTAAAATGTGTACATATGTTATTGTTGTCCTCAAATTCAGGCAGAGTGCCATAGGCTTTTTTTTGGGGTCCCAAACTCAGCTCGAACCCTTCCCCCCCCTAAATTTTTTACAATGGGCCATCAGAGGGGCGGGGAGGAATCTGATAAATGGACCTTATATTTTTGTTTTTAAAATACTCCTTAAAATAAATGTTATACTGATGTTGGGCAAGAATGTTTGTGTCTAATCTGCTTGCAATGTTATGTGCAAAAGTACTAATATATATTTTTCTGTTTTGACACCACAGTTTCCTTCAACGCCACAGGAATGGCAGACTGTGACCTCCCATTTTGCCGACCATTGGGACTTTCCCAAGTGTGGAGGGGCTATAGATGGGAAGCACATTCACATTGTGCCACCACACCATTCGGGGTCTCACTATTATAACTATAAGGGGTTTAATAGTAAAGTGTTAACGGCGGTGGTGTCGGTATAATATGAGTTCCTCTATGTGGACGTGGGGAAGAATGGCCGGATGTCGGATGGAGGAGTCTTTGCCCAGTTTTACCAACGGCTCCAGAGTGGTGGCCTGGGATTGCCACCTGATGCGGACAACGTTGAAGGACTCCCGTTCGTCTTTCTTGCTGATGAAGCATTCGGTCTGGGTGAGCGCCTGATGAGGCCATTCCCCCAGAGGACCCTCACCCTGGAAAGGAGGGTTTTTAACTACCGACAGCCATACACATGGCGGAATACAAACTCACCACATCATTTTTCCTGATGCATATTGCACAATGCAAAAAATGCCCACAATTATATAGCCTCAGTTGGGCCTGAGGCCGGACTTCCTTCAAATCCTCTGACAGGCCTGGATACTGGCCGTCCTGGCTTGGCACCCCAAAGCGCCCATGAAGTTCAGGATAAATATGTCAATTATTTTACGGATAGGGGGGCCATTGCAATGCCAGACAATGTCTAAAATATTTTTTTTTAAATAAAAAAATAATATCTGATAAAATCTTGAATTTTCTTTATTGCTTGTGTTTCTTTTTGGCTGTCTCCTAGGTTCTCCTAGTGCACTTATAGTTCCAAGTGGATTTTCCTTTAGTAAATAAGCCCCATTGTCACTGTAAACACAAAATTACTTCCAAAACTGATATTGAGCATTGAAAGAAGAAGCCACACATTGTTGATTAGCAAAATGTTTACTCTGTGCACATTCACATGTGTATTATAATTTTTTTTAGAAAAATATATATTTTTTTCTCAATTATTATTATTATTTTTAGAAACAGGCATGTTTCAAAACGTCAGTAACAAACAAATGGCCCCCTGCCCCACCTATAACTGGCCTTCACAGCAAGGAGCACATGGAAGGGCTATCACTAGGGATGAGCCGAACACAACCCGTTTCAGTTCGCACGAGAACCTGCGAACGGACCGAAAATTCGCACGAACTTTAGAACCCCATTGATGTCTATGGGACTCGAACGTTCGAAATCAAAAGTGCTCATTTTAAAGGCTAATTTGCATTGTATTGTCCTAAAAAGGGTTTGGGGACCCGGGTCCTTCCCCAGGGGACATGTATCAATGCAAAAAAAAGTTTTAAAAACGTCCGTTTTTTCAGGAGCAGTAATTTTAATGATGCTTAAAGTAAAAAAAAAAAAAGTTAAATATTCCTTTAAGTATCGTACCTGGGGGGTGTCTATAGTATGCCTGTAAAGTGCCGCGTGTTTCCCATGCTTAGAACAGTCCCTGCACAAAATGTCATTTTTAAAGGAAAAAAAGTCATTTAAAACTGCTTGTGGCTTTAATGTAATGTCGGGTCCTGGCAATATGGATGAAAATCAGTGAGACAAACGGCATGGGTACCCCCAAGTCCATTACCAGGCTCTTTGGGTCTTGTATAGATATTAAGGGGAACCCTGCACCCAAATTAAAAAAGGAATGGTGTTGGGCCCCCAGGCCCTATATACTCTGAACAGCAGTATACAGGTGGTGCAAACAAGACAGGGACTGTAGGTTTGTTGTTAAGTAGAATCTGTTTGTAATTTTGAATTGGTACATTTTTAACGTATTTAGCTCCAGCCAAAAAATCTATTTTAAGCTTTTTGGAAAACCTAGGGAAGGGTTATCACCCCTGTGACATTTGTTTTGCTGTCTGTGCTCCTCTTCAGAAGATTTCACCTCACTTTTTGTCCCAATGACAAATGCTTTTTGAAAATTTGGGGTTTTTTGTGAAACAAGGATTGGTGATAAAGCATCAGTGGAAAGGAGAAAAGTTTTTCCCATATTAACTCTTACAGGAGAGAATTTCCCTTCCTAGGGGTAGATTTCATCTCACTTACTGTTGTCTCCTTCCGTTTGCAAGTAGGAGTCGTTTGTAAGTTGGATGTTTGAAAGTAGGGGCCTGCCCTATATTATACTTAGCAGAAATTTGGGCCTTAGGTGTTGTTGTGGCCACAACACTGTAAGCCCTCACAGGGCCCTGCTGTGAAATATTAGATCAAGAATTGTAATTACATGCCCCTGTTGAACAGGGGCAGAAAAATTGGGCCTTTGGTGGTGGTGGTGGTGGTGCCACAACACTGGAACCCCTCACAGATGCGCTAGTTGAAGCGCAGGAACTAGCCCTGCTGCAAAGAATTGCATCAAAAATTGTAATTACACGCCCCTGTTAAACAGGGGCTGAAAAATTGGGCCTTAGGCACTGGTGCCACAACACTGCAACCCCTCACAGATGCTCTAATTGGAGTGCAGGAACTAGCCTTGCTGCAAAGAATTGCATCAAAAATTGTAATTACACGCCTCTGTTAAACAGGGGCTGAAAAATTGGGCCTTAGGCACTGGTGCTGGTGCCACAACACTGCAACCCCTCACAGATACTCTAGTTGGAGCGCAGGAACTAGCCCTGCTGCAAAGAATTGCATGAAAAATTGTAATTACATGCCCCTGTTAAACAGGGGCTGAAAAATTGTGCCTTAGGCACTGGTGGCGGGACTGGCGGCGCCCAGAACCAAAAATGTTCTTACAAGCTATCAAGCTGGTAGTGATCCAAGACTAATTCATTTTTATGAAGGTCAGTCAATCGACCGAGATGGTGGACAGACGCACCCTGTGATCGGTTACAAAGCCTCCAGAAGCACTAAATGTGCGTTCCGAAAGAACGCTGGATGCAGGACAGGTCAGTAGCTCAATTGCATACTGTGCAAGCTCTGGCCAGTGATCCATCCTCAAGACCCAGTAACCCAGAGAATTTTCGGTGGGAAAGGTTTCCAAGTCAGATCTTGCCCCTAGGTATTCCTGCACCATGTAAAACAGACGCTGGCGATGGTTGCTGGAACCGATCATACCTTGGGGCTGCGGACTAAAAAATTGTCTCAACACATCGGTCAGACGGCCACCTTCTCCACCGCTTCTTCTTTAACTGACCAAAGGCTCAGCAACACGTTGTCCAGAAACAGGAGTTTGTAACCTCCCAGTCTCTGGGAACGCGTTGCACAGACCTTTCTGCAAGGCCTCCCGAAAATGTTTCATCCTCTGCTCCCTCTGCAACGGCAAGATAAGGTCCGCAACCTTACCCTTGTAACGTGGATCAAGGAGGGTTGCCAGCCAGTAATGGTTCCTTCTCCTTGATACCACGAATACGAGGATCCTTCCGCAGGCTTTGCAGGATCAGGGAGGCCATGCAGTGTAGGTTTGCTGAGGCATTCGGTCCGGAGTCCTCTGGGTCACAAGTCCATGTGTTTTTTGGGACTGTAAATGATCCCTTAAAGACTGCTGCTGATGCTGAGTGCCAGGCTCCACCTCCATACTGACACAATCCTCCTCCTCTTCCTGTGTGATCAGCGGGCACGCAGGAACACTGTCTGGATAAAGGGGGCCTTGAGAACTAAGGAAGTCCTCCTCTTCCTGCCTCTGTTCTGCCTCAAGTGCCCTGTCCATTATTCCACACAGCGTGTGCTCCAACAGGTGGGCAAGGGGGACAGTGTCACTGATGCATGCACTGTCACTGCTCACCATCCTCGTGGCCTCCTCAAATGGTGACAGGACAGTGCATGCATCCCTGATCATGGTCCACTGGGTGGGGGAAAAAAAAACAAGCTCACCTGACGCTGTCCTGGTGCCATAGTCGCACAGGTACTCATTGATGGCCCTCTGCTGCGTGTGCAGCCGTTGCAGCATGGCCAACATTGAGTTCCACCTGGTGGGCATGTAACAGATTAGGTGGTTCTTGGGCAGGTTAAATTCCTTTTTGAGGTCTGCAAGCTGAGCACTGGCATTGTATGACCGGCGGAAATGCACACAGACTTTCCTGGCCTGCCTCAAGACATCCTGTAATCCCGGGTACCTGCCCAAGAACCGCTGCACCACCAAGTTAAGGACGTGAGCCAAACAGGGCACATGGGTCAGTTGTCCCTGTCGGAGAGCGGAGAGGAGGTTGGTGCTATTGTCGCAAACCACCATTCCTGCCTTAAGTTAGCGTGGCGTCAACCACCTCTGAACCTGCCCCTGCAGATCTGACAGAACCTCTGCCCCAGTGTGGCTCCTGTCCCCCAAGCACACCAGCTCAAGCACCGCATGGCATCTTTTGGCCTGCATACTTGCGTAGCCCCTTGAACGCCTACGGAGCACCGCTGGTTCTGAGGACAAAGCACAGGGAGGAAGAAGAAGAGGAGGGGATGGAGGAGAGAGGTGTGTCAGAATCATTAGTAGTGGCATTTTGGAGGCGTGGTGGCGGAACAACCCCAACACTACTGCACCTTGTCCTGCATCCTTCCCAGCTGCCAGCAGAGTCACCCAATGCACGGTGAAACTTAGGTAACGTCCCAGTCCATGCCTGCTGGACCATGAGTCAGCAGTAATATGCACCAGCGAGGCATGGACATTGCCTTCCTCATGCCGGTAGAAAGCCGGAATCGCCTTCCGTGAGAAAAAGTGGCGTTTGGGTACCTGCCACTGAGGAACCACACATTCCACAAACTCACGGAAGGGGGCAGAGTCTACCAACTGAAAAGGTAGCAGTTGAAGTGCTAGCAATTTTGCCAAGCTAGCATTCAGCTGGGCATGTGGATGGCTGGGAGCGAAATTCTTTCGGCGGTGCAGCAGCTGGGGCAGGGAAATTTGCCTACAATCTGACGTCGGTGTACCGAAAGCAGATTGCCCACAAGTACTTGGCTGTGACACACCTAATTCTACACCTTCATTCCTCTAAGTGCAGGTCTCAGAGAGGACTGAAGGTATAATGGGGTTGGAGATCTCAGCTGATGAGGAGCAAGGAGAGGTCCTCTTTGTTCTTTGGTGTGGGTCTTTTAGATACGCTTGCCAACGAACTGCATGGCAGGTCAACATATGTCTGGTCAAGCATGTGGTTCCCAAGTGGGAGATGTTTTGGCCACACGAGATACGCTTGAGACATGTTGCAAATAGCAGCGGTGCGATCTGATGCACTCGTCTCAAAAAAGGCCCACACCAAAGAACTTTTGGAATGACGCGCAGAGACAGCAGCGCCCTGCACATGCAGAGCTTTGCTTTGTGATGCAGCCAGTGTGCTGCCCTTAGGCTGGCCCCTGGAGGCATCCTGCCTCGTTGGTGATGTGCCACCTCCTCCTCCTCTCTCCTATCAGGCACTCACGTTGAGTCAGTGACCTCATCATCCCCTCCCTCCTCATCACTGGAGCAAACCTGGCAGTAGGCTGCAGCAGGGGGAGCATGACTGCCAGATTGCTGTCCTTCTTGGGCACCCCCTCTGTCCGTGCTCATGTTACTGCCTTCATCTAGCTCAGTATCATCATCAGAGCCTTCTAAACACTGGGCATCCTCCTGGAGCATGTACCCAACACTGTGGTCAAACAGTTCGAGGGACTCCTCAGGAGGACATGGTGGAGCTAGGGAAGGAGTCTCTGATGCCATTGAGCCGAGGGAAGAGGCTGCGTCGGCAGCTGCTTTGCCAGAAAAAGTACCCTGAGCATGGGTGAGAGAGGATGAGGAGGATGAGGACGGCTTGGTCATCCACTCGACCAAGTCTTCCGCATGTTGCTGCTCAACACGGCCAGCTGCCGAAAAAAAGGCCAAGCGTGTCCCACGGCCACGTGCTGATGAGGATGCACCGTCTCCACCACAGCACTGTTGCCTCTAGACACAGAGCCTGCTTGCCCTCTTTTATTGGCTTGTGACTGTCTGCCTCTCCTTGTTGGCCTTCCAGACATACTAATGGCCTGCAGTGAGATGTAGCTGCACTAAGCTGGGATATATATATATATATATATATATATATATATATATATATATATATATATATATATAGATACTGCAGCTAGCAAAATCAACTGCCTGCCTGTAGTATGAGAACACCATCAATCTTCTACAGGTAGCTTTAGATGAACACTGTGCACAGGTCGCACTACACTAACTTGTAGCTTTAGCTGAACACTGTGCAGAGGATGCACTACACCAACGTTAAAATAATGTAGCTGCCTGCGGTAGTGATAGGAGGACGCACTACACTAACTTGTAGCTTTAGCTGAACACTGTGCACTACACTAACTTGTAACTTTAGCTGAACACTCCGAGCAGGACGCACTACACTAACTTGTAGCTTCAGCTGAACACTGTGAGGAAGACGCACTACACTAACTTGTAGCTTTAGCTGAACACTGTGAGGAGGATGCACTACACTAACTTGTAGTTTTAGCTGAACACTGCGCACTACACTAACCTGTAGCTTTAGCTGAACACTGTTCAGAGGACGCACTACACTAATTTGTAGCTTTAGCTGAACACTGTGCAGAGGTCGCACTACACTAACTTGTAGCTTTAGCTGAACACTGTGAGGAGGATGCACTACACTAACTTGTAGCTTTAGCTGAACACTGTTCAGAGGACGCACTACACTAACTTGTAGCTTTAGCTGAACACTGTGCAGAGGTCACACTAAACTAACTTGTAGCTTTAGCTGAACACTGTGAGAAGGACGCACTACATTAACTGTAAATAGTCTAGCTGCCTGACTGTGGTACTAATAGGATCAGAAGAACACCAGCAATTTTCTTCAGGTAGCTGTAAATACTGTAACAACACAAGCCTGCCTGTCAGTAGGAACATAATAACAGGAACGGATCTAGCTAAACTGAATATATATATATATATATATATACAACACCTGAGATGCATATATATACACAATACACTGTAAGTGCAGCTAACTCACTGACTGTCCTGCCTAATCTATCTAACTTAAATCAAATGACACTGTCTCTCTGTCTCTGTCTCTCAACGCCGGAACACACACTACACAGGGCCGCCGTGCAGGTGCCCTTATATAGTGTGGGGCGTGTACTAAACCCCCTGAGCCATAATTGGCCAAAGCCACCCTGGCTTTGGCCAATTACAGCTCTCTCTACAGACGATGCTGTGATTGGCCAAGCATGCGGGTCATAGTGCATGCTTGGGAAATCATCAGCCAGCAATGCACTGCGATGCCGCAGTGAATTATGGGCCGTGACGCGAAACACGAATTTGGCGCGAACGGCCCATATCGTTCGCAATTCGGCGAACGGGCGAACAGACGATGTTCCAGTTGAACATGGGTTCGACTCGAACACGAAGCTCATCCCTAGCTATCACATGAAAGACAAAAACAGAACATTCCATAGCTCAACTCACCAACCAGTCTGTCAACTGACCAAATTAACCTGTCCAACAGTCTGCGTTAAAAACAGGGGTTTATTTAGCACACATTTGCAAATGCATGCATAAGGTGCAAGGCCTCTTCACGGCACCCTGTGTATGCTTGCAGTCCTAACATTACTGAATTTATATGTATCTCCACAGTGGAAGCACATGCATTAAATGGATAGATGAGGAGCAGGTGGGCCTGGAGGCAGCCCAATCCCCCTTAAACGAGCAGGAGCACACTGGACACCCAGCAAGAGCACAATGGCAGCAAAGGTGTACAGTATGTCCCCGGACCAATATACGGAGATGTGGAAACTGATCACCAAACTTGTTCAGCGGGAGCCAGATCAGGATCAACTGCAGAATCAGGAACAGGCAGGAGTCGGCAACAGGTTGGCAGTGGGGTACCAAATCAGAAGGCAAAACCGTAGTCAGAAACAGGCAGAGGTTGGCAACAGATGGGCAGCGGGGTACAGAATCAGGAGGCAGAGCCGTAATCATAAGTTCAAGCCAAGGTCAGTATTGCAGGTAGAGGCAGGTTCAGCAGGCAGGGGAGATCCAAGAGATTGGTCAGAAGATAGCCGGATTTTCAGGAACAAGGTCAATCAGGCAGAGTAACAACAGGAACACAGGAACAAGCTGAAGACAATCCAGCACTGATGCTAGGCAGACTCTCTGTTTATATAGGATGCTGTGTACCAGGATTCGCACCAGCGTGCGCGGATGCGCATTAGCACCTTGGCGCATGCGCTTTAGCACATTAGCGCTTTGGCACTCACGGGTGCGCGTTAGCGCGCGTACGCATAGAGGTGCCATTGTGCATGCCCACCCTGGATCTTATTAGTCTCTGGCTATGGTTCAATGCATGCACATTGGCATTAGCAGAACGAGGATTGGCAGCTGCTGCACGGAGACGGGTGCTTGCTGTGTAAGTTCTCTGACATTTAGTTAGTAGGGATGAGCTTCGAGTTCGAGTCGAACTCATGTTCGACTCGAACATTGGCTGTTCGCAAGTTCGCCGAACAGCGAACAATTTGGGGTGTTCGCGGCAAATTCGAATGCCGGCGGAACACCCTTTAAAAGTCTATGGGAGAAATCAAAAGTGCTAATTTTAAAGGCTAATATGCAAGTTATTGTCATAAAAAGTGTTTGGGGACCTGGGTCCTGCCCCAGGGGACATGGATCAATGCAAAAAAATTTTTTAAAAACGGCCGTTTTTTCAGGAGCAGTGATTTTAATAATGCTTAAAGTCAAACAATAAAAGTGTAATATCCCTTTAAATTTCGTACCTGGGGGGTGTCTATAGTATGCCTGTAAAGGGGCGCATGTTTCCTGTGTTTAGAACAGTCTGACAGCAAAATGACATTTTGAAGGAAAAAACTCATTTAAAACTACCGCGGCTATTGCATTGCCGACAATACACATAGAAGTTCATTGATAAAAACGGCATGGGAATTCCCCAAAGGGGAACCCCGAACCAACATTAAAAAAAAAAAAGACGTAGGAGTCCCCCTAAATTCCATACCAGGCCCTTCAGGTCTGATATGGATATTAAGGGGAACCCCAACCAAAATTTAAAAAAAAAAATGACGTGGGGTTCCCCCTAAATTCCATACCAGACCCTTCAGGTCTGGTATGGATTTTAAGGGGAACCCCGCGCCAAAAAAAAAAAAAAAAAAAACGGCGTGGGGTCCCCCCAAAAATCCATACCAGACCCTTATCCGAGCACGCAACCTGGCAGGCCGCAGGAAAAGAGGGGGGGACGAGAGTGCGCCCCCCCTCCTGAACCGTACCAGGCCACATGCCCTCAACATTGGGAGGGTGCTTTGGGGTAGCCCCCCAAAACACCTTGTCCTCATGTTGATGAGGACAAGGGCCTCATCCCCACACTCCTGGCCGGTGGTTGTGGGGGTCTGCGGGCGGGGGGCTTATCGGAATCTGGAAGCCCCCTTTAACAAGGGGACCCCCAGATCCCGGCCCCCCCCCTGTGTGAAATGGTAAAAAGTACCCCTACCATTTCACTAAAAAAGAGACAGTTTTTGAAAATTCCTTTATTTAAATACTTCTTCTTTCTTCTATCTTCCTTCATCTTCTTGTTCTTCTGGTTCTTCTGGTTCTTCCTCCGGCGTTCTCGTCCAGCATCTCCTCCGTGGCGTCTTCTATCTTCTTCTCCTCGGGCCGCTCCGCACCCATGGCATGGGGGGAGGCTCCCGCTCTTCTCTTCTTCTTCATCTTCTTCTCTTCTTCTTTTCTTCACTTCTTCTCTTCTTCTCTTCTTCATTTACTTATCCGGGGCGCTCCGCACCCATGCTGTCATGGAGGGAGGCTCCCGCTGTGTGACGGCACTCCTCGTCTGACAGTTCTTAAATAACGGGGGGCGGGGCCACCCGGTGACCCCGCCCCCCTCTGACGCACGGTGACTTGACGGGACTTCCCTGTGACGTCACGGGGAATGCCCCAGGGAAGTCCCGTCATGTCCCGTGCGTCAGAGGGGGGCGGGGTCACCGGGTGGCCCCGCCCCCTTTTTTTAAGAACTGTCAGACGAGGAGCGCCGTCACACAGCGGGAGCCTCCCTCCATGCCAGCATGGGTGCCGAGCGGCCCGGAGAAGAAAATGAAGAAGAGAAGAAAAGAAGAAGAGAAGAAAAGAAGAAGAGAAGAAGATGAAGAAGATGAAGAGAAGAGCGGGAGCCTCCCCCCATGCCATGGGTGCGGAGCGGCCCGAGGAGAAGAAGATAGAAGATGCCGCGGAGGAGATGCTGGATGAGAACGCCGGAGGAAGAACCAGAAGAGCCAGAAGAACCAGAAGATGAAGGAAGATAGAAGAAAGAAGAAGTATTTAAATAAAGGAATTGTCAAAAACTGTCTCTTGTCATTTTTAACATATTTGACAGTTTTTTAGTGAAATGGTAGGGGTACTTTTGTACCCCCTTACCATTTCACACAGGGGGGGGGCCGGGATCTGGAGGTCCCCTTGTTAAAGGGGGCTTCCAGATTCCGATAAGCCCCCCACCCGCAGACCCCCACAACCACCGGCCAGGGTTGTGGGGATGAGGCCCTTGTCCTCATCAACATGGGGACAAGGTGTTTTGGGGGGCTACCCCAAAGCACCCTCCCAATGTTGAGGGCATGTGGCCTGGTACGGTTCAGGAGGGGGGGGGGCGCACTCTCGTCCCCCCCTCTTTTCCTGCGGCCTGCCAGGTTGCGTGCTCGGATAAGGGTCTGGTATGGATTTTTGGGGGGACCCCAGGCCGTTTTTTTTTTTTTTGGCGCGGGGTTCCCCTTAAAATCCATACCAGACCTGAAGGGTCTGGTATGAAATTTAGGGGGAACCCCACGTCATTTTTTTTTAAAATTTTGGCCGGGGTTCCCCTTAATATCCATATCAGACCTGAAGGGCCTGGTATGGAATTTAGGGGGACTCCTACGTCTTTTTTTTTTTTTAATTTTGGTTCGGGGTTCCCCTTTGGGGAATTCCCATGCCGTTTTTATCAATGAACTTCTATGTGTATTGTCGGCAATGCAATAGCCGCGGTAGTTTTAAATGAGTTTTTTCCTTCAAAATGTCATTTTGCTGTCAGACTGTTCTAAACACAGGAAACATGCGCCCCTTTACAGGCATACTATAGACACCCCCCAGGTACGAAATTTAAAGGGATATTACACTTTTATTGTTTGACTTTAAGCATTATTAAAATCACTGCTCCTGAAAAAACGGCAGTTTTTAAACATTTTTTTTGCATTGATCCATGTCCCCTGGGGCAGGACCCAGGTCCCCAAACACTTTTTATGACAATAACTTGCATATTAGCCTTTAAAATTAGCACTTTTGATTATTCATGTTCGTGTCCCATAGACTTTAACGGTGTTCGCGTGTTCGAACGAACTTTTTTCCTGTTCGCATGTTCTGGTGCGAACCGAACAGGGGGGGTGTTCGGCTCATCCCTATTAGTTAGCACGCATTTGCAAACACATGCATAAGCATGCATTGGTTCGGGAACACACTGTACACCTTTGCTGCCATTGTGCTCTTGCTGGGTGTCCAGTGTACTCCTGCTCCTTTAAGGGGGATTGGGCTGCATCCAGGCCCACCTGACCCTCATCTATCCATTTAATGCACGTGCTTCCACTGTGGAGACACTTATAAATTCAGTAGTGTTAGGACTGCAAGCATACACAGGGTGCCGTGAAGAGGCCTTGCAGCTTATGCATGCATTTGCAAATGCGTGCTAACTAAACCCCTTTTTTTTCATGCAGACTGTTGGACAGGTTAATTTGGTCAGTTGGCAGACTAGTTGGTGATTCGAGCTATGGAATGTTCTGTTTTTGTCCTTCATGTTTCAAAACATAACATACACAACTCTGGAACTTACAAAGTTTAGCGTATGAAAACTGAAGGCAATATCAGACATTATAGTGTCAAAAATGTCTTGATATTGCCTTCATCAGGGGTGATGTCACCCCTGTAAAAGCCAAATTTTGAAGATGCACACAAACTGGGAGTCAAAATGGGTATTTCCCTCCTGATCCCATGCCTAATGTCAACATGTGCTATCTCCCATTATGGGGGATAAATTGATGTGTTTTGGGGGTGCAACCCCTTCCTCTCACCTACTAGAGTTACAAGGGAGGGGTTGCACCCACAAAATGCGTACATTGAGATCCCCTGATGGCAGATAGCACATGTTGACACACTGTGTGCATCTTCAAAATTTGGCTTTTAAAATTTACATGAAAAAAAATTGGTTTAGTCCAACAAAAGTGAAAATGGATGGGATTTGAAAGACATTTATATTCTCCCCAACACATCTATCATGTTCTTCATTTGTTGTTCCATAACATTCAGTTTCTTCCTTATAATAACGATTTTACCATTCCACACCGTGATGTCGTGGATGAGCCTTTGGGCACTATCACTTGTGAAATGTTCAGCTTGCTGCTCAACAACCAGCACATCATCTAAAAATTGGATTAAAAACATATATTATAAATATGCAGGCATACATACATTACCTGAAGCTGGGGTGTCAGACACTCACCTGTTTTGGTGACAATCTCGCCTACTTCCTCCACCTCTCCTTCCTCCAGATCCTCGGGGTGTTGTCTTGGGCTGACTTTCCCTTCTTGGTGATGTGTGGGGTCCCTGGTGTCCTCTCCCCTATGTCTTTTCTCCCCTATGAGAATGAAACAAAGGTATACTTAGCACACAGATATTTGAGTCCAGAAATGTGAATATGAAATCTTGCTTGGGAGTGGGGTACAATTGTCTGTTTTGGGCAGAGTTCCAAGCTGAAGACATGATTTTTTACCTTACCAAAGTTGGAATAATTACCTTTTTCTGACAATTTTCACACCAAGTATCCACTGGAGCACCTGTGTGGGACACCCTAAAAAGTTTGTTCTTGTGTCCCATACTAGTGCTCCTGAGTCCAGATGTGTAAACAGATGCTGAGCGTCCTCTACTTACATTACACTGAATCAAGCTTGCATTTCATCCTAGTTACAAATACATCTAGAAAGCAATGTCCAAAACTTAATTTTAAACAAATAGGCATGACCAAATGTATTTAACCTGTATCTGCCTAAAACATTGTATTTAATGAGCGAACGATGTTTCCTAAGACCGATTACTGTGCCCACCAACATGAACTTCGCCATTTTAAACTGTACAACAGTAAAGAAACACACATGGAGCAGCATGCGAGTAGTAATAATGATAGGAACACACGACAACTACTTACTTTTTAGAAGCAAATTAGGGTTTAGGTACGGTCAATGCTTCCCATCATAGTCGTTCCTCCTCAAGATGTCCACCATCTCCACCATCTCTATAAAGGCCATATTGGAGGCCTTAAATCTTCTCTTGTGGGATCGGGTCCTTTCAGGCACCAGGGTTTCCTCCTCCTCGTTAATGTGGAATTACCACACACCTGCTCTTTATCCGCCACGTTGCTCCTACTGCGCGCTGAAGAGAGAAGGGGCGGGGAATATTTTAGAAAGAACGTCGGGGCGGGCGACACGGGTGGAGTGTATATCAAGCTAACACGCATGTGTCGTACGTAAGATCTGTGTGCGAAGGAAGAACGAATGGAAATGGTGAGCTTCTTAAACGAAGGTAAAATTTGAACTTGGCCCATCACAGTGGCCTATACTGCTTCAAGATTGAGGCCTATATTGGGATATGATAATGAGAGTTCAGGCTGACATTAGTGTTTTTGTCTTGTGTATTGTCTTACAGGAAAGATGAATCACTTTAAGGACCCAGAATTCATGGCTAGTTTAATAGACAGATACAGGGAGATGAGGTATTTGTGGGAGGTGAAAACACCTTATATTATAATAAACAAGCTAGGAGGTCAATGCTGGAGAAACTTCTGGGATTTGTGAAGACTCGGGTCCCCGATGAAACCATCCAGTTTTTGGAAAGTAAAATTGGGATCTTGAGGAACATGTATAAGAAGGAGCATAATAAGATCCAGAAATCACTCAGATCAGGAGCATCAGCAGCGCAAGTGTATGTACCCAGGCTGTGGTACTTCAACAAACTGTGGTTTCTGGACGACCAGACTGAAGCCAGGGAATCACTTTCTACCCTTCCCTGCAGCCTTCCCTCCACCCTTCCCTCAACCCTACCAGAGGCTGACGAGGAACAACCTGGGCCTTCCATTCTGGAAGAAGTGGACGCGCCCAGCTGGAACCAGGTATATATTTTTTTACTACATATTTATTGTCCTAATATTAATGATGTTAACTAGATGTTATAATTGATAACTAATTAATGATTTAAACCAAGTGATTTACACATCAATAGACAGTAATGGTCAATAATGATTGGGACAAGAAAGAAAAATGCTGGGGTCAGAATGATAATGTTTTCTATTTATTGACATTCAATTTGCAAGTCATGAGCTAAAAATTGTGTGTGATTGATGAAGCAAAAACTAAAACTATGTCCCTTTTTTATACACAGGATGAGCTCAGCCAGGAGAAGGGTCTGGAAAGTGGCAGCCAGGAGGAGGCCGTGCCCAGTGTCAGCCAGGAGGTGGCCCTGTCCAGTGTCAGCCAGGAGGTGGCCGTGCCCAGTGACAGCCAGGAGGTGGGCGGACCCAGTGTCAGCCAGGTGGCTGGGCCCTGTAGGAGCCTCACCCAATCCCAGGTGCCTCCCCTCTGCCTTCAAACAAAAAGGCCCAGGAAGGGGACGAGGACAGAGGAGGCAGCACTGGGCCTCATTAGAGAAGCAACTGATGTCCTCAGAAGCCCACCCGATGCTGAAGAGGCCTATGGCTGCTATCTAGCCACAAGATTGTTGAAATTGGAGGAGGGTCAACGCTTCCTCTGTGAGGGAATTATTGTTGAGGCCCTTCAGAAGAGGTTGAGGGGCCAGCTGACAGAGAACAGCCACATATATGATCTCACCCATCCTCCTCCTCCTCCTGCCACAAGTCCACCACCAGAGCCATAGCCTCCAAGGAAGGCTGCAGGGAAGCGTGGAGGGAAGGCTGCAGGGAAGAGAAGAAAGTGATGGCCTGGGTTCAGTCTGGTCAGACGCAGGCTGGTGTAGCACCACAGCTTGGGATCATATATGTCATCTGCTGCTGGTCCTGATCTTTGGGAGTCCTGGACCAGATTGGGCTCAAAATTATATGGACTTCTCAAGATAACAATTTTTTTTTCCACAGGCGTGATGTGTGCCCTTGGGCCAAAAGGCTTCACAAATTACAAAAGTTGCCTTCCTCTTTATTTTGTTACCCAGAATAAATGGATATTTTATTTTCTGAAAATACTTGCCTATGTGTTTTTATACAAATAGGACAGATTGTTTGTGAGTATGCAGGTACATTTTAAAAATACAATGTCAAATTAACAAGGGACACCAACCAGCCTCCTTGAGGTTACGAAATACAAGATAATAATGTTATTATGGTAACTTGACACACCAAAAAAAATATATTATGGAGATTACTAGAAACTAATTTTGCAATAATCCAAAAAAAGGAGATCTTGATGAAATAAAAAATTCTAAAAAAAGATGACTATAAAAAATCTTTCAAAACATTATTCTGGAGATCTGGCTTTAAAATAATAAAGGATTACTCATGAGATCACAAGAAATAATAAAGAAAGAAGTTTGTGAGAACTGTGTGAATATCAGCAGCAAAACAACTTCATTCTTCTAGCATTATAAACCACAAAAGAATGCGCTGCATTAAAAGATCACAGAATTTGCAGCGTGAGGAATGTGCTATCTCCATTACGAACGCTAGTTTTACCAGACCGTCTCGTACTTATTTCAGAGCATGTGCCGTTTTTGGTACGTCGGAACAGCATACAGACGAGTGGTTTTACCGATAGTAATTAGTTCCGTCAGAAATATTTAAAACATGTTCTATATCTAAGTTTGTCTAAATTTTCGACGGGAAAGACATAAGACAAAAGCATAATGAGCTGGTATGCACCGCATACTAGCTCGTTATGAAATACTTACCTTCGATCGAGATCTGCATCGGATCCTGCTCCCCGCCGAGGGAGCTGACATTTTCCCCTCGGCGTGTCTTTCGGGTTCGCGGCTACAGCAAAGTGAGTGGCCGGAGCCGCGATGACGTCACTCCCGTGCATATTCGCGGGAGTCTTCTTTCCGGCAAGATCTGCCAGCATCCGCCGGACCTTCAGAGCGCATGCGCCAATGCTGCTGCATGCAAGGTGAATATCTGCTAAACTGTATGGGTTTAGGAGATATTCATTTTACTTACAGGTAAGCCCTATTATAGGCTTACCTGTAGGTAAAAATGTAAAAATAGGGTAAACAACCACTTTAAATGACGATGCCAATGTACCACAGCTATTGTGAACTGGAAATCCAGCAAATGATGCTGAAAAGTTATTAGCACATTGATGTGAATGCCATTATCTATTATTGTTCACATTTTCCCTAAATGGTTTATGTGCTCTAAAGAAGAGTGTATGGGGTTTAAAGCTGGCCATTCATATTAACCGCTTTAGCCCCGGAAGATTTTACCCCCTTCCTGACAAGAGCACTTTTTGCGAATCGGCACTGCATCGCTTTAACTGACAATTACACGGTCGTGCAACGTTGCACCCAAACAAAATTGACGTCCTTTTTTTCCTACAAATAGAACTTTCTTTTGGTGGTGTTTGATCAGCTCTGCGTTTTTTTGCGCTATAAACAAAAAAAGAGCGTCAATTTTGAAAAAAACGTAATATTTTTTACTTTTTGCCATAATAAATATCCCCCAAAAATATATAAAAAAACAATTGTTTTCCTCAGTTTAGGCTGATATGTATTCTTCTACAAATTTTTGGTAAAAAAATCGCAATAAGCATACGCTTGAGAGGGGATATGATTTCAATCTACAAATACTGTACTGGTGACCCCACAATAGGGATAAAACTTTTTCGCAGAAGAGAGTTTAATAAGACTCGTGGCCACTCATTACAATTAGAAGAAAAGAGGTTTAACCTTAAACTACGTAGAGGGTTCTTTACTGTAAGAGAGGCAAGGATGTGGAATTCCCTTCCACAGGCGGTGGTCTCAGCGGGGAGCATTGTTAGCTTCAAGAAACTATTAGATAATCACCTGAATGACCGCAATATACAGGGATATGTAATGTAATACTGACACATAATCACACACATAGGTTGGACTTGATGGACTTGTGTCTTTTTTCAACCTCACCTACTATGTAACTATGTAATATCCTGATTGGTTTGCGCAAAAGTTATAGCGTCTACAAAATAGGGGATAGATTTATAGCATTTTTATTATTAATTTTTTTTTTTTACTAGTAATGGCGGCGATCTGTGATTTATCATGACTGCGACATATGGCGGACACGTCGGACAATTTTGACACATTTTTGGGACCATTGGCATTAATACAGCGATCAGTGCGATTAAAAATGCATTGATACTGTAAAAATGTCACTGGCAGTGAAGGGGTTAACACTAGGGGGCAGTGAAGGGGTTAAGTGTGTCCTAGTGTGTGTTTTAACTAAAAGGGGATGGGGACTGTGCAGGGAAGATAACAGATCGTTGTTCATACTCTGTATGAACAGACAATCTGTCACTTCTCCCCTCAGAGAACCGGAAAATGTGTGTTTACACACACAGTTCCGGGTTCTCCGTGTCTCAGCAGCGATCGCGGGAACCCGGCAGTGAACCCGCTAGGCCTCCGGCGGTGCATGCACGCCCCCTAGTTGCCACAGGGCGAAGCTACGTTACATAACATCATTTCGCTCAGCCGTGCCATTCTGCTGCATTACAACTGCGGCAGCGGGTCGGCAAGTGGTTAAACTATGCATTTCATGTCTGTTTTTTATCAAAACAATTGAGAAGGCACACTCATTCAGTTCCTATAAGGTGGTCCATCCGTTTACTTATTTTTACCACTGTTATGCCGCATACACACGGTCGGATTTTCCGACAGGAATTGTTCGATGTGATCTTGTTGTCGGAAAGTCCGACCGTGTGTATGCTCCATTGAACATTTGCTGTCGGAATTTCCGCACACAAATGTTTGGGAGCAGGTTCTCAAATTTTCCGACAACCAAACTTTGTTGTCGGAAAGTCCGATCGTGTGTACACAAGTCCGCGCACAAAAGTCCACGCATGCTGGCTGAGACTTTCCACGGCCTCCTCCTGGCTGGGACTTTCCTGTCATCAATCACACACAATTTTGAGCTTATGACTGTTGCAAATTGAATGTTACCAAATAGAAAAGACTATCATTCTGACCCCAGCATTTTTTCATTTTTGTCCCAATCATTTTTGGCTACTATTGTCTATTGATATGTAAACCACTTTTTTAAGTCAGAAATTAGTGTTCAATAATAACATCTAGTTAACATCATTACATTTTTGTCTGTTTACCCCTGTCTCTCGATAGGGAAGAATGGACCTTCTGATCAGGTTCTCCTGAAAAACTGACAGACGGACCTGATCAGAACAGCAGAACAGCAAGGTGAAAGTCCATTCTTTGCCAAACTGGTATAGCATTCTATAGAGTTACATATCCCTCTAATGCCGCGTACACACGAGCGGACTTTACGGCGGACTTTGCCCGGCGGACTGGATTTCGTCAGACAATTCGATGTGTGTGGGCTCCAGCGGACTTTGTTTTCTCAAAAGTTGGACGGACTTAGATTTGAAACTTGTTTAAAATGTATCCGTTGAAATCGAGTCCGGTCGAAAAGTCCGCCGTCTGTATGCTAGTTCGACGGACAAAAAGCCACGCTAGGGCAGCTATTGGCTACTGGCTATGAACTTCCTTGTTTTAGTCCGGTCGTACGTCATCACGTACGAATTCGACAGACTTTGGTGGATTGTGTGTAGGCAAGTCCGTTCATTCACAAAGTCCGTCGGAAAGTACGTCGAAAAGTCCGCCGTAAAGTCCGCTCGTGTGTACGCGGCATAAGATTCTACATAAAACTGTATTGAACAAACTGCTCAAACAAGGTGACAGCACCATTTAGCATAAGTATGAGTAAGATAAGTAAGATAAGTCAAGGGGACCCTAAAATGGTTGATCACTGACACATCAGTTTTGGATGGCTATACTGTATATTTTTGAGGTAGACTTTCCACAGCCTGAGGCAATCAACTAAATTGCTTCTGAGTCAGTTCAGCAATGCAATCATAGCTGACTCACAGTTAATGTACACAGAACACATGGCAGTGAAACAAAATATGGGTCTGATACAATAAGCCTTGTAGTGTCAGACATTAGAAAGAAAAAAAAACACTTTAATAAGATATTGTTTCTTATTATTCTACATGATTCATTACTTTAAAAAAAAAAAAAGTTTCTGGTGTGAATGCACCAGAAATAGAGGCTTATGTCCATCTTGGAGTAATTGCCCTTCGCTTCTTGTCCCTGGTATGACTCATTATGTAGGAAGTAAGGGAGAAGCTCCCCAACAGGGAGTTATAAAAACCAGATGTTTTGCTTGTTTTATTTATTGCTCTTTATGTTTCCACTGTAAAGATTTCACCAGATTTCCTGTCCTGATGATATGACACTTGTTATGAAAGATGGACTATGCCTTTAAAGTGCTATTAAAGGATTTTTCCATCTTAAAATAAAAGAGATGTTATACATACCTGCTCTGTGCAATGACATTGCACAGAGCAGTTTGGAAGTCTGTTTGAAAGTCCCCAACTAGCGCTGCCTGCTTCTCCCTGCTCCAGGTGAGTCCTTAGCAAGCCAGGTGCTAAGGGGCACCCATGTGCTTACTCCCGAGCTGGGCTGTGTGCAGCCATAGACAAACATGGCATCAGTAAGCCACGCCCAGGCTCTCTTCTCACAGGAGCCTATGGCTCCCGCTGCTATTTGTGTCTCCTGTGAAACCAGGAAGTGGAGGAGCGGTGTTGCAGTTGGGACAGTACTGGAGCGGTGAGGGAAGTCAGGTAAGTGTTTAGGGGCAGAGGGGGGTAGAACAGGAAGTGGGGCTATTTTTTACCTTAATGTAGGGAATGTATATTGGAGGGGAAGAGGTTCCAGTTACCTAATGGCAGGAGTTTCTCACCACGTATTTTCTCCAATTGCAGCACTAGGGGAGTGGTTTACCTGATGCTGTGTAAATATAATTCCTTCTTTGTTGGTAAAACAATACGACAATTCCGACAGAGAATTTGGGACCACCTATATCACTCCGGTAATGGCAAACTTACCAGCGTAGGCCGACACATTGGGCTACACCATCGTTTTGAAGTTACAGCCGTCAAATTTTTGGTCCCACAGGTAGTCCCACAGAGCCCTAGAGGGGGTGATTGGGACAGGATGATCCTTCAGAGAGAGACCCTGTGGATCGAACGTCTCAATGCTACCACCCCCCCCCCCCAGGTCTCAACAAGATGATATCATATAAATCATTTTTGTAGTTTTCCCCCCCCCCCCATGTCCTTAGTTTCCTTTCCCTTTTCCTTGTTTCCCCCTTTCTTCTCCCCCCTCTCCTTCCCTTCCTCATCCCTTCCAATTTTATACCCACCCTATGGGTTTTCTGTGTGGCTCCTTGTCCCCATTACAGTGATCATCATCGACCCATTACCACTCTAGTGCCTCCGGGTCATCCTTCACCTGGTTTTGTGATAGCCCAGCTGGAATCAAATTTCAAAAACTGTTGTTCAGTTTTATTTTTTCAATAAATTACTACCTAGAATTGGGACTAAGTGCCCCATATTACTCTGTGTATTTAATGTCTCAATTTCTATAATCTGATTTTGTATTGTATGCTTTATATGTTTTATCTGTTTGTTGGAGATTTGCTTCCCCTGCAGGCATTGCTGATGTGTCCGTGCTGTTCGTCTCTCTCTCCGCAGCGGCGGACTTGTGACTCTCCTGAAGAGGATGGTATCAATGGAAACCATTCCCCTCTTGCGCCGCCAGAGTCTTGAGCTTTCCCGTTTGATTGGCCCAATTGGTGCGCGCTTTCACAGTAGCATTAATCTCGCACCTGCACATCGTGGGGACTCTGACCCATTGAAGTCACACACCGCCGTTTAGGCGGCGTGTGAACGCCTCCTGGGTTGGGGAGCTCATTTAGCGGGCCTCGGTCCACTACTGAGCAGTGCGGCCGTGTGTCTCCAGGGGGGTCGTAAGTGACAGCTAACGGAGAGGTAAAACTGTTCCGTCTGGTCAATTTGGGTGGATTCACCCCCCTACTCCTGCATACTTGCCTTGTACCTATACTCTTCATTGCTTGTGTTTACAGATATACCTGATGTTTACTGGCTTCGGTCTGGCCACGGACTGAGGGCACTCTATACTATGCCCTGATAATTACATCTGATAATTTTCTACCAATGTCTTGGGAGCACTTGTAGTTCTACAGCTTGCCACTGTGCATTATATACGATCTTACTGTATGCAAGTTGTCCCTGTTTTTTATCATGTTCTCCTCTCCCTCCTGTATTATCTCCCCCCTGGAGCATTATACACGTTTTGAGTACGATTTTTCAGATCTTATTAAAGGTGGGTTACACTATTTATCTCCGGCATTTTTTGCACTCCATCCTTTCCTTACTCTTCCCTCCCCATTTCCTATGTTCTTTTCCCTTTTCCCTTCCTTCCCCATCTTCCCTCCCCCCTTTCTTTCCCCTTTCCCCCCTTGTTCTAATCTTCCCCCTTTTTTTTCTTCTCCTTTTCCCTTCCCACTTAGTTTTCCACTCTCCCCCTTCCCTTCTTCCCCGCTTTTCCCCCCCTCTGCTTTTCCTCTTCCCTCAACACCCTCCCCCCCCCCCTCCTTTTCTTTCCCTTTCTATCCCTTTTCCCCTTCCCCCCTCCCTCCCTTTCTCCTTCTTTCTCTTTTTCTTTTCCTTCATATCTCCCTCCCCCTTCTCTTTCCCCTCCTTTTCTTCTCCTCCTTCTTCCCTCCCGCCCTCACATTTTCCCCCTGGAGCACAATTCTTGCCATATATGGGTAATACCTGATCCAATGTTTACACTCTGGCCCTTATTCTCATTAGATTTTAATTCCGCGCATTCCCCCTTGTCCGCTGCGGGGGGTGATTTTTGAGCGGCCGGGTTTTGTACCTGGCAATTTGCCTGTTGGGTAAGCAATTTTCCTTTGTTTTTGCTGAACTATATCTACCTATTTGACATTGTCACATATTCTCGTTATTGTTTTTGTGTTTCATCTGATTACTTGTCTTATAGATTAATCTTCCTGACGAAGCAGTGTTTAAACCGTGAAACTAGTTGAGGTCTGGTTAATCTATGGGAAACACTTCACCAACAGATACCTTTAGGGGAAACTTCTGAGTATTTGTAAACTGTATATGCAGTCATTTTAAAGAGATTGTTGTATGTCTTTTCCTTCTCTCTTTTTTTATATGTGATAAATAAATTTTTTATTCAAAAACTGTAATTGTATTTATCAGTACCGAGATAGTCCATTACTAACTTTGGGGGTTCGAGCATTCGTGTGGCTAGCTTCAGCAACTACCCTCATACTCTTACCCCTCCCCTTGTCTCCTTAATGTAGGGAATGCATTAAGTTAAAATACATTTTGAATTTTGAACCACTTTAAAGTGGAGTTCCACCCACTTTTACAACTCTTCAGCATCCCTCACTAAACTGTGCACTGTAAACAAATTGGATATTTTTTAATTTTTTTTCTCAGCACCTATTGTATATCTGCTGTATTCATTTTTCACTTCCTCCTCCCTGGCCGCGGCCCATCGCATCATTTCCTGTTTGCAATGCCTTCTGGGAAGGGGCAGCAACTTCCTCTGAAACTGCCGTTGCTATGGAAACCTGACCTGAAACCTATTACACTGCTTGTGCTGCACTGAGCATGTGCGAGATCTGCAAGGATGAGATCCAGGAAGAAATACAGTCTGGCTTCAGATGCCCACACTTAAGATGGCCACGACTTGCTGTAAGTTTATAAAATAACAAACTACTGCTATAAACTAACAAAACAGACTTTAGTTTACAGACTAACTTTACTAGAATACATTACGCTTGTATAATATAGGGGTATTTTTATTTAAAAAGTATAATTTCGGCCGGAACACCACTTTAAGCTCAAATGGGATAATAATGCAATTTCCCTTTAAAGCTGAGCCGCAGACAAAAATGTAAAAACTCTGTTAAAATACATACACTATATTGTCAAAAGTATTGGGACACCTGCCTTTACACGCACATGACCTTTAATGGCATCACAGTCTTATGCCCCGTACACACGGTCGGATTTTCCGACGGAAAATGTGTGATAGGACCTTGTTGTCGGAAATTCCGACCATGTGTGGGCTCCATCACACATTTTCCATCGGATTTTCCGACACACAAAGTTTGAGAGCAGGATATAAAATTTTCCGACAACAAAATCCGTTGTCGGAAATTCCGATCGTGTGTACACAAATCTGACGGACAAAGTGCCACGCATGCTCAGAATAAATAAAGAGATGAAAGCTCTCACCGCGTTCAGAATGATCGGATTTCCCGACAACTTTGTGTGACCGTGTGTATACAAGACAAGTTTGAGCCAACATCCGTCGGAAAAAATCCTAGGATTTTGTTGTCGGAATGTCCGAACAAAGTCTGACCATGTGTACGGGGCATATGTCCGTAGGGTTCAATATTAGGATGGCCCCCCCTTTGCAGCTATAACAGCTTCAACTCTTCTGGGCAGGCTGTCCACAAGGTTTAGGAGTGTGTCTATGGGAATGTTTGACCATTCTTCCAGAAGTGCATTTGTGAGGTCAGGCACTGATGTTGGATGAGAAGGCCTGGCTCACAGTCTGCACTCTAATTCTTCCAAAAGGTGTTCTTCCAGGTCAGGACTCTGCACAGGCCAGTCAAGTTCCTTCACCCCAAACTCACTCATCCATGTCTTTATGGACCTTGCTTTGTGCACTGGTGCACAGTCATGTTGGAACAGGAAGGGGCCATCCCCAAACTGTTCCCACAAAGCTGGGAGCGTGAAATTGCCTAAAATGTCTTGGTATGCTGACACCTGTTCAGTAAGGTTAGCGAGTCTTCAAACAAGACCTTTCAGATGAGATAGTGAGTCCAAATTGATGAAAGAAAGGTGCATTTATTCACTGCAGTGGAGAAATACAGTAAACAGTAACTCAGATCATATGAACTGAGTGAAAGTGAAAGTGTCTTTCTCCTGTTACAACTACAGCCTATACAATTTATAGTCATGAATATGCATAAGATCTAGGCGTGTTCTAGGCTGTAATCTAGGTGTGATCGTATAGTTAGTCCAATCAGAGTCCATTTCTTCTTAATAGTAAGCTAACAGTTAAATGGTTGTTAACATCATGTGATCGACTGTCAGAAACCATGAACCAGACCGAGACAGAAGTACAGTAAAATCACACTTGTTTATTAATAAAAATAAAAATGTAAATAGAGTAAGTGTAGTCAAAGCATAGCCAGAGTCCATTAACCGGATTGGGTAGTCAGCCAAGCCAGAGTTCAGTAACCAGATCGGGTAATCAGCCAAGCCAGAGTTCAGTAACCAGATCCGGTAATCAGCCAGGCCAGAAGTCAGGGATCCAAGTAGAGGAACAGCAAGCAGGATAAGGAGCCAGAAGGGATGTCAGCAAAGCCAATCTTTAAACAGGAACGCAGGAGGTGGTTTCTTGTGATGTGACCAAGGCGAAGGCAGGAATGAAGTGAGCTGGAGATCTTTAAGTAGGCGGAACTGACAAGCAGATCCACAACAGCTGGTAAAATGTGTTGAGAGATGAGAGCTGGCAATTAGCCGACAGCTGAGCGGCCAGCTCAGAGAAGGAAGGGCTGAGCCAGCCCTGACACCGACAGAAAGTGAAACCTCAAACGTAAGTTGCCATGACAGTTGCTGGCTCAAACTGGTTTGATAAGAAAGTCTAATCTTGGAGTTTTATCAACAATGCATGTCGGCACAGGCTCAGAAATTTCCTGTGTAAAGAAAAAACAAGTTTAGATATAAGCTCTTAAAGTGACAGGTTATATATATATATACATAACTCAGCATTATTAGATCCCTGTAATTTTACTCACATCTTAAGAGTTCCCATCACTGGAACTAAGGGGCCAAGCCCAACCCCTGAAAAACAACCCCACACCATATCCCCCCCCCTCCACCAAATGATTTTGATAATATAGTGTAAATGCACTTTGTGTGTACCAAATGACTTTGGAAACCCAGATATTACTTTGTAAAAGTAGACGTGACATCATCACTGTGCTGCCAATAACTTCAGAGGCCAGAGATGTGGGAGGGACCTGATTGGCCCCACCCACTTCAAGCAACCTGCATAAAGGTCCAGGAGAGGACAGATACCAGACCAGTCACCCTGCACAAGAAGAGAGAAAGCAGCAGTGAGCAGTCTTTATTACACGGAGCTCCCGCACAGATCTGGAAGCAATATACAAAGCACTCCAAGATTCAAATAAGAATAAACATGGCTCTTGTATTTAGCCAATATTTGCTTATCCTGGAGTTCAGCTTAAGCCTACATGCACACGGACGTTTTAAAAAACGGGCTGTAAAGCTAGTACAGACGCCAGGAAAAAAGCAGCGTTAAAAACGCAATTTTTTTCCGCTTTTTGCATTGAATTTAATGCGCTTTCTCTGTCTCTATTCAAAAATCAATGGTTCCCTATGGGAGCCCATTGATTTGAATAGAGGTCGCACCAAAAGTCGGATCAAGATGATCCGACTTGCGGTGCGACTTGTGTGCTAAGAATGTTGAAGGGGGAACCCCCTGAAAATTTTTTTTTAAATTTGCGTGAGGTTCCCCCCCAGGACGATACCAGACCCTTCGGTCTGGTATGGATCTTAAGGGGAACCCCCACATAAAAAAAATGGCGTGGGGGTTCCCCCAAGATCCATACCAGACCCTTATCCGAGCACGCAGCCCGGTAGGTCAGGAAAGGGGGGGTGAGCGAGCACCCCCCTCCTGGACCATACCAAGCCACATGTCCTCAACATGTGGGGTTGGTGCTTTGGGGCAGGGGGGCCTGCGCCCCCCACCCCAAAGCACCTTGTCCCCATGTTGATGAGGACAAGGGCCTCTTCCCAACAACCCTTGCCCGGTGGTTGTTGGGGTCTGCGGGCAGGGGGCTTATCGGAATCTAGGCACCCCCTTTCATAAGGGGGCCCCCAGATCCCGGCACCCCACCCTATGTGAATAAATATGGGGTACATCGTACCCCTACCCATTCACCTGGGGAAAAAAAGTGTCAATAAAAACACACTACAAAGGTTTTTAAAGTAATTTATTAGACAGATCCGGGGGTCTCTTCCGACTTCGGGGGTCTCTGCCGACTTTTCGGCGCTCTCCGGCCTCTTCTCCCACTGTCTTCTGCTGGGCTCTTCCGCTATCTTCTGCTCTTTTGCCCGCTCTTTTGCTAGCAGTGGCCCGGTCTTCTCCGTCATCTTCTTCCCTCCGGTCTTCCTCCGGTGTTGACACAACGCTCTCTCCAGCTGTAATGCCATTTGTGAGGTGCGCAACGACTTATTAAGGCATGGGGCGGGGTCACCGGGTGATGTCATCCTGTGACCCCGCCCCTTATAACGTAACAGTCCCGGGGCATGATGGGACTGTGATGCCATAAGAGGCGGAGTCACGAGATGACATCACCCGGTGACTCCGCCCCATGCCTATATAAGTCGTTGCGCACCACAGACCCCGACAACTCCCAGATTCCAATAAGCCCCCGCCCGCAGACCCCGACAACTACCGGGCAAGGGTTGTCAGGAAGAGGCCCTTGTCCTCATCAACATGGGGACACAGTGCTTTGGGGTGGGGGGAGCAAAGCACAAACCCCCCCCCCATGTTGAGGGCATGTAGTTGGTATGGTCCAGGAGGGGGGGTGCTCGCTCGCCCCCCCTCTCCTAAACCGCCGGGCTGCATGCTCGGATAAGGGACTGGTATGGATCTTGGGGGAACTTCCACGCTTTTTTTGTTGGTGTGGAGGTTCCCCTTAACATCCATACCAGACCAAAGGGTCTGGTATCGTCTTGGGGGGGAAACCACGGTTGCATTTTCCAACGAAAAACTCTCATCGGTCTTTTGCGGGCCGAAATTGCGGGCCACGTGTGTACATAATATGGAGAGGTGTTTATAAGCTGCAAAAGAAGCTCAAAAAAGCAGCTGTAAAAACGTCTGTGTGCATGTAGCCTTAAAGTACATTTATTTATTTAGGTGTATAAATACCAACAGGAAGACAAAAGAGAAGTGATGGTTTTACTATAGCATAGACCCACATGAGTGAAGGCTTATTACAGCACATCCCAATCAGCATTATTTCTCCTCCTTACATAAGTGCTTACTTTTCAGATAGAACACATTTACAGATAGGTTGGGGTCGATCGAGGTATTAATGGTATTGACAGCATTATATGAAAAGCATAACTAATGGTGATATGGAGACTGTCTTCTCAGAAATAACATCCGCACATTAGTGTTTTCTTCATACAGGAATAAACGTTTCTTATCAATCAGGGTGGGTATTAATTATTAACTGGGCTTTTAGACTTATCCAGATCCTTCACATGATGTAGTCCAGAGCTGACAGTCCACCGACAGTTTGAAAATCTTGAGCACATCATACCAACATTGGTTATAGGCAACTAAAGCGTATCTTTAGCCAAAACATTTTATTTTTATTTTGGATAACATAAACACAGATTTTAATGGGCTTGGTCCCATCAGTGAGATTTCCCTTCATTTCTATGCTGAATATGTAACAAGAAATTTGCAAAGTGATTAAACAATGTTACCCAACATTTCATATTCCTGATATGTGCCTGCTGTGCCATGTACTTGTATGAGAATGTATCCTGTTTTCTTCTCCATTCCTAGCTCTCTTATGCCGCGTACACACGATCAGACTTCACGGCATACTTGGTCCGGCGTACCGGATTTCGTCGGACAATTCGATCGTGTGTGGGCTCCAGCGGACTTTGTTTTCTTAAAAGTTTGACGGACTTAAATTTGAAACATGTTTCAAATCTGTCCGACGGACTTGAGTCCGGTTTAAAAGTCCGCTCGTCTGTATGCTAGTCCGACGGACAAAAACCGACGCTAGGGCAGCTATTGGCTACTGGCTATGAACTTCCTTGTTTTAGTCCGGTCGTACGTCATCACGTACGAATCCGTCGGACTTTGGTTGATTGTGTGTAGGCAAGTCCGTTCATTTGGAAAGTCCATCGTAAAGTCCGTCGAAAAGTACGCTGGACAAAGTCTTCCGTAAAGTCCGCTCGTGTGTACGCGGCATAAGCCTCTTATGCAGCTGACTTATGAAAAAAGGGGAAAAAAAAGATATTTAGAAGTTTTTTTTTTATATCTACATGCAATAAAATGAACAAACTGGTAACCCAAAGTGATGTCTTTACTAAGTTTTGTAATTATACTTCTTAGTTGATACCCACATGAAGAGTGCACATTGATGTGGTCACCCATTGTTTAAGTGTACCTGTTTTCAACATTTTTGGGGAGAAAGTTGTAGCATGGAGAATTGCATATGCAAATGAACTTGTTCCTCTTTATGATAGAATAAAAAATGAAGTTATGTTGCTCCTCGGACATTGTTATTTCCTTGGCATCAGTCCTAATCACCAATGCTATGCAGCACGTGCCCTCTGTATACTGTCTGAAAACATGTACAAAATAATTGATCTAAAAGTAGGGGCAGGAGATAAGCCTTAAATCAATAAGCTACAACAATTGTTATTTGCCTTAATAATCTTTATTTTCAGTAATTAGAGAGAAAAAAAACAGTCACATGGCAAATCAAAGTGAGTCAAAACAGAATTATACAGTATGAAATAGACTTAGCATCCATTCCTTCTCATCTTTGCAGGCCATTGATAGGGAGTGTGTGCCTGTATGCAGAAAACTCTTTGTTTTCAGGTGACCTTATTAGAAAATTGGTCAGTTGGACAGTTGGTGAAAGGCATTATTAAAGATTATTTTTAACAGTGGGTGCATCTAAATCAAAACCATACCATAAATGTTTGTCTATACTTCTGTTAACAAAAAAATTTATTTTACCTCTAAAACTTGAACAAGTTTTGTGGGCATAGGATTTTTTTCTTCTATGGTGTGGTGACATCACTGGCATTGTCAGTTTCTGGGCAGGGGACCTCCTGTCTCCCGGGTGGAGGCCTGAATCACTGTCAGGCCCTTGATTATAAAGGCTATGCACACCTGCACACTAGGCCTTCTGGTCCCTGGTAAGGCTAGGTTCACACCTGTGTGGGTGATTACCACTGCGGAACTGAACCTGTTCCCACAGTCACAACCACTCACACAGAAAAACAGGCTGCCACTCAGGAGATATGTGGGGTTCCCCTAATCTACTGTATTTATTACAGGTACTTTCATAGCGATGTCAAATTACGCAGTGCTGACGGGGGAGGAGCTGATGTCCAAGATGGCTGCCTAGGGAGATCGGGAGGCAGACATGCTGCAGACGCTATAGAGAAGGAAGTCCATGCAAATTGTTACACAGGCTTAACTTCTAGACTGCATGCCAGAGACTACCTCTAATTAGAGATTGAGTCACCTAAATAAGCGCCGCCACAACCGGAGCGGTGTACTGAAGCGGCCTGAATAGTCCCAGGAGATTAAGGAAAGAGCGGTACCTGTCGGGCGCTGGTGAGAGATCGAGGACGGAGCCAGGAGCCAGGAGCCAGGAGCCAGGAGTTTGCGCAGTACCGTGCGGGAGTCCCCGTCTGTCTGCATACACAGGCAGCGGAGGCAGCTCGCTGGGAAGACGCGCACTCCGGCGGAGGAGCTCAGGACACAGTCAGCAGAGCTCGGGAGCAGAGCTCAGGAAAAATCAAGCGATCTTAAGCCACAGAGTCTATACTTCTTACATAGAGGAAACAGGAGCACCATGGTACTTCAAACAAACAACAAATAAAGAAAGGAAAACCAAGATCTCCATACAAGGTATGAAGGCATATAAAGGAATGGTGGAATGTATAAGGACTATATAAGGGCTGCATACAAGTCCATAGGACTGCATAAATAATTACTGTCTTTTAAACCTTCCTTAAAGAGTGGCATGGAGAAGATTTAAGGGTCTCTTTCATAGGTATTGTTGGGACAATAAAGCTTACTAAACCCTAATCACACAATACAGGTGTAGAGACAACACACACTATGCCAATAGTTCCTATGGGTTTCCCCAGTACTAATTAAGGATCTGTGTATATAAATTTAAATTAAAGGGCTTGGCAACACCCTGATAACTATTGTGCTCATTTAAAAGAAGGGGGAAAAAGGGAAGAAAGGAAGATATCAATCAAGAGCCAAGACGGATAAGTAATCATAAAGAACATATAAAATATCCGCTTTATACAGCAAGGACTAAGAAACAGAGGCTTTAATTAAAACATGGCACCCAAGAAAGGTAATAAAACACCCCAACATCAAAAAAATAAGAGAGATAAAATGGAGAGCACAAATAAAAACCCTACAGGGGCCCAACCTACACAAAAAATGGATATAAAAGAGATTTTTCAACAATTACAAGTGCAATCACCCCGAACTATTCAAGGTCTGCACTCACCACAGGAAATATCAAATATTGCGGAAACCTCAGCCACATCTAGATCGTCAGGGGAAGAGCAAATCACTCACCCAAGAAATAGCTCACCAATAGATACATCAGGCTCTTTAAGCGAACAAAAAGAAGAGGATAAAGAAAATTGGGATATGAGGACATACATTCAATCTCTCCCTACCAGAGCAGATATGGATCAATATGTACATAGATTGGAAAAAACATATAAAACTGAAATCCAAGAACTCAAGATAGCTACAAAAGACGCACAAGAAAAAACAACTAAATTAGATAATAGAGTTTCAAAAACAGAACAAGAGCTATTGAAGATAAAAGAAAAAATACAAAAACAAGGGAATCAAATAAACCAATTAATAAATAGCCTAGATGAGCAAGAAAATAGAAGTCGAAGGTCCAATATAAGAATCAGAGGATTAAAAGAAGAGGTTAATGCTAAGGATCTTACAACAACGTTACAAAAATTTTTTCAGGAAATAAGTCAAGATACAGATATAAAAGACCTGATAATAGACCGTGCACATAGAGTATCAGGAATAAGGAGAGTAGATCCTAGCAAACCAAGGGATATCATCTGCAAGATGCATTATGCTCACATAAAGGACAGAATCATGCTAGCAGCAAGACAAAACCAAAATATCCAGCATGAGGGAGATTCATTATTATTTTTTCAAGATTTATCAAAATATACACTAGATCGGAGAAGAGCACTGAAACCCTTGGTGGAACAACTTAAAAGAAATAATCTGCAGTATAGATGGAAATTCCCATTTCAGTTACAGGCCCAAAAAGAGGAAGCAATTGCAACATTCAACGATTTAGAAGACCTACCACAGTTTTTGGCAACCCTTAAACTTTCAGAAGTGGAACTGCCGGACTGGCCCATTTCTTATATGAAATCGCCGAGAAGATTTTGAGGAGCAATGTATGGGGGAGGGGAGAGGGGAGAGAAAGGGTGATAGGGGATCATTAATTTACTAGTTACACAAATAGAAGCTGCATAGGGGGGGTTGGAGGAGAGAGAAGAGAAGGGAAGAGTAAATAATATAGGGGGGAGTGAGGAAAGGGGATTATGTAAAATAAAACTTGTTTTTTTTTTTTTTTTTTGGACTCGCACATTATGGTGAGATACTAGCACAATATAGTACACAATAATGTATTATAACAATATAGTTTGTTGGAATGTTTTTTTTTTTTTGTTTTTTTTTTTTGTTTTTTTTTTTCAATACGTAGGATATTTAATAGATTTGACACTGTTTTTTCTTAGCGAGATGTCTCCACCATATTACTTATTATTTATCTATAATAAAATAGCACAGATTGATAGATTGGTTAGATACTACGGTCACTGATGGATATGACACTTAGAGGGTATGGGGGGGAAATGGGGGGAGTGTTAGTCGGGGAAGATGGGGGATGGGGTTTTTTTTTTTTTTTTTTCCACATTGGATATTTTTGCAGATTTGAATACTGTGTTTTGATGAGATGCACTATATAATTTATCACTATATAACAATAGTTAGATTGATGGATATGCTGGTTATTGATGGATACGACACTAATGGGAGATTGGGGTAATATGGTAGGTGTGTGTTGATATGGGGGGAGGGATAGCTAGGGGGGGGAGGGGTTTTTTTTTTTTTTTGGTAAACAAGGTTCTTGGTGAGATGTTCACATTACACAATCTATTATTATGCAACAAATCAGCACACACTGATGGAGTTGACATCAGGGGGTTCTAGGTAATTATAGTAGGGGTTTTTTTTTTTTTTTTTTTTTTCCTTCCCCCCTCTTGCTGTGTCTCTGCACCCCCTCCCCGCAGTGTCGGACAGAGACATCCCTCATGCGGGATGGGATAAGGAGGGGAAAATAGATAGGTACACATAAGATGTAGGTTTTAAGATGAGAGACCCTCCCCATGCTCCCACCCCCGTCTGTGCTCTCCTATTCTCCCTCTTTACTGACCTAGAGTGATGGTAGGGAAAATCAATATGGGGACGGGAGATGGGAGTAGATGAAATAAAATAATAGTAAATTAAGGCTTAATCATAGCATGCGCCACCGATAGAGCGGCTAATCTTGGACAGCGGTGTCCGGTGACCCCCCTATAGGGAACTTACTTTAGTTAGTAAGACAGACTTTATATAAGTCAATAGTTTCAGGGTAGTGTGAGTGGTGAGTGTGAGTGTGTGTTTTTCCCTTTCCCCTAAATTTTTTTTTTTTTTTCTTTCTTGGGTACCTCTTGGATTTTGAAGTATGAAAATATGTTCTTATAATGTTAGAGGCCTTAACTCGGCGGCAAAGAGGTCTCAGATTCTGTGCTCTCTCCATAAACAAAAAGTTGGTGTAATATTCTTCCAGGAGACGCATTTCCGCACAGATCATATCCCTAAACTACAAAATAGATTCTATACTGCATGGTATCATGATTCCTTCGGGTACTCAAAATCAAAAGGTGTCTCTATTGCAATACATAAGACAATACCACACCAAGTGTTGGAGGAATGGCGTAATAGAGATGGAAGAGCGATACTACTCAAAGTGTTGATACTCGGTAAGAAATATACCTTCATCAATATATATTTACCTAATCAGGGTCAACACAAAGTAGGAACACAAATGTTAAAAATGCTTATGGAAAAGGCAGAAGGGATAATAATAATTGGGGGGGATTTCAACTTTGTCTTAGATAGGGAGAAGGACACTACAGCACCATCACAAATACAGGCGGGTAGGGAGAAAAAAAGTTTTTTAGACATGATGGTAAAATATCAGCTATTTGATATTTGGAGGGTATTGCACCCAACCGAAAAAGACTTCACGTTCCACTCAAAAGTCCACGGGACATACCATAGATTAGATTTTTTCTTGATAAATCAGATGGGGATAGAAATAACCTTATCCACTGAGATAGGTAGCTCCTTGTGGTCAGACCACGCGCCAGTATTCTTGGTGCTAGATATATTTAAGAGTAAAAACAATAGGGGAAACTGGAAACTTAATGACAATTTGTTGTATGATGAAAAATGTGTGACAGAGATTAGAAAAGTGATAATAGATTTTATATATGATCACATAAAAGACACTACATCCTTGCCGAATCAGTGGGAAGCATTAAAGTGTGTAATTCGGGGCTTTTTTATAAAACATGGGGCCAGGTTGAAGAAAATAAAAGGGAATAAAATGACTCAATTATTAAAAGAAATACCTAAAATAGAAACCCAACATAAACAAAACCCAACGCGTGATAAATTAATCGAACTAACGGATATGAAAACAGAACTAAAAACACTGATAAATGAGCAAACCCTACGAATAAGAGATAGTAATCGCTCTTTATATTATCAGCAGGGTAATAAACCAGGTAAACTTCTTGCTAGGGCTCTGCGCCACCGGGGCAATACAATGCCCATTATTAAAATCAAGTCAGAAAAAGGAGATATGAGGTATGATTCAAAAGAAATATTAAAAGAGTTTCAGATTTTTTATACAAAATTATATAATATACCTAACGATAGCATAAACAGCGATCCGAAGGGATTTCAACAAAGTGTGTATCAATATGTTAAAGAAACTGCACTCCCCACACTAGCACCAACAGAAACATCACAACTAGACCAGGATTTCTCAGAGATAGAGGTACAAAAAGCAATTGATGCATTAGTACCTGGGAAAAGTCCAGGCCCGGATGGTTTTACCCCTAGATTCTACAAAACATTTAAAGAAGAACTTATCCCTATAATAACGCGGACCTTTAATGCAGTATCTACCTCAGTGCCTTTTGTCCCACAAAGTATGCAGGCGTATATATCACTTATACCCAAACCAGAGAAGGATCATACATTATGTGGAAATTATAGACCAATCTCATTAACAAACATTGATTTAAGATTGTACTCTAAAATAATCGCCAATAGACTGACACCTATAATGCCTCTGTATATACATTTAGATCAAGTAGGATTTGTGAGAGGTAGGGAGGCAAGAGATAACACTCTAAAAACACTCACACTGGTGGAACACGCACAGAGAGGTTCCATCCCATCCTGTCTATTGGCAATTGATGCTGAGAAAGCTTTTGACAGGGTGGGATGGAACTTTCTTAGAGAGACATTAGTACAATGGGGATTGGGCCCTATACTTATAGATAAAATAATGGCATTATATCGGAATCCAACAGCTAAGATAAGGGCAAATGGTGATCTTTCGGAGGTAGTCCCTATAACGAACGGCACCCGACAGGGTTGTCCGCTATCCCCACTGCTATATATACTAGTGATGGAGCACTTATTAAAAGCAGTCCGAGAAAATAAAGACATACAAGGAATCAAAGTGGGAGACATAGAGTACAAGATGTCAGTATATGCAGATGACATTCTATTATATATCTCAAATCCCTTGATATCATTACCAAATATAATATCTGAATTCAAACGATATGGGGCACTTAGCAATTTCAAGGTAAACTATAATAAATCTGAAGCTCTAAATATTAATCTGCCAAATAGTATGTTGGAACTCCTTAAAAACAATTTTTCTTTTAAATGGCAGGTAAATGCAATCAAATATTTAGGTATCTATATCCCTACTGATCTTGGTAAATTGCAAGAATATAATTATGTCCCGATGGTGCAGAAAACTGCGAGAATGTTACAACAGTATGAGAAAGGAATGTTTTCCTGGATGGGTAGAATAAGTATAGTGAAAATGGACATATTACCCAAGATTCTCTATATGTTACAAGCGATACCCACCTTTCCCTCAACAAATGTTATAAAAAAACTACATAGTTTAATAGGTAAGTTTGTCTGGGGAGGCAGGACCCCCAGAATCAAGAGAACAGTGTTAAACAAAAATAAAAGAGATGGGGGCCTTGCCCTTCCAGATATAGATTTATATCTTAGAGCAATTTTGGTTACAAGAATGGTGGATTGGTTCCATAGCAGAGATAATAAACAGTGGGTGAGGCTTGAAGAAGAGATCACGGCCTTAAAATTAAAATCATTACCATGGATTAGAAAAGAGCTAAGTCCGCCAGATGGAGAAATGCCCTCTCTAGTGGTATCAACACTAAAGGTATGGGATAGCATGATAAAAAGAGGGATAGGATCTACCAATAGAGGCCCAATGATCCCATTATTTAGTAACCCAGAATTCCCATTGGCACTTGAAGCCAAAACATTTCTTAAATGGAAGAGATCTGAGGATACCAGGATAGTGGAAACAATGGTGGGGAATACACTCCTCCCACTGGATAGATTGGGCGAAGAACATAAAACAAAATGGATGCAGTATGGATTGCTTCAACGGTATATTACATCTTTAATAAAGGAATCAGTATTAGATAGGCCTCTAACAGATCTAGAAAAAATTTTCCTGCAGGAACATAGACCCACCCAGGTTCTATCTAAGATATATAAATATTTAAATTCAGAGAACAAAGAACTGGAATTACCCTACATTAAGAAGTGGGAAATAGAGATAGGGATGGAAATCCCTAGGGAAAGGTGGAAAAAAGCAATCATAGCAACCCATAAGCTCTCAATATCTGCTAAACATCAAGAAAGGAACTATAAAATCTTAGCCAGATGGTATAGATGTCCTGTGGATTTACATAAAATAAACCCTGATAATGAGGATACATGTTGGAGGTGTCATGCAGCTCAGGGTACAATGTCACATATTTGGTACTATTGCTCAGAAATTCAACCATTCTGGCAGAGAATATTCGAGATATACAGAGATATGACAGGGACGGATCTATACCCTGGAATACAGATGGCAGTATTATCTATGATCCCAGGATCAGTGAAAAAAATAAAAAAGGGAATTTTGAAATATTTTTTGACAGCGGCTCGAACCATTATAGCAAGAAATTGGAAGAGCACACATATGCCTTCAGTAGTGGAGTGGGAGTGTGAGATGGCGGAGATGCGTGCCCTGGAGGTAAGAATGATGATAGAAGAAGGGTATAAGGAACAAATATTAAATATATGGATTAAATGGGAAGAGTACAGAGTCTCCTCAAAGCTTCTGAGAAAGGCATAGAAGCTCTAATTTTAACATAGGAGGAAGTGAGGTCCCCGGGAAAAGAGAGAGAAAATTCTAAAAGAAAATTATTATAAATTTTTTTTTTTTTTTTTTGTTATTGCTGTCATTTGATGTGTCGGTATGAATGGGTTTGATTGTTTTGTTAGAGAGGACGGGGGATGGGTATAATATATGCATGTACACCCTTGAATTAATTGTGTTGTTTTAAGGAAATAGAGAATGTAATAATGGTCACGATAAAGAATTATAGAATTGTTTCATGTCATGGATGTATATATATGTATTATAAATATTGTTAAAACGTTTTGATAAATAAAGATTATATAAAAAAAAAAAAAATTACGCAGTGCTTTACATATATATTCATATGCTATACATATACATACCTCCCAACATTTTGAGATGGGAATGAGGGACACCTACTAACAAATGTATGTAGGCATAGGACACACACCCTGCCACACACCCTTAACCAAAGAAATACCCAGAGAATTAACCAAAAAAAAAGGTTAATTACATCCACAAGGACTTTTTTTTACCACTACTATTCCTTTATATTGGCTTTTAAAATGTACAAATGCAGCAATTTAGAATTTGAATGAAAGGTTTAGCACTGGGAAACACTTTTTGAAAGATAAAAAGTGCATTTTATATACAACTATATGGATCAGATCAAAATGAGGGACAAGTGAGGGGAAAGAGGGACATTGCTCCAAATCAGGGACAGTCCCTCGAAATCAGGGACAGTTGGGAGCTATGCATATATATCCACATCAGTCCCTGCCCTCAAGGAGCTTACCATTGGATGACACTCTCATGCACTTGAAGCCACAGAGCAGCCTCCCACACTGGGAATCGCACTGCACCTGTGGTTTCCATGCAGGCAGCATGTTCAAAAATGAAGCAGGGATCTTTTCTCTGCGTTTTCAGGAGCCACAACATCCTATTCAAATAAATGAGCTCCCATGTCCATATAAAACGTGGCTTGCAGAGCGGCACAAGGTTGAACCTAGCCTAAAACCTGGACACAGGGTTAGAGGCTTCTTTACCACCAAGACTCTGCAAAGCCTCTAGATTCCAGAACCCAATCTGGGAACCCAATCCCACTGGGAAAATTGAAAAAACAATTTTCTCCATTCATAAAAAATATTTTAGAGCCCCGCAACCTGCATCCCTGAGAACCCTGTGTGATCTTTAGTCCTACTAACATAGAGGCAGTGTACAGTATTGTCACAGGTCATCTTAAAGCAGGTCTTGGAGAAAGATCCTGAAAACTGCTGCCAGACCAGATAAGCTGTGCTGTGTTAGACCCCTTTCACACTGGGGAGCTTTGCAGGCGCTACAGCGCTAAAAGTAGCGCCTGCAAAGCGCCCTGAAAGGGCCGCTCCTGTCTCTCCAATGTGAAAGCACGAGGGCTTTCACAATGGAGCCATGCGCTGGCAGGACGCTAAAAAAAGTCCTGCTAGCAGCATCTTTGGAGCGGTGTGTATACCGCTCCTCCACCGCTCCTGTCCATTGAAATCAATGCTATACTGCCGACAAAGCTGCGGGTGGTTTTAACCCTTTCTCGGCTGGTTTACACCCTTTCTCGGCAAACTAGCAGGGGGTAAAAGCGCCCCGCTAGCGGCCGAATCGCCCTACGAAATTGACGGTAAAGCGCCGCTAAAAATAGTGCCGCTTTACTACAGACGCACCCACTGCCCCAGTGTGAAAGGGGCCTTATAGTGGTGGGCCATGACATCTCAAGTTGAGGGGTGAAGGACCAAATGATGAAGCATTATTTCGACCCTAGGCTCTTGCCTCTGATACCTTTGTGTTTAATGTGACTTATGCTTCTCATCACCAATCATATGCTGGGACAAATTCCTGCCAACTACTGAAGGCCTTTCAGAGTCGTCAGTTCCAACTTATAAAAGGACACTGGGGAGTAATTTAATTAAACTGGAGATTGCAAAATCTGGTGCATCTCTGCATAGAAACCAATCAGCATCCAGGTTTTATTGTCAAAGCTTAATTGAACAAGCTGAAGTTAGAAGTTGATTGGCTACCATGCACAGCTAAATCAGATTCCGAGGGCTCCAGTTTTAGGAAATCAACCCCACTGTTATCTCTCTAAACATATATGTAGGCAGATGAACATTTTCTATTCAATATACTTTTAGAAACTGCTTTTACTTAAGGTCTTCAGCAATCTGACTACAAGATATCTCACTATTTTCCTCTATTCTGGTATTGGAATTTTATGTATCTAGGACATCGTATTGCTGCATTCCTCACTATATTTCTTTCAAATATGTCCCTTTCTGCTCTAGTTCTCAGAAACTAGCTTCAAGGCCTATTTAGGGTATTTTTAAGAGACACGAGAAGCTCTAACCTGTGGGGAATAATCTATTTAAGTGCAATTTCATAACAGCATATACTGTTCTCTTCCAGAATTTTATGTCCTTTTGGATGTACAGTATTTAGAGCATAGCTAGCTGAGAAATTACTGATTTTAACTCTCATAACTGTATATTTCTCCTGAATGAGATTGCCATTCTGGCTTTGTGGCTTTCACACAATTGACTCATAGCACAGCAACCGAGAGAATGAGTTAAAATGCACTGTAGGATCAAAACTCTCTCAGGAGTTAGCAAAGAGATAGCCTGCGGCTTCCTAGGCAAATGCATTTCTCTGCTACTGAGAAATTTAAAAAAGAACTAAATGCCAGAACAAAAATGTAATATATTGCAGTTTATTAGTTCATGCAGTATCTCACAAAAGTGAATACACCCCTCACATTTTTGTAAATATTTTATTATATCTTTTCATGTGACAACACTGAAGAAAATACACTTTGCTACAATGTAAAGTAGTGAGTGTACAGCTTGTATAAAAGTGTAAATTTGCTGTCCCCTCAAAAGAACTCAACACACAGCCATTAAAGTGGAGGGCCACCCTGAAAAAAAAAATTCACCAAAAATCCTAAAAAATTTTTTTTTAAAAAGTTTGAAAAAAACAAAACATTGAAACTTACCTAAACCCTTATTGCTAGGCAGTCTTCCTAACTGTCTTGCCCCAGAGGCCTCAATATTGAGGTAGATTTGAACTGCTTTATTAATGATTTTTGATTAAATAGTTTGTAATCAGCTGAATAGGAGAGATGTCCTCAGTTGAGTTATAATCTTAAAGCAGCGCGTGTGAAGGTCTAATTAATTGGGTATCTTACCTGGAGTGATATCTTTCTCACTAACAATATATGATGTCCAGATTTATGACATCATGTAGGATAACACAGTGTAGATTCTATTATGTGTGTCATCTTAGTGGATTTTGGGCCGTAGTTGTATGGATTATCGTCAGTGGTGTGTGCTAGACTGACTCCACGTCTGTAGTGATATAATTTTAATCCGTACCGCTAGGGGGGACACAAACAGTTCATGGATTGGGGTGACACCTACACACCCATGGTGGTCAGAGTTATGACACCATATGTAGTGATATATTTGAGATTCAACTATGTAGGCTATCTTACTAGAACTTGGGCGGTAATTACATGGATCGGTTGCAGACATCCCATTTGGGATTGATCTATATATGTCAGTCGACTAGAACTTGGGCGGCAGTTACATGGATCAGTGTCAGACATCCCATGCTACACTTAACGGATGTCTGAAGCGCTGTAATTAATATCCTCACTGTTGGGGCGGTATATATAATAAATTTGTAGAAGCATAGGATGAACACCTTGTTTCAGAGTTTGAACATTGGATGTTAATCCGATACGCATATGGGTGGGAGTTGCTTAACACTGATATTTGCTTGATTACCATTGTATAATCACCGGTCATCACGGTCACAATGGGGGGCAATTTAATAAATGTCGGACCCAAATATAAAGTGTTTTTTATACAGTTTTTTTATATACAGTTTTTATATAATTTTTTTTTATATAATTTTTCATATAATTTTTAAATATTTGTATAAGCAGTTGTTGGGTTTCTCTAGAGAGCAGCAATAAATATGTATAAGAAAGATATAGAACTGCTATTAAGGTCATGAACCATCTGATTGTTTAAACGCCTTCTGATACACTTCACTGTCAATGTAAGATTTAAAAGTGATCTTATATATAAGTGTCTTCTGACGGATGTGATCGTCTCAGTGTGTGATGTATTGCAGCCGCGGGGACACCTGCTGAAGCGGAAGTGTAGTGTAGCTTGTAATCGGGCTGGAAGTAAAGAGTATAAGAGTAGGAGGTGCCGTACCGTACAGCCAATCCCATGATTAAGTCTGGTATGACGAAACATGTCGGGGCGTGGCTGTACGGCATCCAAACAGTAGCAGAGAGTGACGGAGGAGACGCTGTATCTCATTTCCGTGCATGAGCGGAGGATCCTTGCTCGATTCAGACGAGAGTCAGCGGGTGGGGTGAGAGCCTGTTTCCGCTGATCTTGGGTCCGTCGCGACCGTGTTTACATTGGTGCTGGGAGTTCACACAGGAGTATTGAGAAGTTGGATTGCTGTGCTGTTTTTGGCTTGATTTTATGAGTTTTCAATATGAGTGCAATGATTGAAGGTTACACAGTTCAATAAATGTTGTGTTTTACGGTATCACACTATGTGCACATTTTTTATTTACATATGGAATGAAATGACACTGGGTCGGATGGAACGTGGATCTTTCACTCTACCTTGAGTGTACAGTGTTTCATGCGCTTTTGTCAAAACACGAGAGTGTGAGGCATATTCATTCGGTGAGTGTTGAATTCAGAGGGAGAGGAATCACTGGCACGTTTGATTTGGTGGACATTTTCAGCAATTTGCACACTTTTTCACGGTGCTCTCTTCTATGGACATTTCTACGGATGTATTTTTATAGTTTATCTTTATATATGATGGACCTTTGAATTACTTTTTGGTTTGGAGTGATACACACAAGTGTCATTTATATTATTTCAGTATACTAGTTTTTATACTTTGAACACTGGGTCGTGTTATATCACTGTTTTTTGGACTCTTTTTTATGTTGTATTTTTTACAGGTTAGAGTGATATATACAAGTGTCATTTACATTATCACAGTTCACTGACTGTACACTTTGAACACTGGGGCATGTTATATCACTAATAGTAGAGCCGCTTATATTAATTTTCTGGTGTTTACAAATTAATATAGATTATTTACAGTTCACATTTAAAGTGGCAGCTTTGTTTCATATATTTCACGTTTTGTGCAACAGACACTTTTCCTGAGCGCAGTGGTGGGGACTCAAGGAGGGCGCAGTTTTATTTGGGTACCATTGTTTACAGTCTTCCTAATCTGCCTCTTCCTTTTTCGCGGTGTGTTCTTCTCCTAGGTGAGCGGCCCCGTTGTCTTCTGTTCCCAGAACACCACGGGGCCATTCACAGAGCGCCACGCCGCTCACGTGTGCGCAGTAGGAAACTGGCAGTGAAGCCGCAAGGCTCCACTGCCTGTTTCCCTTACCTAGGATGGCGCTGCCGGGACCCGAGAGCCGAGGGATGGGTCGGCCTCGGGCGGCCGACATCGCGGGCACCCAGGACAGGTAAATACTTATTTAAAGTCAGCAGCTACAGTGTTTGTAGCTTCTGAATTTAAATTTTTTTTTTTTAAGGCCGGAATCCCACTTTAATGTCTAAACCGCTGGCAACAAAAGTGAGGACTCATGTATGGGTAGTGAAAAGACAGTTCACCTGTCTGTCAGGGACAGTAATTAGCAGAAGGGGGAAGTTCCAGAAGAGTAAAGAAAGGATAGGGACATGCCATCCTTCCTGGACATCTCCCCGCTTGGGTACCCACCGGCCAGGCCGCATTCTGCTCCTCAAGACAGATGCTGTTGGCACATCTGAGACCTGCTCTGCTACACACCACCGATCATAGGTGTGCGCAGCCTATTGCATTAGGGTGTGCACCCCAAAGCTCAAACACACGTGTGCGCATATAAATATATATGTATAGCAGAGCCAAATTCTTCCCACCTCCCCACCAGCACAGTAAAAGAGAAGGAAGAACTTCTCTTATGGCAGAGCCAGTCAGAGGGAGATCTTTCCCATCTCACTGCCAGCACACAGAGCTATAATGCTACTGCACATGGGAGGATTAGGGTGTGCCCAGGCACACCCAGCACACCCTGTGCGCACACCTATGCCGCTGATACATTCTGTGAGTGTTCCCGGTCAGGCGCCTTCCCAAAGTGTTCGTTGTGAATTGTTGAACTCTGACTTTAATATAAGGTCTGTTCTCTGCAACTGGGCATCATGCTGCACCTCCCCAAAAACTGAACTAGGTGATGATAGAAGATGATTGGTTACTATGCACAGCTACTTCAGCTTTTGGCTGCTCCAGTTTTAGTAAATTCCCCTCAGTATATCTTTTTCTTCATTCAGAGGAGAAGGAGTGCAGGGGAGGGTTTTACAGCAAGTGATCTCTGTGATAGCCAATCACAGACTAACACAGTGATCATGCGATCAGGAGCCGGTCCTCCTAGCTCTCGATCAATCGTATGGAACTCGGAGCTGTCAGTGCCTAGGGGCATGGCATGGAGTGTGATTCCAGAAGAAACCCAGTTAGGCATATATGCACACCATGGAAGAAGAACCACTCCTGTGACACCGCATGTATGTGTGATGTCAACGGGTTAAATATAAACAGAGTACAAAGAGAAGGTTTCCATACTGAATTTAAGGTTATCAGAAACACAGAAAGCTAAGTAAGATTGTGATCAATATGTATCACATAACCTGCAAAATAGGAAATCTAGGCCGTTTTATCAGTTCAGCATTCCTAATGCCAAATTATAAAAAATACCATGGAAAGGGCAAGACAAGCTTTATACTCAGAACATAATACCAGTACAGCTTTTATACATTACATTTACGATGCTTAGTGTACAATGTGCATTATCCTGATGGAGTATTAATTTTCATGCAAGTCTGCTCTAGTCAAATAAAACTCTAACAACATACAAGACGGATTGCAAACCAGAGCACATTTGTAAATGCCGTCTGATAATTTGAAGGTCTGACCTGGTTGTTGTTTGGCTTTACCTTGTGTTACCTCCTTCATCTTATAGACTAAAGTGTTTTAGCACTATAAAGTTACTGCTATTTATTAATTACATTGCGATCTGCAATGTGCTGGATTCACTGAATTATCGCAGACTGAACTCATGTACTCATCTAAATGCTTACCTACTGCCATGGGTCAAAGAATCCCTAATGACCTTAGGCCTTAGGCCAGGCTCAGTGTTTTTCTACTCTAGACCTAGCCAGCGGATACTGGCAGGTCCCAGTAAAGGAAGACAACCGTGAAAAAACAGCCTTTATTATCCCTCTGGGACTGTACGAGTTTAATCGGCCTGACTAATGCCCCCCAGCACTTTCCAAAAACTAATGGAACGTTGCTTGGAAGACTTGAACTTTGACTCCATCCTGTTTTACTTGGATGACATCATCATCCGTTCCAAAACGTTTGAGTACCATTCGAAACATTTGAACCAAGTCCTCTCTCGTCTAGCTGAACATGGACTTAAGCTTAAACCAAAAAAATTTCATCTTATGAAGACCAAAATCTACTATTTGCAGCATGTGGTTGAGGCAAAGGGGGTGTCCCCAGATCCAGATAAAATTCAGGCTGTGCAGGCTTGGACCACCCCAAAAACAGTGACAGAGCTTTGCTTCTTCTTGGGGCTTGTGGGTTATTACCACAGATTCATTCTGAGCTTTGCTAGTGTTGTGGCCCCACTCACCCAGTAGCTGTGTGGTCAACCTGCCCATCAAAAGGGAAAATCTTCCCCAAGTATTAATGAGAGTGGGGCGGCAGCACAAAGAGAAGCATTTGAGACCCTCAAGGCAAAATTGACTTCTGCGCCCATACTGGCTTACGCTGACTACCGTAAACCTTTTTCGGGTGTACACTGATGGCAGTCTCCAACGCTTGTGGGCTGTGCCTTTTCAAGAGCAAGATGGGACTAAACGAGTGATAGTATACGCTAGTCGCAGCTTGCGACCTATAGTACGTAATCTAGCCAACTACAGCTCTTTTAAACTTGAGCTGTTAGCGGTAGTCTGGGCTATAACCAAAATGTTTGCTGAGTATTTGGTCGGTAGACAAGTGGATATTTATACTTGCAACAACCCTCTTGCCTAGAAACTGCTAAACTGCAACGCTGGGTGACCCGGCTTGCTCAGTTCAACTATTCACTACAAGCCAGGATGCTCCAATGGCAGTGCTGACGTCCTCTCAAGGTTTCCTCATGACCAGCCTCAGGAGGATATACATTCACAGCTTGAAGAGTATGAGGTTGTCTCCTCTGGGGTCAACCTACGAGAGCAACGAGCGTCCTCAGCTCTGCAAAGTGACCAAATCCCTCAAAGAGGGCCAGAAATTCATTCTCCTCAAGAGTGGATTAAACTTCAGTGGAAAGACACTGATATTGGTCAGTTCATGAAATATTGGGACATGAATAGAAAATCAGACTACAGGGAGCAAAGAAAGATCTTGTCAACCTTGTGTCAGCTTCTTAAGCAGTGGAATAAGTTGGAAAGATATAATGGACTCTTGTACCGAAAGACATGCATACCAGAAGAACCACAGATTATCCATCAACTGATCATCCCTCAGTCGGAGGTCTGTCGGGTCTTCCACTGTACTGGAGGACACTTTTGTGCTGAATGGAGAGAGGCTTTTGTTCGTAAATACGTTTTTTGTCCTGAACTAACTAAGTGGGTGCTGAAGGTGTGTCAGGAGTATCAGAGTTGTGCCACTCACAAGGGAAAAGCAGAGAAAACCACCCCTGTGGTGGTGAGCACAGGGGAGCCCTTTGAATTACTGATCATGGACTTTTTGACAGTGGCTGAAACATCTAGGTTCTGCTATGCCTTGGTGTTTGTGGACCACTTTTCTAAGTTTTGCCATTGTCTTGCCAAGCAAGGATCAGACTGCCATTACCACAGCTAAACTATTTGTAAACATGTGGTGCAAACCTATAGGTACCCCAAGAGAATTTTGTCTGTCCAAGGCCCAAACTTTGAGTCTCCAGGTGTTTTCTGAACTGTGTCGCCTTAGTGGCATTCGAAAATCTCATACCACCCCCTATCACCCCCAAGGGAATAGTGTCTGTGAGCGCTTTAATCGCACGCTGTTGGGATTGATACGCAACTTGGAGCAAGAGCAACGAGAAAGATGGCCACAGTATGTCAGTGATGTTGTCTGGGCTTATAAATCAGACAGTGCATACAGCGGCTGGTTATACTCCCCATTTTTTGATGTTTGGCTGTTTACCTGTAGACTTATTATTGGAAACTCCAGAGCCCATCACATCTTCCTGATGAATGGGTCCAAGACCACTGGCATCGCCTAGCCCAAGCTAAATAAATGGTGCTGGGGAGGCATCAGGATCTGTCTGGCAAAAATACTGTCAACTTGCTGCCGTTAAAACCAGGAGACAGGGTCTTGGTGTGCAACCCCAGGCACATTAGAGGCAACAAGCTGGAACCCAGGTGGGAGCCCTGCCCATATTGGGTTGAGAAGCAACCTTTTCCTGGACTGCCTGTGTATGATGTTGTTTCATAGAAGCCAAATGGGCATCACAAGAGACTGCACCATAACCTACTTTGCCCATGGGTATTCACTGCTGATTCACTGTCGGCTAAACTGTTCCTGATTTTCCTCCATCTGCCAGATGGGACAGCAGCCAGGAGATCCTCAATAGTGATTCTGCAGAGTGATACCTACCCCATCTGCCACCAGTAGAGGATTTATCCTCAGCTTAGAGAGCTACAGATAATCAAGCTTCTTTCACTCCTGTTGAAACTGAGCCTCTTGTATATGAAGTGTCGCCTGTTGATCCTGATGCAGAGGAGGAACTGTTTTCTGTGTCCCCAGAGGGAGATGGACAGTTGCAAGTTCGTGCTTACCCAGGCGCACTACCAGGGGATTGAAACCTGTCAAGTATTCTATATATGTTACTTAAACTGTTATGACTGTTGACTGTTTTTCTGCTTGTTGTGTTGTTGCTCAGTTTAATTGCCTTTACCTAGGTGAATGCTGAGGACTGCATTCTTTAAGTGTGGGGGGTTGGGGGGAGATGTAGGTAGCCTCCTCACATACAGTTAGCTGTGACAGGACAGTCTTGATGGGTGAGAGGAGGAGTGGGACTAAAATTGTATCATACTCACTTTCACAGGTAGAAATGTCATGTTATATACATATTTTCAATGTATGTGTTTTCCTGCTGTTTTGTGAAATCCTTTCAAGGCTGTAGCTGTTCTCTGAACTTGTCTCCAGCAGTCATCTTGGGGAAGCCTCATGTTCTGATTGGGTACAAGTTCTCTCAAGCTTTTGTCCACCATTTTATGTTAGCTCTGATATAAAAGACAAGGCCCAGCCACCATTTGGGGAAAACGTGTGGAATTAGAGAGGGCCAGATACCCTGCTTGTAAGGGAAAGCTAGGTAGAGTGTTATGCCCCGTACACACGGTCGGATTTTCCGACGGAAAATGTGTGATAGGACCTTGCTGTCGGAAATTCCGACCGTGTGTAGGCTCCATCAAACGGATTTTCCGACACACGAGGTTTGAGAGCAGGATATAAAATTTTCCGACAACAAAATCTGTTGTCGGAAATTCCGATCGTGTGTACACAAATCCGACAGACAAAGTGCCAGGCATGCTCAGAATAAATAAAGAGATGAAAGCTATTGGCCACTGCCCCATTTTTAGTCCAGACGTACGTGTTTTACGTCACCGCGTTTAGAACGATCGGATTTTCCGTCAACTTTTTGTGACCGTGTGTATGCAAGACAAGTTTGAGCCAACATCTGTCGGAAATAATCCTAGGATTTTGTTGTCAGAATGTCCGAACAAAGTCCGACCGTGTGTACGGGGCATCACATTTTGCAGGGACAGAACAGGGTCCCCAGGAGTCCTGCCTATCAGCACTGCTGCTGTGCTTGTGATAGAAGATCACCAGGGACAGTGTATTTTCCTATTAAATCATCTCTGCTGCATCGGTGGAACCTGCTTATAGACACCGGCCTATGGTAAGAATTCAATCTGTGCCTTGCCGGGGCGTTGCTAGGTCTACAAAAGATCTGGGGCTAGAGCCCATAGCAGCGTAGTAAAGAAAGTCATACGCTTGGGCTGGCATACACATGTATATAATATACGTGTGTGTGTGTGTGTGTGTGTGTGTGTGTGTGTGTGTGTGTGTGTGTGTGTATATATATCCCCAGAGAGCCCCCCTTACATCAGGGTCCCCAGAGAGCCTCCCCCTTGCATCAGGGTCCCCAGAGAGTCCCCCGCACATTAGGGTCCCCAGAGAGTCCCCCTTACATTAGGGTCCCAAGAGAGCCTCCCCCTTAAATCAGGGTCCCCAGAGAGCCTCCCCCTTAAATCAGGGTCCACAGAGAGCCCCCAACTTACATCAGGGTCCCCAGAGAGCCCCCAACTTACATCAGGGTCCCCAGAGAGCCTCCACTCCCCTTGGGGACCCCTGCAGAGACTCGGGGCTATAGGCCCCAGATTCGGGGCTATAGTCCCAAAAGCCACCCCCTAGCCACTGGTGCCTTGTATACCACTGATGTGCCTGAAGAGAGGAATAATAACTACAGTGCCAGTTTACTAAGCTGCATTCTGTATCTTTGGTGAATGTAAGATGAATCTGTGCCTTATATGCTAACAAAAGAACTGTTTACCCCACTTTTGTAAATAGAATTTTCCACTGCTGCTTATCCGGCAATTAAAGTTACTTCATTTACAACGCCACGCCGTGTGATTCCCTCTATAATACAGCCACGCTAATTCCCTCGCTCACAAATACATACTTGAATAGAATTATCTTATTTAAACCACATATTAACCATTAGGAGGCTCCAGAGGTGAATCAATCTACTACAATAAACTCCATAAAATAGTAATAACCACAGAAGCAGATAGAAATGTTACTATGGCTGCCATGGTAAGTATATGTCTGAAGTAGTCCTCCCCATAAAATTTACAAGCTGTGTTATTAATGACCTCTTTACCCTGCAGTGAGAATGTTGTGAGGGAATACGCTGCTCTGCGGTTCTGGGCGAATTTGACTCTTTGTACTGTAAAATCTCCCAATATGAAAGCAACAAACAACATTTACAGAGCAGTTATAAGCCAGGCAGTGTTAATGAATGTCAGTGTACAAGCAGCTCTTTCATTACCCCAGCAAACTACAGTGCAGCCATAGAGAAATACCAGGCATTGCTGGAAGCCCATGATGGGAGTCAGGACTTGGCAATCTCTGGAATGTTAGTGTGATAATATTATTTTACTGACATGATGAGCGATCTTTCATCATCCTGTTTATGGATAGTTCTGCTTTTCCTCTGCATCAAACATCCCTACATGTTTCCAAAAATGTGATTTATTTAGCTTGAAAGATTAAATAAAATATAAAGAAAATGTACTTGATTTTCTACAAATCAGAGACTAAACTATCGTTTTTTATGTATGAAGGTTCCCAATTATCTAGGTCAGTGGTTTCCAAACTGAGGCCCTTTGCTTGCCTTTATCTGGTCCTTGGGGCACTGTTCCTCCCACTGATAACGAAACACTATTCTGCCAACTGACATCAACAGTGGGGCAACATTTCTCCCCATGACATCAACAATGGGGCACTATTCCTTCCAATGGTACCAAAGATGGGGCACTACTCCTTCCAATGTTACCTAAGATGGAGCACTATTCCTTCCAATGATACCAACCATGGGGCACTATTCCTACCAATAATACCAACGATGGGGCACTACTACTTCCAATGATACCAACAATGGGGCACTACTCCTTCCATTGATACCAACGATAGGACACTATTCCTTCCAATGTTACCTAAGATGGAGCACTATTCCTTCCAATGATACCAACCATGGGGCACTATTCCTTCCAATGATACCAACGATAGGGCACTATTCTGTCACCTTATACCAAATGTGGTAATGTTTACTGTCGCTGATGCCAGGAAAATTTCCACTCCTGTTGGCCACAGTCTGCCCCCCCAGATTTTGAAGGACAATAAACTGGCCCTTTGTTTAGAAAGTTTGGAAACCCCTGATCTAGCTCTTGGTATAGCTAGTAGCTTATTCGAGTCACTTCTTCAGTTCTTTTGACTGTCAAGGAAAATACCCCGGTATTTATATTCACACCGGTAGCATTCACACCTTAACTACTACATGCCCGAGCTATAGCAAAATGATGACCAGGTGGTGGCTTTCCCATTCTGACTGGACATCATATGACATCCTGTCAGGATGGGCCGACCGCTAGGCCGCGCAGTGGCGCGATCTGTCACTGGCCGTGTCCAAGGGGCATAAATGATGATCGATCAGAGTACTGGCTCGCTACCGCTACCACGTGACCGCCATGACGAATGCACAGCAGCACATTGATCACATGGTACAGACAGGGCCAATCGCAGCCAATCTGTACCATGTAATTAGCTTTGACCAATCACAGCTAATCACAACAAAACAGACTAAATGATTCAGTTTCATTCAGTAAAATGCTTGCTTATAGCAATGTAATACATTTCTATAACCAAACATAATGTGTAAAAAATAAATAAAAATCCTGATCACTTTCCCAGCGCAGTACAATGTTACTATGGCAACATTATATTGCTCTGGTCACAGTGTATTAACAAAAAAACTGTCCCAATGGAGTAATTTCTTCATTTTCCCAAAAAATTATGACACAAAATGACAACTTCAAAAAACCCGCCATACCTTGGACTGTCTTCTTTCCAAAAAGGGGTCATTTTGAGGGTATTTCTTCTGCCCTGGCATTATAGGGCCTCAAGAAATGAGTACCTCAATGCAGAGGAGTCAGGACATCAGGGAGTCCAGTAACACACCTCCTGTATTAGAGTGCCCCCACTCTGGATGAAGGAGCACAAGGGAGACAACAGCTCTGTCAGTCTGGAGGTCTGGAGGTAGGGACATGTTAGAAGCTGAACTCCAGCTCACACTTTATAAGCAGTTACAATAGCCATTTTTTTCCTTTTGGGATGAAGTTTTCATATAAATGAATAAAAGCTGACTATTGAAAGCACCCCTGTCGGTGTTAAATGGTTTGTCTTAACCCTCTAACTGCTACATTTGCAGGAAAACTTGTTCTATTGAAAAGCAACATACTTCCTAGCAGGATCACCAGTTGATAATGAAGAACAGAAAGCCCAAAAAAGAAAACAAATACAGCCATCACTTCTAAGAATTGGTAAGCTGCAATATACAGTAATAAATGTTTGCTTTTGGGTCCACTACCGCTTTAATCCAATCACCATTGAAATTCTGTTATAAATGCTGGCCTATTTTCCTGACAAAGATTGGATATGCTAGTAACTGTCTTCAACACAACAGAACAAGTCCAGTTGAATGTGACTAACTACTACTAGCGATTTTTTTTTTTTTTTTTCTTTAAACCAGCGCCAGGGACAAGAATAAATAGTGTCCCAGTTGCTGGTTCCTCTGATCCCCGGATAACAGCTGTGCTCTGCCAGTGCTGCAGGTGATAACCTAACAAATATGTGTGCCTGCAAAAGGGTGAGCTTTGATGCCCTCATCCTGCACACGCCTGTCAAAGACAGCCCGACCCCAGCCAATGATCAGTAATTAGCAGGACCGGCTCCCGATCATGTGACCACTTTGACAGACAATCACAGTAGTCACATTATCGCAGATCCTTCCTGCCCCTCCGGCCCAAACATTCAGCACTTTTTTAAAGGGACGCTGGAGTGGGTGAGAATGGGTTAATGAGCAGCTTTACCTGCCACAAACACCCATCAAATGTGCCAACTATGCCCACCCTTTCCACACATTTCCTCCATTCAGGAAGCGGTACTATTGGTTCTCACATTGAATAGTACAGGCAGATGAATAAAAGGTTCGTCTCCACCATTCATAGAGTGCTTTTCATTGCCTTGTCGCACTGATACTTGTCATTACTGCTTTATGTGCCAGTGTTGCTCCCTCACGCCAGTCTAGTGTGCGTTTTGCACCTGTTGCTTCACAGATGGCAGGCAAAAACCAGCAAAGAAAACTTAAACTGTATTTCCATTAACCACTTAAGGACCGAGCCTCTTTCTGAGATTTGTTGTTTACAAGTTAAAAACAATTTTTTTGCTAGAAAATTACTTAGAACCCCCAAACATTATAAAATTTTTTCCTAACACCCTACAGAATAAAATGGCAGACGTTGCAATACTCTGTCACACCGGTGTATTTTTTCCAAAAAGAGTGTGCTTGTAAGTAGGGGTGCAATGGATCGTTGCCGATCCGTGATCCGTACGGATCACCCTCCGCGGATCGGCACACCCGCAATCCGCGGAGCACTTTTCGCCCTCAGCCATAGGAAAGGCCGCGGCTTCGGCCTAGCTCCGGAGCCGGCGGCCATCTTACTACACCCGGAAGCGGCCGTTGTCTCGACAGGAAGTGACGTTTCGTCGCCGCCATCTTGCTACACCCCACACTCCTGCACAGTACAATAATGATAGAGTGAGAAGTGGGCAAGCGGACATCTTGTTACACCCACCGGAGTTTTAGATTTAAAAGCCATTTTCAACACAAAACTGAGCTTATATGCACAAATACTGTATTTATGCATATAAGCTCGGTTTTGTGCTGAAAATAGCTTTTAAATCTAAAACTCCGATGGGTGTAACAAGATTTGTGTGGTGTTTTTTTTTTTTTTTTTTTTTTTTTTGCTAATCCGAAAATGATCCGATCCGTGACTCTGATCCGAGGATCGATCCGATCCGTGAGATTTTTGATGCGTTGCACCCCTACTTGTAAGACCGCTTGTAAGATGGATGGTTCATTCAGTCCCAGATGATCACACTCAAAATCAGAGGGACTGGATGAACCATCCATCTGTTACTGATTAACTCAGACAGATCATTCAGTAACAGCCATTTTATTTGTTTTGCACATTATAGTGTTATGTGCACTGTTTTGAAATTTTGCACTGGATTATTGTATTTGATTTTTTGCACAGGACCATTGGACACTGTCACACATATTTAGTCACTTTATTATATTGTTTACTAGCATCATTTGCACACTGATTATGTTGTTTACTATCATCATTTGCACAGTGATTATATTTATACCTCATGATTGTTGTACAGTTTAGTTTAATTAGTTGCGCTGATCACTTTTTATATATTTGTTATGAGTGCACTGTATACACAGATCTAGCTGCAATCTTTAGATATATTATTGTCCATCTAATAGATTCACTTTGATAGCGCAAGGGACTACACTTTATACATTTGTACTGGCACTCTACCATAAGAGTGTGTGTGTCTGTATGTATATGTAATATAGATCACACACATGCATGTGTGTTTGATCTTTGGGTTGCACACCCTAATGCAATAGGCTACACACACCTATGCTGGTGATTCACCGATACTTAGGTAGCAGCAATCCTATTTAATCCCTCTATCTTCCATTAATATCTTTGGTACTAGTTTTTCTTGTTGTTTGTCCAAGTGTCCATTTTTAATCGGGTCTATTTACTAATAAGAGGTGAATTGTCAGAAAAATCTAAGCCAAAGTGGCTGAAGTAGAAAAAAAAAGCTCTCAATGAAATATTTTAGTTCAGCTTTTTTGGCCTATATTTTACCATTTCCCTAAAAATTGTACCTCAGTTCACTGAGTAGTGAATTAAGTGCATTAAGACAAAACTGATCTTTATAAAAACATAATATTTGAATAAAATCAATAAATAACACTGGATTACATCTTAGTTATTTTTTTATTAGGGTAAACATTTAACAAAACATAAAAAGAACATTCTCAAAAACAATAAAAATTATACAAGAAAAAACAAAAAAAAAAAACCACCACAAAACAAACATTGCAGTACTATGCGATACTATGTGAAACAGTGATGAAGTGCACTAATTCAAGAAGCTAAACAACAAAAAGACTATCCCCAATTTAAAAAAAAACAAAAAATAAATACAATATGCGATAATATGTGAAACAGTGATAAAAGTGCTTGAGGCAACAGCAGGTATTCATCTGATTTTACATAAAAAAACAATAAAATTTGGTCCCAAATAATAAAGTGCATGTGCATCAAAAAGTGATGAGAGGTGAAGATCCCTTTTTAAAAAAACAGTTCTTGAAAGTTGTGATTACAATTGTTCCCACCATCCAGGCATCTGTGGTAATGTAGAAAAAAACTCACCCAACCCCAACACATGATTGTAGAATGATGAGCTGAATAACGGTGCTCAGGCTTGTTGTGTCCCATAAACATCAAAATAGCAAGAAATGCCGGCAACTAGATTTCTTCTTCTTAAATCTTTATTGAGCACTAACAGCAGTGCGACATCTAAAGTGCTAACATGTTTCGGCCGGTGCCTTCCTCATAGCATACAGATTTACAATAAAATCAAGTTTATATAGAAAAGATATCCATTCCTCCAGAAAACGGGGCAGTACAATCCAATTTAAAATCAATTAACAATTAAAATCATGTGAATTTGGCAGAACCAGCGAAAGAGGGGACGGAAAATGGAAACACAGATTGAGAACTCTAGGAGAACTAGCAGCTCACCTTAAACAAATACCACAACAGGTCTAGTGGCGCTTTGGTAGACAATTCCTTAATGGCAGTTCATGTTCCATTCTCCTCTCCTCACCTGCATCAAAATCCATAAGTGATCTGACAGGGCTTTAATATATGGATCCTTTATAGAAAATCACATTCCACTCTCCTCTCCTCAAAGCGCCACTAGACCTATTGTGGTCTTTGTTTAAGGTGAGCTGCTAGCATATAAGCAAGGAAAAATAAACATTCCAAATTGTGCTCCACCAATGCGATATTAGGTTTAGTCACTGCTTGATTTCTACCTCTCTGAACTCCATATCAGATCTCATGGATACCACTCACCTCTCTGCACACCACGCCCCAGCACCAATTAAGGAAAAACCTTACACACAGCAGGGAGCAATGAAAATTCAGCCACAGTGGTCCCTGTGGTGGGATGACTATTGCAATGCATAACTGAAACAGAACTTGCAGCAGACTTGCAGAATGTTTGCAAAGAAAGTTCATCTGGAGTCATGCAATGCAAACTTGCTGCAATTGTGCAACAAACTTGTAAAGCTTGGCAAGTCATTTTCAAACTTGCAGCACAATTACTTGCTATCTGGGTGGATCCCTGGACTGACATCCCCTGTTGCCCTTCTTATCCTTTTCTTTTTTTCTCTTGCTTTTTTTTCTCTTTTGAAACTTTCTTTCAAAAAATGTTTTGATAATAATGCTGAGTCTTGTAACCCAAATTCTGGTCCTATCAGAGGTTTTTCCCAGTATGGAACCTGCTATATCTTTGAATTTATATTGTTGAATTTTATATTGTTGAAGGTTCGCTTTGGATTTCTACCCTTGAGCTAGTCCCTTGAATCTTGTAGCCTAACGGTTGCGAATACTACCTCATTGAGACATAGGACTATACCAATATCCCTTGATTTTGATACTACTGAATGCCCGTACTGTTTTTGATAGCCTCAGCATTGTAAAAATGTCTACTACATTGTATTGTACTCTATTTTGTAAAACCAATTAAAATGATTGAAACAGAAAACAGTTGTCTAGCTATACATTCTTTTTGAGGGATATGTCTCAAATAGGGATGAGCCGAACACCCCCCTGTTCGGTTCGCACCAGAACATGCGAACAGGAAAAAAATTCGTTGGAACACGCGAACACCGTTAAAGTCTATGGGACACGAACATGAATAATCAAAAGTGCTAATTTTAAAGGCTAATATGCAAGTTATTGTCATAAAAAGTGTTTGGGGACCTGGGTCCTGCCCCAGGGGACATGAATCAATGCAAAAAAAAGTTTTAAAAACGGCCGTTTTTTCAGGAGCAGTGATTTTAATAATGCTTAAAGTCAAACAATAAAAGTGTAATATCCCTTTAAATTTCATACCTGGGGGGTGTCTATAGTATGCCTGTAAAGGGGCGCATGTTTCCCGTGTTTAGAACAGTCTGACAGCAAAATGACATTTTGAAGGAAAAAACACATTTAAAACTACCGCGGCTATTGCATTGCCGACAATACACATAGAAGTTCATTGATAAAAACGGCATGGGAATTCCCCACAGGGCAACCCCGAACCAAAATTAAAAAAAAAAAATGATGTGGGAGTCCCCCTAAATTCCATACAAGGCCCTTCAGGTCTGGTATGGATATTAAGGGGAACCCCAGCCAAATTTTTTTTAAAAAATTGACGTGGGGTTCCCCCTAAATTCCATACCAGACCCTTCAGGTCTGGTATGGATTTTAAGGGGAACCCCGCGCCAAAAAAAAAAAAAAAACGGCGTGGGGTCCCCGTAAAAATCCATACCAGACCCTTATCCGAGCACGCAACCTGGCAGGCCGCAGGAAAAGAGGGGGGGACGAGAGTGCGCCCCCCCCCTCCTGAACCGTACCAGGCCACATGCCCTCAACATTGGGAGGGTGCTTTGGGGTAGCCCCCCAAAACACCTTGTCCCCATGTTGATGAAGACAAGGGCCTCATCCCCACAACCCTGGCCGGTGGTTGTGGGGGTCTGCGGGCGGGGGGCTTATCGGAATCTGGAAGCCCCCTTTAACAAGGGGACCCCCAGATCCCGGCCCCCCCCCTGTGTGAAATGGTAAGGGGGTACTTACCCCTACCATTTCACTAAAAAACTGTCAAAAATGTTAAAAATGACAAGAGACAGTTTTTGACAATTCCTTTATTTAAATGCTTCTTCTTTCTTCCTTCATCTTCTTCTTCTTCTGGTTCTTCTGGCTCTTCTGGTTCTTCCTCCGGCGTTCTCGTCCAGCATCTCCTCCGCGGCGTCTTCTATCTTCTTCTCCTCGGGCCGCTCCGCACCCATGGCATGGGGGGGGAGGCTCCCGCTCTTCTCTTCATCTTCTTCTCTTCTTCATCTTCTTCTTCATCTTCTTCTTCTTCTTCTCTTCTTCCTTCTTCTCTTCTTCATTTCTTCTCCGGGCCGCTCCGCAGCCATGCTGGCATGGTGGGAGGCTCCCGCTGTGTGACGGCGTCTCTTCGTCTGACGGTTCTTAAATAACGGGGGGCGGGGCCACCCGGTGACCCCGCCCCCCTCTGACGCACGGGACATGACGGGACTTCCCTGTGGCATTCCCCGTGACGTCACAGGGAAGTCCCGTCAAGTCACCGTGCGTCAGAGGGGGGCGGGGTCACCGGATGGCCCCGCCCCCCGTTATTTAAGAACCGTCAGACGAAGAGACGCCGTCACACAGCGGGAGCCTCCCACCATGCCAGCATGGCTGCGGAGCGGCCCGGAGAAGAAATGAAGAAGAGAAGAAGGAAGAAGAGAAGAAGGAAGAAGAGAAGAAGATGAAGAAGAAGATGAAGAAGAGAAGAAGATGAAGAGAAGAGCGGGAGCCTCCCCCCCCATGCCATGGGTGCGGAGCGGCCCGAGGAGAAGAAGATAGAAGACGCCATGGAGGAGATGCTGGACGAGAACGCCGGAGGAAGAACCAAAAGAGCCAGAAGAACCAGAAGAAGATGAAGGAGAAAGAAGAAGCATTTAAATAAAGGAATTGTCAAAAACTGTCTCTTGTCATTTTTAACAGTTTTTTAGTGAAATGGTAGGGGTAAGTACCCCCTTACCATTTCACACAGGGGGGGGGGCCGGGATCTGGGGGTCCCCTTGTTAAAGGGGGCTTCCAGATTCCGATAAGCCCCCCGCCCGCAGACCCCCACAACCACCGGCCAGGGTTGTGGGGATGAGGCCCTTGTCTTCATCAACATGGGGACAAGGTGTTTTGGGGGGCTACCCCAAAGCACCCTCCCAATGTTGAGGGCATGTGGCCTGGTACGGTTCAGGAGGGGGGGGCCGCACTCTCGTCCCCCCCTCTTTTCCTGCGGCCTGCCAGGTTGCGTGCTCGGATAAGGGTCTGGTATGGATTTTTAGGGGGACCCCACGCCGTTTTTTTTTAAAATTTTGGCGCGGGGTTCCTCTTAAAATCCATACCAGACCTGAAGGGCCTTGTATGGAATTTAGGGGGACCCCCACATCATTTTTTTTTTTTTTATTTTGGTTCGGGGTTGCCCTGTGGGGAATTCCCATGCCGTTTTTATCAATGAACTTCTATGTGTATTGTCGGCAATGCAATAGCCGCGGGTAGTTTTAAATGAATTTTTTCCTTCCAAATGTCATTTTGCTGTCAGACTGTTCTAAACACAGGAAACATGCGCCCCTTTACAGGCATACTATAGACACCCCCCAGGTACGAAATTTAAAGGGATATTACACTTTTATTGTTTGACTTTAAGCATTAATAAAATCACTGTTCCTGAAAAAACATCCGTTTTTAAAACTTTTTTTTGCATTGATCCATGTCCCCTGGGGCAGGACCCGGGTCCCCAAACACTTTTTATGACAATAACTTGCATATAAGCCTTTAAAATTAGCACTTTTGATTTCTCCCATAGACTTTTAAAGGGTGTTCCGCGGCATTCAAATTTTTTCCAAATTGTTCGCTGTTCGGCGAACTTGCGAACAGCCAATGTTCGAGTAGAACATGAGTTCGACTCGAACTCGAAGCTCATCCCTAGTCTCAAATAAAGCCCATTTATAACAGGCGCGCGTCAGTGTTCTCAAGTCCAGGCATGGGTCAGATCATCACTTCTGCCCCGAGGCACTACATGAAGGCAGGTAGAGGGACCCAATATATCCTGCAGCTCCTCCAGGGGTACAATAGTTCCACAGTTAGTATTAAATCCAGAGGGCCATCATGACTGCTGACATGACATGACAAAATGAGACATCAGCAATGGAAGCCCCTTTGTTTCTCCCAGTAAAGGTTTCCTTTAAAGAGATACTGTAACCCTATCCATACAGGGAAATTGAAAGAGTCTCTTCAATGGGCCTACCCCCGAACCCACTTATACATATTTCCAGTGATCCCCTGCTCTTATTTTCTTATCCATGGATGGAATTGTAATGGCTGCTGTCTTGATACCTGGAAGTGCCAGGTATTGTGGACGGCTGTGGAGGAGAAAGTAATAGTGATGGAGTGCTGGTAAGTGTAATATAATAGGGTCACGGGGGTCCCTTTGCCCAGCATGGACAAGATCACTGTATTTTTTTTAAGCAAGATGGCCCAAGCATGGAAGCATTGGGCTAAGAGGCTATAAGTTTGTAAGCTGCAGTAATTCAAGCCTTCCAATTATGTTATTACATCTTACACTTTAAGGGCAGGTTCAAACCAGGTTCGAACCCGAGCATTCCCGTGCAGTGTATTTTTATAGTCTGTTTGAATGGGCTGCAAGATACACTGCGGGACCGTGGAAAAGCAGTGCTTGCACTACTTTTGAAAAACACTACACCAAACCTCATTGTCTTGCAAGACCATGCGATTTGATGCCTGCAAATGAACTGTGTTTTCAAACTGCAGTAGGGTAGCCATTACCAATCCATTATGGAAAAATTTAGAAATTTGCCAGCACACCATGGATCAACAAGGTAGCGCCCAAACGGATTTTATTGCATGATCACAACAGAAAGCAATGCAAAGTTTCGGAGCCACGCAGGGCCCCTTCGTCAGGCATTTGGGTAGCCATTACCAATACATTGGCACCCACATGCAGATCTTAAAGGCAGTTCATGCACCTGAGGTGCGGGAAACGCGTATAGAACATGCCTTTCCCACACCGTGTTCTGGGGAGATCCGGCCCTAATAGAGACATCTACCTGAATGCTAAAAAAAAAAGTTGTTATTTTCTGAGGGGGTTGTTTTACCTGCTGCCTTAAAAGCTTTCAGACACATGTAACTTATCAGTGACTCCGGATCTGATATCTATTATGTTAAACAAAGGCTACAGAGGAGCACAACATATGGAACACATGTCATGGGAACACACACATTCCACTGAAATTTACAATTTATTCCCAGAATTTTTTCCTTTTAAAGAACAGAGGAAAACCTCCCTTTATGTCACAGCAGTAATAGTATCACAGTATCAATCTTCCAAGAGATACAAAGTAACACATGTCCTCCATCTGGATACGCTTCAATCAAACAATCGTATAAGTCAACTCAGAAGTAACATTTATCTTATAGAGCAGGGGTGTCAAACCCAATATCATTGTGGATCGTATCAGTAGTATGGTTGCCTTCAAAGGGCCTTTTAGATTTGGGGTGCGCTATGTACAGAGTTTAGGATTATGCTACAGAATGTAGAGTTCAGGAGTGCATTACGTACAGAGTGCAGAGTTCAAGGGTGGGTTACATATAGAGTTACCACCTCATCCCTTTAAACCCGAACACATATGAATTACGCAGGTTCTGAGGCTAATTTAATACAGATAAGACAACAAGTGAGTTCAATTACCACCTTAATCAGCCTCAGAACCTGTGTAATTAATATGTGTTCGGGTTTAAAGGGATGAGGTGGCAACCCTAGTTACATACGGAGTGCCTTGTGTTTTGACATACGTGTTCTAGAGCAGTGGTCATCAACCCTGTCCTCAGGGCCCACTAACAGGCCAGGTTTTATGTATTACCTTGGGGAGATGCAGACTAAAATACTGCAATCACTGAGCAGCAAATGATATCACCTGTGATGTATTTCAGTTATCTTGCAAACCTGGCCTGTTAGTGGGTCCTGAGGACAAGGTTGATGACCACTGTTCTAGAGGATGCCTGGGGATGATGACATGAATCTGTAAATGCTAACACACCAACAATGCTAACTGTTCTAATATATGGGATTCCTTACAATTTATCCTCCAGTAAAAATTGGTGTGTTAAAGTAATATTCATTGCTTGTATTCAAAGCATTGTTTAATAAAAAAATCATGTTTGCATGTACAGTTTGTATTATATGTACAAGAGGACAGACATAGATGCTCGTTATATACACAGGTTCTTCTTCCTAGTTAAAAGTTCTATTCAAGCCCAATGCCGCGTACACACGATCGGAATTTCAGCCCGCAAAAGACCAATGAGAGTTTTTCGTTGGAAAATGTGACCGTGTGTATGCTCCAACTGACTTTTGCTGGCCGAATTCCAGCCAGAAAAAGATTGAGAGCATGCTCTCAATTTTTCGGTCGGAAAAAGTTTCTATCCGAAAATGCGATCGTCTGTGGCAATTCTGATGCGCAAAATTCCTACACATGCTCGGAAACAATTCGACGCATGCTCGGAAGCATTGAACTTCATTTTCTCGGCTCGTCGTAGTGTTGTACGTTACCGCGTTCTGGACGGTCGTAAGTTCAGCAAACTTTTTCGTGACTGTGTGTATGCAAGGCAAATTTGAGTGGAATCCCGTTGGAAAAGCCGTCATCTTTTTCCGACGAGAAGTCCGATCATGTGTACGTGGCATTAGAGTATCCATGGGCATGAAATGGCAGGCAACAGATCCTACAGAGATTGTAAAATGTATGGCCAGATTTAGAGGAAATTCTTGATTGGACAGGTTAGAAAGCCTCTTCCAATAATTACCATTCCCCCCCATTGGCATGTCCCCAATGTGTGCTTTATGCACAGTGCTGGTGGTCCTCTTGGCCGGTCTCTCTCTGGGGTCTCTGCACACCAGCCTTGCAGCCTTCGTTTGGCTGGTGGTGCTTTTAGATGCCACATTTGGGTAGGTTATTGTTTTTCTTTTCCTCTTTCTCCCCCTATTTGGTTCTGGCTTTTCTTGGTTTAAACGTCTACTTCCTTGGTGAGTTTGCTTCAATTAATTCTCTAGCCCTTTGTCACTCTTTATCTGCCACTTCTTACACATTAGTCACCACTACACTCCCACCTCATTCTGGCTATTTTCACACTCTCACGTCATTCACTTATCAGTACATATTCTTTCACACACACACCTGTCGAATTATATTTATCACTTTCTTTGGAACTTACTGGGTTCACAATCTATTATTCCATTATTACTATTATTACAAATAAAACACTACTATATGCTATATGTATACCTAATGGAATATACTATTCTACTCTTAGATCTGGTTGTTTCCATGATTAACATTCCCGTTCAGTGGATACACCTTGCCCCATCTTGTTTTTGTTTCCTTTCCGCCTGCCCGATGTCGCACCTATACCTACGCCACCTCGGCTCCCGTGGAGAGGTCATGTACCCGGCCAACCTTGCTCCCATCACCGCGCACTGCACCTGCTGCCTGAGTCGGTGAGTGCGTTTAGCACAATCTGCTCTATATATTGAATGTTCATTTATCTATATTTTTTACCTTTTTACATGGACATTATGGTTCATTATACATTTTTTATACATACTTTACAGGAAAATTAGTTTACATCAGCTCCTGATGAGTGGGGACACACCCACAAAACGTGTCAAGCTTTGCCATTTGATGCCCGAGCTACATCTCATATGGAACCATAGTCACTTAGGCCCCTTTCACACTGGAGCGGTTTTCAGGCAGTATTGCGCTAAAAATACCGCCTGAAAACCGCCCCTAAACAGCCTCCGCTGTTTGTTCAGTGTGAAAGCCAGAGGGCTTTCACACTGAAGCGGTGCGCAGGCAGGGCGGTGAAAAAAGTCCTGCAAACCGCTTCTTTGGAGCGGGGAAGGAGCGGTGTATAGCGCTGTTGTACCGCCGACGCCCCCACCGTCCCAGTGTGAAAGGGGCCTTACTATTCGTTCTCCTTTGACTACATTAAATATTTTCCTACGCAGTTAATGCACATCTACAATGTAGGTGCATGTATCGATATCAGGCATGTTGCTGTTAACAACATCACACTTTTTTACTTCCTTATTAACATCTAATCATGTGCTGCTATTTGTGAATATTCTTTATTATGCCTATACTATGTGTACATCATCTATACATGTATGCAATGAATTACCTTAAATCAATACTCTGTGTGTTATATATTCTCTACGATCAATAAATATTTCATAATGCAATTTATAGATGGTTCATTTTACCTCCACTACCCAATGGCTTTATTTTAAAGTCCCAACTTCCTGGTGGTCTCTCTTCGGGAGAGCTCTTTACCTAGTACACTGTGGTCAGTTTTAGCTAGCCACGAGGAGTGGGATCCACCAGGCCTTTTGGCTAGATGGACCAGAGTTCCTTACCCCTGTCAGGGGTGTCCTTTCTTTTGGGAGGGACCCTGTCCACTTTTTTGGTTCACATAGTGGCATCTCATTGTGGGCTTTAAAATAAATGTGCTCCTTGCTATAAAACCTCCTGTGAGCTGCAGCTCAAAGGAGATCCACATTTTCTGGAACTGCACCTACCATCCGAAAAGGATGGATACAGTGATGACAATATGCTTATCAATTATGCACATAATACATACGTATGCCTACATATCACCCTCACATCCAGACTACTGCTAGTGGATGCATGTGTCAGGCTTTTCCTTTAAGAATCCCCAAAAATGATCACAAATAATAAAAGACGTTTAGAAAACCTAGTAAAACCAGGTATTATTATGCAGCCTAAGAGCCCATTCGTAGCAGGTGTGGTGGGACTGCGTTGGGTGGCTAATCCAGCAGTCCTACCACACCCCACCGACAGAGAAAGCAAAATGCCTTGTCTCAGGTTTACACCACTGTGTTGTGGTGATGTGCGCTGAAAAAAAGTACTTTTTTCAGTGCACTGCAGTCACAGAGCGCCAGCCGATTTAATTTATGAAATGTCACTGAGTGACATTTCAATAAAGTTTGTTTAAAAAAAAAAAAATGGACAGTGAGATGCGCTGAGATCGACACATCAGCACTACCAATAACGCAACACGCACACCAGCTGCTTTGTTGTAACGCAGACACTGAGGTGAATGGACCCGAAGGCCTCGTTTACACTACCAGTTCTCTTTGAAGAGCGATCCACATTCAGATTGCTCTTCAGAAAGCATTTGACAGGCAGTGAGGGGGAGTAGTATTGCCTCAATGCCTGCTTTAACCCCTTGCCTTGCAGGACAATTCCAGTTGCCCCCATTGAGTAGAATGGATCAAGCCAGTGGGAGGTGTTGCCCACTGAAGGCTGTGGGGATCATTTTTGGCCCAACATGATGCAAAGCATCGTTGCCATGGCATGTGACACGTTCATTTGCAGCGTAAGGGGTAGAGGTGAAACCACAGCTCAGTTGCATAATTTTACCTCCCTCCAGCTAGATAGCGAGGAATAAGTGGGACAGGTGTCTATAGGGTGAAATCAGTGGCCAGTGCTGATCGCATGTAACTGCTCACACTAGAAGTTCCATTGGATCAGCACCTCTGATTGAGCCGGGACACAGATGGCTTGCATCCAGAGTCTCCACCACTGCTAAGCGTCCAGTGTGTGTACACCCACAGACACCATACAGTGGTGTAGTATAGAATCTTGAGGAAGGGGGAACCGACAGCTACCTTACTCCTCCAGACAACCCCCTCCCCCTTACCATTAACATGTATGCTTGGCTGAGTGCAGTCTGGAAACCAATGATCCAACCAAATCAATGTACAATATTTCCTGAAAAACAGCCTCAGGCTTTATTTCTAACTATTCGTTCCTCGGGCTTAACTGTGTTCCTAACCATTCTTTGTTGATGTGGCAGTTTGAGCAAAGCATTGTCCATGGAGTGAATCAGCTTTTTTCTTTATTTAGGCAGCTGATGTCATACATTTCTCTTCTCATTTTACACTGCACATCTATTCTACAACTTCATGGAACGAGGAAGGGATGCCATTGCCAAACACACAATGGTCTCCAGGAACGTCTGCTGTTAAACGATCTCCATGGTACATATGACACGGCTCTTTTGTGCACAGGTGCAAAAAGGAGAAAAAACAAGGTGAACTTTTGAACGTAACCCCTTCATGGGGGTCAAAACAATCTTAACCACTTGACCTCCGCAAGATTTAGGACAGGACTTTTTTTGTGATATTGTACCACGGTACTTTTTTTTTTTTTTTTTTTTTAACTTTTTTTTTCCAGAGACTACTTTCAGATTGATGCTCATATGCGTCTCTAATCTAGTCACATCATTGTGGCATTCTATAGTTATTCCCCCCTTTTTTTTTTTTTTTTTTTCCTTTCCCCTCGTAAAGTAAGAAATTACAATTTGCAATACAGTGTGTAAGTGACACCAGAAGTCCCAAACTGCGGGGCCCGTATCATGCAACTAGTACCCCTGGACCTGGTGACCACTTTCCTGCCATGACCGTATACATATTTGTATATTTTATTACCTTTTCGCGTGATTGGACCCTCCCCCCACCCCCCAGTAACCCTCCCTTAATACCCCCCATAGTATCTGGGCGCTGCTGATGGGCAACGACAAGGCTATGCAATGTTCTCTCTTAACTCTGAGTTGCACCTAGTATAGCTATGCCCCGTTACTGAAGACATGAGCGCTCTCAGCATACAGATAGCACTGCTTGCGGGCACGGCATTACTTGGACCCACGTACCCCACAACCTCACAAACTTGTTATAATTGCCAGCCCTAGTATAGAACGTCCTCTCGCACCACACTGTGGAGTCAACTATTCTATTCCAATCCTCCGAAGTCGGAGGAGTTCTTGATTGCCAGAGCTGCGCTATTAATTTCCTCGCTTGGAACAAACATCTAGCTACGGCCACCGCTGTGCTCCTGTCTCTCAGCCCATTGTTGACATGGCCAAGCACACAAGTCTTAGGATCAGGCGCTAAGTTAGTTTTGAACGTTGTATTTATTTTCTTTAAAATCTCGGACCAATACCTGACTAACTTTGGACACCGCCACATCATGTGGATTAAATCGCCTGTTCCTCTACATCTAGGGCACTCGTCATTGATTCTACGGCCAAACATAAAAAGCTTTTTTGGAGTGTAATAAGATCTATGTAGCAGCATCAGATGGGAGGCCAATTGTGAAGGCGAGACAGACACTTCAGTGCCAAATTCCAGGATCCTCTTCCACTCAGCGTCCGTTATCGCCCCCACATCGGCCGCCCATCTGGCCCTACCCCCAGGGAGGCCTACCTGGATATTTATGCGCTTTGTTAATTGGGTGTATATCTTTGAGATTAGCCCCTTGGAGGTCTCTGATTTAACTATGGTGTGTAGCAGCGGAGTCCTACACCATATGGGAGGATGCCTATCAAACTGCCTGTTCAAGGCATGTCTAATCTGTAAGTAGGTATAGAATGCGCGAATTGGGATCCCATACTCGTATTTCAATTCCTCGAAAGGTTTCAAGATATCCCCCTCATATAGCTATGTTAGCCGGCTTATCCCACACCTTTCCCACAGCCTGTTACCATCAACAGATAATAATTCCTGTAAGTTCTTGTTGTTCCAGATTGGAGAATATTCTGAAATTCCTTTATATCCCATTATTCGCTTGGTTGTCTGCCAGACCCTGGAGGTCATTTTAAGAGTCGGGATCTCTCGTTGTAGTGACTCTGCCTCCAGTGCTTCCACCAGTGAGCTATGTGGGCAACCTTGCAAAATAAGTTGGGCACTCCTGCTTCCCCTTCCATCAATGTCGCATCCACCCAGCTGCTGCAACTGGGCTGCCAGAAAGTAGGCAAAGGGGTGGGGAACCCCCAAACCCCCCTCCGTGGCAGGACACTGCAGCTTTTGCAGGCCTATCCTGGCCTGCCCTTTTTTCCATATTAGTTTCCCAAAGAGAGATTGAATTTTTTGGAACCACTTCTCTCCAATCCAAACTGGGGAGTTATGGAGCAGGTATAGCAGCTGAGGTAGCCAAACCATTTTGATCAAATTGGCCTGACCCGCCACAGACAGGGGGAGTCTACTCCAAATATCACATTTCTTTTTAAATTTTAACAGGAGGGGGGCCAGTTAATCCTTGATGAACTCACTGGGGTCCCTGGATAGCACAATGCCGAGATACTTCATTTTCTCAGTGACTTTCAGTTGGGGCAAACTAGTCGGGATCGGGCTAACCAATGGATCGACCGGCAGGAGCGACGATTTCTCCCAGTTAATGATTAACCCTGAGAACTTTCCGAAGTCCTCCACGAGGTTCATGATCTTCTCCAGTGAGGAGGTCGTATCTCCAAGGAAAAATAGGACGTTGTCCGCAAAAAGCGCTATTCGCTCCTCCCGCCCTTTTCTAAGAAATCCTTGCAGTTCAGGTGATGATCTCACCGCGCCCGCCAGTGGCTCCATGGCTAAAACATACAACATAGGAGACAGAGGGCAACCCTGTCTCGTCCCTCTTTCGAGGGAAAAACTTTCCGAGTAATCATTGTTTAACTTAAGTCTTGCACTGGGATTTCTGTAGAGGATCTTTAACCAGCCAATAAAAACAGGGCCAAATCCAAACCTCTCAAGTACCCACCAGAGGTAGTCCCACTCTAGGCTATCAAAAGCCTTGGCGGTGTCCAGGGACAATATGGCTCTAGACCCTGTATTCTCGGTCGGCACCTGGAGGTTCAGGTAGGCCCTTCTGATATTAGTACTAGTTGACCGACCAGGGATAAACCCTGATTGGTCAGGGTGTACCAGGTTTGCGATGCATTTGTTCAATCTGGATGCGAGCACCCTTGCGACAATTTTGGCATCAGAACACAACAATGATATCGGTCTATATGAGGTGACTTCCAGTTGATCTTTTCCCTCTTTTGGAATCATTATTATATCGGCCTCTGACATTGATAAAGGCAGCCGTCCGTCCTTGAGCGACTGCTCCAATACCCTTAAGAGCTCCGGGAGCAGCACTTCCCCATATTTTCTGTAAATCTCCAATGGCAAACCACCCGGGCCGGGAGATTTCTGGGCTGACATCTCCATGACAGCCCCTTGGAGCTCCTCTAAGGTCAGGGGGGACTCCATTGCACTCCTATCCCCTTCCGATAAAGCGGGTAGGTCCACCCCCTCTATAAACCTGTCCATACTGCGCCGATCCGACCCGCAGCGCGACCTATACAGATCTCTATAGAGCGCAGAGAAAGTTTCTAGGACCGCGACAGGATCGGAAGTGATCTCTCCAGCCGGTGTCCTAATCGAGAAAATGGCCGATGGGGATAGGTTAGACTTCGTTATAAGTGCAAGGATCCGACCTACTTTCTCCCCTTCACCGAAATAATTTTGTTTCTGGAAAAGTCTTTTATTCTCTGCTCTTCTATTAATTACCTCTCTATACTCTTGTTGTCGATTGAGCCAAATCGCCTGCTTTACAGGAGTTGGATCCGCCACATATTGCGCCTCTGATTCCATAGCTTCCCTGCTGGCCCTCGCCTCCCATTCCCTTGACTTTTTCTTTATTTTGGTGACCTGTTGGTGTAGTAATCCTCTAAGAAACGCTTTTAGGGCATCCCACACTACACCCGCCGGTGCTGTACCTGCGTTAAATATTACAAATTCTTTTAATTTGGAGGTTACTTCTTCTGGGCAGCTTATAAGGTCTAACCAGAGCGGTTTTATTGTCCATCTTTTCCGGCCGATTCTAGTGTTTAGATTCAGGGTCAGGGTCATAGGAGAGTAATCTGAGATTCCCCTCGGCTTATACTCTATGTTCCCTACTAATTGCAGGGCCTCACAGTTACCTAATGCCATGTCTAAGCGCGAGAGGGTGGAATGTGTCCCTGAGTAACAGGAATACTGCCGGGTGTTTGGATTGTGGGATCTCCATAGGTCGCACCACCCAACCTCTCTCAGGAGTTGACCTAGGCGCCCCTCTGATAGTCTCTCTGCACGATTCAGTGGTGGAAATCGGTCCATTGTGTTATCCAGAACAGTGTTGAAGTCCCCCACCAAAATTATAGGTACATCAGCCTTGTTATCCACAAACTCCAACAGATCCAATATGGGCTCTGTATTAAACGGAGGCGGAACATAGATATTTGCAAGCACTAGTGGTCTATTTTCCACAACGCAGCTCAGGAATACATAGCGGCCCAGCGCGTCTATCCTGGCTTCCCTGCAGGAAAATGAAATACTCCTACCCACCAGTATGCTCACACCTCTTGAATATGAGGTGTATACAGAATGATACTGTTCTTGAAATTTATAGTTCCGAGCGTTTAATTTGGTATCGTTGGTGAGGTGAGTTTCCTGCAGACAAGCCAGTTCGACGCCATAAGCCTCCATCGCCAAAAACACCGCGGCCCTTTTGGCCGGGTCGCTCATACCCCTAATATTCCAGGAACCTATTCTTAACGTTTTTAATGACATCTAGTCAAGAAAAAAAAAAAAGAAAAAAAAAAAAAAAAAATACCAAAGCAACCTAAAAAAAAATGGAGAATCAGTGCCTTTGAGGATTCGTGGTTACACAACTTGCCAACTACGTGAATGTGCAAACCAAGAAAAAAAAAGAAAAAAAAGGGAGAGTGGGGAGGGACGTAGAACCCCCGTATTCAGGGATCCCTCCATCCCCACTCTACAACCCTTAATTGCAAATACAAAAACACGTGTACCAGTATACATTGCCTTTAAAGGCCCCCCCCTCCTAACTATGTGTAATTTGCAAGCGCCCCTTTGCCCAACCCTATAAATCACTACGAACCCCCCACCCGCCCCCCTCCCACTGCATTCCTCCCCCCCCTCCCCCCTAATTCGTGACCCCCCCTCCTGCCTAGTTAGGCTAGCCCTGGGGGCAGCACTTGTGACCTGGTTTTTCCCCCCTCCCAACCATTCTGAAAACAACACCTGACTCGTGCAAAAATAAGATGCATTGTGTCTTACTACCACACACTTACCCCCCTCCCTCCTTCCCGCTGCCCTCTTCCAAACTTTCAAAACGATACTTAAAGCATTTGTAATCCGTGTAAACGCATCATTGATTCGTGCTTCCATCTAACACCCCCCCCCTTCCCCCCCCCGTGTCGTCTATTGTTTGCTCTAAAAAAGAAACAAGAAAATAACAAGAAAAAAAAAAAAGAAAAGGAGAAGGAGGAAAAAAAAAAAAAAAAGAAAAGGTATACATTTTCCTCCCTTCCTTTCCTAACTTGACTGGCCTTTTTTTCGAGCCCTAACTCAACAGGTCCTTTTTATTATCTTCCAGCCATTTTGTTGCCCCTGTTGTTGTGTCAAAGTAATGGGTAGACCCTAGGGCAACAATGCGCAGTCGAGCGGGATACAGCAGGGCATACTCCAATTTATAATTCCGCAGGTTTCGCTTAATATCCCTGAATTCAGCCCTTCGTTTTTGGAGGTCTGGGGAATAGTCGGGAAAAAATAAAATCTTGGTTCCGTTGTACAGGATATCTCCCAGTTCTCTGGCCCTACGCATCAGGGTTACCTTATCCCTGTAGTTGACCAACTTTATAATTATAGGTCTGGGGTATCCCCCTGTTGATGGGGTCCTAGTTGGCACCCTATGAGCTCTTTCAATGGCAAAAAGATGGGAGAAAGTTTCCGCCCCGAATATTCCCCTAAGCCAATTCTCAAAGAACTCCTCGGGGTGGGGGCCCTCACACCGCTCCGGTAGTCCTACCACCCTTACGTTGTTTCTGCGGGACCTATTTTCCATTTCTTCAAATTTAGCGTTGTGTAGGTCTATCTGCATTTTTAGTGCCTTAAGCTCTTGTTTTAGTGGGTTTAGATCGTCCTCAGCTTGGCTTACTCTCTCCTCCAGTGTTGTTGTTCTAGAGATAGTCCTTTGCAGTTCTTGGCTTACTATAATTAGCTCATCCTTTAGCCCGGTGAGCTGGACGCACAAATCGCTAAGGGAGGCCTTGCAGGAGTTGACAGCGCATAAAACGTCTTTCAATGTGGGTTCCGCTTCTTCTGGTGTGTTGTGCACAATAGCATTGTTATTCACTGATCCTGCGGGCTCCCCCTCTAAGCTTTTACTATTTGCTGCCTTTGTTGTGTGTGTTGTCGCAGGTCCTTTTCCTAGGCTCTTCCTGTCCCCTGCCTGTAGTCTATCCTGCTGGTGCTGGATATTTTTAGATGGAGATGAGGTAGAGGTAGAGGGGTGAGCAAATTTTTTAAGTTTGGCCGCTGCTGCCGCTGCTGCCTGATTTCCCTTCTCTTTTGAGGTGCGGGTCGTTTGGGAGCTAGAGTTCTCCTGTGGCTGCAGCTCTTCTCCCTTTTTCCTAGTCATAGCTGATTGTGTTGGTCCGAGAGATAGATTAGAAGGTTTTTTAGCCACACGTAAAGTTTGTGCTGTGCGACTTTTCCTCTCTCTTCTCTTCTCTTCCTATTCTCTCCCCCTCTGCTCTCCCCTTTGCCCTACCTTCCCGCACTCTCCCCTCCTCCTCTGCTTTCCCCCCCCTCTCCACCCCACCTCCCCCCACCTCTCAACACCCTCAGCAGCTTCACAGACCCAGCAGTATCCTCCAGGCAGGGACTAGGATATCCGACCAGCCAAAGATCCAATCAGCCGAAAATCGGCCGAAACCGCTGCACTGTCAGTCTCCAGGCTATTACCCCCTCCCCACCCCAACCCACCGCCAGCTAGCAAAAGGTATGTTGTCACTGGATAGGATGAAAAAGGCGCTGGGTGTCTGTGTAGTGGGTCGCCTATGTCTTCACCCCCCCACTGTCCAGGTGGTAGTCCGCCCCACGGGAAGCAGGGGGAGATGGTCCGCTTTTTAGTAAGCACAACAGCTAGTAGTAACAGTGGTGGTGGTAAAAATTAACAGCCGGTACCTTAGTGCAGCTCCTGGACGCTCCTGGCAGTGGCTGTGGCTCCTCCTGCCCTATACTCACGCTGTCTCAGCCGCCTCCTCCCGCTGGTGATGGAAGCGTTGCTCGGGCGACCGCTCGGGCAGAAAGCCCAGCCCCCTTCTCCCCGCTCCGAGGGCTCGGGTCTCTTCCTATTCCGGGCGGACGTACCTCTGTCCCGGGATCACACTCCGTCTCAGACTGGCGGGCAGGGGAGGCAAACAGCCAATGAAGCACACAACAGGGGGAAGAAGCTCATCCAGGCAGGCTCCGGGCGCTAGGCACAACAGACGGACACGGAGGCATCGGGCTGGGGGAAGCTCACGCACGCCTCGCCTCCACTCACTCTAGCATCCCGTCACACATCCGGTCACGCCCCCCCTCCTTCACCCGTACCACGGTACTTTAACTGACAATTGCGCGGTCATGCTATGCTGTGTCCAAAAACAATTTATGTCCTTTTTTTCCCCCCCCCACAACATAGAGCTCTATTTTGGTGGTATTTGATCACCTCTGCAGTTTTTATTTTTTGCGCTATAAACAAAAAACACAATTTTGAAGAAACAAAACAAACAATATTTTTTACTTTCTGCTATAAAACATATTCATAAAAAATTGACAAAATCAAAATGTCTTCATAAGTTTAGGCCAATATGTATTCAGCCACATATTTTTGGTAAAAAAAATTACAATAACCGTATATTGATTGGTTTGCGCAAAAGTTATAGCGTCTACAAACGATTGGATATTTTTATTTATTTATTTACTAGCAATGGCAGCAATTAGTGACTTATAGTGGGACTGCAATATTGCGGCAGATATTCTGACACTTCTGACACTTTTTGAGGACCAGTGACACTAATACAGTGATCAGTGCTAAAAAATATGCACAGTCACTTTACTAATCACACTGGCTGGAAAGAAGTTAACATCAGGGGCGATCAACGTGTTAACTAAGTGCCTTGTCTGTGTTTTTCTACCACCGTTCTACCACCGTTCTGCCTGTCTACCCAATCATCAGCAGGTGCCGGCGTACATAGAGTCTACGGTACCCGCCGCTGGGCTCTCGCTGTGTGTGATTACAGCAGGAGCGAGCTGGCGACGAGCATGTGTGTCCCTACCCTGAAGAGCCGGATCACGTATATATACGTGATCTGGCACACAGCTGCTGCCCTGGAGCAGTAAAACTGCTATAGGGCGGACCTGAAGTAGTTAAAGTGATATTAAAGCTTCCTTTTTAAAAAAAAATTAAATAACAAACATGTCACACTTACCTGCACTGTGCAATGGTTTTGCACAGAGCAGCCCCAATCCTCCTCTTCTCAGGTTTCCTGCTGGAACTTCTGGCTTCTCCCCACCTGCTGAGTGCCCCCATAGAAAGCCAATTTCTATGTTGGCACTCATGCGGGCTCACTCCCTAGATGTGCTGTCTATTGTATCTATTGACACGAAGCCCCCACTCCCTCGTCATATGATTTGATTGACAGAAGTGGGAGCCAATGGCCCCTGCTGCTATCCATCTGCCCAGTGAGGAGAGCCAGAAGAGCCACTGCTCTTGAGCACAGCGTTGGGTTGAGATAAGGTAAGTATAAGGGGAGCTGAGGGGGGATCCTCTGCAACAGAAGTTTTTTTTACCTTAAAGTATAACTAAAGGCAAAACTTTTTTTAGTTTTGAATAAAGTAGAGGGGGATTAGAAGGCTTGTCAGTTTTCATTGATGTCTGTCTCCCATAGTTGCCAACAGTCAATTTTCCCAGGACAATCCCGATTCTGGGACCCTTGTCCCAATCGGAGGCTGTCCCGATTAAAATCCCGGGATTTTGCCTTTGTCCCGGGAAATCTTCATTGTTTTTGGCTCCGCAGCTGCTTCTGGCTCCAAGAAAATGGCCACCAGTGCCGTCGCGAGATCTCTCTCTGGGCTAGCAGGTTCTTTCCCCTTATGTTCAGTGGAGAGGGGAGGGGCCTCAATCCGTGCAGCCAATAAATCGCTTCTCTCTTTACAATTCTCCTGCACACTGAAGCTGGGATTAGCTGCACGGATCGGCCCCTCCCCTCTTCACTGAACACGAGGAACCGAATGAGACAGACACATGGAGCTGCAGTGAACCTTCCATCTCATGGCCAGAGCAGTGCAGTGCAACTGTACTGTACTGGGGACACTGATATAAGAGGCACTCCGCTGGGGACACTGATGTAAGAGGCACTCCGCTGGGGACACTGATGTAAAAGGCACTTTGCTTGGTACACGGATGTAAGAGGCATGTCGCTGGGGACACCTGATGTAAGAGGCACTCTGCTGGGGACACCTAATGTAAGAGGCACTCTGCTGGGGACACCTAATGTAAGAGGCACTCTGCTGGGGACACCTAATGTAAGAGGCACTCTGCTGGGGACACCTAATGTAAGAGGCACTCTGCTGGGGACACCTAATGTAAGAGGCACTCTGCTGGGGACACCTAATGTAAGAGGCACTCCGCTGGGGACACCTGATGTAAGGAGGGACTCTGCTGGCAATGCCTGATGTAAGGAGGGACTCTGCTGGCAATGCCTGATGTAAGGAGGGACTCAGCTGGGATTGCCTGATGTAAGGTGGGACTCCGCTGGGGACTCCTGATGTAAGGAGGGACTCCACTGGGGACACCTGATGGCATCTGGTGGCAGGCGATGTGGCAGGTGACACGCTCAGGGCTCCCACTGATACTACATTATGGTGAGTTTAACTATTTCATTTTATATTACAATGTAATAATAATAATAGTGCGCTTCAATTACCCTGACACCATAACAACCATGGTGCAGGGATAATTAAAGCGCCAACACCAGGCGTTTGGAGTATCTTTATCTGCTGATTGTTAAACTTTATGGAATACACATATTTCTATTGTGGTGAAGGATCTGGGTAGGGATGGGCTGTCTGTTCGAGTCGAACATGGTGCCTTTGGCCAATTATGGCTCAGGGGGCTAAGTCCACACCCCACACTATATAAGGCCACCTGCACGTCGGCCGTGTGTAGTGTGTTGGTGGCGTTGTTAAGAGAGAGGCAGAGAGAGTGTCATTTCATTTAGTTTGAGCAGACAGTTGATTCAGTTGCAGTGTATTTCATAGATAGATAGATAGATAGATAGATAGATAGATAGATAGATAGATACACAGTCAGTCTAGTATATATAAATCCACTGCATACAGTTTAGCTAGATCTCACTGCAGACCGTTCCTACTGTACCGTTTCTAATATACTTTAGGCAGACAGTTGATTCAGTTAGCTGCAGTGTATTTCATATATATCTATAGATATATATACATATATATATTTTATATACAGTCAATCTAGTGTGTGTGTATGTGTATATATATATATATATATATATATATATATATATATATATATATATATATATATATATATATATCCACTACATACAGTTTAGCTAGATCTCACTGCAGACTGTTCCTGGTGTACTGTTGCTAATATACTTCAGGCAGGCAGGCGATACAGTCAGCTGCAGTGTATTTAGTATATACAGTCAGTCAATCACCTGACCAGAATCTGATTGAGCATGCATTTCACTTGCTGAAGACAAAGCTGAAGAAAAAATGCCCCAAGAACAAGCAGGAACTGAAGACAGTTGCAGTAGAGGCCTGGCAGAGCATCACCAGGGATGAAACCCAGCGTCCCATTACTTTTGGTCCCCTAAAAAGTGGGAGGCACATATACAAACTGTTGTAATTCCCACACCGTTCACCTGATTTGGATGTAAATACCCTCAAATTAAAGCTGAAAGTCTGCAGTTAAAGCACATCTTGTTTGTTTCATTTCAAATTCATTGTTGTGGTGTATAGAGCCAAAAAGATTAGAATTGTGTCAATGTCCCAATATTTATGGACCTGACTGTATATACATCCCGGCTTTGTATGTATATATATATATATACTGCATATAGTTTAGCTTCATCTCACTGCAGACCGTTCCTGGTGTACTGTTTCTAATATACTTCAGGCAGGCAGTTGTTGCAGCTAGCTGCAGTGCATTTAAAATATCTATCTATCTATATATATATATATATATATATATATATATATATATAGTCTAGCCAAGCCTATACCTGACTGTAGGCCATTCCTGGAGTACTGTTTTTAGTAAACTCCAGGCATTGTTTTGCTAATCTAATTGTACAGTATGTCTGGAAGGCCACCAAGGAGAGGCAGATATTCACAGGCCACTAAAAGAGGGCAAGCAGGCTCTGTGTCTACAGCTAACAGTGCTGGTCATGGACACGGTGCATCCTCAGCATGTGGCCATGGGGCACGCTTGTCCTTTTTTTCGGCAGCTGGCCATGTTGAGCCACAACATGCAGAAGAGTTGGTAGAGTGGATGACCAAGCTGTCCTCATCCTCTGTCACCCAGGCTCAGGGTACTTTGTCTGCCAATGCAGCTGCCAAAGCGGCCTCTTCCATCAGCTCAATGTCATCAGTCACTCCTTCCCTAGCCCCACCATCATGCCCTGAGGAGTCCCCCGAACTGTTCGACCACAGTGTAGGGTACATGCTGCAGGAGGATGCGCAGCATTTTGAAGGCTCTGATGATGGTACCCAGGTTGAGGATGAAGGCAGTAACTTGAGCCCAGAGAGAGGGGGTGCCCAAGAGGGACAAGAAACTGGCAGTCATGTTCCCCCAGCTGCAGCATACTGCCAGGTTTGCTCCAGTGGCGAGCCGGGAGGGGATGATGAGGTCACTGACTCCAACGAGGCAGGATTCCCTCCGAGGGCCAGGTTAAAGGCAGGCAACCGACTGCATCACACCGCAGAGCTCCGCATGTGCAGGGCGCTGCTGACTCCACGCATTTTTCCAAAAGTTCTTTGGTGTGGGCCTTTTTGAGACGTGTGCAGCAGATCGCACCGTTGCTGTTTGCAACATATGTCTGAAACGTATCAAGCATGGCCAAAACAGCAGATGCTTGGGCACCACATGCTTGACCAGACATATGTCAAGCTCCCATGCAGTCCATTGGCAACAGTACTTAAAAGACCCACACCAAAGAAAGTGTGAGACCTGCACTGAGAGGAATGAAGGTGTAGAATTAGGTGTTGCAAGCACTTCCGGGCAATCTGCTAGTGGCACACCAACATCCGATTGTAGCAGGCAAATTTCCCTACCCCAGTTGCTAAACCGGCGAAAGAAATTCGGTCCCAGCCATCCACATGCTCAGCAGATGAATGCTAGTTTGGCTAAATTGCTAGCACTCTGCTGCCTTTTCAGCTGGTAGACTCTGCCCCCTTTCGAGAATTTGTGGAATGTGCGGTACCTCAGTTGCAGGTTCCCAAACGCCAATTTTTTTCTTGGAAGGCCATTCCGGCTCTCTACCGACATGTGGAAGGCAATGTCTTGGCCTCGTGGGACAGGGCGGTCAGCGGTAAGGTGCATATTACCGCTGACACATGGTCCAGCAGGCATGGACAGGGACGTTACCTTTCTTTCACGGCACACTGGGTAACCCTGCTGGCAGCTGGGAAGGATGCAGGACAGAGTGCAGTGTTCTGCCACCAGGCCTCCAAAATGCTGGTAGTGGTGATTCTGCCACACCTCTCTCCTCCACCCCCTCCTCTTCTTCTTCCTCTATGGCCTCTTCCTGTGCAGATTTGTCCTAGGAACCAGTAGTGCTCCGTAGGCATTCTAGGGGCTACGCAAGCACTCAGGCAAAAAGATGCCATGCGGTGCTTGAGTTGGTCTGCTTAGGGGACAGGAGCCACACTGGGGCAGAGATTCTGGCAGCTCTGCAGGGGCAGGCTCAGAGGTGGTTGACGCCACGCCAGCTTCAGCCAGGAATGGTGGTTTGTAACAATGGCACCAACCTCCTCTCCGCCCTCTGACAGGGACACTTCACCCATGTTCCCTGTTTGGCTCATGTCCTTAATTTGGTGGTGCAGCGGTTCTTGTTCAGGTACCCGGGCTTACAGGATCTCCTGAGGCAGGCCAGGAAAGTCTGTGGGCATTTCCAACGGTCCTATAATGCCAGTGCTCAACTGGCTGACCTCCAAAAGGAATGCAACCTGCCCAAGAACCGCCTCATCTGTGACATGCCCACCAGGTGGAACTCAACGTTGGCAATGCTGCAGCGGCTGCACACGCAACAGAGGGCCATCAATGACTACCTGTGCTAGTATGGCACCAGGACAGGGTCAGGGGAGCTTGGCTTTTTTTCGCTACGCCAATGGCTCATGATCAAGGATGCATGCACTGTCCTGTCACTATTTGAGGAGATCACGAGGATGGTGAGCAGTGACAGTGCATGCATCAGTGATACTGTCCCTCTTGTCTACCTGCTGGAGCACACGCTGCGTGGAATAATGGACAGGGCACTTGAGGCAGAACCGAGGGAGGAGGACTTCTTTACCACTTAAGGCCCCCTTTATCCAGACAGTACTCCTGCAGGCCCACCTATCACACAGGAAGAGGAGGAGGAGGACGAGGATTGCGTCAGCATGGAGGTGGAGCCTGGCACTTAGCATCAGCAGCAGTCTTCAAGGGATCGTTTCCAGTCCCCAGAAACCCATGGACTTGTACGTGGCTGGCAGGAGGTGGCTGCGGATCAGGTCATCCTTACTGACCCAGAGGACTCCGGACCGAATGCCTCAGCAAATCTACGCTGCATGGCCTCCCTGATCCTGCAAAGCCTGCAAAAGGACCCTCAGATTTGTGGTATCAAGGAGAGGGATCAGTACTGGCTGGCAACCCTTCTTGATCCACATTACAAGGGTAAGGTGGCGGAACTTATCCAGCCGTCGTAGAGGGAGCAGAGGATGAAACATCTTCGGGCGGCCTTGCAGAAAGGTTTGTGCAATGCGTTTCCAGAGCCTGGAAGGTTACAATTTCCTGGTACTCCTGGACAACGTGTTGCTGAGGCTTCGGTCAGTCACAGAAGAAGCGGTGGAGAAGGTGGCCATCTGAAAGATACGGTCAGACAATTTTTTAGTCTGCAGCCCCAAGGTCTGATCGGTTCCAGCAACCATCGCCAGCGTCTATTGTACATGGTGCAGGAATAGCTAGGGACGAGATCAGACTTGGAGAACTTTCCAACTGAAAATCCACTGGGTTACTGGGTCTTGAGGATGGATCACTGGCCAGAGCTTGCACAGTATGCAATTAAGCTACTGGCCTGTCCTGCATCCAGCGTTCTTTTGGAATGCACATTCAGTGCTGCTGGAGGCTTTGTAACCGATCACAGAGTGCGCCTGTCCACCGTCTCGGTTGATCGGCTCACCTTCATAAAATTGAATCAGTCTTGGATCACCAGCTACCAAGCACCTGATGCTGAAGTAACCAATTATATTTTTTTATGAATGTGAGATCCCTTCAAGACTGCCTATGCTGATGCTGAGCGACTATCCTGTTATGCTGAGTGACTATCCCATTCCTCCTCAATGTTCATGTTGATAGCTTCTAAGAACATTTTTGGTTCTGGGCACCACCACCAGTGGCTAAGGCCCAATTTTTCTGTCCCTGTTACACAGGGGCGTGTAATTACAACTTTTGCTGTAATATTTTGCAGCAGGGCTTGTTCCTGCACTCAACAAGAGTATCTGTGAGGGGTTGCAGTGTTGTGGCACCACCACCACTGCCTAAGGCGCAATTTTTATGCCCTTGTATAACAGGGGCGTGTAATTACAATTTTTTTTTTTTTTTTTTTTGAAAAAATTTTTTATTGAGGTTTGCATAGTATAAACAGGTACAGTGCAGTAATCTCATAGCAAGTTAGCTTGTATACATACAGATAGATGCATTTGACTGAGCATATATAAGGCGGGAACAAAACAAATCTATCTTGGAATAATGGGGAGGGGGGGGGGGAATGGGGATCTGCCAAGCGGATCACTGCTTCTGTAAGACTAAGAACTGATCAACCTAATACCCATAATGATGGGTGCATAACAGTACATCACAATACAACCTCAGGAGTGGAAGCATAGTATAGACAACAATATCTTATAAAGATGCATTACGTTCAAGTAGCGTCAATGTAGACTGTGGGAGTAACCAGTGTCAGAGATATGAGGGACATGGAAGTCAAGGGGCTGTGATGGTTTTGTGGCGAATTGTGGCATGTGTAAGCTGGGGGGGTCCTTCTGAGCGGGGTACTTAATTTTAAGGTTGCCCAGAGAATTTGAGATATCTCTTTTCAGGTACCAGTCCGTGTATCGGAATGGGCGCATGACATCTTGCAGAGCCGTCTGAGTGAATGTGGCTTCTATATATTTGCGCCACCTCATGAAGAAGCGCGAAGTAGAGCGAAAGTTGAGTGAAATGGTGTCGAGCCTTTCCATGTAGAAAAGTGCCATCATGGCTTTTTCAACTTCAGGTAATGTAGGTGGTGTTGGTATAATCCAATGGTTCATTATCGTTCTGCGGGCTACTAGAAGGAGTAGTTGTGCCCATTGGGGAATATTCGTAGGTCCTCTGGTTGTTGGAGGATCTGTTTGGGGCGTGTATCCAAATAGGCATAATAGTTGATCCCTTGGGATTTGTGCTTTATTGATCCTGTCAATGTGATCTAAGACAGAGTTCCAAAATGTGGTTATGGCTGTGCAGTCCCAAAGACGATGCAGCAGGGTGGGGCGTGGTACCGAACACCAGGGGCATTTCATTTGACTTGGATTGTCTTTGGTGAGGTAAAAAGGGTAGTATGCTCTATGTATAATTTTGAATTGGGTTTCCCGCCACGTTTCAGATATTGTTAGTTTGCGGACTTGTCTGTATCCTTCAAGTATTTTTTCTGACAGTTCATCATCTCCTAGGATAACAGACCATTTATGAAATGGTTTGAGGTGGTATTTTGCAGATTGATGTTGGATGAGGTAGGAGTAGAGATTGGTGATGGAATAATCATTTTGCTGTAATACTGTGTCTATGAAGGATTTCTGGAGGGGATCAGATTTGGGTCCATAGCAAGACTTCAAATAGTCGATTAATTGAAAATAAAAGAATACATGTTTTGCTGGTAGGGAGAATTCGCTAGCCAACGACTGGAAAGGTTTGAAGCGCCCCGAGGTGCCCTGGTATATAGAGACTACTTTCGTGAGGCCATTGGATCTCCATTGATCAAATGCTTTGTGCATCGTGGATGGGAGAAACATAGGGTTTCCTTGAATGATTAAGTGCCTTGAAATGTTTGAGGGAAGTCCCAGTAGTTTTCGTACTTCTCTCCAGGCAATTACAGTGTCTCTGATAAGTGTATTGGATTTGAGGTGGGGTGAGAGAGCGTTGAGGTTAGAATGAAGGATAGCTGATAAAGTGTGAGGTGAGGTCATGGCAGCTTCAAGAGAGGTATTGCAATATTTCGACTTTCCATTCAGCCAATCCAAACCTTGTCGAAGCAAACAAGACAGATTATAAAAACGTAAATTGGGCAGACCCGCCCCACCCTCGGACTTCGGGAGACATAGTTTTTGTAGCGCGATACGTGGTTTTTTGCGAGACCAAATAAAAGTAATTAATGCTTTATGTATTTTCTGTACATCTGAATGTTTTAATAATAAAGGTATGGTCTGCATTGGGTAGAGCAGGCGCGCAAACGACACCATTTTGAATAGGTGACATCTCCCAAAGAGCGAGAGGGGGAGGGCCGCCCAAGCTTCCAACTCCTGCACAATCTTAGTTATCAAAGGTGGGTAGTTAAGTACATAGAGAGATGAGGGTTCACGTCCTATGTGTATGCCTAGATATGTGATATATCTGGTTGTCACTGTAAATGGTGATAGATGTTTCCATTTAGTTGCCAATCGTGGGTGTAGTGGTAGGATCTCACTTTTATCAAGGTTAATTCTAAAGCCCGAGCTTAGTTGAAAGGCCGCAAATAGTTCACGCAGTTTCTCAAAGTCTGAAAGAGGATTAGTGGAAAACAACAGTATGTCATCTGCGAATAATGCGGATCTGAGAACCTGGTCTCCTATTGTGATTCCGCTGACCCCATCTTGTGCGTTTAGTAGTCTGGAAAGTGGTTCTATGGCCAAGTTGAAAAGTAAGGGGGAGAGTGGGCATCCCTGTCTTGTTCCCTTAGTCAGGGGAATCGAGGCCGACATGAAGTCAGGAGTGACAAGTCGAGCTGTCGGGGAAGCATACATTTGTTGAAGGAAACTCAAGATAGGGCCTGTGAAACCGAATTGTTGTAGTACTCGAAATAGCCAGGACAAACTAACGTTGTCGAAAGCCTTTTCGGCATCTAGTGAAATAATAGCGACATCTTGGTCTGGATGAGTTGTAGCGTAATGTAACGCCATTAGTACTTTTCGTATATTTAAAGTGGCAGAACGACCCGTAACAAATCCCGATTGAGCTGGGTGTAACAATGAAGGGAGAAGATGTGCTAAGCGCGACGCAACAATTTTAGAGAGGATTTTGACATCTACGTTTATGAGGGATATTGGGCGATAGGAACCTGGCAGTTGGGGGTCTTTTCCTTTTTTAGCTATTAGTTTAATGTGGGCTTGTGTCCCTGTAGGGAGATAAGGCCCCCCATCCCACATGGCTGCATATACGTGCTTTAGGGTGTCTGGGATGAAGTCTTTGGTCATTTTATAAAATTCAGCTGTGTATCCGTCGGGACCCGGGGCTTTATTAGATGACATATTTTTGATCGTGCGTCGGATATCGTCGGTTGTGATAGGTGCATTAAGTGCCTCTAGCTGTGCAGTTTGAAGTCTGGGTAGATGTACTTTAGACAGGAGGGCTTCCGTAATGGCTGGATCCGTCTGGTCAGCAGCATATAAATCTGTGTAGTATTTACTGATTATGTTACTGATTTCATCAGTAGCCGTAGTTATGGATCCATCCGCATTTCTCAAAGTAGAGATGCGGGTGGGTCGTCTCGTTCCTGCACACAGTTTGGCCAGTAGCTTGCCAGCTTTGTTGCCATACCTGTGGAAATGTATTTTAGAGTATGCCAACCTAGCCGCCTCCTGATGTTCTGCCCAAAGATCAAACGTGCACTTAGCTTGTCTCCATGTTCGGATATTATCAGGCGTACGATTTAAAGTTAAGCAGTCATGAGCTGTGCGTAGCGCTTCACTAGCTTGCCGGTATTGTTGTTTAGAGTGTTTTTTGAATTGCGTGGTATATGAAATGATCGTCCCCCTGAGGAAAGCTTTGCCAGCTTCCCAAAAGAGATTAGGTTCGGTAATATGAGCTCCATTGGTGGAGACATAATCGTTCCATGCCGTGGTTAGTGTGTGTTGAAAATCCTGGTTGTCCATCAAGTAGGATGGAAAGCGCCATATGGGCGAAGGAGTTGAAGGTGCCATCTGTGTCATGTGTATAGATATAGGGCTATGATCTGATATCCTAGCGTCTAAGATCTCTGGTTCGCATAGGGTGTTGACTAGTGCAGGGGAGGCAAAGAAGTAGTCGATGCGCGAAAAGGAGTTGTGTGGGGGTGAGAAAAAAGTGTATTCCCTGTCTGTCGGGTGGTACAGACGCCAGACATCCGCATATTGCATGGAAGCAATAGCTTGTGCCAGTAGAGTAGAGTCAGGCGCTTGAGATGTGGGATTATGTGTTCGGTGGGTGGAATCTCTTGTGCGGTCTGCTAGTGTAGACATGACTGAGTTAAAATCTCCACCCACTAAGTGTAGTGTTTCAGGAGCGGAGAGTATCCATTGCACCATGTCTTGGAAGAAGGAGGTGTCTGGCGAGTTAGGGGCATAGATGTTAGTAATAGCCACTTGTTTGTTGCCTATTGTCAGGTGTATGGTCATTTTGCGGCCTGATGAGTCAATCCTAACGTCTCTTAATGTGTGTTTTAGGTTTTTATGTATCAGTATGGCCACACCTGCTTTGCGGCCTATTGCAGGCGATCCATATACCATACCCACCCATAATTTACGTAAGCGGGTTAGATCGTCTGCAGACAGGTGCGTCTCCTGCAGCAGGGCCACATCTGTCCGAAGACGTTTCAGATGTCTAAGTATAGCCATTCGCTTACATGGAGAGCGGAGTCCCTTGACATTCCATGAAGTGAACTTTAAGTGGTTCTCACCAGTTGAAGAGGCCATGTCCGATGTTGAGGAGTGTATTGGGTTGAGGAGATGGAATAAAATCTCCAATCAGACAGTGCATCTGCAATCTGAAGGTGATCTAAATTCCCTGAGGTTATAAGTATTGAACAGGTGATTACATTTGATAAGTAAACATAACTAAGGATGATAGAGAAGAACAGCTTGGCAGAAGGTAAATGGGAAAAACCTTTAACAGGCATTACGGGCTTCACTTTTTTCCACATGAGGTTCGATTACTTTTCATGGCTCCCATCGATCTCCCATTCCACTCTCGGCTGCAGGTGTTGAGCCAGAGGGAGGGGGGGTAAAAGGGGCATGGGGGAGGAGATGTTAGTAGATTAGAAGTCCTGGGGACTGAGGTTTTACACGAGACATATCCAGTCCTCACCTAGGAGGGCGGCGTCTTTGAATGATTAAGTTTTGTGAAGTAAAAGCTAGAAACAAGGGGAATCAGAGAAGCGGATCAGCAACTGAAGCCTCAGTGGTGGTTAAACAGCTTAGCCCGTAGACAGCACAATTTTTTCAAAACAATATCACTATATTAAACCGAACAAGTATTGAACAAACGAAAACGTGCCTAAGTATAGCAGCATGTTGCAATATTAACTGTGGGTGTTCATTCAGGTACATAGGGTATAAAAGGTGTAAAAAACAACGTAAGGTGAGATGAAAGGGAGCATGTGGGGGGAGTAATACTACCCGTCTCCCGGATAAGCGAAGCAGCATCTGTCCCTTGTAGGTCATCAGCGGTGTCCCGAACGGTCCTCTTTCTGCGTAGCACGAAGACGCTTGTATGGGGGTTTGGTCGGGCTACGTTGGGGTTTAGCAGACGAAAATGGAGGGGTCTCCGATGTTGTAGCATAGTCCTCCGTTGATTTATTATGTTCCATTTCCGTGTCCAGGGTAGAGATAAATTTTTCCGCTTCGTCAAGCGTGGTGAAAGTGAGTTGTTCTCCATCTTGTGTTTGAACTCGAAGGGTGGCCGGATAGACCAAGGAAAATCTGAGCTGATGGTTGTATAGAATGGAGCATATTGGAGAAAAAGCCTTGCGCTTATTCATGACCTCTACAGAGTAGTCCGCGAACAGCAGCAGTTTCGCGCCATCTACCGTTAGTGAGCGGGAACGACGGAACTTTTGCATGATGGCATTTTTATCTGCGTAGTTCAGGTACTTGACAATAACATGTCGGGGCTTTACGCGGGTTTCCGTGTATTGTCCAATGCGATGCGCTCTTTCTATTATGCATGGTATGCGAAGGCCCAGTTGTTCGGGAATGATCTTTGCACATATATTGGTCAGTTGTTGGGTAGTGATCGATTCAGGAAGTCCTATTATCCTTAAATTGTTTCGTCTCGAACGATTTTCGAGATCGTCGAGTTTTTCCCAGATCTCTCTGTGTGTGATGGTCATACGTGCTACTGCAGCAGATGTAACAGTGGCTTCATCTTCCAGTGAGGAGATCCGTTCCTCTGTGTGTGAGATCCGCTGTGCTTGTGCCTGCACTTCAACATGGAGCAGCTCTAGCCCTCTGCTTACTGCTGTGTCTACTGTGGCAGCAAGAGTGGGTCCTAGCAGCGCTACAACTGCTTGGGCTATGCCTTCAGGTGATGCAGGGTCAGCAGCTATAGTTACTGGGGCTGATGGATGTAAGGTGAGCTGTTGTGGAGGCAGTGAAGGCGGCTGCAGCAGTTCAGCTTGAGAGATCACGGCCGCCATTTTAGCTGCGCCTGTCTCTGTCCCTTCAGCCTGTGTCAGTGAGGCGGACGCCGCTCGGGCGTATGATCGCTCCACAAAGCGATCCATATGTGTCCCCTCTGAGCGGCAGTATAAGGGGGGATCTCCCCGAGGCTTATGCCGGGCTTTTAGGCCGATTTTATGGAGAGCGGTGCGGGAGCTGAGGGTTCCTACCTCCTCCTCATATGGCGCCGGAACCGGAAGTTAATTACAATTTTTGATCTAATATTTCACAGCAGGGCCCATTCCTGCACCCACCAAGAGTAACTGTGAGGGCTTACAGTGTTGTGGCACCACCACCAAAGGCCCAATTTTTCTGACCCTGTTCAACAGGGGCATGTAATTACAATTCTTCATATAATATTTCACAGCAGGGCCCGTTCCAGCGCCCACCAAGAGTAACTGTGTGGGCTTACAGTGTTCTGGTACCACCAACACCTAGGGCCCAATTTTCCGCAGAGTGTATAGGGCAGGCTGTATAGTATATACAGGCGGCCCCCTATTTTCAAAAATCCGACTTACAAACGACTCCTACTTACAAATGGAGGGAGACAACAGGAAGTGAGAGGAAATCTACCCCTAGGAAGGGAAATTCTCTCCTGTAAGAGTTAATATGGGAAAAAGGTGTCTTCTCCACTGATTTATCACCAATCCTTGTTTCCCTTAAAAACCCCAAATTTTCAAAATCCAATTGTCATTGGGACAGAAAGTGAGGGGAAATCTTCTGAACAGGGGCACAGACAGCAAAACAAATGTTACAGGGGTTATAATGTTTTCCAAAAAGCTTTAAAGTGGATTTTTTGGCTGGAGCTACACTTACAAAATGTACCTGTTCCAAATTACAAACAGATTCTACATAAGAACAAACCTACAGTCCCTGTCTTGTTTGCACCACCTTTATAATGTTGTTCAGAGTATATAGGGCCTGGGGGCCCAACGCCTTTTCTTTTTTAAATTTGGGTGCGGGGTACCCCTTAATATCCATACAAGACCCAAAGGGCCTGGTAATGGGATGGGGGGGTTACCCATGCTGTATGACTCACTGATTTTCATCCATATTGCCGGGACCCGACATTACATTAAAGCCTCAAGCAGTTTTAAATGACTTTTATTCCTTTAGAAATGTCATTTTGTGCAGGGACTGTTCTAAGCACGGGAAACATGCGCCACTTTACAGGCATACTATTGACACCCCCCAGGTACGATATTTAAAGGAATATTTCACTTTTATTTTTTCAACCTTTAACCACTTGACCACTGGGCACTTAAACCCCCTTAATAACCAGACCAATTTTCAGCTTTTGGTGCTCTCACACTTTGAATGACAATTACTCAGTCATGCAACACTGTACCCAAATGAATTTTTTGTCCTTTTTTTCACACAAATAGAGCTTTCTTTTGGTGGTATTTAATCACCGCTGGGTTCTTTATTTTTTGCGCTATAAAAGAAAAAAGACCGAAAATTCTGTAAAAAATGCATTTTTCTTCGTTTCTGTTATAAAATTTTGCAAATTAGTAATTTTTTCTTCATATATTTTGGCCAAAATGTATACCGCTACATATCTTTGGTAAAAATCAGTGTATATTAATTGGTCTGTGTGAAAGTTATAGAGTCCACAACCTATGGTGCCAATCTCTGAAAATTGATCACACCTGAAGTACTGACGGCCTATCTCATTTCTTGAGACCCTAACATGCCAGAAAAGTACAAATACCCCCCAAAATGACCCCTTTTTGGAAAGAAGACATTCCAAGGTATTTAGAAAGATGCATGATGAGTTTTTTGAAGCTGTCATTTTTTTCCACAATTCTTTGCAAAATCAAGATTTTTTTTTTCTTTTTTTTTTTTCACAAAATTGTCATATTAGCAGGTTATTTCTCACATACAGCATATGCATACCACAAATTACACCCCAAAACACATTCTGCTATTACTCCAGAGTATGGCGATACCACATGTGTGAGACTTTTACACAGCGTGGCCACATACAAAGGCCCAACATGCACGGAGCACCATCAGGCGTTCTGGAGTGCCCAGGCCAATTCTGACATTTCTCTCCTACATGTAAAAATCATAATTTATTTGCTAGAAAATTACATAGAACCCCAAAACATGATATATATTTTTTTAGCAAAGACCCTAGAGAATACAATGGCGATCGTTGCAACTTTTTATCTCGCATGGTATTTTGTTTTGTGCTTTCAAAAAAAACAAAACAGTAAAGTTAGCCCAATGTTTTTACATAATGTGAATAATGAAGTTATGCCGAGTAAATAGATACCTAACATGTCACCCTTCAAAATTGCACACGCTGGTGGAATGGCGCCAAACTTCGCTACTTAAAAATCCCCATAGGAGACGATTTAAAAATTTTTACTGGTTACATGTTGTGAGTTACAGAGGAGGTCTAGTGCCAAAACTATTGCTCTCGCTCTACCGATCGCAGTGATACCTCACATGTGTGGTTTGAACACCATTTTCATATGTGGGCGCAACTTACGTATGCGTTCGCTTCTGACTGCGAGCACACGGGGACACGGGGAAAATTTTTTCTTTTTTTATTGTTCATTTTACTTTATTTATTTTAGTTTGAGGCTTTTTTCCAAAAAATAAATTTTTTGATCACTTTTATTTCTATTACAAGGAATGTAAACATCTCCTGTAATAGGAATATGGCATGACAGGTCCTCTTTACAGTGAGATATGGGGTCAATAAGACCCCACATCTCACCTCTAGGCTAGGAAGCCTGAAATAAAATTAAAAAAAAATGATCCTGGCTTCGATTGTAGCAGTGAGTCGGTAGAAGCACCTGAGGGCAGCGAGAGGGGGGGGCGTCCCCTCTCGCCTCCCGTAAGAATGATCAAGCAGTGAAACAGCTGCTACGATCGTTCTTATGGTGTAGGGAATCGCTGGCTGAAAAAGATGATATCTGAATGATGCCTGTAGCTGCACCCATCATTCAGATATCCCCGCACAAAGTCAAGGACGTCGTATGACGGCCGGCGGGCAGGAAGTAGTTAAAACACATTTTTTTTAACACAAAGTTGTCCATTTATACAATATTTCTAACACATAGCATGTACATACCAAAAATGACACCCCAAAATAGATTCACCTACTCCTCCTGAGTACGGCGATACCACCTGTGTGAGACTTCCACAGCCTGGCCACATACAGAGGCCGAGTACAGCCGAGTATGGCCGAGCATGGCAGAGTATAGCTGAGTATGGCTGAGCATGACAAAGTATGGCTGGGTATCGCAGAGTATGGCGGAGTATCGCGGGGTATGGCGGAGTATCGCGGGGTATGGCGGAGTATCGCGGGGTATGGCGGAGTATGGCGGGGTATGGCGGAGTATGGCGGGGTATGGCGGAGTGTGGCGGAGTATGGTGGAGTATGGCGGGGCATGGCGGAGTATGGCGGGGCATGGCGGAGTATGGCGGGGCATGGCGGGGTATGGCGGGGTATGGCGGGGCATTGCACAGGGTTGCACAGGATCATTGCAGAGTATTGCACAGGGTTGCACAGGATCATTGCAGAGTATTGCACAGGGTTGCACAGGATTATTGCAGAGTATTGCACAGGGTTGCACAGGATCATTGCAGAGTATTGCACAGGGTCATTGCAGAGCATGGGGGGGATGGCTGAGCATGGATGGATGGATGTGACTGTACATGTCACTGAGCTGCGCTGTGGGCACTACACATCCAGCCCACAGCGCGGCTCCCATCCGATCTCTCCCCCTCCGTACCGATCGGTACAGAGAGGGGAGGGAGGAACCGGCGTCATGACATAATGGAGCAATCACATGGTAAACGGCCGCGATCAGCGGCCGTTTACCGTGATCCATGATGCGCCGGGTCCTCTGGACCCGGCGGTCACGGATGTTCCCGTGTGCACGCCCCAGGGGGCGCGCGGGAGCAGTTTTCTGGAATCACGTCATATGACGTGATCCCAGAGTTATCCAGCCGCCCTGCAGCCGTCATTTGGCTATGGGGCGGTTGGCAAGTATTTAAGCATCATTAAAATCGCTGCTCCCGAAAAAATGTCAGTTTTTAAAACTTTTTTTTTCCATTGATACATGTCCCCTGGGGCAGCACCCGGGTCCCCAAACCCTTTTTAGGACAATAGCTTGCATATTAGATTTTATAATTCGCACTTTTGATTTCTCACGTTCGAGTCCCATAGACTTTAACGGTGTTCGAATGTTCGCGCAAACTTTCGGTTTGTTCGCATGTTCTGGATGCGAACCGAATCAGGGGTGTTCGGCCCATCCCTAGATCTAGGCCTGCTGTCCCTCCATCCCCCTTTTTTTCCTTCCCTCTGCTTCCCTCCCTCCTTATTTCTTTCTTTCTCGCTCCATCCCTCGTTCATCTCAGACTCAGACTCGGACCACACCCCCTTTGAGCCACAACCCTTTAAGCCACACCCTCTATCCCGTTAAACCATGCCCATTTTTCGCGTAGCGTGCACCACATTTTCCTTTCCTCTCTACGCCACGCCTTAACACGCATACCCCGCCCCCTAATTATAATAAGACTCTGCCTACAGACAAAAAAAGTGTCCCTAGAAATTTTTTTACAGTGTTGGCAACTATGGTATACCTGTGAAGGAGATTCACCCTCTCTATTTGTCCTATTTACCATTATCATTGAAAGTGAAAGTAAAAGAAAATCCCAAATTTTGGGTCATCCAACGGTGACACTAGTTCTGGTGACCTGGGGGTTCCCAAGGAATTTCCTTAATATACAGGGATTTCTTCTTACTTCCTGTTTGGCTATGGGACAGGACGTGAAGGTACAGTGGGGATGGAAAGTATTCAGACCCCCTTAAATTTTTCACTCTTTGTTATATTGCAGCCATTTGCTAAAATCATTTCAGTTCATTTTTTTCCTCATTAATGCACACACAGCACCCCACGTTGACAGAAAAACACAGAATTGTTGACATTTTTGCAGATTTATTAAAAAAGAAAAACTGAAATATCACATGGTCCTAAGTATTCAGACCCTTTGCTGTGACACTCATATATTTAACTCAGGTGCTGTCCATTTCTTTTAATCATCCTTGAGATGGTTCTACACCTTCATTTGAGTGCAGCTGTGTTTACTGATACTGATTGGACTTGATTAGGAAAGCCACACACCTGTCTATATAAGACCTTACAGCTCACAGTGCATGTCAGAGCAAATGAGAATCATGAGGTCAAAGGAACTGCCTGAAGAGCTCAGAGACAGAATTGTAGCAAGGTACAGATCTGGCCAAGGTTACAAAAAAATTTCTGCTGCACTTAAGGTTCCTCCATAATCTGCTGAACAGTGGCCTCCATAATCTTTAAATGGAAGACGTTTGGGACGACCAGAACCCTCCCTAGAGCTGGCCGTTCAGCCAAACTGAGCTATCAGGGGAGAAAAGCCTTGGTGAGAGAGGTAAAGAAGAACCCAAAGATCACTGTGGCTGAGCTCCAGAGATGCAGTTGGGAGATGGGAGAAAGTTGTAGAAAGTCAACCATCACTGCAGCGGAAGCCTCTCTTCAGTGCAAGACACATGAAAGCCCGCATGGAGTTTGCTAAAGAAAACACCTGAAGGACTGGATGGTGAGAAATAAAGATTCTCTGGTCTGATGAGACCAAGATAGAACTTTTTGGCCTTAATTCTAAGCGGTATGTGTGGAGAAAACCAGGCACTGCTCATCACCTGTCCAATACAGTCCCAACAGTGAAGCAAGGTGGTGGCAGCCTCATGCTGTGGGGGTGTTTGTCAGCTGCAGGGACAGAACGACTGGTTGCAATCGAGGGAAAGATGAATGAGGCCAAGTACAGGGATATCCTGGACGAAAACCTTCTCCAGAGTGCTCAGGACCTTAGACTGGGCTGAAGTTTTACCTTCCAACAAGACAATGACCCTAAGCACACAGCTAAAATAACGAAGGAGTGGCTTCACAACAACTCTGTGACTGTTCTTGAATGGTCCAGCTAGAGCCCTGACTTAAACCCAATTGAGCATCTCTGGAGAGACCTAAAAATGGCTGTCCACCAACGTTTACCATCCAACCTGACAGAACTGGAGAGGATCTGCAAGGAGGAATGGCAGAGGATCCCCAAATCCAGGTGTGAAAAACTTGTTGCATCTTTCCCAAAAAGACTGTATTAGATAAAAAGGGTGCTTCTACTAAATACTGAGCAAAGGGTCTGAATACTTAGGACCATGTGATATTTCAGTTTTTCTTTTTTAATAAATCTGCCAAAAATGTCAACAATTCTGTGTTTTTCTGTCAATATGGAGTGCTGTGTGTACATTAATGATGGAAAAAATGAACTTAAATGATTTTAGTATGTAAACGAAAATCTGCGCTGGCAACTCACCAAATAAATAACTATGAATTATGAAAAGATCAAATAATAAATACACCATGCAGATAGTAGTGGATATGAAAAAATCAGAAATAAAAAATATACATTAAAATATAAAAATTGCACGATTTCCTGTGTGCTAGGTAAAATTGTGCACAAATATACTATCAGGCTGGGTGACTCCAATGTGATAGAGAACAAATCAAAAATATATATATACACACAAATAATGTGGTCTAAATAGGTAATCCAAAAAACACACACCCAAACACTATGCGGCTATAAGGCGATAAAATATCGCTATACTGATGCAAAAATATATATATATGTATTCCCATATGTTCGTGATCACAAATAACAGTGAAGTGAACCTCTATGAAGAATAAACATCAAATTATATGTGAAACAGGAAAATTAATTAAATCAGAGATTTGCAAATGACAGAGTGTCTATTAAATAAGAGTGTTCCTTCAAAAAAGGACAATCAGCAGACTTCAAACTTTTTCATCCATATGATAAGTCTGGGCAAGAAGGTAGGCTGATGTTAGTGATGGTTAGGAAGAAACTTTTGGGACCACAAGGCTCGCGTTCCACCAAAAGAAAAGAGAAGACATATAGTATAGAACCTTATGACACCGTGATATCACCTGCGCATATAAGCGCTACTCACGGAACCGATGTGCAGAGCAGGCATTCAGAAACTTGGTCGGTGTTAGTCGCTGAACGGCGTGCGTTCCACCAACTCCAGGAAGTGATGTCACTGGTTTACAGGCGTAGGCAGGATGTTAAGTCGACACGTTTCGCCCCTCCCCCAGGGCGTTATCAAAGACTCTTCATTCTATGTCTTCTCTTTTCTTTTGGTGTAACGCGAGCTTAGCAGAGTACAATCGGCTATGTATGAATGTCGGCGGCGCTTGGCTCCGCTCACAGGACTACGAGAGGAGCCGAAAGCAGCCGAGAGCCGCCTAGAGACACAGGACCGGCTCTGTGTCTCTCGGCGGCGCCATATTTAAAAACTGCAGTGACACTACAAGGCTGCAGTGTCACTGGGCAAGGCTGCAAATGACACAACAAGGCTGCAGGTGACACAAGGCTTCAGATGACACTGAAAGGCTGCAAATGACACTGAAAGGCTGCAAATGACACTACAAGGCTACATTCATGGGCATTTAAATATAAGTTTTTTTCCTTTAAAAAGTTTTTTTCCTTAAAATTCTCTCCTAAACTTGGGGTGCGTGTTATACGCCGGCGCCTGTTATACGCCGATAAATATGGTATATAGTTTATCTATGTGGATTATACTGTGTTTTTTTATTGGGATTTTATTTGGTGGTAAATGTTAGATATCTCTTTATTTTCCTTTATTATCAAAGGAAAACTGACTCAAAATAGTTATAAAATATATTTTTTAATTTAGCTGTATATTTTTATGCTATTAGCATGATATACCACCAAAAAAAAAACCCCCACAAAAACAAACTTTCTACTCCTGACAATCAAGGAGATACCACATATGTGTGCGTTATTTTTCTTTGTACCCATAGTAGGGCCAAGAAACAATAGTGCGCATTGGCTAGGTTCACATTTGTGTGCTGCAGGAGCATGCGCAAAATTGTGCTCTTTCCCCCAAAACACAAAGGTGTGCAGCACTTTGCAGATGTGCGGCAGTGCCAACAATTCTTTTTTTGTTTCCGGTCCAGGAGGTATTGCAATACGAGGTTGATGTATGGAGTGCACAGAGCAAGCTCTTCTTCCATCTCTCTCTTCTAAAAATCCATTTAATATATGGTCTCCAGATAGGGAATGTATTTGATATCAACAGATTTTTTTTTTTTTTAACCCTCAGACTGAACCACTACCTCAGCATCAGGGCCGGTACAAGGCAGGGGCGGAAGGGGCACGTGCCCTGGGCGCTACCATTTGCTATAGGGGGGGGGCGCAGCCTGCAGGTGACGTTCTGCCATGCCCGCCGCCCGCCAATGTGTACAATAATACAACAGTCCAGTGCATTTACAGTCCCCAGCGCCGCTGGGCCAGCGGCACTGTACAAATTGCCTTCGTGTGCTCCTGCATCCTCCCTTCCCTCAGCACAAACTACACTGTTACAGTTTACTCCCCTACGGAGGAGTGCCGTAGTCCCTGCCAGCGCCGTGACGTCACACACGGCCGGAGGCGAGGTGGGAGGACGCAGAGGAGCGCCGGGAGGCGGGAGCTGTGTCGGCGCGCTGTCACGGCGCGCTGTCACCTCAAGGAGCGAGCGAGCGAGCCGAGCTGAGCTGAGGAGAGGAGCTGAGGAGCTGCTGCCTGCCTGGCTGGCTGGCAGGCTCTAGTAGCTGCTGCTGGATTCAATCTGGAAGGAAGCGAAGGTAGAAGATTGCAGTGCCCGTGTGTGCCACTGCCAGTGTTCTGACTCAGATCTTCAGCAGTGGTGGTCACTGGTCATTAACCTCGCCTCAGCCTCAGATTTATTAATCTGTTTTTAGTGTTTACTTACACAAGTTCAGACTCAGAACTACTGGGTCTGAACTTGTGTAAGTAAACACTAAAAAACAGATTAATAAATGGCTGGATTGGGGGAGGGGAGGAGGCTGAGGCGAGGTTAATGACCAATGACCACCGCTGCTGTTTAACCACTTAACAACCGGCCCATAGCCGAATGACGGCTACAGGGCGGTTGCTTAAATCTGGGAGGACGTACTATGACGTCCTCCCAGAATTCCCCTCTCGCAGCGCTGTGGGCTGGATGTGTAGTGCCCACAGTGCTGCTCAGTGACATCCAGCCATCCATCCATGCTCAGCCATCCCTAATGCTCTGCAATGCCCCACAATACTCTGCAATGCCCCAAAATACTGTGCAATACTCTGCAATACCCCGCAATACTCTGCAATACCCCACAATACTGTGCAATACTCTGCAATACCCCGCAATACTCTGCAATACCCTGCAACACTGTGCAGTACTCTGCAATACCCCGCAACACTGTGCAGTACTCTGCAATACCCTGCAATACTCTGCAATACCCCACAATACTGTGCAATACTCTGCAATACCCCGCAATACTCTGCAATACCCCACAATACTGTGCAATACTCTGCAATACCCCGCAATACTCTGCAATACCCCACAATACTGTGCAATACTCTGCAATACTCTGCAATACCCCGCAATACTCTGCAATACCCCGCAACACTGTGCAGTACTCTGCAATACCCCACAATACTGTGCAATACCCAGATATACTCTGTGATACTCGGCGATACCCCGCCATACTCTGCAATATCCCGCAACACTGTGCAATACTCTGCAATACCCCACAATACTGTGCAACACCCTGCAACACCGTGCAATACTCTGCAATACCCCACAATACTGTGCAATACTCTGCAACACTGTGCAATACTCTGCAATACCCCACAATACTGTGCAATACTCTGCAACACTGTGCAATACTCTGCAATACCCCACAATACTGTGCAATACTCTGCAATACCCCACAATACTGTGCAATACTCTGCAATACCCCGCAATACCCCTAAATACCCCACAATACCCCGCACTACTCTGCAATACTTTGCAATACCCCGCAATACCATGCAATACCCTGCAATACCCTCTGATACTCGGCGATACCCTGCCGTACTCTGCAATACCCCGCCATACTCTGTAATACCCTGCCATACTCTGCAATACCCCGCCATACTCTGTAATACCCTGCCATACTCTGCAATACCCCGCCATACTCTGCAATACTCTGTGATACCCAGCCATACCCTTCCATATCCAGCCATAGTCTGCAATACTCGGTGATACCCAGCCATGCTCAGTTATACCCAGCCATACCCAGCCATGCTCGGCCTCTGTATGTGGCCAGGCTGTGGAAGTCTCACACATGTGGTATCGCCGTACTCAGGAGGAGAATCTATTTTGGGGTGTCATTTTTGGTATGTACATGTTATGTGTTAGAAATATTGTATAAATGGACAACCTTGTGTTAAAAAAAAAAAGCGTTTTAACCACTTCCCGCCCGTCGGTTGTCATACGACGTCCTTGACTTTGTGCGGGGATATCTGAATGAAAAACGGGGGGGGGGGTTGGGGGGGCAGTTTGCCATCTTCGTCCTGGGCACCAAATGGCCTTGTCCCAGCACTGCTCAGCATGAACTCAAGACTCCTTCACTGAGCAGTGTTCCTTGCATCATTCGGGCATAATGTATCAAAAACAATATTTTTACAGAAAACACATTTTTCATTACACTCCATCCCCTCCCTCCACCTGTTTAAAATTCCACATCTCATTCGCCTCCTCCACCCCCAACTCCGTCCTTTCCATCACCAACACTTAGTACAGTTTTGCCACACACCAATCCACACAATCTTTCTCCGTCAATATCAACTTATTTTTCTGCATCGCACACCTCACTTCCCACATCACTTCCTTAAAGATCACAGAAAAAACGCACTTTTTGTGTCGTGCCACCTTTCCACCACCTCCCAGATCATACACACCCAAAACAAAGGACAGTTCCTCCACATCCACCACCCTCCTTAGAAAACCCTCAATCCTACTACACACTTCTTTCACAAAAGCACACTCGCAAACAATATGTCTAATATTTTCTCTCCCTCCCCATCCTCTTCTAGGGCAAACTTCGCTCCTCACAAGAACCCTGGCTTTCAGGAACTCAAAGGTAAGTAGACAGTTATACAAGGTCATCCACCCAATTTCCCTCTGCTTTTTTGTAACTCCTTTTGTTAGCAGATTTTTCCAACACTTGTCAGCTCGCTTAGCACTTAGATGCTACCTCCTCCCTCCTCAACCACTTCCATAGACAAACTTTTTTTTACCGCGTCAGCTCCCAGCCCAAGCAGCCCTTTCTGTTCAAAAAAGGATTTCATTTTTAGGTATTAGACTGGAGAGACCAAGGACATAGGCCTCCTTATGTCTTTTTCACACCACCCCCTTCTCAGAAGTGGCCACCCAATTAGGTACAAGGAAGCCACCTTCCCTCCTGCCGAAAAGTCCTTATAATGGACCAGCCACCATTGTACTTCAAGGAACCTTTCTACATTGGGAAAGTTGTATTCACCCATCTGCACTGTTTTCATCACTACATCTTTCGCAATCCTTTCCATCTTCAACGCCCAGAAGAAGACGCACAGCATCCTCATCACCTTCTTGGTCCACCTCTTACTCAGGGAAAAGATGACTCCAAAATATAGCAGTAAGTGCATAATTATAGCTTTCACAACCAAAGTCTTTCCAGACAGCAACATCCTCCTCAACTTCCATAGCTTTAGCTCCGCCCTACTTAGGTCTCTTGCTGAGCTACATAGAAAGGTCATCCATATAGCACAGTGCTTTAGTGTTATTTCCATCTCCCCCAGGTACAAACATACCCTTAAAGACTTTATCTGACATCACATACCTCACCAAGAGCTCCATTACGCAGATGAAAATTATAGGAGACAAGGGACATCGTTTTCTTACCCCAGATCTGACTCTCACTGCCTCTGTTAGGCTCCCATACAGACATTCCACAATTCCCACAAAGTCTTCAGGAAAACCCAAGCTCTTCAAGACCATCAGCAGGTAAGTGTGTGTGATACCCAGTCATATGCCTTCTCAAGATCACATCCAGTAACTGCAAAAGGTAAGTTATTACATTGCACATAGTTTGGCTAAGATCTTATCTGAATTTAACAAAGTTATCGGTCTCCAGTTCTTCACCTCACGCGGGTCACCTTTTTTTTTTATAGAGCAGGGTGATAAAAAAGATTTTGATAACTCCTTCTTCTCTATGCAAAACTTGATGACTTTAAATACTTGGTTGTTCACCACAGGCTAAAAGCGCAGATAGAATTCTGCCGGGATCCCATCACCCCCAGGTGTCTTGTTCCTCTTCATGCTTTTTAATACACTTTTCACCTCTGCTACAGTCGCCGCATCCAAGACAACCTCTGCTTTTTCCTTTCCCAGGTTCCCCCTCACCACCCCTCACCACCTGACAGTATTCTACTATTTCTTCTACTCGGGCACTCCCACCACCTCCATACAACTCCTCATAGAAAGTTTTAATAACCTCCTTCATCCTACCACCATGTACTTCCTCCTCCCCCTCCAGCACCGTACACATGGCCTTCTTAGGTCCAAAAGATTTTTTTTAAAAGTACCTCGAGCAGGTCTCCCCTCCTCCATCTCCTCCACTTTTGCTTGGAACACAATCCCCTTTCCTATCTCTTTCACCATCACGTTCCTCTGTTCCCGCAAGTTTTGAATTCCTCATCCACCTCCACTCCCATTTTTTTAAACAGAAAGTGTAACCTATCCACCAAATGTTTATTTCCCTCACGTCTCTTCTTCGCTTTTTCTCTTCCCATTCTCCTAAAGAAGTCACCAATTTCTCTTTTTGCCCAATCCCACCACTCCAGCACATTCTCAAACTCGTGTTTCTTAAAAATTCAAAATTCATAAAAAGGACTCAAATTTCCTACAGATTACTTCATCCTCCAGCATGGAACAATTTAATTTCCACACCCCCCCTTCCAAATTCCACTCCCACTTCCAAGTTCACGGTTCCTGAAATAACAGAATGGTCAGAGAAGGCCATAGGGTTGACCTCATAGCCCTTCATCTCCAAAAAGGAAAAATAAAAAATAAAATCTATCCTAGATTTTACAGTTCCTTTATCGGAATGGAACGTAAATTACAAATCCCTCCTCTCCACCACAGCTGCCACATCTTGTAGATGAAAGCCACTCACTATATCATTTAGCAGCTTAAGGAAACGTCCACACCACCCCTCTCACCACCACCATGTCTTTCCTCGTTCCTCCTTATACAATTTAAGTCCCATTAAGATCCTCCCAGGCAACCATAGTTTCAGCACATTCAAAAGAGCACATCTCTCTTTCTTTTCTGCGGGCACATAACAATTAATTACCCGGAACCTTTTCTCCATTAGCTCAAAAATGGCCACCTGCATCATCCAACCACCACTTTATGGGACAGACACTGTATATTTTTATTTTTGTAAAAGGATCCCCACTCCTTCACTCCTAGTCCCGCACACAGAAGACCACAGTGACACCCCACACTTCCACTCTTTATTTGGTACCCTTTCAATTCCTCACTCTTGCAGATCAATCACATCCGTTTTAAGTAGACATGTGCAGAACGAAAAAAAAAATTTGTTTCGATTCGTTATTTACATAAATGAGTTTAGGTAAATTTGTTTCATTTGTTTAATTCATTTTCAGAATTTGTTTTGTTTCTTTGTTTTCATGTAGCAATAACTCTCGGCGGAGCTGCTGGTTTAAGCGGGCTTGTTACCTTCACTCTCCTTCCCTCTGTTTTACCAGCACCGGGTCTAGGGTTCCGTTGAGTTTACCTCTGGATGATACACGCACCAACACTTGAGTACGTTTTCAATGCTTTATTAAACAATTTACTAAGGAAGTAGCAGGAAAGAGGCAGAAGGGAAACTGCAGAAGAAACTCAAATATCTTCTTCTAAGATTCTTGACAAATGTCCTGGTAGAATTTGGGATATTACAATAGAATGCGCTCCCCTCGTGGGACACACTCTTTGCCCGCCTGGATAGGCCTCTCTCACTTGCCTAGCAGCCAGTACGTAGCATGAACAAAAGTCTTTGCCACAGACTTGTTTGGGATAAACCTGTACAATCCTCTGCCACAGGATGTATTGGTCTTTCTGCAATGAACGTCAGTCACAGTGCTTGAACCGTTAGGCCAACCCAGCAACACTATGCTGTATAGTAACTTTAGGATACGTCCTCCAACCGAGTCACCAGGCCCCTCTCCAGACCAGTACGTTGCGTGATCCTTCCATGAGGGGTCCTCCCCTGGGATCTCCTCGATTATCCAGCTTCTTCACTCGGGATAGACAGCTCAGGACCATTCCTCAGCTGCTGTGGTAGGCCCCAGACAAGCTTCTGGGCCCACCCCTGCGCCACAGCGACATGGGCCTCCGGAACGGAGGACCACGAGATTGCTCTCTAGCGCCTACCTGTCAGCCAGGAGGGCCAGCAGGTGGCTGTAAAACGAACCCCACAATATGGCGTCTGTCCCATACATACCCTCGCCCAGAATGCAACTCGGAGGACCACCTCCACCAAGTTGTCTCCGGGACAGAAGAGCATCCATACGCTTCGACATGTTGCCTTTCCAACACTGACCAGTGACAACGGCGGCACCCACCGGTCAGTCCGGAAACACACACAACGTCAGCCAAGTTGGAACAAAGGCAAACCTAACCTTCCTAACAAACAAATTACTAAATTTACCTAACATATGGTAGATCGCAAATCTACCAGCGCTACATTCAAATCGATTCAAATTTTCGAATTCGGATCGATTCAAAAAGTTTTCTAATCCATTTCGAATAGTTTTCGAATTTTAAAAATTTTCAAATATGAATAGTTTTCCAATTTCCAAAGAGAATAAAATAGAATAGAAAATAAAGGAATAGAATAGAAAAGAATATAACAGAAAATAAAAAGAATATAATATAATAGAGTAAAACAGAACAAAATAGGATAAAAAATAAAAACAGAATAGAATGGAATAGAATAGAAAGGAATAGAATAGAATAAAAAAAGAATAGAATCAAATAGAAACAGTATAACCATCTTCTGAAATTCAAATAGAATAGAAAAGAATAGAATTAAAAAAACAATCGAATAGAAATAATATAACCATTTTCCAAAATTCAAATAGAATCAATTCCTATTTTATATACAATAGAAAATAGAGTAGAATAGAATAGAAAATAACAATAATATAGAAAAAAACTAAAGAATAGAATGAATATAACCATCTTCCTATTCTAATCTATTTTCTATTCTATTCAAATTTGAATTAATTCTATTTGAATTTTGGGAAATTTATATATTTTTTCTATTCTTTTCTATTATTTTTTTAATTTTACTCTTTTTTGTTTATTCTATTCTTTTCTATTCTATTATTTTCTATTCTATTCTTTTCTATTCAAGTTCAAATTTATTGTATTCGAAATTTGAATATCGGAAGGTGGTTGTTAGGTACCTGGTAGTAGAGCTTGACTTGTAGGAGAAGACCTCTCATACAACGCTGGTTCAGGAGCCACTGGAGTGGGGACAGTGGTCTCCTGAGCACAGTGGGGTAGGAGTACCTGTTGAGCAGAGTCTCTGATGCTGAAGTGATGAGAGATCCCACAGGGATGGCTGGACTGCAGATCAGGTGGAGACTGGAGGCAGCAAGCTGGAACACTGGAGGTGCAGAGATCACTGGAGCTGAAGCTGAAGGTGCAACAGCAAGAACAACAACAGGCACAAGCAGGGTCAGACGGTCCGGGTCAGCAGGGATATGAGACAGGCAATAGCAGCAGGCAGAGTCGGTAGGCAGGCAGAGATCGGCAACGGTATCAGGCAGCAGCAGTAGAATAGTCAAGCAGGCCGGGTCGGATGGGAGCGGGACGGATGGTCAGACAAGCCGGGTCAGATAGGTAAAGATCAATCAGGTGCAGATTTACAGGAATCACAGAGCTGAGACGAAGCAGCAATGTGCCAGAGGCACAGGGGAACTTTTATGTGCACTTTGGCGCCAAACCGGCGCTAACGCGAACGCGTGCACGCCCGTACGCGCGCACGTACAAGCGCTGCGTACCCGCGCGCGCCCGAGCGCCGCGCTGACGCCTGGAAACAACAGGAACTTGCTGCAAGGTTCGTACCGGAGCACGCCGGCGCATAGGCGCATGCAAACGCCCAGGTCTGGCGCCAGTGGTACCCTGACAGTGGTTATATTCTTTCTATTCTAGTCTATTCAGTTTTTTTCTATACTATTCTGTTATTCTCTATTCTAATCTATTCTTTTCTATTCAAATTTGAATTGATTTCCATTTGAATTTGGGAAATGGTTATATTTCTATTCTATTATATTGTTTTTTTTTAATCCTATTCTTTTCTATTCTATTACAGTCTATTTTATTTTTTTCTACTCTATTCTATTTGATTATTTTCTTATGTATTCAAATTCAAATTTATTCCATTTGAAATTCAAATTTCAGAAGATGGTTATATTCTATGTTATTCTATTCTATTTGTTTCTATTATATTCTAGTCTATTCTGTTTTTATTTTCTATTCTATTTTGTTCGGTTTTACTCTATTATCTTCTATTCTTTTATTTTCTGTTATATTCTTTTCTAGTCTATTATTTTTTTTCTATTCTTTTCCTTTATTTTCTATTCTATTCTCTTTGGAAATTGGAAAACTATTCAAATTCGAAAAGTATTTGAAAACGGTTCGAATTAGAATTTTTTTTTCGTTATTTCGGATTCGTTTAAATTCGGTACTATTTCCAAACAATGAAAATTCTTCTGAATTTTAATTTGGAATGAAACGAACCGCACATGTCTAGTTTTAAGTCTGCTCAGATGCTCAAACACCACGGCTCTCCTCCATGCAGAACAAATGCTTCTTACGTTAAAGCGGAGCGCCACCGAAAAATTTTTTTTTAAAAGTCAGCAGCTACAAATACTGCAGCTGCTGACTTTTAAAACATGGACACTTACCTGTCCAGGGCGCCCGCGATGTCGGCACCCGAGGCCGAAGCGTCTCTCCGTCCTCGGGTGCTGCCGCCTCCATCTTCGGTAAGGGAATCAGGAAGTGAAGCCGTGCGGCTTCACTTCCCGGTTCCCTACTGCGCATGCGCGAGTCGCGCAGCGCAATACGGATGGTCCCTGCTGCCTCTGGGACCCGTGTGTTTCCCAGCAGGCAACGGGGAGGGAGCAGGAAGTGGCGTAAATACCCGCAGATTTTGCGGGTATCTATGCCGGAAGTGGGTACAGATACCTGTAATATACAGGTATCTGTACCCCCCTCCTCCCTGAAAGGTGCCAACTGTGTCACCAGAGGGGGGGAGGAATCTAATGAGTGGAAGTTCCACTTTTGGGTGGAACTCCACTTTAATTGAAATAACCAATAAAGCCATAAGGAAAAAGAAATTCATTACAACACCAGCCATCATGAACGTTCTAAATGTGTAGCATTTCCTCTGCATCCTCAACAACTTGCTCACCAACTTGCACTTTTTGTCTTCTTCTAATAATCGGGGAACTGGCGGATTCCTCAGGACCCCCATCATCAGGTAAGGCAGGACACATCCATCCCCCCACCAGAGCCCTCTTCCGGAGCTCTCTTATATTTGGATAAAGCATGCACATCTGCAATTACCAGTCTCTGTCCACATTCTAGACTCTCCTCACTATCCACAGTCAGCATGACATTATCATATTCGCCACTAGAGGACAGGCCACTCATAATCTCTGCTAACATCCCAGGGCTAGTCACAACTGACGACACACTCTCCACCCCCAGCCCAACGTCATCTACTAGAAAGACCTCCTAGAAACCACATTAGACTCCTCGTGGTGTACTTCACCTGTCACCCCCGCAACGGTCCCAGAGTGGGTCCTGCCATCCGTCGCCGTACACCCGGTGACCGTGATGACACCTCCTCTCTCCTCTGCTGCTAACGGCTGGCTCCACAGGCGCAGGTTCACAGACCTAGCCATCCGAGGGGGCAGCACGCGAGTCTGCAGCAGCGGGTTCTGTAGTGCTCCACTTCCCCCTGCACAGCCGCCATTGATCTCAGCTGCTCTTGTTCCTTTGCCACCCGCTTTTTCACCTTCTCCAACATCGACATAGATTTGGCCGCCACATACTGGTCTCACTGTTTAGCCAGGTTTGATTTTACACAAAATCTACATTTGGGTCTCTGCTCACAGTCCCCACTGGTATGGCCGTAGGTAAAACATTTCCTACAAAAACTAGGTTGTCCAGGGTAGAAAAGAAACCCCCTTTCTCCACCGACATTAACCACTTGACGACCGCCTCACGCCGATGTACGTCGGCAAGGTGGCACGGACAGGCAAAATCACGTACATGTACGTGATTTGCCTTCCGCGGGTGGGGGGTCCGATCGGTCCCCCCCCCGGTGCCCGAGGCGGTCGCCATTTCTTCCCGGGCAATGAGAGGTGAGGGGGCGGCCATCCATTGTTGGCCACCCCCTCCCGATCGCTCCCGGCGAATGAAATGCTTCCTTTCCCTCTGTAATGTAAACAGAGGGAAAGGAAGTGATGTCATCTCTCCTCGAGCCGGTCTTTTCGTCGCCGCGCCGAGGAGAGAAGACATCCAAGTAAGTCTGCACAACACTACACATTCAGTAGAACACGCCAGGCACACTTGTCACCCCCCATCACCCCCCGATCACCCCCTGATCACCCCCCTGTACCCACTGTCACTCTGACACCAATAGCATTTTTTTTTTTTTTTTGCATTGGTGTCAGTTTGTGTCAGTTAAAAGTTTTAGGGCAGTTAGGTTAGCCCCCTTTAGGTCTAGGGTACTCCCCCTTAGGTCCAGGGTACCCCCCTAACCCCCCCTAATAAAAGTTAACCCCTTGATTACCCCCCGTCACCAGTGTCGCTAAGCGATCGTTTTTCTGATCGCTGTATTAGTGACACAGGTGACGCTAGTTAGGGAGGTAAGTATATAGGTTCGCTGTCAGTGTTTTATAGCGACAGGGACCCCCATATACTACCTGCTAAAGGTTTTAACCCCCTGATTGCCCCCTAGTTAACCCTTTCACCAGCGATCACCGTATAAGTGTTACGGGTGACGCTGGTTAGATAGTTTGTTTTTTGTAGTTTATTATAGTTTATTACAGTTTATTATAGTTTTAGGGCACCCGCCGTTTATTACCCTATAAAGGTTTAACCCCCTAATTGCCCGGCGGTGATAGAAGTTAAGTTTTTAGGATCAGATAAGGTCTGCGTCGCCCCAGGCAGCGTCAGGTTAGCGCCAGTACAGCTAAAACCCACGCACGCAGCATACACCTCCCTTAGTGCTATAGTATCTGAACGGATCGATATCTGATCCGATCAGATCTATACTCCCCAGCAGTTTAGGGTTCCCTGAAACGCAGTGTTAGCGGGATCAGCCCAGATACCTGCTAGCACCTGCGTTTTGCTCCTCGGCCCAGCCCTGCCCAGCCCACCCAAGTGCAGTATCGATCGATAACTGACACTTACAAAACACTAAGCACACATAACTGCAGCGTTCGCAGAGTCAGGCCTGATCCCTGCGATCGCTAACAGTTTTTTGGTAGCGTTTTGATACAGTCGCCAACAGTCAGGAGCTTTTTTGCCTGTGAGTCTCACTAGTGTACCCCTAAATTTAGAGCCCAAAATGGCAAATAGAAGGTACACTAGTGAAGAGGCCTACACGTTTCTGAGTATGACAGATAGTGAAGAGGAAGTCACTCATCTGTCAAGTTCAGGCTCAGAATACGATCCTGTAGAGGACAGCGGCTCCATGACAGATAGCTCTGACGACAGAGTTGTGGTCCCTGCTAGGGTCAGGCGTACCAGACCCCAATCTTCTTCTGTCCTTGAAGTGCAAGAACCGCAGGGCTCTCGTATGGAGCAGAGCAGTACTAGCGCCGCTACTCCTTCTGGTGAACTGGCAAGCACCAGCGGCCTAGTACACCCTGGTCGTACATCCAGCACTGCAGTATCACGTGGTGACGTGGCGAGTCCCATAAGTGCAGTTCAAGCTGGCGAGGTGGCAAGCACTAGTAGTGTCCCGCTGCCACCAAGAAGACAAAGACAGGCCCGTCGTGCCCATAGTGCCCTTCCTGCTGCATTGGCCAATCCGAATTGGGAACCTTCCACTTCTGCAGCACCCGTACTTCCCCCTTTCACTGGCCAACCCGGAATTCAGGTGGAAACAGTTGACTTTATGCCACTGGATTTTTATTCACTGTTTTTCACCGAAGATCTCTATAGATCTATTGTGGACCAAAGCAATTTATACGCTGGTCAATACATCGCCACTATGCCCCAGTCCACCCTTGCCAGAGATTGGAGACCAATTACGGTCTCCGAATTTAAGACCTTTCTGGGCCTTTCCCTCCTCATGGGGTTGAATAAAAAGAGTAAGTTGCGGTCATATTGGTCCACTGACCCAATTTACCATTCACCCTTGTTCTCTGCTTCCATGGCCAGGGCACGATACGAGCAGATTTTGCGGTTCATGCACTTCGACAATGAACTCTGTCGTCCTCGTGGAGACCCTGCATACGATCGGCTCTACAAAATTCGGCCCCTCGTAAACCACTTCAACCAACGTTTTGCAGACTTGTTTACCCCCCATCAAGTTGTCTGCGTTGATGAGTCCCTGATTAAGTTTTCTGGCCGCTTGTCCTTCAAACAGTACCTTCCCAGCAAGCGTGCCAGATACGGGGTCAAGATGTATAAGCTCTGTGACAGGGCCACAGGCTATACATGTAGATTTATGGTTTACGAGGGAAAAGATAGTCACGTAGAGCCGACAAACTGCCCTGACTACATAGGAAGCGCTGGCAAGATAGTGTGGGACTTGGTGTCACCCTTATTCGGAAAGGGGTACCACTTGTACGTGGACAATTATTATACGAGCGTGCCACTTTTTAGTCACTTGTTTGATCAGCAGATTGGAGCATGTGGCACCGTGCGACCTAATCGCCGGGGCTTTCCCCAGCGGCTTGTAGATTCCCGTCTTAGGCTGGGGGAGAGAGCCTGCTTGAAGTATAATAATTTGCTCGCTATGAAGTGGAGGGATAAGAAGAATGTTTTCGTTCTCACCTCCCTTCATGCAGACACGACGACCCAAATTTCTACGGCGACTGGTGTTGTGGAGAAACCCCTCTGTGTCCACGAATACAACCTTAATATGGTGAAAATAATAAATAATTCCGCGCCAAATGAAGTAAGCAAAAGAAAAACTAAGTGAAGCAGCTACACCCTGAGCAAAAAATGGAAAACTTCCATAAATGCACCCACTACACCCCAACATTTCAAAGAGCCTACAGAAAAAGAGGTAGTAGAGGGAGAAGGAGAAAGAAAAAGAAAACGGGACAATTAAATGCAGGGATTTTTAACCTATCTGGAGTAGATTTGTCAGAGGAAGAACTATTAGTATTATCACAAGGTTTAAAATTTGCTCCTAGCAAAGATATCAACAAGTTTGATGTATTTGTTGATATAGAGAAATTTATTAGGAAATTAAATATCAAAAAGCATTTTTCTTCTCAAACAAATGTTCCTTCCCTCTCTGAAGGGATTGAGACCACTTTTTTGCATAGTGGACTCAAGAATAATTCAGTCTTTAATCCTAAGAAAAACACTCATCACCACATTGAAGTATTCAAAAGCATGGTTCAGGAGGAAGTAAAATCACTTAAAATCCCCAAATCTAGTACTAATCAGTCTATCCGTGAAGGTATTAAAAAATTAGAAGATAACAAACAAATAGTAGTCCGACCAGCGGATAAAGGGGGAGGAGTAGTAGTTCTCAGCAAAGAGAACTATAATTTAGAGATTCAAAGATTGCTACAAGATACTACTACTTATAAACCGCTATTGTCAGATCCCACACCACAATTTACAACCCAACTCTCTTGTTGGGTAAACAAGGGTTTACAGCTACATATTCTCAACAAAAAGGAAGCCCATTATCTTATTCCTAAAGCCCCACGTATCCCAGTTCTATATATATTGCCCAAGATACACAAATGTAAAGAAAAACCCCCCGGCCGACCCATAGTGAGCGGGATAGGGTCTCTATATTCCCGTGTAGGAGAGTACTTGGACATTTATCTTCAGCCTTTAGTCATCTCTGGGCGATCATACTTGAAAGATAGTCGAGCCCTTATTCAATCTCTACAGAATATTACGTTATCCCCAAACACTCTATTAGTGACTATTGATATAGAATCACTATATACTAACATCAAACAACAAGATGCCCTGTCAGCAGTTAAATTAGCACTCATTGATCAATCAAAACTCAAATTACTGCAAATTGAATTTTTAGTCGAAGGACTAAATTTGGCTATGGGGAATAATTATTTCTGGGCACACCACCAGTTTTACAATCAGGTCAAAGGAGTTGCCATGGGGGCTAGGTATGCCCCCAGTGTAGCAAATATAGTGCTCAATAAATGGGAACATGAAACCATTTATCATCAACCCAATAAATCATTAAGGTACTATAAAAGGTACATTGATGACGTCATTCTTTTGTGGGAGGGCACCTTATCGGACTTTCAAGAATTCCTTTTGAGTCTGAATGATAACACCTATGGACTTAAGTTTACTGCTGAGTTTAGTTGGGATACTATCAATTATTTAGATCTTACTTTAACCAAACAAGGGAATAGGCTGGTTTCCAAAACATTTTTCAAGGCTACTGACCGTAATGGATTTGTGCCAGTAAATAGCTGTCACCATCCACAATGGCTGGGAGCCGTCCCCAAGGGTCAGTATATGCGCATTAGGAGAAATTGTGATGATATTACTGATTACCATGCACAATCTGAGATCCTTACCCAAAGGTTCCAGGAGAAGGGTTATCCCCTAAAAAATCTTTTAAAAACTAAAAATCAAGTTCTGGCCATGAACAGAGATTCCCTTCTAGTCCCCAAAGAAAAAGCCCCCTTTTTGGGTGACATTCCATTTATATCAGGTTTTCATCGCCAATACAGGGGTGTGGAAAAAATATTTCACAAATATTGGCCCATACTTTGTAAAGATAGAGATTTACAGAAACTACTCCCCCCCAAACCAAAGTTTATTTATAGACGTGCACCAGGACTTAGGAATATGATAGCCCCAAATGTGCCTGACCCCCCAAGAAAATTGTCTACCTTTTTGGATGGATCAGGTTTTCATTATTGTACTAGATGCAAGGCCTGCCGTACTACAAATAGAGCAGGGAAAAAGATTTCTAAATTTCACTCCAAGGTTACCCGACAAGAATTCTCCATAAAACCTCTGATTACATGCAACTCTAGCTATGTCACTTATGTGTTGGAGTGCCCTTGTTCAATCCAATATGTAGGTCGCACTACCCGCAAATTGAGAGTTCGTATCAACGAACATATAGCCAATATTTCTAAAGGTTATCTTAACCATAGTGTATCACGGCATTTCCGTATGGTCCACAATAGAGACCCTCGTTTACTTACTTTTTACGGTATAGATAAGATCACCCCTAACTGGAGAGGTACTGATCTTAAAAAGGCTGTTTCTCAGAATGAGACCCAGTGGCTGTATCGTTTACAAACGATGCAGCCGCAGGGCCTGAATATTGAACTGGATCTAAATTGTTTTTTGACTAATGATTAGGTTTATGCTGTTTTTCTACTTGGACATAATATAATTTTTTACTGAGGTTTATCATTTATTTTTCTCTTCCTAATAATTCAAAATGTTTATATCTACATTATTAATTATTGAATTGTTAATTATCATCTAATTAATTTTTATTTTTTATTATTTAGTAATTTTTTTATATTATTTTTCAATTAATATCATTTTCTTCTTTATTATATAATTTTTTGATATACAATATTTTTTACACACTGTTGGGCTCCAGTCTCTCTTTTATAGCTGGTTGCATATTCTCTAGTCATTTGATTGGTGAACATTCAAATAGTTTTTTATTATCTAATTTTATTTTTTAATTGTCCTATTTTTTATAATTAGGCATTGGCGGATTATCCTTTATTCTAGTTTCATTATTGAAATTTGGATTTTCATTATTAATAATATATACAGATATTCATATTGTTAATTAAATTTATTGCATCGAATCTACCTTTGTTAATAAACTGCTATTTGAGATGGTTGTACGGTGTCCTATGAACGGCACTGAGGCTGTGAAGCATTCAACCCCTCCTCTTTATGCAAATTTTATAGTCTATTTAAACTGTCTCCATAGTGACCAAGTACGCTTCCTGAAGACGTGTGAAACGAAACGTACGTCGAGGCGGTACTTGGTCACGCAATTACAACATTTCCGGCCTCCGTGGTTCGTCTGTCCGTCGAGGGTGGAACGCACGCCGCTGCCGTGTTTATTCGACATACCTCTCCCACAGATCGGATTTTCCGTCCTTAGATACGCTTTCCAGCCTCAGTGCCGGGCGATGGCACCTTCTATGTGAGTAGCCATTTGGCTATGTTCTGTTTTCTTTTATTCTTAATAAATGGTATTACACTATATTCGGTTCCTCTCCATCTATTTTATATCCCATGCGTGAGACCCTGTGATGTGAGGACAAGAATCTGGTTATTTCATTTGCAGCAAGCAATATCTTGCTAAAGCCTATTTGACCTTTTTTTTTAATTAAATTGGTCAACTTCATCTGGTAAGCGGACATCCATTTCCATGAGCACATTGGTGTATTTTGTTCAGTGATGGTGAAGGGATTTTGCTGCTCACGTTTTGTTATGAAGATTTACATCAGGATTTTACACCAATTTTGGATGGACTTTGCTATTGATGCTTACTTATATCTGATTTAATTATTTAAAAATTGTTGACATCACATGTCAAGATTGCACAATTATTATTGTTCACTGATATCTAGGTTTATGAATTTTGTTCACTCAAGTTTATATACACGGGCAGGTTGATTTATATTTTTATTTTGAATTCACTTCCTTTGTTATATACAACCTAATTTTTCACCTTTTTGTCCATTATCTAGCGCTCCCCAACCCCCTCTGTCTCAACCTTAATATGGGAGGGGTGGACCTCAACGACCAGTTGTTGGCGCCGTACTTAGTTGCCCGTAAGGCCAGACGCTGGTACAAAAAAGTGTCTGTATACTTATTTCAATTGGCTTTGCTGAATGCTCATGTGCTATACAGAGCTTCAGGACAGACTGGATCCTTCCTTAAATTCCAGGAAGAGATCGTCAGAGCCCTTCTGTTTCCAGACGGTGCTCTACCTCACCTTCCCCAACCAAATGCAGTAAGCCGGCTGCATGAGCGGCATTTTCCTTATGCCATCCCGAGTACCCCTACCCAACGAGCCCCCCAAAAAAGATGTCGTGTCTGCAGCAAGCGCGGATTTAGGCGTGACACCCGGTCTTATTGTCCCTCCTGTCCTGGCAATCCTGGTCTTTGCATGGGTGAATGCTTTGAACGCTACCATACATTAGTTGAGTATTAGCGTAGGGTTCAGCACTGCACAGACTAGGCACACTAACACAGGGTCTCCCAAGATGCCATTGCATTTTGAGAGACCCAAACCTGGAACAAAAGTTACAAAAGTTAAAAGTTACTAAAAAAAAGTGTAAAAAAAAAAAAATAAAAAAAAAATAAAAAAAAATAAAAACACAAAAAAAAATATAAAATAAAAAAACCAAAAATAGTTGTTGTTTTATTGTTCTCTCTCTCTCTATTCTCTCTCTATTGTTCTTCTCTTTTTTACTCTATTCTATTCTGCAATGTTTTATTGTTATTATGTTTTACCATGTTTCCTTTTCAGATTTTTCATACTTTACCGTTTACTGTGTTTTGTTGGTAACCATTTTATTGTTTTCAGGTACGCCATTCAGTTGCAGCGCGGATTTATTTATCTTGACAGCAACAGCGTTTGCTCCCACGATATATAAAGCCGTGACTCCAACGCTGTCGGAGGTGATTTCACCACCACAGTTACATACTTCAGCATATATGCCGAAGCGTGGGGGCAGAAGTGGGTGGAGGAGCGATTTGCTCCTGCCTTTTGCGGGAGGATGCCCCCATGCTTCGGCATATATATATTTTAGGCACAGGTTGCGTTAAATGTTTTATTTTTTACTATTTTTTTTTTTGTATTTGCTTTGCAGGTATGGTAAGTCTTACTGTTATACTGTAATGTTGCTTTGTTTTATTGTTAACCATCATTTGCTTAGCAGGTACGCCATTCAGTTGCAGCGCGGATTTATTTATCTTGACAGCAACAGCGTTTGCTCCCACGATATATAAAGCCGTGACTCCAACGCTGTCGGAGGTGATTTCACCACCACAGTTACATACTTCAGCATATATGCCGAAGCGTGGGGGCAGAAGTGGGTGGAGGAGCGATTTGCTCCTGCCTTTTGCGGGAGGATGCCCCCATGCTTCGGCATATATATATTTTAGGCACAGGTTGCGTTAAATGTTTTATTTTTTACTATTTTTTTTTTTGTATTTGCTTTGCAGGTATGGTAAGTCTTACTGTTATACTGTAATGTTGCTTTGTTTTATTGTTAACCATCATTTGCTTAGCAGGTACGCCATTTAGTTGCAGCGCGGATTTATTTATCTTGACAGCAACAGCGTTTGCTCCCACGATATATAAAGCCGTGACTCCAACGCTGTCGGAGGTGATTTCACCACCACAGGTACATACTTCAGCATATATGCCGAAGCGTGGGGGCAGTAGTGGGTGGAGGAGCGATTTGCTCCTGCCTTTTGCGGGAGGATGCCCCCATGCTTCGGCATATATAAATGGTGCATGTATGCCCATCATTAGAAGTGGGTGGATGAAGGGAGGTATTCTAATGGTGGGCATACCCACCGATCAATATCTTTTTTTCGTTCAGCCCACAGGCTGCATGAAAAAAAAGTTTACAATATATGCCTAACAAGGACCAGCAACGTACTGGTATGTTGCTGGACTTTGAGTGGTTATACCAGAATGATGCCTGCAGGTTTAGGTATCATCTTGGTATCATTCTTTTCAGCCAGCGGTCGGCTTTCATGTAAAAGCAATCCTAGCGGCTAATTAGCCTCTAGACTGCTTTTGCAAGCAGTGGGAGGGAATGCCCCCCCTCCCCCACCGTCTTCCATGTTTTTCTCTGGCTTTCCTGTCCCAACAGGGAACCTGAGAATGCAGCCGGTGATTCAGCCAGCTGACCATAGAGCTGATCAGAGACCAGAATGGCTCCAAACATCTCTATGGCCTAAGAAACCGGAAGCTACGAGCATTTCATGACTTAGATTTCGCCGAATGTAAACAGCGCCATTGGGAAATTGGGAAAGCATTTTATCACACCGATCTTGGTGTGGTCAGATGCTTTGAGGGCAGAGGAGAGATCTAGGGTCTAATAGAGCCCAATTTTTTCAAAAAAGAGTACCTGTCACTACCTATTGCTATCATAGGGGATATTTACATTCCCTGAGATAACAATAAAATTAATTTAAAAAAAATAAAAATGAAAGGAACAGTTTAAAAATAAGATAAAAAAGCAAAAAAATAATAAAGAAAAAAAAAAAAAAAAAAAAAGCACCCCTGTCCCCCCCTGCTCTCGCGCAAAGGCGAACGCAAGCGTCGGTCTGGCGTCAAATGTAAACAGCAATTGCACCATGCATGTGAGGTATCACCGCGAAGGACAGAACGAGGGCAGTAATTTTAGCAGTAGACCTCCTCTGTAAATCTAAAGTGGTAACCTGTAAAGGCTTTTAAAGGCTTTTAAAAATGTATTTATTTTGTCGCCGCTGCGCGTTTGTGCGCAATTTTAAAGCATGTCATGTTTGGTATCCATGTACTCGGCCTAAGATCATCTTTTTTATTTCATCAAACATTTGGGCAATATAGTGTGTTTTAGTGCATTAAAATTTTAAAAAGTGTGTTTTTTCCCCCAAAAATGCGTTTGAAAAATCGCTGCGCAAATACTGTGTGAAAAAAAAATATGAAACACCCACCATTTTAATCTGTAGGGCATTTGCTTTAAAAAATATATATAATGTTTGGGGGTTCAAAGTAATTTTCTTGCAAAAAAAAATTATTTTTTTCATGTAATCAAAAAGTGTCAGAAAGGGCTTTGTCTTCAAGTGGTTAGAAGAGTGGGTGATGTGTGACATAAGCTTCTAAATGTTGTGCATAAAATGCCAGGACAGTTCAAACCCCCCCCAAATGACCCCATTTTGGAAAGTAGACACCCCAAGCTATTTGCTGAGAGGCATGTCGAGTCCATGGAATATTTTATATTGTGACACAAGTTGCGGGAAAGAGACAAATCTTTTTTTTTTTTTTTTTTTTTTGCACAAAGATGTCACTAAATGATATATTGCTCAAACATGCCATGGGAATATGTGAAATTATACCCCAAAATACATTCTGTTGCTTCTCCTGAGTATGGGGATACCACATGTGTGGGACTTTTTGGGAGCCTAGCCGCGCACGGGACCCCGAAAACCAAGCCCCGCCTTCAGGCTTTCTAAGGGCGTAAATTTTTGATTTCACTCTTCACTGCCTAGCACAGTTTCGGAGGCCATGGAATGCCCAGATGGCCCAACCCCCCCCCCAAATGACCCCATTTTGGAAAATAGACACCCCAAGCTATTTGCTGAGAGGTATAGTGAGTATTTTGCAGACCTCACTTTTTGTCACAAACTTTCGAAAATTGAAAAAAGAAAAAAAAAATACATTTTTCTTGTCTTTCTTCATTTTCAAAAACAAATGAGAGCTGCAAAATACTCACCATGCCTCTCAGCAAATAGCTTGGGGTGTCTACTTTCCAAAATGGGGTCATTTGGGGGGGGTTTTTGCCATCTTGGCATTTTATGGCCTTCAAAACTGTGATAGGTAGTGAGGAGTGGAATCACAACTTAACGCCCTTAGAAATCCTGAAGCCGGTGCTTGGTTTTCGGGGCCCCGTATGCGGCTAGGCTCCCAAAAAGTCCCACACATGTGGTATCCCCATACTCAGGAGAAGCAGCAGAATATATTTTGGGGTGTAATTCCACATATGCCCATGGCATGTTTGAGCAATATATCATTTAGTGACAACTTTGTGCAAAAAAAAAAAAAAAAAAAAAAAATTGTCACTTTCCCGCAACTTGTGTCAAAAAATAAAATATTCCATGGACTCAACATGCCTCTCAGCAAATAGTTTGGGGTGTCTACTTTCCAAAATGGGGTCATTTGGGGGGGTTTTGTGCCATCTTGGCATTTTATGGCCTTCAAAACTGTGATAGGTAGTGAGGAGTCAAATCACAACATTATGCCCTTGGAAATCCTGAAGGCGGTGCTTGGTTTTCGGGGCCCCGTATGCGGCTAGGCTCCCAAAAAGTCCCACACATGTGGTATCCCCATACTCAGGAGAAGCAGCTAAATGTATTTTGGGGTGCAATTCCACATATGCCCATGGCCTGTGTGAGAAATATATCATTTAGTGACAACTTTGTGCAAAAAAAAAAAAAATTGTCACTTTCCCGCAACTTGTGTCAAAAAAGAAAGTATTCCATGGACTCAACATGCCTCTCAGCAAATAGCTTGGAGTGTCTACTTTCCAAAATGGGGTCATTTGGGGGGGTTTTGTGCCATCTGGGCATTTTATGGCCTTCAAAACTGTGATAGGTAGTGAGGAATGAAATCAAAAATTTATGCCCTTAGAAATCCTGAAGGCGGTGATTGGTTTTCGGGGCCCCGTACGCGGCTAGGCTCCCAAAAAGTCCTAAACATGTGGTATCCCCATACTCAGGAGAAGCAGCAGAATGTATTTTGGGGTGTAATTCCACATATGCCCATGGCATGTTTGAGCAATATATCATTTAGTGACAACTTTTTGTAAATATTTTTTTTTTTTTTTTTTTTTGTCATTATTCAATCACTTGGGACAAAAAAATAAATATTCAATGGGTTCTACATGCCTCTCAGCAATTTCCTTGGGGTGTCTACTTTCCAAAATGGGGTCATTTGGGGGGGTTTTGTACTGCCCTGCCATTTTAGCACCTCATGAAATGACATAGGCAGTCATAAACTAAAAGCTGTGTAAATTCCAGAAAATGTACCCTAGTTTGTAGACGCTATAACTTTTGCGCAAACCAATAAATATACGCTTATTAACTTTTTTTTTACCAAAGACATGTGGCCGAATAAATTTTGGCCTAAATGTATGACTAAAATTGAGTTTATTGGATTTTTTTTATAACAAAAAGTAGAAAATATCATTTTTTTTCAAAATTTTCGGTCTTTTTCCGTTTATAGCGCAAAAAATAAAAACGGCAGAGGTGATCAAATACCATCAAAAGAAAGCTCTATTTGTGGGAAGAAAAGGACGCAAATTTCGTTTGGGTACAGCATTGCATGATCGCGCAATTAGCAGTTAAAGCGACGCAGTGCCAAATTGGAAAAAGACCTCTGGTCCTTAGGCAGCATAATGGTCCGGGGCTCAAGTGGTTAAAGGTTGCAGGGGGCCTTCTCTCTCCGCCAACACAAAATGGATCATTTTGAAAGCATCCTATGAATCTGGGGTCACCTCGAATTTCCTTACCAGATCCACCATCGCAAGCTTCTTTGTGTCCTCGAACACATTCCAGCACACCTGGTTGGAAGAAAGTGTAACATTATAAATCCCCTGCTGGGCAAAATCCTGCAGACATACGATTTCTCTTACCGTGAGGCCAAGGACGTCCAACAAAAGAACCACTATGACCGTCTGCAGAGAAACTTCCACCTTATGTTCCGGTGTCTTGCCGAGAAAGTTCCCTCGGCGGATAAGTTCCCCCCCTGTACTGCGCAGGCGCAGCGCCTGCGCAGTACGAACTACTGTCATCTGCCGGAGATAGCCGAAGCTCAAAATCTTCAATCAGCTGTACACGGCGCCTGCGCCCTAGGTCCAGGTTCCTTCCCCACCATCCAAGTGGACCTAGAAGGGGAATCAAAATGAGCCGAGCGAGGCCGTGCCCGAAGCGTGGCGAGCGGCCCTCTTACAGGCGCCGTGTACAGCTGATTTTCAGCTATTCTCCTTTGGCTATTTCCGCCAGATCCTACTGCGCAGGCGCAGCGCCTGCGCAGTAGAGGGGGGTCCTTATCCGCCGAGCGGAACTTTCTTGGCAGAACACCGGCTTCACCTGGAACTGGATAGAGTCCTGTAGACTACAAGAAGCCATTTTTTTGTGCAGAAAACCACCGGCTGTGTCAAAAACCATGAATCAGACTGAGACAGAAGTACAGTTAAATCACACTTGTTTAATAATAATAAAAAAAGGTAAACAGAGTAAACGTAGTAAAAACATAGCCAGAGTTCAGGAAACAGAACGGTAGTCAGTCAAGCCAAAACGTCAGGGAGCCAGAAGGAATGTCAGACAAGCAAGTCTTTAACAGGAACACAGGAGAGCGTCTCTAGAGATGTGACCAAGGAGAAGTCAGAGATCATCTGGACTGGACGGCTTAAGTAGGCAGAACCAACGAGCAGGATCATCAACAGGTGAGTCACCGTGGAGAGATAGGAGCTGGCAATTAGCCGACAGCTGAGCGGCCAGCTCAGAGAAGGAAGGGCTGGGCCCAGCCCTAACAGTACCCCCTCCTCAATGACCCCTCCCCCTCGGAGGACTACCAGGCTTGAGGGGAAAACATCTATGGAAATCACGGAGGAGGACAGGGGCCCCGAAGATGGGACCCAGGAGCTTTCCTTTCCAATGCACCAGGTACTGTATGAGCCCACGGAACCTACGGGAGTCAACAATGGACTGTACTTCATACTCCTCATGATTCTCAACCTGAACAGGGTAAGGACATGGCACCGAGGTGGTAAAGCGGTTGTAGACCAAAGGTTTTAATGAGGAGACACGAAATACATTTGAGATACGCATATTAGAAGGAAGGTCTAATGCGTAATCCACTGGGTTAATCCTGCGAAGAATACGGAAAGGCCCAATAAACCGAGGTGCGAACTTCAGAGAGGAAACATGAAGTCGGAGGTTGCGAGGTGACAGCCAGACCCTGTCTCCAACCTAGTAGGAAGGCACAGGTAGGCGTCTGCGGTCAGCATGGAGTCCGTACCTATCATTAGCATGTCACAAAGCCTCCTAGACTTGTGCCCAAGTGGAACGAAGACCACGGAAATGTTCCTCTAATGCAGGAATACTCTGCAGAACAAAAGAGTCAGGCAACATGGGAGGTTGGAAACCATAGTTTGCCATAAACAGGGACAATCGGGAAGCAGAATTCAAGGCACTATTGTGAGCAAACTCTGCCCACGGTAAGAGGTCTAACCAGTAGTTATGATGTTCAGAAATATGGCAATGTAGGAATTGCTCCAAGGACTGATTGGCTTGTTCTGCGGCCCCATTAGACTGCAGGTGATACGCAGAGGAGAGAGCAAGCTGAATTCCCAACTGTGCACAAAAGGCTTGCCAGAACCAGGACACAAACTGACTACCCCTGTCAGAGACAATCACCTTGGGTAGCCCATGTAAGTGAAAGATTTCCCAAGCAAAAATGGAAGCCAGTTCCTTAGAAGTGGGCAACTTCTTAAGTGGAATACAATAAGACATTTTCGAGACCTGGTCAACCACCATAAGGATAACTGTGTTGCCCTGGGAGTTGGGTAACTCCACAATATAATCCACAGACAGGTGGGTCCAGGGCCTCTCTCCATTGGGTATGGGTTGTAGGAGACCCACTGTAAGGTGTCGTGGAGTCTTACTCTGAGCACACATGGAACAGGGAGCTACGAAGGAGGTTACATTAGCGCGTAGACTAGACCACCAGAATTGTTCGGAAATGGCCCAAAAGAGTTTATTCTCCCCAGGGTGGCCAGCAGCCTTGGGAGAATGGTCTGGAGTACGGCAGTACGGAGACTCTCTGGGACAAAGCAGCGGCCACAAGGTTTCTCAGGAGGAGCATGGACCTGAGCAGCAAGAATTTTGTCACCCAAAGGAGAAGTGAGAATGGTGGGAACCGTAGCCAGAACACTATCAGGAGGAATCACAGGAACCGGAACCGACTCCATCTTGGAAGTGGAAGAAAATTGTTGTGACAAAGCGTCAGCCCTTACATTCTTAGTACCGGGTAAGAATGAGACAATGTAATTGAAACTTCACAAGAAAAGAGCCCATCGCACCCTTCTGGGAGAGAGGCGTTTAGCCTTAGACAAGAATGTGAGATTCCTTTGGTCAGTAAGAATGGGAACCGGCACAGTGGTACCTTCGAGGAGATGTCACCATTCTTTCAGGGGCAAAATGATCGCTAATAGCCCTCTGTCACCAATCTCGTAATTGCACTCCGCAGGTGACAATTTCTTGGAAAAGTAGCCACAAGAATGCATAGCACTCTGAGGTAGGACGTTGAGACAGAAGGGCGCCAACTCCAGTCTCAGAAGCATCAACCTCAAGGATAAAAGGTAACGTAGGATCAGGATGTGCCAACACAGGAGCAGAAACAAAGGCAGCCTTGAGACTCCCAAAGGTCTTAATGGACTCCGGAGACCAACTCTATGGGTTACTGTCCTTTCTGGTCATATCAGTCAGGGGCTTGACCAGAGACAAGAAGTTACGAATTAACTTTCGATAATAGTGGCCAAAGCCAAGAAAACGCTGCAGATTACGTAAACCCACGGGTCAGGGCCACTGTAGGACTAATGAAAGTTTCTCTGGATCCATCGAAAAACCAGCAGTGGAAATGACATAGCCCAGGAATTTAACCTGTTCAAGATGGAATTCGCACTTCTCCAATTTACAATTGAGAGTGTTCTCTCTTAGTTTCGAAAGCACATGAAAGACATCTATGTGGTGGCTCACCAGGGACTTGGAAAATATGCAGATCTCGTCGAGATAAACCACCACACATAACTGCAACAAATCTCGTAGGACATTGTTAACAAATTCCTGGAAAACTGCTGGGGCGTTACAAAGGCCAAAAGGCATTACAAGGTACTCATAAATAATGATATTTGAAGCGCTTCACAATGTGCATAAAAATGAATATATATGAATAAATATAAATACTCAAATAAATCCAGCAGTGAGTAAAAATTCCTAAAAAATCCAGCAATCAAAATAGTGTAAAATTATAAAAAATTAGTGACACCAAATGTGTAAAAAAAATCCACATAAAAAATCCACATAAAAATAAATATATAGGTATGTATTCAGAAGGTTCAATTATACAAGTGTAGAATCCGATTAGTATAGAGCTTTGATCCGGTCCCACTAGCAAAGCTGTTTAAAAACACTTGCTTAATAAGGTACTCATAATGTTCTGGTATTAAACGCAGTTTTCCACTCATCGCCCTCCTTAATCCTCATGAGATTGTATGGCCCTCTCAAATCAAGCTTTGTGAAAACCGTTGCTCCCTTGAGGCGGTCAAATAACTCCGTAATCAACGGAATCAAATAGGCATTCTTAATCGTGAAACGATTGAGACCCCTATAATCAATACAAGGTCTCAGTTCACCACTCTTCTTCTTCATAAAGAAGAAACCAGCACCAGCAGGAGACGAGGATTTTCGGATGAAACCTCGAGAAAGTGCATCTGCAACATACTCCTCCATGGCCTTATCCTCCAAGACCGACAAAGGGTAAACCCAGCCACGAGGGGGTATGGCACCAGGTTGAAGGTCAATTGCACAATCATATGACCGGTGTGGAGGCAAACTACCTGCTTGACCTTTGTCAAAGACATCGCTAAAATTGCGGTACTCCTCTGGCAGGGAGGAGAGTGAAGAGGTGCACAGGACCTTGGCTACCTTCTGGAAGCATGACTTACTGCAGTGTGGTGACCAGGAGAGAACCTCAGCATGGAACCAATCAAAAGAGGGGTTGTGCCTCTGTAACCAAGGATAACCAATAACCAGCGGAAATTTAAGTGAGGAAATAACTTGGAATTGGATTATCTCATGGTGAAGAGCCCCTACGGCCATGGACATCGGAACAGTCTCATGAGTCACATGGGCAGGCTGTAGAGGTCTCCCATCAAGAGCCTCAATGGCAAGTGGAGTGTCACGAAGCTGCAGTGGAATTGAGTGCTTCGATACAAAGGCAGCATCAATGAACAAGCCTGCAGCCCCAGAGTCGATTAGAGCCTGTATCTCGACGGACGACTCCGCTCAAGAAAGGGTAACCAAGCCAGGGGCTTATCCTTCTGGATAACTGGGGACGAAACGCCACCTACAGTCTGTCCGTGACAGGACCTCAAGGTTTGGGCATTCCCTGTACGGGTAGGGCAAGACTTCAAAAAGTGACCTGCCTGGCCACAATAAAGGCACAAACTCTCCCTCCTCCTAAAGGTTCTCTCCTCCGCAGAGAGACACGTGAAACCCAAGTGTATGGGTTCACCTTCACTGACCGACTCAGTACCAGGAGGCATGGGAGGTGAGGGAGGCAAGGGTGGGACTGCAAAGCTCAAAGACAAATGTAAAGGAGGCTTCTGCAAGCCCTCCTTAAAAGAGAGTCTTTCTCTGAGTCTGGAGTCAATGAGGATGGCAAACGTGATCAACTTCTCCAGCTCAGTGGGTATACCTCGGGCTACTATCTCATCCTTGATGGTATCCAAGAGACCATGAGAAAAAGCAGCCACGAAGGCCTCATTGTTCCAAGCAACCTCTGCTGCCAGAGTACGGAATTCAATGGCGTAATCGGCTACAGTTCTCGTACTCTGTTTGATGGACATGAGGCACTTGGCAGCAGAAGCGGAGCGTGCGGGAACATCAAATACCCTTTTAAAAGAAGCCACAAACTCAGGGTAACTCAAGACAACAGGTTTTTGCATCTCCCATAGAGGGTTTTCCCAGGCCAAGGCTCTCTCAGAAAGCAAAGATATCACGAAACCTACTTTGCTTCTGTCCGTGGGAAATGCCTGGAACAGCAATTCAAAGTATATCTCAACCTGGTTGAGAAACCCTCTGCATTGGACTGGATTGCCCCCAAATCGCTGGAGAAGCGGAGCGGAACCAGACATACCTCTTATAGCGGTAATACTCGAGGCGGGTGCCTGTACAGAGACTGGAGCAGCAGCAGGGATGGCCTGCAACACAGGTTGTACCAGAGCAGCCACAGTGGGAGATTCCAGGTGAGCCGTGCGTCTCAGGAGCGTTTGTAATGCCATGGCAAACTCATCCATGCGGTGATCCGGCTCATCCAATCTGGAAAAAATATTACCAAGAAGTGGATTGACTGCATCTTCTGAATTCATGGCCTTCGCCTACTGTCAGAAACCATGAATCAGACTGGGACAGAAGTACAGTTAAATCACACTTGTTTAATAATAATAAAAAAAGGTAAACAGAGTAAACGTAGTCAAAACATAGCCAGAGTTCAGGAACCGGAACGAATAGTCAGACAAGCCAAAACATCCGGGAGCCAGAAGGAATGTCAGCCAAGCAAGTCTTTAACAGGAACACAGTAGAGCATCTCTAGAGATGTGACCAAGGCGAAGGCAGAGATCATCTGGACTGGATGGCTTAAGTAGGCAGGACCGACAAGCAGGATCATCAACAGGTGAGTAACTGTGGAGAGATGGGAGCTGGCAATTAGCCGACAGCTGAGCGGCCAGCTTAGAAAAGGAAGGGCTGAGCCCAGCCCTGAGAGGTTGCTTCCGAACTCCAAGGGTACCCCCCAAAGGGGCCCCGGAAAGTTCCTACACTACCGACAAACTACGCCTGTGGGGCTATGACCCACTAATCGCCGACCTCCATCAGCGTCCTACCCAATAGCAGCAGGGGATGTACCAATTAAGAAAACGCCCCCAGGCCGAGCAGGACTGGTGGCTTCCGTCAACCCTTTACCTACAACACAAGATCGCAAAAGGCCGAGAAGCGATGTGCCATGAATTCCTAATGGCGGCCCAACACAACAAGCAACATGCATGCATTCACTTGTGCCAAAACACATGGTAACAAAATACAACTTTTTGGTGCGGTGCATTTTTCAAAAGGGTCATGCACTCTTTAGTGTATTTTTCCGTGTTGGGCAACCTACTGAAATGAATGGGCTGCCTTAAATGCAACACGTGAAATTGCACAAGAGCACATGTGCACTCCATCACGCCTGCATAGGTGTGAACGAAGCCTAAAAATGACACTTACTAAACTAGATCAAACCCTGACCTATTAAATCTTTATTTTTTCAACTGATTTTATTTATTTATTTTTTTACACAGACTTCTCATGTAGAGTCTGTGTATTAATAGTGTATCCAATATGGTCGCTTCTCCTCTCAGCCAATCAGGTCTTGGCTGGGAGGAGAATCAGGAAGTCAATAGCGAATAATAATTTGCTATTGTCACAAAACTGGGCGGGCTCAGGGCACAGTGCTCTGCGCCCAGATCCCATCCGTTTTTGAACCCACTTAGAGCCTCAGGCTCTAATCATGTGCTTCTAAAAAAAAAAAACCCCATTGAAATCCATGTGTCCGGTGCCCTGCATGTAGATTAGGGGCCGGGCGCATGGATTAGGGGAGCGTCACCCCTGCGCCCCTATTGGAGTGGCCGCCACTGTTCAAAGCTCTCTCTCTTCTCCAGGACTAAAGTTTGATGTGGAGATTGGAGTTCTCTAAAGTGGCACAATCACCAGGGTTGAATTGTGTGCTTAAAATTTCGATCTGAAAATTGAAGCCAATCAAATTTGAAGCCAATCAAATTTAGAGTTTTGGACATTCTGACGTTTACAGGAGCAATGGCTGTCAGAGTACAATTGCCCAGCAGGGGAGATACCGCCATCCATGCTGTTTAGCATGGATGGGAGAATCGACCGTTTCTTCTCATTCAACCAAGACTATGATTGGCCAAAGTGCAGAGGCGGATGAATAATCTTCATTATTTCCATTTTGGCCAATCAGAGCAAGCCTTGTGTTCACTGATAAAATACAAGGCTTCTCCTGAATACCCGAGAAGCACTCAGCCCAACTCTCTTTAATTGTGTTATTAGACAGGAAGTAGCCCATATGGCTGCCAGAACACAGCGCCGCTTACTGTGTGTAGCTACCTTTAAAGTGGTGGTAAACCACAGCAGTTTAAAAAAAAAAAAGAAAAACACCTGTAAGGCAATTGCATAATGTGCTAGTATGCATCGCATATTAGCACATTATTAAATACTTACCTTAGAACAAAGCCCTCCAGCAGCGTGGTGTGCTGTCAATGCTGAGAGGGCTTCCATCTTCCCCTGGTCTTTTTTCTGGGTTTGCGGCCTCCGGCTGTATAAGTGGTCGGAGCCGCAATAACGTCACCCCCCGCACGAAGCTCTGGCATGGTATGCCGGACCTTCAGAGTGCATTCAGGGTGAATAACTTCTAAACGGTGCATGTTTAGGAGATATTCATTTTACGTACAGTCAAGCCTTATTATAGGCTTATCTGTAGGTAAAAATCACAAAGCAGACTTTACTACTGCTTTAAGGCTGGGGTTGCTGTGAGATTTTACTGCTTGTTGACCGATACTTTATCAGAATCACATTGATTTCAGTGTGCTGCAAATTAGGTGACAGCTTAAGGTGGCTTAATCTGTCAGTGGCAAAGTGATTTATTCTCCAGGGTGGCCCTATCATAGCACTACAGCTCCTGAATGGCCCTCATTAAAGGGAACATATAGCCAAAACTTTTTTTTATTGCGGTTAGTGTCCCCACTTAGGGGACTCACCCTTTCTCTCTGAGCTAATGAATTCAGTTACTGAGATACTGTAGCAATAATTTTTTTTTAACTTAAGCTCCGCAGTGCGGTGTGCACACTCAAAACGAAACACCAGGTGCAAAAAAAAAGTGAACACACAAAAAAGTGCGCAGGTTGTACACTTGGTCCTCCTCTGAAGAGAAAGGACCCTGGCTCTGATCCCACTGTGTTCTCCATGTTCTCCTGGCAGAGACATCTCCCTCTGCCCCCCAGCCTGGTGAACATGATAGCTCCACAGTCAGTGTTGATTGGGAAATGGAGCAATTTTTCAAGAAAATTGCAAAATCTACAGCCTGCTTAAGGGTTCTTTCATACCAGGTGCAGTGGGACTTGTTTAGTGGACATTCCCACGCAGCCCCACAGCACCCCTAACGCATGATGAGGAAAAATGACGGCTTGCACTGCAGTAGTGTGCAGGCAGTGTGCACTGAAAAAAGTAATGCGTGCAGTACTTTTTTCCAGCACAGCACGGGTCACCGTATGGCAGCGGATAGAACTATAAAGAAAAGTTTGTTTGGAAAGAGAAAAAAAGCAAACTGCACTGCACTGGTCCTGCTGGACCTCACCTCATCACACACGTTGCAACGCAGCGGCTGGTGTGGCTGGACCCTAAGCTCCCGTGTTGAGAGGCTTTTGCTTGCTTCAAGTAGGTTTCCATACATATGCAAATCTATTGGATGCAAAATCTGCATGAGGCACAGGTAAATGCAGGTCAGAAGGAGGTCAAGTGCACCTGTCAATGAATTCTGAATGATCACTGAAACATCTCAAACTGATGTCAGAACAAATGCCAGTGCTAAGTGATAACAAAGGCACTTCCAACGGTGGAAGTGCTCATTATCACCTGCTAAAATACCCCTAAATTACATCACATTGGGCCAGCAGATAGGGTTGGGCTAAATCCATATTTGTGAACATACAATGTTGATCTGACCACACAGGTACCGCTCTTGGCTGTCGGTGCCACTTATCCGAGGAGGAACACCAGGGATTGGGACCTGCCCAACTATTGTTCCATTTGATGGTGGTCATGTGACATTCACAAACCAGTTTCATAGTCAAAGAAATAGGACTTAATTAGGCCAAAAATGACCCCAAAATTTGTCAACACACAGACTGAAAGATCTTTAACCTGTGTACTGCATGTTTAATTACAATATGTTTTGCCAAATAAAACAGGATTAACTGGCATAAAGATGTTCCTATAAAACAAAACCTAAAACAAATCAGCAGTTTGCAAAAACCATGAGCAAAAAAAAAGTATACGTTCCAGCTTTACTTCTCATCCAGAAGACTACAAAAGCCTGGTATATTAATTACACCAATACCGGAGCTCTCAAGATTTAACCCTATCAATTCCAGGACAAAAGGTAAGATTAAATAGCACTCAAAGTATGACTCACAAGGAAATAATCCCTTAATCACTATATATATATATATATATATATCCTCAACGTTATAAAGCAGGAAGGAAACCACCTAAATGCCCTCTTTAGAGTTGTCAGTAAGAATGCAAAGAAAAAACCCTCTGCTGCCATACCTTGGGCTTCCCCCCTCTCTTCTCCACGCTATTGACACAAAGAGCCCTGGGAGGAAGTTAAATTACATATTGTAAGGAGGAGGGTAGGTGGAGCATTAGGCCGCTAAGACCTACTGCCAGTGCCGTGTCCGCCAGTTACATAGTTACATAGTAGGTGAGGTTGAAAAAAGACACAAGTCCATCAAGTCCAACCTATGTGTGTGATAATGTGTCAGTATTACATTACATATCCCTGTATATTGCGGTCATTCAGGTGATTATCTAATAGTTTCTTGAAGCTATCAATGCTCCCCGCTGAGACCACCGCCTGTGGAAGGGAATTCCACATCCTTACCGTTCTTACAGTAAAGAACCCTCTACGTAGTTTAAGGTTAAACCTCTTTTCTTCTAATTGTAATGAGTGGCCACGAGTCTTATTAAACTCTCTTCTGCAAAAAAGTTTTATCCCTATTGTGGGGTCACCAGTACAGTATTTGTAAATTGAAATCATATCCCCTCTCAAGCGTCTCTTCTCCAGAGAGAATAAGTTCAGTGCTTGCAACCTTTCCTCATAACTAAGATCCTCCAGACCCTTTATTAGCTTTGTTGCCCTTCTTTGTACTCGCTCCATTTCCAGTACGTCCCTCCTGAGGACTGGTGCCCAGAACTGGACAGCATACTCCAGGTGCGGCCGGACCAGAGTCTTGTAGAGCGGGAGAATTATCGTTTTATCTCTGCAGTTGATCCCCCTTTTAATGCATGCCAATATTCTGTTTGCTTTATTAGCAGCAGCTTGGCATTGCATGCCATTGCTGAGCCTATCATCCACTAGGACCCCCAGGTCCTTTTCCATCCTAGATTCCCCCAGAGGTTCTCCCCCCAGTGTATAGATTGCATTCATATTTTTGCCACCCAAATGCATTATTTTACATTTTTCTACATTGAACCTCATTTGCCATGTAGTCGCCCACCCTATTAATTTGTTCAGGTCTTTTTGCAAGATTTCCACATCCTGCAGAGAAGTTATTGCCCTGCTTAGCTTAGTATCGTCTGCAAATACAGAGATTGAACTCTTTATCCCATCCTCCAGGTCGTTTATGAACAAATTAAATAGGATTGGTCCCAGCACAGAACCCTGGGGAACCCCACTACCCACCCCTGACCATTCTGAGTACTCCCCATTTATCACCACCCTCTGAACACGCCCTTGTAGCCAGTTTTCAATCCATGTACTCACCCTATGGTCCATGCCAACGCACCTTATTTTGTATAGTAAACGTTTATGGGGAACTGTGTCAAATGCTTTTGCAAAATCCAGATACACCACGTCTACGGGCCTTCCTTTATCTAGATGGCAACTCACCTCCTCATAGAAGGTTAATAGATTGGTTTGGCAAGAACGATTCTTCATGAATCCATGCTGATTACTGCTAATGAAATCATTCTTATTACTAAAATCTTGTATATAGTCCCTTATTATCCCCTCCAAGAGTTTACATACTGTTGATGTTAGGCTAACTGGTCTGTAATTCCCAGGGATGTTTTTTGAGCCCTTTTTAAATATTGGTGCTACATTGGCTTTTCTCCAATCAGCTGGTACCATTCCAGTCAAAAGACTGTCTGTAAATATTAGGAACAACGGTCTGGCAATCACCTGACTGAGTTCCCTAAGTACCCTCGGATGCAAGCCATCTGGTCCCGGTGATTTATTAATGTTAAGTTTCTCAAGTCTAATTTTAATTCCGTCCTCTGTTAACCATGGAGGTGCTTCCTGTGATGTGTCATGAGGATAAACACTGCAGTTTTGGTTACTGAAGCCCCCCGATTCACTTGTGAAGACTGAGGAGAAGAATAAATTCAATACCTTTGCCATCTCCCCATCCTTTGTAACCAGATGTCCTTCCTCATTCTTTATGGGGCCAATATGGTCTGTCCTCCCTTTTTTACTGTTTACATACTTAAAGAATTTCTTGGGATTTCTTTTGCTCTCCTCCGCTATGTGTCTTTCATGTTCTATCTTAGCCATCCTAATTGCACCCTTACATTTCTTATTGCATTCTTTATAAATTCTGAATGCTGAGGATGATCCCTCAACCTTGTATTTTTTGAAGGCCTTCTCCTTTGCTTTTATATGCATTTTTACATCGGAGTTAAGCCATCCAGGATGTTTGTTCGCTCTTTTAAATTTATTACCCAATGGGATACATTGGCTAATGCCCTTATTTAATATGCTCTTAAAGCAAACCCATCTCTCCTCCGTATTCTTTGTTCCTAATATTTTATCCCAATTTATGCCTTTTAGCAAGGTTTGTAGTTTAGGGAAGTTGGCTCTTTTGAAATTCAGTGTCTTTGTGTTCCCTTCATGTTTCCTATTTGTGTGATTTATACTGAAACTAATTGACCTGTGATCGCTGTTACCTAAATTGCCCCGTATTACCACATCTGTTATCAGGTCTGTATTATTGGTAATCAGTAGATCTAGTAATGTTTTATTTCTAGTTGGTGCGTCTACCATCTGACCCATAAAATTGTCCTGCAAAACACTAAGGAACTGGCGAGCCTTAAATGAATGCGCGGTTCCCTCCGCCCAGTCTATGTCTGGATAATTAAAATCCCCCATTAAGATAACACTTCCCATCCTTGCTGCTAATCCAATTTGTGATAGGAGATCCGTCTCCACTTCCTCCCTCAGGTTTGGGGGCCTATAGCATACTCCCAGTATTATTTTCCCCTTAGCTTCATCCCTTTGAGCTCTACCCATAAAGATTCCACCTCCTCCCTAGCCCCCTCAGTGATGTCATCTCTCACACTCACTTGTACATTATTCTTGATATATAGGCATACCCCTCCCCCTTTTTTACCTTCTCTATCCTTGCGGTATAGGGTATACCCTTGAATGTTTGCCAGCCAATCATGAGAGCTGTTGAACCAGGTCTCTGAAATTCCCACAAAATCCAAATCCTCCTTGTACAACCGTATCTCTAGTTCACCCATCTTGTCCGCCATGCTCCTGGCATTGGTGAACATGCCACATAGTTTAGACTGGTCGCATATTGTCCTCGTATTGGGTGTTTCAAGATTGCAACTAGGACTTGCTACTATACTCACCTTGTGTTTTTGTGCTTTGGTTAACCTACCACTAATGCCCCCAATACTACCCTCTGGAATATCTTCCGCGCTGGCTATCACTGTCTCTGGACCCTCCCCCCATCGCCTAGTTTAAAAACCCCTCTAACTTTTTGGCCATCTTCATTAGTATTGTTCATTAGTTGTATTAGGTGCGGCTGCCGGTCTGTCCGAACATCAGGCCAGTCACCGGCGGGTATTATCATAGGGGCAGCAGTGCGGCCGCTTTATGGGGTGCCAGACTGATTTTCCTCCTGGACCCTGCCGCCCGGACCAGTCCATCCCATAAGACTGGTGCTACAATAAAAGTTTAGCTCAAATCGGCGGGGACTCTTTTTGCGTGGGAGCCAGGAAGATGCTGTTTTTTTGTGTGGGGGCGGCTTTTTTGCCACCCCCCTGCAAAGTGCCACCCTAGGCCTGGGCGTTGTTCATGGGCCATCCGGGCAGATCCCGTTTTTCAGGGGACTTGCCAAAGCAAATGCTAACAAGGATAAAAATGACACTGCAGCTACACCTAATACAAACTTGGCTGAAAAAGAGGAACTGAATTTTAACAATTCCTCATATAGTCACCGCATACCATCACCTCAAAAATTAAATAAAGGCTTGAGGTGTGTTCCTCTGAATTAGGGTAAGCATACAAAAAAGAGGGGAGAAGAAGAGGTTTCCCAAGTAATTCTTCAACGAGGAACAACCGGATTTATCAAAAATATACAATTCTTTATTGAAAAAAGAGCTAGTAAAATTTATATATAACAAACCTCCACCACATTCAATAAAAATAGACAACGTTGTCTAAGGACACAGATGGCCACCACAAGCAGACATGCACTCCTCACAATTATCATGCATTTCTAATCCTCATATAAAAATCCCAGTGAGGACAGTCTCAGAGCAATTCGCTCAATATCTCATGGGTACAACACATTGAGCATTTAACCTTTCCACAGCTGAGTTAGATAGGGAATATTTTTTTTTTTTTTAATCTTTTTATTTGAAAAAGTTTTTCATTACAGCGTACACAAAGCAAACAAATCAAAGAAAGAAGAAATACAAAAATAGGGACTATCACTAAAATCATGGGTGCATTAATATTGTCCATTTTTATCCGTACATTCTTATACATCCAGTATGTGCCAGTTCAAGATACCCATAAGCTGTAATCTTCAAAAGAGAAAAAAGGTTTCTTCTCTTTTCTCCTTTTTCTCTCCCCTTTCCTCCTCCCATTCTCCCCCTCCCCCCACCCTCTATCAGCCACCCACCATTCACCATCTCATACATCCTACACCAAGCTCACCCCATACCATCCTCACCCCACCTCCCCCTCCGATCCAACCCTATCCTGGTCCAGCCATACTTTCCATATTTTCCCAAATTTCTTATAGTTACCCCTCTTCTTATAAATATACTTTTCCCTACAAATCACCTCCCTTACTGCATTCTCCAATTCTATCACTGTCGGTGCCTCCTTCCTCTGCCAGTGCTGTGCAATAAGCTTTCTTCCCTGAAACAGGCATCTAACTCTTGCCGTCTGTATGTCCTTTGAGGTCACTCTGTCCCCCGTCAGTCCCAGCAGGCACTCTCTCGCCTCCAGCCTCAGCGACGTCCCAAACACTAGGTTTATTTTTTCCACCACCCCTTTCCAATATCTATGCAATTTGGGACATCGCCAGAACATGTGGATCAAATCTCCATGCCCCCCTCCACATCTTTGACACTTCGAGTCGGGTCTCTTAGCCCACTCGAATAATTTCAGGGGTGTATAATATGCCCTATAGGATAAATAAAGGTGAGACATCACTTGTGAGGGAGAGAGTGTGACCCTGTGCCCAGACGCCAAGACATACTCCCATTGGTCATCAGACAGTGCTCCCACATCTTTCTCCCATTTAATCCTGTTTTTGTTTTCCACCAAACCTTCCTGGGCTGCTGCCTTCAGGCATCCATACATGTCAGAGATAAATCCCCTTGTGGAGCTTGCATCAATCAGCTTTCTCAAAGAGGCCATTTCACACCACACTGGCCCTTCCTTCCCAAATTGTGCCTCCAGGGCGTGCCTAATTTGCAGATATCTATAAAATGACCTGTTGGAGATTGCATACTCCTCTACCAGCTCTTGAAAGGACTTCAGCCTCCCTGCCCTATACACCTGTGCCAAGTAATGAATACCCTGACGGTCCCATTCCTCAAAGCGCCCCATTTTTTTAAGCTCGTTAAGGCTATTATTGTCCCAGAGTGGGGAGAATTCCGCAAAACCAGTATATCCCAGAGTTTTTTTAGCTTGTACCCAAACTTTGACCATCATCCGGGTAGCGGGGCATTTAGTACAAAGATAGGGAATATTTAAGAGCAGTTCAAAAGCTTGACTCCGGTAAGGCAGATTGAAAATTAATGATGCATTATTGGCAAAGGTAATGATGCTATTGGAGTACGGTTTCCTAATAGTGTAACCCAAGCATGAAAGAACACAGCGGGAGTGTTCAGTGTTCCCCCAGGTAGCAGGTTATGAATAAATGAATGAATGAATGAATGAATGATTTGTAAAGCGCTGTAAATGCAAACTGAATCGCCTCAAGGCGCTAGATGCATTCTCTGTAGTCAGCTTCTAGAAAAGGAAGGTCTTTAGTTTTTTCCTGAAGGCCTGGTGGTTTTCTTCCATGTGGATGTTGGTTGGGAGAGCATTCCATTCAATCGTCGTTCTACCTTAGCTTTGTAGCGGTATTTGGGAACGATAAGGAGGTTTTGGTTAGCTGATCGAAGACTGCGATTCGGTGTGTAGTGTTTTATTTTCTCCCGGAGATATAGTGGAGCGTTTCCTTGTATGCATTTGTGGGTGGGGCAGAGGGTCTTGAATGTGATCCGATTCTTCACTGTTAGCCAATGAAGGCTCTTTAGGGATGGGGAGATGGATTCCCAGGGTTTTTTTCCTGTTAACAGTCTTGCCGCCGTGTTTTGGATGAGTTGCAAGCGCGCAAGCTGATATTGTGGTAGTCCTACGTAGAGCGAATTTGCGTAGTCAAGTCGGGAATTGATGATTGTTCCCACAACTGCCGCTTTGTCCTTTTCTGGGATGAAGGGGATGAGTCTGCGTAGCAGGCGGAGGAGATGGTGGGATCTGCTCACCACTGAGCCTATTGGTGCATCCATTGTCATTCCTGAGTCAAAGATGACTCCGAGACTCTTGGCTTTGGTGCTAGGAGAGATGGTCTGTCCGAGGATGGTGGGAGGTGTCCACAGAGTCTTTATTTTGGAATTTTTGTTAGCTTGCAGGAGAAGAAGTTCTGTTTTTGATCCGTTAAGTTTGAGGGAGCTAGTGGTCATCCAGTCATCTATTAAAGTGAGGCATTTCTGTAATTGCTGATGAAGGTCTTTTTGTCCGTTGATGCGAAGGTAGAGTTGGGTGTCATCAGCGTATGAGTGGAAGCAGAGATCGGTTTTCCTGATGATATTGAGAAGTGGGCGGATGTAGATGTTAAATAGCACTGGTGACAAGGGTGAGCCCTGAGGGACTCCACAGGAGACTGCCCGAGTTTCCGAGGTGAATGTTCCTAGTTTCACTGTCTGGGAGCGATTCTCTACGAAGGATGTAAACCATTTTAGAGCAGAATCTGTAGCTCCTGCAACTTCTGCGAGGCGGACAAGTAAAGTATTGTGGTCCACTGTATCGAATGCTGCGCTGAGGTCTAACAGTACCAGGAGACTCGGTTCTCCGTCATCTGCTGCTTCAAGGGCGTCGTCCCATATTTTGAGAAGTGCTGTTTCTGTGCCATGGCCTGGACGGAAGCCTGATTGCAGAGGGTCCAGGAGTTGGTGAGTGTCCAGGTGGTGTTGTAGCTGTTGTACTACTGCTTTCTCTATAATCTTGGAGATGGTGTTGAGGCTTGTTATTGGTCTGTGGCAGTTAGGGTCCTTAGGGTCAAGATTGGGTTTCTTTAGCAGGGGTTTGACGATGCCTTGCTTGAGGGAGGTTGGCACAGTCCCTTCTTTGAATGATTGATTTATGAGATGTGTTAGGGTAGGGGACAAGATGTCGGAACATTCTTTAAACAGTTTGGTGGGGATGATGTTGTTCGGTGATGTGCTGTCTCGAAGGCTTCTGATGATGTTTTTAGTAGTGTCCGTAGTGATTGGGGACAAAAAGAAATTCAGTGGTTGAGTGACGTTCGTATCAATTTCCTCTTTTTGCTTTGGTTGAGTGAGGTTGGTTGTTATTTTCTGATGAATTTCTTTCCGAATGTTGTCGATTTTGTCGATGAAGAAATCTGATAACTCGTTGCAGAATTCTTGAGTATCGTTTGCTGGGGGCTCTAAGCAGGTCGGGTTCATTGACTGAGTAACTATTTTGAAAAGTTCCCGCGGGCGGTTTAAAGCGGATGAGATGGTGTCTGAGAAATGCTCTTTTTTGGCTTTGAAGATTGCCTTGTGGTATTTCACAGTGAGTGATTTGTAGTTAGCATGGTTTTCCTTGGTGGGATTTCTTCTCCATGCTCTCTCAGCTCTTCTACGTTTTTGCTTGAGTAGGGTGAGAGTGCCATTAAACCAACTTGAGTTTTTTTGCGGACGAGTGTTCTGCGTTTTGGCGCCACTGAGTCTGCTCTTTGTAGCAAAACATTGTTTAGGGAGTTGAGTGTTTGTTCCGTTGAGAGGTTTGAGTTTAGCAAAAGAATTTTGCTTGATAATGTAGTTTTGAAGAGTTCAGAGTGTAGTTTCTTCTGAGATCTATTCCAGTGTGTTGCTGTTGCGCATTTCTGTTTTTGGAGGATGGTGTTAGTGGTGATTTTAAATTTGATAGCATGGTGGTCCATCCATGGTAGTGGAGTGCTGTCAAATACGTTGATGTCCATATTCTGTTTGAAGATGAAATCTAAAGTGTGTCCTGAACCATGCGTGGGAGAATTTATCAGTTGTCGAAGGCCAAGTTCTTCCATTTGGTTGACGCAGGCGGTTGCGATAGAGTCTTGGGCAGAGTTTGCCCACAGGTTAAAATCCCCAAGTACCAGAAGGTTTTTGGTTTTCAAGGTGTGCATTGAGAAGAACTCAGTGAGCGGAGTAAGGAGATTGGTCTTTGGTCCAGGTGGTCTGTAGCATAGTAGTATGTGAATGGTGTCTTGAGGTGTTGTTTGAAGATGCAGTGAGAGTGTTTCCATGAAGGGCACTGAGTTCTGTAAGTTTGGTTTGGTGAGCCCAAGGTGCGATTTGAAAATCACTGCTAGGCCTCCTCCTTTTTTTCCTATTCTATGCTCGGATAGGATACTGTAGTTCTCGGGCACCAGTTCAGTTAGGATGGTGTTGCAGTCGGATGTTAGCCAGCTTTCTGTAATGAAGAGGCAGTCTATGTTGTTTTCGATGATGAAGTCGTAGATTTCCAGCCTGTGCTTGACTGCAGATCTGGTGTTGATCAGAGCGCATGCTAGTTGTTGCTGTTGGATCGGTGTCTCCCTGCATTTGATGGTTGATTGTGGGTTATACAGTGATTGTCCGGGTTGTCAGTTACAGATGGGGATGGGCTATTGAATCTCTGGGGGACAGGTGAGTGTGTGTATGTATATCCACTTCCCAGCTGGGAAAAAGGAATCAATACAGCTCACCACTCACCCAATGTCTACCTCGTCCACAGCATCAAGGCAGTCAGACCGACAATCCACCCGTTTCCAGGAAAGATGGGAACCACAGAGGATAGAATGGAAACTCTGTCCACTTCTCCATGTGTTCCATAGGCGTCCAGTGCTGTTGGCGTTCAGCGTTGTGGTACCTGCATATAGCTATAGTACTCCCGTGTCTTTTCAAAGTTCCTGGGGAAAGCGGAGGGGGGATGTCAGCTAATAGGTGATCTATGCCCTCATTGCAGAGAGCGTGATGGCATCATGCTGACGCGTTTCACTCATGACTCTGAGTTTCTTCGAAGCATTACATCCCCCCTCTGGGAAGAATTACTTGGGAAACCTCTTCTTCTCCCCTCTTTTTTGTAGACTTGCCAAAGCAAGGTTCATCCAAGTATTAGGTGAGGCTCCCCCAAAAGGGAGACCCCATGGGAGGGGAGAACCTGACCACAAGGCCATGTGCCTTCCTCCCAAGACTTTCAGGGCAAGCCCAAGGACATACACCACTATTGTGCTATACACAGTTTTTTGGTTACACTTGTTACGTGCAGCACTAAACACAGTAGGAGGGTTCCACCACTATTGTGCTATACACAGTTTTTTGGTTACACTTGTTACGTGCAGCACAAAACACAGTAGGAGGGTTCCACCACTATTGTGCTATATACAGTTTTTTGGTTACACTTGTTACGTGCAGCACAAAACACAGTAGGAGGGTTCCACCACTATTGTGCTATACACAGTTTTTTGGTTACACTTGTTACGTGCAGCACTAAACACAGTAGGAGGGTTCCACCACTATTGTGCTATATACAGTTTTTTGGTTACACTTGTTACGTGCAGCACAAAACACAGTAGGAGGGTTCCAGCACTATTGTGCTATACACAGTTTTTTGGTTACACTTGGTACATGCAGCACAAAACACAGTAGGAGGGTTCCACCACTATTGTGCTATACACAGTTTTTTGGTTACACTTATTTATATTTGAAGTGCCCCATATTTATTCCATGTGCCTCTAGGGGAGTATTGGGCTAGCAGTGGCATGGTGGAGTAAATATTTTGCCTGTATACTTTATAATTTAAAGGGGCAGCTGTTCCTATTTTCGCTTGTTTTTATCGATTCTCACGTTTTCATTACATTTTATACACACCATTTAACACTGGTCAACACTATTTGTGAGAGTAAGGAATTGGATGTTTTGGGTGTTCACCACCTAATATTGGTTCACACCACTATTTGAGTTTATTTAGAGGCATTGGCGCGGTGGGGGTGTCTGTTTGGTGGAAGGGCGCTCTAGTGAGGATACCCAGTGTTTATCATACACCTTATTAGTCAGAAGAAAGTTAAAGTGAATAGTGCTTTGCCAAGGTGTCATACTAAAAAATATACTGAGTTGCCACATTATTAAATTGCCAATCCAGAGGCACAAGCATGGCAGGCTTTTCTCAGCCTAGAAATGTAAACTTATAGAGTTGTCACTGTAACAGGATCTGAGGGAAATTGCCCAAAGCAGACACCTGTCTAAGGGGGAATTCCCCTCACTAGAAATTTCCTCTCATTTCCTGTTGCATCGCTAGGATAAAAATTGAAGGGAAATCTGCCAATGGTACACAGACAGTGAAAAAATAAAATGAAAGGAGTTTTAAATCTTTATCTACTCTATCCACTTCAAATATTATGCATTCAAGGAATTTATGGTCTCTAGCGACTCAACAAAGCTGAGTATGTAAGTTTATGGAGCATTGTGACCATTTAACACTGCGGGAGCTGAGCTCATGCCTGCAGGCAACTTAAACACCTTCACTGATAAATAACCATAAGAGGGGGCATTTATTAATCCACGCATAAATGGCATACTGTAAATTGCTAAATTGTTAGACGTTACACAAATAAGCCCAAATTACAAAATGTTTGTCTACATGGTGGATCATTAATGTACACCAGCAAAACGTATTTACCCAGTCTGAGGATCTGTTCTCATGTTGAACACAGATTTCCTTCAGCTAGTGAGGCAATAGAGTTCACATGTCTGTGGTTAGCGTCTCGGCTTCCTGTTTAGAGCTGTAAAAATGCGAATGAGTCAGCAAGTATTTCTTGTTGTGACACCTATGAATGATATCTGTTCATATCTATTTCATAACATTTCCCCCCCAAAAAAACAATAACATTCCAAGAGGAGAAAGAAGAACAGCCATTATCACAAATGGATGCAAAGGGCAAACCTCTGGCACTCTCCCAGTTATGCAGATCAGGAGGAATTCCAGTACAAAATGATTGGTTAAACCTACAAGTGATTTGTATTATCGCCACTTTTCCTTTATACTGGCTTTTCAAAATAATTAATTTAGAAGTTGGATAAAAGGTTTAGGGATTTACTAAAGGCAAATAGACCGCGCACTTTGCAAAAATGCAATTGCTCCAGAGCTTAGTAAATGGAGATAAAGCTTCACTTTGCAAAGATAACCCAATCACATGCAAAGAAAAAAAAAACGTTTTTGGTTGCACATGATTGGATGATGAAAGTCAGCAGAGCCTCTGCTAATTTACTAATCTCTGAAGCAACTGCACTTGCAAAGTGCGCAGCCTATTTGCCTTTAGTAAACCAACCCCTTAGTGTAGTGTAATACTACACCTAGTACCGTAGATATTTAAATAATACATTTATTATAGAAATCTATGCATCAGTGAACAAGGAAGGACAACTGAGAAAAGAAAAGAACAGTTGGGAACTATGCATTTCATATTTTTTTTGCTGCCACTAACATTTGGCGTACATCAGCAGCAACAGAGGGTGTTTACAAACCATTCCAACACGGTGTGTAAATCTGATAATTCAACTGCTGACACAAGGAGGTGATTTGGCATCTATACATCCGCCTGATCACTTCCACTCACCCCAGTGTATTTGGCCACCCCCCTCCCCCTGCGCACTCCCCCGTCCATGTTTCTGGTGCTCCACACTCCCTCCTAGGGGCTCGTGAAGCCCATGCCTGGTGTCGCAGTAAGAGGGGAAAGAGACCAGAAAATGTCCATTTGCTGATCACCCTTACCTAGTAAGAACCCAGAAGTAATGTGCATGGGTCATTGTGGCATGGGAAGGAGCCAGTGGAGTGCAATCTGCACTATATTTGCTTCAGTGGAGGACAGGTGAGACATCAGGGGTTGAAAAGACCCCTAATGTCTCATTAAAGAAAAATTAAACATACAAAAACATCATCCCTTAGAAACCCCTCCACATCATGGTATACCCAGGGACCACCTGGGGGCCGACAATAATTCCAATATTCCCAGAGATTCAAAGCGCAGAAATATGATGTTCACAAAGATGCGCTATGGGAGGGATTCTTTATCTCAATGAATTTTGCTTAAATGCTTCTTCAGGAGATAGGTGTGCACAAATATGTTATATTAAGATGGACGTTGACACATGAACCTGAGAACCGTGGGAAACCCCAAACAAATAAATCCACTCAAGGTGCTCCAATCGGGGTAGGGAGGTAAATATAATGTAAGCCTTGTTGCAGAATATCTATATGCAACACCCTGGATGGTTTCTAAGGGTGTGTGTCTCTGGTCCAAAAATGATCTGACAATATATAGGAAGCCCAATTGTTATGGGGTAAATCATGCCCCCAGAGTGTTTAGGCTCAATGAAACGATTGGGGGTATCATGCAGTGAATATTACCTTGTGCAATGTGGAAGAGCTACAAATTGATCTGTTATAAAACAATTGCTTTGAACTCTGGAACTCTGCCTGGAAGATAAGGACCTCAATAGCATGGAAATGATAAGTGTCTTGCACCACAAAGCGATGCAGGAAATAATTTTTGCCTGTGGCCATCAAATTATTATTATTATTATACAGGATTTATATAGCGCCAACAGTTTGCGCATCGCTTTACAATACGAGGGCAGACAGTACACTTCCAATACAAATCAATACAGTCAAGTAGAAACAAAAGGTAATAACTGTGAGGGATGAGCTGATGGAAAAAATGAAAATACAGTTGTTAGGTGTGGGTAGGGTAGGCTTCTCTGAAGAGAAGGGTTTTCAGGGATCGTCTAAAAGCTAATAAAGTAGGAGATAAGCGGACAGATTGGGGTAGGGCATTCCATAGGATTGGAGAGGCTTTGGAAAAGTAGTGGAGGCGAGCTTGGGAGGAGGTGACGAGGGAGCTAGAGAGCAGGAGGTCTTGAAAGGAACGAAGAGAACGAGTAGGTTGGTATTTAGAGACTAAGCTAGTGATGTAGCTGGGGGCGAAATTGTGGATGGCTTTGTACGTAGTTGTTAGTATTTTAAATCTAATTCTTTGGCTGAGCGGAAGCCAGTGGAGGGATTGACAAAGAGGAGTGGCAGACACAGAGCGATTGGTAAGGTGGATGAGTCTGGCAGCAGCATTCATGATGGATTGAAGAGGTGATAGACTATGTAGAGGTAAGCCAATGAGAAGGGAGTTGCAGTAGTCGAGGTGAGAGATGACCAGCGAGTGAATTAAGAGCTTTGTTGTGTCATTGGTTAGAAAGGGGCATATTTTGGAGATGTTGGGCAGGATTTGGACAGTGATTGGATGTGTTGCTTGAAGGAGAGTTCAGAGTCCAGGATTACACCTAGAACTTTGGCATGTGGGGATGGGCTTATAGTTGTGCCATCGATTTTGACAGAGAGATCAGGGGAAGGGGCATATGGGGGAGGAAAAATTATAAGTTCGGTTTTGGATAGATTGAGTTTGAAGAAGTGGTGTGACATCCAGACTGATATATCTGATAGTAAATTAGTGATACGTGAGGAGACAGAGCGAGTGAGCTGAGGGGTAGAGAAGTATATTTGGGTGTCTTCAGCGTAGAGGTGGTATTGGAAGCCATGGGAGTCTATCAGTTGACCCAGTGAGGTGGTGTAGATTAAAAATAGGAGAGGTCCAAGAACGGAACCCTGGGGGACCCCAACAGAGAAAGGCAGAGGAGAGGAGGAAGTAGAGTTACAAGAAACGCTAAAGTTGCGGTTGGATAAGTAGGACGAGAACCAGCGAAGAGTACAGTCACAGATACCAAAGGCGTGGAGTTTTTTGAGGGGGTTATAAACCGTATCAAAGGCAGCAGAGAGGTCCAGGAGTAGGAGTACAGAATAGTGTCGATTGGTTTTGGCCGCTAAGGGAAGATGCCAGAAGAGAGGGAGAGATTGAAGATGTGGGTTAGAGAGTGTAGCATAGAGCCAGAGGGTGAACGTAGCATTTGTGAGAGAACAGGATCCAGAGGGCAGGTGGTAAGGTGGACATTAGCAAGTAGTTTAGCAACTTTGTCTGTAGTAGTGGGGTTGAAAGAGGGAAGTATTGATTGTGCCTGTGGGCATGAAGTGTAAAGCGTGGAGGGTATCGGAACATTTGAGATCTCAGCACGAATTGTATCAATCTTCTGTTTGAAGTGATTGGCGATCTCCTGGGCAGTGAGTGAGTTGGTGGGTGGAGGTGGTGGAGGACGAAGTAGAGAGTTGAAGGTAGAGAAGAGTTGACGGGGACGGGATGATAAGTTGCTAATGAGAGTGATAAAATAGGTCTGCTTGGCAGAGAGGAGGCTGGAATTGTATTTTTGGAGGGCAGATTTATATTGGTTGAAATCTCTCTGAGACTTGGTCTTACGCCACAAGCTCTCATGAGCACGACTATGTTTTTTCAGGCTTCTAGTATCATCTGTTTGCCAAGGTTGAAGGGGTCAGGGCTTGATTCTGTATGTAGTGAGGGGGGCCAGTGAGGCTAGAAGTGAAGCATTGTAGACAGAAGTGGCTAGGTTGGTGCAGGACAGGGGTGAGATTTTGTCGTAGAGGTTGTCGATAGCAGAGTAGAGAACAGAAGGGTTGAGATGACGTAGGTTTCTGCGGGTAACTTTAAGAGGGTTGGAGGGAGAGGAGGTGAAGGAGAGGAAGAGAGTGAAACTTAAAAGGTGGTGATCAAGGAGAGAGGGAATGGATAGTTAGAGAGGTTGCATGGAGTGCAAAGGTAAGAGAAAACGAGATCAAGGATATTGCCTTCGGAGTGAGTAGGAGCATGTATCCACTGCTTCAGGTCAAAGGAGGAGGTTAGGCTGAGAAGTTTGGAAGGGGCAGGAGTGTTAGTATTAATGGGGATGTTGAAGTCCCCGAGAATGATTGTGGGGATTTCAGAGGAAGGAAAGTAGGGTAGCCAGGCAGAGAAGTCATCAAGAAAGGTTGATACTGGTCCAGGGGGTCTGTAGATCACGGCTATCCTTAGAGAAATTGGAGTGAAAAGAAGAATATACTCTGTCATGTTTCGAAATAGGAGAGTGACAGAGAGGGAGGTGGCTGAAGTACCTGAAATGTGCTATGTGGGGCTAGAAGGATTCCGACACCTTCTCCCTTACGTCCACTGGATTTGGGGGAGTGAGTCCAGAGAAGACCATCATGGGATAGGGCAGCAGAAGACGCAGTGTCGGATTCGTGGAGCCAGGTTAGATAATACTTCTCTGTGAGGGCTTGATGTGAGGATTTAATCTGGTTCATGATCCGGATTTTTATGTAGTTTTTATATTGTGTTGGCATTAGGTTAATTGAGCAAATTATGTAATGATATCTCCCACACTAAGTAAAACCTTGAAGGTGCAGCCCCTTGTTTGCACCACATAATGCCATGTGGAACCCCTGCATGGCATTATGTGGTGCAAACAAAAGTTTAATTGTTGTTTTGCTACAACAGCATGCTGGTGATAATCTTGAAATTTGTGGTCTATGTTTGTAATGGCGCCGTGCGTCAGAGTACCTTACCTCCTGATTCTACCTAAGGCCTATGACTGAAAGGATTATACTGGTTCTTAACGATTTTGATCCTACCTGGTGTGATCAGAGTCAAACTGAGAATTTTTTCATGTTTACTGGAAAAACCCTTTAACAATCATGTCAGTTTTATTTAGGCTTTGTTACCCAGGAAGCTGAAGGCGTCTGAGTGAACACAATGCAGCTTCAAAGTAACACCAAAAGAGAGAAATGTGAGTATAATGTTTTTGACCAGGTGCAATTCTCAAAGGTTTCCATTCCTGTGGAGACAAGTGGTTTGGTCTTATTCTGAACAGTTTAGTAACCCATAGCAAACAACCAGACTTTACTTCACTGTAATTAGGTCAATTAAGTATTATGATCAAACAATTTTAGATTGATTTGCATGGGTTACTGTATTTTACTTGCCTCGTGTAAAATCTTTATATTAGTCATTTTACAGTGCATCCGGAAAGTATTCACAGTCCTTTACTTTTCCACACTTTTCCACATTTTGTTATGTTACAGCCTTATTCCAAAATAGATTAAATTCATTATTTTCCTCAAAATTCTACAAACAATTTCCCATAATGACAGTGTGAAAAGTTTTTTGAAATCTTTGCAGATTATTATTAAAAAAATGAAAAAAAAAAAATCACACGTACATAAGTATTCACAGCCTTTGCCATGACACTCAAAATTGAGCTCAGGTGCATCCTGTTTTTCCCTGATCATCCTTGAGATGTTTCTAAAACTTGATTGGGGTCCACCTGTGGTAAATTCAGTTTATTGGACATGATTTGAAAAGGCACACACCTGTCTATACAAGGTCCCACAGTTAACAGCGCATGTCAGAGCGCAAACCAAGGCATGACGACCTCCGAGACAGGATTGTATCGAGGCACAGATTTGGGAAGGGTACAGAAAAATGTCTGCAGCATTGAAGGTTCCAATGAGCACAGTGGCCTCTATAGTTCATAAATGGAAGAAGTTTGGAACAACCAGGACTCTTCTTAGAGTGGGCCGCCCGTCCAAACTGAGCGATCGGGGGAGAAGGGCCTTATTCAGGAAGGTAACCAAGAACCTGATGGTCACTCTGACAGAGCTCCAGCATTTCCCTGTGGGGAGAGGAGAACCTTCCAGAAGAACAATCATCTCCACAGCACTCCACCAATCAGGCCTCAGTAAAAGACACATGACAGCCTGCCTGGAGTTTGTCAAAAGGCACCTGAAGGACGGTCAGACCAAAAGAAACAAAATTCTCTGGTCTGATGAAACAAAGCTTGTACTCTTTAGCCTGAATGGCAAGCATCATGTCAAGGAAACCAGGCACCACTCATCACCTGGCCAATACCATCCCTACAGTGAAGCATGGTGGTGGCAGCATCATGCTGTGGGGATATTTTTCAGGGGTAGAAACTGGGAGACTAGTCAGGATCAAGTGAAAGATGAATGCAGCAATGTACAGAGACATCTTTGATGGAAACCTGCTCCAGAGCATTCTGGACCTCAGATTGGGGCGAAGGTTCATTTTCCAACAGGACAGCGACAATAATCACACAGGCAAGATAACAAAGAAGTGGTTATGGGGAAAAATCTGTTAATGTCCTTGAGTGGCCCAGCCAGAGCCCAGACTTGAACCGGATTAAACATCTCTGGAGAGCTCTGAAAATGGCTGTGCATTGACGCTCCCCACCCAACCTGATGGAGCTTGAGAGGTCCTGCAAAGAAGAATGGGAGAAACTGTCCAAAAATAGGTGTGCTAAGCTTGTAGCATCGTACTTGAGACTTGAGGCTATAATTGGTGCCAAAGGTGCTTCAAGTATTGAGCAAAGTCTGTGAATACTTAGGTACATGTGACTTTTTTTTTTTTTTCTATTTTCAAGAAATTTGGAAAGATTTCAAACAAACTTCTTTCACGTTGTCATTATGGGGTATTGCTTGTAGAATTTTAAGGAAAATAATACATTTAATCCATTTTGGAATAAGGCTGTAACAAAATGTGGAAAAAGTGAAGCGCTGTGAATACTTTCCGGATTTCACGGTCTTCAACATTTGCTTTCTTAAAAATGTATATAGAGCTCCTTGTCTTAGTTGTAGATAGAATGATGAAGCTTTAAAATCCCTGTCAGGTTTTTATTGTTGTCTGTGGCTACAATGGGGAGATCCACACTCTCTACTCTATTTGTCTTGGTGACCATTGTCAACAGATGGGAAATACAATCTCTGCCCAGGATTCTCGGCTCTTGATTGGATAGATTGATAGCAGCGCAGCCATTGGCTCCGGCTGCTGTCAATCAAATCCATTGACGCAGGCACCGGGGGCGGGGCAGAGTCCAGCCTTCTGTGTCAATTGATGCAAATGCTGGACTCGGGAGTATGCCCACAGGGTAACCCCCTGGGAGAGCGCTTCTTCCAGGGGGTTTACCAATGTGGGGATAAACCGCAAGAGCCGCCAGGGGACCCCAGAAGATGGTGATTGGCGCCACACTGTGCAAAACTAACTGCACAGGGGATCTAAGTATGACATGTTTGTTATTTAAAAAAAACAAGGGTTTACAAACCCTTTAAGTTGGCAACAACACTAATGCCCTGTACACGCGGTCGGACATTCCGACAACAAAATCCATGGTTTTTTTCTGACGGATGTTGGCTCAAACTTGTCTTGCATACACACGGTCACACAAAGTTGTCGGAAAATCCGATCGTTCTGAACGTGGTGACGTAAAACATGTACGTCGGGACTATAAACGGGGCAGTAGCCAATAGCTTTCGTCTCTTCATTTATTCTGAGCATGTGTGGCACTTTGTGCGTCAGATTTGTGTACACACGATCGGAATTTCCGACAACGGATTTTGTTGGAAAATTTTATAGCCTGCTCTCAAACTTTGTGTGTCGGAAATTTCGATGAAAAATGTGTGATGGAGCCCACACACGGTCAGAATTTCCGACAACAAGGTCCTATCACACATTTTCCATCGGAAAATCTGACCGTGTGTACGGGGCATAAGAAGTATATAAAAATGTTTTTTATTTAGAAAATATAAATAAATAAATCAATAAAAATGATGATTGCTAAAACATACATTGACAAAATACAGATACAAAATACATGTTGTCTTGCAGTAGAATATAAAGGTACATGGGTACACGGGTACCGAAAAGTTTATTCAGACGTTGGTCACTGGAAAGTTTTTTCAGATACTGGAGTAATTACTAGACACAATGTACTGTACCTTTATATTCTACTGCAAGACAACATGCATTTTGTATTTGTCTTTTGTCAATGTATGTTTTAGCAATCATCATTTTCTAAATAAAATATTTTTTATATACTTATATACTTGCCAATTTAAAGTCCCACCCATGGGGTACTCCAATTTTTTCTATGTATGCAGGGATGTGACAAACTCACTATTTGTTGTGTTATGGTGAAATCATACATCTATTTTCAATAAAAAGGAATGTTATTTCTTGGCAGAGAATCCAAATTCAACCTAATTGGTCTATTCTTTGTCTTGTTGAATATTTCTTTTAAAGCAAAGGTCACTTTCAAATTAAATTTTTAAATCGATGATTGACTAGCTAGTAGCTAGCATTACTCAGGCCAGAGTGCCAAGAAGCTTCAGCCAACTTTATGCAGTGTGTCAACAAGTGTGCTGGACATGATCTACCCAATCAGGTACATGGTGTACCCGTTTCTCCTTTACATAGTTACATAGTAAGCAAGGTTGAAAAAAGACACAAGTTCATCAAATCCAATCTATGTGTGTGATTTTATGTCAGTATTACATTGTATATCTCTGTATGTTGTGGTTGTAATTTTTAAAATTATTGATGCTTCCCGCTCAAACCACTGCCTGCAGAAGAGAATTCCATATCCTAACCGCTCTAAAAGTAAAGAACCCTCTACGCAGTTTAAGGTTAAACTGCTTTTCTTCTATTTTTAGTGAATGGCCGCGTGTCTTATTAAATTCCCTTTCGTGGAAAATTTTTATCCCTATTGTGGGGTCACCAGTACGAAATTTGTACATTGAAATCATATCCCCTCTCAAGCGTCTCCTCTCCAGAGAGAACAAGTTCAGTGCTCGTAACCTATCCTCATAACTAAGGTCCTCCAGTCCCTTTATTAGTTGCGCTGCCCTTCTCTGGACTCACTCCAGTTCCAGCAACTCCTTCCTGAGGACTGGTGCCCAGAACTGGACAGCATACTCCAGGTGCAGCCGGACTAGAGTCTTGTAGAGTGGGAGAATTATTGTTTTATCTCTGGAGTTAATCCCCTTTTTAATGCATGCCAATATTCTGTTTGGTAAGAGTTTAGTACAAATGTGTAACAGAAACATAGGTACATCCAATATATCAAGTATGTACCTAATATGAGGTAAATGGTACATATAAAAAGAACATAGCAATACAACATAAGAACAATAATGGTGAGATCTAGGTATGAATTTTTCCTATCAGGTTATATAATTTAACCACTTCAATACCAGGCACTTTCGCCCCTTCCTGCCCAGGACAATTTTGAGCTTTCAGTGCTGTCGCACTTTGAATGACAATTGTGTGGTCATACAACACTGTACCCAAACTAAATTTTTATCATTTTCCTCTCATAAATAGAGCTTTCTTTTGGTGGTATTTGATCACCTATGCGATTTTTATTTTTTGCTAAACAAACTAAAAAAGACCGACATTTTTGAAAAAAATTTTTTTCTTCGCTTCGGTTATAAAATTTAGTTTTTTCCTTCACTGACGGGCACTGATAAGGCGGCACCGATGAGTTGGCACTGATATGGTTGCACTAATAGGCACTGATGAGGAGGCACTTATATGTAGAATTGATGGGCACTGATAGGTGGAACGCATATGCAGCACTGATGGGCACTGAAAAGCAGCATTGATGGGCACTGACAGGCGGCAATAATGGGCACTGACAAGTGCCATTGATGGACACTAATAGATGGCACTGATTGGGCAGGAACTAACAGGTATTAATGATGGGCACTGGCAGACTTTATTATTGGGGCACTGATTGGCACATGTGATGGGGCTGTGCTGATAATCAATGTGCTGATTATCAGCACAGACCCCCCCCTCTGACAGGGAGAGCCGCCGATCGTCTCTCCCTGTCATTTTATATGAGGTTAAGTATCATCTGGTGTGTATCTTGATGGCTGTTTCTCTCGCTGATATTGAGCAAGTACATTTCAGTAGGTTTTGGATCATAGTGGTCCATTCTGATATTGCATTCATATTTTGGCCACCCAAATGCATTATTTTACATTTTTCTACATTAAACCTCAATTGCCATGTAGTTGCCCACCCCATTAATTTGTTCAGATCTTCTTGCAATCCTGTGGAGAAGTTATTGCCCTGCTTAGCTTAGTATCGTCCGCAAATACAGAGATTGAGCTGATTATCCCATCCTCCAGGTCGTTTATGAATAAATTAAATAGGATTGGTCCCAGGACAGCCTGGGGGACCCAACTTTCCACCCCTGACCATTCCGAGTACTCCCCATTTATCACTACTCTCTGAACTCACACCTGTAGCCAGTCTTCAGTCCATGTACTCGACCTATGGTCCATGCCAACGGACCTTACTTTCTACAGTAAACCTTTAGGGGGAACTGTATCAAATGCTTTTGCAAAATCCAGATACACCACGTCTACAGGCCTTCCTTTATCTAGATGGTAGCTGACCTCCTCATAGAAGGTTAAAAGATTGGTTTGGCAAGAACGATTCTTCGTGAATCCATGCTGATTACTGCTAATGATACCTTTGTCATTACTAAAATCTTGTATATAGTCCTTTATCATCCCCTCCAAGAGCTTGCATACAATTGATGATAGGCTAACTGGTCTGTAATTCCCAGGGATGCAACTTGGCCCTTTTTTAAATATTGGTGCTACAGTGAAGAAAAGCCAATCGGCTGGTACCCTTCCAGTCAGTAGACTGGCAATTACTTGACTAAGTTCCTTAACCACTTCAGCCCCGGAAGGATTAACCCCCTTCCTGACCAGAGCACTGTTTGCGATTTGGCACTGCGTCGCTTTAACTGACAATTGCGCGGTCATGCGACGTGGCTCCGAAACAAAATTGACGTCCTTTTTTTCCCACAAATAGAGCTTTCTTTTGGTGATTTTTGATCATCTCTGCGATTTTTATTTTTTGCGCCATAAACAAAATAAGAGCGTCAATTTTGAAAAAAACGCATTATTTTTTACATTTTGCTATAATAATTATCCCCAAAAAATATATAAAAAAACATTTTTTTCCTCAGTTTAGGCCGATCCGTATTCTTCTACATATTTTTGGTAAAAAAAAAAAAATCGCAATAAACGTTTATTGATTTGTTTGCCATTTATACAGCAATCAGTGCTATAAAAATGCATTGATTCCTGTATAAATGACACTGGCAGTGAAGGGGTTAACCACTAGGGGGCGGGGAGTGATTTCTAACTGTCAGGGGGATGGGCTGGTGTGTGACGTCACTGATCTCGGCTCCGATGACAGGGAGCAGAGATCGAGTGACACTTGTCACTAGGCAGAACGGGGAGATGCTGTTTACAACGGCATCTCCCCGTTCGTCCTCTCCGTGAGGCGATCTAGTCCGCGGGACCCGTGACCCGACTCACGGAGATCGCGGCAGGCGCGCGCACACGGCGGCAAATTCAAAGTAACGTACAGGTATGTTACTTTGCGCAGCCGTGCCATTCTGCCAACGTAAATGTACAGGAGCCGGCCGGGAATCGGTTAAGGACACTCGGGGTGACTTAATAATATTAAGTTTTTCAAGTCTAATTCTAATTCTGTCCTTCGTTAGCCATGAGGTGCTTCCTGTGACATGTCATGAGGATAAACATTGCAGTTTTGGTTACTGAAGCCCCCCGATTCTCTCATGAAGACTGAGGAGAAGAATAAATGTAATACTTTTGCCATCTCTTCATCCTTAGTAACCAGATTCCCTTCATCATTCCTTATAGGACCAATATGATCTTACCTCCCTTTCTTACTATTTATGTACTTAAAGACTTTCTTGGGATTTTTTTTGCTCTCCTCCGCTATGTGCCTTTCGTGTTCTAGCTTAGCCTCCCTGATTGCACCCTTACATTTCTTGTTGCATTCTTTGTAAATATGGAATGCTAATGATGATCTCTCAGCCTTGTATTTTTTGAAAGCCTTCTCCTTTGCTTTTATATGCATTTTTACATTGGAGTTAAGCCACCCAGAACTTTTATTAGCTCTTTTAAATGTATTTCCCATTGGGATGCACTGGCTAATGCCCTTATTTAATATGCTCTTAAAGCATAACCATTTTTCCTCCGTGTTCTTTGTTCCTAAGATTTAATCCCAATTATTTTCTTCTAGCAAGGATCGTAGTTTAGGAAATTGGCTCTTTTGAAATTCAATGTCTTTGTATTCCCCTTATGTTTCCTATCTGTGTGATTTATACTAAAACTAATTGACCTGTGATTGCTATTGCCTAAATTGTCCCACATTTCCACATTCGTGATCAGGTCTGTATTGTTGGTAATCAATTGGTTTAGTGCCGCTTTGTTTCAAGTTGGTGCACTTACCATCAGACCCATGAAATTGTCCTGCAGGACATTTAGGAACTGGCGAGCCTTAGATGAATGTGCGGTTTCTTCCACCCAGTCTATGCCTGGATAATTAAAATCCCCCATTATAATGACACTTCCCATTCTTGCCACTAATGTAAATTGTGATAGGAGTTCCGCCTCCACCTCCTCCCTCTGGTTAGGGGGCCTATAGCATACTCCCAGTAATACTTTTCCCTTAGTTTCCTCCTTTTGTAGCTCTACCCATAAGGATCCCTCCTCCTCCCTTCGTGATGTCATCTCTCACATTCACTTGTACATCATTTTTGATATACAGGCATACGCCTCCCCCTTTTTTACCCTCTCTATCCCTGCAAAATAGGGAATACCCTTGAATTGTTGCCAGCCATTCATGAGAGCTTTGGGATAATTCATCCTTCCATTCAGTTACACTGAGTTTTGTGAATGACTCTTTTTTTTTTTTTTCCTAAAAGTTTTGCCTAATACCCCTGAAAAGAGAAATTTCAGCCCCACCGCCCAGTGTTTTTTTCCCTTTCCACAATTTCCTGGATTCCTTAGCTATCTTCAGAATGCATACACATCCAGCGTATCCAGCATTGTCCTTCTGTAATTTGCCACCACACACCAGGTCCTGCGCTGCCATCTTTTTTGCTTATGTCTTTGGAAGCAAGCTGTCTCTTCTGAGTTTTTGCAGATGGTCCTGAACACACACTGGGGCATGTACAAATGTCCTATGGATTGACTGACTGTGCCTCCAGAAATGCAGGGTTTGAGTATTCGAGAAGACTGAGGACATCTAGGGGTATGCGATTCCAGCCTAGGTAAGAAAGACACAAGCATGGGCTGTGTACCACAAAAAAGGTATTTTGCAAGAAAGAAACAAGCTATTTGAGAAAGGAGCAATGTTCTTAAAAGAAGAAAAGGAGGTAAAAGTCTGCTTAAAGGGGTTGTAAAGGCAGAAGGTTTTTTATCTTAATGCATTCTATGCATTTAGATAAAAAGCCTTCTGTGTGCAGCAGCTGCCCCAGCCCTCCTAACACTTACCTGGAGGCCCCTCTCTATCCAGCAATATCCACAAATGTCTCAGCTGTCTGGGATTCTCTCTCCTGATTGGCTGACACAGCAGGGGTGCCATTGGCTCCCTCTTCTGTCAAAGTCAACTAGCCAATCTGGAGCAATGGAGGGCTCTGTGTTTGACTGGACACACGGAGCTCTGGCTCAGCTCAGGTGCCCCCCATAACAAACTGCTTGCTGTGGGGACACTGAACAGGAGGGAGGGGCCAGGAGCAGCGAAGAGGTACCCGAGAAGAGGAGGATCCGGGCTGCTTTATGCAAATCTACTGCAACAGAGCAGGTAAGTATAACATGTTTGTTACTTTTATAGTAAAAAAAATTAGCCTTTATAATGACTTTAAGGTTGGGTTCACATTGTTGTGCAGAGTGGCTCGCAGCAGGGGGTCCAGTACGTCCCTATTTTCAGTTTCAGTGGCAAATCGGGTGCAAATTTTTGCCAGAATTCAGACCTGAAACGGATCCAAAGATGTATGAACCCACTCCATTGAGAGCCGGTCACACTCTCCTGTCATGCAAATTGAATGCGGTGAAACCCACATCCACTTCGCAATTGTTTGAACCCTGCCTTAATGTCACATGTAATCAAAAACTATTACCACATCACTTTGCATTTACAATATTCTTTGTGTTCTGCTTTGTAGTGTTCTTAGCCCCATGAAGAGGGCCAGTGTATTTCATCCAGGAGTGATTTCCTTGATGATCTCCAAGTTTGTCTTGAGAAATGGGCAAATGTAAGAGAGAGTCATGTGACTGAAAGCAAAGGATATACGCTAGTACATGGCAATACATGGTGACAGTTTGGGAATACAATATAGTGTGTGTATCAGAGTTCAGACATCATTTCTAGGTTCTTCTTTTCTTAAAAAAAAAAAAAAAAAGGATTGTGTCAGATTACAATCACCAGTTGTGCACAACTTCTTCATGGTCATCTCTTTCAGACTGTCTGAGTTTGACTAAGTTGAGGAAGTTAACTCATACTCTTTTAGGCTACACATAATGTGACTCACGTCTTGTTTTAGTGATTGCAAAGGTTACATTCAGAAGGCATATTCTAGAAAGGACAATATATATATATATATATATAATACGGGACTCGTGCTTCAATGCAATTCTTCTTTTACTTCAGTTCGATTTGAACATGTACAAAATAATTTTAAATTATTTTGTACATGTTCAAATCGAACTGAAGTAAAAGAAGAATTGCATTGAAGCACGAGTCCCGTATTTCTTTTTCATTTACATATTGGTGGAGGATTGGGAGTCCACTTTGACCGTGCTTTGATAATTAAATCAAGTAAGAAAAGGAAGTGACCCACCCAACTATTTGATATATATATATATATATATATATATATATATATATATATATATACACACACACACACAAATTGTTGACATTTTTGCAGATTTATTAAAAAAGAAAAACTGAAATATCACATGGTCCTAAGTATTCAGACCCTTTGCTCAGTATTTAGTAGAAGCACCCTTTTGATCTAATACAGCCATGGGGCTTTTTGGGAAAGCAACAAGTTTTTCACACCTGGATTTGGGGATCCTCTGCCATTCCTCCTTGCAGATCCTCTCCAGTTCTGTCAGGTTGGATGGTAAACATTGATGGACAGCCATTTTTAGGTCTCTCCAGAGATGCTCAATTAGGTTTTAATCAGGGCTCTGGCTGGGCCATTCAAGAACAGTCACAGAGTTGTTGTGAAGCCACTCCTTCGTTACTTTAGCTGTGTGCTTAGGGTCATTGTCTTGTTGGAAGGTAAACCTTCGAACCAGTCTGAGGTCCTGAGCACTCTGGAGAAGCTTTTCGTCCAGGATATCCCTGCACTTGGCCGCATTCATCTTTCGCTCTATTGCAACTAGTTGTCCTGTTCCTGCAGCTGAAAAAACACCCCCACAGCATGATGCTGCCACCACCATGCTTCACTGTTGGGACTGTATTGGACAGGTGATGAGCAGTGCTTGGTTTTCTTCACACATACCGCTTAGAATTAAGACCAAAAGTTCTCTCTTGGTCTCATCAGACCAGAGAATCTGATTTCTCACCATCTTGGAGTCCTTCAGGTATTTTTTAGCAAACTCCATGCGGGCTTTCATGTGTCTTGCACTGAGGAGAGGCTTCCGTCGGGCCACTCTGCCATAAAGCCCCGACTGGTGGAGGGCTGCAGTGATGGTTGACGTTCTACAACTTTCTCCCATCTCCCGACTGCATCTCTGGACCTCAGCCACAGTGATTTTTGGGTTCTTCTTTACCTCTCTCACCAAGGCTCTTCTCCCCCAATAGCTCAGTTTGGCCAGACGGCCAGCTCTAGGAAGGGTTCTGGCCATCCCAAACGTCTTTCATTTAAGGATTATGGAGGCTGTGCTCTTAGGAACCTTAAGCGCAGCAGAATTTTTTTGTAACCTTGGCCAGATCTGTGCCTTGCCACAATTCTGTCTCTGAGCTCTTCAGGCAGTTTCTTTGACCTCATGATTCTCATTTGCTCTGACATGCACTGTGAGCTGTAAGGCCTTTTATAGACAGGTGTGTGGCTTTCCTAATCAAGTCCAATCAGTATAATCAAACACAGCTGGACTCAAATAAAGGTGTAGAACCATCTCAAGGATGATCAGAAGAAATGGACAGCACCTGAGTTAAATATATGAGTGTCACAGCAAAGGGTCTGAATACTTAGGACCATGTGATATTTCAGTTTTTCTTTAATAAATCTGCAAAAATATCAATTCTGTGTTTTTCTGTCAGTATGGGGTGCTGTCTGTACATTAATGAGGAAAAAAATGAACTTAAATGATTCTAGCAAATGGCTGCAATATAACAAAGAGTGAAAAATTTAAGGGTGTCTGAATAATTTCTGTCCCCACTGTATGTTGGATGCATTGGAAACATGTTGGAAACATTCCTCAGAGATTTTGGTCCATATTGACATGATCATATCACACAGTCGCATTCTACCACACCCCAAAGATGCAATACTGAATTGAGATCTGGTGACTGTGGAGGCCATTGGAGTACAGTCACCTCATTATCATGTTCAACAAACCAGTTTGAGATGATTTGAGCTTTGTGACATGGTGCATTATCCTGCTGGAAGTAGGCATCAGAAGATGGGTACACTGTAGTCATAAAGGGATGTGCATGATCAGCCACAATACTCAGGTAGCCTGTGGCGTTTAAACAATGCTCAATTGTTTAGACCTAATTCTGACCCTACCATCTGAGTGTCACAGCTGAAATCGAGACTCATCAGACCAGGCAATGTTTTTCCAATCTTCTATTGTCCAATTTTGGTGAGCCTGTGCAATTTGTAGCCTCAGTTTCCTGTTCTTAGCTGACAGGAGTAGCACCGGTGTGGCCTTCAGCTGCTGTAGCTCATCTGCTTTAAGGTGTGATGTGTTGTACATTCAGAGATGGTATTTTGCATACTTTGATTGTAAAGAATGGTTGAGTTACTGTCCATTCTCCTCTGACCTCAACAAGGCATTTTCATCCACACAATTGTCGCTCACTGGATATTTTCTCTTTTTTGGACCATTCTCTGTAAACCCTAGAGACAGGTGTGTGTGAAAATCCCAATAGAACAGCAGTTTTTTTTTTTTTTTAAATACTCAGACCAGCCCGTCTGGCACCAACAACCATGCCACGTTCAACGTCACTTAATTCCCCTTTCTTCCCCATTCTAATTCTCAGTTTGAATTTCACAACACCAAACAGTTCCAACGGGGAAAGAACCAGCACTCTAAGGCTCCATTCACACTAGCGCGTTTTTTGATGCATTTTGCATTTTGCAGAAATGCACGGGAATTTTTTAACATGGGTTCCTATGGAACATGTTCACATCAATGCCTTTTTGTTTCTCTGCATTTTTGGAAAGGGTCAGGGACTTTTTTTCATGCAAAATGCAGCGTTTTGCATGTAATAGAATTCAATGGACAAGCATCAAAAACGCAAGTGCACCGTTTTTTGCAGCGTTTTTTTTGTTTTTTTTTTCAATTTTTTTTTAAGACTGTAAAAAAAAAAAAAAAAAAAAAAAAGCGCAAAACGCAAATCGCGGCAAAATCGCGGCTCAAAAACGTGGCAAGCATGAAAAAAAAACCTCCAAAAACGCTCAAAAGCAACATGCATAGGTGTGAATCGAGCCTAAATTCAGATCCAACATTTGTCCAAGGCAAATAGTCTGCAGCTGAATTGGTCCAAGAAAACTACACTACATATAAAACATAAAAAAACACAATGTCCAGCACGAAAACCATCGCCCTGATGGTCTCTAACAGTTGATAAAAAACAAAAATGTAAATAAAAAGTTATAAAAATATTATATAGAAAATGACATGAACCTTGAAAAGACCTATGGTGGGTCCATAACTGGAACAATTAAATTGGTCAGTCAATGCAATTGAGGATGTGAACCTTACGTAGGAATTTGGAACCATGTATATGAATAAACTCGGCCCTGTCTCTGTGAGGAATATGAAAACTTGGAGCCTTGTAGTCTATCAATAGAAATTTTATTGAAGCAAAAAAAAATAATTGCCAAGGCACAAGTGGTTGTACAAGGCTGCTAAAAACAATGGGGTTGATGTACTAAAGGCAAATCTACTTTGCACTACAAGTGCACTTGGAAGTGCAGTCACTGTAGATCTGGGGGGGACATGCAAGAAAAATAAAAAAATATCATTTTTGCTTGCACATGATTAGATGATAAAATCCGCAGAGCTTCCCCTCATTTCAGATCTTCCCCTCAGATCTACAGCGACTGCATTTCCAAGTGCACTTGTAGTGCAAAGTGGATTTGCCTTTAGTAAATCAACCCCAATGTGTCTAACACCACCCGCAGGGTGATTAGATTAAGGCCTTGATGCTACCTGCTTGGATATAAATACAGGTGTATTTTTTTCTAATTATAACTGAAGTAGTGGCTTGGAGAAACTAGAAAACATTTTCAACATTACAGAACATCCAGTCGAATGTAACTAATACTAGATATAGCAACTTTACATTTTTAATATATATATGCTCAGCAGCCAGACACTCAAGACATTAGCTGTGATGGCTCATTCCTAATTGCAGCTCTTGCGTTTGATGTTTGAGCCTGCAGGCAGGAAAACTCCAGAGCGCTGGCTTTGTAAGAACTGATGGAGCCTACCCCGGGCCAAATCCACTTATGTATAATCTAGTGTACACCCACACACACACGTCGCATCAACTCATCCGGATGTGATTTTATAGCAGTTTTGTTAGTAGTGCACAGTTCACAGGTGAGGTGAAACAAATAGGTATGTGATCTGCGTTATGAGGTTGGACACCAATTCATTTTTTTCTGGATTTCATAAAAGCTAGAAAAAAGTTTCCCTTCCGTTATTATATCAATCAACAATCCTCCTGCCATATAGATGAGATCTATTTTTACCCATACGTCTATATCCAATCATAACCTCTAGCTCAATGCCATACCCATATGATATAGCCACGGTGTCCAAATAGAATCAAACCTCTTAGATGAATTTCCTATTAAAAAAAGTACGTCTCTCATAAGAGATGCATTTATTGCAAGGTAACCCAGTAAACATTGTAATCCACTGAAAGGTTCAAATCTAAGATCCCATTAAGTGTGCCCACAACCTCCGCCCAATACCTCTGGAGTTTTGGGCAACGCCATAATAGATGCATCAGTGATCCCGAATTCCCACATCTAGAAAAAGCCAAGTCGGCTCTTAAACTAATAGTGAACAGGAATTCCAAGTCCTATACGCCCTATGCAATATAAAGAATTGGTTTAATCTGTGTGAAGGTGAAAGAGACACAAGAGGGAGAGCCCAAATAATCTTATCCCAGGCATGATCAGGAATAGGGCCGATACCCCGCTCCCACTTCTCTCTAGAGGGCAAATGGAACTTATTAAAAGTGCATTCTAATAGAGACTTATACATAGCAGAAATTAAGCCCTTAGTAAAGGTTGCCTGAACCACTCTATAACATTGGGACTGGAGGAAACCAAACAGGAGAGGAAGAAAACCTGGCACGTAGAACATGATGCAACTGCAAAAATTGATAAAACCACCTGTGCTTCAGAGGAAATTCCCTTAATAACTGATCAAAAGGTTTGAGTAAGCCGCGAGAGAAAGAGAGAAAAGAATCCCCACCCTTTTCCATCGCTGAAAGCCCTGAAGGGTCAATATCTCAGGGAACCTTTCATTGCCCCAAATGGGGGTATATTTACTAAAAGGAGGAAACCCCCATTACCCTCTTAACAGAATCCCACACCTTATATAGAAGCACAAAAATTGGGCATACTAGAGAAAGCAGAGCACACCACTGTCCCCTTCCAGGGCAAGCAGCGGCTGCCATCCCTGAAACCCAAAAGAAACAAAGCGAAATAAGGCAGAGACTAAAACCTCGGATTCCCACTGCGCGAAATACTGCAATTGGGCTGCAAGAAAAATAAATTCTCGGGTTTGGAACTGCTAAGCCCCCAGCCTCCTTGGATATTGTAAGATATCCAATTTAATATGAGGGTCTTATTACTCCAAACCTAATTTCTAAATTATTATTATACAGGATTTATGCAGCACTTTACAACTTGAGGGTAGACAGTACAAATACAATACACTTCAATACAGTAGGAAACAGAGGGCCCTGCTGGTTAGAGCTCATAATCTAAGAGGGAGGGTCAAGAGATACAAAAGGTAATAACTGTGGGGGATGTGCTGATGGAGAAAATAAATGTACAGTGGTTAGATGGGGGCTTGTCTGAAGAGATGAGTTTTCAGGGATCGTTTGAAAGTAGACAAAGTAGTAGACAGTTGGACAGGTTGGGGCAGAGCATTCTAGAGGATGGGAGAGGCTCGGAAGAAGTCCATTGATCTTAACAGAGTTCTTCAAAAGGGACCCAGCCTGGGGAATCGTGTAGGAAAATATAAAAGCTGTGGCATCCAGATCATTTTCATTAAATTTATGTGGCCTATTACTGAAAGGGGAAGTCTACACCAGACCCTACTTTGGGTTTGAAATCTTTTCAACAAAAGGGGAAACTTTATCCGATATATATGACAGAGGAGACGCGATCATGCTTATTCACAAATATTTGAAAGAGAAGACAATTTCAAGATGTGGGATGTGGCCAGGTTCATGGTAAATCTTTCGGCAATTGATCTAGCAGCAAAATCACAGACTTCTTCTAGTTAATAGCCAGCCCTAAGAATCTGGCAAACTCATTTATATAGTTCATAACTGCTGGCACAGAGGACCGAAGATTAGATAAAAATAAAATATCATCATCAACATACAGTGCTACCTTTTCTTCCATATTTCCTCTAACCAGGCCATTTACGTCTGAAGCAGCCCATAAAAGACATGCCAAGGGTTCAATCATAGCGGCCAGTGGTAATTTTTTTGGGGGGGTCAGTCGGGTGGGTCTGCTGCACTTACCCCATCTATGGTGGGCAGCGCTTCTCCTGGGCTTCACCGGCAGCTTCCCTTGCTCGGCGGCAGCAATGGCTTTCCTTTCCCCTCCTTTCCGTTTCCTCCCTCCTCCTCGACGGCCAATTGAGTCTCTTCTCTTTTCGGCAAATCGGAAGACGGGTCTCAGACCTGCTTCTGTTAGGCCGGATTGAGGATCAGTGTTTCAATAGCGAATATTCATTCTCTGTTTTAACACCTGGGTGGGCTCCTGGCGCAATGCTGTGTGCCAGGAGCCCATCATATTTTGAAGCCTATTAGAGCCTCTGGCTATAATCAGGTGCTTAAAAAAAAAAACCCCGCCACTGTAATTCACGTGCCCGGCGTCCTGAAAGGGAACGGATGCATGAATAGGGGTGGCGGTGTCCTGTCAAAATAGCTGCCATGGATAGAGCATGAGGATGGTGCCCGTGGATAGAGGAGGCGGCGCTCCGGCACCCCTAATGGACAGGCCGCCACTGGGTTCAATAACAATGGCAAAAAGGGGTGAAAAAGGATACCCCTGCCTCATGCCAAGAAAAAGCTTAAAGGGGGAAGACTGTAAACTAGTAACCCTAATGGAGGCCCTAGGGACCAAATGTAATAATTGAACGCATTGACAAAATGTGGTGCCAAGACTAAATTTCTCTAGAACAGCCCAAAGAAAGGGCCATTCTACACTATCAAAAGCCTTAATGGCCCGATCCGTAAAATTAATCACCAGAATCTGCATATTAAGAGAAATCTCTAATAAGGTCATTGCACGCCTCTTGCTCTAAAAATGCTCATCGACTGGCTTGCACTTACTTGCCATATGCCTGGAACAGGATTTACAACTGTACTCAAATATTGCTGGTCTGCATGCTTTGTTCTAATGTCAGGGTTGGGCTCAGCCCTTCCTTCTCTGAGCTGACTGCTCAGCTGTCGGCTAATTGCCAGCTCCTATCTCTACAGTTATTCAGCTGTTTATGATTTCCTGCTTGTAAGTCCTGCCTACTTAGGCCGTCCAGTCCAGAGGAGCTCTGCCTTCGCCTTGGTCACATCACAGAAACTCTCTCTTGCGATCCTGTTCAGGACTTGCTTTGCTGACATCCCATCTGGCTCCAAATCCTGCATGCTGTTCCACTACTTCGATTCCGATACCTCGATCCCCCTATGTTTTGACTACGTTTGTACTTTTTACTTTTATTATTTACTTTTAAACACGTGTGATTTAACTGTACTTCTGTCTTGGCTTGATGCATGGTTTCTGACAGTAGGCGAAGGCCATGAATTCAGAAGATGCAGTCAATCCACTTGTTGATAATATTTTTTCCAGATTGGATGAACTGGATCCCCACATGGATCAGTTTGCTATGGCGTTAAACGCTCCTGAGTCGCATGGCTCACCTGGAATCTCCCACTGTGGCCGCTCCCGGTACAACCTATGTTGCAGGCCGACCCTGCTGCTGCTCCAGTCTCTGTGCAGGCACCCGCCTCGAGTACTGCCTCTATAAAAGAGGTATGTCTGGTTCCACTCCGCTTCCCCAGCGATTTGGGGGCGAGCCAGTCCAATGCAGAGGGTTTCTCAACCAGGTTGAGATATACTTTGAGATGCTGCCCCAGGCGTTTCCCAGGGACAGAAGCAAAGTAGGTTTGTGATATCTTTGCTTTCTGAGAGAGCCTTGGCCTGGGCAAACCCTCTATGGGAGATGCAAAAACCTGTTGTCTTGAGTTACCCTGAGTTTGTGGCTTTGATTAAAAGTGTATTTGATGTTCCCGCATGCTCCGCTTCTGCCAAGTGCCTCATGTCCATCGAACAGAGTACGAGAACTGTTGCCGACTACGCCATTGAATTCCGTACTCTGGCGGCAGAGGTTGCGTGGAACAATGAGGCCCTTGTGGCAGCTTTTTCTCATGGTCTCTCAGATACCATCAAGGATGAGATAGCAGCCCGGGATATACCCACTGAGCTGGAGAAGTTGATCACATTTGCCATCCTCATTGACTCCAGACTCAGAGAAAGACTCTTAAGGAGCACTTGCGGAAAACTCCTGTACGTTTGTCTCCAAGCTTTGCAGTCCCACCCGTGCATTCCTCACCTCCCATGTCTCCTGGTACCGAATCGGTCAGTGAAGGTGAACCCATGTACTTGGGCTTCACGCATCTCTCTGCGGATGAGAGAACCTTTAGGAGGAGGGAGAGATTGTGCCTTTATTGTGGCCTGGCAGGTCACTTTTTGAAGTTTTGTCCGACTTGTCCAGGGAACGCCCGAACCTTGAGGTCCTGTCATGGACAGACCTTAGGTGGCGTTTTTTCCTTCCCAGTTATCCAGAAGAATAATCCCCTGGTCACCGTTACTCTTTCTTGGGCTGAGTCGTCCATCGAGATACAGGCTCTAATCAACTCTAGGGCTGCAGGCCTGTTCATTGATACTGCCTTTGTATCGAAGCACTTGATTCCGCTGCAGCTGTGTGACACTCCACTTGCCATTAAGGCTCTTGATGGGAGACCTCTCCAGCCTGCCCATGTGACTCATGAGACGGTTCCATTGTCCAAGGCCGTAGGGGCTCTTCACCATGAGATAATGCAATTCCAAGTTATTTCCTTACTCAAGTTTCAGCTGGTTATTGGTTATCCTTGGTTACAGAGGCACAACCCCTATTTTGATTGGCTCCGTGCTGAGGTTCTCTCCTGGTCACCACAATGCAGTGAGACATGCTTCCAGAAGGTAGCCTCTTTCACTCTCATACCCTGCCCGAGGAGTACCGTGATTTTAGCGAAGTCTTTGACAAAGGTCAAGCCGGTAGTTTGCCTCCACACCGGCCGTATGATTGCGCAATTGAGCTTCAACCTGGTGTCATACCCCCTCGTGGCCGGGTTTACACTTTGACGGTCTTGGAGGATAAGGCCATGGAGGAGTATGTTGCAGACACACTTTCTCGAGGTGTTCATCCGCAAATCCTCGTCTCCTGCTGGTACTGGTTTCTTCTTTGTGAAGAAGAAGAGTGGTGAACTGAGACCTTGTATTGATTATAGGGGTCTCAATCATTTCACGATTTCAGAATGCCTATCCGATTCCGTTGATAACAGAATTTTTTGACAGCCTCAAGGGAGCAACGGTTTTCCCGAAGCTTGATTTGAGAGGGGCATACAATCTTGTGAGGATTAAGGAGGGCGACGAGTGGAAAACTGCGTTTAGTACCAGAATAGGCCATTATGAGTACCTCATAATGCCTTTTGGCCTTTGTAATGCCCCGGCAGTTTTCCAGGAATTTATTAACGATGTCCTCAGAGATTTGTTGCAGTTATGTGTGGTGGTTTATCTCGATATCCTCATATTTTCCAAGTCCCTGGGAAGCACCACACAGATGTCCGTCGTGTGCTTCAGAAACTAAGAGAGAACAATCTTTATTGTAAACTGGAGAAGTGCGAGTTTCATTGTGAACAGGTTAAATTCCTGGGTTATGTCATTTCCACTGCTGGTTTTTCGATGGACCCAGAAAAACTTTTGGCAGTTCTACAGTGGCCCCGACCTGTGGGTTTACGTCCTCTGCAGCGTTTCCTGGGCTTTGCCAACTATTACCGGAAGTTTATTCGTAGCTTCTCGTCTCTGGTCAAGCCCCTGACTGAAATGACCAGAAAGGACGGTAACCCACAGAGTTGGTCTCCGGAGTCCATTAGGCCTTTGAGAGTCTCAATACTGCCTTTGTTTCTGCTTTTGTGTTGGCACATCCTGATCCTACGTTACCTTTTATCCTTGAGGTTGATGCTTCTGAGACTGGTGTTGGCTCCCTTCTGATTCAATGTCCTACCTCTGAGAGTGCTATGCATCCTTGTGGCTACTTTTCCAAGAAATTGTCACCTGCGGAGTGCAATTACGAGATTGGTGACAGAAAGCTGTTGGCGATCATTTTAGCCCTGAAAGAATGGAGACATCTCCTCGAAGGTACCACTGTGCCGGTTCTCATTCTTACTGATCATAAGAATCTCACATTCTTGTCTGAGGCTAAATGCCTCTCTCCCAGAAGTTTCAATTACATTGTCTCATTCCTACCTGGTACTAAGAATGTAAGGGCTGACTCCTTGTCACGACAATTTTCTTCCATTTTCAAGTTGGAGTCGGTTCTGGTTCCTGTGATTCCTCCTGATCGTATTCTGGCTCTGGTTCGCACCAGTCTCACTTCTCCTTTGGGTGACAAAATTCTGGCTGCTCGGGTCCATGCTCCTCCTGAGAAACCTTGTGACTGCTGCTTTGTCCCGGAGAGTCTCCGTACTGCCGTGCTCCAGACTTACTATTCTCCCAAGGCTGCTGGCCACCCTGGGAGGAATCAACTCTTTTGGTCCATTTCCCAACAATTCTGGTGGCCTAGTCTATGTGCTGATGTAACTGTCTTCGTAACTGCCTGTTCCATGTGTCCTCAGAGTAAGACTCCACGACACCCTCAAATGGGACTCCTACGACCCATACCCAATGGAGAGAGGCCCTGGACCCACCTGTCTATGGATTTTATTGTGGAGTTACCCAACTCTCCAGGGCAACACAGTTATCCTTATGGTGGTTGACCGGTTCTCAAAGAGGTGTCTTTGTATTCCACTTAAGAAGTTGCCCACTTATAAGGAACTGGCTTCCATTTTTGCTCGGGAGATCTTTCGCTTACATGGGCTACCCATGGTGATTGTCTCGGACAGGGGTAGTCCTGTTTGTGTCCCAGGTCTGGCGGGATTTTTGTGCACAGTTGGGAATTCAGCTTGCTTTCTCCTCTGCGTATCACCCGCAGTCTAATAGGGCCGCAGAACGAGCCAATCAATCCTTGGAGCAATTTCTATGTTGCTATATATCTGACCATCATAACAACTGGTCAGATCTATTACCGTGGGCAGAGTTTTTTCACAACAGTGCCTTGAATTCTGCTTCCCGATTGTCCCTCTTTATGACGAACTATGGTTTCCAACCTTCCATGTTGCCTCACTCGTTTGTTCCGCAGAGTATTCCTGCATTAGAAGAGCATCTCCATGGTCTTCTTCCACTTGGGCACAAGTCCAGGAGGCTTTGCGACATGCTAATGATAGGTACAGACTCCATGCGGACCTCAGACGCCTGCGCCTTCCTACCAGGTTGGGGACAGGGTCTGGCTGTCATCTCGCAACCTCGGACTTCATGTTCCCTCACTGAAGTTCGCACCTCGGTTTATTGGGCCTTTCTGTATTCTTCGCAGGATTAATCCAGTGGCTTACGCGTTGGACCTTCCTCCTAGTATGCGCATCTCTAAAGTGTTTCAGGTCTCCTTATTGAAACCTTTGGTCTGCAACTGGTTTACCACCTCTGTGCCACGCCCTTACCCTGTACAGGTTGAGAACCATGAGGAGTATGATCCCTGACTTTTTTTTTCTGGGAGGGTGCATGTGATCAGCACAGGGCCAATCAGCACTGTCCAGACAGAGGGTCAGGGGTCATGCAGCCTCATAGAACAGTCAGAGGAGAATGAAAACACCTCTACAAGCTTTAAACAGAGACTGATAGAAGTCACAAGACTGCTATATACGCCTGATGAGAAAAGGTATTTAGGAGTTTATATTTACTAAAATGATTGCATGTCCATGATCTGTGGAAGACCAGATATAGTGAATGCAGGGTCTTGGGTTTAAAAACACCTTAATGACATTAGACTTTGGCCCACTATACAACCCTACTTATGACACTTACTTCAAAGCCAATGCAATAACACATTAACCACTTTAACCCCCTTAAGGATTTACCCCCTTCCTGACCAGAGCACTTTTTACAATTCGGCACTGCGTCGCTTTAACTGCTAATTGCGCGGTCATGCAATGCTGTACCCAAACTAAATTTGCGTCCTTTTGTTCCCACAAACAGAGCTTTCTTTTGATGGCATTTGATCACCTCTGGAGTTTTTATTTTTTGCGCTATAAATGGAAAAAGACCGAAAATTTTGAAAAAAAAAAATGATATTTTCTACTTTTTGTTATTAAAAAAATCCAATAAACTCAATTTTAGTCATACATTTAGGCCAAAATGTATTCGGCCACATGTCTTTGGTAAAAAAAATGTCAATAAGCGTATATATATTGGTTTGCACAAAAGTTATAGTGTTTACAAATTAGGGTACATTTTCTGGAATTTACACAGCTTTTAGTTTATGACTGCCTATGTCATTTCTTTAGGTGCTAAAATGGCAGGGCAGTACAAAACCCCCCAAAATGACCCCATTTTGGAAAGTAGACACCTCAAAGAAATTGCTGAGAGGCATGTTGAGCCCATTGAATATCAATTTTTTTGTCCCAAGTGATTAAATGACAAAAAAAAAAAAAAAAAAAAAAAAAAATGTACAAAAAGTTGTTATGATATATTGCTCACACAGGCCATGGGCATATGTGGAATTGCACCCCAAAATACATTTAGCTGCTTCTCCTGAGTATGGGGATACCACATGTATGGGACTTTTTGGGAGCCTAGCCGCGTACGGAGCCCCGAAAACCAAGCACCGCCTTCAGGATTTCTAATTTCCAACCTTGACAGCACTTCCATACTGCTCCTTCCTCTTTGCTCAACAGCAGCAAAATACCCAGTGTATAGCTCCATATCTGATGAAATTGAAATTCATACACGGTTGTCGCTCCCATTTCCTTCTCACATGACAGCATTTGGTCATCGTGATTGGCCTCTAGGCTGCAGCACTGCATCATAGCCCAATTTCAAACTCCCCCCTACACAGAAACACCGGATTATTTTGAGCGACTAACATAGGCAGAAGCTGGATTATCAATACAGGTCATGAGATGATATAAAACAGTGATCTGCAAACTGGAGACCTCTGCTATTTTTTATCTAGCCCTTGGAGCACTATTCCCCTCAATGATACGAGGCACTATTTCTATCATGGATACCAACAATGGGGCCTAGTTTCTGCCACCGACACCAACGGGGCACTATTCCTCCCACTGACACCAATTGCGGGGCACCATTTCTCCCAATGACACCAACAAAGGGGTACAATTCCTCCTACTGACACCAATGATAGGACACTATTCCTTCAAGTGACACCAACGATGGGACACCATTACTCCCACCGATACCAACAATGGGACACCATTCCTCCATTGATAAAAATGATGGAGAACTATTACTCCTCTTTCTGACTATAGTCACTATATCATTTGTTTACTCCCCTACTGACCACCAAGCCTGAGGCATTGTTTACATCTAATTTTTTTTTACCTCAACTGGCCAAAATCCAACCCCCCAAAGTCTGAAGGACAGTAAACTGCCCCATTGTTTAGAGACCTATAATATAAAACAATTTACAGTGAAATGATTGAATCTAAAGACTCTGATATTGCTGTCATTATCACAAGAACATGAGATAATGCTTATAAAAATACTAGCTTGAAAGTTCACTAATGATAGTTCACTGTATTATAGAGTCCATATATGCCCACACAGTTTTAAAGAATTTTAATAAATGTTAACTTTTTATTATCCAACACATTGAGAGCCTGGCAGTTTGATGGTAATTGGATACAATAATGATACATTGAATACTAATATTGGGAAGAAACCTGTAATGTAGCAGCATTAAAGTATATCTAAAAAGGCAAAACTTTTTTTGGGGAGTGGAGAGGGATTAGAACACCTGTCAGTTTTTATTGCTGTCTCTTTACCCATTAACCGCCTCCTGACCCACTCACACAGATATACTGCAGCAGAAGGGCACGTACAGGCAGAATCACGTACCTGTACGTTGCCCTTTAAAAGGCAGCTTGCGGGCACGCGCGCCCGCTGTGAGCTTCGTGAGCGTGATCGCGGGTCCCGCGGACTTGATGGCTGCGGGGATACCCGCGATCGTCTCACAGAGAGGAAGAACAGGGAAATGCTAAACAAGCTTTTCCCCATTCTGCCTAGTGACACTGTCACCGATCACAGATCCCTGTAATCGGGAGCGGTAATCAGTGTTGTGTCACACACAGCCCCTCCCCCCCAGTTAGAATCACTCCCTAGGACACACTTAACCCCTACAGTGCCACCTAGTGGTTAACCCCTTCATTGCGAGTCACATTTACACAGTATTCAGTGCATTTTTAATTGCACTGATTGCTGTTTAAATGTGAATGGTCCCAAAATCACGCCAAAAGTGTCCGATCTGTCCGCCATAATGTTGCAGTCACAATAAAAATCTCGGATCACCGCCATTACTAATAATAAAAAATTTTTTATAAAAATGCCATAAAACTATCCCCTATTTTGAAAACACTATAACTTTTGTGCAAACCAATCAATAAATGCTTACTGAGATTTTTTTTTACCAAAAACATGTAGAAGAATACGTATCGGCCTAAACCGGGGATAAAAAAATGTTTTTAATATATTTTTTGGGGATATTTATTATAGCAAATAGTAAAAAAAAATTGAGTTTTTTTCAAACGCTATTTTTTTGTTTATAGCTCAAAAAATAAAAACCGCAGAGGTGATAAAATACCACCAAAAGAAAGCTCTATTTGTGGGAAAAAAAGGAGGTCAATTTTGTTTGGGAGACACGTCGCCCGACTGCGCAATTGTCAGTTAAAGCGACGCAGTGCCTAATCGCAAAAAGTGCTCTGGTCTTTCGCCAGCCTAATGGTTCGGGGCTTAAGTCGTTAAGGAGGTTCACCCTCTCTATTTGTCTTGTTTACCATTATTATTAAACGTGAAAGTAAAACAAAATCCCAAATTTTGGGTTGCCCCCAGAAAAGTAATAGAGGGGAAATCTTCCAATGGGCACACTAGTACTGGTGACCTGGGGGTCCCCAAGGAATTACCTTAGTTTTCAGGGATTTCCTCTCACTTCCTGTTTGGATATGGGACAAGAAGTGAGGGAAAATCTCCATAATGGGACACAGATGGTAAAAATAATTCTGACAGGGGTTACTACCTTACCTTGCTCTATCCAAAATGATAAAAAGCATTTGCCTATAGTTCTACTTTGAGTGTCTATTTTTTTATAGGAATACTAATTTAGGCATATCAAAATTATTAGACTGCTCTTAAAGGAATATTGTTAAAAATATGCAAAAACCTAATGGGGTAAAACAAACAAAAAAAAATGGTCAAGAGCAGACAAGTGGTCTAGTGGATAGCACTCCTGCCTAGCAGTAAAAAGGGTCACTGGTTTGAATCCCAACCACAACACTACCTGCCTGGTGTTTGCATGTTCTTCCTGTGCTTGCGTGGGTTTCCTCCCACACTCCAAAGACATGCTGGTAGATTAACTGGCTTCTGTCCAAAATTGGCCCTATTATATGAATGTGAGTTGGGGACCTTGGATTGTGGGCTCCTTAAGGATAGGGACTGATGTGAGTGTGCGATGTATGTGTGGAGCGCTGTTTAAATTGATGGCACTATATGGGTACCTTAAATAAATAGGGATAATTGTAGACACGCACCCACACCTCACTCAGGTTGGACTGGTGTCTTTATTTAACCTTACTATGTAACTATGCAGCAGGGGAGAGCTAAGGTGAGTATAAACAGTGCAGGGGGAAAAAAACAAACAAACTTGAGCATAAGAAGGTAGGTGCCATAAGGCAGCCAATTTTATCTTTACCTTGCTACTGTTCCACCCAGCATCCACCAAAGGCCCATGCAAATACCTGGCACAGGACAGTGCCCCAGCAGGCAATAGCTGGGGCAATCATTGACCTTCTTCTATATGTTAATCTTTTCAACTCTACTAAATAGCAGTTTTAAAAATGTCCTTTTCTATTCTAAAGTCTCATACACACGGTACAATTGTTGGCCAACCGAGCGTCTGATTTTTGTCTTAAGGGTGTGTGCCAGTGTACTAACGGTACACAATTGTCGTGCAACAAACACGAATATAGATGTACTATGAAGAATTTCAGCTCCTTTGGGCCCCTTCTGCCAATTTCGTGTTTGGTGAGCATTGATTCCGAGCATGCGTGTTTGTACTTTCAACTTTTGTGTGACGGACTTGTGTACTGACCATACAAAAATCTGACAATTGACCGTTGTCCGCCGAAATTTTACTAGCCTGTCATCCAACATTTCTTGGCCGAAAGTTGGACAACAATTGTCAAATGGAGCGTACTAACGGTCAGATTTTAGGACAACAGTCTGTCAACAGACAATCCCCTGCCAACAACTGGATCGTGTGTATGAGGCTTTAGATGCTCTGCTGTATAAAAGCTTTTTAATTTTTTTACAGATTTTAATAGCTTAACTGCTTGCCGACCAGCTGCCGTCGTTATACGGCGGCAGGTGTGCTCTCCCGCGTGGATCGCCGTAGGTGTACGTCGGCCCCGCACGCTGCTGGAGCATGCCTGCGGGTCGAGCAGACCTGATGTCTGCAGGTGGCCCGCGGTCGCCTAGTACAGGAGGCAGAACGGGGATCTGCCTTGGTAAACAAGGCGAATCTCCGTTCTGACAGGGGACATGACAGATCTACTGTTCCCAGTGATCGGGAACGGTGATCTCTGTCATGTCCCTGGCAGCCCACCCCCCCCTACAGTTAGAACATGCTGAGGAATCACACTTAACCCATTGATCGCGCCCTAGTGTTAACCCCTTCTCTGCCAGTGTCATTTTTACACTGATCAGTGCATTTTTATAGCACTGATCAATGTAATAATGTCACTGGTCCCCAAAAAGGGTCATTTTGGGTCAGATTTGTCTGCACGGTGTCGCAGTCCCGCTATTAGATCAGATCACCGCCATTACTAGTAAAAACAAAAAAAAAAGTCCCTATATCTATCCGATAGTTTGTAGACACGATAACTTTTGCGCAAAGCAATCAATGTACGCCTACTGGGATTTTTTTTTTAACCAAAAATATGTAGAGGAATATATATCGTTCTAAACTGATGAAAGGCCTGGTCAGTAAGGGGTCAAATCCTTTCGGGCTGAAGTGGTTAAAGGATAGGTTCACCTTTGGGAAAATGTTACATGCTCCACTTATTTTTAGGGGGGGGAAGAGGCAACATGTTCCCACTCATGCAGCCTCTTGCCATTCCCCCTTCATTGTGACAGCTGGCCAGGGATCTTTTCCCTGCACTCACTGTCACAATTTGAAAGGAGATCTGTGAATGAACTACAAGTACCTACAGCCTTTGCGGCTGACGGCTTGTAGTTCTCAATGAAATACGAGGGAACTGTTAAGCTCTCTAGGTAGTTCATTGTGTCTTCCTGCTTGTACGGGACACGAGCAGACAGCTTACAGTCTGTAGGAGCCTAAGACTGCACCTGCAAAAAAAAAAAAAAAATGTGCATTCATTTTTTTTTTAGAAAGGTGAATTTATCCTTTAAAAACGTAGATTGTATATTCCGTTTGTGTTAGCAAAACGGAAAATTGTATACTCACCTTTCCGTAATTTTCCTTTCCTGTCGCATCTTCATGGCAGCAGGTTATCAGGTTGTGGAGGCGGAGTCACAACCCAACGTGTATGCCATGATTCGACAGGAAATCTATCTTCTTGTGGGCTGGCAGACAAACTCAGATAATGATGCATTACCAATACAACTACAGGTTTATTGCGGCATGAAATGTGCTTTAACTACTATTGATGTACAACAGGTATTTGATTTGATCATTGTAGACTAGAAGTGCTAAATAGTTTTTTTGGTTGGGTTTCTCATCTGATAAAGTTTCACATGCAAGCCAAGAAAATGTCTGATCTAAACAAACAGGGATGAAATGAATGTATGCAATGCTGTATCAGATAATAATTGCTGTCTTTCTCTTGTACACTGCTGCTGTCAACATGCATTGTGTGTGCTGTCATCACAATGCCTTTTCCATAGATAAACAGCTCTTACCTTATCTTACATCCTGTCTAGACTTCTGGAACACCCTCCTCTGTGCGGTTTTATTGAAGAGATTAGACCTTTTCCAATGTATTATAAAAGACCGATGCCAGTCTAGAAATGGAACTCCAGCCAAAGCATTTTTTTGTTTTAGATGGCATGAAACAGGGCTGACTTGTATTGCTGCCTGTATCCTTGCTGGGGAAATATCCCTTCAGATACTATTTCAGGGACAATGGTCTTTGACATAGGAGGATAAGGAAATCACCTGAGTGGTGACAGCAAAGTAAAAAGTAAAGTAAAAACTAACATCTGGTTTTAATCTTGTCCCATATTGTCAAAAAAAAGTTTGAAATTACATCATAACAAAAAGGTGTGCAAAGTTTTATGATTATTTTTCTTTAGAAAGCAGCCACAGCCTGAATAGAGAAGCCATTTTCCTGCCAGCATGCTGCAGAGAAAGACCCTTTCTATCAGTGCTCTCTCTGCAAAATGTGTGATATGCCCCTGCTTTGCAATCAGTAAAACTTGTGTTCTGATTAGAGAGTTCTATATCTGACTCAGCAGCAGTTGGTTGGACCTCAGCAGAGAGACCACATGGCTTTAGGCTGGCCATAGATGGTTCGAATCTCGGCTGATTCAGCAGGAACTGGCCAAGATTCGAACCATGTATGGGTAGGCTGAATATACCAGTTGATCTTGGGTACAGGAAGCCAGCCGGATCTTACATGCGATTATCACTAGTGGCTGGTATAGCCGCTAGCAATAACAAATGCCTTCTTGAGGTGGGGACAGCTTCCCCCCGCTGGAAGAATGCGACTCGGCCGGAGGGATTCCCCTGTCTACACTGTCTGTGGTTGCAGGAATGAAATTGCACCTTTGTATGGCTGGCTTTAAGATGCCTATACAAAACATACACCAATTGTTTAACAGCAGTTTACATACAGTATATATCCCTTCCATGACTAAGCCCATTTTTGACATTCGGTGTTTACAAGTTAAAATCCGTATTTTTTGCTAGAAAATTACTTAGAGCCCCCAAACATTATATATATATATTTTTTTAGCAGAGAATCTAGAGAATAAAATGGTGATTGTTGCAATATTTTCTATCACACAGTATTTGTGCAGCAGTGTTTTAAACGCAACTTTTTGGGAAAAGGGACACTTTCATGAATTTTAAAAAAACCAAACAGTAAAGTTAGCCCAATTTTTTTATATAATGTGAAAGATGATGTTACGCCGAGTAAATAGATACCAAAAATGTCATGCTTTAAAATTGCATGCACTCGTGAAATGGCGACAAACTACGGTACCTAAAAATCTCCATAGGTGATACTTTAAAAATTTTTTTACGGTTACGAGGTTAGAGATACAGAGGAGGTCTAGTGCTAGAATTATTGCTCTCGCTCTGACGAAACCTCACATGTGTGATTTGAACTCCGTTTACATATGCGGGTGCGACTTCTGTATGCGTTTTCTTTGCTGCGCGAGCTTGCGGGGCGCTTTAAAAAAAAAATTTTTCTTATTTATTTTTATATTTAGAAATTGTGTTTTAAAAAAAAAAATTTTGATCACTTTTATTGCTGTCACAAGGAATGTAAACATCCCTTGTGACAGTAATAGGTGGTGACAGGTACTCTTTATGGAGGGATCGGGGGTCTAAAAGACCCCCGATCCCTCCTTTACACTTCAAAGTATTCAGATCGCCGAAAACGCTGATTCTCAATACTGTATATTTTTTTAAAAACCGGCGCCATTGGCAGCCGAGTAAACGGGAAGTGATGTCATGACGTCGCTTCTGCAATTACAATTAGAAGGCTGTAACGAAGCCACTCACAGCTTCGTTCCAGACTGTCAGCAGGCGCTGGAGGCGGCGGATTGGGACGTTACCTCTCTTTCTTTCAAAAAAATTTTTTTTCAAACGCTTCTAAACGCAAACATGGCTAAACACGGCATGTAAACGCAGCAAAACGGACATTTTAACCACTTGCCGACCGCCTCACGCCTATATACGTGAGCAGAGCGGCACGGGCAGGCAAAATCACGTACCTAGTACGTGATTGCCTTCCCGCGGGTGGGGGGTCCGATCGGACCCCCCCCCTGTGCCAGCTGCGGTCGACATTTGGTTGGGAGCGATGACAGACGAGGGGGAGACCATCCGATCGTGGCCCCCCCCTCGCGATCGCTCCCAGCCAATGAGACACATCCCCTGCCTCTGTATAGTACACAGAGGCAGAGGATGTGATGTCATCTCTCCTCGGCTGTCAGTTTCCGTTCCAGCGCCGAGGAGAGATGACATGTAAGTAAGTGCACAACACACACACACACAGTAGAACATGCCAGGCATACATTACACCCCCGATCCCCCCCCGATCGCCCCCCAATCACCCCCCCCCCTGTCACAAACTGACACCAAGCAGGTTTTTTTTTTTTTTTCCTGATTACTGCATAGTGTCAGTTTGTGACAGTTAGCAGTGGTGGGACAGTTAGTATTACCCCCCTGTAGGTCTAGGGTACACCCCTTACCCCCCCTAATAAAGTTTTAACCCCTTGATCACCCCCCCTCACCAGTGTCGCTAAGCGATCATTTTTCTGATCGCTGTATTAGTGTCGCTGGTGACGGTAGTTAGGGACGTAAATATTTAGGTTCGCCGTCAGTGTTTTATAGCGACAGGGACCCCCATATACTACCTAATAAATGTTTTAACCCCTTGATTGCCCCCTAGTTAACCCTTTCACCACTGATCACCGTATAACCGTTACGGGTGACGCTGGTTAGTTATTTTTTTTTTTATAGTGTCAGGGCACCCGCCGTTTCTTACCGAATAAAGGTTTAGCCCCCTGATCACCCGGCGGTGATATGCGTCGCCCCAGGCAGCGTCAGATTAGCGCCAGTACCCCCCCTAATAAAGTTTTAACCCCTTGATCACCCCCTGTCGCCAGTGTCGCTAAGCGATCATTTTTCTGATCACTGTATTAGTGTCACTGGTGACGCTAGTTAGGGACGTAAATATTTAGGTTCGCCGTCAGTGTTTTATAGCGACAGGGACCCCCATATACTATCTAATAAATGTTTTAACCCCTTGATTGCCCCCTAGTTAACCCTTTCACCACTGATCACCGTATAACCGTTACGGGTGACGCTGGTTAGTTATTTTTTTTTTTATAGTGTCAGGGCACCCGCCGTTTATTACCGAATAAAGGTTTAGCCCCCTGATCGCCCGGCGGTGATATGCGTTGCCCCAGGCAGCGTCAGATTAGCGCCAGTACCGCGAACACCCACGCACGCACCATACACCTCCCTTAGTGGTATAGTATCTGAATGCATCAATATCTGATCCGATCAGATCTATACTAGCGTCCCCAGCAGTTTAGGGTTCCCAAAAACGCAGTGTTAGCGGGATCAGCCCAGATACCTGTTAGCACCTGCGTTTTGCCCCTCCGCCCGGCCCAGCCCACCCAAGTGCAGTATCGATCGATCACTGTCACTTACAAAACACTAAACGCATAACTGCAGCGTTCGCAGAGTCAGGCCTGATCCCTGCGATCGCTAACAGTTTTTTTGGTAGCATTTTGGTGAACTGGCAAGCACCAGCCCCAGGCAGCGTCAGGTTAGCGCCAGTACCGCTAACACCCACGCACGCAGCGTACACCTCCCTTAGTGGTATAGTATCTGAACGGATCAATATCTGATCCGATCAGATCTATACTAGCGTCCCCAGCAGTTTAGGGTTCCCAAAAACGCAGTGTTAGCGGGATCAGCCCAGATACCTGCTAGCACCTGCGTTTTGCCCCTCCGCCCGGCCCGGCCCAGCCCACCCAAGTGCAGTATCGATCGATCACTGTCACTTACAAAACACTAAACGCATAACTGAAGCGTTCGCAGAGTCAGGCCTGATCCCTGCGATCGCTAACAGTTTTTTTGGTAGCATTTTGGTGAACTGGCAAGCACCAGCCCCAGGCAGCGTCAGGTTAGCGCCAGTACCGCTAACACCCACGCACGCAGCGTACACCTCCCTTAGTGGTATAGTATCTGAACGGATCAATATCTGATCCGATCAGATCTATACTAGCGTCCCCAGCAGTTTAGGGTTCCCAAAAACGCAGTGTTAGCGGGATCAGCCCAGATACCTGCTAGCACCTGCGTTTTGCCCCTCCGCCCGGCCCGGCCCAGCCCACCCAAGTGCAGTATCGATCGATCACTGTCACTTACAAAACACTAAACGCATAACTGCAGCGTTCGCAGAGTCAGGCCTGATCCCTGCGATCGCTTACAGTTTTTTTTGTAGCGTTTTGGTGAACTGGCAAGCACCAGCGGCCTAGTACACCCCGGTCGTAGTCAAACCAGCACTGCAGTAATACTTGGTGACGTGGCGAGTCCCATAAGTGCAGTTCAAGCTGGTGAGGTGGCAAGCACAAGTAGTGTCCCGCTGCCACCAAAAAGACAAACACAGGCCCGTCGTGCCCATAGTGCCCTTCCTGCTGCATTCGCCAATCCTAATTGGGAACCCACCGCTTCTGCAGCGCCCGTACTTCCCCCATTCACATCCCCAACCAAATGCAGTCGGCTGCATGAGAGGCATTTTCTTTATGTCCTCCCGAGTACCCCTACCCAACGAACGCCCCCAAAAAAGATGTCGTGTCTGCAGCTAGCGCGGATATAGGCGTGACACCCGCTATTATTGTCCCTCCTGTCCTGATAATCCTGGTCTTTGCATTGGTGAATGTTTTGAACGCTACCATACACTAGTTGAGTATTAGCGTAGGGTACAGCATTGCACAGACTAGGCACACTTTCACAGGGTCTCCCAAGATGCCATCGCATTTTGAGAGACCCAAACCTGGAACCGGTTACCGTTATAAAAGTTAGTTACAAAAAAAAGTGTAAAAAAAAAAAAAAAAAAAACACAAACAAAAATAAAAAAAAATAGTTGTCGTTTTATTGTTCTCTCTCTCTATTGTTCTGCTCTTTTTTACTGTATTCTATTCTGCAATGTTTTATTGTTATTATGTTTTATCATGTTTGCTTTTCAGGTATGCAATTTTTTATACTTTACCGTTTACTGTGCTTTATTGTTAACCATTTTTTTGTCTTCAGGTACGCCATTCACGACTTTGAGTGGTTATACCAGAATGATGCCTGCAGGTTTAGGTATCATCTTGGTATCATTCTTTTTAGCCAGCGGTCGGCTTTCATGTAAAAGCAATCCTAGCGGCTAATTAGCCTCTAGACTGCTTTTACAAGCAGTGGGAGGGATTGCCCCCCCCCCCACCGTCTTCCGTGTTTTTCTCTGGCTCTCCTGTCTCAACAGGGAACCTGAGAATGCAGCCGGTGATTCAGCCAGCTGACCATAGAGCTGATCAGAGACCAAAGTGGCTCCAAACATCTCTATGGCCTAAGAAACCGGAAGCTACGAGCATTTATGACTTAGATTTCGCCGGATGTAAACAGCGCCACTGGGAAATTGGGGAAGCATTTTATCACACCGATCTTGGTGTGGTCAGATGCTTTGAGGGCAGAGGAGAGATCTAGGGTCTAATAGACCCCAATTTTTTCAAAAAAGAGTACCTGTCACTACCTATTGCTATCATAGGGGATATTTACATTCCCTGAGATAACAATAAAAATGATTTAAAAAAAAAAAAAAATGAAAGGAACAGTTTAAAAATAAGATAAAAAAGCAAAAAAATAATAAAGAAAAAAAAAATAAATAAAAAGCACCCCTGTCTCCCCTGCTCTCGCGCTAAGGCAAACGCAAGCGGCGGTCTGGCGTCACATGTAAACAGCAATTGCACCATGCATGTGAGGTATCACCGCGAAGGTCAGATCGAGGGCAGTAATTTTAGCAGTAGACCTCCTCTGTAAATCTAAAGTGGTAACCTGTAAAGGCTTTTAAAGGCTTTTAAAAATGTATTAATTTTGTTGCCACTGCACGTTTGTGCGCAGTTTTAAAGCATGTCATGTTTGGTATCCATGTACTCGGCCTAAGATCATCTTTTTTATTTTATCAAACATTTGGGCAATATAGTGTGTTTTAGTGCATTAAAATTTAAAAAAGTGTGTTTTTTCCACAAAAAATGCGTTTGAAAATCGCTGCGCAAATACTGTGTGAAAAAAAAAAATGAAACACCCACCATTTTAATCTGTAGGGCATTTGCTTTAAAATAATATATAATGTTTGGGGGTTCAAAGTAATTCTTGCAAATCTTGCAAAAAAAATACATTTTTTCATGTAATCAAAAAGTGTCAGAAAGGGCTTTGTCTTCAAGTGGTTAGAAGAGTGGGTGATGTGGGACATAAGCTTCTAAATGTTGTGCATAAAATGCCAGGACAGTTCAAACCCCCCCAAATGACCCCATTTTGGAAAGTAGACACCCCAAGCTATTTGCTGAGAGGCATGTCGAGTCCATGGAATATTTTATATTGTGACACAAGTTGCGGGAAAGAGACACATTTTTTTTTTTTTTTTTTTTGCACAAAGTTGTCACTAAATGATATATTACTCAAACATGCCATGGGAATATGTGAAATTACACCCCAAAATAAATTCTGTTGCTTCTCCTGAGTACGGGGATACCACATGTGTGGGACTTTTTGGGAGCCTAGCCGCGCACGGGACCCCGAAAACCAAGCACCGCCTTCAGGCTTTCTAAGGCCGTAAATTTTTGATTTCACTCTTCACTGCCTATCACAGTTTCGGAGGCCATGGAATGCCCAGGTGGCACAAAACCCCCCCAAATTACCCCATTTTGGAAAGTAGACACCCCAAGCTATTTGCTGAGAGGTATAGTGAGTATTTTGCAGACCTCACTTTTTGTCACAAAGTTTTGAAAATTGAAAAAAGAAAAAAAAAAATTTTTTTTCTGGTCTTTCTTCATTTTCAAAAACAAATGAGAGCTGCAAAATATTCTCCATGCCTCTCAGCAAATAGCTTGGGGTGTCTACTTTCCAAAATGGGGTCATTTGGGGGGGGGTTTGTGCCATCTGGGCATTTTATGGCCTTCAAAACTGTGATAGGCAGTGAGGAGTGAAATCAAAAATGTATGCCCTTAGAAATCCTGAAGGTGGTGCTGGGTTTTTGGGGCCCCGTACGCGGCTAGGCTCCCAAAAAGTGCCACACATGTGGTATCCCCGTACTCAGGAGAAGCAGCTGAATGTATTTTGGGGTGCAATTCCACATATGCCCATGGCCTGTGTGAGCAATATATCATTTAGTGACAACTTTTTGTAAATTTTTTTTTTTTTTTGTGTCATTATTCAATCACTTGGGACAAAAAAAATAAATATTCAATGGGCTCAACATGCCTCTCAGCAATTTCCTTGGGGTGTCTACTTTCCAAAATGGGGTCATTTGGGGGGGGTTTGTGCCATCTGGGCATTTTATGGCCTTCAAAACTGTGATAGGCAGTGAGGAGTGAAATCAAAAATGTATGCCCTTAGAAATCCTGAAGGTGGTGCTGGGGTTTCGGGGCCCCGTACGCGGCTAGGCTCCCAAAAAGTGCCACACATGTGGTATCCCCGTACTCAGGAGAAGCAGCTGAATGTATTTTGGGGTGCAATTCCACATATGCCCATGGCCTGTGTGAGCAATATATCATTTAGTGACAACTTTTTGTAAATTTTTTTTTTTTTTTTGTCATTATTCAATCACTTGGGACAAAAAAAATAAATATTCAATGGGCTCAACATGCCTCTCAGCAATTTCCTTGGGGTGTCTACTTTCCAAAATGGGGTCATTTGGGGGGGTTTGTACTGCCCTGCCATTTTAGCACCTCAAGAAATGACATAGGCAGTCATAAACTAAAAGCTGTGTAAATTCCAGAAAATGTACCCTAGTTTGTAGACGCTATAACTTTTGCGCAAACCAATAAATATACGCTTATTGACATTTTTTTTACCAAAGACATGTGGCCGAATACATTTTGGCCTAAATGTATGACTAAAATTTAGTTTATTGGATTTTTTTTATAACAAAAAGTAGAAAATATCATTTTTTTTCAAAATTTTCAGTCTTTTTCCGTTTATAGCGCAAAAAATAAAAACGGCAGAGGTGATCAAATACCATCAAAAGAAAGCTCTATTTGTGGGAAGAAAAGGACGCAAATTTCGTTTGGGTAGAGCATTGCATGACCGCGCAATTAGCAGTTAAAGCGACGCAGTGCCGAATTGTAAAAAGTGCTCTGGTCAGGAAGGGGGTAAATCCTTCCGGGGCTGAAGTGGTTAAATGTGGGTTACTATCTGTCAAGTTAAATCGTTCAGGAGAGGTTGTAAAAACATCCCGTGTATATTAAACCTTATAGTGGACAGGAACACAAAGCTAATTCACCCTGTGTTTGTAGGAGGCGTGCAAACACCCACAGCAACCAATACTCAAAGAGAGGACATCCTCCTAAGGGTAAACACCTTGTGGCCATCTGCCAAAATTATAGCTGGTGTCATGGCGGAACTTGAGTACATGGTGTAGCTTTACAGACTAAATGAAATCTGCTGTAATACTCCTGGGAAGACTAAGGTGTGCCTACTGCATCATCCCCCACCTGTTTGCGCTCCCTCCCTGGTATCTGTTGATGATGGCACCAGGGAATACTTACACAACCACCCTATAGCTGTCCATTCAGGGGGACCTGCAGCATAGCAGGCTGCATTCTGCCCTGGCTACCCCCATTTGCCTTTCTTACCTTAGGGCCAGAGTCTGCAGGTGTCCCAGACCTGCTTCACTGCATATAGTCTCCTCCCTAGTGACTTACCAGCATAGGACAAAATGGCTTACACCATCCTCTCTGTAATCCTGAAAGGTCGAGCAGTGAGGATCCCCAGTCTGGCACTGTGGATTGGACATCCTCCCCTGAAACAGTGGATGAAGCTTGCAGCCTCGACCATCTGGTCGGCGTTTGCTACTAATAACATGTCTGCCCTGCAAGCATCAGGACACCATGAGTCTGCACTGTCCCCTGGAAGACTCACCCGAGTCAAAATCCCACACTGCCAGTGTACCTGAGCCTAGAAGCATCTGCCGACCAGACTCCCAGGGGGGAGGGAGCCCACAGCTACATGCCTCTCCCCAGGTTCATTGCCCCAGTTTTGGGATGCTGTAGCTGGGAGGCCCCTGCAGCCTAGCACGAAGGCCTAGATAAAAAAATAAACTTCTTCAGAGTTCCCGTCTGGCCGAAGGAAACGCATATATTGAGGGGCCATGGCATATGGGCAGTCTTTTATAATGTGGATCATGTGTTCCCTGTGCTAGGTGGGAGAAGCCTCTCTGTAAGCCGTCCTGGAAAATGACTGGGAAAAGGAAGATGTAAGGAAATACAGTGCAGACAGTGGAGGGGAAGAGATCAGAGAATGCAGTGCAGACAGTGGAGGGGAAGAGATCAGAGAATGCAGTGCAGACAGTGGAGGGGAAGAGATCAAAGAATACAGTGCAGACAGTGGTTTTGCTAAATACTAATTAGATTATGTTTTGTGTGTGCTCTAACAAAAAAGGGCAGGTAAACAATTTTAAAATTGCACATATCCTGCACTTTCAGAAAATATATATGGATTAGAAACGTCAGTCACAAATTTTTTTAAATAACAAACATGTTATACTTACCTGTTCTGTTGCAGTGGATTTGCACAGAGCAGCCCTGATCCTCCTCTTCTGTGATCCTGGCCCCTCCCTCCTGTCGAGTGCCCCTACAGCAAGCAGCTTGCTATGGGGGCACCCGAGCCGAGTCACAGCTGCGTGTGTCCATTCAGACACGGAGGCCCGGCCCGGCCCGGCCCGACCCCCACCCCCTCTCTACCCTGATTAATTAACTAACTGACTTTGACAGCTGTGGGAGCCAATAACGCCGCTTTTGTGTTTCAGCCAAATCAGGAGGAGGGTCCCAGATGGCTAAGACACTCGTGGACATCGCTGGAGAGAGATGGGGCTCAAGTAAGTAATTAGGGGGTGCTGGGGAGGCTGCTACACACAGAAGGTTTATCTTAATGCATGCATTAAGATAAAAAAAACTGACTTTACAACTCCTTTAAGGCTTTACTTTTCATGTGAAAAACAGAAATACTGTTTTGCTATCTGAGGTGCACAAATGGAATCAATGCCTGGCAGCAAAAGTGTGATAAGAAACATGTACTGTAAAATGTGGAAACTGCCATTGCTTTGTGCTGAAAATGCCAGTTGCCTGGTTGTCTTGCTAATCTAGGCCTTTGTAGTATCGGAGCCAGATCACATCTGCATGGTGCATCCTCTGTGGGTTTTCCATGCGTGTATAGGCTAGTCACCATTGCACTGTGTACATTTTGATGAAAGCACATCAAAGCTGCGGCATGGAGGGCATTATTTTAAACCATCGCAGCTAAAACACCCAGGGGTGAATGGGGCCTGAGTCACTGACCTGTAAAAAGCGTGTAGCAAATACAATCAAGTATTAAATTACATTATGCCAGTATAACCAGAGAACTAGCAGTTTCAGGAGAGTTCAGCAAGAGCAGAATTCACCCTTTTCTCAGCATCAGTTAATTCCAAACCCTCAAAATATTTTTGGTTCTTTCATGTAGCCTAGAAAGCACAGCACAATACACATGCAGCAGATGGTATTGGTTAACTTATTAATGCCATAGTTAGATTTGAAATGGAAGAATTTGAGAGTTGCGCATCCAATAGGAACTTTAAGGTCAACTGTTGCTGGGAGTGAGCAAAAAGTAAACCATTTTATCCCATTACTACAACATGCAGGGGCAACATTCCTACAATAATTAGATTTCACTCCACACACAAAAAGCTCTATTAAAGAAACAGACAATAAAATAAATCTCTGGATTAATCAACAATGAAACGTAATTCTGAAAGTTTTGTTCCGTTTGTGAATAGTGCAGTAACCTGAAGTAAATCAACTGCATGAACAGAAAACTCCAGACAGCACAAATTAGGTTATGGATATGGAATACACAGCATGTGCCAGGGTGTATACACCATTACCCCCCCCACCAAAAAATATAGCTGGTTCACACCCATTTGATTATTGGAAAATCTGTCTGCGTGATCATGAGATTCATATGCTTGGAACCCTTTATTGCCACTCTTATGTTAACTCCTACGTGGCTTTTTCATTGCACATAACATTGCTGCTTTGCCCCTCCTCCTACCAGCCCACGCCTTTGAAGGGCAACTCCACTTTTGAGGAAAAGAATATAGCACATAAAAAAAAAATACATATACAATTGCAATGCAAGCCATATTGTAATTTAAAGCGGGGGTCCACCTATCGTTTTTTTTTTTTTGAGTTCATTCACAAACTTTTCTTCTCAGCATTACATACTCACATATTGTGTGTAATATGTCTGCCTGTGTCAGATTTCGTCGGAAAGAATAACTTATATTATTCACTGCAGGCGGTTTCCATCTTCATTGTGGGCATTTGAAGCCCACAAGCATTTATTTCCTGGATGTGGTGAATGCTGTGCTCCCAGCATTCACCGCTCATGCTCAGTGGCATCCTGGGAAGCCTGAGACTAGCTCCCAGGAGTCTGGGAGAGGCTAGAAACAGGCCTACTCCCACGGGAGGAGAACCAGGAAGTGCAAAGAAAAATAAAAGGTAATTACGGCGATTTAAATTTTTTTAAACGGCATGTCAGCATCTAGGCAAGGAAGAGAATACATACAGATATTGTTCAAAATTTGGGTGGAACCCCGCTTTAAGGTGCTATTGAAAGAGAAGTATGGTGTTTGAAAAAAACAATGATGCTGCATCTGTCACCTGACACCGCTAAAACCAAGATTTGAGAGACCGAAGACCACTGATCACTCAGTTCTTGGTCTTGAGTGAGCCGGTGGCTATCAGTCACCGGCTCTCTGCTCTGCTCCCCCTGGGAGCATCAGCCTGTGGAGGGGGTGGGAGTGGCTGGCTCAGGCTCTCAGTGGTGCACTGAGAGGTTGAGCCAGCTGCTGCTCATGCATCTGGGTGGATCCCAAAATAAGAGTCAGGATCTCTCCAGAGTCTGGACTGGCTGAGTGATATCCGCCAACAGAGGACTTGAGGCCACTCCTGTAAACTACAGAAAAAGTAGGAACAAAAAAGCTTTGGGCTTATTTCTCCTTTCAACCCAAAAGCAAACATTTATTATATTGCAGCTTACTAATGCTTTGATTTGATGGTTACATTAATTTTCTTTCTTAAACTTTCTTCTGGGTGATCTGGCCAGTAGGTCTGTTTTTCATAAGAGCATGCTCTCTTGCAGATGTATCAGTTACAGGGATGAGACTGACCATTTACCACTGGCAGAAATGCTTACACAATTATCAGCTATTTACAAAGCTGCTGCAGGTTGGCGAGTTATGTAACATTGAATCCCTAAAGTCCAGCCAGGCAACTAGCATTTTAAGAAGCAGAGTTAGGCAATTGAAGCCGACAGATTTCTTTCAACACAGATCCTGCCTAAAACCCAACTCAATAATCACCAACACCTTTTTTTTATTTATTTATTTATTTTTTTAATTGCTGTATATGTGCTTTTAACCCTGCAGTGATTTATCCAGTCCAGTGATATCACAGGTCCGTCCTAGAGGTCATCCGATAATTGTGTTTCTCTGGCCGATATTTAGAAATCGTGGCAGCTGATGACCGATATACGATGCCAATTTTTTTGGACTGAAATGTTATTTTTTTTCCCCCTTTATCTCATAAAATCAAAGTTAAATAATAAGTGGGGCAGAAATTTTCTTACATTAAATATTTATTAAAACACAACAAGCCTCTAATCAGTGCACTTGTATAATTTAGATTAACTACTAGCTGCCCGCCCACTGTCATATGACTGTGGGACGAGGCAGCTCTCGTTCTGGGCGGTCGTCATATGACTTGACCACCTTCCCGAGCCACTAGGAGGGCGCATGCACGCCCGCTGCGTCACTGGGGACCCGCTGCGCGTGCCCGGCAGCCGTGATGTCCGCCGGGCACCCGCGATTGCCCAGCAACCGAGCAGGACCGCGGATCTGTGTATGTAAACACACAGATCCACGTACTGTCAGAGAGGAGAGGAGACCGATGTTTGTCCCTTGTACATAGGGACACCGATCGGTCACCTCCCCCAGTCAGTCCCCTCCACCCACAGTTAAAATCACCTCCCTAGGACACACATTAACCCCTCGATCACCCCCTATGTTAACCCCTTCCCTGCCAGTCACATTTACACAGTAATCAATGCATTTTTATAGCACGGATCGCTGTATAAATTTGAATGGTCTCAAAAATGTGTTAAAAGTGTCCGATATGTCCGTCGCAATATCGCAGTCACAATAAAAATCGCAGATCGCCGCCATTCCTAGTAAAAATAAATAAAAATGCTATAAATCTATTCCCTATTTGGAGACGCTATAACTTTTGCGCAAACCAATCAATAAAAGCTTATTGCGATTTTTTTTTTTACCAAAAATATGCAGAATACGTATCGGCCTAAACTGAGGAAAAAAATTGGATATTATAGCAAAAAGTAAAAAATATTGTGTTTTTTTTAAACTTGTCCCTCTTCTTTTGTTTATAGCGCAATAAAAACCGCAGAGGTGATCAAATACCATCAAAAGAAAGCTCTATTTGTGGGGAAAAAAAATGATAAAAATTTCATTAGGGTGCAGTCTAAAATGACCGCGCAATTGTCATTCAAAGTGCGACAGCGCTGAAAGCTGAAAAATGGCCTGGGCAGGAAGGGGGTGAAAGTGCCCTGTATTGAGGTGGTTAAAAAAACTAAATATCTTAAAATATTAAATACACAAAAACAGGTAATCAAAATTTTTGGACGAAAAAATGGGCCAACTTTACCATTTTTTTTTTTTTAATTCATTAAAAAGTGTATTTTTTCCAAAAAAACTGCGTTTGAAGGACCGCTGCGCAAATACCGTGTGACATAAAATATTGCAACAACCGCCATTTTATTCTCTAGGGCAGTGATTGCGAACCTTGGCACCCCAGATGTTTTGGAACTTCATTTCCCATGATGCTCAACAACGCTGAAGAGTGCATGAGAATCATGAGAAATGTAGTTCCAAAACATCAGGGGGGCCAAGGTTTGCCATCACTGCTCTAGGGTCTCTGCTAAAAAAAATATATATATAATGTTTGAGGGTTCTATGTGATTTTCTAGCAGAAAATACTGGATTTATACTTGTAAGCAACACGTCAGAAAAGATTTAGTCTTTAAATGGTTAAACTGAGATCTTCTATACACCAGAGTTCAATCCTTTGATAAGTAGAAACATTGGGGTTGATTTACAAGTGCAGTCGCTGTAGATCTGAGGGGAAGCTCTGAAATGAGGGGAAGTTCTGCTGATTTTATCATCCAATCATGTGCAAGCAAAAATGCTGTTTTTTTTTGTTTTCCTTGCATGTCCCCCTCAGATCTACAATGACTGCACTTCCAAGTGTACGTGCAGTGCAAAGTGGATTTACCTTTAGTAACTAACCCCCATTGTATATCTTTGCTTCTTTTATCAGCGATATTCTCAGACTTGGCGGGCTGCTCAGATAGGAGAGGGACGCAAGTCGCTCCAACGGGGAGACTTCAGGCGACTTGCATTGACTTCTATTACAGAAATCATTTGCAAGTCGCGCTGAATCGCCCCACAAGTCGGATCGCCCCTGTGTGAACTGGCTAGGGCATAAATTAATCGGCCTAATTTGCAGCACAATCACTGGATGAATTAAAAAATACCAAAAATCGTCCGACCTCTAGTCCTTCCTCCTGCACTGAACGGTGCTCTCCTAACCACTTGAGCTCTTCCAGGTATTTTTTTTTTTTGGCAAAGCTTAATTGAACAAGCTGAAGTTAGAAGCTGATTTGCTACCATGCACAGCTGCACCAGGAATTTGCACTCAACAGATTTAATAAATCAACCCCAGCATGTAGCTGTGTAGCATCACAATGCTAGCAATGGGGAGTGAGCAATGGTCAGTAAGGATGAGCTCCGGCGTGTTCGCACAGCCCACGTGCTGAACCTGCCAGGAAGTCGGCACTGCGCTAATCACAGGCAGCGAGACATTTTCCGATCTCTGCAGCCGTGCATCAGGACAATGTCTCACTGCCTGTGATTAGCGCAGCGCAGTACCGACTTCCTTGCGGGCTCTGGACTGAGGATGGTATCCGGCGTGTTCGCACAGTCCATGTGCAGAGCTTGCATCACAGGCAGTGAGACACTGTCTCGATTGCGCGGCTGCAGAGATCGAGAAATGTCTCACTGCCTGTGATCAGTGCAGTGCCGACTTCCTGGCGGGCTCTGCATGTGGGCTGTAAGAACACGCCGGAGCTCATCCTTACTCTGCACGTGGGCTGTGCGAACACGCCGGAGCGCATCCTTAATGGTCAGTGCCTGCATGCGACTGTTGACCAATGAGAATCTCGTAGAGCCCTCTTAGTTCTGAGATGCCATCCCAAAAGAAAGAAGGGTGCAGAAAAATGCAGTTTTTAAATGCCAGGACCACTTCATTAACCAACATGGGCAATGAAATTTAATCTTCCAAAGAGGGATGGGGAGGGTGACGCGAGTTAGATCACCTTTTTTTCTTTTACAACCAAAGCTTTCATTTATGATTTCCCATTTTACATGTTTTGTTATAAACACTATAAAACAAAAAAAGTCTAAAAAAAACAAAAAACAAAAAAAAACAACTCCTAGAAACACTACATATCATGTGACTTCTTAGTCAAGTACAACAAGTGCTACAAACGGAAATTCTACTATAATTGTTGTCAGGGAATAGACAAATGAAAATAGAGTTCCAGTTGAGCTCAGCCATTGCGGCATACTATTCCCATGACTCACAATCACAAGTTTTAATCCACAGGCATCTCTCTACTATATTTCATAAAGAGAGGCAGGTTATCCTGTAAAATAAGATGTGAGCTCCATCTGCTGTTTGCTGGAAGAAATGAAACACAATAGAGGTTTTTTTCCCTTCTATTTTTTTTATAGAACACTATAAAAATGAACATTATCTTGAATAAATAATTCCTGGCGGGCTGAAACTGTATTAAAGGCTGCCATGTTACAGTTTGCATTGAAAGAAGTGTTAAAAAACGAATGCCTACAAGGATGAATAGTTCAATAGAACAGAATACAGAATGGTCTTTGCAGCAGTGCTAATAAAATTTACATGATTACAAATGCCATAAAACAGGAGTAGGTATGAGGGGAATGACAATAGGACCTGGCTCACTGGGTGCCTCAGTGCAGAAATCTCTAAAGCCTTCTTCACATGGCCAGTTATCTGCATTCTATGGATTTCAGCGATAGATTCCTGAAGGTAGAATGACCAGTTCATGTGAATAGCAGTGGCCAGTCAGCCTATATAAACTAATTACAGGCTGACAGTGGCCGCTGATGTTCGCATGTAGCCGCATGCCATGCAGTCAGCTGCGTCCAGACTTGGATTTCTGCAGGAAAACGCATGGTGTGAATATGTGAACAGCAGCGACCACTGTCAGCCTGTAACTAGTTTATATAGGCTGACTGGCCGCTGCTATTTACATGACCTGATCATTCCACCTGCAAAAGTACCGCTGGAATCCAGAGAATGCATCCAGATAACCAACCATGTGAAGGAGCACTAACGGTCACTTTCCTCATTGTTAGTGGTAATTCAAGGTACCTGCAGGCGAACACCCCAACCTTCCAAGATTTTAATTTTCTTGCCAAAACTCTGAAAACTTACTGACAGACCAAGTTTACTGGAAACCCCACAATAACCCATAGCACATACCAATTCACCAATATTACTTGTACCTCACTCAGATATTTAGAGATTTCCTCAAAATTACTGCCCAGTGACAAAGGTTTTATTAGACAGGAAGTAATGTAAAATCTGCAAGCAGTACAAAGATAGTAAAAATAATTTTTTTGGTGTCAGAGACCTTCTTTCATTCTTGTTCATTGAATCGGCTGTCATTGGGACAATAAGTGAGGTTCAATTTCTTTAATGGAGACCCACATATCAGTAAAACCAGACGAGGGTTCTTATTTTTCCCCACCAACATGCTGCAAGATTTCTCTAGAGACCACGGTGATGCTGAATCAGACAAATTGAGACCACGGACATGCTTGCATCAGACGAATAGAGACCGCGGTCATGCTGCATCGGACGAATAGAGACCACGGTCATGCTGCATCGGACGTACAGAGACCACGGTCATGCTGCATCGGACGTACAGAGACCACGGTCATGCTGCATCGGACGAATAGAGACCACGGTCATGCTGCATCAGACGAATAGAGACCACGGTCATGCTGCATCGGACGAATAGAGACCACGGTCATGCTGCATCGGACGAATAGAGACCACGGTCATGCTGCATCGGACGAATAGAGACCACGGTCATGCTGCATCGGACGAATAGAGACCACGGTCATGCTGCATCGGACGAATAGAGACCACGGTCATGCTGCATCGGACGAATAGAGACCACGGTCATGCTGCATCGGACGAATAGAGACCACGGTCATGCTGCATCGGACGAATAGAGACCACGGTCATGCTGCATCGGACGAATAGAGACCACGGTCATGCTGCATCGGACGAATAGAGACCACGGTCATGCTGCATCGGACGAATAGAGACCACGGTCATGCTGCATCGGACGAATAGAGACCACGGTCATGCTGCATCGGACGAATAGAGACCACGGTCATGCTGCATCGGACGAATAGAGACCACGGTCATGCTGCATCGGACGAATAGAGACCACGGTCATGCTGCATCGGACGAATAGAGACCACGGTCATGCTGCATCGGACGAATAGAGACCACGGTCATGCTGCATCGGACGAATAGAGACCACGGTCATGCTGCATCGGACGAATAGAGACCACGGTCATGCTGCATCGGACGAATAGAGACCACGGTCATGCTGCATCGGACGAATAGAGACCACGGTCATGCTGCATCGGACGAATAGAGACCACGGTCATGCTGCATCGGACGAATAGAGACCACGGTCATGCTGCATCGGACGAATAGAGACCACGGTCATGCTGCATCGGACGAATAGAGACCACGGTTATGCTGCATTGGACAAATAGAGACCACGGTCATGCTGCATCGGACAAATAGAGACCACGGTCATGCTGCATCGGACAAATAGAGACCACACTCACGCTGCATCGGACAAATAGAGACCACACTCACGCTGCATCGGACAAAAAGAGACCAATAATAAGTGCAACGTGCAAATCAAACTGCAGAGATGCAGAATCAATATTAAAGTGACAGTGCTAAAAATGTCAGTCTTCTGAAACAGATGTTTACCAAGCATTGAAACAGCTAGCTCAGGACATAGAGAGGATCAATGCACAAATGATATTTTTACCAGAAACTGTCTGTAACCAACACACTTTGTCCAATAATCTTTTTAGAACATACAGTGCTAAAATCTAGTTTACAACTTATAATGGAGATCTGCCAGCACAGTACAGACATGGTTAAAGCGGGGGTCCACCTATCTATCGTTTTTTTTTTTTAGTTCATTCACAAACTTTTTTTCTCAGCATTACATACTCACATATTGTGTGTAATATGTCCGCCTGTGTCAGATTTCGTCGGAAAGAATAACTTATATTATTCACTGCAGGCGGTTTCTATCTTCATTGTGGGCATTTGAAGCCCACAAGCATTTATTTCCTAGATGCGGTGAATGCTGTGCTCCCAGCATTCACTGCTTGTTCCAGCACATGCTCAGTGGCATCCAGGGAAGCCTGAGACTAGCTCCCAGGAGTCCGGGAGAGGCTAGAAACACGCCTACTCCCACGGGAGGAGAACCAGGAAGTGCAAAGAAGAATAGAAAAATAAAAGGTAATTACGGCGATTTAAATTTTTTTAAACGGCATGTCAGCATCTAGGCAAGGAAGAGAATACATACAGATATTGTTCAAAATTTGGGTGGAACCCCGCTTTAAATACGGCACACATTTACTCCCCAAACCCACTTTGTATTCCCCTGGAAAATTCAGTTCTGGAGTAAAATGTAAGGGCAAATCAAAAGCCAAGCAGCCATTTTTTAACGTTATACTATATAACTCTGAACATGTAACATATATATGTTACCTCAATATAGCTACAAAAGTGGAAAATTTTAAATTAAAGTGATACTAAAGTCTCTTTTTTTATATAAAAATAACAAACATGTAATACCTGCTCTGTTGCAGTGGTTTTGCACAGAGCAGCCCAGATCCTCCTCTTCTCGTGTCCCTCTTCAGAGTGCCTGGCTCCTCCCTCCTGTTTAGTGCCCCCCACAGCAAGCAGCTTGCTATGGGGGTAGCCGAGCAGTAGCTCCTTGTGTCCATTCAGACATGGAGCAGCGGTTCGGCCCTGCCCCCTCTCTCCCCCCCGATTGGCTGACTGACTGATTGACAGCAGCGGGAGCCAATGGTGTCGCTACTGTGCCTCAGCCAACCAGGAGGGAGAGTCCCGGACGGCTGAGGCACTCATGCACATCGCTGGAGAGAGAGAGACCTCGGGTAAATATTAGGGGGGCTGCTGCACACAGAAGGTTTTTTTATCCTAATGCACAGAATGCATTAAGATGAAAAACCTTCTGCCTTTACAATCGCTTTAAGACCCCTAACACCTTACTAATTACCAGATGATCTTTCAACAAAATAAAATAAAATACAGTAAGACATGATTTGATCTTATTCTTCAAACTCACAATATTACCAGATCAATAGTTTACGTACAGCACAAAATATTTTATTTGTGCAGTAGTGCTGTCCAATATGTAAAAACACGTAGTGATTAAGGCCTGATGGCCATAGAAAGTCCTGCAATCACATTAGGACTATAAAATAAATAAATACATGTCAGTAGTTCAATGTTCCAGCTATCAAAGCAAACCAAACACTTTAAAAAACCTTCATGTGAAACATCAACACAAACCTGTCAATAGTGGCATTAAAAATGACATGGCACAAATATTTATCAGCGATGTGCAGTCTGTTATACAAAACAGTCATTTAGTAGTCCAGTACCAACAAAGAGGTAGCATAAAAAATGACTGCTAATCTGAGCCCCCGTTCACACCGGTGAGGCTTTGAAATCACACTACTTCAGAACGATTTCAAAGCTGCACATCAGTGAGACTTGCACTGCCAATTTCAGAAGTCTATGCAAGTCGCATTGAAACTGGCAAAAAGTAGTGCAGGAAACATTTTCAAAGTCGCTGCAACATAAGTCGCAACAATTTGAATGGTTCCATTGCCGATAATGGGGTGTGACTTGTCATGTGATTTGGAACTGTCAAATCGTACCAGTGTGGATGGGGGCAAATACACACACACACACACACACCAGTATGCAGACATCCTGTTTTTTAAAACATAAAAGACAAATGCATACGATAAAAGTAGGGTTGCACTGATAGCGAGTATTTGCACGAGTACTCGTGCAAATGCTCCGGTACCCAAAATCAATACCTTTGTGGTGAGCTCAAATCACACTGCAAAGAATCGTATGCAATTTAAATAGGAATGTAGTGTTATTCCTGTCTGAATCGCATGCGGTTTGTTGCATCGCTCATGTGAACCCATGCTTGTCATAGTGACATCAGCCTGGGTTCACACAAGAGTGGTGCTGGAAAGCGCACAGCATTCCTGTTTAAATCACATGCAATTCTTTGCAGTGGGATTTGAGCTCATTCATTTTGTATGGGTTCAAATTGCACTGCAAAGGTAAAAGGTACTTGGTATTGGCAAGTACTTAACCGAAAATATTGGTACTTGTACTCGAAGGTTAAAAAAAAAACAATATTGGTGCAAACCTAAATCAAACCTGGAAATTTTTTTTTAGAGGCCTGATAGCCGACACATCTAAAAAGGCACAGCTGACTTTTCTATTTAAGGCAAACGCATGATGCTGATTGGCCTACAATAATCTATTGACTCCTAGAATGGACCGACCGCCTCCTAAAAACTACAGTAATGTATGCACCTTGTGAATATAATGGCTGTTTTGGTAAATACCAAAAATATACATATTTATAAAATATATTAGTATAAAAAAAGTTTAAAGGAGTACTGTTTGTTACACCCAATACTGATTATTTCTAAGGGTGGGATTTGTTTTTCGGCAATGTTGTATCATTTCTGGATCCATCTGCAACCAGGTCTTCTGATCAGTGTTGGCACCAAATGACGGAGCAGAATTTGCAAGTAAATGGCCATGCCTGGGTGGCAGCAGTGGGCTTGCAGAGCAGTAATCATTGGGTTTTTGTAGGGGGGTTACAGTCACAGTTGGCACAGTGGTACTTCTCTCCATGTATGGTGAAGGAACCTGAGGAACCATGCTATATGAGTGACTTCTAACATGTGGTGGAGCTTTTTTTTCTCTTCGTTTCTTAAGAAGAAACCAAACAATAAAAATGACGACCAGCAGCAGGACAGCAACAACGACCAAAGGGATTATGATTGAAAGGGGATCAGTTTGGCTAGGCTCTGCTTTAGGATCATCTGTAGTTTGTTTAATTGTGGTTTTGTGACCAGACGAACTTGTGGTTGCTATTTCCAAAGGAAGAGTTGGCTCGCCATGTCTCTGATTTCCCCATCGATTTTGATTGCCAAATCTCCTTATGGGAGCTTCTGTAACATTTCTGTGCAGCCAGTGGCTGGTTGTCTTTTTCTCATGGCTCAGGCTAGTGTACAATAGAGAAGCTGTAGTAAATGAAAAAGATTCTGTAGTTGGAGAAGAGTCCACAAGTACTGGATCATATGGAACCACAGAATAGGCAAAGTATCCCAGAGCAGGAGGCACATTATTAGCGTTTAACATGAAAGCAAATGAATCGTTGATCATTTCCTGATCTGTCACATTGGCGTCAACATCCAACAGTATTTGTCTGGCTTCAATGTCGCTATGTGTGAACTTTTCAATCTCTTCATACTCCACTTTTTTAAACATCTTTCTTCTTACAAGTTTACCATAAGCTGGTGCATCAACAACATAATATTCTGGGTCACTGCTGGTCAGATTTGCTAGCTCTGTTGCATTCAGGTCCCCAGTTTTTAGGGTGTACTTTAAGCCCATTGGTATTTTTAATCCAATAGCGACATTTACTAGAGGCTCCACAGTGATGTTCAGAACCTGTCCTGTCAGATTACTTTCTGAAGTAAAGACCATTAATTCTAAACTGTCTTGAGATGCAGTAAAGTTGTTCATGTAATATACTACTTTGCCAGACTCTATTTCTCTCTGATCAAAGTTCGTCCCAGGTGTGTTGTGAACTAAAATCCTGCCAAACATGGGTGTCTGCGAGATCGCATAATGAATCACTGGGCTTTTTCCATCTGTGGTAGCTGCTAGATTTTTTGTTGTAATTGTGGCATAGGTCTGTCCTTGGACAAGGACAAGATTTGTTTTGTTAACTAAAGTTATGGAAACAGGGGTAACATCTAAATTAAAAAGTTTATATAATGGTTTGTGTTTGCCATCTGTCACACTGAAATAGAACACGCCTGAGCTTGGGCTTCCATCTGGTACAAACCACAGGTCGCCATTATTAATATCCGCTTGTGTAAAATGCTGAATGGATTCATTTAGGTTGTCCAATTTGGCTAAGAAGCCATTATTTGGTGCGCTTATAACAGAGTATGTTATATCTTCTGGTGGATTATCCAGATCTTCAACATTCAGGTTCTCTGGGCTAAATGCAGCAATTTTTCCTTGCAGAACTCTCAGATTGGGCCGTTTTGTTTTAAGCTCCGGTGGTTGGTCATTAACAGGTATTACAGTGATATTAAACATCTCCTCTAGAATATCAAAATCTGGCTTAACAGCAGATTTACTTTTTAAATTGAGCCATGTGGCAAAAGTGAAGTTATCTGTAGGGGACTCTGCTCCATTGTGCGCATAGGTAATCCCAAATTTATTGACGATGTACTGGGAAAAGTTGGGCTTGTCTTTCGTAATATTCCTGTCTCCAACTATGATCACGCCATGTTTGGGTAAAATTGTCACCTGGAACCAGACTTCATACGCAGCTCGTTGTGTTTCTGGCAGCCTGACTAGAAGGTTGGAGGCATCCAACTTTGTTTTGTCTATTTGAATTTTTTCTCCTTCCAAAACAGAAGCACCTATACAAAATAACGAAAAGTAAATTAGAAGGTGGACAGCTTAAAGGTGATACTAAAAAGGTAAAAATGATTTAAAAAAAAAAAAAAAAAAAAAAAAAAAAAAAAAAAACCAAAAAACAAAACAAAATACATGTTATACTTACCTGCTCTGTGCAATGGTTTTGCACAAAGTAGCCCGATCCTCGGGTCCCTGCCAGCGCTCCTGGCTCCTCCCCCCTGCTTGGTGCTCCCATAGCAAGCTGCTTGCTATGAGTGAAGTCCTGCATGCTCGCTCCTGAGCCCCACTCTGTGTCCATAAGACACACAAAGTGGGGCTCGGCCCTGCCCCAATCTCTTCACTGACTGCGATTGAGAGCAGCGGGAGCCATTGTGTCTGAGCCAATGAGAAGGGAAAGAGACTCTAGAGCAGCTGCTCTCATGCACATCCCTGGATTGAGATCGGGGTCAGGTAAGTATTGGAGAGGCTGGGGAGAGAGCTGCAAACCGAAGGTTTTTTACCTTCATGCATAGAATGCATGAAGGTAAAAAAACTCTAGCCTTTAGAATCACTTTAAAGCAGAATTCCAGGCAAAATGACAACTGTCTTAAATAGTACACCCCACCCCCCCTCATTTTTGGATGTGTTTTTTTTGGGGGGGCTTTTGGTACCTTTTCTGCTCTTTTTCTTCTGGACTTCCATCCTATGTCGCTGTGGCGAGGTACGTCATTTCCGCGATTGCATAGTACCCTCCTCCTTCCTCCCGATGCCTTCTGGGATCTGTGTGTGTCCCAGAAGACGGGACCATTCAGAAAGTGCCGCACGACTCTCGCATGCGCAGTAGGAAACTGGCAGTGAAGCCTGAAGGTTTCTCTGCCGGTTTCCTTTACTAGCAATTCAGGCGCCTGCACCCGGAGCGGATGAACGGATTGGCTTGGGGTGCCGACATCGTGGGCTCCCTGGACTGGTAAGTGTTCTTATATTAAAAGTCAGCAGCTACAGCTAAAGTTTTTTTTCTCCCCAGGCTGGAACTCTGCTTTAAAGAAAGTCCCCACAAGAAGTGGGGAAATACAATACAGGTAAACCAAGTGCCTTGCAAAACTGAGAAGATAACCAAGGGCCTTTGAGCAGATAATTCTTAAGAACCAAAAAAAAAAGGCAAAGGAAATGCAGGGCTACAGAAGAGAAAGAAAAAAGAAAAAAAAATGAAAAAAAGAAGGAGTTCTTGTTTTGAGCTGCATGCCCATTTTTTTTTACCTCTGTACTTCTTCTGTGACTGTCTTAATTGAATAAAATTGACACAGGCTGAGGAAATTTCGCAAATAAACATTTACTGAAGGAGGCCTGATTTTAGACACAATCAAGGTGGTCAAATATTTTCTATCTGGTTGAAGAATACCTTTGAAAAATATGAAACATAAAAAGTTACCAGTATTTGCAATGAGACGGGTTGGCCTGTCCGGATCGCCAATCTCATATGATATAGTTATGAGGAACTTCTGGTTTTCTAGCACAGCCGGAGGTGAAGAGACTGTGAAGGAGAAGGAATCCTGTGTACTCCAGACCAGAGCTTCTGTATCTGTATGTTCATAGAAGATCACCGCGTTATCCACCTGTACAAGACAGAAAACATCTTTTTCAAATTAAAGATAAATGAAACAGCATTGTCAAAAAAAAATCATTGTCAAAGCAATACTTTGTCAAATGACAGTAATCAAATGCTTACAACGCAGGATTGTGTATGTACAGTATGTGACTATAATGGACATAATGGAGAGAGATAAAAGGGATAGTTCCTTTTGGAGGAGAGTTTGGTAAATATCTGCTATAGCGGCTCCAATGTTAGGGTGACCTTTAACCACTTCAATACCGGACACTTTCGATCCCTTCCTACCCAGGCCAATTTTAAACTTTGAATGACAATTGCACGGTCATGCAACACTGTACTCCTATGAATTTTTTTACCGATCGAGCTTTCTTTTGGTGGTATTTAATTACCACTGTTTTGTTTTTTGCTAGACAAACGAAAAAAAAGACCGAAAATTTTGGAGAAAAAAAAAAAAAAAAAAATACAATTTTTTCTTGGTTTGCATTATAAAATTTATCAAATAAGTAATTTTTCTTCCGATGGGACTGCACTGATAATCAGTATAACTAACGTACTGTGTCTTTCTATTTAATAGCTCTCCTTTCCTCACACAGCTTGAGGAAAGGAATGCTGATAACCAGCAAGTCTGTATACATGTGACCAACTGTGATTGGACATCATATGATAAAAGGGGCATTGTGATTGGCCCTTCACCGTGATCAGCTGTGTTCAGAGTGTTCTGGATGCATGCCCCAGGGGGCATGCGGGAGGTGGGGTTCTGGGAGGATCTCCATGTACGCCCTCCCAGAACTGGAAGCATGCGCTGTTGCTGTCTTTTGGCTATAGTGTGGGCAGGAAGAGGTTAAGAGATTGGTAATATTTGAGTGGTACCCAAGGCAGTGTCAATAGGGCCACTGGGGAAGAATGTTGTTCAATCTGGGCCCATAATTTATATTGTGGCGAGGTGCACCACATCATAACCCTAGACAAATATGAGGCCATATAAAAAAACGCAAGGTGAGGAAGGCCAATGCCGCTGTTTATTTTAGGGATGGTGAGGAGAGCAAGTCTCATCCAGGCTACTTGGTCTCCCCATATAAACTTGATTAACATGGTGCACAGAGAGACAAAAAACGATTGTATATGGATAGGTAACACTTGGATTAGGTTAAAATTTTCAAGCAACTATGTAATTTTGTAGGTGTTACATCAACCGAACCAGGTGAGAGTTAGGCCCTGCCATTTTCAAAGAACTAATCTTTTGTCAGCAGGGGGCTTTAGTTACATACTGCTGGTAGGGAGGACTCGGGCTCTGTAAGGCAGAACAGGAGATCTTCTGCATAGGCAGCAGATGGATACAATCCCCCCCCCCCCCCATCTCCCCTTACATAAAAACAGTTCAGGAGTCAGTATAAAAATAAAAAAAAAGGGGGGGGGGGGAAGGTAAAAAAGGGGACATCCCTCTCAAGTCCCATTGGACAGATGAAAATAATTAGATCAGGTTTCATTGATTTTCATTAGGGCTGTAGGGTGAGAGTACAGTGCCGAGATCCACGCCATTATGTGACTGCCCAGGCCTATGTGAGCCATAGTGGATCATTATGAATTGCCAGTCCACCCGATCAAGGGCCATCTCTGTGTCAGTAGATTAGTCAGTTAGCAGTTTTATAAACCTGTAAATATGATTAAATACTATAATAACTTAAAAGCAAAGTATGGGGTTTGGGTTTTTTTCAGATTCATACCATTCTGATGCTGCATCTCTCTCCTGCCAGCTCTAACACTGAGAGCCAAGCAACCAAACACCGCTGATCGCTGGGTTCTCACAGCACTCTGCTTTAACCCCCCCCCCAGACTCACTGGAGTTCTGGGCTGTAGCGGGGGCGGGAGCGGCCAGTTTAGGCTCTCAGCAGCTCGCTTAGAGGCCGAGTCAGATGCCAGCCCAGATATAGGCACAGATCCTAACCATAAGGAACAGTGATTAACCACTTAAGGACCGGAGCATTATGCTGTTTAAGGACCAGAGGACTTTTTCCAATTTGGCACTGCGTCGCTTTAACTGCTAATTGCGCGGTCATGCAATGCTGTACCCAAACTAAATTTGCGTCCTTTTCTTCCCACAAATAGAGCTTTCTTTTGATGGTATTTGATCACCTCTGCCGTTTTTATTTTTTTTGCGCTATAAACAGAAAAAGACCGAAAACTTTGAAAAAAAATGATATTTTCTACTTTTTGTTATAAAAAAAATCCAATAAGCTCAATTTTAGTCATACATTTAGGGCAAAATGTATTCGGCCACATGTCTTTGGTAAAAACAAATGTCAATAAGCGTATATTTATTGGTTTGCGCAAAAGTTATAGCGTCTACAAACTAGGGTACATTTTCTGGAATTTACACAGCTTTTAGTTTATGACTAAATGCCTATGTCATTTATTGAGGTGCTAAAATGGCAGGGCAGTACAAAACCCCCCCAAATGACCCCATTTTGGAAAGTAGACACCCCAAGGAAATTGCTGAGAGGTCTGTTGAGCCCATTGAATATTTATTTTTTTTGTCCCAAGTGATTGAATAATGGCAAAAAAAAAAAAAATGATATATTGCTCACACAGGCCATGGGCCTATGTGGAATTGCACCCCAAAATACATTTAGCTGCTTCTCCTGAGTAAGGGGATACCACATGTGTGGGACTTTTTGGGAGCCTAGCTGCGTACGGGGCCCCGAAAACCAATCACCACCTTCAGGATTTCTAAGGGTGTAAATTTTTGATTTCACTCTTCACTGTCTATCACAGTTTCGAAGGCCATGGAATGGCCAGGTGGCACAAACCCCCCCCCCCAAATGACCCCATTTTGGAAAGTAGACACCCCAAGCTATTTGCTGAGAGGCATGGTGAGTATTTTGCAGCTCTCATTTGTTTTTGAAAATGAAGAAAGACAAAAAAAAAATTATTTTTTTTCTTTTTTCAATTTTCAAAACTTTGTGACAAAAAGTGAGGTCTGCAAAATACTCACTATACCTCTCAGCAAATAGCTTGGGGTCTACTTTCCAAAATGGGGTCATTTGGGGGGGTTTTGTGCCACCTGGGCATTCCATGGCCTCCGAAACTGTGATAGGCAGTGAAGAGTGAAATCAAAAATTTACGCCCTTAGAAAGCCTGAAGGCGGTGCTTGGTTTTCAGGGTCCTGTACTCGGTTAGGCTCCCAAAAAGTCTCACATATGTGGTATCCCCATACTCAGGAGAAGCAACAGAATTTATTTTGGGGTGTAATTTCACATATTCCCATGGCATGTTTGAGCAATATATCATTTAGTGACAACTTTGTGCAAAAAAAAATAAAAAATTTGTCTCTTTCCCGCAACTTGTGTCACAATATAAAATATTCCATGGACTCAACATGACTCTCAGCAAATAGCTTGGGGTGTCTACTTTCCAAAATGGGGTCATTTGGGGGGGGGGGGGGGTTGAACTGTCCTGGCATTTTATGCACAACATTTAGAAGCTTATGTCACACATCACCCACTCTTCTAACCACTTGAAGACAAAGCCCCTTCTGACACTTTGTGTTTACATGAAAAAATTATTTTTTTTTGCAAGGAAATTACTTTGAACCCCCAAACATTATATATTTTTTTTAAAGCAAATGCCCTACAGATTAAAATGGTGGGTGTTTCATTTTTTTTTTTCACACAGTATTTGCGCAGCGATTTTTCAAACGCATTTTTTGGGGAAAAAACACACTTTTTTCAATTTTAATGCACTAAAACACACTATATTGCCCAAATGTTTGATGGAATAAAAAAGATGATCTTAGGCCGAGTACATGGATACCAAACATGACATGCTTTAAAATTGCGCACAAACGTGCAGTGGCAACAAAATAAATACATTTTTAAAAGCCTTTACAGGTTACCACTTTAGATTTACAGAGGAGGTCTACTGCTAAACTTACTGCCCTCGATCTGACCTTCGCGGTGATACCTCACATGCATGGTGCAATTGCTGTTTACATTTGACGCCAGACCGACGCTTGCGTTCGTCTTAGCGCGAGAGCAGGGGGGGACAGGGGTGCTTTTTTTTTTTTTCTTTATTATTTTTTTTGCTTTTTTATCTTATTTTTAAAATGTTCCTTTCATTTTTTTTTTAAATCATTTTTATTGTTATCTCAGGGAATGTAAATATCCCCTATGATAGCAATAGGTATTGACAGGTACTCTTTTTTTGAAAAAATTGAAGTCTATTAGACCCTAGATCTCTCCTCTGCACTCAAAGCATCTGACCACGCCAAGATCGGTGTGATAAAATGCTTTCCCAATTTCCCAATGGCGCTGTTTACATCCGGCGAAATCTAAGTCATAGAATGCTTGTAGCTTCCGGTTTCTTAGGCCATAGAGATGTTTGGAGCCACTCTGGTCTCTGATCAGCTCTATGGTCAGCTGGCTGAATCACCGGATGCATTCTCAGGTTCCCTGTTGAGACAGGAGAGCCAGAGAAAAACACGGAAGACGGTGGGGGGGGAGGGGGGGCATTCCCTCTCGCTTGCTTGTAAAAGCAGTCTAGAGGGGAGTGTGGCCTGGACGGGAATGAGATAGGACGTGAGTGACCAGAGCTCCGCTTGTGGCAGATCCTGTATTCGATATCCTGAGACCTAAAAATAGCCCTTCGACCATACACCCGCGTGATTGAAGCCAGGTATAGCCTCTGAGTCATGTCTCCGCCAAAGAGGAACAACGCTGCCTTTTCATCCCTGGACAGGTACCGAAGAACGGAGCGGGACCACGAGAGGCAAGATGGCGCCTCATCACCAGAGCACACAGCTCCCCAATCTGACCAGGGGACGGCTGATACAGCTAAGGTACTAGAGGCGATATCCCTGTGCCAATCCACCCTAACAACAAAGCTGGAAGAGGTAAAAGTGGATATTTCTTTAATCAGACAAGACATGACTAAGCTCCGCGAGAGTTACTGAGACAGAGACCAGAATCAGCCGGGCAGAAGACACGCTATATCCCCTGCAACACTCCCAGGAGGACTTAAAGCGCCAAACACAACAGTTGGCACAGAAGCATGACGACTTAGAAAATCGCGCTCGCAGATCCAATCTACATTTCATTGGCCTCCCGGAGGGCTCAGAGGGAACGGATCCAGCTACTTTTCTAGAAAAGCTCTTAATTTCTACATATGGCAGAGAGGCCTTCTCTGGTACATTCGTAGTTGAGCAAGCTCACCGTATGCCAGCGCGCCGCCCACCTGAAGGAGCTCCGCCGCGCACATTTATAGCGAAGCTACTAAACTTCAAGGACCGAGATGCAGTACTACGACTAGCCAGACTGAAGGGAAACATCCCATTCCAGGCGGGATATGTGTCAGCATTTCCGGATTTCTCCGCCGAAGTGCAGAAACAGCGGGCCCGTTTCACGGAGGTAAAAAGGCGCCTGAGAGCACACAATATAAAGTACGCTATGTTGTTTCCTGTCCGGCTCCGTGTGGCTGGAGATGATCGTGCCCATTTCTTTGAGGATCCAGTGCAGGCGTCGGAGTGGCTAGATCACTACGATGCAGAGCAGAACCGACCTGCCCAAGAAAGATCTCCACGCATCGGAATGTAAAAGGTGAGACTGTGCTATTATACAAGCTTCTACATTCACATGCACTCTACCCTTTATTAAACCCCTGCAATATGCGGGGGTTTGGCCTTGTCGGACGCTGTAACTGCACCTTTGGAATGACTTTCCTTTTGATACAAGCCAGCGCTCAGAGAACTGCCTGTTGCACATTTCAGCGCCTGGAGTTTCACACACATTTCAGCTATATATGAGCCGCACTTTGACAACGCTACCACATAGCTCACGGGGCCTAGATTAGAGCTTTGCTAAACCCCGAACTCATTAATCGAGAGGTTACACACCCACAGAGATGAACTACCACCATGCGGCCCTCTCTCTACCTCCCAAGAACTTATGCTAATCGCGCTACTCCTGAAAGAAACAAGGAGATGCACAGAGGTTATAATATGTTATCTGTGAAAAGTAGTTCTTGACCCTAGTGATATTTTTTCAGGATGATTATAATCTCTATATACCACAACCGGAAGGGAGAATGTCTCTCATCCCCGGGGTTCAACCCAGCGTTTGTTCGCCCTCACTAAAAGTTTAACCCACTACCAAGTGCGTAGCCGAATAGGCCTCCACTGAGGATGGTATGGGTGTTGTGCGCTACCTTGGTTCACAAAATTTATATGGTGTCCAAAGGTAGAGGCACTGGTTTTGGGTTTAATGTCCCAGCTAAGTTGGGGTGGCTGAGGGCTGGGAGGGGGGTAAGGGAACTGTTTAAATTACGTTTAAAGAACATGAGTTATAATTCGATGCAACATATAGAGGATGAACATAGAGTATACCAAACACTGATACGATGTAATATTCAAAGATTTATTGTATGGAATGTATAAGAGCCTGCCCTGGGAAATGGTCTCGCGCCTATTCCACATAAATATCTGTTCGCTAGAAATGACTGACATCCAGTTTTTGACTTGGAATGTCATGGGAATCCGAGATAAGGTTAAGCGCACCGCAATCTTTGGATGCCTCAAATCATATCGGGCAGACATAATTGTACTGGTTGAAACACATATTACAGGTCAGCTTCAGCTGGCAATGAAACGCCCATGGATAGGATGGGCTTATCACACCACACACTCCCCCTATTCCAGAGGGGTATCCATATTAATTGCCAAATCGGTCCCATTTGGACTAATTTCGGTGCGGACAGACCCCCAGGGCAGGTTCATTTTTTTGCAATGCATAGTCTGTGGCTCGCAATACCTAATTATGTCCTTCTATATCCCTCCGCCATACAATTCTAGCCTTATTACTGAAGGCTTAGCATACATGGCACAGCACCCAACAACACCTGCTATCTGGTTGGGAGACTTCAATGAGGTAGTGAATCCTACTGTAGATAGATTACGTGTGCAACAAAGAGACCAAGCCTCAGATACCACCAGATTTGGGCGTCTGTTACGAGAGTTCTCCCTAACCGATACATGGCGCTGTAAACATCCACACACCCAGGCCTACTCATGCTTTTCGGCAACACACTCCTCTATGTCCCGAATAGACCTAGTACTAATTTCAGACACGCTCCTAGCAACCCTTACGGACTCTGGGTACCACACTAGATCCCTGTCAGACCATGCCCCTTGTTGGGCCACATTGCGCATTGCTCCTCATGCGGGGCCTCGCACTTGGCGTCTACATTCCTTTTGGCTGTCAGTATTTGATGACCAGGAGGATATTAGCTCGGAATGGCAATTCTATTTTAATACAAATCGTGACACCGCCCCAATAAGTATGGTATGGGAGACATTTAAATTACATGTCTGTATGATTATTTCCTCTCGCATAAACAGGCTGAAGGCCGCATCAAAAGCCAAACTGAAGCAGGTTTCCGAACAACTAGACACGGACACCAGGGAATTTAGCTTAGACCCTACACTAGCCAAAGCATCTCTGCTTAAGCTACAAACGAGAGTTTTAGACCAACTACTTTTTGAAAAAGCTAACCAGAAACTTCTCTTCTCCAGACAACGGGTGTTTGAGCAGGGGGAACGGGCAGGTAAGCTCCTGGCATATTTGGCACGCCAAGATGCGAGTCCACCGGTGGTGGTCTCATTGACGGATCCACAGGGCACAATAACATCTGATCCAGAAACGGTGACAAACATTTTCCGCAGATATTATGCTGACCTATACTCATCCAAGGTAAGGGTTGCTGCGCAGGAGACCCAGACTTTTCTCCAGAACATACCCCTACCTAAAATCTCATTATCCCAGATGCAAGAAATGGAGGCCCCAATAACAAGGCCCTTGGTCGGGACGGTATTCCTCTAGATTTTTATGCAACCTATTCCGAAATATTAATTCCTGAATTGTTAAAACTCTATAAACATATCTTTGAGGCTGGGTCTCTTCCGCGGTCCCTACGACAGGCAGTAATTGTAGTGATCCCCAAGTCAGGCAAAGACCCCCTATGTCCAGAGTCCTACCGCCCAATATCGCTTCTTGAGGCAGACATCAAAATTCTAGCCAAAATATTAGCTCTCCGCCTCAACCGTATTATCCTATCCATAATACACCCCGACCAAACGGGGTTCGTGCCTGGGAAAAACACAGCTATGAACCTGCGTAGGCTATATATTAATATTCAAGCAGAACACGACACCGTCGGGGACAGAGCAGTGGTGGCGCTAGACGCCGCCAAGGCTTTCGACTCCATGGAGTGGGAGTATTTGTGGGAGTGCCTTAGGGGGTTTGGTTTTGGTCCTAACTTCGTTAAGTGGGTACAACTATTATATTTCTCACCAGAGGTCAGTGTACTTGTGAACGGGAGGACCTCAGAATCTTTTCCATTGCAACGTGGAACTAGACAGGGGTGCTCACTGTCCCCTCTCCTTTACGCCTTGGCAGTTGAGCCTCTGGCTATATCCCTCAGAGTACATCCGGACATTCATGGTCTTAAGCTGGTGAGTCTGGTGGAGACGGTGAGCCTATACGCAGATGATATGCTGCTATACCTGCAAGATACTGGCCCATCCCTCTAGGCTGCCCTGCAGACTATCGAGGACTTTGGTAGGCATTCAGGATTGAGCATAAATTGGACCAAATCACAAATTATGCCACTTGACTCTACAGCACCCACATACCGATCTGCATCCCTTCCTCTACAAAGAGTAGCATCTTTTAAATACTTAGGTATACAGATCACTAAAGAGCCCTTAGAATATCTCCCTAACAATATCGAGCCGCTATTCACATATCTAAAATCACGCACACAATCCTGGGCAAGGCTCCCATTGGGAGTTATGGGCAGTATCAACCTATTCAAAATGGTACTTGTCCCAAAATTCTTATATATAATGTGGAACTCGCCGTTTCTTATTCCTCTAAAAACCTTTAAAACAATAGACCATATTCTCAACTCATTTATATGGGGACCCAACCGACATAAGCTGGCGTGGCACATTCTGAAAAATCCAACTTCCTCGGGGGGAACGGCTCTCCCAGACCTACACGCATATTATATAGCGGCACAACTCTCGCACCTATACCACCTCCACAAAACTGATAGCATCAGATACCAAACCTTGACATGTAAAAAACCAAACTCAGTCACCTACTCCCCTCTTCAAGTAATATTCAGAGGCAGAGGTGGCAGGAGAGGCCGGTCTGCTCAGAACCCCCTACTACACCAGCACAAAAGCATTTGGGAAATTGCAATTAAACTTACTGGGGCGGACTTTTTCCACTCACATACGCCATTATGGCACAATCCGCAACTGACAGAGTTGATGCACATGTCAGGAGCGACTACATGGGCGGCAAAAGGTATAGTGTATCTATTTCAAGTAATTTCCCCTCTGGGTATAAGAAGTTTTTAATCGTTACAGGAAGAGTTTGAACTACCCCCACACATGAAATTCAGATACATCCAATTACGACATGCGCTGAGAACCCAATTCGCGGAAGGACTCCCTAGCCCACAAACGCTTCCAATGGTTGACGTGATCATAGGCAATGGCCCAGAGAAATTAATATCCAGCCTATACAGTATTATACGTGCACGTACGGTAGCGAGAGTTATTGACACAGATAGGATCAGATGGGAGGGGGATATTGGCCCAATGGATGACTCGGATTGGGATGAGATACTGGAAAATGTAAAACAGACGTCACCTAGACTCTCTGACCGTCTTACCCAACTATATATTATTCATAGGACCTACCTTACTCCGTCCAGACTAACAAAATTCTGCCCAGATCAGAGCCCAGACTGTCCAAGGTGCTCAGACAACTCATGCTCATTTTTCCACCTGATCTGGTCATGTCCGCATATTCAGCGCTACTGGGCACAAATTATCAAATTCCTACATGACCAAATGGGCTCACCAGTGCAGATGGATCCCAAGCTGTGTCTTCTGGGACTGCTTCCAGACACCACGATTGAGAAATACCAGGCCACATTCTTACAGGAAACCCTTTTTTGTGCCAGAAAAGTAATCGCCAAACACTGGATGAGGACCCATTCCCCCTCAATCCAAAATTGGATTGCTGAAACCAATAAGTCACTGGCCAACAAAAAATTACTCTACAAACATAGGGGATGCCTGAACAAATACAATCGGGTATGGGATAAATGGCTAGAATGTAGTGATACCTGCACGGAATAACCTGATGTAAGCATAATACAGGGGTGTAGAGAGGCCATGATAAATTTTACATTTTGAAGTACTTCACAATCTGATGCATAATATGTAAAAGCAATACATGATCAGTAAAGATAATTAATGCTTCAATGTCACGTTATTACATGGAAAATACTGTGTTAGTAACAAATCTGAGATGAACATATTTTCTGTTTTGATGCGTAATGCATCTTACTTCTGTAACTGTATGTTGTATACACTATCTATGTATGTTATAAATATAAACAAACATGTTCTTTTAAAAAGAAAAAAAAAAAAAAAAAAAAAAAGCAGTCTAGAGCATTCTGGTATAACCACTCAAAGTCGTGAATGGCGTACCTGAAGAAAAAAAATGGATAACAACAAAACACAATAAACGGTAAAGTATAAAAAATTGCATACCTGAAAAGCAAACATGATAAAACATAATAACAATAAAACATTGCAGAATAGAATACAGTAAAAATGAGCAGAACAATAGAGAGCGAGAGAGAACAATAAAACGACAACTATTATTTTTTATATATATATATTTTTTTACACTGTTTTTGTAACTGTAACTTTTAGAACGGTAACCGGTTCCAGGTTCGGGTCTCTAAAAATGCGATGGCATCTTTGGAGACCCTGTGAAAGTGTGTCCTAGTCTGTGCAATGCTGTACACTACGCTAATACTCAACTAGTGAATGGTAGCGTTCAAAACATTCACCAATGCAAAGACCAGGATTGTCAGGACAGGAGGGACAATAATAGCGGGTGTCACGCCTATATCTGCGCTTGCTGCAGACACAACATCTTTTTTTTTGGGGGGGTTCATTGGGTAGGGGTACTCGGGAGGACATAAAGAAAATGCCTCTCATGCAGCCGACTGCATTTGGTTGGGGATGTGAATGGGGGAAGTACGGGCGCTGCAGAAGCGGTGGGTTCCCAATTAGGATTGGCGAATGCAGCAGGAAGGGCACTATGGGCACGACGGGCCTGTGTTTGTCTTCTTCTTGGTGGCAGCGGGACACTACTTGTGCTTGCCACCTCACCAGCTTGAACAGCACTTATGGGACGCGCCACGTCACCAAGTGTTACTGCAGTGCTGGTTTGACTACGACCGGGGTGTACTAGGCCACTGGCGCTTGCCAGTTCACCAAAACGCTACCAAAAAAACTGTTAGCGATCGCAGGGATCAGGCCTGACTCTGCGAACGCTGCAGTTATGCGTTTAGTGTTTTGTGTCAGTGATCGATCGATACTGCACGTGGGTGGGCTGGGCCGGGCGGAGGGGCAAAAACGCAGGTGCTAGCAGGTATCTGGGCTGATCCCGCTAACACTGCGTTTCTGGGAACCCTAAACTGCTGGGGACGCTAGTATAGATCTGATCAGATACTATACCACTAAGGGAGGCGTATGCTGCGTGCGTGGGTGTTAGCGGTACTGGCGCTAATCTGACGCTGCCTGGGGCGACGCATATCACCGCCGGGCGATCAGGGGGCTAAACCTTTATTCGGTAATAAACGGCGGGTGCCCTGACACTATAAAAAATAAACGAACTAACCAGCGTCACCCGTAACAGTTATACGGTGATCAGTGGTGAAAGGGTTTACTAGGGGGCAATCAAGGGGTTAAAACATTTATTAGGTAGTATATGGGGGTCCCTGTCGCTATAAAACGCTGACGGCGAACCTAAATATTTACGTCCCTAACTAGCGTCACCAGTGACACTAATACAGCGATCAGAAAAATGATCGCTTAGCGACACTGGCGACAGGGGGTGATCAAGGGGTTAAAAAACTTTATTAGGGGGGTACCCTAGACCTACAGGGGGCTAACAGTAACTGTCCTACCACAGTAACTGTCACAAACTGACACCATGCAGTAATCAGAAAAAAACAAAAAACAAAATACTGCTTGGTGTCAGTGTGACGGGGGGGGCGGGGGTGAATGGGGGGTGATCGTGGGGTAAAGGGGGGTGTATTGTGTGCCCCTGGCATGTTCTACTGTATGTGTGTGTGTTGTGCACTCACATTGATGTATTCTCTCCTCGGCGCCGGAACGGAAACTGCCGAGCCGAGGAGAGATGACATCACATCCCTTGCCTGTGTGTACTACACACAGGCAGGGGAGGATTCTCATTGGCTGGGAGTGATCGCGAGGGGGGGGGCCACGATCTGATGGCCTCCCCCTCATCACGGAACGCTCCCAGACCAACGGCGACCGCCTCAGGCACCGGGGAGGGGTCCGATCGGACCCCCCGCCCGCGGGAAGGCAATCACGTACCAGGTACGTGATTTTGCCTGCCCGTGCCATTCTGCTGACGTAAATCAGCGTGAGGCGGTCGTCAAGTGGTTAACAGTGGTGTTGTCCCATACCAACAAATCAGATTACACCAAGGAACAAGTGAAACCAAGGAATCTGTATGCTATTGGCAACAGATCAATTTCTGCTGCGGCTTTATTTTAGTTTATTTCTCAAAAATCACCACCATGGCCTGACGTGTTTTCAGATCAGCTTTGTATTTTTTGCCCCCACAATAATGTTTTTAGTAGAAATGGCATATAAACGGTTACTTACCATTGACTGGGTAAAGGTTGCCACTTCTGATGTTGCATTTTCCTGTTCCAATTTTAGGATTCTCCCGTGTTTTGGAGGGCTGGACACTTGGAACGTTATGGTCCTGTTATTTATGTCACTCTGGTCATTGGTTACAGCTTTCAACAACCCTGAAGAAAGGACCCTTCGTGTTCCTGGACAATGTAAAAAAAAAAAAAAAAAAATCTATGAATCCATACGGCAGTATGTACAACAAAAAGGTAGATAAGGACAAAAGTAGTAAACAGATGAAGCACAACAATTATGTAAAACAAAGAATTTTTTATTTATCCCTTTCAAGACTGGATGTCATTAAAGCTTAGACACCCAGACCAAAATTTAGCAGCATCCGTCAGCTTGACTATAGCTCTATGGCTATCTGTCAGTGAGGTCTGAGAACTATACTATATATAGTGGGGTCGTGAGATTGGCTTCTGTTAAACAAGGACCTGTATACAAGGGCAGAATGTCGGCCGGTGTCTATTGTACCAGTGGATTGCGAACAATATTCTACCAATATTCCACCCATGTGGATGTGGCTTAAGACTGCCAGATCAAATGTTTTAGCTGGACCTACTGCTATTAGTCTTGAACTGAAATCCCCCCGCCCCCCCAAGATTATTTAGTCCTATGTGCTACATAAATGTATAATTTTTATTTATCATAATTAACAGAATAAACATATCCTATTGTACTATCAGTAATGAGGTTAGAGCAGCCGGACATCTCTCCCCTAGATAGCTGGTTGCAATGCTCTTCGGCTTTTAATTCCTTCATATACTAGGAGGCTCGAGACCATCTGGAGTTACATCTCCCCTGTGTACATAGATCCCCCATGTGCGCCCCTCATACTAGGGTACTGGTGTCTGTGGTAATCCTCACAGGCTTGGCTTGCGCCCCTCGGCGTAACTGAAGAGATTGACCAACCAAGGGACAGGAATGGAAATTTCTAAGGATGATGGATCACCATCCCACTGGGTAAAAATGTGATTCTGTAGAGGCCTCATGTGGAGCTGTGCCCAGGTGATGGCAGGGATCGAGGACATCATCAGTCCTAGCACTGCCTCATTCTTTTCTTCCGTCCAGAGGGTTTTGGTTACTCTGGCGTTTAGTACATAATCCAAGTGTACCACCTCTGGCTTGGGGTCAGCTACGATTTTTTTGTATTTACTATCCACTCCAGGTTTTGTGGATAGGAAATACCTGTGCAGAGGTTGTTTAGGTTCTTTGCTGTAGCTGCAAAGAACAGCAGATTGTCTAGGTATGTTACCACACCTATGCCTTGCTGTCTCAGGCCCTTTAGCGCTTCTGCTATAATCTTCGAGAAGACTCTGGGCACAGAAGAGATGCCGAAAGGCAAAAGATGTGTGGTGCAGATGCAGGGTGGCCACCGGCCCCTGGATCGTGAACCTTCGGTATCTTTGATGACTTTTCTTTATGGGTACATAAAAGTATGCTTCTTGCAAGTCTATTGTGGCCATAAATCTCCTGGAATGACAAAAGGGGCGCCTTCCCCTGCTTGTTTTTTGCTTGGGGGGAACCCTTTGCTCTTCGCTGCAGTCCTGTCCAGGACAGTTTACATGTCTGGCCTGAACAGAAAATTTCCTGTGAATGGGATCCCACACAGCCTATTCTTGGAGGCGATGTCCCCTCCTATGACTTTCAGCCACAGGGCTCTCTTCCCTAAGGCTGTGGCCCTAGAAGATATACCATTTCAGCCGAGGCATCTGCTAGAAAAGCTGCCACTCTGGTTAGTGTGGGAATGGTCCTCACTAATTCTTCCCTTGGCGTGTCTCCTAGCAATGCTTGCAGTTGAGACAGCCAGCTAATAGGGTGCGAGCTGTACCAGTGGAAGCCATTGATTCAAAATCGCCTCCCCTGTTTCTCATGCTCTGCATCATCAAAAGCTAAGTCGGATTTGTTTGCGACTCATGAGGGAGGCAGCCACCATGGGACATTTTCGCCCAAGTCTTGGTGTCTTCCTCTGCAAATGGAAATCTGCGCTTGACCGCACCTGGTATGAAGAGCTTCTCCTGGGTTTTCTGGGCTGCAACCCCTTGTATATTTTGTCGTGCAGGGAAAGCCCTGCAGCTTTTTGCTCTTTGATACCCAGTGTGTCTGCTATAGCCTTTAGGCTAGGTTCCACTATTGCAACCTGAAAGTCGCACGATTTTTTGATGCCATGTCTTGAAACCATGTCTGTGTATTCTTGAGGTCTTCAAGTTGCATCAAAGTGGGACCAAAGTAGTGCAGGGACCACTTCGAAGTCGCTGCGGCCCGAAGTCGCACAGACATGAACAGCACTCATCGGAAGACACGGGGTATGACCCGTCATGCGACTCTAGAGTTCCAAGTCGCATCAGATGAGACCGAGCCTTGGAAAATTATCTGTGTCTTCTGAGGGAAATAGGGTGCCCTCTGATGCAGAGTCAGCCTCCTCGGAATCCCAGCATAAGCCGTCCTCCGAGTTTTGTTTGGAGTTATCCGGATCGACTAGATAGGGTACTGTACTGGCTTGGCTAGAGTTGGCTGGCACCTCCAGCTTCTCTACTGCTGAGTGCATTGGCCCAATAGTGCTCTTTATTTCCTTTTTGAAGGAGTTAAGCATGTCCTTAAGGAAGTCTTTTGACTCCTTAGCCACCATTTTATGCATTTTTGGCATAGTGGATTTTTTCACTCAGGGAAAAACCGGTGACTGCAGAAGACGCATGCCTTGCTCTGGTCTGCGCCCTTTTTTCCTCTGGAGCCTTTGCCTGCAAGTAAGCACAAAGGGCCTGAGTGAGGTTGGCAGTGTACAATCCAATTGTACGGTTTGTAGGGAGGTAAAGACAGAGGTGACTCCAGAGTGCTCTGGCTTACCTTGGAGCTGTCCTGACATGCAGGATCTGCAGGGCAGGGTGGAGAAGCGTCCGACCTGGCTGGCCACTGCTTCTGCTTCCTGCTCCAGCCCCGCTGCCAGCTGACCCCATGCGGGTTGGTGGACACACCTGCACCTGCCACGTCCTCTTTGGCGTCCTCCTTCCTGGGTTTCCAATAGGGAGGGGGCACATTAAAGGCCTTTTCCCTGGAGGCTCCAGCCTCCACCAAGATGGCCGCCGACCAGACCGCACGATCAGAAATGATGCGTCCGGCCTCTTGCCATACCTCCCAGGCCCGCAAACGAGGGGATCTTGCAGAGATGCTTGTGGGATGCGAGCGGAATACGATCGGTGAGCAGGAGGGTCAGCAGCCAGGTCGCCTGCACAGCGAGGTAACCTCTAAAGCACCTGGAATGCAGGGCTCAGACGGATGGCTCTCCACCATCGAGGAGCAGTAGCTGTGGGGAAAAATGCCGGCGGAATGTAGTGCAGCTGGGGGGATAGTTACACACCCCTCTGTAGGGGCGAAACTTTAGGCAAAGCCTTGAGGCTCACATTGCTGCCCTGGATCGCCCTCCCAAGGCCCCCTGGGCTGAATGGGATGCTGGTCAGGGAGTCCCCGGCAGAAAGTACAGAGACTGGATAAAATAACAAACGTTTGCAGCTCCTGTGGGTCCAGAGGAAACACAAAACAACTGAGGTGAGACTAACAAATTTATAATGGTGGACTAATGTGTTTCCTGTTGCAGGAAGGAGGAGCCTATCTCGGATGCTGCCCTGGAAGACGATTGGAGAAAATAAATTTATAAATATATATATTATATATGTACACTCACACACACATACATACAGTGGGGACGCAAAGTATTCAGACCCCCTTAAATTTTTCACTCTTTGTTATATTGCAGCCATTTGCTAAAATCATTTAAAGTTAATTTTTTTCCTCATTAATGTACACACAGCACCCCATATTGACAGAAAAAACACTTCAATACCAGGCACTTAGACACCTTCTTGCCCAAGCCATTTTTCACCTTTCAGCGCTGTCGCAATTTGAATGACAATTGCGCAGTCATACAACACTGTACCCAAATAAATTTTTTTATCATTTTGTTCCCACAAATAGAGCTTTCTTTTGGTGGTATTTGATCACCTCTGCGGTTTTTATTTTTTGCGCAACAAATAAAAAAAGACCAAACATTTTGAAAAAAAAACAAGTTTTTCTTTGTTTCTGTTAAAATTTTTTGTAAATAAGTACGTTTTCTTTAAAGATATGGCTGCACTGACGGGCACTGATAAGGCAGCAATGATGGGCACCGATGAGGTGGCACTGGTATGCGGCACTGATGGGCACTCATAGGCGGCACTGATGGGCACTTATGGGTGGCACTGATGGGTGGGCACTTATGGGTGGCACAGATGGACACTGATGGGTGGCATTGCTGGGCATCACTGCTTTATAATGGTGCCAGTCAGTGCCCATTTGTGGGCACTGATTGACACAGACTGGGCACATGTGGATGGCCATGGGGTACATACCTGGCCATCCACATGTTGCCCGATTCCCCGGTGGTCCTGGCGGCTTCCCTGGTGATCTAGTGCGGGCATCCAAGGGGGGGCTGCGCTGAAAAACAATCAGGAGAGCCGCCGATCAGCTCTCCTCTACTCGCGTCTATCAAAACGCGAGTGGGGAAAAGCAAAATCAATGGCTTTTCCTCCGCCGGAGGCTCTTTACCAAGATCGCTGTAGCGGTGTGTCAGACTGACACACCGCTCCATCGATCGCCGCGATGCACGCCCCCACGGGCGCGCGGCGGCTGTTATCCTGAAGGACGTCATATGACGCCCAGTCAGGATAACTGAACCACCACCCGGCCGTCAATCTGCTATAGGCCGGGCGGGAAGTGGTTAAAAAAGAAAAACTGAAATATCACATGGTCCTAAGTATTCAGACCCTTTGCTTTGACACTCATATTTAACTCAGGTGCTGTCCATTTCTTCTGATTATCTTTGAGATGGTTCTACACCTTCATTTGAGTCCAGCTGTGTTTGATTATACTGATTGGACTTGATTAGGAAAGCCACACACCTGTCTATATAAGACCTTACAGCTCACAGTGCATGTCAGAGCAAATGAGAATCATGAGATCAAAAGGAACTGCCCGAAGAGCTCAGAGACAGATTTGGGGCAAGGCACAGATCTGGCCAAGGTTACAAAAAAAATTCTGCTGCACTTAAGCTTCCTAAGAGCACAGTGGCCTCCATAATCCTCAAGTGGTAGATGTTTGGGATGACCAGAACCCTTCCTAGAGCTGGCCGTCCGGCCAAACTAAGCTAACGGGGGAGAAGAGCCTTGGTGAGAGAGGTAAAGAAGAACCCGAAGATCACTGTGGCTAAGCTCCAGAGATGCAGTACTGAGATGGGAGAAAGTTGTAGAAAGTCAACCATCACTGCAGCCCTCTACCAGTCGGGGCTTTATGACAGAGTGGCCCGACGGAAGCCTCTCCTCAGTGCAAGACACACGAAAGCCCGCATGGAGTTTGCTAAAAAACACCTGAAGGACTCCAAGATGGTGAGAAATAAGATTCTTTGGTCTGATGAGACCAAGATAGAACTTTTTGGACTTAATTCTAAGCGGTATGTGTGGAGAAAACCAGGCACTGCTCATCACCTGTCCAATACAGTCCCAACAATGGTGGTGGTGGCAGCATCATATGTGGGGGTGTTTTTCAGCTGCAGGGACAGGACAACTGGTTGCAATCAAGGAAAATATGAGGGATATCCAGGACGAAAAACTTCTCCAGAGTGCTCAGGACCTTAGACTGGGCCGAAGGTTTACCTTCCGTCAATGACCCTAAGCACACAGCTAAAATAATGAAGGAGTGGCTTCACAACAACTCCGTGACTGTTCTTGAATGGCTCAGCCAGAGCCCTGACTTAAACCCAATTGAACATCTCTGGAGAGACCTAAAAATGTCTGTCCACCAACGTTTACCATCCAACCTGACAGAACTGGATAGGATCTGCAAGGAGGAATGGCAGAAAATCCCCAAATCCAGGTATGAAAAACTTGTTGCATCTTTCCCAAAAAGACTCATCGCTGTATTAGATCAAAAGGGTGCTTCTACTAAATACTGAGCAAAGCGTCTGAATACTTAGGACCATGTGATATTTCAGTTTTTCTTTTTTTATAAATTTGCAAAAATGTCAACAATTCTGTGTTTTTCTGTCAATATGGGGTGCTGTGTGTACATTAATGAGGGAAAAAAAAATTATATAAATACATTTGTTTTTTAATACTGGTAGCTGCTCTAACCTCATTACTGCTAGTACTGGTTAGTACAATAGGATAAGTTTATTCTGTTAAATGTATAATCTTTATTTATCATAATTACCATATATACTCGAGTATAAGTCGTTCCGAGTATAAGTTGAGGCCCTAATTTACCACAAAAAAATGGGAAAAACTTATTGACCCGAGTATAAGACGAGGGTGAGAAATGCACAGCTACTGTAAGTGGAAAAGAGGGTCAACAATGCCCATTTGCAGCCTCACTGTGCCCATTTGCATGCCTCACTGTGCCCATTTGCAGCCATAGGTCCCCCAAACTTCAAACTCGGTAGTTAAGGGTTCCTAGATGCCCCCTAGCTGCAGCCAAAATTTGGGGTCTCTGAACCCAAAGTGTCCCGAAATGACATTGCTACAGATGGACACAGTTGACCGAATTTGGGGCCCCGTATCTCGGGGCCACTTAGTGCTAGGAACCCCAAATTTGGTGTGCAAACCCAGTGGAACTAGCACCATAAAATATCCAAAGCTGGGATTTCTAGAACCAAGTGGCCCCGAGATACAGGACCCCAAAAATTGGTTCAGAAAATGTCAAGCACTTTTCTGCAGCAGAGAATGACATTTTCCAAACCTATTTTGGGGCCCCATATCTCGGGGCCACTTGGTGCTAGGAACCCCAGCTTTGGCTATGTTATGGTACCAGGTCCACTTGGTTTGCACACCAAATTTGGGGTTCCTAGCACTAAGTGACCCTGAGATACAGGGCTCCAAACTCGGTTCAGAAAATGTCAAGCACTTTTCTGCAGCAGAGAATGACATTTTCCGAACCGATTTTGGGGCCCCGTATCTCAGGGCCACTTAGTGCTAGGAACCCCAGCTTTGGATATGTTGTGGCACCAGGTCCACTGGGTTTGCACAAAAAATTTGGGGTTTCTAGCACCAAGTGGCCCTGAGATACGGGGCCCCAAAGTCGGTTCGGAAAATGAAATTTTTTGCTGCAGAAAAGTGCTTGACTCGAGTATAAGTCGAGGGGGGCACTTTCAGCACAAAAAAAGGTGCTGAAAAATTCGACTTATACTCGAGTATATACGGTATGTAGAATATAGGACTAAATAATCTTAGTGGCGTGGGGGGGTGGGGGGAAGGTTTCAGTTCAAGACTAATAGCAGTAGGTCCAGCTAAAACATTTGATCTGGCAGTCTTAAGCCACATACACAAGGGTGGAATATTGTTCCCAATCAGCCCGTACAATACACCGGCCGACATTCGGCCCATGTGTACAGGTCCTTGTTTAACAGAAGCCGATCTCACGACCAGCTTCTATCAAATGAACATGCTGGAAAACCAGCAGCTGATGGGCATCTGATCAGTGCTCTTTGTCAATAGCTGCGAGCACTGACAGGTGTGTTTTGGCAGGGAGGCATTCCCCCTCTCAGAACACAATAGTTTAGCGGGGAGATCGCTGTACTGACCTCCTTGCAAGCTCCTCAGTTCTTTTTTCTTTAAGCCCAGTGGGGTTTATAGTACTGTGATACAAATACAGGCAGTCTGTTACTGTTGGTAATGCAAAAATTTTTTTTAGCAAACATCTCACTAATGCTGGCAATATGCGGTTTTAAAAATCTAACAGATTCCTTCAGCCACGCTTACAGCATGGATTGATAAATCCCTTCTGCTGGGCAATTGCATTCTGACTGCCGTCACTGGCAGCTGTCAGAACACCTGAACAAGAGATGCATCCAATTAAATAAAGCTGCTGTTCGGCTAACAATTTTCCATGCAGCATCTTCAATTTTTGAAGGATGTTGGGTGGGAGGGGCCTGGACAGGGCTGGAGAGAATTTCATTGGGAACTGACTAAAATTCAAATAGCTTATGGTTTTTGTAAACTGAAAGGTAACCAGGAGAGTCCGCCTAAACCTGTACTACCACCTCCGCGCTAGTAGAAATAGAGAGCACAAAATAGAGCTGCCACTTAAATATCAAATCATATATAAACAGAATCCACCCTCAGGGGCGTAGCTGTCTGGCAATCTAACACTTAGATTAGAGGAAGGAGTGACGGGGCGGGGGATCGGCCGAGGGACGGGTCGCTGCAGGCGGGTGAGACGTACTCCAGCTTCCATTCCCCCTGGGTCCGCCGTGGCCGTGTGTTGTGGTTTCGCTTTGTATCCTGTTCAGTGTGCCGTGCTGTTTATCATACTACTGTGAAGTGTGTTTTGCCTACCAGTTTTTATTTGAATGTGAGTTCATTTGACGCAGTTTTAGTGTGAATAAATTGATCTTTTTAACGATGCTACAATATTGGAGCATTTCTTTTATCTCATATATGAATTCATGATTATGAGGAGGAAAGCCAGTGTGTAGCAGTGGAGATCTGGAACGCATGCTAACCCCCATGAGAGTGGGTTGAGGCTCTGTTCGGCCAAACACGAGAGTGGGAGGCCTTAATAGCTGGTGAGTTTGAATTTCAGAAGGGAGTGGAATCAGGTCACTGAGGTGTGGTGAAATTTGCGGATCACAGCAGAACGATTTTGAGGACACCTGCACTTTCTTCTTTGAGTGGTGTTTTCTTGTCACACATTATCATCACTGTTTTTGTGGACTATTTTTGGATTTTTTTGATTTCACTTTAGACTTCATTTATTTATTATATTGTTTTCATATACTATTTTATTTTTAGTTTTTATATATTTTTATATATTTTTCAAGTGATTATATATTGTAGGAACTATTTGTATTTTTTCACGTGGTGTATGGTAATATATATTCATCACATATTAGTTGGAATATTGGGGGACATTTATTTTGTTGTACACACGGGAGTGTTTTATTCATTTAGATCACTAATACTATATGTGTTATAAGAGTGAGTGCCAAGTTATGATGCATCACCTTTGAGATTCAGCACATCTCTAACTCACCCCAAGGTACTAAGAACGGTGGGGTTTCAAGCAATTTTTTTTTTTTTCCATCATTGGTATAGTTAGCGCCGCTATCCATCTGCACCATTGGAGGGTGGATTCTGTTTATATATAGCTTATGGTTTTTAATATCAATATATATCAGTATGTCAATTTGGAGGATAAGCATGTATTCGAGAGGGAGAAAAAGGGTCTGCTAAGAATCCAACCACAGTAGTGCCACCCATGATTATCTTTAGACAACCAAAACATCAGAAATAAGATTTCTATATTAATGCATCTGTTTTAAAATAAAAAAAAAATTAAAATAGGGGGACGTCAGTCCATCCAGGTTGAACCTTACCAACTATGATAATATGCAGTTGCAGTACTTACCTGGAAATACAGCAAGACCTTTATTTACTTCCAGATTCATAACCAGGGTTCTTGCAGTGATACTAAAAATTTGTCTAGGTGCAAAATTCAAACCATCTGTAACCTGGAAGTTGAATCCACCAGACATTGGTCCTGAAACAAGACCATCAAAGAGAACAACATCAGCAAGGATACAACACTACCTGTTTTACTTCCAAAACAGGATTTAGTAGAACATGGGGTTGATTTACTAAAGGCAAATAGACTGGGCACTTTGCAAGTGCAGATTCTCCAGAGCTTAGTAAATGAGGGGAAACTCCACTGATTTCCATCATCCAATCATGTGGAAGCAAACACGCTTTTTACATTTTATTTTCTTTGCAAAGTGAAGCTTCGCCTCATTTACTAAGCTCTGGAGCAACAGCACTTGCAAAGTGCACAGTCTATTTCCCTTTAGTAAATCCACCCCCATGACTATTTCTACACTGTAAAAGGGACTGTCACATCTTTCTTAAATTCCACTAAATTACATCTTTATTCTCCAAAAATAATTTACACACGTTAACTCGTTAATGACCCTACAATCTATTTTTCATGAAATAGTTTCTTACCATGTTTTTTGCCACCTCTGTGAGCTCATGAACCTCTGCAGAAGTGAGCAAGAGAGGGTGGCTATGTTCCTACATGCAGTAAGACCATGGAGAACAAACGTAAAATATAGACATATTTCCTATAAAAGAGTGGCACTCCTCAAATGCTACTATGCTTGTGTAACCAATATTTCACACTATAGGACATGCATGTCCCTGTAAATCCAGCATAAATTAGAACATTTTTTAAATCTTCATTTGCTCACCATTGTGTACAAACACCAACTGTCCATTATTTATGTGCTGCTGGGTGAAATTGAGAATGCTCCGATCTGGATGGGATTTCAGTGAGAGGTGGCCATTGCTGGGGGGAGTGATGAAGAACACCAGATCAGCTGGTGAGGTGTCCTTATCTTCAGCCAACAGATCATTAGAAGTCACTTCAGTCACAGAGCCAACCCAGACCTAAAAGACACATGAAACACGTGCTTTAATGCAAGGCCAGTCTTTATGGATCAATGGCACGGAGCTTTATAACCTACTATACCCTTCATATTACCAGAGGATTGCCTTTGTAGAAGACATTAAATTGATTATGCTATAATCAATTCTAGTATGATTCTAGTAACATTTAGTTATGCTTACTTTTATTAGGCAATCCATTTTTTTCTGAATAGATTATACCATGTTATTTTACTAATGGATGGCAATGTTTTAAAAAGCTTGTTTCTTTGATCATTTTTCTTGGACACGGATTATCCTTCGCTGTTCTAAAGTCTGTCCAAAAGCAATTAAAGCGGAGCTCCACCCAAAAGGGAAAAGTTCCACTTTAAGCACTCCTCCCCCCCTCCAATGCCACATATGGCATGTCATTTTTTGGGGGGGGGGAGCTGGTACCTAGTTTTGACAGGTAGCTGCTCCCACTTTCGCTCGGGCCACCTAGGTGACTCAAGCGGAACGTTTCCTCTTCCCCTCCCTGCAATCTTCTGGGACACGTCACAGGTCCCAGAAGATTGTCTGGCCAGTGAGGAGGCGCAGGCCATTGGTGACACGAGCATGCGCACCCAGCTGTGAAGCAGTCGAAGCTGGGTGCCCACACTTGTAATGCCAGCGTCGGGGATAGGCGAGGGTTCGGACGGCCGCATTGCTGGATCTTGGGACAGGTGAGTGTGCGTTTATTAAAAGTCAAGAGCTACACTTTTTGTAGCTGCTGACTTTTAACACAAAAACGTCTATAACTCCGCTTTAAGTGATGGGTCTACCCTATATCTGGTTTCCTCTAAGCTAGCCTCTCTCAAACATCAAAACCCCAATAAGAATAAAATTCTCTATAAGCGATGGTCAGTTTTGCTAGTCTAGATGATTGCTTTATTTTTTTATAATATTTTTAAATATATCTTTATACATCATATTTCCCTTAACGTCTTTCAGGACAGCACCTTGAGAGCGTGGCTCCACCCACTTGACAGGAAACACACCTCCACCAAACTTTAAAAGGAGGCTCCTTCCCACTTATCATCAGTTTATGTGTTTCCTCCGGCGGGAACACATGTGGGGGTTTGGAGCTCTCAAGGTTCTGTCCTGAGAGAACAGGCTCCCTACTCCACTATTTTTACCTACCTCAGGAGAGCCGATTCCTCCCATTTTCCACAGGCTTACGGGTGCCGGGTGGATGGGCTCCTTCTCCCTCGTCAGTGCTCGGGGAGAGCCAGGACTGCTCCGGGTATTGCTGCTCCCAGGCAGGGGCGTCAGGCATGTCAGGCACTTCTGTTTGTTTTTTTCTTGCCTGCACATGTTTTTTCCCTGACGCCGCCGCCATCTTGGGAAGGGCAGTCAGAGGACTGCATCCGCCGGATGTGAGGTATCCGGAAGTGGGGCGGCATCCATGGAGCAGGCGCCAGGCGTCACTTCCGCCGGAAGCGCAGGGGGAGGAGGGAGGAATAGGTCTGGTGCCTATTTATTGCCGGTTCCGGTCCGGCGCACAGGTGCTATTGGAGTCCGGAACCGGCGTTTTCGCCACAAGCATCACGCTGCTGCCTCAGCATGGATTCAGGAACCGCAGCGAGTGGAACAGGCACAGGCACCAGCAAGGCCCAGGTAAGGAGCAGACTGTAGTTTCTGCTCAGCTTTACTGTGGGGTCTCTCTCTAGCCCTCTTCTCTCTAAATGTTAGTGAAGTTTGAGGGTATTTTTTTTTCCCCCTGGTGGCGGAGGGGCCTGTCAGGGCACATGAGTCTGATAGCTTTTCTCACTGTGCACCTGTGGTGAGCAACCTTGAGTAATCAGGCTGACTCTAAAAGATGGTTTGTCTTTTTTCTCTCTCTTTTTTCCCTTATGGCAGGCCAAGAGCTCTGACCCTGGGATTAGAAAGAAATGTCCTTCATGCAAAATTAAGTTAAATGAAGGCTGGAAAAAGGCTTTATGTCAAGCATGTATTGACTCCTTGGTGAGGGAAGAAACCACTTCCGCATGCAGTGATCTAATCGCATCTGCCAAAAAGGAATTGGATGCTACCATTCAATCCTTCAGATCCTCACTCACCTATCCATCTGCAAGTCAGCCCACTACCTCACAGTCCTCTCAAGGCTCACTGTTAGTCCCGGCAGTAGAGGCGGAAATGGGTCCTCTGAACCGGGAAGGGCTTTCCCCATCCCATTCTAATGAATCGAATGAGGATAGTGATGAGCTGGAAAATATGTCTTCCAAGTATAAATTGTCTTTGGATCAGGTGGATGGCCTTTTAAAGGCTATTTATGCTACTCTAGGCCTTGAGGAAGAGCATAAGGAGATGTCTTTACATGACAAGATGTATGCAGGGCTTAGTGAGTCTAAGTCCCGTACCTTTCCAGTCCATGCAGTGATTTCTGAAACAATCAGAAAAGAATGGGCTGACCCTGATAGGAAACCATTTTTCTCTAGGGCTCATAAGAGAAGGTTCCCTTTTGATGAAGACCCAGCAGCTCTTTGGAATAAGGTTCCAAAACTTGATGCAGCCTTTTCTCAGGTGTCAAGATCTACTGATCTAGCATTTGAGGACATGGGGATCTTAAAAGACCCCATGGATAAAAAAATGGATCAACAGCTCAAGCGGACTTGGCAATCCATTATGGGCAACCTTAAGCCAGCAATGGCAACTACTTGCATCTCCAGGAACTTGGAGTATTGGGTAAATCAGCTTAAAGCTCATATAATAGCAGATTCCCCTAAGCAAGAAATCCTTGACTCCTTTTCTACCCTCTCAGCAGCCGTAGCCTATGTCTCTGATGCCTCAGCAGAGTCTATCAGGATGACAGCTAAGGCGGCAGCCCTTGCTAATTCGGTTAGACGGGCTTTATGGCTAAAGACTTGGCAAGGGGACACAGCATCTAAAAACAAATTATGCGGGGTCCCTTTTCTGGGAGACTTACTGTTCGGCCCTGATTTGGATTCAGTTCTGGACAGGACTGCAGATAAAAAGAAATCTTTTCCTGTCAAGAAGAAGAAACAACCAGTCAAACGGTTTTTTCGTCCTCAAAGGGCTCAGGAACAGAACAAGTCTCTAAAAAGAAAAGCTGGTCAGGGCAGAGGGGTAAGGGCAGAGGAAATGTCCTTTTCCATCCTCCTGCGTCAGCCAGCAAGACGCAATGACAGTCGGTTACAGGTAGGGGGAAGACTACAAGACTTTCTCCCCTATTGGGCAAGCATAACAGAAAACCAGTACATTCTGAATATGCTAGCCCAGGGTTACAATATAGAATTTTCAGATCTCCCCCTAGAAAGGTACTTGGTGACAAATCTTCCAAGAGATGTAACAAAATCCCTGGCAATGAAGAGCCTATTAAAGGATCTGATAGATCAGGGGGTTATGACTTACGTCCCACAGGGGGAGCTTTATCAGGGATTTTATTCCCGTATATTCCTGATAAAGAAACCATCCGGAGATTTTCGGTTAATCCTAAACCTGAAACCGCTGAACAGATCAGTCCAATACAAAAGGTTTCGTATGGACTCCATCTTCACGGTCAAGAATCTATTGACGAGGGAATGCTTTATGGCATCAATAGACCTTCGAGATGCCTATCTGCATATCCCTATAGCCCCGCAGTCCCAAAGATTCCTAAGATTGGCGATAAATTTGGGAAAAGAGGTTCTGCACTTGCAATTCAGGGCCCTCCCCTTTGGCCTGTCTTCTGCCCCACGAATATTCACAAAAATAATGGCAGAAGCGCTTGCACCTCTTCGCATGCAGGGGATTGCGGTAATTCCGTACTTGGACGACCTACTCCTTTTTGCCCCCTCCAGGGAAAGACTGCTAGACAACCTCGGAAAGACCCGAGGTCATCTAGAAACCCTGGGTTGGATCATAAATATGCAGAAGTCAAATTTCGTTCCAGCCCAGAAAATACTATTCCTGGGGTATCAGATCTGTTCAAGGGAACAAAAGATTTTTCTCCCAGAAGAGAAGAAGGGGAAAGTCCAGAAGGTGGTAGCGTCCTTGCAGGCAAGCCAGCAATTATCAGTCCGACAAGTGATGTCATCCCTAGGAACCCTAACCGCAACCATACCAGCCATTCAATGGGCAAGGTTACATTTCAGGCCTCTCCAGAGCTTTCTCCTGAGAATATGGAATCACAGGTCAGAATCTCTGGAAGCAAAAGTAAAGATACCCACCAAAGTCAAGAGATCACTTTGGTGGTGGAGAAGACAGGAGAATCTGTCAGAAGGCCTGCTCTGGTCATTTCCAATAGAAAAAGTGGTAACGACAGATGCCAGTGTATGGGGTTGGGGAGCTCACTTAGACCAAGACTTCGCGCAAGGAATGTGGTCTCGGACAGAGGCAAAGAGGTCCTCAAATTGGAGGGAACTAAAGGCAGTCGCCTTAGCTTTAAATGCCTTCTCTCCTATCCTTCAAGGTTCTCATGTCCGGGTCCTCTCAGACAACGCCACTACCATAGCCTACCTAAACAAACAGGGGGGTACAAGAAGCAAAACACTTCAGTTGCTAGCTTCAAAGATCCTGGTTTGGGCAGAAAAGCATGTTCGGTCCTTATCAGCAGTCCACCTCAAAGGCACCTTAAATGTAGTGGCAGATTATCTAAGCAGAAGGCGGATTCAGGAGTCAGAATGGAGCCTGGATCCGGAAATCTTTGCAATGATTACCAGGGCCTGGGGTCAACCGCAAATAGACCTATTTGCGTCACAGGAAAATACACAACTCCCAGTGTTTTTCTCGATTCACAGAGACGACAGGGCCCAGGGGACAGATGCGTTAATCCAGCCCTGGATCTTCCATCTGGGTTATGCATTTCCTCCTTTCCAACTTATCCCGTTGGTGTTAAGGAAGATACAGAGGGAGAAGGTGGCAGTAATCCTAATTACTCCATTTTGGCCAAAGAGGGCATGGTTTTCCACCATTCTACAGATGGCAGTCAAACCATTTTGGCGGCTGCCTCTCCGGCAGGACCTGCTCCTACAGGGTCCAATACAGCATCCGGGAGTGGCCAGTCTAAGCCTCACGGCCTGGTTTCTGAGGAGCAGTTGTTAAGAAACAAAGGTCTGTCACAACCCTTGGTAACTACCTTACTTTCCAGTAGGAAGATAGTGACCAGAAAAATCTATGCTAAATATTGGAAGGTCTTCAACTCTTTTTGTCATTTGACTAAGAGAGAAGTAAAAAATTTAGTGTCAATTTTGGAATTTCTTCAAGAGGGGGCAGACAAGGGATTGTCAGTCAGCACCCTTAAAGTTCAAGTAGCTGCTTTGGGAGTATTTCTAGAAAGACCAATCTCTTCTGAGCCCTTGGTTATAAGATTTTTCAAGGCACTTACCAGATCTAGACCAGCTCCGGCTAAGCACTTTCCCAATTGGGATCTATCAGTGGTCCTGCAAGCCCTTACAAAGGAACCTTTTGAACCACTACAAGGAATCTCTCTAAGGAATCTTACTCTTAAGACCTTGTTCTTAGTTGCAATAACGTCGGCAAGGAGAATTGGTGAGCTGCACGCCCTATCTGTTAGGAGACCCTTTTTAACTATCTACACAGATAGGATTGTACTTAAAACCGATCCGGGTTTTTTGCCAAAGGTAGCGTCAGCACACAATAGGTCGCAGGAGATCATCCTGCCAACCTTTTGCTCTAACCCTTCGGGGGAAAAAGAAGGCAAATTCCACAATTTGGATGTAAGAAGGACCTTATTACAGTATCTGGAGGTAACAAGTAACTTTAGATCCTCGGATTCTCTATTTATACTTTTTTCGGGTAAAAAGAAGGGCCAACAAGCTTCTAAGGGGTCTATAGCTAGATGGCTTAAATCAGCTATTCTAGCAGCCTACTCTCAGTCGGGGCTCTCTCCCCCGCTGGGAATTAAAGCACATTCTACCAGGGCTCAGGCCACTACATGGGCAGAAATGGCTGGTGCCACCCCAGATCAGATTTGTAGGGCGGCTACGTGGTCAAGTTACCTTACGTTTGTCCGTCATTACAGGCTGGATCTTCTGTCAGCCAGTGAACAGGCTTTTGGCAGAAAGGTCTTGCAGGCTGTGGTCCCTCCCTAAGTGGGTAAGTCTCTGTTATCCTCTCAAGGTGCTGTCCTGAAAGACGTTAAGGGAAAAATCAAGTTAGACTTACCGGTAACTTGTTTTCCAGGAGTCTTTCAGGACAGCAGCAACCCGCCCTTATTGTATTAAATTACTATGCTGTGACTAACCATATTCTGATTATGTGTTCCAGCTTGGGCCGGAGGTTCTCTACTACTACTGATGATAAGTGGGAAGGAGCCTCCTTTTAAAGTTTGGTGGAGGTGTGTTTCCTGTCAAGTGGGTGGAGCCACGCTCTCAAGGTGCTGTCCTGAAAGACTCCTGGAAAACAAGTTACCGGTAAGTCTAACTTGATTTTTCTTTGAAAGGGCTCTGCAATTTGGTTCTCGGCCACTAGATGGAGTATGTGTATTCCCTCTTTCTCGAACTACCCAACCTATGTCCCTCTTTCATGCCATCATATAACTCATGGACCCAATAACGCTGGACACATACCAAAAATAATCAGGCCCTGCGCCCTTAGGGCTTGTATCTGTACAACTTTGTTGGGTATCAGTGATTGTTCTTACTAATTCAAGATATATGGCTGTTATATTGTATACCGTTTGGCTTCATTGCTACCTACTCGCACCTCCGGGGCTGCACCCCTGATTTAAGGAGCTATTGTGCTTTAATTTTTCTTTTGGTCAAACTTATCCTGTGACAGGATTTTCCTTTTATATACAGTATTTCTTGCACCTGTTCTCTTTCAATAAAATATTTAAACAAGGAGTATATAAAGATTTATTTAGTTGTATATATACTGAAATTGATTAATTTTTAGGCATTTCATACTTTGCCATGACATTTTTAGAATTCTTTATAATGCCATAGGCATGGAATGCCGGATAACATATAACATTTACTTATTGCACATTTTAAATTTTATTAATAGAATTTTACTCTTACTGGGGTTTGAGGTTTATGATTTATAAGATTATATTTTGATGTATGATTTGTTATTTGTTTCCATGTTAAGACTATCAGCAGCGTGATACTTTTTAATGTATACAAAATTGGAAAATTTACCGTGGGACAATACAAACAGTTTTGTATTAGGGTGCAGTCTCTTTATTTTACATACTTACTAGAAATATGTTGCTGGATGTTATCACTGGGTATTCATCATTTATGGGTATAACAGACACAAATATGGACCGCGGGAGACTTTGTTTGGAAACTTCTGTATTATTCAAAATTATTGTAAAATTATCCTGCAAGGTTTCACTACCATCATGGGCATAATAGATCAGTTCCTGCTCCACCTTTAAATAAACAAAAAAAATAAATTATTTGTGTATACATACTAAATGGCATACTACACTATAAATTTGTGATAAGTAAACCATAGTCCAGTTATATATTCCTTCAAAATCATTTAAAGAGGGAGTAAACCTCCCTGTATTGTTTGCACCTATAGGTAAGCCTATATCAAGGCTTACCTATACTGTAAAAATCTTCTAAACTTGCACCATTTAGGAGATAATTACTGTATACGCCTCCGATGAAGTCTTTCAACACATGCGCTCTGAAGGAACGGCAACCAATGCCGTTTCTTCAGAGCCCTGTGCCATTACTAGCGGCTCGCGGAAGTGACGTCACATGGTTACGGCCAGTAGTCACACAGCCGGAGTCTGCGGACCAGGAAGGAAGACGGGCAAAAGATGAATGCAGCCTCCAGTGGTGACAATGGGGGCTTCGTTTGCAGGCAAGTTTCACATAATGTGCTAGTATGCGATGCATACTAGCACATTATGCCTTTACTTTGCAGGGGGGGAAAAAGGCAGTGTTTAATTCCGCTTTAATATTTTTTAGATATTACTAAAAGGCACTTTTTTAAAACACTTTAGAGCTCAGAAGGAGATCCTGTACTAACAATTCGATGTTGGTAAGCGATCTCCCCCACTGAGCTTTCGTGTTCTGACATCGGGACGGCCCCCTTGCCAGAACACACTGGTCAGCGCTCTCATGCCCCTTCGACAGGCTTCTGTTGGATCTGCTGCTGTACACACAGGCCAGATGTTTACCAGTTTCTATTGAACCAGCCAATGCCGCCTGACATTCGGCCCATGTGTATGGCCCTTAAGGCCCACTATGGATATGAGCAGTACAGATCTCTTAAGACATCAGCCATGGTGTCCCTTCTCCATCTGACCATTCACAAAATGCACATCCGCAGACTGTTGTGTGCCAACAAGGTGCTTGGAGTACCATTCAAAATTATTGGTATCGCGATGCATCATTTACTGCTCATAACCGCGATGCATTTCAGTACATCCTGCCTTAAGGATTTAACATAAAACGGGGTCCTATGTAGTCTTGCAGCTAAATGCTTCAGGTTAAGGTTTTAAAAAAGGAATTCCAGGTACGAATATTTTATACATTGTTACATTGGTCCAGCTTGGATTAATGTAACTATGCATACCTGGCTGATGCCCCCGGAAGCAGGAAACCAATTCAGTAAACACCGCTACTCCAGTGATCTCCACTTGCTTCTGGTTCCTGCGCCGAGCTGCTGCCCTGCTGCATTCTAAACACAGGAGGTTGGCTGCTCGGCAACATTCAGAGAATGTTTTGCATTTTCTTAATGAATGTAAAGCATTCTCTGATTGGAAGAGGTGGAGAGCGTGACGTCACCATCTCGCCTCTCAAATGCAATTTGCAGATTTACTAATATGCCAAGAATTACCAAAATCCTATAATCAAAATTTATGAAATTAAGTAGACATTGCACTCTTAACAACCAATTGGATTTTTTTTTCCACTGCTGAAGACTCCAATAAACTGAAATCTGATTGATTGTTGTGGGTTAGGGCTGGTTCAGTTTTACATTTTAAAAAACGCTTTAACGTTTTTCTTTTGTATTTTTCACCCATCTCTGCATTTATTTTATAGGATGGAGGTTACTTACTGCATTGTAGAAAGTTTACAGTTTGCATTAGTCAATGGCTAAAATGGTATAGTACTACTGGACTTTCTGCATTAGAATGATTTAGTCCTCTATAATGCAGATGTGTTTTTGTGAAAATGCTGCCCAGATGCTCTTCACAGGACTTTGAAAACACAGTGAATTTATAATGCTCATATGATAATAAACTATTAAATTTAATAAACTATTACATCTTAATTTTTCTGTGTGGAATTCTGCTTTAAAAGGTAACATGCTGCGGTATAAAAATACAGTTGCGCGTCTGTTTTTTACTTCTCTATTTTCTAAGGGACCTGAAACACCCAAGCAGCAAGTGAAGTCATAGCTCCTGACATGTAGACTCTTTCAAGTCAGTGACTTGGGAAATACTGAATCCACTGGTCTGGCATGACACCTAAGAAACTCTCCATATTTTTTTTCCCACAGTTTTTTTTTTTTTTTTAATTACACCAAAACCATGACCTTAGAGTTTCAATTTGGAAATTACCTGTTTTTTGGTGAAAGTGGATAACTTGATTCCAGGAAATCTAGTGTTTTCAATGTAGCCATGAGCAGGGGGGTCAACCAGGACAAACTCAGAATTGATATTCTGGAAATGTTTGCTAGGTATACGCAGGTATTCCTCTGTCAAGGCTTTGGATGCCCCTTCCTTGACAGTAATATTTTGAACCTCCAGTGGAATCTGGATTGGGATTATGTCTACAGACACGGTTATGCCCATTATGTCCCGTACACCATTGGTCACATCTAATGTAAAGTTGTCTTGCAACTGGCCAGCCTCAGTTTGCACATACTGAATGTCACCATTGTTAATATCTTCCTGTGTAAACACCATCACAGCCAGGTCATCAGGAAAACGGTGCACCAGGGACTCAAGTCTGCGTATATATCCATATCTCGGAGGGGTGACCACAGTGAAAACTATTTCACCGGGTGCGTTATCTTCATGGACAACCTGAATTATAGAAAATAAAAATATGAAAATCAGAGCTACATAATGTCTGAATATACTGTACTTCAAACCAAAGTTTAAAAAAAAAAAAAAAGACTTGCAATCAATGAAGCCTTGTGGATTGTCATTTATGGCCTGTGTCAATGAGGTTTGGACTTCTGCAAATACGACCTGCTTTCTGATACACAGGGGTTGATTTACTAAAGGCAAATCTACTTTGCACTACAAGTGTACCTGGAAGTGCAGTCGCTTTAGGCTGGGTTCACACCATTGCGAATTGGATGCGGGATCTCTGCATCCAATTCGCAATAGCAGAAGATTTTGACCGGTTCTCTATGGAGCCGGTTCAAATATCTCTGCAGCAGGTCCTGTGCATCTTTTGGTCTGTTTCATGTGTGAATTCAGCCCAAAATTCGGGCTGAAATCAGACCTAAAGCGGTGAACCAGCACACACCGGACCCCTGCTGTGAGATGGATTTGTCTTAGGTGTGAACTGAGCCTTAGATCTGAAATGAGGGGAAGCTCTGGTGATTTTATTATCTAAACATGTACGAGCAAAAATGCTGTTTTTTTTTTTTCCTTGCATGTCCCCCTCAGATCTACAGCAACTGCACTCCCGAGTGCAAAGTGGATTTGCCTTTAGTAAACAACCCCCCCCCCCCCCGTTACATAATCTGGTTGAAAAAAAAAAAAACACAAGTCCATCTAGTTCAACCAAACAACATACAATCCCATATCCACAGTTGATTCGGAGGAAGGCGAAAAACCCCAGCAAAAGCATGATCGAATTTGCTACGGCAGGGTAAAAAATTCCTTCCTGATCCCCCGAGAGGCAATTGGATATTCCCTGGATCAACTTTACCTATAAATGTTAGTACCCAGTTATATTACGGTATGTACACCTAGGAAAAAAGCCAGGCCTTTCTTAAAGTAATCTACTGAGCTGGCCAGAACCACCTTTGGAGGGAGTCTATGCCACATTTTCACAGCTCTTACGGTGAAGAAACTTTCTGTATTTGCGGATGAAATCGCTTTTCCTCTAGGCGTAGAGTGCCCCCTTGTCCTCTGTAATGACTTTAAAGTGAATAACTCAACAGCAAGTTCACTATACGGACCATTTATGTATTTGTATATGTTGATCGTATCCCCCCCCCTTAATCTCCTCTTAAGAGAGAATAAATTCAGTTCCGCTAATCTTTCCTCATAGCTGAGCTCCTGATACAGAACTCTTGCATCTAGAGATCAGTTTCAGAAGCTTCTGAGATCATTCAGAATTTGACAAGAGAATTTGGCATAAAGTTCATCTGATCTGCATCCGCGTGATTCTGATTTTACCTCCTCAGAGGAGGCATCAAAATGCTTTTGCATTCTCAATAACTTAAATAAATCAGTTTTGACAGAAAAAAAAAAATTAAAAACAAAAAAAAAAAAAAAACACCAAAATCGATGAAGGTGCTAAAAGTAGCAACTGGGAACCACAAAAAGAACCATGTGCTTGAGAGAAATTACTGGCTTTATGTTTGGTAAATATAGATTTTGCCATAATTTAGTATCAATATATAAATAATATACGTATTACTAAACCCAGTTCATAGAAACCGATCAATAAATGGTGTATTTACATGCTGTTCATACTCAGTCACTATTTTTCATTTTCTGTATTCTGCAAAAAATGTGGTTGATCCTGCTGCTCTCTACCTCCACCTTCTGTTCAAGTTCCTAATTCAACTAGAATTTTTGCAGCTGTGGTGGCAAATCTGCACATGCTCATTTTTCAGTTAGGTAGGAAATGCTCAGCATAGAAACTATCACATCTAAGCAGCCGATGTGACTATAGAGTCACACGTGGGCGTAAACACAGTTGTAAATGACAGCCCACTTCCTCCCTCCTCCTCCAAGCCCACTAACCAGCTGAACGCATAGGGGATGGGATATTATATGTAGATTAATGGAGGCTTCACCTCTCTCTTATTCTAAGACACAGATTGGAGGGGCGCAACACAGCATGACTGGTCGAAATCCACCCACACCATGGTATTTTCACAAAATAATAAAGATTTGTTTTCAAGTGTATATTTGTATGCCAATTTAAAACAGTTGATATTTTTTACTCTGTATTCTAAAGGCTTTTTTTAACATGTGACCAGCAGCAGAGGACTAGAAGCTCCCCCTGCTTAGGTTTCCCTGTAGACAGGCTGGGAAAGATCTTGGTCTTGTGACAGATGTAGATTGATTAGGAAAAAAGTACTTAGATTTTTTGTTTTGTATTAAAATTATTACAGTGCCATCATCCACATACAGAAATAGAAGGGACAATGTAAATTAAACTGTGCATTTAGTAACAGTTTAAGATATAATATACTAATCCCACAGTCTAACTTCAACCCAATGTGCCTGTGTTAACTTACATTGCATGTAAAAAAAAAAAAACACCCCATATACATATCCCTAATGCTTTTTCTTAAGCTCTGGCAATTATGTTTACACCAAGCTACATTACTCTTTTCCACCATGTGATACACAGGCACACACATCCCAGGAATGTTTATGTGTATCAGCACTGCAGAGATATATTTCACTCCCTCTCCTATTTCAGGAGAACAACAGCTTATTGAGGGAATAAGATTTGGTTAGACAGGTTTTTTCAGCAGAGTACTCCTTTAGAGCAGAATAAAAGGAAACATTGGTCTGGCCAGCAACAGGAGCTTTATTGTAAATCAAGCAATTAGAATAGATCACATCAAGCCTTTGTGTGATGTCTGCTGACACCTGTGGTTTGAGCTATAATAAATTCCTTTTCTTATGTGACTTTTGTGGACCATTTTCCCTTTTTTTCACAGTGTGTCTACAGCTAGGCAAGGCTGAGGCCCTGCAAGTTCTTTGCAAAGCGGCTAGTGGGCAAGTATATATTGGTGGTAACACTGAAAGTATTTTACACAAGCCCTGCTTCAGGGCACTTAGCCCAAGATAACTACAAAATAGTGGAAGTGCAAGTACACTGCAGGTACCTATGGTCGGATCCAGACGCAAAAAGCTGTTGACTCAGAACTGATTTTTTTTCTTAACTAGAGTTTGGAAGGAGGAGGTTTCACCCACACTCTTCTTTTCTCTCCCGAGGACTGTGGCAGAGATATTTTTTCGAGTTCCGAGCCCTACCCACACACCCACCCACTCTCATCATTGCAAAGGGATCTCCAGATGGATAATACAATAACATCACTTAGGAGGAACTGTTCTAGGACAGAGATTCTGCTTGCTGCATCTTAACCACTTGCCAATCCAGCGACGTACGGATATGTCGCGGACATCGATGCAGCAACGATCGAGATTTTTTTAGGGCTGGTGATTACCATCAATGTAAAAGTAATCCTAGCAGCTAAGAAACCACTGGATTGCTTTTACAGGTGGCAGAAGGGGGTCTCACCCCCTCCCCCCCGCTTCTGCCTTTACCAGGCTCTCCCATTCGATCAGGGAGTCTTGTAAGAATGTGACTGGCGACATCCGGTTCATGGGACAAAGTTAGAGGGAATTGATGTTGTACCTCCCACTGTATGACATCAGAAACCTGAAGCAACGGGGATTTAGTCCGGTTTCCGTCTCATCAAACAAGCCGTTACAAGCATCTCATCAAAACGATCTTTGATCAGATGCTTTAGAGAGCAGAGGAGAGGTCTGGACCTGTCATGGCCCATGCTATAACAAGAGATGTTGTTCATCCCTTCTGACAGCAATAGATGATTAAAAAAAATAAAATACAAAAGTGCCCCGTTACCACGTGCTCACACACAAATGCAAAATGTAGGTCTCACATGCATATGTAAGGCCCCTTTCACACTGGGGAGGGGTTGGCGGTAAAACAGCTATTTTTAGCGCCGCTTTAGTGGGAAAGGGTCAAAATCACTGCAAAGCGCCGCTGCAGCAGTGCTATGCCGGCGGTATAGCCGTGCTGCCCCACTGTTTTCAAAGGGCAGGACTGCTATACCGCCAGCATTTTTGGCCACCGCTCCAAAAATCAAAAAGCAAGTGCAACAGCACAATACTTCGACTATTTTATGTTTCTTTATGCATCCCGAATGATAGTTAGGGGGAATACCCTGTAACATGGCAATACAGTATGCAACTGTCTTACACATGACATTTTATATTTTAAAAGAAATCAATATAATAAAAAGAGATTTACTTCACTTCAAGCAGAACAAAACCCTTCCATCCTTTACAGTTAAAGGCAATGCCATCTTGGCCTCTATTTAGATGTGCAGTTGCCATTTACTGTACACATGACCACCTATGACACTAAGCATTTGAGGGCTTGAAGTTCCAGTTGAGAACGGACATATACGTGAACTGGCAACTGTGACAGTTATGACCAGAGGCATACCTTGAAAATAATGGCTTTGTGAAATACCTAGGTTTTGTTCTTTTTTAATACTATCTATTCATAAAAACAATGCGGTATCTACAAGTGGTACCAGTTCCTTCTGTTCTCCAGTGGTCCAATGCTCCCTGGATATCTAATGGTTAGAGTGGTGAGGGGTGGGATCTGTGTGAGAGAAGCACTGACTAGCTGCCTCTGCCAAAAATGCCAATCAGTACCACTCCCACACACAGATCTGCACTCTTGCCAGAGCTATAACTGTAGAGGTGCTTGCAGGGAAGCATTTTACTGCTACTTATTTTTATGAGCATTTACCAAATGGGAAAGAGGTTGACTTTAGGCCACTTTACAATAACCATCCACACGTTTTTATGCATCTCCCAAAGTCTTTCACAAAATGTACTTACTTGCAACTTGTCTTTGTCTATTTTAACCGGCCTTCCTTCTTCGACCATAAGGGGCTTGAGGTTTTGCACTGTTGGAAGTCTCTGATGACTTTCTAAATAGACTCGAACTTTAATTTCAACTTCTACAGACATGGTATCAATTTTCACAGCGACAGTAAACGCGTCAGATAGATGATTGCCGTCATTGTGCTTATAAGCCACATGTCCATTTTTCAAGTCTTCATGTGTGAACGATGTTGAAGCCTGTTTTCCTCTAAAAATCTTTCCATGTTTTGGTGGTAGACTTATGCTATAATGAATGTCACTCTCACTATTTACATACATGTTTGTTGCAATGCTAAAGTTGGCTGTTGTTATTACTTTATCCTTTCCTTTCTGGACCAACAAACCAGTATTGTTTATTATTTTAATGAAGGGCTCGGACGCTGTAATTTCTAGCAGTGAGGATGTGTAATGTTTTCCATCAGTTACAAATAAGACAAAACGGCCATAGGCCCCGCCCTGGTGAGTGAAAAGGACGCGTTTATTCTTCAAGTCATCCTGGGTGAACTGGTAAAGCTTTTTAGAAGTATCATCAGATGAAACAAGATCTCCATTTGGAATACCACGCCTTGTATATAATAACTGCGCATCGTCAAAATCAGTATCAGGATCATGGTAGCACAAATCTTCCAGTGTTAGCAACCTCTGACCATTTCGGACTACATGAAAAAGTTTATCAACCACACGGATAGGCTTCTCGTCATTCTTCAACTCTATGGATATGTTAAAAGTAAATTCAATCTGAATTGGATTAGCACCGAGGTCAGGGGTTTCTGATTCAGAAGAAGCAAGAACAACAAAGCCATCTGACAAGGTTTCTGAATCGTCATGGACATACATGAGGCGTTCACCCAAGATATCTTGTGTGGAAAAGACAGTGATGTTATCATTGCTCGTCAGAGAAGTGGAAAAATTAATCAATTTGAGTTTACCATTGGGTGGACTCCTCAAAACCTTGAAGGAAAATGTTTTATTATTTAAAGTTTGTGCAAACAGCTCATCTTTTGTTATAAGTTTTGTCTCACCCTCTCCTAATGACAATCCTTTGTTTGTTAGAATGATGCTATTCAAGTCTGCCGTAATAAGTATTCTAAAATTATATGTCTTTGATTGGGCATATTTTGTGAATATAAGGAACTTGAAGGAATCTTGGGCATCTTCACGAGGTTGGTCATTTAATTTGTATTCAATATTTCCCTCTATAATATCAATCTGACTGAACACACTATTTTTACTTAAAACCTTATTTTTACTTAGAATATTTCCTTTAGTGGGCACAGATTCTAATTTAAAAAAAATGTGTTTATCATCTACACGAATTCCCTCCACTATGGCACGTAGGTTGTCAACACCAAAAATAGTCTTCTCTGTGTTCTCAATCTTCAAAGGAATATTTTTAAGCAATGTATATTTAAGCCACTGTACTTTAATTGGAAATATTAATTCTTCGCTAGACTTATTGGCTACTGTAATTTTAAATTGAAACTTTTCAATCACATCAGCTTCTTGGATCTCTTTGTATGTATTAAGGTATCGTATTCTGTCTCGTTCCAGAGAACGCTGAGTAAAGGAGACTGCTGGCTTCCATTCATTTGCAGAACTTCGTCTCTGGATTTGACCAAACTTTGGCATTTCTGTAACATCAAACCTAATTTCTATGTCCTGGTTTACTGCATTGGTTTCCACTGCCAAGTTTCTTGGTTGAATTAAAACATTTCCCCCTTGAATCACTTCAATGCCGGTGTTATTTTCCACTTTAAATTCTAGGGGTATGGCCAAAATTCTCAGCACGACTGTATTACTCACTTTATCACCATCGCTAACTCTTAATACAAGTCTTGAGTTCTTAACTCCACGGTGGACATAATATATGTGGCCTTCAAGCAAATCAGAATAAGAAAATGTGGTAATGGCTTTTTCAGGATCTTTAACGTTTTCTAAAAATCCAGCATCTACATTCAAGTTACCGAGGATTACCAGATGTAGATTCTTTGGCTCAGAGTCCACATCGGAAATATTTATCAGATTTCCAGTAAGGCATTTCTTGGAGTTTTCCAGTAGGGTGAACAAATTTCCTTCTGGCAAAGAAAGCTCTGGGGCATCGTTAGAGGGTGTCACAGTTATATTGAGGACGTACAATGTTTCCCCACGAAGATAGGGAGGCATCTCATTCTTGCTATTTGTAGTAACAGAAAAGCTAAACTGATCGCTTGATCCTTCGGTGCCATCATGAGCATAGGTAATTCTTCCATGCCACAGATCTAGCATGGTAAACATACCCTTTTCTTGTGAAGAGACATCAAACTTTAACTGGCCATGTAGTGGGTAGTCAACAACCTTAAATAAAATTTGAGACTGACGAATACCAAGCTCCTTAAAATTTAAATTCAATTTTATGTGTTTAGACTGCAGAGTGCCTTTACTACCTTCCTGTACCACCAAATTATTCAGGGTGAGGAAGACATTTTCATTTTTCTTGGTTACTACTGTAGGGACATGAGAAGTAATAGGAGCTAATGTCAAAAGAACAGTTTTTACTTCCAGTGTTGGAACGGTGCTCAGTGCAGCTTCAGTTTTGCAACCAGGTGAAATATCTTTAGTGGATAGAGCATTTCTATATGCAAGCTTACCTGAATTCACCTTTATGTTTTTAATACAGCCTTTAAATGATCCTCCTTTTGAATGCTTCCCAGAAAGTGACGTCAGACGCAAATGCTTTACATGTTCACGTGAAACATCACTGACACCACCCACATACATGGGACCATGAGTTTTAACACGGGATGGGAGCAAAGCTTTCTCAGTCTTCTCCCCTACTGTAAGATGAAAATGTTTTGATGTGATTGTGAGTTTGATGTATTGCCATTTATTCTCTGTGATTGAACTTGGGAAATCAAGATGTGCTATATTGTTCCCCTTGCCAATGCTGGCTCTTACAACCCAGTCTATTATTTCTAAAGAAATATAATATTCGCCTTTTCCCGATTGATACATTAGCAAACCTCTTCCAACTGAAGGCTGAAGAAAACATTCCCAGACAGCATCATTCTCCATATTCCAGCGTGGGAAAGCCAAGTATGATTTGGAACTAAATAAACTGATAGGATCCTCTTCACTTATAAAGAACTCATCACTGCATCCTAGAGATACCTCATGAACATTTTTCAGACCAGCGTATGGCCTAAGGTTTGACAGTAGATCATATTCATTGAATATCACATCATCCAGACATCCCCTGAAATAAGCATGCATATCTTTTGCATAAGGGAGTTTAAGGCTGCCAAATCCACCAACATAGAGACCATGTGTGTTGAATGTATTGGATCCACCAACAATATCAGATTTAACATGCGTATCCACTGTAAGGGTAATATTTGTGTCTTCATGGCTTATTTTGATTAAGTGCCACTCCAAGTCATCTAAATGTGTGCCTTGGTCAAAAGAGAGCACCAGTTCACCTTTTCCAAAATTCATTTTAACCTGCAAAACATAAGCATATTGTTATCTCATATCTATGATCAGACATTATGCTTTCATATTATTAATTCATGATATACAGTAACTAATCACTTTTTAATGGATGAATTACAAATATATAGATCACATTGCTGTGATTATTACAACATATTTTGAGAATAGCCAATAAAATAGAAAAGCAGGTACTGGACCACTGGAGGATAGAAAAAAAATTCACAAAAAAGGCATCTCATCTTACTGTCAAGTATAATACGTAGAAATCTACCGCTGCATAATTTTAGATAAATTATGATTGCAGCCAGGCTATGGAAATGTCATTGTTACATTGTTTTAAAACCCATCTTTGCTTTTAAGACTAACCCTCACTGGCCTCTGCAGCTGCAGGCATTGTGGAGAAAATTCTCAACATTGACATCAGAAGCATGAAAGTCCTTCTCTAAGCCTGTTCAGCTCACCCTGCTCCTCGCTCAGTAGTAAACTGACAGCCTTCCAGCTTTCCAATCCGTTACGTGAATAAAGACCAAGATGGGGAATGGGGATGGGGAAGCTAGGTCTGATGAGATGCTGAGACAACTTGAACAGCTTGTGCATTGAACTTTGAGAATAAATTGCCCCACAGCGCCTGCAGGCGCTGCAAGGTCAGGGAAGGGTGGTTTTTTATTAAAAACAAAAAAAACAAAACAAAAAGGGTTTTTTTATTGCAGAAGAAACATACAATAGGGTTGATTTTCTAAAACTATAGAGTGCAAAATCTGGTACAGCTCTGCACAGAAGCCAGTCAGCTTCCAGTTTTTTTTAAAGCTTAATTGAACAAGCAGAAGTTAGAAGCCGATGGGCTACCATGCACAGCTGCACCAGATTTTGCACTGTCCAGTTTTGGTAAATCAACCCTAATGTCTCTTCTGCAATAAAGACTTACCATATTGTTCGTAATCTTCCTTAATGTGCACACACAGCTGCGCATGCAGAATTAAGTGTATAATCCTGGCGTCTGTGAGGGGTAGGGATGAATGAACTCCTGTGCGCATGCATATGAGCTGCTGCATCCTGGCTGGCAAATCATGGCTGGCATAATGGCTTAAAAGAACGAACCCAGAAGGAGCTGGGTAGAAGATATTTCATCGCTGAAGAGGAGGCGAATATAGTTCTGCTTTAGGCTGGGTTTACACCTCCAACGGATGAGGCTCGCAGCAGGGGTCCGGCGTGTCCCTGTTCTCCGTCTCAGGGATGAATTTTTGCCTTTATTCAGCCCTGAAAACGGAGCCAAAGACACACACTGTTCCTGTGCAAGCCGCAACAGAGACATGTGAACCGGCTCCATAGAGAGCCGGTCACAAACTCCTGTCATGCGAATTGGATGCGAGCAAACCCACATCCAATTCGCATAAGTGTGAACCCAGCCTTAAAGTTAATTTACTGCTTAAGTGTGTAAATACTTCAATGTTCATAGCTTGTCCACAAGTTCACTTTAAGGTACAGTAAAATATCAGTTCACCAAGCTGTACGAGTTATAACCAAGTTTACCATTTTACATCATGTTTTTTTTTGTCAAAATGTTTGATTATTGTCCCTAAATATTATCGGGCTTTGTTTGAATTTTTTTCCCAATATCAACATTTAACCTTGCAAAAAGTTTACTCTACGCCTTAGTGCACATTAAGTGGCTTAATTTTTCCTTCTCTTTATCATGTCAATGAACCTGACAGCGAATATCAATAACGTAACAAGAAATAAAATGCATGCTGTAAATAAATCTGACTGCGTAATCTGTGCGAGTGGATAGAAGGAATAATAAAGAATCACATTTTTAAAAACATTTGCTTGTGGAGAATGAATCACTCCCTTTTAAAACACATGCACCTGGATGTTTGTGAAACTCTGCTTTGTAAATAGACCTCTAGGTCATAGCTGACATTGTGATTACATGATTGGGAGCCACTCTGATTGGTTTCTGATCCTTGATAAAAGGACCAGAGCTGTCAGTAATAGCCGGATCTGACAGCAGCCACACGTACTGTGAATAAGCAATGTAGGTTTACAGTAGATACCATAAGCATGGGGCATTGTGCATAGAAACTTTAATCTACAGATTGTGGAAAGGAAGGTTCAATATAAAATCTGTGATGTTTATATATCTTACCTGTACATGACCTGCATGTAATCCAACCAAAAAATAATCATTCTTCCCAGCTGCCAGAAAAAGCAGCCCATCTGCCTTGCTGGTTCGGAACCGTAACTGAAGAGATATCTTTGAGAATGATTCCACCTTCTTCAATTCAACATAACTTTCACCATAAAAAGAAGCTATGAAGGAGGCGAAAATGGACAGTCAATCAAAATACAAATATCACCAGAGACACATGCTCAAGATTCATTAGATATTAGACAAAAGCTGCAGGAGCATTGTAATCACAGATCAGTTGCAGGGCTCTTTAGAAAAAAAGCTCTTATGCCCCGTACACACGGTCGAACATTGATCGGACATTCCGACAACAAAATCCATGGATTTTTTTCCGACGGATGTTGGCTCAAACTTGTTTTGCATACACACGGTCACACAAAGTTGTTGGAAAATCCAATTGTTCTGAACGCGGTGACGTAAAACACGTACATCGGGACTATAAACGGGGCAGTAGCCAATAGCTTTCGTCTTTTAATTTATTCTGAGCATGCATGGCACTTTGTGCATCTGATTTGTGTACACACGATTGGAATTTCCGACAACGGATTTTGTTGTCAGAAAATTTTATAGCAAGCTCTCAAACTTTGTGTGTCGGAAATTCCGATGGAAAATGTTTGATGGAGCCCACACACGGTCGGAATTTCCGTCAACAAGGTCCTATCATGCATTTTCCATCCAAAAATCCGACCGTGTGTACAGGGCATATGAATGGGTAAAGAACTTAAAGTCGTTTTGTGCACTCTGTCCGTTACTAAAAATGCCAAGTTTGTTTTATTCCTACACTATGAGAAAGCACTGTTTGACCATACCCTTGTGGGAGGTCAGACATGTAGGTGAGAGGCTTTTTTTGAGAGGTGGTGGATCGCACTGGTGGAACATTTTTTTTTTGTGGAACATTCACGGCATGTATGTTTGTAAATGGATGCATGCATTCTTACAATAAGAACACATAATTTATAAAAGTCAATTGCGGACTGTGTTGTTTTCGAGAATCTGAGTTTCATAACGATTATTTATTCATTTAGTGATTATTCATATTTTATGTATTGTTGATGTTGTTTGTTGCGCACACATACTGGAGATTTGGGGGAATATTGCATTTTGGTGATTTGGCACAGTAGGATCATATTAGCATTTACTTGTTGCACTGTACTTTGAAGGTTTATATTATTTTATGTAGCGGAGAGGAAAGGCACATTGAAGAGAGATAACAGTGCTGCTCACCTCAATATGGACAAGAAAAAAAAATGGAAAGGAGTCCCCCAGAGGGGTTTTTGGGAAGCTAACTATAGATATGAGCCAAGCATAAATGTAAAACATGGATTTTTATTGTAAAGTGATAAATAGATATAACAAATATATCAATATGAATTGTGAGCTCAAGTGGGGAAATACCCATACCAAATACAGACAATAGCAAACAGAGGTTACACATAGCATATGATAAAACAATTCTGACGCATTTCGACCCATGAAGTTTGGGGTCTCTTCAGAGGATGAGTTTGCTAAAGAAAAAGAAAATTATAACATGTCCAACTCATTTTAAAGAGTTATAGCATAGATGAGTTTGTTGAGTAACATAATGTACATAATTACCACTGAATTTGGATGTACCCCTTGATCGGAGCCTCCCCACATAGCAGCCAGGCCATTCTGTGTGCCCACATGTAGCAGCACCCCAGAAAGAGGGGAACAGGAATCCACTTGATGTGGCTTACAAGGAGTCACACGTACAGTTGCCTCCCCACCAACACGCCACAGGGGAGGTGGGGCCAGAACCTACGACAATTATCAGAGCGTTAGCTCATGGACAAACCCATGTTAATAGTAATTGAATTTATCTATATATAGGGCGGTCAGGAAGTGTTGTAATGATTACAGGTTAGGTGTATCCATCATGTAAAATTTATAATAAAGATGTTGATAAAATAACTGTGTTGGTATAACTGATCTATAGTATGCCAGGAATAACCTTATCTTTAAATACTGACAGTAGCAGTAATGAGAAAGGGGAGTGACAGTTGTGCAAAGTGGATGGTACTGTGAAAAATATCAAAAATGGGTGTGCATGAAAATAACACAGGTGAGTGTTCAAGGAAGAGTGGGAGAAAAAAAAAAAAAAAAAAAAATCGATGAATGTGTGTATATCGTATAATTGAAGGATAAGTGCAAGATGTTACCAGGTATCTAAATCTGCGGCATCAAAGGCCGATGTGCCCATAAATCAAAATTAAAAGTAGGTAAAAATATTGTTCTGTGCAATCTGACAAAACATTGATAATCGAATATCTGATATATAATAGTACAGACGCAACGTGCAAGAGCGTAACTAATTTAGTAAGCTCAAGGGGAGAAATATAATTCCGATTTTATCCCCTTATTGGGAGTCCACTTAATATCCTAATGTGCAATTAGGATATTCCAAATTTGTTAAACACCCCTTCCCCCATTTGACACATGAGAGCTAGATATGAGCTGTGCACTGTCTGTTCTCCTGTATATACCCCTCTGTGTTAATCATAGATACCATAATAAATTGCATCTACATATCTTCCAAAATGTGTCAAATTGCACATTAGGATATTAAGTGGACTCCCAATAAGGGGATAAAATCGGAATTATATTTCTCCCCTTGAGCTTACCAAATTAGTTACGCTCTTGCACGTTGAGTCTGTACTATTATCATACTCAATTGAGTTTATACTTTTTAGCCCTTTTCGTGGTTGGGAATAGAGCACAATCGCATCACAACCACGAGTAATGAGGGATCTATTGGATCAGATGCAACTTTTTCACTTGGGTTGTTATAGATTTAATCCTTTGTACACCTGGGTGCTATCTCCTTGGGACTTATGCACTCCCAGGAATACTGTTAGAATTGTCAGTGTACATTTTCCAATGTTTACGTTGTATGATCAATTAGTAATTATGTAGGATATTTCTGTTATTCGATATTCCTTTTTTTAGATTGCTTATGTGAGCCCATTCATGTGCCTCCAGATCGGTGCCTCCCCGCTTGCGGTTTGGGCCATCGGGTCCCTGTGATGCCCACGTGGCTGCGTGCTCCCCGGTTTGGGGATCATGTCCCCTGATGTGCCTCCCCGGCAGGGTGGGGAGCTTTTCCATCTGTGCTCCCTTTCTTTCTCCCCTTGGGTGGCCGGTTGTCCCGGGTCGGCCGCTTATGGGTGTGATCACCCTGCCGGCGGCGTCCACACAATTCATATTGATATATTTGTTAAATCTATTACTTTACAATAAAAATCCATGTTTTACATCTATGCTTGGCTCATATCTATAGTTAGCTGCCAAAAAACCCCGCTGGGGGACTCCTTTCCATTTTTTTTTTTATATTATTTTATGAGGTGTGGGAATGCATGACAGTAACAAGCTGTACATTATATAATCTCAGACACAGTTTTTGTTTTATCCAGCTGTATTTACTAGTGCACCTTATAACATCCAAGTGAAAGATATAAACACCAACATGCCAGAAAAAACAAAAGTTATTCAAAAACAGAATCACTAAGTAGGAAAAAAAAAAAAAAAAAAAAGAGTCTACCGCCCGTCAGTATTTTGTTGAACCACCTTTTGCTTTAATTACAGGCTTTAGTCTTTGCAGAACTGCTCAAGTTCAGTTAAATTTGATGGTGACAGTTTGTGGACTGCAGTCTCCAAGTCAATCCACAGATTTTCAATGGGGTTTATGTCTGGGCTCTGACTAGCCCTGCAAGGACATTCATCTTTTTCTCCTTCAACCACTCATGTTGGAATTTAAACCTTCTCATTGACAACTTTATGGCAGAGGGAAGCACATTTTCCTTAAGAATTTAATGGTATTTTGCCCAATCCATTTTTCTTATATCCCGACAAGTGTTCCAGTCCCTGATGCAGAGAAACACCCCCATAAAAGGATATTACCACCTCTAAGCTTTACTGTAGGAATGGTGTTATTTGGATGGTGAGCTGTATTGGATTTCTGCCAGACATATTGTTTGGTGCTGAGGCCAAATAATTCAATTTTAAAGTCTCATCTGATCATAACACCTTTTTTCCATGTGGTCTCCGAATCTTCAAGGTGCATTTAAGGTGGTCAGATGAGACTAAAATTGAATTTTTTGGCCTCAACACCAAACATCATGTCTGGCAGAAATCCAATACAGCTTTTTTTAATATTTTTTTTTGTTGGTCTGGCCAGTCCTCAAACTGCTGCCCTTGCCTCCCTGTGTACGAGTGTCTCCTTTAGCTAGCCAGCTGCTAAGGAGACGCTTGTGTGTCCACACTCCTAGCTGGGGCTGTATGTGACCATTGAAACACAGCACCTGGTAAGCCACACCCCTGCCCCCTCCTTTTAGAAAAACTACAAACGCAGGAGACTATTGCATCGCTACCCTCATTGTCTACAACCCAGAAGTTCGGGGAATGGCGCAGATCGTCCCTGACCCAGTGGTGGTGAAACAGTAGCATTTGTAGTGGCAGAGCAGAGTAAGACTGGCTAAGGATTGATTACTTTGACGCAGTTGGCCAGCTTAAACATGTATTGCAATAAGTGTGAACTAAATATCCCTATTTTTTATGGCAAAGTTTGCTAGTAAGAGTATAGCAGTGTGCAGAGGGTTTATCCAGTATTTTTAGATGCAGGAGCCTATCACATCCCCACCCTCATTATCTACAACACAGAATTTCGGGAATGGTGCAGATCGTCCCAGACCCAGTGGTGGTGAGTAGTGTTAATTTTGGCAGCAAATTTTTATTTAGTTTTAGTCTAATGCCGCGTACACACGAGCGGAATCTTCGTCGGAAAAGCCTTCGATGGCTTTTCCGATGGAATTCCGCTCAAGCTTGTCTTGCATACACACGGTCACACCAAATTCCGACCGTCAAGAATGCGGTGACGTACAACGGGACTATAAAACGGAAGTTCAATACCCAGTGCGCCAGCCTTTGGGCTCCTTCTGCTAATCTCGTGTTAGTAGAAGTTTGGCGAGAAACGATTCGCGCTTTTCAGCCTCGTGCTTTTCATTCCATTACTGCTCTTTAGTTTGTGCTTGTGGGTTTTTGTCTGGTTTTCAGTGCGTGTAGTCAGTTTGTATCTGTTTTTCAGTGCGTTCTTGTCTGCTCGTTTCTGATTTTCAGCTTGCTCTGCACAGGCCTTTCGGTTCTTCAGTGCGTTTTTTTAGTTCGTTCTGACCAGCCGACCGTTTTGAAGCCATGTTGCAGGCACCTACTCATCGTAGAGTTTGTGCTATGTGGAGGCTTGTAGTTGGGGTTCTTGCTTTGACCCAAGCCCAGTCCATGAACAGGGTGGGGAGGAGTTCATGGACCAAGAATTGGTTACTCCAGCGTGACCAATTCTCTTATATGTCTTTGCTGCGTGAGATCCAGTAGAATAATCCTGATGATTTCAGTAATTTTCTCCGGATGACGGACCCCGTTTTTCACAGTCTGTTGGCTTTGCTGTCCCCTTGTTTATATCGCTGATTAAGCATTTGGTCTGGGTGATCACCTGATGAGGCCATTCCCCCAGAGGACCCCCACTCCGGAGAAGAGGGTTTTTAAATTACCGGCCGGCCAGAGCCAGAAGAGTCGCGGAGAATGCCTTTGGGATAATGGCCAGCCGGTTCCGCCTATTTCTCATGGCAATAAATATGGCGGACAAACTGAACCACATAGTTCTAGCATGCTGCATACTTCACAACTTTTTAAAGAGAAATACTCTGAATTTTGTTGCCTCAGGACTTCCAGAAAATACAATGACGGCCCTGGAAGCTGGCCGTCCTGGCTTGCCCCCCCCAAAGCGCCCGTCAAGTGCGTTAAAAATATGTACATTATTTTACGGGTAGTGGGGCCATTGCCATGCCAGCAAATTTGTAAATATTTTCGATATTAAAAAAAAAATAATAATAATAATTATCTGATAAAATCTTGATTTTGATTTACTGCTTGTGTTTCTTTTAGCGGTCTCCTAGTGCACTTGTAGTGCCAAGTGGTTTTTCCATTTTTAAATAACACCCATTGTCACTGTAAACACCAACTTAATACAAAAACTGTTATTGAGCATTGAAAGAAGAAGCCACGGTATATGACACCTGATGTCCTCCACGCCATTTACCCTTCTAGTTCGGATAAATGTTGGCAGTGCATGAAAGACAGAGGGACCTTATATCATATCTACTGGTCATGTCCCAAAATAGCTCCTTTCTGGACGGAAACGCAATTATTGCTGAAACGCCTGCTGGGCGTACAGGTCCCCAGAGCCCCGAAACTGTTTCTTCTTGGAGTGTCTGGATTACACATATCCCGACACTCCAGGAAACTGCTGGGCCATGTTCTTACAGCAGCGAGATGCCTGGTAGCCCTGTACTGGAAGAAACAGATTCCACCCTCTCAAACAGACCTCTATACCAGAATAAAAGACAGCCAGGATACAAAACAGATTGGAGGCACATGATAAGGTCTGGGAGGAATGGCACAGGCGAGAGGACCCGCCCTAGGCCAGCGGCCAAGCCCCCCCCTTCCCCCCTCCCCCTTCTTATCCCTCTTTTCTTCTTTTCTCCTTTATCTTCTTTTCTTCTATAGAATGCTAAAATATATTCAGTCTAATGATGTTATTTGCTGGTTGACAGCCCTAGATGACATGGAATGTGTTATACCACTATTGTGTGTGGATGATTATCATCAGAAGCTCACTGAATACCGGATTTAATGTCTACCAATTGCACCTAGTTACAAGCGACACTACTGTTCTATGTATGCATATATTTTTATGCTTAATAAAAAATTGTTATTTGAAAAAAAAAGAAAGAAGGAGCCACACATTGTTGAGTATAATGCGCCTTTCACACGGACGGCTATTCTGCCGCTGTTAAAAGTATGTTTTTTTCCTGTGAAATTCAAGACTCCAGGCAATGCGATCAGCTGCATTTGCACAGTGCGATTAGCTGCGGTTGCCAGTGCGATTAGCTGCGGTTGCGTTTAGCTGCAGTTTGCCATTTCCATGGCAACCCGACAGGGTACCGACTCGCACTGCTTGGTATGAATCTTGAGGGGGAACTCCACACCAAATTTGGGCGTGGGTTCCCCCCCAGGGGCATACCAGGCCCTTCGGTCTGGTACGGAAGTTAAGGGGAACCCCCCACGCTGAAAAAACGTTGTGGGGTCCCCTCCAAAATCCATACCAGACCCTTATCCGAGCACGCAGCCCGGCCGGTCAGGAAAGGGGGTGGGGACGGGCGAGCGCCCCCCCTCCTGAGCCGTACCAGGCCGCATTCCCTCAACATGGGGGGTTGGTGCTTTGGGGGAGGGGGCGGCCCCCCACCACAAAGCACCTTGTCCCCATGTTGATGAGGACAAGGGCCTCTTCCCGACAACCCTGGCCGTTGGTTGTCAGGGTCTGCGGGCGGGGGGGCTTATCGGAATCCGGGAGCCCCTTTAATAAGGCGGGCCCCCAGATCCCGGCCCCCCACCCTATGTGAATGAGTATGGGGTACATGGTACCCCTACCCATTCACCTAGTGAAAAAGTGTCAATAAAAAAACACTACACAGGTTTTTAAATTTATTAGACAGCTCCGGGGGTCTTCTTACGGCTTCGGGGGTCTCTCCGGTTCTTCTCCGCGCTCTCCGGGTCTTCTGCTCTTTTGCCGCTCTTTTTGCTAGTGGAGGAGCCCGGTCTGCTGCCTTCTGCCGATGTTGACACGACGCTCTCTCCAGCTGGAGTGCTCTCTGTGCGCTCCGCTCTGACTTATATAGGCGGAGACCCCGCCCCTTTATGCTGTCACAGTCCCAGCATGCCCAGGGGGCGTGGTCAACATTACCCGGTGACCACGCCTCCTAAAACGTCACAGTCCCAGCATGCCCAGGGACAGTGATGGCATAAGGGGGCGGGGTCTCCGCCTATATAAGTCAGAGCGGAGCGCACAGAGAGCGTCGTGTCAACATCGGAAGAAGAGAAGAGGGAAGAAGCCCAGAGGCCAGAAGTCCAGACCTCCGCTAGCAAAAGAGCGTCATGAAGACAGTGGAGGAGCCGGCAGAAGAACTGGAACACCGGGAGAAGAGGCCAGAGACAGCAGAGAAGAACCAACCGGACGCCGGGAGAAAAGGAACCGGAGGGACCCCTGAAGTCGGAAGAAGACCCCCAAAGCCGGAAGAAGACCCCCCCAGCTGTCAAATAAATTACTTTAAAAACCTGTGTAGTGTGTTTTATTATTGACACTTTTCCCCTAGGTAAATGGGTAGGGGTACCATGTACCCCATACTCATTCACATAGGGTGGGGGCCGGGATCCGGGGGCCCTCTTATTAAAGGGGGCTTCCGGATTCCGATAAGCCCCCCGCCCGCAGACCCGACAACCAATGGCCAGGGTTGTCGGGAAGAGGCCCTTGTCCTCATCAACATGGGAACAAGGTGCTTTGTGGTGGGGGGGGGCCGCAGGGCGCCCCCTCCCCCAAAACACCAACCCCCCATGTTGAGGGCATGCGGCCTGGTACGGCTCAGGAGGGGGGGTGCTCGTCTGTCCCCACCCACTTTCCTGACCGGCCGAGCTGCGTGCTCGGATAAGGGTCTGGTATGGATTTTGGGGGGGACCCGCGCCGTTTTTTCGGCGTAGGGGGTTCCCCTTAACATCCGTACCAGACCGAAGGGCCTGGTATGCCCCTGGGGGGAACCCACGCCCAAATTTGGCGTGGAGTTCCCACTCAAGAATCATACCAAACAGTGCTGGGCATTGGCGGGGATCCGAGTCGGATCCCCGTGCTTGTCGCTCATGGGGAAAGAAAAAATCATTTTTCCTTTCCCGAAGAGCGGCTCGACGCTGTTATCCGCAGCTGACACAGTGCACTGCGAATACATGCGGTTATGTGTGGATAGCTGCGCTAAATCGCTCCTGGATGCAGGCAATTCTATTTTTTCTATCCGCACATAACCGCATGTATCAAATTCGCAGCTAAACGCAGTGTGTGAATGGGGCCATAGGAAAGCATTGTGTGCTTTTAGCTGCGGTAGAAAATCCGCAGCTAAAAGCACCATTCTATCCGTCCGTGTGAAAGGGGCCTAAAAACTCCATGCACATTCACATGTGCGTTGTAAAACATTTTTTGTTTAAAAAAAAAAAAAAAAACACATCTTCGTTTTATAAAGTTTTACCTTGAAAATATTTTTTTAGTACATAAACAGGCATGTTTCAAAACATAACATACACAACTCAGGAACTTACAAAGTTCAACATTGAAAACTGAAGGCAATATCAGACATTATAGTGTCAAAAATCCGTGGATATTGCCTTCATCAGATGGGGTGATGTCACCCCTGTAAAAGCCAAATTTTGAAGATGCACACAAATTGTGAGTCAAACTGGGGATTTCCCTTCTGATCCAATGCCTAATGTCAACATGTGCCATCTCCCATCATGGGGGATCAATGGACATGTTTTGGGGGTGCAACCACATCCTCTCACCAACTTGAGTTACGAGGAAGGGGTTGCACCCACAAAACGCGTACATTGATATCCCCTGATGGCAGATAGCACATGTTGACACACTGTGTGCATCTTCAAAATTTGGCTTTCAAAATGCGTCAAAAATTTAATAATAAAAAGGTCACAAAAAAATATAAAATGGTGTCATTTTGTTGTTATTTAGATTCTTCCTAGTACATCAATCATGTTCTTCAGTTTTTGTTCAACCTCATTTGGTTTTTGCTTGATGATGTCTAAATCCTGACTACAAAACATTATGTGCTGGATTAGCCTTTGTGTACTGTCACTGGTGAAATGAGGAGATTGTTCTTCCATGACATGCACATCACCTAAAAGAAAAAATACACACCATGTATTATAAATATGCAGGCTATTACCTGAATCTGTGGTCTTGGACACTCACCTGTTGTGGTGACAAATTCAACCACCTCTCCTTCCTCCACATCCTCTGGTTGTGGGGTCCTCTGTTCCCCTTCTTCAGGAGGTGGGGGGGTTCCTGGTGTCCTCAGACGTCCCAAGTCTTCTCTCCCCTATGAGAATGAAGCAAAAGGTATACTTAGCACACCGATATTTGAGGCCAGAAATAGGAATATGGAACATTGCTTGGAAGTGGGGTACAATTGTCTGTTTTGGCAAAGTTCCAAGCTGAAGACATGATTTTTTTCCTGGAAAACTTACCTTTTTTGGACAAGTTTCACACATGGAGACACCCCAAGTATCCACTGGAGTACCTGTGTGGGATAACCAAATGTAGTTAACCCTGTATCTGCCAAAAACACCGTATTTAGTTGGCAAACGAACAATGTTTACTGCGACCGATTACTGTGCCCACGAACATGAAAGTAGCCATTTTAAAAACTGTACAACAGTAAAGAAAAGCACATGAAGCAGCATGCATTTAATAATAACAATAGGAACACACGACAACGACTTACTTTTTAGAAGCACTTTCTTGATCCTTCTGTACTGATCCTGCTCCCTCAATTTCAGGTCTGACCAGCGTTTCCTCAATTGCTCCTTGGATCGCCATACCCCAAAATTCCTGTGCAGACTCTTCACAACTTTAGACATGATCTTGGCCTCTCACATTTGGGTTTAGGTAAGGTCCATACTTCCCGTCATAGTCGGCCCTCTTCAAGATGTCCACCATCTCTACAAAGGCCATATTTGATGCCTTAAATCTCCTGCGGGATCATGACGTTTCTGGCTCTGGGCTTTCCTCCTCTTTACTGCTATTATGCACCTGCTTTGTCTCCGCCATGTTCCTCTCCCACTGCGACAAAATAGAAGGGGGCAGGGAATATTCTAGAAAGAACGTCAGGGGCGACGCGGGCAGAGTTTCACGCATGCGCAGTGTATACTAAGCTAAACACGCATGTGTCGTACGTAAGATCTGTGAGTGGAGGAAGTGCCGATCGTGAGAATGAAGGTAACATTTTAACTTGGGACATCAGTGGCCTATACTGATTCGAGATTGAGGCCTATATTGGGATAAGATTAGGAGAGTTTAGCCTAATATTAGTGTTTTTGTCTTGTGTTTTGCAGCAAACATGAAACAATTCAAAGACCCGGAATTCATAGACCAATACAGGGATATTAGAAATTTGTGGGAGGTTAAAAACCCCTTATATCGAAATAAACCAGCTAGGAAGGCATCGTTGGAGAAACTGCTGCAATTTGTGAAGACGCAGGTCTCGAGTTTGTGGATAAGAAAATTGGTAGCTTGAGAAGCACGTACAGAAAGGAGCTTAATAAGATCAGGCTTCCATGAAATCAGGAGCAGCAGCAAAAGATGTGTATGTACCCAGTTTGTGGTACTGTCTACAACAGGATGCGGTTTCTGGAAGACCAGATTAAAGCCAGGGAACCACTTTCTACACTTCCATCCACCCTTCCCTCAACCCCAGCTGAGGCTTCTGAGGACCAACCTGGGCCTTCCATCCTGTGTGTGATTGATGAACCAAAAACTAAGTCCCTTTTTCATACACAGGAAGACCTCAGCCAGGATGAGGCTCTGGAATGTGGCAGACAGGAGGTGGCCAGGCCCAGTAGCCTCACCCAATCCAAGGTGTCTCTCCTCCGCCTAACAACAAAAAGGGCCAGGAAGGGGAGTAACGTGGAGGAGGCAGCACTGGGCCTCATTAAGGACGCTAATGCGATCCTCCCCCCGATGCTGAAGAGGCCTATGGCTGCTATGTAAATTGCAGCAAACGGAGAAGGGCCCACGCCTCATGTGTGAGAATATTATTTTTCTGGCCCTTCAGAAGGGGTTGAGGGGCCAAATTAATGATAGCATGCACATATGTGCGCTCGCACATCCTCCTCCTCCTGCCACAAGTCCACCTCCAGAGCCACAGCCCCCAAGGAAGGCTGCAGGGAAGACATGAAAGTGATGGCCTGGGTTTAGTCTGGTCTGACAGAAGTCGCAGGCTGTTGTAGTAGGCTGTTGTAGTACCACAGCCTGGGGACATACATGTCATCTGCTGCTGTTCCTGAGCTCTGGGAGTCCTGGACCAGATTGTGCTCCCTATTATATGGACTTCTCAGGCTACCAATTTTTATTTACAAAGAGTTGATGTGTAGACAAAAATCAGTGTAGCGCTGAACATAAAAAGTAATGAGAAAATTGACCAAAAGTATATTATACACAATCCCTAATATCAATGGATACTCAATGAGTGAGGTATCTTCAGTGAAAAAGAGGTGCATACATAATAAATATATCAAAAACAAACAATGTGACATTGAACAGGTGATGCAATGTATATGTATATATATATATATATATATATATATATATATATATATATATATATATATATATATATATATATATATATATATATATATATATATATATATTTATAATATAATATAGACACACGTTGATTGCTCATCTAAAGCTTATGTTGTCATGAAATGAATAGTGAAAATCATATAAGTGATATTCCTTATTAATGCGAGTCCATACCCGCGAGGGTATATACAAGAAAAAATATGTAAAAATAAAAATTGTGAAAATAAGTTCATAAGTGTCTCAAGTAAAAAATATTTAATAATTCCAAAGAAATCCAAAAAAAGGCTTATTGCAGGGTGCAGGATTGCTTGGTCCACCTCGAGTGCAGCCCACCACCAGATGTTAGAATTAAAGGCTTACCAGAAAGCCTGCGACCGCCCTTACTCAGGGGGGTCAATACAGGCTTAGTAGTGGAAAGTATCCGGGGGATGATAGATTCTCTGGACTGTTTTCCCGCTCTCCTCGCCAGACAAGTGGTCCACAGCAACGGGGACTCCAGTGTGGAAGAAAAAACTCCCTGGGATTCCTTCAATGCTCCTTCCCAGAAGGGCCAGATACAAAATGAGCCACGGATTCCAAGAGAAAAAACAAGAGGGGACTCCAATAGTGCAGATTGAAAAAAAGGGGGCTCAATTTATTAAGCTAAAATGCAGTAAAAACACTTACTTCGCTGTATTTAAGATTATTCAGATCACGAGAAATAATAAAGAAATACATTTGTCAGAACTGTGTGAATGTCAGCAGCAAAACAAATTCATTCGTCTAGCATTATAAAGAACAAAAGAATGCGCTGCATTAAAAGATCCAAAAATTTACAGCGTGACGAATGTGCTATCTCCATTATGAACGCTAGTTTTAGCCAGACCAAGCGCTCCTGTCTCGTACTTGATTCTGAGCATGCGTGATTTTTTTGCGCGTCCGAACTGCATACAAACGCATTTTTGGATAGGAACTTTTTCCGACCAAAAAATTGAGAACCTGCTCTCAATCTTTTGCTGGGTGGAAATCCGCCAGCAAAAGTCCGATGGAGCATACACATGGTCGCATTTTCCGACCAAAAGCTCTCATCAGACTTTTGCTGGCGGAATTTCCACTTGTGTGTACAGGGCATTAGTCTTAGGACTAAAATGGCATTTTAGTTTTAGTCCTGTTTTAGTCTTCTGCAAGTGTTTTAGTTTTAGTCGTATTTAGTCGACTAAATGTCCAGTTCCTTTTAGTGGACTAAAACTCATTTTAGTTGTCTAAAATATAATGGGTGTAGTTAAATTATAATGCATTATTTAAGCATTTCTTTACAATTTCCAAACTCATTATATACTGCTGCTGGAGTGAAAAATCAAGTATGTTGTTTTTAATGGCTAGGTTTGAACATGCACTACAGACACAGATTAAGTCGTTATATAACATCTTTATTTAAGTAAGAATATTGCTGTTTTCATAAAAGGTAAACGAAAAAATACCAAACAAAACCCCCCAAAAATACGAACACTTTGCGTGACTGTCATGCTAACAGTAAAGCATCCTGAGACCATTCATGTGTGCGGTTGGCTGCCTCTCAGCCAAGGGAGTGGTGGGCCCACTCACAATTTTGCCTAAGAAGAACACAGCCATGAATAAATGGTACAAAAATATCCTCAGGCTCCGAGAACAACTTCTAACCATCTAACAGTTTGGTGATGAACAACAATGCCTTTTCCAGCATGATGGAGCTCCTTACCATAAGGCAAAAGTGATAACTATGTCCTTTGGGGAAGTGGGAACAAAAAACAAATTTTGGGTCCATGGCCAGGAAACTACCCAAATCTTAATCCCTTTGAGAACTTGTGGTGGACTGGTGGTCATGGTCAATCCGACCTCTAGAGGCTGGTGAGGGAACCAAAAAAAAACCCCACAAATTCTGACAAGCTGCAAGTATTGATTATGCAAGAATGGGCAGTGCCACTGCCAGTCCGGTATAAATGGCATGCAGTGAGTACAGTACACAAGGTGCTGGAGCCAGTGAATGGTGGTCTGAGGGGATGGCCTATAATAATCGACATTTGCAAAAAGGCCTGGCCCTGGATACCAGTGCCACTGCCTGTCAAAGGAGGCCTGCACTGTTGCACAGGTGGTCGTCTAAGGGCAGTGAGGGGAGGGGGGAGGCCTCAGGCCTGTTGTACGTACCACAATTATGTACTGCAAAGTACTGCAGTAAGACTAGCTCTGCTGATGTCTGCTCTCTCAGCCGAAGTTCTCTGCCTCTGGGCGGTGGGCGTGGCGTCAGGAGGAGTCGGAATTGGGACTAGGGAGTGCTCTCTCTCACAGTCGCCTCACTCACACTGGCGTTGAACTCGTCATGGTGGTGCTGGAAGCGGATTGCGTAAGTAGGCGGAGCGCTGTAAAAAAATGGAAGTTGGTAAACGTCCCTCCTTGCCATTTTCGTCTCGTTGTTGTCCGATAATGAAAACGGATCTAATTTTCGTCATAGTTTTCGTCAGTGGACGAAAATGTGTTATATTTTTCGTTCCGTTATCGTCACTGTAAAAATGCCGCTGACTAAATCGTTGATGAAAACATTTTCGTGACAAAATTAACACTGGTGGTTTATTTCCTAAAAAAAATCTTTTAAATGTTATCAGTACAAAATGATGGCTTTGCAAAATGACAGTCTAAAAGATGTTTTACCACAGTCCAGAGTGCAAACTAATTGGAAATAACCCAGTTACTCGTTGATGCCAGGTGTTGCATAAAACTAAAAAATGTAGTCCCATGTATTCACTTATGATCTTTGTACATTCTTTACATTTCCAGAGATTTGTTGAATCTTCCAGAAATGCCCCCATCTATATCTAATCACTGTCAGGCATTTGAGTCTGCTGGTGTGATCCTTAACCAGAACAGCTGCCTTCAGTTTATGTGTAGGCTACACATAGGGGAGGAGGTGGAATGTGCAGATAACTTCAGGTTTTTCAGGGAGAACACATCAGACTAGGTTCTCAAACCTGTCCAGAAAGCTTGGCCAGTGATGTCTGTGGGTCCTGAACAGAAATGACAAATGTTGAAAATGGATGAGTAGAATGTCATCTCAGGTTCATGGGTTCTGGTAACAACTTTGGGCTCATTTCTTTGTTCCCAAAACAGTATTAAAAAAAAAAAAAAAAAAAAAAGTAAGAAGCAGCTCAGTATGAAATACAATTTGGAGCTTTCCTCTGCAAGACTTCTTTTCTGCCACAAGATTTCCCCTGCGCTGAATGATGCCCAGAATCACTCAACCCTAAACAAACGCTGGCATCATTGGTCTGCCCCAAGAAAATATTTTCATGACACCCTGCAATCACTGTGTACTGACATAATCATGCTAGAGAAGATGGGGGAATATAAGGGTCCAAAGCATTGTGTGACCAGCCCAGACATAAAAAAAAAAAAAAAAAAAAAAAGCATAACATATACACTGGAGGGCCTCTGGGAATGAGATGTCCTTGGGGTAAAATGAAGTATTATATTACTTGTGGAGGGAATATCAAGAAGAGAAGAAAAGATTGATTGCACACTTTAATCCAAAAGATGCTGAATGATTTCTTTATTGTCATGAGCCAGACAAAATTACAATGATCATTTTTTTGTGGAGGGAACACGGAAATTGACTTAGAAGTCGAAATTCAGTGAATTTTTTTTATTTTTTTTTAGGTTTTGGATAGTCTTTTAAAAACTAAACATTGTTAAATTATTACTGGTGCATGCTTCTCTCTACCCCACCTCTCTTTTCTCTACGAACTTAGTGAACGGAGGGTTTGATCCATTTCTAAGCAGAGAGACACAAAAATACGTCAGCTACCATCATTTCATTTGGTTTTCATGTACTTGACTATATAATAGGTCATAGCTACGACATTGTGATTTCCTTTTTTCACATGTATTAGTGCAATGTCACTGGACCTTTGTTGCAAGATTTTGTACCTGGACCACCCTCCTTTAGTAATATTACCTTAAGTGTCCTTTCACACGGGACGGATCCGTGCTGATTCGCCCCGTGAACATCCGCTTGCTCAGCGGGGATCCACGGAGCAATCCCCGCTGAGCAAGCGGATGTTCACGGGGCGGATCAGCACGGATCCGTCCCGTGTGAAAGGACCCTTAAGGTAGGTAAGGGTAAGGCAGGCAGATGACAGGTTTGTCTCTGCACACTGTGCAGGGACGGACCTGTCAGAGCGCAGCTCTCCCCTATGGGGGATCGGATGATGATGGACCGTAAAGTCCATCGTCACTGGATCCGATAACTGATGGAAAAGTAGGTTTTTCCTACGTTACACTTTTTCGGATCGGAGCGGGTCGGATGTCAGCGGACATCCGACGCTCCATAGAGGTCTATGGAGGGTCCGTTCAGGTCCGCCTAAAAAACTGACAGGCGGACCTGAACGGATCGTCAGTGTGAAAGAGGCCTTATCTGTACTGTTTTTGTTCTGTTTGGAAAACCATAAAAACATATATTTGTCAAAAAAATAATAATTAATTACTGTTGTGCATGACATAAATGGAGAGATTACATCCACATCTAACAGTGTGTAAAAGTAGGACATAAATTGGTGGAATGTCAAGAAAGAAAAACAAAAACAAAAAACAGTAATAATAAAAACATGAGAGGATCTAACCCTTCATTTTACTGAAAAATGGGTTTTGTTGCACAGGAGATATTTTCCACCACTTCCTGTCCTGACAGAGAGGCGTAATCCCCTCAATGTCAAAAACGAAAAAAAAAAAAATTTGGCTTGAGTTGGCCTCTAACTATAAAACATTTGATAATAAAATGAAAAAGTCCTTCAAAAGTTGAACCCCTTCCCGCCCGCGCTATAGCCGAATGACAGTCTACTGACGTCCTCCCATGATTGCGCGCGCTGCAGGGGAGTCCTTCGGACTCAGCTGGTGAAAAATAGGGTTAAAGGGCCAATCACAGAGGCCTTTTACCACGTGATCAGCTGTCTCCAATGACAGCTGATCACGATGTAAACTGAAGCTGGTTATCGGCTGTTCTCTTTTCATGCTGCTAGCGTGAGGAGAGATGGAGAGCCGATAACTGGCTTGAGTTATAGGGACATCGGACTGATCATCAGTGCAGTCCCAAAAGTGCTCCAATAAGTGCCCAAAACTTCTGCCAATCAGTGCCACCCATCAGTGCCGCCTGTCTGTTCCACCTATCAGTGAAGGAGAAATAAATTACCCGGTTACAAAATGTTATAACTATGAAATGTATTTTTTTTTTCCTAAATTTTTGGTCATTTTTCATTTGGTTAGCAAAAATTAAGAAGCCCAGTGGTGATTAAATACCACCAAAAGAAAGCTCTATTTGTGTGAAAAAAAATTATTAAAATGTAATCTGGGTATAGTGTTGCATGACACCGCGCAATTGTCATTCAAAGTGCAACAACACAAACAATTGGCCATGGCAGGAAGGTGGTGAAAGTGCCCAGTAGGCAAGTGGTTAAACAGCGCTGTTTGTGGTATTAAAAACAAATTATACAGTTTGTGCACTGTGTCAGCACATAGGTTTCTTGTTATTTCTAATAAAATTCAAGTGAAAGAAATTTATATCACCTGTTCCCCATCATACTTGGCAAGTTTCTCAAAATATTTTTGTATAGTACTTTAACTACTTGACATTCTGTGCTGCAAAAACTCCCCTCTTATGCTCCAGTATTTGTATTGGTGTCTACATGGAGCTTATAGACCAGATAGAGCTGGAACCAGAGAATTGGCTAGGCTGGAATTTTAAAAGCAATGATTTAGGGATAGCTAAACATTTACAGTAGTTAATAGGACAGTCAAGGCTTGTTCACACTTGACTAAATTTCTAACGCAAAAGCAAATCTCCTATAGCATTAATGCACTTTAGTATGGACGTCAGAATCATGTTAATGCTCCTTACTCTTTAGTATAGGCATTAAACTGGCTTTTTTCAAACGTTAATAACGATATAAAAAATGCTCCCCAAATGCCCTATGGTAGAGGTCGACCGATATGGGTTTTTCTCTGGCCGATGCCGATATGAAATGAATGCGCACCGCTGCCAAAGCGCCTGCAAAGCGTTTCGGCAGCGACGCTTCAGGGGCGCATTTAACCCCTTCCTCGGCTGCTAGCTGGGTTATAAGCGCCCCGCTAGCAGCCGAATAGCGCCGCTAAAATGACGGTAAAGCGCCGCTAAAACTAGCAGCGTTTTACCGTCAACGCATGCCCGCTGCAGTGTGAAAGCAACCTTAAGTGATACAGAAAAATTTTTTACATTTAAACATTTATTAACCACTTCAGCCCCGGAAGGTTTTACCCCCTTCCTGACCAGAGCACTTTTTACAATTCGGCACTGCGTCGCTTTAACTGCTAATTGCGCGGTCATGCAATGCTGTACCCAAACGAAATTTGCGTCCTTTTCTTCCCACAAATAGAGCTTTCTTTTGATGGTATTTGATCACCTCTGCCGTTTTTATTTTTTGCGCTATACGCGGAAAAAGACCGAAAATTTTGAAAAAAAATGATATTTTCTACTTTTTGTTCTAAAAAAAATCCAATAAACTCAATTTTAGTCATACATTTAGGCCAAAATGTATTCGGCCACATGTCTTTGGTAAAAAAAATGTCAATAAGTGTATATTTATTGGTTTGAGCAAAAGTTATAGCGTCTACAAACTAGGGTACATTTTCTGGAATTTACACAGCCTTTAATTTATGACTGCCTATGTCGTTTCTTGAGGTGCTAAAATGGCAGGGCAGTACAAAACCCCCCCAAATGACCCCATTTTGGAAAGTAGACACCCCAAGGAATTTGCTGAGAGGCATGTTGAGCCCATTGAATATTCGTTTTTTTTGTCCCAAGTGATTGAATAATGACAAAAAAAAAAAAAAAAAATTACAAAAAGTTGTCACTAAATGATATATTGCTCACACAGGCCATGGGCATATGTGGAATTGCACCCCAAAATACATTTAGCTGCTTCTCCTGAGTACGGGGATACCACATGTGTGGGACTTTTTGGGAGCCTAGCCGCGTACGGGACCCCGAAAACCAAGCACCGCCTTCAGGATTTCTAAGGGCGTACATTTTTGATTTTACTCCTCACTACCTATCACAGTTTTGAAGGCCATAAAATGCCCAGATGACATAAAACCCCCCCAAATGACCCCATTTTGGAAAGTAGACACCCCAAGCTATTTGCTTTGAGGCATGTTGAGTCCATGGAATGTTTTATATTTTGACACAAGTTGCGGGAAAGTGACAAATTTTTTTTTTTTTTTTTTTTTTTGCACAAAGTTGTCACTAAATGATATATTGCTCACACAGGCCATGGGCATATGTGGAATTGCACCCCAAAATACATTTAGCTGCTTCTCCTGAGTACGGGGATACCACATGTGTGGGACTTTTTAGGAGCCTAGCCGCGTACGGGACCCCGAAAACCAAGCACCGCCTTCAGGATTTCTAAGGGCGTACATTTTTGATTTTACTCCTCACTGCCTATCACAGTTTCGGAGGCCATGGAATGCCCAGGTGGCACAAACCCCCCCCAAATGACCCCATTTTGGAAAGTAGACACCCCAAGCTATTTGCTGAGAGGCATGGTGAGTATTTTGCAGCTCTCATTTGTTTTTGAAAATAAAGAAAGACGAGAAAAAAAATTTTTTTTTTTCTTTTTTCAATTTTCAAAACTTTGTGACAAAAAGTGAGGTCTGCAAAATACTCACTATACCTCTCATCAAATAGCTTGGGGTGTCTACTTTCCAAAATGGGGTCATTTGGGGGGGTTTTGTGCCACCTGGGAATTCCATGGCCTCCGAAACTGTGATAGGCAGTGAAGAGTGAAATCAAAAATTTACGGCCTTAGAAAGCCTGAAGGCGGTGCTTGGTTTTCGGGGTCCCGTACGCGGCTAGGCTCCCAAAAAGTCCCACACATGTGGTATCCCCGTACTCAGGAGAAGCAACAGAATGTATTTTGGGGTGTAATTTCACATATTCCCATGGCATGTTTGAGCAATATATCATTTAGTGACAACTTTGCGCAAAAAAAAATAAAAAAAATAAAAAATTGTCTCTTTCCCGCAACTTGTGTCACAATATAAATTATTCCATGGACTCAACATGACTCTCAGCAAATAGCATGGGGTGTCTACTTTCCAAAATGGGGTCATTTGGGGGGGGGTTTGAACTGTCCTGGCATTTTATGCACAACATCTAGAAGCTTATGTCACACATCACCCACTCTTCTAACCACTTGAAGACAAAGCCCTTTCTGACACTTATTGTTTACATAAAAAAATAATTTTTTTTGCAAGAAAATTACTTTGAACCCCCAAACATTATTTATTTTTTTAAAGCAAATGCCCTACAGATTAAAATGGTGGGTGTTTCATTTTTTTTTTTCACACAGTATTTGCGCAGCGATTTTTCAAACGCATTTTTTGGGGAAAAAACACACTTTTTTACATTTTAATGCACTAAAACACACTATATTGCCCAAATGTTTGATGAGATAAAAAAGATGATCTTAGGCCGAGTACATGGATACCAAACATGACATGCTTTAAAATTGCGCACAAACGTGCAGTGGCGACAAACTAAATACATTTTTAAAAGACTTTAAAAGCCTTTACAGGTTACCACTTTAGATTTACAGAGGAGGTCTACTGCTAAACTTACTGCCCTCGATCTGACCTTCGCGGCGATACCTCACATGCATGGTGCAATTGCTGTTTACATTTGACGCCAGACCAACGCTTGCGTTCACCTTAGCGCGAGAGCAGGGGGTGCTTTTTTTTTTTTTTTTTTTTTCTTTATTATTATTATTTTTTTATCTTATTTTTAAACTGTTCCTTTCATTTTTTTTTTTTTAAATCATTTTTATTGTTATCTCAGGGAATGTAAATATCCCCTATGATAGCAATAGGTAGTGACAGGTACTCTTTTTTGCAAAAATTGGGGTCTATTAGACCCTAGATTTCTCCTCTGCCCTCAAAGCATCTGATCACACCAAGATCGGTGTGATAAAATGCTTTCCCAATTTCCCAATGGCGCTGTTTACATCCGGCGAAATCTACGTCATAAAATGCTCGTAGCTTCCGGTTTCTTAGGTCATAGAGATGTTTGGAGCCACTCTGGTCTCTGATCAGCTCTATGGTCAGCTGGCTGAATCACCGGCTGCATTTTCAGGTTCCCTGTTGAGACAGGAGAGCCAGAGAAAAACACGGAAGATGTTGGGGGGGGGGGGGCATTCCCTCCCACTGCTTGTAAAAGCAGTCTAGAGGCTAATTAGCCACTAGGATTGCTTTTACATGAAAGCCGACCGCTGGCTGAAAAGAATGATACCAAGATGATATCTAAACCTGCAGGCATCATTCTGGTATAACCACTCAAAGTCGTGAATGGCATACCTGAAGACAAAAAAATGGTTAACAATAAAGCACAGTAAACGGTAAGGTATAAAAAATTGCATACCTGAAAAGCAAACATGATAAAACATAATAACAATAAAACATTGCAGAATAGAATACAGTAAAAAAGAGCAGAACAATAGAGAGAGAATAGAGAGAGAGAGAACAATAAAACGACAACTATTTTTATTTTATATTTTTGTTTGTGTTTTTTTTTTTTACACTTTTTTTGTAACTAACTTTTATAACTGTAACCGGTTCCAGGTTCGGGTCTCTCAAAATGCGATGGCATCTTGGGAGACCCTGTGAAAGTGTGCCTAGTCTGTGCAATGCTGTACCCTACGCTAATACTCAACTAGTGCATGGTAGCGTTCAAAACATTCACCAATGCAAAGACCAGGATTGTCAGGACAGGAGGGACAATAATAGCGGGTGTCACGCCTATATCCGCGCTTGCTGCAGACACGACATCTTTTTTGGGGGGTTCGCTGGGTAGGGGTACTCGGGAGGACATAAAGAAAATGCCTCTCATGCAGCCGACTGCATTTGGTTGGGGATGTGAATGGGGGAAGTACGGGCGCTGCAGAAGTGGTGGGTTCCCAATTAGAATTGGCGAATGCAGCAGGAAGGGCACTATGGGCACGACGGGCCTGTGTTTGTCTTTTTGGTGGCAGCGGGACACTACTTGTGCTTGCCACCTCACCAGCTTGAACTGCACTTATGGGACTCGCCACTTCACCAAGTGTTACTGCAGTGCTGGTTTGACTACGACCGGGGTGTACTAGGCCGCTGGCGCTTGCCAGTTCACCAAAACGCTACAAAAAAAACTGTTAGCGATCGCAGGGATCAGGTCTGACTCTGCGAACGCTGCAGTTATGCGTTTAGTCTTTTGTAAGTGACAGTGATCGATCGATACTGCACTTGGGTGGGCTGGGCCGGGCCGGGCGGAGGGGCAAAACGCAGGTGCTAGCAGGTATCTGGGCTGATCCCGCTAACACTGCGTTTTTGGGAACCCTAAACTGCTGGGGACACTAGTATAGATCTAATCGGATCAGATATTGATGCGTTTAGATACTATACCACTAAGGGAGGTGTACGGTGCGTGCGTGAGTGTTAGCGGTACTGGCACTAATCTGACGCTGCCTGGGGCTGGTGCTTGCCAGTTCACCAAAACGCTACCAAAAAAACTGTTAGCGATCGCAGGGATCAGGCCTGACTCTGCGAACGCTGCAGTTATGCGTTTAGTGTTTTGTAAGTGACAGTGATCGATCGATACTGCACTTGGGTGGGCTGGGCTGGGCGGAGGGGCAAAACGCAGGTGCTAGCAGGTATCTGGGCTGATCCCGCTAACACTGCGTTTTTGGAAACCCTAAACTGCTGGGGACGCTAGTATAGATCTGATCAGATCAGATATTGATCCGATCAGATACTATACCACGAAGGGAGGTGTATGCTGCGTGCGTGGGTGTTTGCGGTACTGGCGCTAATCTGACGCTGCCTGGGGCGACGCATATCACCGCCGGGCGATCGGGGGGCTAAACCTTTATTCGGTAATAAACGGCGGGTGCCCTGACACTATAAAAAATAAACGAACTAACCAGCGTCACCCGTAACAGTTATACGGTGATCAGTGGTGAAAGGGTTAACTAGGGGGCAATCAAGGGGTTAAAACATTTATTAGGTAGTATATGGGGGTCCCTGACGCTATAAAACGCTGACGGCGAACCTAAATATTTACCTCACTAACTAGCGTCACCAGCGACACTAATACAGCGATCAGAAAAATGATCGCTTAGCGACACTGGTGACAGGGGGTGATCAAGGGGTTAAAACTTTATTAGGGGGGGTTAGGGGGGTACCCTAGACCTAAAGGGGGGTAATACTCACTGCCCTAACACTAACTGTCACAAACTGACACTATGCAGTAATCAGAAAAAAAAAAAAAAAAAATACTGCTAATGTCAGTTTGTGACAGGGGGGGGGGGGGTGATTGGGGGGGGATCGGGGGGGCGATCGGGGGGGGATCGGGGGTGTAATGTATGCCTGGCATGTTCTACTGTATGTGTGTGTGTGTTGTGCACTTACATGTCATCTCTCCTCGGCGCTGGAACGGAAACTGCCAGACAGAGGAGAGATGACATCACATCCTCTGCCTGTGTGAAACGACACACAGGCAGAGGAGGATTCCCATTGGCTGGGAGCGATCGTGAGGGGGGGGCCACGATCGGATGGTCTCCCCCTCGCCTCCCGACGCTCCCAGTCAAATGCCGACCGCCGATGGCACCGGGGGGGGGTCCGATCGGACCCCCCGCCCGCGGGAGGCAGATCACGTATGGGTACGTGATTTTGCCTGCCCGTGCCATTCTGCCGCAGTATATATGCGGTAGGCGGTCGGCAAGTGGTTAAACAAAACAAACCTCCAATCAGTTCACTTGTATGTAGAATTTAGATTAAAAAAAATATAAAAAAAAACAAAAAACTATATCTTAAAAATAAATACACAAAAACAGGTAATCAAAACTTTTGGATGAAAAAAAAATGGGCTAACTTTACTGCTTAGTTTTTTTAAAATTTATTAGTGTATTTTTTAGTGTATGTATATGTATGTATATATATATATATATATATATATATATATATATATATATATATATATATATATATATATATATATATATATATATATATAGTTTGGGGGTTTTAAGTGATTTTCTAGCAGAAAATACAACTGTAAGCAACAAATGTCAGAAAAGATTTAGTCTTTAAATGGTTAAACTGAGAACTCCTACACAGGGAGCTCAGTCCATTCATAAGTGTAAACATTGTATTCTTCAGGTTCTTTTTATCAGATTTGGCTGCCCAGAGAGCTTCACAGAAGAATACAGGCAACTTGTATTGACTTCTATTGCAGAAGTAATTTGCAAGTCGCGCTGAAGTTATATCGGCCTTTTTTAATCAGCACAATCGGCCGATGCCGATTAAGTAAAAAACACCAAATATCGGCCGATATATCGGTCGACCTCTACCCTATGGGCAGTTTTGACACATTTGAAGCACGTTAAAACCGCTCCAAACGTTTTTTTTTGTTTTATTTTAAGAAGGGAAGTGACATAATAAACAATTTGAGGTGTGGCTTGTCATAGTGAATATTTCCTGAGTATACTCCATTAGCAGGGAAGGCAGCGGCATGAATTATCTCATGTTTGGTCTCCTGCAGATGACACTGATGTATGAGCAATAGGCTGAGCAGAGGGTATCCAGGTGCTATTGGGTACATCCAATCTTGTTCTCTGTGAATAAAACAAATGACTGGATTAGATTTAAGGCTGGCCTGGCCTTGAATTGAAATTTAAACCAACTGCTCTTTGTTTGTTGGAAATTTTTCGAGGTCAGCACTGCAGTCAATTAGAAATCAGAATACATTTCTGGATAGAGGAAATGGGTCAAATGAATGCATGGGCTGTTGTACCCCCCAACATGCACACACAAACGTGCACCCACATATGTGAACCTGGGGGGGGGGGGGGGGAGAGAGACACTCAGTCTATAATAGGATATAGCTTGTTGGAATTGTACCCCATTTGACAATGTCTGAAGCCTTTAAAAAATACATTTTTCAGATTTGTACCTTTCATTGTATAGAGCAGGAAGGTTTTATTTTCCCTGAATAAAAAAATGGCAATGTAAGGCTACTATCACACTGGAGTAGGGGCGTTAGCGGTAAAGCGCCGCTAGTTTTAGCTTCTGACCCCTGCTAGCGGCCGAGGAAAGGATTAAAAGCGCCGGAAAAGAGGCGCTGCCGAAGTGCTTTGCAGGCGCTTTTCCCATTGATTTCAATTGCTGGGACGGTTTAGGAGCGGTGTATACAACGCTCCCGCACCGCCCCAAAGATGCTGCTTGCGGGACTTTTTTTCCCGTCTTGCAAGCACACCGTCTCAGTGTGAAAGCACTCGAGCTTTCACACTGGGGCTACAGAAGAGGTAGTTTACATGCGCTTTTCAGGTGCTATTTTTAAAAAGGGGTCCAACTGCGTTTGTATCAATCTAAAAATTAAAAATTCCTCCATGGAGCAAAATGAAAGAGTAAAAAAATAAACAGGTGATATCCACATTCCAGGCACTACTTGCTCAGGCATGTATGCAGTTCTCATTTCCTGTAGTAATACACACACAGGGAAGAGTTAGCAAATAGAGTAAATTTTTTTATTCTTTACAACTGTTGTAAAAATATCCAATAGGATTTAAGCTCACTTCACACTGTCTGGAAAAGAGGAGATACAGACAAAAATACCAATATGCAGACACACAGGATGGGCATACAGGCAAATGGACAGGCTGGTTGAAAGCAAGAAAAAAAAAAAAAAAAAGAAGAAAGACACAGAGGGAGGCAGAACAGCAGAAAAATGGAGTGAGAGCCCATTCACATCAGAGTCCACTGTGGTATTTTAACAAGTGTTATGTTACATGTTACATCTCCACCTTTTTAGACCAGGTTGTACACATATTTAGGGAGTAATATGCAACATGGTTGCAACCCCCAAACCCCACGACAGCGGGTGCGGGTTCTTCTCCCTCAAACCAGCTAACACTTTTGCATGGCTCCACATGCACAGCTATGTACAATTCCCTTACACCACCGCTGCAGATGGACTTGTAGTTCTCAGTGGAACACAGGTGTGGTCATTATTGGATGTCCACTGACACTTCCTCCAGCTCTCGAAGTGAGGCTGGGTTCACACTGGTGCGACACGACAGCCGTCCTACTTTGGATCCGACTTTGCCCTGCGACTTGAAGTCGACATATGTCCGACTTTCAATGAACGGGGATCCGACAGGCACTGTGTTTGGTATGAATCTTGAGAGGGAACTCCACGCCAAATTCTAAATAAAAAACCAGCATTGGTTCCCCCTCCAAGAGCATACCAGGCCCTTCAGTCTGATATGAATTTTAAGGCGAACCCCCTACGCCAAAAAAACGGCGTGGGGGTCCCCCAAAATCCATACCAGCCCCTTATCTGAGCATGCAGCCCGGCCAGGAAAAGGGGTGGGGGACGCACGAGCGCCCCCCCTCCTGAACCGTACCAGGCCGCAAGCCCTCAACATGGGGGGGTGGGTGTTTTGGGACATGGAGGCGCCCTGCGGCCCCCCCACCCCAAAGCACCTTGTCCCCATGTTGATGAGGACAAGGGGCTCTTCCTGACAACTCTGGCCATTGGTTGTCAGGGTGGCTTATCGGAATCCGCGTCTAGACAGGTTTTTAAAGGAATTTATTAGGCAGCTCCAGGGGTCTTCTTCCGACTTCGGGGGTCTCTTCCGCGCTCTCTGGCCTCTTCTGTCTGGCTCCTCCGTTATCTTCTGCTCTTTTGCTAGCGGTGGCCCAGTCTTCTCCATCGTCTTCTTCCCTTCTTCCGATGTTGACACGAAGCTCTCTCCCGCTGTAATGCCGTATGCGCAACCACTTATATAAGCATGGGGCGTGGTCACTGGGTGATGTCATACAGTGACCCTGCCCCTTATGACGTCAGCACCCGGGGCATGATGGGACTGTGACATAAGGGGCGGGGTGACATCACCCGGTGACCCCGCCCCATGCCTATATATGTCGTTGCGCACTGAGCACAAGGCATTACAGCGGGAGAGCGCGTTGTGTCAACATCGGAAGAAGACGACGGAGAAGACCCGGCCACCGCTAGCAAAAGAGCAGAAGATAGCGGAGGAGCCCAGCAGAAGAACCGGAGAGTGGGAGAAGAACCGGAGACTGGGAGAAGAGGCCGGAGAGCACGGAGAAGAGTCTCCCCCAAGTCGGAAGAAGACCCCCGGAGCTGCCTAATAAATTACTTTAAAAACCTGTCTAATGTATTTTTTTTATTGACACTTTTTTCCCTAGGTGTACCCCATACTCATTCACATAGGGCGGGGGGCCAGGATCTGGGGGTCCCCTTATTAAAGCCCCCCGCCCGCAGACCCCAACAACCGACGGCCAGGGTTGTCAGGAAGAGGCCCTTGTCCTCATCAACATGGAGACAAGGTGCTTTGGGGTGGGGTGCCCCCCTGCCCCAAAGCACCCACCCCCCCCATGTTGAGGGCATGCGGCCTGGTATGGTTCAGGAAGGGGGGGGCGCTTGCTCGTCCCCACCCCTTTTCCTGACCAGCCGAGCTGCGTGCTCGGATAAGGACCTGGTATGGATTTGGAGGGGACCCCCACGCCTTTTTTCGGCGTAGGGGGTTCTCCTTAAAATCCATACCAGACCCAAAAGCCTGGTATGCTCTTGGAGGGGGAACCCATGCCGGTTTTTTATTTAAAATTTGGCGCGGAGTTCCCCCTCGAGATCATCTGAGCACAAGTCGCATGCCAAAGTCGGATCATGCAAGGCGGCGATCCGACTTTGATCCGACTTAAATGATAGTCAATGGGCTGATGTAGGATCAAAGTTGGACCAAAGTAGTACAGGGAGCATTTTCAAAGTCTTCTGTCAGACCAGTTAAGACAGCTCCCATAGGGAAATATTGATTTTCACATGTCATGCGACATGAGCTCCCAATGTCGGAGCGTTTGTCACACTAGTGTGAACCCGGCCTGAAAGTCCATACCTTTGTACGGATAGAGAGCTGGAGGAAGAGTCTTCTCTGCAGAAGCTTGTGTATTGCACCCATGATCCAGCAATTGCAGGCTCATTTGCAAAACAAGGAATTTTTTGTAGCAAAGATGATTGCATTTATTATTTCTTGCAAAAGCTGGAGTTAGCCTTTAGGCTCCGTTCACACCTAGGCTCAGCTCAAAAACACCCAACAAGAAAAATCCCATTCATTTCAATGGCCTCTGTTCACATCTGAGCATTCTGTCCCCTAAAGCAAAACGCCCCTCGCTCAAAAAAGTACAGGAGCTTCTTTTTTGGCAGACTACAGTCGTTTTTTTACATTATTTTACATTGGTGACCCTTTAACCGTGAACACGCCTGTACAAAAATTCAAGTTAGACTTACCGGTAAATTGTTTTCTTTGAGTCTTTCAGGACAGCACTTGAGAGAGTGACTCCTCCCCTTGCCAACAGGAAACACCTCTTCCACCAAACTTTAAAAAGGAGGCTCCTTTCCACACATTGTCAGTAGTAGTAGAGAACCTCCGGCCCCAAACTGGAACACATAATCGAGATATGATTAGTCACAGTATATATATATGTAAAAACAATAGGGCGGGATGCTGCTGTCCTGAAAGACTCAAGGAAAACAAGTTACCGGTAAGTCTAACTTGAATTTTCCCTTATCGTCTTTCAGGACAGCACTTGAGAGGATAATAGAGACTTACCCCCCTAGGGAGGGACCACAGCCTGCAGAACCTTTCTGCCAAAAGCCTGATCACCTGCTGATAGGAGATCCAGTCTGTAATGACGGACAAATGTTGAGTAGCTTGACCACGTAGCCGCCTTACAAATCTGATCTGGGGTGGCACCAGCTCTTTCTACCCATGTAGTGGCCTGGGCTCTTGTTGAATGAGCCCTAATTCCCAGCGGGGAAGATAAACCCATTTGAGAATAGGCTACAGAAATAGCTGTCTTAAGCCATCTAGCCAATGATGCTTGTTGGCCTTTCTTGTTTCCAGAAAAAAGAACAAATAATGAATCTGAAACTCTAAACCCTCCTGTTACTTCCAAATACTGTAATAGGATACGTCTTACGTCTAAATTGTGAAACTGCTCTTCCTTTGCACCCGAAGGGTTAGCAGAAAAGGTTGGTAGAGTAATCTCCTGAGACCTGTTACTAAAGCTTGCCACTTTTGGCAAAAACCCCGGATCTACTTTAAGGACAACTCTATCAGGAAAAACTGACAAAAAAGGCTCTTTTACTGATAGGGCGTGCAGATCACTAATCCTTCTTGCTGAAGTAATTGCGACTAGAAAAATAGTCTTCAAAGTTAAATTCTTTAGGGATATGGCCTGTAAAGGCTCAAATTGTTCTTTTGCTAGAGCTTGCAGAACCACCGAGAGATCCCAATTTGGGAAATGCTTCACCAGTACCGGTCTAGATCTGGAAAGTGCTTTGAAAAATCTCATGATCAGAGTTTCTGAAGATAAGGATCTCTCCAGATAAACTCCCAAGGCGGCCACCTGCACCTTAAGAGTGCTGACCGCCAGATTCTTGTCTGCACCGTTTTGCAAGAACTCCAGCACTGAAACTAGATCTTTAACCTCCCCATGTTCAGAATGACAGAAAGAAACATAGACTTTCCATACTTTGGCGTAAATATCCCTGGTTACCTTTTTCCTACTGGAAAGCAACATCGTAGTTAAAGGTTCAGAAAAGCCTTTGCTTCTCATTAAAGGGGTTGTAAAGGTATTTTTTTTTTTTTTTTTTAAATAACAAACATGTTATACTTACCTTCACTGTGCAGCTCGTTCTGCACAGAGTGGCCCCGAACCTGGTCTTCTGGGGTCCCTCGGCGGCTGTTTCAGCTCCTCCACGCATGCATTCACCACCTTAATGCGAGCTCCCTCGCATGGTGGTGAGTGCTTGCGGGCGCGCTCCCGTGATACAGCCGGCGGCTATAGCCGCTCGCTGTATCACTCGGCCCCGCCCCCCGTCGCGCCGCGTCATCGGATGTGATTGACAGCAGCGCGAGCCAATGGCTGCGCTGCTTTCAATCCATCCACTGCCGCCAATCAGCGACCAGGCTGAGCTGCAATGAAGATGACGAGAACGAGCAGCGAAGATTTGAGGCGTCAGGTAAGTAAAACGGGGGGGCTGGGGGCGGCGGTATTGTCAAAAGTTTTTTCACCTTAATGCATAGAATGCATTAAGGTGAAAAAATGTTTACCTTTACAACCCCTTTAACTGCTCCTCAGATACCAGGCAGTGAGTTTTAACCTGCCTACATCTGGATGATGCACTGGCCCCTGATTCAACAGATCATGACTGAGCGGAAGATGCCAACATGGTTTGATTGCCAACTGAAGAAGAATCGTGGAAAACCAAGCCCTCTTTGGCCAATATGGAGTAATCAAAATTATTGATACTCTCTCTTCCAGTATTTTCCTCAACACTATAGGGATTAACCTGAATGGAGGGAAAGCATACCCCAGGTGAAAATCCCACGGATGTGCCAGAGCATCTATCCCCTGAGAGCAAATGTCTCTCTGAAGGGAGAAAAAATTAGGGAGCTGCGTGTTTTGTTTTGAAGCAAACAGATCTACCTGCGGAAGGCCCCAAACACTGGTGATTAATGCAAACGCCTTCCTGTTCAGACTCCACTCTGATTCCTGAACTTTCTGTCGGCTCAGATAATCCGCTACTTCGTTCAATGGGCCTTTTAGATGGACTGCGGATAGAGATAGTAAGTGGTTCTCCGCCCACTCCAGAATCTCTACTGACAGTAAGTGAAGAGCCTTGCTTCTTGTGCCTCCCTGTTTGTTCAGGTAGGCTATGGCCGTGGCATTGTCCGAAAAAATCTGGACATGGCAACCTATGAGGTTTTGAGAGAAGAAAGCTAATGCTAGGGCAACTACCTTCAGCTCTCTCCAATTTGAGGATTTTTGGGCCTCGAACTGGGACCATGTTCCCTGCGCTAAGGCCTGACCCATGTGGGCTCCCCATCCCTGCAAACTGGCGTCTGTTGTGACCACTTTCCCGGTCGGAAAAGACCAAAGAAGACCTCTTTGCAGTACCACCTGACTTTTCCACCACCAAAGTGGATGCTTGACTCTGGTGGGAATCTTTACTTTTGTATCCAAACTCTCCGGCCTGTGGTTCAATGTCCTTAGAAGGAACCTCTGGAGAGTCCTGAAATGCAGCCTTGCCCATTGGATGGCTGGCATTGAAGAGGTTAATGTCCCCAGAGCCGACATAACCTTTCGGACTGAAATCAGTTGATTTGTTTGTAGTGCCGTTATTACCCTTTGGACCTTGATCTTTTTCTCTTCTGGGAGAAAAAACTTTTGCTCCACTGAATCTATCAAATAACCCAGAAACAGTACTTGCTGAGCTGGGATGAAATTTGATTTTTGAACATTCACTATCCACCCTATTGACTCCAAATGACTGCGGGATTTGTTCAAATCCTCCTGCAACTTTTCCCTGGATGGGGCAAAAAAGAGGAGGTCATCCAGATATGGAATTACCGCAATCCCCTGGAGTCGAAGAGGGGCGAGAGCTTCCGCCATTATCTTCGTAAAAATACGAGGAGCTGACGACAGGCCGAAGGGAAGGGCCCTGAACTGAAAATGTATAATCTCCTTGCCCATATTCACCGAAAAATCTCAGGAACTTCTGGGACTGAGGTGCTACAGGAATATGAAGATAAGCATCCCTCAGATCGATTGATGCCATAAAACAATCTTTTGTCAGAATGTTTCTGACCGTGAAAATTGAGTCCATACAAAACTTTTTGTATAGGACTGACTTGTTCAGGGGTTTTAGGTTGAGGATAAGACGGAAGTTTCCGGATGGTTTTCTTATCAGAAAGATGTGTGAATAGAAACCCTGACCCTGTTCTTCTGGGGATACTGGTATCACTACCCTCTGGTGCCTCAGATTTCTGTCATGCTGGCCCAAAGGGGAAGGAAACCTTGAAGCCTTCCCCCCACCGGTACGCACAAGTCATTGCGTTTTACCGGAGGCTGCAGGAGGATGGAAAAGGACATTTCCTTTTCCATTTCCCTTCTGCGATGCCCAATTTTTTCTTTTCTCCTGGGGTTTGGTTTGTTCTTGAGCCCTTTGGGAACGAAAAAAACGTTTAACTGGCTGTTTTTTCTTTTTGATGGGAAAAGACTTCTTTTTATCCGCTGTTCTATCTAGAACCGCATCTAAGTCAGGCCCAAAAAGCAAGTCACCCAGGAACGGTATCCCACACAGCTTGTTTTTGGATGCCGCGTCCCCCGGCCAAGTTTTCAACCACAAAGCCCTTCTGGCTGAGTTGGCTAGGGCAGCAGATCTAGCTGTCATTTTAATTGATTCCGCTGATGCATCAGATATAAATGCGACAGCGGCCGACAGAGTTGAGAATGAATCCAAAATCTCTTGTTTTGGTGAGTCTGCTGAGATATGGGCCTTAAGTTGCTCTAACCAGAACTCCATATTTCTGGATAACACTGTAGTTGCCATAGCAGGTTTAAGATTTCCCATGATAGATTGCCAAGCCCTTTTTAGAACCTGGTCCATCCTTTTATCCATGGGATCTTTCAACACCCCCATGTCCTCGAATGCCAAATCTGTAGACCTCGAGACCTGGGAAAACGCGGCATCTAGTTTGGGGTTTTTGTTCCAAACCGCCGCTGGATCTTCATCAAAAGGAAAACGCCTTTTTAAGGCTTTGGGAAAGAAAGGCTTTCTCTCTGGCTCTGCCCACTCTTTCTTAATAGCTTCAGAAATAACAGAGTGCACTGGGAAATTGCGATTTTTGTGCTCGCTAAGCCCTGCATACATTTTATCATGCAGAGATAACTCCTTTCTTTCCTCCTCCAGACCCAGTGTGGTATAGATTGCTTTTAACAGGCCATCTACCTGTTCTAAAGACAATTTAAATCTTGAAGGTAAATTTTCTCCTTCCTCACCCTCGTCAGAATCCTCAGATTGAGAGGGGGAATGTCCCTCTGGGGTAGGAGATGCCTCAGTCTCCACCGCCGAGACTATAAGTGAGCCTTGGGAGGACTGTGAGGTAGTAGGCTGACTCAGGGATGGGTTTGCTAGGGAAGAGCGAAATGATTGAATAGTCGCATCAAGTTCTTTTTTAACAGATGCAATCAAGTCGCTGCAAGCGGAAGAAGCTTCTTCTTTAACTAGCAAATCAATACAAGCTTGACATAATGTCTTCTTCCATCCTTCAGGTAGCTTGGATTTACATGAAGGACATTTTCTTTTTGCCACTGGATCAGAGCTCTTGGCCTGCCATGAGACAAAAGAAGAAACCATCCCAGTGAGACAACCTGTCCTATACCCAAGGATGCTCACCACAGGTGCACAGTAAGAACTAAACTGCCTTATGTGCCAAGACAGGCCCCTGCCACCGGGGGGGAGATAGAGAGAGAGAGAGACCCCACAGTACGAGGAGGACAGTATACAACTGCCCCTTACCTGGGCCTTGCTGGTGCCTGTGCCTGTCCCACTTGCTGCCGCCATCGATTCCATCGAGGAGCGCTTGCTGTGTTTGTGTGGCTAAATGCCGGTTCCGGACTCCAATAGCGCCTGTGCGCCGAACCGGAACCGCTAAATAAGCACCAGCCCCATTCCTCCCCTTTCCCTCTGCGATTTCCGGCGGAAATGACGCCGCACGCCTGTTCCGTGGGCTCCGCCCCCTCCGGATGCCTCACTTCCGGCGGATGGAGCCCCGCTGCCATTCCCAAAATGGCGGCAGTGCAAAAAGCAACAGGCGGTGGACCTGAGAAAAAAAAAACACAGTAAACGGCCACCGCCTGTCTTGCCGCCGCCTAGGAGCGATGCCCACGACAGTCGGACTCACCCTGAGCCCATATGAAGAGGGAGCCCAGCCAGCAGCACTTCACCTCAGCTGTGGAATGGGAGGAACAGCTCTCATGAGGTAAAAAAAAAAGTTTGATGAAAAACCCAGGAAACCTGAGCTCCCAGGACAGCACCTGAGAGCCCTGACCTCCCCACGAAGTGTTCCCTCCGGAGGAAACACAAAAACTGACAATGTGTGGAAAGGAGCCTCCTTTTTAAGTTTGGTGGAAGAGGTGTTTCCTGTTGGCAAGGGGAGGAGTCACTCTCTCAAGTGCTGTCCTGAAAGACGATAAGGGAAAAAATGATGCAAAACTGCAAAAACACCAGAAAAAAACAGCAAGGCCTAGGTGTGAACGAAGCCATAAAGCAGCCCATTCATTTTAATGCACTGCCAATACACCACAGCAGACCAAAAAGAAAAAAGGCGCGAGAGCCTATTCACTAGGGGTGCACCAAATGGAAATTTTGGTGCGGAAACCGAAAATATATGGATGCACTTTGCCAAAAAGCGAAAATGACAGTTTTTAAAAAATATTTAGATTTTTATATATAAAATTGTATTATATTCCACTTTTAATTAATATCAATTTAACCACTTCAGCCCCGGAAGGATTTACCCCCCTTCCTGACCATAGCACTTTTTGTGATTCGGCACAGCGTCATTTTAACAATTGCGCGGTCGTGTGACGTTACACCAAAACAAAATTGATGTCCTTTTTTCCCCACAAATAGAGCTTTCTTTTGGTGGTATTTGATCACCTCTGTGGTTTTTATTTTTTGCGCTATAAACAAAAAAAGAGCGACAATTTTGGAAAAAAAAAGCAATATTTTTTACTATAATTAATAACCCCAAAAATATATATAAAAAATAATTTTTTCTCAGTTTAGGCCGTTATGTATTCTTCTAGATATTTTGGGTAAACAAAATCGCAATAAGCGTATATTGATTGGTTTGCGTAAAAGTTAAAGCGTCTGCAAAATAGGGGATAGATTTATGGCATTTTATTATTATTTTTTTTATTAGTAATAGTGGCGATCTGCGATTTTTATCGTGACTGAGACATTTCCGCGGACACATCGGACACTTTTGGCACTATACTGGGACGATTGTCATTTATACAGCGATCGGTGCTATAAAAATGCACTGGTTACTCTGTAAATGACACTGGCAGGGAAGGGGTTAAACACTAGGGGGCGATCAAAGGGTTAAGTGTGTCCTAGGGAGTGATTCTAACTGTGGGGGGATGGGCTCACTACAAGACACAACTGCTCCCGATGACAAGGAGCAGTAGATCTCTGTCATGTTCCTAGGCAGTACAGGGAAATGCCTTGTTTACATAGACATCTCCCCGTTCCTTGAGCTCCATGACATGATCGCGGGACACTGGCAGACAGAGTCCGCAAGACCCGCCGGCGCATGCACTAGCCCCACAAATTAAAGGGGACGTACAGGTACGCCCATTGTCCCACCGCTGCCATTGTGCTGACGTATATCGGCGTGTGGCGGTCGGCAAGTGGCTAAAATATGCATTTATTGTTGGCCATTATTGGCACATTTAGTGCAAGAAAAGCTCAAGAAAAATGCAGTCTACAGTCTCTGACCAATGTCTTGTATGATGTCTGAAATCTCTTAAACACATTGCTAATAGTATTGGCAAAATTTCCATTTGGTGCACCTCTAGCAGACATGGTATAGGACAGGGCTTGACAAATTTGCTTGGAATCTAGGAGCCAGCTAAAAAAGTTAGGAGCCAGGTTTTATTTTTATTTTTTTAACCACTTAAGGACCGCCTCACGCCGATGTACGTCGGCAAGGCGGCACGGGCAGGCAAAATCACGTACATGTACGTGATTTGCCTCCCGCGGGTGGGGGGTCCGATCGGACCCCCCCCGCCGCCCGAGGCGGTCCCGTTCTGTCCCCCGGCGATCAGGGACGAGGGGGAGGCCATCCGTTCGTGGCCCCCCCCTCGCGATCGCCGCCGGCCAATGGGAACACTCCTTTGCTGCTGTATGCTAAACAGCAGCAAAGGAAGTGATGTCATCTCCCCTCGGCTCGGTATTTTTTTTTCGTTCCGGCCCGAGGAGAGAAGACATCTATGTGAGTGCACCAACACACACACACACAGTAGAACATGCCAGGCATACAAAACACCCCGATCCCCCCCCCCCCGATCGCCCCCCAAATCACCCCCCCCCCCCCCCCCCGTCACAAACTGACACCAGCTTTTTTTTTTTTTTTTTCTGATTACTGCTGTGTCAGTTTGTGACAGTTACTGTGTTAGCACAGTTACTGTTACCCCCCTGTAGGTCTAGGGTACCCCCCTAACCCCCCCTAATAAAGTTTTAACCCCTTGATCACCCCCCGTCACCAGTGTCGCTAAGCGATCATTTTTCTGATCGCTGTATTAGTGTCGCTGGTGACGCTAGTTAGTGAGGTAAATATTTAGGTTCGCCGTCAGCGTTTTATAGCGACAGGGACCCCCATATACTACCTAATAAATGTTTTAACCCCTTGATTGCCCCCTAGTTAACCCTTTCACCACTGATCACCATATAACCGTTACGGTTGACGCTGGTTAGTTCGTTTATTTTTTATAGTGTCAGGGGACCCGCCGTTTATTACCGAATAAAGGTTTAGCCCCCAGATCGCCCGGCGGTGATATGCGTCGCCCCAGGCAGCGTCAGATTAGCGCCAGTACCGCTAACACCCACGCACGCAGCATACGCCTCCCTTAGTGGTATAGTATCTGATCGCATCAATGTCTGATCCGATCAGATCTATACTAGCGTCCCCAGCAGTTTAGGGTTCCCAAAAACGCAGTGTTAGCGGGATCAGCCCAGATACCCGCTAGCACCTGCGTTTTGCGCCTCCGCCCAGCCCACCCAAGTGCAGTATCGATCGATCACTGTCACTTACAAAACACTAAACGCATAACTGCAGCGTTCACAGAGTCAGGCCTGATCCCTGCGATCGCTAACAGTTTTTTTGGTAGCATTTTGGTGAACTGGCAAGCACCAGCCCCAGGCAGCGTCAGGTTAGCGCCGGTACCGCTAACACCCACGCACGCAGCATACACCTCCCTTAGTGGTATAGTATCTGATCGCATCAATATCTGATCCGATCTGATCTATACTAGCGTCCCCAGCAGTTTAGGGTTCCCAAAAACGCAGTGTTAGCGGGATCAGCCCAGATACCTGCTAGCACCTGCGTTTTGCCCCTCCGCCTGGCCCAGCCCACCCAAGTGCAGTATCGATCGATCACTGTCACTTACAAAACTCTAAACGCATAACTGCAGCGTTCGCAGAATCAGGCCTGATCCCTGTGATCGCTAACAGTTTTTTTGGTAGCGTTTTGGGGAACTGGCAAGCACCAGCGGCGTAGTACACCCCGGTCGTAGTCAAACCAGCACTGCAGTAACACTTGGTGACGTGGCCAGTCCCATGAGTGCAGTTCAAGCTGGTGAGGTGGCAAGCACAAGTAGTGTCCCGCTGCCACCAAAAAGACAAACACAGGCCCGTCGTGCCCATAGTGCCCTTCCTGCTGCATTCGCCAATCCTAATTGGGAGCCCACCGCTTCTGCAGCGCCCGTACTTCCCCCATTCACATCCCCAACCAAATGCAGTAGGCTGCATGAGAGGCATTTTTATGTCCTCCCGAGTACCCCTACCCAACGAACCCCCCCAAAAAAAGAGGTAGTGTCTGCAGCAAGCGCGGATATAGGCGTGACACCCGCTATTATTGTCCCTCCTGTCCTGACAATCCTGGTCTTTGCATTGGTGAATGTTTTGCGCACTTTCACAGGGTCTCCCAAGATGCCATCACGTTTTGAGAGACCCGAACCTGGAACCGGTTACAGTTATAAAAGTTAGTTACAAAAAAAGTGTAAAAAAAAAAAAATATATGAAATAAAAAAAAATAGTTGTCGTTTTATTGTTCTCTCTCTCTCTATTCTCTCTCTCTATTGTTCTGCTCTTTTTTACTGTATTCTATTCTGCAATGTTTTATTGTTATTGTTATTATGTTTTATCATGTTTGTTTTTCAGGTATGTAATTATTTATACTTTACTGTGCTTTATTGTTAACCATTGTTAACCATTTTTTTGTCTTCAGGTACGCCATTCACGACTTTGAGTGGTTATACCAGAATGATGCCTGCAGGTTTAGGTATCATCTTGGTATCATTCTTTTCAGCCAGCGGTCGGCTTTCATGTAAAAGCAATCCTAGCGGCTAATTAGCCTCTAGACTGCTTTTACAAGCCGTGGGAGGGAATGCCCCCCCCCCCTTCTTCCGTGTTTTTCTCTGGCTCTCCTGTCTCAACAGGGAACCTTCAAAAATGGGGTCATTTGGGGGGGTTTTGTGCCACCTGGGCATTCCATGGCCTCCGAAACTGTGATAGGCAGTAAAGAGTGAAATCAAAAATTTTCACCCTTAGAAATCCTGAAGGCAGTGATTGGTTTTCGGGGTCCCGTACGCGGCTAGGCTCCCAAAAAGTCCCACACATGTGGTATCCCCATACTCAGGAGAAGCAACTGAATGTATTTTGGGGTGCAATTCCACATAGGCCCATGGCCTGTGTGAGCAATATATCATTTAGTGACAACTTTTTGTAAATATTTTTATTTTTATTTTTTTTGTCATTTTTCAATCACTTGGGACAAAAAAAAATAAATATTCAATGGGTTCAACATGCCTCTCAGCAATTTCCTTGGGGTGTCTACTTTCCAAAATGGGGTCATTTGGGGGGGTTTTGTACTGCCCTGCCATTTTAGCACCTCAAGAAATGACATAGGCAGTCATAAACTAAAAGCTGTGTAAATTACAGAAAATGTACCCTAGTTTGTAGACGCTATAACTTTTGCGCAAACCAATAAATATACGCTTATTGACATTTTTTTTACCAAAGACATGTGGCCGAATACATTTTGGCCTAATTGTATAACTAAAATTTAGTTTATTGGATTTTTTTTATAACAAAAAGTAGAAAATATCATTTTTTTTCAAAATTTTCGGTCTTTTTCCGTTTATAGCGCAGAAAATAAAAACCGCAGTGGTGATCAAATACCATCAAAAGAAAGCTCTATTTGTGGGAAGAAAAGGACGCAAATTTCGTTTGGGTACAGCATTGCATGACCGCGCAATTAGCAGTTAAAGCGACGCAGTGCCAAATTGGAAAAAGACCTCTGGTCCTTAGGCAGCATAATGGTCCGGGGCTCAAGTGGTTAAATGTGAGATCTGGGGTCAGAAAGACTTCACATCTCATATACACACTAAAATGCATTAAAAAAAATTAAAAAAAATTTGAAGAAAAAAAAATAATAAAAAATGTCTCATGCCGCCGATAAAAGTGATCTTGCTGCGAATCTGCTGCAGAGACCACTTTTATCTGAAAGAGAACCGCCGGCTCTTGAAGAAGATACCGGAGTTATGGTAGCTAGCTGCTACCATAACAACGGTATTTCTCTTCAAAGACAGGACGTATATAGTCGTCCTGCGGGAAGGAAGTGGTTAAGAGGTCCTGTCATGCTTTTTTTTCTATTACAAGGGATTTTTACATTCCTTGTAATAGGAATAAAAGTGACTTTTTTTTTTTTTTTTTAAAGAACAGTGAAAAAATAAAAGTTAAAATAAATAAGAAATTTTTTTTTTTTTTAAATGTGCCCCATCCCTTGTTGTAAAAATAAAAAGTGACACAACTTTTTTTTTTTTTTTAAAAAACAGTGTAAAAATAAAAAGTAAAATATATAAGAAAAAAAAATTTTTTAAAAACGCGCCCCGTCCCGCCGAGTTTGCTTGCAGAAGCGAACGCATATGTGAGTAGCGCCCGCATATGAAAGCGGTGTTCAAACCACACGTGAGGTATCGCCACGATCGTTAAAGCGAGATCAATAATTCTAGCCCTAGACCTCCTCTGTAACTTAAAACATGCAACCTGTAGAATTTTTTAAACGTCGCCTATGGAGATTTTAAAGGGTAAAAGTTTGTCGCCATTCCACGAGCGGACGAAATTTTGAAGCGTGACATGTTGGGAATCAATTTACTCGGCGTAACATTATCTTTCACAATATAAAAAAAATTGGGCTAACTTTACTGTTTTCTTATTTTTTAATTATAAAAAAAAAGTATTTTTTCCCAAAAAAGTGCGCTTGTAAGTCCGCTGCGCAAATACGGTGTGACCAGAAAGTATTGCAATGACCGCCATTTAATTCTCTAGGGTGTTAGAATAAAAAATATATATAATGTTTGGGGGTTCTAAGTAAAGGGAAGGAGATGAGCAGGCAGTGAAACCAGGTAGGGAAAGCTCCATTAGCATTGATGAATGTCTTGTCATACCAACGGCCACCACCAGAGGGCGCCTGATTGCAGAAGGAACCATAGGACTGAAGTAGGCCGCAAAGCCGGGGCCTCAATTACCGGCGCGGCCCATCGCGATCGCGCCGGGAGGGGGGGGTGTCGAACGGACACAGAATACCCCAGCTGTGCCGCCCCAGGCGCCAGGTCGCTAATTCTAGTCGCAAATGCGACCTGGCGCCCGGGGTTTGTCGAACCCTGGTATAGGAGATGGTCAGAGACTGCAGACATTAAACAAGAGATCAAAAGCAGACTCGCCAGTGCCCATCAGGTGCAGCCCACCAGTGCCCGGTAGTGCAATCTCATGCTGTGTCACAGAGCTGGATCTGAATCACCCCGCAGCCATTGTAACGATGTCCTGCCTCCTATGACACACGGCACAATGATTCCCGGCACTGCCATCTATCACAAAAGGCGGTCTAGGAGGCGGGACATCCTTAAAGCGGATGCACGGCGATTCAGATCCAGCTCTGTGACACAGGGTGAGATCGCATTACCAAGCACTGGTGAGGCTGCATCTCATGACACTCGGTAGGAGGGAGGACTCCGACTGGGGCGCGCCAGGACGACGTGTGGCACCTGGCGGGGTGGCCCCGCCCTCTTTTCGGCTCCATTATCAGCACTTTTTTCTTTTGGCCGTTATGTTTCAGCCGCCGAGATTTTGGTGCACCACTAGGATTCACACCAGGAAAGTACATGGTGGAGCATTAAGGCCCCTTTCACCCAGGCCGGATCCAGTTTTGCTCAGCAGGGGATATGCCTGCCGATTCCCTGCTGAGCAGAGTGGAGCAGCCAGATGACAGGTTCATGTGCGCTCTGCTTATGCTGAGCAGACACGGACATAACCCGTTTTGCTCAATGGGCAGTAGAATGTAAAACGGACCGGTTGTCCATTTACGCCCGAATGCCCTCCAATCCTGGTGGTAGCTGGGTGTAAATGGACACAAGTCCATTACATCCGACTGCCCACAGAGGAGAATGGAGTGTACAATCGGGTACGACTGAAAAACGGGGCCTAAGTCACATTTTAACTCACAGCAGACCTATATAAAATTGACCTGCACTAAGTTTGCATACTGTGCAGTGCACTGCCGCCACTCAATAAATGGAACACCATCGCATGCAACAATAATATTATTACAACATGTAGTGGTAAAGCAGTGCACTGGTGTGAATGGGCCCTAAAAAAAAATACACACAAATGGACAAAGATAAATAGGTAGAAAAGCATACTCTTCAATTAACACACAAACAGGAAAGTAAAAAAGTTGAAAAGAAGAAAAAACTAAAAAAAAAAACCAAGACCTATGACAAATGGGAAGGAATTAAGGTTGCTGGATACAAATGAATGATTGCAGACCTGCACTTCTGTATATTTTAAGGGGGTGAATGGGTCTCAGCTGTTGGTATTTAAAGTAGTAAATGACATCTGCTTTCTAATCCCGAACACTCCTCCACACATAACAGCTTTCCCAACATGATCGAGTAACTGCAGTAGCCCCAGCGTCTCCAGATAATCATATGTTTATCAATGCAATGGGCATGTCATGTCTGAGCACACTCGTTTCCAATAATAATGATTATTATACAGGATTTATATAGCGCCAACAGTTGGCACAGCGCTTTACAACATGTGGACAGACAGTGGAGTTCCAATACAATTCAATACAGTAGGAATCAGAGGGCCCTGCTCTTTAGAGCTTACAATCTAAGAATAATGAATATATAGGAATACTGCACCATTGTATACTGTAGAATTAGAATGATTTAAAGTGCCGCTGTATTGGTTACTGTTCATAAAAAAATATAAGTTTTAGAAACTTTTCAAACAAATCTGGAATAGTGAGCAGTGATATTTTAGGTCACATAACTGACTTTCTAACCAATAATTACATATAACAAGTCCATCTCTAAATATTTCAAACAGGCTTTGTATGCTGGGTTACGCTAGCCACTGGCCCTATATACTTTGAGCACTCTGATCAAACCTCCATAGTTCCAAGCTGCAAATTTCTCGGACAATAAACTTTCAATACCAAATAGATCTCGAATATCTACCACCGACAGTTGTGTGCATAGGTAAGATCTCGCATGGAGCCCCAGACCGAGGGAGATTGACAGTTATTTTGTGTTTCTTCCATTTGGGAATAATCGCACTAACTGTGGTCATCCTCTCACCAAGCTGCTTGGTGATGGTCTTGTAGCCCATTCCAGCCTTGTGTAGGTCTACAATCTTGTCCCTGTCATCCTTGGACAGCTCTTTGGTCTTGACCATGGTGGAGAGATTGGAATCTGATCGATTGCTTCTGTGGACAGGTTTCTTTTATAGAGGTAACAAGCTGAGATTAGGAGCACTCCATTTAAGAAAGTGCTCCTAATCTCAGCTCGTTACCTGTATAGAAGACACCTGGGAACCAGGAATCTTGCTGATTGATAAGGGATCAAATACTTATTTCACTTGTTTATAACTTTTTTTGAAATGCGTTTTTCTGGATTTTTTTGTTGCTATGCTGTCTCTTACAGTTAAAATAAACCTATCATTAAAATTATAGACTGATCATGTCTTTGTCAGTGGACAAACGTACAAAATCAGCAGGTGATCAAATACCTTTTTCCTATATATTATATACACACACAGGGCTTGACAAATTTGCCTAGAATCTAGGAGCCAGCTGAAAAAGTTAGAAGCCAGTTTTTTAAATCAGCTGCCCAGCACCTAGAACTTCATGTCCAGGGCGTTGGGCAATAATAAGAATTGCTCACACCTGATGTCAAGCGAAAAAACAAAAAAAAAAAACAAAAAAAAAAAAAAAAAAAAAAACGGTGCTGATAGGCTGCACTGATCGGCAGCTGTCAAACTGGGAGGATGATGTCAGAGGGGGGCGGGCAGTTAGAGCGAGCAGCGCTCATCACAGCACCGCCCGCCTCAGGAGGGCGCGGGCTCGCAGAAAGGAGCGTGTATCTCGCTCCAGCAGACCGCAAAGCCACAGCCTCAATTTTGGCCAGCCTGACCCGAGTCCGCGCACTGGGCGTGTAACCCCAATGCACGAGTCTCCGGCTGGAGGGCACAGACGAACCATTCAGCCACGCTGTGGACAACCTGTCAAACTGAGAATCTGACAGCTGCTGCGGCTGGATGGTGCACTTGGTGGTTTGTACATGCGATTGTAGACATTGCATGTGATTTGCACCGCATTCCTATGCGCATCACAAGCACTGTCTGTGCGATGCAAATTCAGCCAGTCTGTATGGCTAAAATCGCATCACATTCGCATCAAAATGGTGCAGGTCCTTTTTTTGGTCCACGCTGGAATCGGATTGCATCGGTGTCGAGACCCATGTGATCCAATTCTATCCAATTACACAGTAAGCATTGCGTTCTGCGAACCGATCTGGGGGTATCATTAACTTTATATCGACACCCGCAGCGGTTCGCAGAGAGAAGTGTGAACTGCCTGCGAGTCAGATGCGATATGGGAACCCGCACAGAAATCAATGTGGTTCCCACAACGCACCAGTGCGAACCGAGCCATAGGACAGTATGTATCCAGGGACACAAGAAGTCTGCATTCCAAGCATTCATCCTTGGGTACATACTGCTCTAAATCTACAAACCACCGGGTGCACCATTCAGCAGCAGCAGCTGTCAGATTCTCAGAGTTTGACAGGTTGCTGGCAGCGGGGCTGGACAATGCACCTGTGTCTTCCATCCACAACTATACCCCAGAGGCTCACGCGCTGGAACTAAAGGCCTAGTGTGCATGATCCTTAGAAAATGTAAGAGGATGACCATGATCCCCATGCAAAGGCTGCAGTAGCCGTGCAGACATAAAAGTTTAAGGGCCCTTTCACACTGGGGCGGGGTCGGCGGTAAAGCGCCGCTATTGTAAGCGGCGCTTTACCGTCTGTATGCGGCCGCTAGCGGGGCAGTTTTACCCCCGCTAGCGGCCGAGAAATGGTTAAAAACCACAGCAAAGCGCCTCTGTCTAACTCCTTGTGATCTTATAGACTTTGCAAACCGATCTTATGGACTGCAAACCGTCCCAGTGTGAAAGGGCCCTAACGTGACAGTATCTGTGTGAAGCCCACCCCTTGGTCACTTCATATTTACTGTACCTCTCCAGTGCATTGCCAAGGCTCCCTTCTGTTATGGGAAAGTGTTCACACCCAGCAAGCGGCTACTAGGTCAAAGCACTGCAGCACATGTTCCCCTATACTTTGCAGTGGCCGTGTTCACAGATACTGTGTCTGATGTAGAAAGCATTGCACCAGGTTGAGCAGTGCCAGCACATTTCAATAGATTACAGGAGTACCATGCTGTCAGTTCTTTATGGGTGCTGATTCTGTGATCAGTCCAATCCTTTCTTTATAAATGAAAATATTGCACAAGGAAGATGCACAGCAAATTTATATACTTTAAATGTCTAATTACAAAATATTCTGTGCATGCTGTTCAGCTGGGTCTAACTCCTTGTGATCTTATGGACTTTGGCACCCTGCTCTCGTCAGCAGCTGTTTCTGTGAGTTCTTGCAGGATCCCATTCACTATTTCCAATGCAGTCTAACCATCTTCAGTGAGATAAAGAGATTAAAGCGGATCTATAGTTAAAATATAAAATCATAAATTCATTTCCACATTGCATTTCAGTGCATTTTTCAGTGCCGATATGATACTGACATTTCGACCACCTCTTGGGCTGATATTGTGTGCCGATATCTGTACATTTAACAACCTCCCACCTGGCCAGTGCACATATACGGCAGGGTGGGCACTTCCTCCTTCTGAATGGACGTTTAGGAATGTCCCTCAGAAGGAGGGGGATCGCGTGTGCCCGCGCAGCGGCACAATCCCAATGCGCTCGTTTCACCAAGACACGGTGCATCTCCGATCGGCAGGAGGGCTCTGTGATTGGCCCTCCTGATCACATGATGGCTGCGTCCAATCACAGCCGTCATGTGATGTAAATAGAGAGCCGGTTGCTAGGCGCTCGGCTCCCTCACACAAAGTTGTCAGTGAGGAGAGCAGATCGCTAAAGCCAGCCGGTGATCAGTGAGTACGAGCAATTTTTTTTTTTTACACACTTATCACCAGCCCAGTGTCCCCACACAATGTAAAATCACAATGTCCCCAAAATAGTGTCCCCACACAGTAAAAACACCTGTCCCCCACATATGTAAGAGGAAAATCACATGTCGCAATGATCAGCTGCACACATCTGTTCATGATCACACAAACCAATTATTATACACTTAACGAGATTTCTTTTAACCAAAGACATGTAGCAACATTTTGGCTTAAATTTATGAAAAAATTAGATTTTATTGGATTTCTTTTAAAACAGAAAATATATATACTGGTATATTTTTTTTTGTGTTTTCTGGTATTTATTCACAAAAAAAGAGCAGAAATTTAAATATATATATATATACACACACATACACACACACACACACACACACACATACATACATATACACACACACACACACTTTTTAAATTTCCGCTCTTTTTTTCGCTTGTATCACAAAAAATTTAAAAAAAAAAAAAAAAAAAAACTGTTTTGTGAATAAATACCACCAAAAGAAAGCTGAATGATAAAATAAATACCACCAAAAGAAAGAAAAACGATAAAAATTTCATTTGGGTGCGAAAGTGCCCAGTATTGAAGTGGTATATATACACATACATATATACACACACACACACATATACATTATTGTTTCTGGGCCCTAATACAGTTACAAACAACAAATAGTATACACATATATGGTATCGCTACCAATGTCAAAAGGAATGCAATTTCATTTGTTTTTGGTGATAGGTCAAGTCGATGGAAAAAATTATACAGCTAAAGTTTAAATTATTATACGTTTTTTTACTATTTTGAGCCAGTTTTTCCCTTTGATAATGAAAAAAAAATAAAAATGATTTTCAATACCATTTATCGCCAAATGAAATACTAATTTGTCCTAAAAAATAAAATAAAAAAATAAATGCAGAATAATTTACCTGCATACAATAAGTAATTGTGATATAGGCAGTTTTACGAACACATGTCAAATATGCAAAGGTGTTAAAATGTGTTTTACCTTCTGTCAATAAGGGGTTAAAGAGGGAGTCCACCTGAAAAAAAATTATTAAAAGCCAGCAGCTACAAATACTGCAGCTGCTGACTTTTAATAAACGGACACTTACCTGTCCTGAAGTCCAGCGATGTCTGCAGCCGAAGCCGAGCAATTGCTCGGCTCTCGGATGCTGCTGCCGCCATTCTCCCTGAGGGAATAAGGAAGTGAAGCGTTGCGGCTTCACTTCACGGTTCCCTACTGCATATGCGCGAGTCACGCTGCGCGTCCTAAGTGGTCCCCGCTATCTCCTGGGACCTGTGCGTTTCCCAGGAGACAGCGGGGCGGTGCAGGAGGGGGCGTGACTACCGCGGGAGTCTATTCCCGGAAGTGGGTGCAGATACCTGTCTAATACAGGTATCTGCACCCCCCTCCCCCCCTGAAAGGTGCCAATTGTGGCACCGGAGGGGGGGGGGGGATCGGATGAGCGGAAGTTCCACTTTTGGGTGGAACTCCGCTTTAACATCCTAGATAAAGGGAAGTGGGGTACGTTTTTCTTTTTATCTACATTCAGATTCTGCAGGGTACAAAATGACTTTAAAGCGGGGCTCCACCCAAAAGGGGAAGTTCTGCTTGTTTGTACAACCCCCCCTCCACTGCCACATTTGGCACATTTTTTTGTTTTGGGGACAGGGGAGTCTTCTGGGACATATCACAGGTCCCAGAGGACTACAGGACCATTCACAAGGTGCAGCAAGGCTCGCATATGTGCAGTAGGAAATCAGCTGTGAAGTCGCAAGGCTTCACTTCCCCTTTCTCCTACTAGAGATGCTGTCTTGTCAATATGCCAATCGCACACCTTCCTGGAAACAAGGAATGCAATTATTACCAGCTGGGAGGTCTTAATCTAGAATTATTGCTCTTGCTCTAACCTTCGCAATGATACCTCACATGTGTGGTTTGAACGCCGTTTACATATGCGGGCGCGACTTACATATGCGTTTTCTTCTGCATGCGAGCTCACGGGGGGCACTTTAATTTGTTTTTTATTTTTACACTTTCCCTTTAAAAAAAATGTTTTTGATCACTTTTATTCCTATTACAAGGAATGTAAACATCCCTTGTAATGGGGATAGTGCGTGATCTCTCCTCCAGGCTGGAAAGCATCAGATGAGAAAAAAAAAAAAAAAAGTAACGATCTGATGCTTTCTAGCCGAGATCTCAGCTTTGTTTACTTCTGGCGGCCCGGACGTGACGTCATAACTTCGTGCCCGGGCCTCCGAGAGTCATAGAGATTGCCAGGGACCGTCTGTCCCTCGGTTTTCTCTGACTGCCTTCCGGCACCGGCGGATTCCTTCTTCCGTGTCCCCGATCGTACGGAAGAGCCTGCAGAGGCACCGGAGGGTGGATGTCCCCTCCCATCGCCGGTAAGAACGATCAAGCGGCTGAACTGCCACCATGATTATTCTTATGGTTTAGGGAATCGCCGCCTGAAAAAAATGATAACTTGATGATCATTCAGATATCATCAATGAAAGCCCAGGACATCATATGATGGGCTGCGGTATGGAAGTGGTTAATTAGAACTACTGAAGTCGCTCCGACTTTAGAAAAGGATCCTGTATTACTTTAAGATGACTTCTATCCAACTTGTGCCCACAGACTTTATTGGAAGTTCCCTCCAAGTCGGGTCCTTATTTTAATTGATGTCATTTGGATCCGACATTACAGGAAGAATACTTAGGCATTCCATGAAGTTGCCTGGCAAAGCTGTGCCGACTTTCAGGTTGCGGCAGTGTGAACCGCTATTAGAAAATCGGAAGAACAATTATTCTTTTTGGTTGGCATACTAGTCCCATATCAAAAACAAGAATGCCATTATAAGGTATGAAAATTCTCATATGACAGAATACAACTTCAGACTATGGGGTTGGTTTACTAAAACTGGAGAGTGCAAAATCTGGTGCAGCTCTGTATAGAAAACAATCCGATTCCAGTTTTTTTTTTTTTTTAAATTGTAATAGCTTAATTGAACAAGCTGAAGTTAGAAGCCGATTGGCTATAATGCACAGCTGCACCAGATGTTGCACTCTACAGTTTTAGTAAATCAACCCCTATGTCTAGTCCCCTATGGTTACAGTTTGTTTCTGATCATGCACAGACTTGCTCTTTCAGGTTTTTATAGAAAGAATACTGTTCTAATTAAAGAAAAAAAAAAAATCAGACATTACGATAATAAGAACAATTTTCCAACACGTCCCTTCGGAAACTTTCTTCTGAACAGTCCATATTGGCTCTCAAAAGCAGTGTACGAATGAATAGAAAATCGAACAATTTGAATATGGATAATTTCATCCAATTTTTTAATAGTGTGCATTAGGCTTTATGCTCACTTCCAACATCCAATCATGTGCAAGCAAAAATACTTTTTTTTTTTTTTTCTTGCATGTGAGTGGGTATTCTTTGCAAAGTGAAGCTTCACCTCATTTACTAATAGAGCACTTGCCCTTGCAGAGTAAACGGTCTATTGGCCTTTAGTAAATCCATCCTGATGTGTACACAGAGGAGGCTCATCCAGAATACATCTCATCTCCCATAATGCAACCCATGTCACTGATAAGCCCAGTCACTGCTCCTCTCATTGTTATTACCGATGAGGATAATGCTACAGAAGAGAGCCGAAGCAGCATATCATCGGTAATCACTGAGTATATGAACAGATACAATGTACACACCTGATAGTATGGAGGAAACATCTGAGTAAAAAGTAAATGAGTCACACTGTCCTGTCACACTGAGGTCTGGATTGTACACACAGGTACATCTACACTGGGAGTTGGTGGTACAGGGGACAAAGGTACTAGTTGTTAGGAAGCAGATTTTGCACTGTTAGTTGTTGGAAAAAAGTATGGTAGCAGAGTTGTGCACACTGTTAGTTGTTGGGGAGCAGTGCACAGTGTTGGGTAGGGAGCAGTGCACAGTGTTGGGTAGGGAGCAGTGCACAGTGTTGGGTAGGGAGCAGTGCACAGTGTTGGGTAGGGAGCAGTGCACAGTGTTGGGTAGGGAGCAGGGCACAGTGTTGGGTAGGGAGCAGGGCACAGTGTTGGGTAGGGAGCAGGGCACAGTGTTGGGTAGGGAGCAGGGCACAGTGTTGGGTAGGGAGCAGGGCACAGTGTTGGGTAGGGAGCAGGGCACAGTGTTGGGTAGGGAGCAGGGCACAGTGTTGGGTAGGGAGCAGGGCACAGTGTTGGGTAGGGAGCAGGGCACAGTGCTGGGTAGGGAGCAGGGCACAGTGTTGGGTAGGGAGCAGGGCACAGTGTTGGGAAAGGAAGCAGGGCACAGTGTTGGGAAACGAAGCAGGGCACAGTGTTGGGAAACGAAGCAGGGCACAGTGTTGGGAAAGGAAGCAGGGCACAGTGTTGGGAAAGGAAGCAGGGCACAGTGTTGGGTAGGGAGCAGAGCACAGTGTTGGGTAGGGAGCAGAGCACAGTGTTGGGTAGGGAGCAGAGCACAGTGTTGGGTAGGGAGCAGAGCACAGTGTTGGGTAGGGAGCAGCGCACAGTGTTGGGTAGGGAGCAGAGCACAGTGTTGGGTAGGGAGCAGCGCACAGTGTTGGGTAGGGAGCAGAGCACAGTGTTGGGTAGGGAGCAGTGCACAGTGTTGGTGTCAGTGTTCCTCTTACCGGCTCGGACGTGTAGTAGGGCTCCCAGCACACACAGTGCGGTGAAGGTGACACCCGGGGTCATGTCTGCACGGTGTACAGCATGGAGCTCCGTCTATAGTCCTCTCACCCTCATCACAACCCCATCCCCGGCCACTATACACTACACGACCCCAGCAGGAGTCAGGACGTAGAGCGGGGTGACGTCACGGGAGGGGGGCAGAAAGTTTCCTCAGTCTGAGCCGAACTCTCCGGAGATCTCATTCCTCCCGGGGGGCGGCTGGAGGGCGGGACAGGGAGGAGGAGGGGAGCAGAGGAATATTCCCTCAGGAAGGAGAGCTGTGTGTGCCATCTACTCTGTGTCTGCTCTGTACGGGAGGGAGGGAGGGAGGCTGTACAAACTAAATACACATTATATGACCGGATATATATACCAGTGTACATTATATACACATTGTACAATCTCATTTATAGTTACACCTAGGTACATGTGGTAGACACGTGTTTCTGAACCTTGTTTTCAGTCAGAGAACTTTTAGGCCTCACATACCGGTGTACACTATATATACATTGTATGATCGGATATATACACACCTGTGTATACTATATATATACATGTTTGACCGTATATATATAAACCTGTGTACACTATATATACATTATATGACCTGATATATATATATATATATATATATATATATATATATATATACACACACACACTGGTGTACATTATATGACCTGCTTTATGCACCTACATCTGGGTACATGTGGCAGACACACATTTATCAACCTTTTTCCAGTCAGGGACCCTTTAGGCCTCATACACAGCGGGGTTTTTGTAAACACTTTACTACTGACAGGAGAAAAGCAGCTCCAAGAACACGCCTAAGCCACGTTTTTGCAATTTAATTTGAATGGGCTGCCCTGCACACGATAAACGCCCAATGTAGCTCCAATATCTTTTTGGTTGTGGAGTGTCAGGTATTTTTTTTAGTGTGTTTTTGTATTGCGTTTTGTCGCACTAAAAAAGCGCAACACCGCACATCTACCCACGCTTGTCGAATTATCGGAGCGTTCAGCCTGCCGAATAACTACAATGCACTACGCCACTGCACAGTGCATTGGAAGCCTTGATTGGCTGAAGCAATGAAAGCTTTGCCCAATCACAGCACAGAGCACCGTCAGAGCCGTGATTGGAGAAAGTAATGATGACTCTATCCAATCATGGCTCATTACTCTTATGCCCTGTACACACGGTCGGACTTTGTTCGGACATTCCGACAACAAAATCCTAGGATTTTTTCCAACGGATGTTGGCTCAAACTTGTCTTGCATACACACGGTCACACAAAGTTGTCGGAAAATCCGATCGTTCTAAACGCGGTGACGTAAAACACGTACGTCGGGACTATAAACGGGGCAGTAGCCAATAGCTTTCATCTCTTTATTTATTCTGAGCATGCGTGGCACTTTGTCCGTCGGATTTGTGTACACACGATCGGAATTTCCGACAACGGATTTTGTTGTCGGAAAATTTTATCTCCTGCTCTCCAACTTTGTGTGTCGGAAAATCCGATGGAAAATGTCCGATGGAGCCCACACACTGTCGGAATTTCCGACAACACGCTCCGATCGGACATTTTCCATCGGAAAATCCGACCATGTGTACGGGGCATTAGTCCTGCCACACACTATAATAATATTCTCCCCTTTGTGGCCCATTTGCAGTGTGATATTGCTGAGGGGAGAGATAGAACAGGGCTCTGTTCGGTGCTACTAGCGAGTTAGTGTGCTATAGTGCGATTCTATTGTCAGTGTAGAATATCAGTTTAGTGTGTATGTAGTGATAGTTCAGTGTAGTGTGACCTATCATTTTTACTTTAGTTTGAGTTTAATTTATCACAACGGGTTTCCTACAGTATATATCAGTGCGTTACTGCATGTTTAACGCAGTGTATACCAGTGTGTTACTGCACGTTTAACGCTGTATGTATATCAGTGTGTTACTGCACATTTAACGCAGTTTATTTGAGTGCGTTACTGCACATCTAACGCAGTATATATTAGTGCATTAATATACGTTTAGCACAGTATATATCAGAGCATTACTGCAGGCTTAATGCAGAATATATCAGTGCGTTACCGCATGTTTTACGCAGTATGTTTCAGTGTGTTACTGCACGTTTAATGCTCTATATATCAGTGCATTACTGCACGTTTAACGCAGTATATTTGAGTGCGTTGCTTTACGTTTTATGCAGTATATCTCAGTGCATTACTGAACGTTTTATGCAGTATATTTCAGTGCGTTACTGCATGTTTAAAACAGTATATTTCAGTGCTTTACTGCACATTTAACACAGTATATTTCAGTGCATTACTACACATTTAATGCAGTATATATCAGTGTGTTACTGCACGTATAGTACATATCAGTGCATTACTGCACGTTTGACGCAGTATATTTGAGTGCAATACTGCACATCTAATGCAGTATATATTAGTGCATTACTATACGTTTAGCACAGTATATATCAGTGCATTACTGCACGCTTAATGCAGTATATTTGATTGTGTTACAGCACGTTTTACACAGTGTATTTGAGTGTGTTACTGCACGCTTAACGCAGAATAAATCAGCGTGTTACTGCACATTTAACGCGCTATATATCACTGCATTACTGCATGTTTAACGCAGTAAATTTAAGTGCGTTACTGCTCATTTTATGCAATATATTTCAGTGCGTTACTGCATGTTTAACACAGTATATATTAGTGCATTACTCTGTTTAATGCGGCAAATATTGGTGCATTACTGCACGTTTAGCGCAGTATCTTTGAGTGCATTACTGCACGTTTTCTGCAGTATATATCAGTGCATTACTGCGCGTTTAACGCAGTATATTTGAGTATGTTACTGCACGTTTAATGCAGTATATTTGAGTGCGTTACTGCACATTTTACACAGTATATTTGAGTGTGGTACTGCTCATTTAATGCAGTATATATCAGTGCATTACTGCATGTTTAACGCAGTAAATAGTGCGTTACTGCAGGCTTTACGCAGAATATATCAGTGCGTTACTTCACGTTTAATGCAGTACATAGCAGTGCATTACTGCACGTTTAACGCAGTATATATTAGTGTATTACTCTGTTTAACGCAGTATATATTGGTGCATTACTGCATGTCTAACGCAGTATCATTGAGCGCTTTACTGCACATCTAATGCAGTAGCTTTGAGTGCATTACTACACGTTTTACGCAGTATATATCAGTGCGTTACTGCACATTTAACGCAGTATACTTGAGTGCGTTACTGCACATTTTACACAGCATATATCAGTGCGTTACTGCACGTTTACTGCAGTATATTTGAGTGCATTACTGCACGTCTAACACAGAATATATTAGTGCATTACTATTCATTTAGCGCAGTATACACCAGTGCATTACAGCTTGCTTAATGCAGTATATTTTAGTGCCTTACAGCACATTTTACACACTATATTTGAGTGTGTTACTGCTTATTTAACGCAGTATACATCAGTGCATTACTGCACGTTTAACGCAGTAAATATCAGTGCGTTACTGCACGCTTTACTCAGTATATATCAGTGTGTTACTTCACATTTAATGCAGTATATAGCAGTGCATTACTGCACGTTTAGCGCAGTATATATTAGTGTATTACTCTGTTTAACGCAGTATATATCGGTGCATTATTGCATGTCTAATGCAGTATCTTTGAGTGCGTTACTACACGTTTTACGCAGTATATTTGAGTGTGTTACTGCACGTTTAACGCAGTATATTTGAGTGCGTTACTTCACGTCTTAACGCAGTATATATTAGTGCATTACTATTCATTTAGCGCAGTATACACCCGTGCATTACTGCACACTTAATGCAGTATATTTTAGTGTGTTACTGCACTTTTAATGCAGTATATTTGATTGTGTTACAGCACGTTTTACACAGTGTATTTGAGTATGTTACTGCACGCTAAACGCAGAATAAATCAGCGTGTTACTGCACGTTTAACGCGCTATATATCACTGCGTTACTGCATGTTTAACGCAGTAAATTTAAGTGCGTTACTGCTCATTTTATGCAGTATATTTCAGTGCGTTACTGCATGTTTAGCACAGTATATATTAGTGCATTACTCTGTTTAATGCGGTAAATATTGGTGCATTACTGCACGTTTAGCGCAGTATCTTTGAGTGCATTACTGCACGTTTTCTGCAGTATATATCAGTGCATTACTGCGCGTTTAACGCAGTATATTTAAGTATGTTACTGCACGTTTAATGCAGTATATTTGAGTGCGTTACTGCACGTCTAACACAGTATATATTAGTGCATTACTATTCATTTAGCGCAGTATACACCCGTGCATTACTGCACACTTAATGCAGTATATTTTAGTGTGTTACTGCACTTTTAATGCAGTATATTTGATTGTGTTACAGCACGTTTTACACAGTGTATTTGAGTATGTTACTGCACGCTTAACGCAGAATAAATCAGCGTGTTACTGCACGTTTAACGCGCTATATATCACTGCGTTACTGCATGTTTAACACAGTAAATTTAAGTGCGTTACTGCTCATTTTATGCAGTATATTTCAGTGCGTTACTGCATGTTTAACGCAGTAAATTTAAGTGCGTTACTGCTCATTTTATGCAGTATATTTCAGTGCGTTACTGCATGTTTAACACAGTATATATTAGTGCATTACTCTGTTTAATGCGGTAAATATTGGTGCATTACTGCACGTTTAGCGCAGTATCTTTGAGTGCATTACTGCACGTTTTCTGCAGTATATATCAGTGCATTACTGCGCGTTTAACGCAGTATATTTAAGTATGTTACTGCACGTTTAATGCAGTATATTTGAGTGCGTTACTGCACGTCTAACACAGTATATATTAGTGCATTACTATTCATTTAGCGCAGTATACACCAGTGCATTACTGCACGCTTAATGCAGTATATTTTATTGTGTTACTGCACTTTTAATGCTGTATATTTGAATGCGTTACAGCACATTTTACACAGTATATTTGAGTGTGTTACTGCTCATTTAACGCAGTATATATCGGTGCATTATTGCACGTCTAACGCAGTATCTTTGAATGCGTTACTACACGTTTTACGCAGTATATATAAGTGCGTTACTGCACATTTAACGCAGTATATTTGAGTGTGTTACTGCACGTTTAACGCAGTATATTTGAGTGCGTTACTTCACGTCTTCACGCAATATATATCAGTGCGTTACTGCACATTTAACGCAGTATATTTGAGTGTGTTACTGCACGTTTAACGCAGTATCTTTGAGTGCGTTACTACACGTTTTACGCAGTATATATCAGTGCATTACTGCACATTTAACGCAGTATCTTTGAGTGTGTTACTGCACGTTTAACGCAGTATCTTTGAGTGCGTTACTACACGTTTTACGCAGTATATATCAGTGTGTTACTGCACATTTAACGCAGTATATTTGAGTGTGTTACTGCACGTTTAACGCAGTATATTTGAGTGCGTTACTTCACGTCTTAACGCAGTATATATTAGTGCATTACTATTCATTTAGCGCAGTATACACCCGTGCATTACTGCACACTTAATGCAGTATATTTGAGTGTGTATCAGCATGTTTGACACAGTATATTTGAGTGTGTTACTGCTCATTTAACGCAGTAAATATCAGTACGGTACTGCACGTTTAATGCAGTATGTATCAGTGCATTACTCTACATTTAACGCAGTATAAATCAGTGCATTACTGTACGTTTAACTTTGGGTGCGTTACTGCACGTCTAATGCAGTATATATTAGTGCGTTACTATACGTTCAGCGCATTGTATATCAGTGCGTTACTGCGCGTTTAACGAAGTATATTTGAGTGCATTACTGCATGTTTAATGCAGTACATTTGAGTGCGTTACTGCACGTCTAATGCAGTATATATTAGTGCGTTACTATACGTTTAGCGCATTGTATATCAGTGCGTTACTGCGCGTTTAACGAAGTATATTTGAGTGCATTACTGCACGTCTAACACAGTATATATTAGTGCATTAGTATTCGTTTAGCGCAGTATATATTAGTGCGTTACTGCACAATTAAAACAGTATACATCAGTGCATTACTGCACGCTTAATGCAGTATATTTGGGTGTGTTACTGCACTTTTAATACAATATATTTGAGTGCATTACAGCATGTTTTACACAGTATATTTGAGTGTGTTACTGCTCATTTAATGCAGTATATATCAGTAAGGTACTGCACGTTTAATGCAGTATGTATCAGTGCATTACTGCACGTTTAACGCAGTATATATTAGTGCATTACTATATGTTTAGCACAGTATATATCAGTGCGTTACTGCACGCCTTATGCAGTATATATCAGTGCGTTACACGTTTTACGCAGTATATTTCAGTGTTTTACTGCATGTTTAACGCAGTATATATCGGTGCATTACTGCAATTTTATTGCAGTACATAGCAGTGCATTACTGCACGTTTAATGCAGTATATTTGAGTGCATTACAGAATGTTTTATGCAGTATATTTCAGTGCGTTACTGCACATTTAACATAGTATATATCAGTGTGTTACTGCAGGTTTAACGCAGTATATATCAGTGCGTTACTACACATTTAACACAGTATATGTGAGTGCATTACTGCACGTCTAACACAGAATATATTAGTGCATTACTATTCATTTAGCGCAGTATACACCAGTGCATTACAGCACGCTTAATGCAGTATATTTTAGTGCGTTACAGCACATTTTACACACTATATTTGAGTGTGTTACTGCTTATTTAACGCAGTATATATCAGTGCATTACTGCACGTTTAACGCAGTAAATATCAGTGCGTTACTGCACGCTTTACTCAGTATATATCAGTGTGTTACTTCACATTTAATGCAGTACATAGCAGTGCATTACTGCACGTTTAGCGCAGTATATATTAGTGTATTACTCTGTTTAACGCAGTATATATCGGTGCATTATTGCACGTCTAACGCAGTATCTTTGAGTGCGTTACTACACGTTTTACACAGTATATATCAGTGCGTTACTGCACATTTAACGCAGTATATTTGAGTGTGTTACTGCACGTTTAACGCAGTATGTTTGAGTGTGTTACTTCACGTCTTAACGCAGTATATATTAGTGCATTACTATTCATTTAGCGCAGTATACACCCGTGCATTACTGCACACTTAATGCAGTATATTTTAGTGTGTTACTGCACTTTTAATGCAGTATATTTGATTGTGTTACAGCACATTTTACACAGTGTATTTGAGTATGTTACTGCACGTTTAACGCAGAATAAATCAGCGTGTTACTGCACGTTTAACGCGCTATATATCACTGCGTTACTGCATGTTTAACGCAGTAAATTTAAGTGCGTTACTGCTCATTTTATGCAGTATATTTCAGTGCGTTACTGCATGTGTAACACAGTATATATTAGTGCATTACTCTGTTTAATGCGGTAAATATTGGTGCATTACTGCACGTTTAGCGCAGTATCTTTGAGTGCATTACTGCACGTTTTCTGCAGTATATATCAGTGCATTACTGCGCGTTTAACGCAGTATATTTGAGTATGTTACTGCACGTTTAATGCAGTATACTTGAGTGCGTTACTGCACATCTAACACAGTATATATTAGTGCATTACTATTCATTTAGCGCAGTATACACCAGTGCATTACTGCACGCTTAATGCAGTATATTTTAGTGTGTTACTGCACTTTTAATGCTGTATATTTGAGTGCATTACAGCACATTTTACACAGTATATTTGAGTGTGTTACTGCTCATTTAATGCAGTATATATCAGTGCATTACTGCACGTTTAACGCAGTAAATATCAGTGCGTTACTGCGCGCTTTACGCAGTATATATCAGTGCGTTACTTCACGTTTAATGCAGTACATAGCAGTGCATTACTGCACGTTTAACGCAGTATATATTAGTGCATTACTCTGTTTAATGCAGTATATATTGGTGCATTACTGCACGTCTAACGCAGTATCATTGAGCGCGTTACTGCACATCTAATGCAGTAGCTTTGAGTGCATTACTACACGTTTTATGCAGTATATATCAGTGCGTTACTGCACATTTTACGCAGCATATATCAGTGCGTTACTGCACGTTTAACGCAGTATACTTGAGTACATTACTGCACGTCTAACACAATATATTAGTGCATTACTATTCATTTAGCGCAGTATACACCAGTGCATTACAGCACGCTTAATGCAGTATATTTTAGTGCCTTACAGCACATTTTACACACGATATTTGAGTGTGTTACTGCTTATTTAACGCAGTATATATCAGTGCATTACTGCACGTTTAACGCAGTAAATATCAGTGCGTTACTGCACGCTTTACTTAGTATATATCAGTGTGTTACTTCACATTTAATGCAGTACATAGCAGTGCATTACTGCACGTTTAGCGCAGTATATATTAGTGTATTACTCTGTTTAACGCAGTTTATATCGGTGCATTATTGCACGTCTAACGCAGTATCTTTGAGTGCGTTACTACACGTTTTACGCAGTATATATAAGTGCATTACTGCACATTTAACGCAGCATATTTGAGTGTGTTACTGCACGTTTAACGCAGTATATTTGAGTGCGTTACTTCACGTCTTAACGCAGTATATATCAGTGCGTTACTGCACATTTAACGCAGTATATTTGAGTGTGTTACTGCACGTTTAACGCAGTATCTTTGAGTGCGTTACTACACGTTTTACGCAGTATATATCAGTGCGTTACTGCACAATAAACGCAGTAAATTTGAGTGTGTTACTGCACGTTTAACGCAGTATCTTTGAGTGCGTTACTACACGTTTTACGCAGTATATATCAGTGCGTTACTGCACATTTAACGCAGTATATTTGAGTGTGTTACTGCACGTTTAACGCAGTATATTTGAGTGCGTTACTTCACGTCTTAACGCAGTATATATTAGTGCATTACTATTCATTTAGCGCAGTATACACCCGTGCATTACTGCACACTTAATGCAGTATATTTGAGTGTGTATCAGCATGTTTGACACAGTATATTTGAGTGTGTTACTGCTCATTTAACGCAGTAAATATCAGTGCGGTACTGCACGTTTAATGCAGTATGTATCAGTGCATTACTCTACATTTAACGCAGTATAAATCAGTGCATTACTGTACGTTTAACGCAGTATCTTTGAGTGCGTTACTGCACGTCTAATGCAGTATATATTAGTGCGTTACTATACGTTTAGCGCATTGTATATCAGTGCGTTACTGCGCGTTTAACGAAGTATATTTGAGTGCATTACTGCACGTCTAACACAGTATATATTAGTGCATTAGTATTCGTTTAGCGCAGTATATATTAGTGCGTTACTGCACAATTAAAACAGTATACATCAGTGCATTACTGCACGCTTAATGCAGTATATTTGGGTGTGTTACTGCACTTTTAATACAATATATTTGAGTGCATTACAGCATGTTTTACACAGTATATTTGAGTGTGTTACTGCTCATTTAATGCAGTATACATCAGTAAGGTACTGCACGTTTAATGCAGTATGTATCGGTGCATTACTGCACGTTTAACCACTTTAAGACCAGCCTCGTTTTGGATTTTAGGTGTTTACATGTTTAAAACAGGTTTTTCTGCTAGAAAATTACTTAGAACCCCCAAACATTATATATGGTTTTTCTTCTAACACCCTAGAGAATACAATGGCGGTCATTGCAATACTTTTTTTTGCACCGTATTTGTGCAGCGGTCTTATAAGCGCACTTTTTTTGGAAAAAATTCACTTTTTTGAATAAAAAAATAAAACAGCAGTAAAGTTATCCCAATTTTTTTTTATATTGTGAAATATAATGTTACGCCGAGTAAATTGATACCCAACATGTCATGCTTGAAAATTGCGCCGGCTCGTGGAATGGCGTCAAACTTTTACCCTCAAAAATCTCCATAGGCGACGTTTAAAAAATTCTACATGTTGCATATTTTGCGCTACAGAGGAGGTCTAGGGCTAGAATTATTGCTCTCGCTCTACCGGTCGCGGCGATACCTCACATGTATTTTTATTATTTCTTTTACAATATTTTATTTATTTTTACACTTTAAAAAAAAAAAAAAAAATGTGTCACTTTTAATTCTATTACAAGAAATGTAAACATCCCTTGTAATAGAAAAAAGCATGGCAGGACCTCTTAAATATGAGATCTGGGGTCAAAAAGACCTCAGATCTCATATTTACACTAAAATGAAAAAAAAAAAAAAAAAAAAGTCATTTGTAAAAATGACATTTGAAAAAATATACCTTTAAGAGGCGTGGATGGAAGTGACGTTTTGACGTCGCTTCCGCCCAGCAGTGTCATGGAGACGAGTGAGCGCCATATTGGCCTCACTCGTCTTCAGACACACCATGGGAGTGGACGCGATCGCCTCCGCCGCTACCGACGCCTCCGGTAAGCGGCGGAGGGCACCGGATCGCGGCAGGAGGGGGGGCCCCTCTCCCGCCACCGATAAAAGTGATCTCGCGGCGAATCCGCCGCAGGGACGACTTTTATCTGAAAGCCGGCCGCCGCACGAAAACGGGGATACCGGGGTTATGGCAGCTAGCTGCTGCCATAACAACGATATCCCCGTTCAAACTTAGGACGTACATCGTCGTGCGGCGGTTGGGAAGTGGTTAATGCAGTATATATTAGTGCATTACTATGTTTAGCACAGTATATATCAGTGCGTTACTGCACGCTTTATGCAGTATATATCAGTGCGTTACACGTTTTACGCAGTATATTTCAGTGTTTTACTGCATGTTTAACGCAGTATATATCGGTGCATTACTGCACTTTTATTGCAGTACATAGCAGTACAATGCAGTATATTTGAGTGCTTTACAGCATGTTTTATGCAGCATATTTCAGTGCGTTACTGCACATTTACCATAGTATATATCAGTGTGTTACTGCAGGTTTAACGCAGTATATATCAGTGCGTTACTACACATTTAACACAGTATATTTGAGTGCGTTACTGCACGTTTAATGCAGTATCTATCAGTGTGTTACTGCTCATATAACACAGTATATATCAGTGCGTTACTACATAATTAACGCAGTATATATCAGTGCATTTCTGCATGTTTAACGCAGTATATTACTCCATGTTTAACGCAGTTAATATCAGTGCGTTACTGTATGTATAATGCAGTACATATCAGTGCGTTACTGCACGTTTACCGCAAAGTAGTTTAATGGGTTACTGCACGTTTAACGCAGTATGTATCAGTGTGTTACTGCAGGTTTAGCGCAGTATATATCAGTGCAATACTGCATGTTTAATGCAGTACATTTTAGTGCGTTACTCCACTTTTAACTCAGTATATATCGGTGCGTTACTGCAGTTTAATACACAGTAGTTTAGTGTGTTACTACACATTTAATGCAGTATACTTGAGTGCATTACTGCACGTTAAACGCAGTATATTTGAGTGTGTTTCTGCATGTTTAATGAAGCATATCTTAAGTTGTTACTGCACGTTTAATGCAGTATATGTCAGTGTGTTACTGCACGTTTACCGCAGAGTAGTTTAGTGCGTTGCTGCACGTTTAACACAGTATGTATTAGTGTGTTAGTGCAGGTTTAGCACAGTATATATCAGTGCAATACTGCACGTTTAACACAGTATATTTCAGTGCGTTACTGCACGGTTTACTCAGTATATTACTGCACTTTTAACGCATTAAATATCAGTGCATAACTGCAGTGCAATAACGCAGTATATTTGAATGTGTTATTTATTTGTGTTATATTTATTATTTTATAATAATATTTATTTATTTATTTATTTGTGTTATATTTGAATGTGTTTATTTGAATGTGTTACTGCAGTATATTTCAGTGTGTTAATGCATGTTTAACTAAGTATATTCAAAGCCATTACTGCGCATTTAATGCAGTACATATCAGTGCCTTACTGCACGTGTAGCACAGTTGTCATGATCCTTGGAATAATGAAGTATTTTCCCTTGATTCTATTACACAGTGGTGGGTCCTCCGCCCTGTCTTAAGGCTAACCCCCTCCATATGGCTTCATGGTCTGGAAGGAAGGCATTGTTCTGTGTTTGACCGCTTGTTTATGTACTTTAATTATCTCCTGGGACTTCTCTGTGTCATTACACATCAGCGCTCCTATTCAAGCTATCGGACCAATCCCTGCTGACCTTGTTTAAAGTCCTCATTTGCATGGCCAAGAGGACCTAAGCGAGGACTTGAGTGTAACAAGGGGGTATAAACAGTAACAAATTGCTAAGTGCTAAAATATCAGGTGAAAATAAAATAATTCTTATAAAAAATGAACATCCAAAATCATTAATGAAATCTTAATCATGAAAATCAATAAAATATACAAATCTGTGAATAAGCATTTAAAATAGCATAGCAAAAAGTGTGCTCTTCTAAATAAAAGGTATAAATGAAATCCAGAAAAACTTCTGTGCCAATCTGACGATTAAAAATGCAATCCAAACAATATTGTGACAGTCTGACAGTGATTCAAAAATGCATCTCTCCACCGTGAAAAAAACAACAATGAAAACCGGTCCCTAGTCAGTCCTCAGTGATGACACCTGTGTGTGTACAAGCCTCTCACCTTACTGCCATAAGGTAACAGCATATATGGATCACAAACAGCGTTCCTCAGAGGGTCCCTCTTTGATGTTAGTAGCGCTTCCTTTATTTTAAAAACGATCAACAGCAACAATCCACGAACGCCGAGCTCATATGCTTCAGTCAGTCCTGGTTACGCCTATTGCTTCAATATTTTAGCACTTAGCAATCTGTTACTGTTTATACCCCCTCATTGCACTAGCACTTCACTTAGTTATTTCACAGTGCCAACACCAATATTTATTATTTTTTTACCTCTCTATATGTTAAGGATTAGCTAACCAGGCGTTTGCTGCAGTGTATCCCTAGCTCTAATATTTTTTTGACAGCGCAGGAGTTATACATTTATTCTACCAAGGACTAGAGTGTACTTTACAACTGACCAATAGAAAAGTGGTTGTTTGGGCCTGGTGTTCAAACTGCTGTGTATAAAGGTGTGTTGTGTGCATCCAATAAACATGAGATTCCTGTTTGAACTTACATACAGCCTGCCTGGTGTTTGTTCTGAGCTATCACAACTGGATTAGAACGGCACATAGCTGTAGTTCGAATCCCGGAGCATCGGATGACCAAAATATCAGACGTCGTGATTTGCAATCTGATCCAAGGAGAGTGGAACAGAGCGAGCAGGGGCTCATTACAACAGTATATACAGTATCAGTGCGTTACTGCACGTTTAACGCAGTTTATGTCTGTACATTACTGCATGTTTAATGCTGTAAATTTTAGTGCATTACTGCACGTATAATGCAGTACATATCAGGGCGTTACTGCACGTTGAATGCAGAGTAGTTTAGTGCGTAATTGCAGGTTAAGCGCAGTATATATCAGTGCAATACTGCATGTTTTACTCAGTATATTTAAGTGCGTTACTGCACATTTAACATAGTATATATCAGTGTGGTACTGCACATTTAACATAGTATTTATCAGTGCAGTACTGTACATTTAATGCAGTATATTTCAGTGCCTTATTGCACGTTTAAAGCTGTATATTTCAGTGCGTTACTGCACATTTAATGATGTATATATCAGTGTGATACTGCATGTTTAACACAATGTATTTCAGTTTGTTACTGCATGTTTAACAAAGTATATTTGAAGGCATTACTGCGCGTTTAATGCAGTATATACCAGTGCGTTACTACACGCTTAATGCATTATATACAGTATCAGTGCATTACTTTAGTATTTAACGCAGTATATATGAGTGTGTTACTGCATGTTTAACGCAGTATATATTAGTGCATTACTGCATGTTTAATGCAGTGTAATTTAGAGAGTGTTTCTGCATGTTTAATGCAGTATATTTGAGTGCATTACTGCATGTTTAATGCAGTATATTTCAGTACGTTACTGCGGGGTAATGCATTATATATCAGTGCGTTACTGCACGTTTACCGCAGTATATACAGTATCAGTGCATTACTGCATGTTTAACGCAGAGTAGTTTAGTGCGTTACTGCACGTTTAACGCAGTATATATCAGTGCGTTATTGCACATTAACCACAGTATATTTAAGTGTGTTACTGCAGGGTTAATGCTGTATATATCAGTGCATTACTGCATGTTTAATGCAGTATATTGAGTGCGTTACTGCACATTTAAGCATATATCTGTGTTTCTGCACGTTTAATGTAGTATATACAGTATTACTGCGTTACTGCATGTTTAATGCAGTTTATGTCAGTGCATTACTACACGTGTAACATGGTATAAGTCAGTGCATTTCTGCACGTTTAACGCAGTATAATTAAGTATGTTACTATGTTTAGTGCGTTACTGCACGTTTAACGCAGTATATATCAGTGTGTTACTGTAGGTGTAGCGCAGTATATATCAGTGCAATACTGCACGTTTAATGCAGTATATATCAGTGCCTTACTGCACATTTAACACAGTGTATATCAGTGCGTTACTGCATATTTAACGCTGTATATTTTAGTGCATTACTGCGCATGTAATGCAGTATATATCAGTGCGTTACTGCAGAGTTAACACAGTATATATCAGTGCGTTACTGCACATTTAATGCAGTATATTTGTGTGTTACTATGCGTTTAAAGCAGTATATATCAGTACATTACTGCATGTTTACCACAGTATATTTGAGTGCGTTACTGCACGTTTACCGCTGTATATATCAGTGCGTTACTGCATATTTAACGAAGTATATTTCAGTGCGTTACTACAGGGTTAACGCAGTACAAATCAATGCATTACTGCACGTTTAACGCAGAGCAGGGCAGAGCGACGTGTTCTCGTCACCTCCCATTGCTGCTGTTGTTTCCAGTAGGACGGGCTGTCTGCGAGTTTCCGGCCGGCGCTCCAGACTACACTACATGCCTACTATTGTCTACTAACATGTGAGTTTAACCTTTTACTTATCCAATAAAGTCAATGATTTTACACTATATGGAGCCTTTTTTTTCCTTTTATGACCATATCTGCAATGCTGTGGGCTGATGTCTGAGTACCTGTCAGTGTGAACATATTTAGCCTGACCCTGTAGTCTTTGATGTCCCATCTCGGTATAAGGTCTCTGATCCATTGGTCGTGGTTCGAAGCAGTATTAACAAACAGCTTTCTCTGATCCTCTGTAACGGGGGATCATGAGTTTCTGGTAAGCTGCCAGTCTAATTTCACGGTGGTGGAGCAAGCACGCTTTTTTCTTCTCACAGCAAGAATTTATGTTTTTTTGGAACTTTTTTAAGATACTTTTATATCACTTGGGTGATTCATTTTTTATACATGGACTTTTTATTATCACTTTGAACATTTTATTTTTGGATTGATTATTCATTTGACATGTGTTTTGTATATTATGTATACACTAAAGGGGAACTCTTCACTTAGTTCTAAATATTTGGTTTGGTGATGATGTGTATGATCACCAATCTGTTTTAGCGCAATTCAACCCCCCTTTTTTCACGTTTAACGCAGTATATTTAGGTGCGTTACTGCAGGGTTAACGCTGTATATATCAGTGCATTACTGCATGTTTAACACTATATTTGAATGCGTTACTGCACATTTAATGCAGTGTATATCTGCATTTCTGCACTTTTAATGTAGTTTATACAGTATAGTGTGTTACTGCATGTTTAACGCAGTTTATGTCAGTGCATTACTACACGTGTAACACAGTACATATCAGTGCATTACTGCACGTTTAATGCAGTATAATTAAGTATGTTACTCCACGTTAAACGCAATATCTGCATGTTCAAAGCAGAGTAGTTTAGTGCATTACTGCACGTTTAATGCAGTATGTATCAGTGTGTTACTGTAGGTTTAGCGCAGTATATATCATTGCAATACTGCATGTTTAATGCAGTATATATCAGTGCATTACTGCATGTTTAATGTTATATATTTTAGTGTATTACTGCGTGAGTAACGCAATATATATCAGTGCATTACTGCAGGGTTAACGCAGTATATATCAGTGCATTACTGCACATTTAACGCAGTATATTTGTGTTACTGTGCGTTTAACGCAGTATATATCAGTGCGTTACTGCACGTTTAATGCTGTATATATCAGTGCATTACTGCATGTGTAACACAGTATATATCAGTGCATTACTGCAGGGTAAAAGCAGTATATATCAGTGCATTACTGCACATTTAATGAAGTATACTTGAAGGCGTTACTGCACGTTTAATGCAGTATATTTCAGGGCGTTGCTGCATGTTTAACGCAGTATATATCAGTGCGTTACTGCACGTGTAATGCAATACATTTGAGTGCGTTACTGCATGTTTAACGCAGTATATATATATATCAATGCATCACGGCATGTTTAATGTGGTATATTTTAGTGTGTTACTGTGCGTTTAACGCAGTATATATCAGTGTGTTACTACGTGTTTAACGCAGTATACATCAGTGCATTACTCTATATTTAGCGCAGTAGATATCAGTGCATTACTGAACGTTTAACACAGTACATATCAGTGTGTTACTGCACGTTTAGCACAGTATATGTCAGTGCATTACTGCACGTTTATCACAGTATTGTCAATATCTGTGCATTACTGAACATTTAACACAGTATATATCAGTGTGTTACTGCATATTTAACGCAGTATATGTCAGTGCATTACTGCACGTTTAATGCAGTATATACAGTATCCGTGCGTTACTGCATGTATAACGCAGTATATGTCAGTGCATTACTGCACGTTTAACGTGGTATATTTTAGTGTGTTACTGCATGTTTAACGCAGTACAGTATACGTCAGTGCATTACTGCACGTTTAACGCAGTATTTATCAGTGCCTTACTGCATGTTTAATGCAGTATATACAGTATCAGTGCGTTACTGCACATTTAACGCAGTATATATCAGTGTGTTACTGCACATTTAAATATATTTTAAGGCGTTACTGCACGTTTAACGCAGTACATACAGTATCAGTGCGTTACTGCATGTTTAACGCAGTATATATCAGTGCGTTAGTGCACGTTTATTACAGTATATTTCAGGGCGTTACTGCATGTTTAACGCAGAATATTTCAGTGTGCTACTGCATGTCTAATACAGTACATTTCAGTGTGTTACTGCCCGATTAGTGCGGTATATATCAGTGCAATACTGCACATTTAACGCAGTATATTTCAGTGCATTACTGCACGTTTTACTTAGTATATTTAAGTGCGTTACTGCGCTTTTAACGCAGTATATATCAGTGCGTTACTGCACATTTGAAGCATATATAATAGTAGAGTATAATAGTATAATACTTGAAGGCATTACTGCATGTTTAACGTGGTATATTTTAGTGTGTTACTGCACATTTAACACAGTATATATCAGTGCATTACTGTACATTTAACGCAGTATATTTTAGTGTGTCTCTGCACGTTTAACGCAGTATATATCAGTACGTTACTGCACGTTTAATGCAGTATATACAGTATCAGTGCGTTACTGCATGTTTAACGCAGCTTATATCAGTGCATTACTGCACGTTTAACTAAATATATTTTAGGGAGTTACTGCACGCTTAATGCAGTACATACCAGTGCATTACTGCACGTTTAATGCAGTATATACAGTATCAGTGCCTTACTTCATGTTTAACGCAGTATACATCAGTGCGTTACTGCGCGTATAATGCAGTATTTATCAGAGCGTTACTGCAGATTTGGCGCAGTATGTATCAGTGTGCTACTGCAAGTTTAGCGCAGTATATATTAGTGCAATATTGCACATTTTACTTAGTATATTTCAGTGCATTACTGCACGTTTAAAGCAGTATATATAGTGGGGCAAAAAAAGTATTTAGTCAGCCACCAATTGTGCAAGTTCTCCCACTTAAAAAGATGAGAGAGGCCTGTAATTGTCATCATAGGTATACCTCATCTATGAGAGACAAAATGTGGAAACAAATCCAGACAATCACATTGTCTGATTTGGAAATAATTTATTTGCAAATTATGGTGAAAAAGAAGTATTTTGTCAATATCAAAAGTTCATCTCAATACTCTGTTATATATCCTTTGTTGGCAATGACAGAGGTCAAACGTTTTCTGTAATGCCGCGTACACATGACCGGACTTTACGGCATACTTTGCCCGGCGGACTTTTCGACTGACTTTCCGACGGACTTTCCGAATGAACAGACTTGCCTACACACGATCAACCAAAGTTCGACGGATTCATACGTGATGACGTACGACCGGACTAAAACAAGGAAGTTCATAGCCAGTAGCCAATAGCTGCCCTAGCGTCGGTTTTTGTTTTGTCGGACTAGCATACAGACGAGCGGCCTTTTCGACCAGACTCGAGTCCGTCAGATAGATTTGAAATATGTTTCTAAGTCCGTCAAACTTTTGATAAAACAAAGTCCGCTGGAGCCCACACACGATTGAATTGTCCGATGAAATCCGGTACGCTGGACCAAGTATGCCGTAAAGTCCGATCGTGTGTACGCGGCATAAGTCTTCACAAGGTTGTCACACACTGTTGCTGGTATGTTGGCCCTTTCCTCCATGCAGATCTCCTCTAGAGCAGTGATGTTTTGGGGCTGTCGCTGGGCAACACTGACTTTCAACTCCCTCCAAAGGTTTTCTATGGGGTTGAGATCTGGAGACTGGCTAGGCCACTTCAGGACCTTGAAATGCTTCCTACGAAGCCACTCCTTCATTGCCCGGGCGGTGTGTTTGGGATCATTGTCATGCTGAAAGACCCAGCCACGTTTCATCTGCAATGCCCTTGCTGATGGGAGTAGGTTTTCACTCAAAATCTCACGATACATGGCCCCATTTATTCTTTCATGTACACGGACCAGTCGTCCTGTTCCCTTTGCAGAGAAACAGCCCCAAAGCATGATGTTGCCACCCCCATGCTTCACAGTAGGTATGGTGTCCTTTGGTTGCAACTCAGCATTCTCTCTCCAAACACAAGGAGTTGTTTGTACCAAACAGTTCTACTTTGGTTTCATCTGACCATATGACATTCTCCCAATCCTCTTCTGGATCATCCAAATGATCTCTAGCAAACCTCAGATGGGCCCGGACATGTACTGGCTTAAGCAGGGTGACACGTCTGGCACTGCAGGATCTGAGTCCCTGGCGGTGTAGTGTGTTACTGATGGTAGCCTTTGTTACGTTGGTCCCAGCTCTCTGCAGGTCATTCACTAGGTCCGCTCATGTGGTTCTGAGAATTTTGCTCACCGTTCTAGTGATCATTTTGACCCCACGGGTGAGATCTTGCGTGGAGCCCCAGATCGAGGGAGATTATCAGTGGTCTTGTATGTCTTCCATTTTCTAATTATTGCTCCCACAGTTGATTTTCTCACACCAAGCTACTTGCCTATTGCAGATTCAGTCTTCCCAGCCTGGTGCAGGTCTACAATTTTGTTTCTGGTGTCCTTCGACAGCTCTTTGGTCTTTTGTTTTTTTGATTTTTTGATTTGATATGGGATTTGTACTGCGCCGAATGCTCTCCGTTAGGAGCGCGTCTACTTTGGTTTCATCTGACCATATGACATTCTCCCAATCCTCTTCTGGATCATCCAAATGCTCTCTAGCAAACCTCACCATCGTGGAGTTTGGAGTTTGACTGTTTGAGGTTGGGGACAGGTGTCTTTTATACTGATAACAAGTTCAAACAGGTCCCATTAATACAGGTAATGAGTGGAGGACAGAGGAGCCTCTTAAAGAAGAAGATACAGATCTGTGAGAGCCAGAAATCTTGCTTGTTTTTAGGTGACCAAATACTTATTTTCCACCATAATTTGCAAATAAATTCTTTCCAAATCAGACAATGTGATTGTCTGGATTTGTTTCCACATTTTGTCTCTCATAGTTGAAGTATACCTATGATGACAATTACAGGCCTTTCTCATCTTTTTAAGTGGGAGAACTTGCACAATTGGTGGCTGACTAAATACTTTTTTGACCCACTGTATCAGTGTTTTACTGCATGTCTAATGCAGTACATTTGGGTGCGTTACTGCACGTTTAACGAGTGTGTCTGTGTAGTGAGTACTCAAGTTAAAGTGCACCAAACACCACTTTCCATTGATTAAAGTGCATCCACATACACATTTCCACATCTTTTTTTAAAAAGCGCCCCCCCCCCCCCATCATGTCTGTGAGGTCAACCAGGAGAGGTAGACATCCCATGGCACTGTGAGGGGCCAGCAGCATCTGTGTCCACAAAAAAAACAAAAAGCTCAAAGGCTGAAGCTGCGCTAAAAATAAAAAACAAAAATTAAAATAAAAAGTGACTAGCAATGAATAAGTGACAAAATAAATAAAAGCTGCCAGCACCTGAAAGTCTAGTATCAAACTCCAAAAGTACAATTATAAACACAAAAGATGCAGCGCTAAAAATATGTGAAAAAATTGTGACTGAAGAAAACTAAGGCAGAGTCCCATAAGCATATCAACATGTGATCAATGGTGAAAAATTCATATGAAGGGGGAGGAGCTGATACACAAGATGGCCGCTCAGTAAACCAGAGGGGCAGACACGCTGACATGCTGCTGAGGCCGGAGACGCTGTAAGCTGGCAGGCTGCGGGGAGCTGACACATAGCTGCAGTTTGTCCCATAAAATTCGGGCATTGTAACAAAAAAGGGGGAAGACCATGGAATAAGTCCTATCTGTGGAGTGCAGAGTGAGGGACCGGAGACCGAACCGCAAGAGGGCGCATAGCCATACGGGTGCCTGACGGGTCTGCACACGCAGACGACAGATTCGGCAGTGACGGCTCGGTGGCGGGACCTCGCAGCGCGGGAAGGTTCTAAGGCTCAAGCCGGCAGTGATCAGAAGGATTAGGAGATCCCCACACCTTGCCACGTAAGACGAGGAGAATATTACCAGGCAAGACTATCAGTACAGGGAACTGGTAAGATAAACAAATGTGCCAGAAACTGGAGCTCTGTGGATATATTATACAAGATAGCTGCAGCTGATACATAGGAAGACTGTGGTAACCTTTATAGCTCAAAAGACTGATATTATTGATTGGTTACTCTGCCTGAAATTATAAGCTAGCTGATTTTATGGACTTGTCTGTTTGGCTTGTGAGAGGTGTGCTCAATTAAAAGTCAAAGGAAGATAAGGAATACACACAATTTAAGGAGCACTGTAAGCCGGAAGCTGACCTGGGGGAGTAGTGGTGAGAAAGGGACAGGAGAAGGAGAAGTAAATCTAAGATAGAGGCAACATATGGTATCACTCCCTTATAATATATATTAAAGACCAGATGTTTTTTTTTTTAACCTTTGGACTATATATAAGTTCTTTCAGAGTAAGTGGTTGGAAAGAGTAACGCAAAGGGAGGGGGTGTGTAGAAATTGGTAAAAGATCCATAACTATGGCGCCTAAAAAGGGAAATAAAACACCGCAACCCCAGAAGAATAAGAAAGATAAAGAAGAAAATAAAAGTAAAAACCCCACTGGGACACAAACTACACAAACGGCAGATATCAAAGAGATATTTCAACAATTACAGCTACAATCTCCCCGTGTAATACAAGCTATACAAACGCCACAGGATATTTCAGACATAGCAGAAATCTCGGGGGCATCCAGATCGTCAGGGGAAATTCAACCCCAACACCCCAGAAGTAGCTCACTAATAGATACCACAGACTCGGGTAGTGATCCAAAAGAATTGGAAAAAGGGAACTGGGATATGAGAAAATATATCCAATCCCTGCCAACTAGAGAAGATATGGACCAATATGTGTTTAGATTGGAGAATTCATATAAAAAGGAGGTACTTGAGCTTAAGATGTCTATTAAAAACACACAAGAAAAAACAGCCACGCTAGACACTAAAGTCTCGAATGTCGAGCAGGAATCAATGAAGTTAAAGGAAAATATGCTTAAACAAGGAAGGCAAATTCATCAGCTAATTAACAGTATCGACGAGCAAGAAAATAGAAGTAGGAGATCTAATATCAGAATCAGAGGATTAAAAGAGGAGGTTGGGGCCAAAGAGCTAACAAATACTCTACAAAAGATCTTCCAAGATTTAATTCCGGGGATAGAAGTAAAGGAATTGATTATTGATCGGGCCCATAGAACAGCAGGAATAAGAAGATTGGATCCTAGCAAGTCACGAGATGTTATCTGCAAGATGCATTATACGCATATAAAAGATAGGATTATGCATGCTGCACGTTTAAAGAATGTTATCCTATATGAAGGGGCCCCATTACAATTTTTTCAGGATCTTTCCAAATTTACTTTAGATCGTAGAAGGGCGTTAAGACCCCTAGTGGAACAGTTAAAGAAGAGTAATCTCCAGTATAGATGGAAATTCCCATTCCAATTACAGGCACAGAAAGAAGGACATATTGCAGTATTTAGAGATCTTGAGGACTTGCCGCAGTTTGTGTCAACCCTCAGTTTACCAGAAATAGAATTACCGGACTGGCCTATTTCATATATAAAAATGTCTAGATAAACCTGTTGGGATCTTGTGGTTGGGGGGGGGTAGGGGGGGGATGAGTCTCTAATATCATGTGCTGGGGGGGTTCCTTTTTTTTTTTTTTTTTTTTGTGTGTATTTAAACGAGGTATAAATACGGAGCTTAACATAAATTTCGCTACACTAAATATTCCATTGATAGTAACATTATTGGGAGTTGATGTTGTTACTGGGTTAGGCACTGGTACACTCGCTAATAGTTGCAGTTAATATATGGGTAGTGATAAATACCGTAATAGGCGTGGTTTATAGGTATATAGGGGGGTGACTGGGGTTTTTTTTTTTTTTGGGTATATCAACATAAGAATGTATATTAGGATCCTGATTTCAGGTTTTACACAGGTGTTCATCGCAATTCCTATTGGTAGCACAGGTTGGGATTATATTTTTTATTGATACACTATGCACATTGTTAAGCTTTATAGTAAGTGATGTATGTATGTGTTAGGGGGTAGGCAGGGGGGCCCCGTTTTTTTTTTTTTTTTTGACTATTATACATGAGCACATAGATTTTGGTTATATTTGTTATGGCCACCACTGGTCCAAATTTAATATTTTATTAATAGTCTATGCATATGGACAAGCACCGTATCAAATATTGTGGGTATGTGTTAGGGTAGGGGGTTTGGGGGATGTGGGTTTTTTTTTTGTTTTTTTTTACTAATATACATGAGTGCATAGGTTGTGGTTATAATTTTTATTGCCACCACTGGTCCAAACTGAATATTTTATTGATAGTTTATGTATAGGGATAAGCACTGTATTAAATATTGCGCGGTAGGTGCTAGGTTGTATGGGGGATGCAGGGTTTTTTCCCCCTTTTTTTTTTTTCTTCTCCCCTTTCAGGTTTGGCCTATTTAGGTCATCGAGATTTTATGTATATTCTTAGGCATGGTATGGAGTGACATAGGTATGATACTGGTGGAGGTTATTATCCTCTATGAAAGTTTGTTCTCCCCCTTAATCATTAGGACCAGCGGGACAAGGGGAAATGTAATGAATTCAAAATGTTCATAATATTTAAAAAATCAGCGTGTAGCCACTGACTGGGGGGCGGTAATTGGAGGTTACGCTCCGTTCTCCCTAGTATAGGGAACTTACGTTAAAGTAAGGTAGACTGTTTATAGTCAATTGGGTACGAATTGGTGTGTGTGTGTGTGGGTAGTATAGTTTCTTTTTTTTTTTTTCTTTTCTCCCTCTTCGGTCCTTTTCCCCTAAGTTTTGAATAGTAATGAATATATGTTCCTACAATATTAGGGGTCTTAACTCGGCATCAAAAAGATCACAGGTTCTATACTCTCTTCACAAGCAGAAAGTGGGGGTTATCTTCTTTCAGGAGACGCATTTCCGGACGGATCATATTCCTAACCTACGAAATAAATATTATACCACATGGTTCCATGATTCCTATGGGTACTCTAAATCGAGAGGGGTGTCTATCGCAATTCATAGAACAATTCCAAATCAAGTGCTAGAAGAATGGCGCAATAGGGATGGAAGAGCAATACTACTTAAGCTTATTATACATGGTCAAAAATACACCCTGATAAACCTATATCTACCTAACCAAAACCAGATTAAAGTAGGTTTACAACTGATTAGTCAACTTTTGGAAAAAGCAGAAGGTATAATAATAGTCGGGGGTGATTTCAACTTCGTTATGGATGGCGGGATTGACACCACAACACCGACGATAGTGCAGTGCAGTAAAGACAAGAGGAAATGTAAGGAATTATTGGCTAAATGTCAACTGGTGGATATTTGGCGGTTATTGCACCCAATGGAGAAGAACTTCACATTCTATTCTAATGTGCATGGATCATATCATCGTATAGATTTTTTCTTAATAAATCAGAGAGGGATAAACTCCATCTTAGCGGCAGAGATAGGCAACTCAGTATGGTCCGATCACGCACCCGTATTTCTAAAAATAGATTTACATATGGGGGAGAACAGTAGGGGTAATTGGCGTCTTAACGACAATTTACTTTATGACGAGGTGTGTGTAGTAGAAATAAGAAAAGCAATAACGGACTTTGCTATTGACCATATTGGAGATATTACGTCCCTGCCTATACAATGGGAAGCATTGAAATGTGTGTTACGAGGTATATTTATAAAACATGGGTCTAGATTGAAAAAACAGAAAAGCTGTAGAATAACCCAATTATTTAAAGAAATAGCGACGGCGGAAACACAACATAAACAAAACCTAACACGGGAAACACTATTGATAGTAACGGAGTTAAAGGCAGAATTGCAAACATTACTGAATGAAAAGATGCTGTATGTTAGGGATAAAAACCGGGCCCTATTTTATCAGCAGGGCAATAAGCCAGGTAAGCTACTGGCAAGGGCCCTAAAAAACAGAATCAGCACACTACCCATTTCCAAGATAAAGACAGCTGCTGGAGATATGAGGTATGATCCAAAAGGGATTCTAAAAGAGTTTCAAATATTTTATACAGAGTTGTATAACATACCTAAATGTAAGACGAATAGCAACCCTGAGCTGGTCCAGCAAAAAATACAACAGTATATAAAGGAAACCGCAATCCCGACTTTAACATCCTTAGAGTCAAGTAAGCTTGAGTGTGACTTTTCTATGGAAGAAATACAAAGAGTAATTGACTCACTAGTACCCGGGAAAAGCCCAGGACCGGATGGTTTCACCCCTCGGTTCTATAAGACATTTACAATGGAACTTATGCCTATAATGAAACAGACGTTTAACGCAGTATCTACAACAATACCTTTTGGTTCTCAGAGTATGCAGGCTTATATTACCCTTGTACCAAAAATGGATAAGGATCATACCCTGTGTGGGAATTATAGGCCGATATCTCTGACAAACCTGGATCTGAGAATATACTCCAAAATCATCGCCAATAGACTCACCCCCATAATACCTCGATATATACATCTGGACCAGGTGGGATTCGTTAAGGGAAGAGAGGCTAGGGACAATACCCTGAAAACGCTCACACTATTGGAATATGTACAGAGGGGCTCCATCCCATCCTGCTTGTTAGCAATAGACGCTGAAAAAGCGTTTGACAGGGTGGGATGGAGCTTTCTCAAAGAGACACCTATACAGTGGGGGCTTGGGTCTATAATGATAGACAAGATAATGACCTTGTATCAACACCCAACGGCCAAGATCCGGGCGAATAGTAACCTGTCCGGAGAAATAGTAATAGCAAATGGAACTAGACAGGGCTGCCCATTATCTCCAATATTATATATATTAATTATGGAACACTTATTAACCACTTACCAACCGGCCCATAGCCGAATGACGGCTGCAGGGCGGTTGGATAACTCTGGGAGGGCGTACTATGACGTCCTCCCAGAATTCCCCTCTCGCGCGCCCCCTGGGGCGCGCACCCGAACACATCCGTGACCGCCGGGTCCGGAGGACCCGGCGCATCACGGATCCCGGTAAATGGCCGCTGATCGCGGCCGTTTACCATGTGATCGGGCCGTCAAATGACGGCGCAATCACATGTAAACAGACCGGCGTCATCTGATGACGCCAGTTCCTCTCCTCCCCCTCTCCTCCCCTCCTGTGTACCGATCGGTACACAGTGACCGGAGAGGCGGATGGATGGATGTCTGCAGCGCTGTGGGCTGTATGTGTAGTGCCCATAGCGCTGCACAGAGACATCCAGGCATCCATCCATCCCTGCTCAGCCATCCCTAACGCTCTGCAATGCTGTGCAATACTCTGCAACACCCTGCAATACCCCCACAATACTCTGCAACACCCTGCAATACCCCCACAATACTCTGCAATGCTGTGCAATACTCTGCAACACCCCCACAATACTCTGCAACACCCCCACAATACTCTGCAATACCCCCACAATACTCTGCAATACCCCCACAATACTCTGCAATGCTGTGCAATACTCTGCAATACCCCCACAATACTCTGCAATGCTGTGCAATACTCTGAAATACCCCCACAATACTCTGCAATGCTGTGCAGTGCTCTGCAATACCCCCACAATACTCTGCAATGCCCCCACAATACTCTGCAATGCCCCCACAATACTCTGCAATGCCCCCGCCATACTCTGCAATGCCCCCACAATACTCTGCAATGCCCCCACAATACTCTGCAATGCTGTGCAATACTCTGCAATTCCCCCGCCATACTCTGCAATGCCCCCGCCATACTCTGCAATGCCCCCGCCATACTCTGCCATGCCCCCGCCATACTCTGCCATGCCCCCGCTATACAATGCCATGCCCCCGCCATACTCTGCCATGCCCCGCCATGCCCCGCCATACCCCGCCATACCCAGCCATAGTCCGCCATACTCCGCAATACCCCGCCATACTCCGCAATACCCCGCCATACTCTGCCATACCCTGCAATACCCCGCCATACCCCGCCATACCCCGCCATACTCCGCCATACTCCGCCATACTCCGCCATACCCCGCCATACTCCGCCATACCCCGCAATACCCTGCCATGCTGAGCCATGCTCAGCTGTACTCGCCCTCTGTATGTGGTCAGGCTGTGGAAGTCTCACACATGTGGTATCGCCGTACTCAGGAGGAGCAGGGGAATCTATTTTGGGGGGTCATTTTTGGTATGTACATGTTATGTGGTAGAAATATTGTATAAATGGACAACTTTGTGTTAAAAAAAAAAATGCGTTTTAACCACTTCCCGCCCGCCGGCCGTCATACAACGTCCTTGACTTTGTGCAGAGATATCTGAATGATGGTTGCAGCTACAGGCATCATTCAGACATCGGCTTTTTCAGCCGGCGATTCTCTACACCATGAGAATGATCATAGCAGCTGTTCCACTGCTTGATCGTTCTTACGGGAGGCGAGAGGGGATGTCCCCCCCTCCCGCGCTTCTACCGACTCACCGCTACGATCGAAGCCAGGATCGTTTTTTTTTTTTTTTTTATTTCAGGCTTCCCAGCCTAGTGGTGAGATGTGGGGTCTTATTGACCCCATATCTCACTGTAAAGAGGACCTGTCATGCCATATTCCTATTACAAGGATGTTTATATTCCTTGTAATAGGAATAAAAGTGGTCAAAATTTTTTTTTTTTGGAAAAAAGCATCAAACTAAAATAAATAAAGTAAAATGAACAATAAAAAAAAAAAAAAAAATTTTAAAGCGCCCCTGTCCCTGCGTGCTCGCATGCAGAAGCGAACGCATACGTAAGTCCCGCCCACATATGAAAACCGTGTTCAAACCACACATGTGAGGTATCGATGCGATCGGTAGAGCGAGAGTAATAATTTTGGCCCTAGACCTCCTCTGTAACTCAAAACATGTAACCAGTAAAAAATTTTAAAGCGTCGCCTATGGGGATTTTTGAGTAGCAAAGTTTGGCGCCATTCCACAAGCGCGTGCAATTTTGAAAGGTGACATGTTGGGTATCTATTTACTCAGTATAACTTCATCTTTCACATTATGCAAAAACATTAGGCTAACTTTACTGTTTTGGTTTTTGTAAAGCACAAAACAGTTTTTTTCCCAAAAAAAAGCGTTAAAAAAATTACTGCGCAAATACGGTGCGAGATAAAAAGTTGCAACGACCGCCATTGTATTCTCTAGGGTCTTTGCTAAAAAAACATATATAATGTTTTGGGGTTCTATGTAATTTTCTAGCTAATAAATGATGATTTTTACATGTAGGAGAGAAATGTCAGAATTGGCCTGGAAGCTACAGAACGCCTGAAGGTGCTCCCGTGCATGTTGGGCCTCTGTATGTGGCCACGCTGTGTAAAAGTCTCACACATGTGGTATCGCCGTACTCGGGAGTAATAGCAGAATGTGTTTTGGGGTGTAATTTGTGGTATGCATATGTGGTGTGTGAGAAATAACCTGCTAATATGACAATTTTGTGGGGAAAAAAAAAAGTAAAAAAAAAACCTTGATTTTGCAAAGAATTGTGGGAAAAAATGACAACTTCAAAAATCTCACCATGCATCTTTCTAAATACCTTGGAATGTCTTCTTTCCAAAAAGGTATCATTTGGGGGGTATTTGTACTTTTCTGGCATGTTAGGGTCTCAAGAAATTAGATAGGCCGTCAGTACTTCAGGTGTGATCAATTTTCAAATATTCGCACCATAGCTTTTGGACTCTATAACTTTCACAAAGACCAAATAATATCCACCGATTTGGGTTAATTTTACCAAAGATATGTAGCGGTATAAATTTTGGCCAAAATATATGAAGAAAAATTACTAATTTGCAAAATATTATAACAGAAATGAAGAAAAATGCATTTTTTTACAGATTTTTCGGTCTTTTTTCTTTTACGGCGCAAAAAATAAAGAACCCAGCGGTGATTAAATACCACCACAAGAAAGCTCCATTTGTGTGAAAAAAAGGACAAAAATTTCATATAGATACAGTGTTGCATGGCTGAGTAATTGTCATTCAAAATGTGAGAGCACCAAAAGCTGAAAATTGGTCTGGTTATTAAGGGGGTTTAAGTGCCCAGTTGTCAAGTGGTTAAATGCAATTAGGGCGAATAAGGATATACAAGGTATAAGAGTGGGGGATACAGAATACAAGCTGTCTGTCTATGCAGACGACATCTTGCTGTATGTCACAAACCCGTTGATAACACTACCAAACCTGATAAGGGAATTTAATCGTTTTGGCATCTTGAGTAATTTTAAAGTCAACTATAATAAATCCGAGGCAATGAATATTAACATGTCTAGAAGTATGGTAGAATTGCTCAAGAAGGACTTCTCCTTCAGATGGCAGGAAAATGCTATTAAATATCTGGGCACTTATATTCCTACGGCCTTGAAGAAATTGGAAGAATATAATTATGTTCCGATGTTGCAAAAAATAACGAAAACACTCCAGCAATATAATAGAGGTACCTTCTCATGGTTTTGTAGGGTAAATGTCATAAAAATGGACATACTTCCGAAAATATTGTATATTCTACAAACGATAACCGTGTTTCCTGCAAGGAGTCTCTTGAAAAAATTATCCAGGGTTATTGGACAATTTGTATGGGCAGGCAAGACCCCTAGAATTAGTAGAAAAGTGCTAAATAAGACAAAAGCAAATGGGGGTCTCTCCCTCCCAGACATAGCAGTATATCTTAAGGCGGTAATGGTTACTAGGCTAGTAGACTGGTTCCATAATAGGAACAATAAACAGTGGGTGGGACTAGAGGAAGAGATTACAGGTTTGAAACTGAAATCTCTGCCATGGATCAAAGGGACATATAGCTCACCGTACGGCTATATACCCTTCTTAGTGACCTCAACAATGAAAGCTTGGGACATTATGATTAAAACGGGACGTGTCTCCACTTTTAGAGGACCCATGACCCCTCTGTTTGACAACCCAGAATTCCCGCTTTCACTCTGGGTAAAATCATTTCTTAAATGGTACAGTCATGAGGATACAAGGGTAATAGAAACACTGGTGGGAAATAAGGTTCTCCCTTTAGAGTCCATGGGGGAGGAACATAGAAAAGAATGGATGCAGCATGGCTTATTTCAAAGATATGTTGCATCCCTGATAAAAGAAGCAGAAATAGCCAGACCTCTAATGGCGCTAGAAGAAATCTTTATTCAAGCTGAAAGACCCTCGCATGTGCTATCGAAAGTATACAAAATTTTAATGGAGGAGGGCCAGAAACTGGAGTTACCATATATTAAGAAATGGGAAGAGGAACTGGGGATGGAGATCCCCAGGAAGGAGTGGGAAAAAGCCATAGCAGTTACACATAAACTCTCTGTTTCAACTAAACACCAAGAAAGAAATTATAAGATTTTAGCTAGATGGTATAAGTGCCCCGTAGACCTTTATAGGATAAGTCCAACGAATAAAGAAGTATGTTGGAGGTGTCAGGAAAGGCGGGGTACAATGTCCCATATATGGTACTATTGCTCCAAAATCCTTCCATTCTGGCAGAAAATTTTCGAGATCTTCAGGGCCATGACAGCGAGGGAAATATATCCAGATATACAAATGGCAGTATTATCCATGATACCTGGATCAATGAAAAGTATAAAGAAAGGTCCACTAAAATATTTCCTAACGGCTGCTCGTACGTGTATAGCCAGAAAATGGAAATGTACAGATGCACCCTCCATGATGGAGTGGGAGTGTGAGATGACGGAGATGCGGACCCTGGAAGAAAGAAAGGTGAAAGAGGAAGGATCTAATAAACAGATTAAGCGGACAATGGATACTTGGAAGGGGTGGGTGGCATATTGTGCCGCGTCAGAATTACTATGTGATCTACAGGAGGCTGGGAATCCTTGAGGATATAGGATTATATATGGAAGGGTAGGAATAGTGATTATAACTATTTATCCATGACCCCTTCTCTCCCCCCCCCCTTTTCCCTTTTTTTTTTTTTTTTGCGTGGGCTATGTATGGGATGTATGGTATGGTTAATGGATTGGATCTATTGCTAGGATGTTTGACTACAGGTTATTAGTGTTGGATTAAGGTCATATTGAATAATCATTATCCATGGTGTGTATGTATTTTTTTATGGTTGTTTTTATTATTGTAATTATTGCAATGTTAAAATTGAAAACTATTTGAATAAATAAAGATATTAAAAAAAAAAAAAAATTTATATGAAGCAAAATCTAGTAAACAATGATAAAAGAACATATATGAAACTTGACATATATAAAAAATGCAAAAAGAAAAGTCCCATCAAAGTATTAGTCAATGAATAAACAAGGAAAAAACACCCATCCGTGAAAATGCAAGGAACCAGAAGAAGAAAAAGAAAATCGACTTGTAGTTTCACACCCTATGTGAGTATTGTAATCCGCTTACCTGATAGCGATGACTGCTGTTACGGCAGTCTCGCCCAGCTCAGGGAAATCGGTCTCCCCAAAACCAAAAGCACAGTACCGGAACAGCAGCTAGCGGTGGATAATTCAGATGGCGATGACTGCTGTTACGGCAGTCTTGTCCATTTTAATCTATGACCATTGAACCGTGATCTATGGTGTCAGCAGGTGGATTACATCACAGCACTTTTTTTCGGAATTTTCCTTTCCTGGCGCATCCGCACGTCAGCACAGGACCCCCTCCCTAGTGGCCTGTCGCAGGCTAAGTTATCGAACTTGAAATCTGTGCAGGGCATCATTTCCTCTGTTTAGTGATGTTGCCCATGCCATCCTGCCACAGCATGCAGAGGAGGTGGTGGACTGGCTTATTAAACCATCATCATCCTCCGTCACCCAAGCAGAGACTCGTGTGCAATCCACTGAAGTTGCCAGAGTGGCTTATTCTGCCTCCTTGTCCACAGCTACTCCTGCCATAGCCCCAGCATCAAGCATGAAGAAGTCAGCTGAGTTATTTAAACATGGGGAAAATGTCTATGGAAGGCATGGAGGAGAACAGGAGCATGTACATCCGAAGATGAGACCCAAGAGCGTTCCTCCAGACTGTACCCATTTCAATGAACCAGGTACTGTATGCGCTCACGGAAGCTACAGGAATCAATGATAGATTGTATCTCATATTCCTCATGGTTCTCAACCTGAACTGGGTGAGGACATGGTACCGAAGTGGTGAAACGGTTGCATACCAAAGGTTTTAATAGGGAGACTTGAAATACGCATATTGGAAGGTCTAAAGTGTAAGCCACTGGGTTGATCCCACAGAGAATACAGAAAGGCCCAATAAACCGTTGTGCCAGTTTTAATGAGGGAACACAGAGTCGGAGGTTGCAAGATGACAGCCAGACCCTGTCCCCAAGTTGGTAGGAAGGTGCAAGTAGGCCGAATTGAGTCTGTACCTATGATTGGCATGTTGCAATGACTCTTGGACCTGTATCCAAGTGGAACGAAGACCATGGAGATGCTCCTCAAATGCAGGAATGCTCTGTGGAACAAATAAGTAAGGCAACATGGATGGTTGGAAACCATTATTCGCCATGAATGGAGACAATCGGGAAGCAGTATTGACGGCACTATTGTGAGCAAACTCCACCCAAGTTAAGAGGTCTGACCAGTTGTTATGGTAGTCAGAAATGTTGCAATGTAAAAACTGTTCCAAGGACTGGTTGGCTCGTTCTGTGGCCCCATTGGACTGCGGGTTATATGCAGAGGAGAAAGAAAGCTGAATTCCCCACTGTGCACAAAAGGCTCGCCAGAACCTGGACAAAAAATTGGCTACCCCTGTCCGAAACGATCACTTTGGGTAGCCCATGTAAACGAAAGATCTCCTGAGCAAAAATGGAAGCCAGTTCTTTTGATGTGGGCAACCTCTTAAGTGGAATACAATGAGACATTTTTGAGAACCGGTCAACCACCATAAGGATTACTGTGTTGCCCTGCGAGTTGGGTAACTCCACAATGAAATCCATTGACAGGTGGGTCCAAGGCCTCTCTCCATTGGGTATGGGTTGTAGGAGGCCCACTAGAAGGTGTTGTTGTGTCTTACTCTGAGCACACATGGAACAAGCAGCTACGAAGGTGGATACATCAGCATGTAGACTAGGCCACCAGAATTGTTGGGAGATGGCCCAAAAGAGTTGATTCTTCCCAGGGGGGCCAGCAGCCTTGGGAGAATGGCAAGTCTGGAGCACAGCAGTATGGAGACTCTCAGGCACAAAGCAGCGGTTACAAGGTTTCTCAGGAAGAGAATGGATTGATTCAGGAGCGTCTGTAATGCTATGGGAAACTGATCCATGCGGTGATCCTGCTCATCCAATCTGGAAAAAATATTACCAACAAGTGGATTGCTTGCATCTTCTGAATTCATGGTTTTTGCCTACTGTCAGGAACCATGAATCAGACTGAGACAGAAGTGCAGTAAAAATCACACTATTTAATAAAATGGTATAAACAGAGCAAAAGTAGTCAAAACATAGCCAGGCTTCGGTAACCAGGACGGGTAGTCAGAACAAGCCAGAGAAACAGGAGTGCAGAGATCAGCCAAGTTGGGTGCAGCAATTAGGATCAGGAACCAGAAGGGAAGTCAGCCAAGCAAAGTCTTTCACAGGAAAACACAGCAGAGAGAGTCCGGATATGTTGACCACGGCAAAGGCCACAGAAGATCTGATCCAAGGAGTTTATATAAGCAGCAGCTCTAGCAGGCGAGCAGGAAATGAAGACCAAGTGAGTCACTGTGGAAAGAAGAGTCTTTGGCAATTAACCAGCAGCTGAGCACAGAGCTCTGAGAAGGAAGGGCTGAGCCCAGCCCTGCCAGTAGCACACCACCGGCTGTAGACTACAGCAGGCAAATTTCTCTGCCCCTTCTGCTGCAGCGAAAAAAAAAATACAGTCACTGCCACCCACATGCCCAGCGTTTAAATTAAAGCGTGTCAAAGCTGCTGGCTTTACATCTGGTGGATTCTTCCCTCTTCCATAATTTTGCAGAATGTTCTGTACCACAATGGCCGTTTCCCAGTCACTATTTCTTTTCACATAAGCTTGTCAAAGCTGCTGGATTTACGTCTGGTGGATTCTTCCCCCTCCCATAATTTTGCAGAATGTGCTGTACCACAATGGCCGCTTCCCAGTCACAATTTCTTTTCACATAAGGCCATTCCAGGTCTCTACCATCATGTGAAAGTCAATGTTGTGGCACTGTTGAGCAAGGCAGTCAGCCGCCAGGTCCACGTTGCTGCTGATACGTGGTCCAGCAAGCATGGTCAGGTACGATATATTTTGTTCACAGCACACTGGGTAACTCTGCTTGCAACTCGGAAGGATGCAGGACAGGGCTGCAGCTTGTGCTGCCATGTCTCCATACAGCTAGTGGTGATGATGCGAGATTTGTCAGCTCTAACTCCTCCTCCATGCCTTCCTCTGCTGAATTGTCTTATGACCCACAAGTACCTGCTAAGCACTCAAAGGCCTATTCAATGAGTCAGGCTAAAAGGTGCCATGCAGTGCTTCAGCTGATCTGTCTAGGGGACAGGAGCCACACCGGAGCAGAGATTCTTGCAGCTCTGCATAGGCAGGCACAGAGGTGGTTCATGCCATTCCAGCTGGAGCCAGGAATGGTTGTGTGCAACAATGGCACAAACCTCCTGTCCGCCCTGCCTGGCACATGTCCTCAAATTAATGGTGCAGCGTTTTTCAAATAGGTACCCAGGGTTGGATCTGCTAAAGCAGGCCAGAACAGTCTGTAGCCAATTCAGGTGGTCATACACAGCCAGTACTTGGTTGGCTGAAATTTAGCAGGAATTCCACCTGCCCATAACCTGCCTCATTTGTGACATGCCCACTATGTGAAACTCGACTTTGGCAATGCTGCGGCGGCTGCACTTGCACGAGTACCTATGTGAGTATGGGACAATGACAGGCTCAGACCGGGTCAGCTTTTTTCCCACGCCAATGGCTGCTGATAAAGGATGCATGCACTGTACTGTCACCATTTGAGGAGGCCACAAGAATGGTGAGCCGTGACAATGCATGCATCAGTGACACAATCCCTGTTGTGTTCCTGCTGGAGCAGACTCTGTGTGGCATTATGGACAGGGCAGTTGAGGTAGAGCAGCGGGAGGAAGTGATGAAATTCCTTTCCGCTGAAGGCCCACTTTATGCAGACACCATTCTTCCTACGCAACAGAACACAAAAGAGGAAAGGGAGGAAGGGGAGGAGGAGGATTCTGGCAGCTTTGGAGGCATTGAAGCAGAGCGAGACATACGTCAACCCTTAACAGATGGTTTTCCATCACCAGAATCCTTGTAAGTAATACATGGCTGGGAGGAGGCAGTTCGAGATACTGTAATCCTCAGTGACCCTGTTTCTCATACCTCCGCAAACTTGCGGCTCATGGGCTCCTTCATTCTTCAAAGCCTGCGAAAAGACCCGAGAATACATGGCATCAATGAAAAGGATCACTATTGGTTTGCAAACCTCCTTGACCACCGTTACAAGGGGAAAGTCTCGGAACTCATCCCATGCCCACAGAGGGAGCAGAAGATTAAATCTCTTGAGGACACCTTAAAGAGGAGTTTATGTAATGCCTTTCCTGACTCTGGTAGGTTACAGTCTGGTGGAAAACATTGTTTTGAGGCTTCTGTTGGTCAAGAGAGGAGCGGTGGAGAAGGGGGCCTCAGTGATGCCTTTCAAAAAATGTTTAGTCCTCGCTACCCAGGGCTGTTCGCTTCCACGTCCCATCGGCAGCGTCTTCATCATATGGTGGGAGATTATCTAGGGGCGAATACAGATATGGAGAGCTTTCCAATTGATGATCCACTGGGTTACTGGGTAATGAGCAGAGGTGTAACTATAACCTTCAAGGCCCCAGTGCAAGAAACCATGAAGGGCCCCACTGACCCCCCCTTCCATCCGAGCCCTGGGCTTCCAGTTCTGGGAGGTCATCCATGCACATCCTCCTAGAACCCTACCTCCCACGTGCTGCCTGGCGCGTGCATCCAGCACACTCTGTGACACAGCTGATCACAGATCACGTTAAAGGGCCAACCACAGCGGCTCTTTACCATATGATCAGCTGATCACATGTAAACAGATTTGCCCATTATCTGCAGTCCTTTCTTCCCATGCTGTGTATGTGAGGATGTGAGGAAAGGAAAAACCGTTAACCAGCAAGACTGTTAGTATATTGTTTACACTGGTAATCAGGGCTCTGATCATCAGTGCCCTGATTCAGTGCAGCCCCATCAGTGACACCCATACAGTATCTCACAAAAGTGAGTATACCCCTCGTTTTTTGTAAATATTTTATTATATCTTTTCATGTGATAGTGCTGAAGAAATTACACTTTGCTACAATGTAAAGTGGTGAGTGTACAGCTTGTATGATAGTGTAAATTTGCTGTCCCCTCAAAATAACAACACACAGCTATTGATGTCTAAACCGCTGGCAACAAAAGTGAGTAAACCCCTAAGTAAAAATTCAAATTGGGCCCAAAGTGTCAATATTTTGTGTGGCCACCATTATTTTTCAGCACTGCTTTAACTCTCTTGGGTATGGAGTTCACCAGAACTTCAAAGGTTGCCACTGGAGTCCTCTTCCACTCCTCCATGATGACATCACGGAGCTGGTGGATGTTAGAGACCTTGCACTCCTCCACCTTCCGTTTGAGGATGCCCCACAGATGCTCAATAGGGATAAGGTCCCTCAGCTTCTTTAGCAAGGCAGTGGTCGTCTTGGAGGTGTGTTTGGGGTCGTTAACATGTTGGAATACTGCCCTGCCCTTTGATCATGCTGTGCTTCAGTATGTCACAGTACATGTTGGCATTCATGGTTCCCTCAATGAACTGTAGCTCCCCAGTGCTGGCAGCACTCATGCAGCCGCAGACCATGACGCTCCCACTAGAAATTTGTTTTGTTTCATTTTGATTTGTTAATCTAGCAATTTTGTTTAGTTAAATTCGGTTGATTCGTTCAATTCGTTTTTGGAATTCGTATTCGGAATTTACAAATTTTCTTCAAATTGACCGATTTTTTCGTTTCGAAATGATTAAATCGATAAATTTTCGAATTGGTCGAAATGAAAATGTTATATTGTTTTCAATTCGAATGCAGCAAAGTGAACAAACAAAAGAAAAATCTTCATCAAATGATTACAATTACTCTTTAAATCAGAGTCTCATAAAGATACCAGCATAGATCAATGGTGAATAATCATATGAAACATAATCTTGTGAACAATGATAAAGAAGCACATATATAAACTTTACAAGTGAAATATAAGAAGAAAAAAGTCCCATTAGATATCAGTCCATGAATAAACAAGAAAATAACACTCATCCATGGAAATACAGTAAAAGCAGGAAAAAGAAGGGGTATCTTCCGTATGACTTCACACCCAAGGTGAGTAATATAATCTGCTTACCAGATGGCGATAACTGCTATTACGGCAATCTCGCCCAGCACAGGGAATCACCAAAAACCAAGGCACAGTACCGGAACAGCAACTAGCGGTGGATAATTCTCGGGAATATGAAACAAAAAACTTCCATAGTGCAGTATTGTACAAAAAGGTGATTTATTTAAAATAAAAAGAATCACATTTACAATGTTGCAGTCAGTTAAGAGCTGTACATCACTTACTCTGTTCGTTTGTTAGCCCATCCAAAAACATAATGACGTCACCGTCGCAGGCTCCTCCCTGGGGCACCACCGACACCCAAAGACCAATTTTTACGCACCTGTTTGACGGGTACATATCATTGCAATTTTTGAAAGCAAGGCCAATTCTTGCTTTCATCAAGAGTACCTCTATAGAGTCATGGTGTGAAGGCACCACTGAAACCCAAAGACCAATTTTTCCGCACCTGTTACTTCTACCCAAAGTCCGCAAAAGAGACACCAGAAGTTATCCAAAAACCTCCAATCCTCCGAGTGCACTAAAGTGTGGCCTCATCATACAGACTGGCTCCCCAAGCCGTTGTTTATAAAATAAAGAAAGCTTGAATGGAAAATGTCATTTTTTTGGCTTTATAAATGTCATTCTTGCTGCAGCATGTTCTATACATGGTACAGATGTGCCACTTTACAGGCAGACTAAGGGGATCCCCAGGCACTATATTTAAAGGAATTTTTCATTATTTTTATTGTTATTTCTCATTTTGGTGGTTTCACTTTATGCATCAGTAAATCACTGCTCATTTAAAAATTTTCATTGAAACATGTTCCCCAGAGCAGTACCCAGATCCCCCAACCATTGCATACCCAATTACTTGCATTTAAGTATTCAAAATTTAGATTTTTCCAGATCGGGTCCCATAGACTTCAATGGGGTTTGTTATTCTGTTCCGAACATTTACGATGTTTAAAAGCTCTGCCGCAAACCAAACAGGGGGTCGTTCGGCCCATCTCTAAGCGTTAGTACACAGTTTTCGAGAGCCGATCAAGACAAGTTGTGGGACAAGCACAAAAATTTTTCTCATACAATATTCATCTAAAAATACAATATTATTCTGTCGTACGAGAATTTTCGTAACTTTGGTAACCTCATAATTTTCCATATGGAGACTAGCATGAAAAAAAAAAAAGACAGACAGACGTAAGTTCGAAAATCTTATTGTTTGTACCAGGCATTAGACTTTAATTTGTTAGTCACTTATGTAAAGTCCATCTAAATCTTCCAGTCCATCTAACACCTACCTACTTGAGACAGTTCTGCTGCCTGTCCATTGCTAATCCATAGATAGAGGAGACACCCTAAGACAGGAAATGTGTTACTGGTCGGATCACCAGGTTAAAATAAAGGAAAAACATTTTTTTTTTATTCTCATCTCAATGTTTGATTCATGTGCTCCCAACTGCAGCCCTTTTTCCTGTTACTTCCATTTACATGAGTAGGAGTAGTGCATATAGTCACTTGCATGGCACTAGTACAAATTCTTTATGCATTGCGTCTATGATCCTAATGTGCATGCACTTTTAAAGTAATTCATTAATTCACTCCAAAGTATGTGGCCAGTGATTTTATAAATAGGGGGTTTTTGTGCAGCAGTGATACATGCTGGCTCCAGATGCATCCTCATGTACTGTGTTCCTGGAGTTCATGTCAGGAGTGAGCAGAGGAGCGTGGCCACATTCCCATAATTCAGTGGGACCATGTAGAGCACAAGCGTCAAACACAAGGCCCACCAGGTCATTTTGTGTGGCCCTCATCCCCAGGGATTTTTTTCAGCCAGAACGTGTCAGAATTCAGTTCCGCCACCTCCAGCTTTCTCCTTCCACTCCCCGAACACCACTGTCACATGCAAACACAGAAGCTTTCTGTGTTTACAACAACAGCTTTCCTCATGGCAATGGCTCTCACAGATCCCTGCCTGCCCTGGGTTCACTGCAGGGACATGGGAGAAGCAGGTGCAGTGAAGAATAGGGCATAACGTGGCAGACTGCTCTGTGATCCCCATCTGTGACCGGGTGCAAAGATGCTGACCAATGATTTCCCTGCAAGTGAGAGAGAGGGGCTGCTGGGGGGTACATGAGCCAGGCTGGGTAGGTGACATGCAAGGAGGCTTTTTTGGGGGTTGAGGGGGGGGGGATGAGGGCTGTGGAGAAAAATGTGTACAGAGATGGGGGAGAGGTCAGAGCCAAGGAGGAGTGAAAGTGAGACACCCTGTGGAAGAGAGCTGATCCCTGCACACTAAGCATAATACACTCCTCAACCCTATGTAGAGCACCTCTGAACTGTGCATTGTGTTTGTAGTGCACCCCTGAACTCTGCACTTTGGGCAAAGGGCACCCCTGACACCTGGACTTTGCGCAAAGAGCACCCCTGACACCTGAACTCTGTACATAGCTCATCCCTGAACTCCACACACAACACACTCCTTGTTTAGTTTTAAGATCCTCCCCTGTTAATGTAATCTGGCCACACCCACCCATCAATGCGCTTGGGGGGGGGCGTGGGTGAGTTCCTGCACCTATTCTCTGAGAAAAAAAGCCAAATTTATATAGTCTTACAAATACAACAGGCCCATTGAGGGCTACCATAATGCTAATGCGGACTGCAATGAGATTGAGAATGACACCCCTGGTGTAGAGTAAAAGTTGCTTAGCTCAACAAGGAAGCTGTTGTAAATGTATTCTTTCTTTCGGACTATGAACATTTGAAGGCACATGAACAATAATTAAAATATAGGTTCAGGGGCGGACTGACAACTCATGGGGCCCCCGGGCAATAGAAGATCATGTGTCCCCACACTCAAGCCACACCTGCACAGGGAGAGACAGGGGGGAGAGCATACAGGGGGACACTGTGGGGGGGGGGAGCACAATGGGGGACACTGGAGAGAGAGCACAAACATAGGGACACCGGAGGGAGAGCACATACACACAGGGGGACACTGGAGGGAGAGCACACACAGGGGGACACTGGAGGGAGAGCGCATACACACAGGGGGGCACTGGAAGGAGAACACACACAGGGGGACACTGAAGGGAGAGCGCACGCACACAGGGGGACACTGGAAGGAGAACACACACAGGGGGACACTGAAGGGAGAACACACACAGGGGGACACTGGAGGGAGAGCACACACAGGGGGACACTGGAGGGAGAGCACACACAGGGGGACACTGGAGAGAGAGCACACACACAGGGGGACACTGGAGGGAGAGCACACACAGGGGGACACTGGAGAGAGAGCACACACAGGGGGACACTGTGGGGGTGGGGGGACCAGGAGAGTATCATGGGCCAGGGCAAGCTCTTAGAAAAACATAATGCATACAACTGCTGTGCTGTCTGTTGTTATCCCGCTGACCTGCTGCTGCACACAAGGCAGGTCAGTGTGGGTGGCCAATACGAAGATGAGACTCCGCTCCGCTGTCTGTCCACTCTGTGTGCACTCTGCACTGCAGCCTCCAGCTCCCTTACTGACACAACAGTCCCCCGCGGCAGTGAGGTATGGCCCCGCCCCTCAGCTGAGTTCCCCAGGGGGAGAGGTGGCCAGAGGCGCGCCTGTCTCAGTCTGCAATAATCCCCGTATGGCTGCCGCTGATGGCTCCGTGATTGCTCTTTCACTCTCTGATCCATCCCGGCCAGCTTGCTCATCTCGGCAAGCAAGGGTTTAGCTCACTGCTCCTGGGGGGGGCATAGTGTTCTCAATTCCGCAATCTGCATGATAAGCTGCGGGCACCTCCAGGGGCAGACTGAGCCTCTCATGGGGCCCCCCTGACCCCGCGGGCCCTCGGTCAATGCCCTAATGCCAGAATGGTCAGTCCGCCCCTGTATAGGTTTACCTTTTATAAATAAAATAATAAATGCAGATCTTAAAAATAATAAAAAAAAATTGCATATATTTATTATTTTTTTTTATCTGTAGCCTGTAAGGCATTGCACCTGTAATAAGCAGCTCGCGGTTGCAATGTCAGGCTCCTGCAGACTCTCAGTCAGCTGTCTGCCTGTATACTGCAGGCAGATACTGAAGTGCAGGAAGAATGAATAAACTACGAGTGTGATCACTAGCACCCTCATAGTTTATTGAGAATTATAAGCCTACCGTAGCGGATGACTGTATTTGTAGTTCATTCATCCACAAAACCCTGTGAATTAATGATGCTGCTGAGTGAGCAGAGTCCTGCACAGCCATGCTGTTTTTAAAAAAGGGACATCCGGTGTGGGGTGAAGATCCCTGCCCGCTGTCACGGGAGTGGGGGATTAGGGAGTGCAGGCAGGTGTTGTATTGTAACATGTTACACCCTAAATACAGGTGTAACATGTTACAAAGATAAACTTATCCTTTAAGGTATGGAATTTGTTTGGGGGGAGGTGTAATTGGGTTTAGTATCACTTTAAAGTGTATTTTCTTTTTTGCAGTCATATTTCAGAAAATCCTAATATATGTTTGTTATGTGTTCTCATTCACACACGTATCTAGAATAATTTTTTAAAAATTTGGAGGTTTCTTTGGACAAACTCCAATCTACAACAACTTCAAAGTCTATCCCAAACAAAGACAAGGTATAGGCTGCGTTTCCACTCCTTCACATCCGTTGCAGAAGCCAATCTAGTGTTCAAATTTAGTTTACAACTGATGATGAGATCTTTTGGCAGAGTACAGATAGGGTTAATAATGATAAACAATAGCTCGAAAGCCCCTTCTTCAACATAACATAACAGGGGAGAACTTTAATTTTGGAGTTTTCAGAAAAGAGCAAGCAAAATGTAAGCAGCAATTTATTTTTTATTTTTTGTGCTGTGTGAATGAGAACATGTAACAAATATAAAGAAGGTGTTATCCCAATTTTTGGAAATACACTTTAATGCACTGTCACTCGGTCCTAAATGTGCAATGTGATAGTGTCTGTTTAAAGTGCCAACACATCACAATGGTGTGAAGGGGTTTTTAGTATTTGTTGACCTCATTTTACTGACTCATTTTACAATTACACTTCCCTGTAATTGTACAAATATTTGATGAACAAAAGAGGCCAAGAATGTATTGTGAAACCACAGACTGAACTGCTCATCTCTGATTACAAAGAAGGGACAGACAGATATTTCATCTCACCTCCACATTGTAGCCTGGAAATCAATAAGGAAAGATTTTACAACATGGGTTGTTGTTTCAAGCTGAGACAAAGCATTGTAATTACCTGCTCATAACTTTTGCCATTACACTGAAACAGGAGCCACCGTTCTTCTTAAAATAACTAAGCATATTTTAGTGGTCAAAATAAATTGAATTCTTAAAAACAAAATTATAGAAATGTTTTTACTGACACTGCAGTTGTTCAAGTAGTTCAATGTAGTAGTTCAATGTTATGTTATGTTATTTTATTGTTTAAACATATTCTTTTGGATTTATGTTTTCTATGTATTTTACTTGTGAAATTTTAAATAAAAGAATTAAAAAAAACAGTATGAAGTTTACCAAATGCTCCAAATAACAAAACAAAATTCGTCCAAATTTCTGAAATTCAAATTGAAATTCGAATTTAATTTTTCATCTAATTCCATTCGAATTCGAACTGAAAACATATTTCTGAAATCAAAGACTGTGTGTGTTAATAGAGTACCATTTCAAAATAGTGCTATGTTTGTTAAGCCAAAGGTGATTTAACTACTTCAGCCCCGGAAGGATTTCCCCCCTTAATGACCAGGCCATTTTTTGTGATACGGCACTGCGTTACTTTAATGGACAACTGCGCTGTTGTGTGACGCTGTACCCAAACAAAATCGATGTCCTTTTTTCCCCCCACAAATAGAGCTTTTTTTGGTGGAATTTGATCACCTCTGCGGTTTTTATTGTTAGCGCTATAAACAAAAAAAGACGGACAATTAAAATGCACTGATCACTGTATAAATGGCACTGGCATGGAAGGGGTTAACACTAGGGGGCGATCAAGGGGTTACGTGTTCCCTAGGGAGATATTTCTAACTGTCAGGGGGAGTGTACTAACTGGCAATAGAGACAGATCGCTGTTCCTAATCATTAGGAACAGTTGAGCTCTCTCTCTCCTCCCCTGTCAGAACGGGGATCCGCCTTGTTTACGCAGGCAGATCCCCGTTCTGCCTCTCTTTACCATGATCGCAGGTAGCGTGTGCCCGCAGTACCACATGCACAGACCGAGGTTCAGGAACGTCGGTTTGCACAACCAAGCCGCCTTGCCGCAGTATATATGTGGAAGGCGGTCAGCAAGTGGTTAAAGAGTCATTGTAATTATTTTAAGAAGATGTTTCTTTTGTTTGTTCACTTTGCCACATTCGAATTGAAAAAAACTATAATATTTCGACCAATTTAAATTTTTTTTTCTTTTCAAATATTTTATTGGTAATTTCACATACAACTGTTACATTAAGTTCAATACATAGTATCTTTAGGATAGATGACAGTGTACATGAAAATAATGTAGAAGAACATTAGCTTAAAGAAAACTGAGTAATATATCAGCATGTATATTTTTAATCAAGCAAAATGCTGGATCAGTATAAGTAGATTTAAGAAAGATTAAAGGGAGCTACAATCCCAGTTTTATCTCTATAAAGTGTGGGCCATTCCCCAAAAACAGTGGTGGGGAGGCCACCAAATCTATTGCATGCAACAGAGTATATTACTAAAATTTAAGTTTGGAGGGTAGGGGGGAGTAGAAAAGTGAAATGAGGAAAAGTAGTAGTAAGGAGGGGGTGGAGGAGTGGAGGAGATGTGGGTAGAAGAAGAAGAAAGGAGGGAGGTACCGATCGACCCGCGCGGGCACAAGAGCCATTCCAGAGTCTCCAGGTGATGCTAAGGCCCACCTAAAGCGACACTAGGCTTTCGTCTATATCCGCTGGCAAAAAGTGTTCAACCCAGGGTTGCCAAGTTCTGGAATGTTGAGTGACTTTATCAAGAATTCTTACCTCTATTTTGCTATGTATCATTGCTTGGGTAATCCTATTCTTCATTTCGACTATGTTAAGAGTGGGTGTTTTCCAAGCCTTAGCAATCGTCTGTTTGGCTGCGGTAAATAAATGTAGGAGGAGTCGGAGTTGTGATCTGGTGTAGTCCTGCGGGAAAAGGTTAAGGAGGGCTATTGCAGGACTAGGAGATAAGTTAATTTGGTGGAGGGTGGTTGCCATCCGAAATACCGTTGCCCAGAAGCACTGCACCAGAGGGCATGTCCACCATATATGTAGTTGTGTGCCCCTGTCTCCACATCCTCTGAAACAGTTCGGAGAGAACTCAGGTAGAAATTTAGCGATTCTAGCTGGGACAAGGTACCAGCGCATTAACACTTTATAGTTCGCTTCTGAAGCAACAACCTTTTAGGATGAGTTTTTTGTGTTAGACCACACGGTCGACCAGTCATCTAGCTCAAGGGTAGTATCGAGGTCCTTTAACCATCTCTGTGCATAGGTGGGGAGATCTGGGGGTGGTAATGTAAAGTGGGAGTATAGACGGGAAATAATACCTGGGGCATGCGGGTCCGAGTCACACATATGCTCAAACTCAGTAAGAGTATCCAGTCCAGAGTTAGATTTTATAATTGTTTGCAAAAAGTGTTTAATTTGGAGGTAGCGGAAACATTCTCTGTGGGGGAGCTGTGTTTGTTCCTGGATATTTGGGAATGATTTTACAGAGTCTCCACTAATTAGATCGCAGATGCGAGTCAGACCCGCCTGGGCCCAGGCATGGAAAGAGGCTGGTTCTGTGTGAGCTGGGAAGAATTGGGGGTGACCTAGATAAGATAGAAGTGGGGAGTGTGGAGAGATTAGTTTAAAGGGGGTTTTTAGTCTGTCCCATAGTTTAAGTGTGTGTTGTGTTAATGGGTTAGATATGGGTCCTCGCACTGATGTAGGGAGCCATAGTAAATTAGCTATACTAATCGGGTGTAGATCTATGGCTTTGAGGGCAACCCAAAGCGGTGTCTCCGATTTAGCATGGTACAGTATTGACTGAGCTAGACGGGCTGCATGATAATAATGTGAAAAGTTGGGAATGCCCAGGCTGCCATAGAGCTTGTTACGGAGGAGAACTGGTCTCGCTACTCTGGGTCTAATAGGACCCCATATGTATTTGAAAACTTTGTTTTGTATAATCCTATGATAGTAGGGTGGGACTGTGGTAGGGAGCACTCTGTACAAGTACAAAAGCTTTGGCAATAGGGGCATTTTCACAGCTGCGATGCGCCCCAACCAGGAGACGCATAGTGGTAGCCAGGAATTAAGTAGAGAAGATATTTGTGAGAGCATTGGGAGGTAGTTAGATTGGAACAGGTTGGATGGAACTTTAGTTAACTTGATCCCTAAATAAGGAATCGATGAGGAAGACCAGTGGAAGGGAAAGTTGCTACGTAATGTTTCAAGATCGGCTTGTGGCAGAGACACATCGAGGGCCTTGGATTTGGATTGGTTGACTTCGAGTCCAGATATGCGAGAGAATTTATCTAAGGTGTTCATAAGGTTTGGTAATGTGGTGTGGGGTGATGTAATGAACATTAGTGCGTCGTCAGCAAAGAGGCCCAATTTTTGGGAAACAGATGCTACTTCCAAGCCTCGGATATCAGGATTAGATCTAATCAGGGCTGCTAGAGGTTCGATAGTGAGTGCAAAGAGCAGGGGAGATAAGGGGCAGCCCTGTCTAGTCCCTCGTGCGATTGGAAAGGGGTCTGACCGAAATCCGGAATAGTGTACGTAAGCTTGTGGGTGGTTGTAAAGGGCTTTGATCCAATTTAAAAAATTTGGGCCGAAGCCCCAGCGCTGGAGGATATAAAATAGATAGGGCCAGGAGACTGTATCAAAAGCTTTGCGTATATTTAGGGAGAGGAGATGCATAGGGATCTTACGGGAGCGGGCCAGGTGTTGTAGGAAAATTACACGTCTGATATTGTCGCTCGCTTGTCGTGTGGGTATAAAGCCAACCTGGTCTTTGTGTATCAAACCTCCAATGATGGGATTGAGACGTAGGGCAAGAATTTTGGCTAAGATCTTAATATCTACATTGAGGAGTGAAATTGGCCTGTAGTTGGACCATAGCGTACTGTCAGTCTTTGGTTTGGAGATCATTGAGATAAGAGCTGTCAATGTGTCTCTGCCAAAGGAGTGTTGTTTTAGTATGGTGTTAAAAGTGTTGGTAAGAAAGGGGGATAGTTCTGTGGCAAATTTTTTATAATAGAGACTGGGGAGGCCATCAGGGCCCGGGCGCTTATTAGGTTTGAGGGTTTTTATGGCTGCTAAAGCTTCATCTGTCGAGATCGTACTCTCCATGAGCTCGCGACTGGATTCAGACAGGGTTGGTATAGGTAGATTATGAAACAGCTTCTCTGTTTGACGTATTGGAAATGCTGTTTTAGAATCATAGAGATTTGCTAACTGTTTACGGAACTCTGAGAGAACCTTAACAGGATTGCTAGTGATTACGTCTTTAGCCAGTCTGAGTCTAATAGGAATACGAGTACGGTCTGGCCTACGAAGACGTAAAGCCAGGTAGGTGTCTGGTTTGTTTGCTTTAGTGTAGATCGTGTGGCTAGTGCTACGGATAGCTTTATCAGCCGTCTCAGCTAAGAGTAGATCTAGTTCTAGCTTAATTTTTTCCAGTGTTAATTTGTGTGTTTCGGTTGGGTTGGATTGGAATAAAAGGAAACTATTATGGTAATCTGATTCAAGTTGACGTAATTTGATCTTGTTTCTATTAAGGTGTGACGCCACTGAGATACATGTGCCTCGTATCACAGGTTTGTGTGCTTCCCAGAGCAGGATGGGAGAGATGTCAGGGGTGGCGTTGTGCGTTAGATAGTCCTTAAGGGCTACTTGGATATCCAGACAGTATGATGGGTTGGTCAAGAGAGAGTCATTCATGCACCATGATCTGTTGGTAGCTTGTGGTATTAAGGATGACACTGTGGTGATAACAGCACAATGATCTGTCCATGTAACTGGTTGGATGTGTGAGTGGAGAAGGAGTGGGGCAGATGCTATGGAGATGAATATATGGTCAATCCTGGAAAAAGATTTATGCGGGTGTGAGTAAAATGTATAATTTTTCTTAGTGGGATTGAATTCTCTCCATGTCTCTAGGAGGGAGGCCGACTGTATTAATTTACGAAATTGTGTAGATGGAGTGTAATGTTCCGGGGCGTAGGGCGATTTGTCTATGTGTGGTTGCAGCACTGAGTTAGAGTCACCGCACAGGAACAAGGTTCCCCTGCAGTGTGTTTTCACAACTTGTAATAGATGCGAAAAAAAAGGGTTCGGATTTGTGTTGGGGGCGTAATAGGAAACGAAGGTTGTGATTATGTCCTGCAGTAGTCCTACCAGGATGAGATAACGACCTTCAGGATCTTTTATCTCAGACAGGGGGGTAAACGGCATGGTGTGGTGAAAAGCTACTAAAACTCCTCTATGTTTTGTGTTTGCTGAAGCAGTAAATACCTGTGGGTATCTAGAGCTAAAAAAGCTTGGGGTTTGGCGTGTGGAAAAATGGGTTTCCTGGAGGGCTACGACTTTAGCCTTCAGGGATGCAAAGGTTTGAAATGCCTTTACTCGCTTATGTGGTGAGTTTAGTCCCTTAACATTTAGGGTAAGTATTTCAAGTGGGGCCATTATGGGGTGTTTGGGAAGCCAATAACAAAGAGTATAGGGCCCGCGCGAGCTGACCGGCACAGAGAAAATTAGGGAATAAAGATGTAAAGACAAAGAGGGGGAAGAAAGAAGGGAAGGAGAGGGAGAGCATAGGGTGTCGGGCGAAGTACTGAGTGATCCCCCTAATAAGGAGGCAGTAAGTCAGTAGTGCCCGACTAATGTGTGCACTAAATCTGCAACCGAAAGTCCGGTCGAGGAGTGAGTGCACCGTAGAGAGGGTGAGCATTGACTGCTCCCCGCTGCAACCGGGGATAGTAAAAAACAATTTAAAATTAAGCGTAGTGAAAAACAACAAAACAAAGTAAAAAATGCAAGTTATTCCCCTTTGCCCCCAGATAATGTATATAACAGTGAGGCATCAACTTAAAAGTGGGGGGTGGGGAATGTAAGAGCGAATGGTACAGTTCACATCAGTAACTGACAAGCACATGTGTGAGTTCTCAGTTAGTGTTATTCCCATGAGGGGTTAGTATCCTAGGATTAGAGGAAGGGAAAGGAGGGGAAGGATAGGGAGGGATGTGGGCGGGAGGAGATGGGGGGGAGGGGAGAAAGGGGAAAGGGAGGGATGGGGGGTGAAAATAAAAATAAAAAAAGGGGGGGGGAAGGAGGGGAATAGGAGGGGAAAAGGGGGGAGGGGGGAGGGGGGATGGGGAGAGACATGGGATGCATACTAAAAAGGTGTACCTGATAATCGTGGTAGTTTAAGCAAGGTGTAAAAGCTGTCTAACTGTTTCATTACCAGTACTTGAACTCAAAAGTGGCAGAGTAGTGGGGTTCACCTGGCTCACCATCAGCAAACCAGGTCAAGCACACTCTGGGTATGTTCATGACGGAATTGTGTATTTAAGAACAGCTTAGCTATAGTATGAAATAAAAAAGTTTTAAAACAGTAAAAGAAATTTGAACAAAACAACTGAACCTGAGGAGGCCTTAAGTGGCCTGCAAGCCCTGAAGAGGATACAATTTCAGAGTACAAAGTGTCCGTATTCGACGGAGGTCTTCCAACAGGTCTCGGTCACAAGAAGGGTCTCTTGAGGTGGCGTAAAGACGATCACTGCAAGTGCAACCGAGTACCTGTGTGCTCAAAAAAAGAGGGGGAGATAAGAAAAAAAATCAGTTCCTTTGTCTTCAGCGTGGGGCTCTGGATTTCGGGCTGAGATAGGAATATTCGGATAATCTGGCTTGGGTTCCCTTCCGGATGGATGGTGGTCCGGGGTTATTCCGTTTAGGGGTCGTGGTGTATGGTTGAGAAGCAGATCTGGCTGGTGTGCGAGGAAGGGCTGTATCCGAATGAACGGTCTGGGGAGACAGGTGGAGTGATTCCAGCAGTCTTTGAAGAGATTCTGGTGCGGTGGAGGTATGCTGCTGACCTTGATAGGAGAATTGTAATGCGAATGGGAACCGCCATGTGTACTTAAGTTGGTGTTGTATAAGTACCTGGAGTTGAGGCTTCATAGCACGGCGTTTAGCAATCGTGAGGGGTGCTAAGTCAGAGAACAATTGGTACGTGTGATTCTGGAATTGAAGGGTGTTGTTGTTACGGGCGGCTGCCAGGAGCTGTTCTTTCGTGCGGAAGAAATGCAGCTTGATAATAATGTCCCTTGGTGGCCCGTCTGTCTGGCGCCTGGTGAGTGCTCTGTGGATTCTGTCGAACTCAAGGCGCTCGATGGGTATGGAGGGTGCCAGCTCTTGAAATAGTGCTGTAGTGAAAGATTGCAAGTCATCAATTGTTTCTGGAATGCCTCTGAGGCGTAGGTTAGATCTGCGGGAGCAGTTTTCCGCGTCCTCGAGGCGGGACAAAAGCATGGAGTTCTCCTCTCTGAGGGCAATATGTTCCTGTGCCTGCTCTTGGAGGGTTAATTCCATGTCATCAACCCTTGTTTCAAGGTCTGCTGTGCGTTGGCCTATCTCGCGTATCTCTCGTGTCAGACTATTGGTGATCTGGTCTGATGTTGCTTTAAGGGCCTTGTGAAGCATAGCTTCCATGAGTTTCATAAAGGCAGCTTGTGACATACCTGTATTAGGGGCGGATGGGGAGCCGCCGAGGCTCTCCTGCATATCAGTCTCGTCTTCACTGTCAGGTATATCAGAGCGAGCTGGAGATGATGCTGTGAGATCAGCCAGGGCCCGGGCCTTCGTCGCCATCTTGGAGGATGCGCGGGCCAGCGCTTCTTTGTTGGGTTTTTGCTTGGATTTTCCGCGGTGACCCGTTAGCACCATACCGGAAGGGGCACTGATGTGGGGAGGTGCGATCCCTGTGATAACGGCTCAGAAATGCCGGCTCAGCAAGGCGTGAGAGTCCCGGGTGTGCGGCGGGGAGTGCGGAGCCTTACAGAGAAGCGTCTGCCATGTAAAGCCTCGCGCATGTGCCCCAATTAAAAAATTTTTTGATTCGAAACGTTCAGTAAATTCAAAGAAAATTTTAAAAAAGACAAAACAAATTCCGAATATTAATTCCAAATATGAATTGAATGAATTAACCAAATTTAACGAAACAAAATAACTAAATTAAGGAATCTATACAAAACAATTTTTTTGTCATGCACATGTCTACTCACAGACACCAATGATAGGGCACTATTCCACCCACTGACACCAATGAAGAGGCACTATCCCTCCCATTGATACCAATGATGGGGCAACTATTCCTCTCACTGACACCAATGATGGGGTACTATTCCTCTCAGAGACACCAGGACATTTTCTACTGCCAATGGCCAGTCCAGCTCCTCCAAAGGTTTTAAGGACAGTAAACTGGCCATTTGTATAAAAAGTTTTGAGACCCATGGTCTAAAGCAAGTCATAGATTATGCAATTTACTTTTCTTCAACCACGGCTTGATTCAATCAGTGTTGATGGGGGAGTTCCTCCCGCTGTGCTATTGTATTCCGACAGCTGGAGGTTTACCCACCATCAGGATATGATGATCACTGCAAGCAGCTATAGCCGCTGGCAGTGATGACACAGGAAGAATCTGACAGGTTGATTTACTGAAGAAGATCGACTGCTGATACAAAGCCCAGTTGAAAAACTACAGCTGTGAAGTACCTCCACCAGTACTGTCCCCTGATTATGTGTTTGACAGAATGCTAGAAAGTTCTACTCTTACAAAAAAGAGAATCTCTGTCTATAAAATGCTGAGCCATGTAGAAGTATCACTGAACGGAGAGCGCTGACTGATGTGTTCTGGTGGGGATTGTTAGTACAGCAGCTCCTCCCGAGCTGTTCATTTTTTTTTTTCAGCCCACTGAGTTGAACAAAAAAAATTATCTGTTAGTGTGTATCAGGCTAATATCAGTGAGCTAGCCATGCAGTCCAGAAGATATTGTTGCTATTCTAAAATTAGAACATTACATTTCTGTATTACACAGCAAGATTCCAAAGAGCACCTCACTCGGTCACTGGAAGTATACTACCTGAAACCTGTGCTCTGTAAATTCTGTTGTCTCTGCTTATTGGATTATTCATTAGAACACTTTTGAATCTGATTGATGATTGTTATAAACTTCTTAATACAGATAATTGTTTTATATTAGATCAATTGTATATAGGAGAAAACAAAGAGGCTGTATTGACTTAGGGGTAGTTCTCCTGAGCAAAACAGGGTTCTTTGGCCACCAAACTGCATACAAATGGGGCTCTAAAGCAGTGTTTCTCAACCTTTTTTCAGTCAAGGCACCCTTTAAAAATTATGGACAATCTCAAGGCACCCTTTAAAAATTATGGACAGGCTTGAGGCACCCCATTCTAAAAAGTAAAATCTATTCTAATAGTTTTACATAATGGGACAACATCCACACAAGTAGGACCCCATTGTTAGAGGTGATTTATTCTTCCAAAGCAAATACACTTTTGCAAACTGGTACTGACCAGTATTCCAATGCTTCTCTTCTTGTCTTCTCTCTCACTCAGCTGATGTGACCCCAACACTGATGGAGAGGGGCTGGGGAGGGTCAAACAAGGATGCTATGCAGGCAACTGACATTCTCCATATCAACTCATGATGTCATTGGTCATTAGAATGCCAGTATTTTATCAGATTACTGTTACCCTTCGTGTAAGGGAAGTGACGTTCCAACCAAAAAATATGTACTGCATATGCGCTATGCGTTCCAACATGCGTTCCAAACAGTTTGTGATCTGATGGGTAATCTGATAGAACACTGGCAGCTGGAAGGTTGTAATGGTGTACAATGAAAACCTATGGCTTTGTGTTACTAAAAGGCAGGCTTCATCCACACGCCGGCTTGTATTTTGGCCAATTTTTTGGCATTTTGTCAAGGCACCCCTGATAAAACCTCAAGGCACCCTGGTTGAAAAATCCTGCTCTAGAGGAATGGTGCTCTTTTGCAAAGCCTGAATGAAAACCTAAGCCATTGAACTGGTCTTTATGTATGCATTTTTTATTGACTCCACCAAATACATGTCCACAGAAATGCAATCAGTACTGTACTGACACTACCAGAAAACCCGACCAGAGAAACACAGTCAGTACTGTAATGATAATAACAGAAACTTGACTGGAGAGACGCAATCAGTACTGTACTGACACTTCCACAAACCTGGAGAGAAACACTGTAAACAATACTTTAATTATGCCACCTGAAATCCATCCAGAGGGATACAATTGGTACCATGCTGACACGGCCAGAAATGCACAGGCTGAGACCATATAAGTACCATACGGTTACCGCTAGAAACATGTCACGGGATTTTAGTTCCTCAATAGGTAACAATACTGACTTGCTCTAATTTTTGAATAATCATGTAAAACACCCACGGATAGAAATGACAATTTTCAATTACTGCCCACAAATTGAATTATTCAATACTTTCAAAGGTTTTAGTCATTTTAAAATTCCCCGCTGCCTGGCTGACCGAATGTGGTGTAATGAGCATCCATGTCTCCAGTCATATTGTTGTCCTCCACATTATTCTTTGGTGTTATCCCCTCTGTACCAAGAAATTGGAGCTCTCTACATTCTGTAGCCAACAAAAGGCTAGTTGGTCTATGTGGCATTGTCATTGGGTTTCACCGAAAGTTATTGTGGAATATCACACCACAACAAATCTGGATTATTTCACTTTGTATTGTTGAAAATGTGAAATAAAAATGTATTTAAAAAAAGTGTGTTTAATATTAAGGGCAGTATAATATTAGACAAAAAACCTGTCTGTATTATTGCAAGCAAGTGGCTTGCAGGCACATTAGCTGATAAGTGAACATCTAATGTGCACAGAGATATTGAGCATTACAAATATGAATTCATTGCATGTTTACCTGGTTTCAGTAAAGCAACTAGGATTGCCCAATACACTGAGGCTGGTAATAAACTGAGCTCAAATGATTCATTAATAATGTCTAAAAGTGATGGCAAATGAAAGTCTTATATACCTCTGCTGCCATCAGAATCAGAGTACACTGATTGAACGAGTAAAATCCAACAGACTGGTTGTACAGAAGTCGATTGGTAGATGGACTTCTGTACAACCAGCCTGCCAATACATGAAACAAAATGTTGATCATGTATGGCTTATTTAATTATTCTATATCCTCCAACTAGGGACAAGCTTTAAGGTTTGTGTTCACCATAAGTTGGACCTTAACTTTAGCTATTCAAGAAAAGGGCAATGCCACCATAGTGAGCATTACCAATCTTGCAGTTTATGGTCTCTAAACTATGGTGGCTTGGAAGAACCAATCATGGGGGTTTTCTAATGTACCAGCCTTCCCCATATAGAACATAGGGTTCCCAAGAGCCTTTGTTCAGTGTTTGTTGTAACAAATATAAAGTAGTTAGGGAAAGCTTACAGAAAGTTAAGTGTTCACGCTCAGAAAACACCCCAAGTATTGTAGTGAGCATGGTTCTCACTATTAACTTATCTGCACTTAAACCCAAATTTGAACTCTCAAAAGACCATTTTTAATTCTAAAAATCAACATTACTGTTTTATTTATTTACTCCCCAAATCACAGCAGACTTCTGTTTAACAGGGGTTGACTCTAAAGTAACCTCCCTTATTTTTGCAATTTTTTCTTAGCTTTCTTTGCTTTTTTACTATTCACCTATAGCTTTCAGAATTTGTGAAAGCCCCCCCCCCCAAACCATATATTTTCTGAAAGCACATGATCAGTAGAATAAAAAGAAGGTGCTACTGATTTTTTAGACTCCGCAGCATTTGTGTAAATGTTTATCAAGCCAATATATTTGCAAAAAAATACACTAATACCATTATTAGCAGATAAAAACACAGCAAATTAAAAATAAATCCTACTGAATATAAAAGCTTAACCTGCATTGAGTTAATAAACAACAAATATTTGTAACTTTTAAATTGCGCCTTTTTGCAAAATGGTGAAAATTGAACAGATGCAAAAGTTTAAATATCCAAATTTTTCTAAAAATCAGGTTTTCATTTTTTCTAACAGCTTTCAGAATTTGTGAAAGATCCCCATATATATTTTCTGAAATCATATGACCTCTAGAATAAAAAGAAGGTGCTACTGATTTTTTAGACCCCGCGGTATTTGCGCAAATGTTTATCAAACCAATATATTCGCATAAAATACGCTAAAACCATTATTAGCAGATAAAAACACAGCTAATTTTACAAAATTCCTGCTAAATCCCTACTAAATATAAAAGCTTAACATGTATGGAGTTAATAAATAACAAATATTTGTAAATTTTAAATTGCGCTTTTTTGCAAAATGGTGAAAATCGAACGTACCCAAAAATACCCTCTCTAAAAATCTGGAGGTTTTCATTTTTCACTTACAGCTTTCAGAATTTGAAAAAACCCCTCAAACTAGACATTTTCTAAAAGCACATGACCTGTAGAATAAAAAAAAGTGCTACTGATTTTTTGGGCCCCGCAATAATTGCGCAAATGTTCATCATAACGCTATTTTCACTAAAAATCCACTAAAATCATTAATATTGCATATAAACACAACATAACTTACAAAATTCCTGCTAAATTAGTACTAAAGCATAGTTCACATGTGGCATACTAAAGTGTATGCCCATGGGGGCCATGTTTACCCACACAGGGATGCACAGGTGTTCCATGCATCCCCGTACAGGCAGTCCAATTTATGTCAATTGGGATGCAACGGCTGCATAGGCATAGCTGCTGTTCCCAATCTGACATCCGTGTGGGTGTGAGTAAATGACCTTGAAACACAGACAATGTGAGTTGAGGGACATGCATGCGGACCTACATGGATGTAAAATTGGGAGAAATGGCTCTGTTCGTGCAGTTGCTACATCCCAAATCATAAGGGAGCTAGGGAGGAGGTGGAATCCTTATGGGTAGAGCTCCAAAGGGATGAAACTAAGGGGAAAATAATACTGGGAGTATGCTATAGGCCCCCTAACCTGAGGGAGGAGGGGGAGACAGATTTCCTATCACAAGTTGGATTAGCAGCAAGGATGGGAAGTGTTCTCATAATGGGGGATTTTAATTATCCAGACATAGAGTGGAAACCACGCATTCGTCTAAGGCTCGCCAGTTCCTAAATGTCTTGCAGGACAATTTCATGGTTCAGATGGTAGACCAACTAGAAATAAAGCGTTACTGGATCAACTGATTACCAATAATACAGACCTGATCACAGATGTGGAAATACGTGGCAATTTACGAAACAGTGATCACAGGTCAATTGGCTTCAGTATAAATGACAGAAATAGGAAACATAAGGGGACTACAAAGACACTGAATTTCAAAAGAGACAACTTCCCTAAACTACTAACCTTGCTAGAAGGCATGAATTGGGATAAAATCTTAGGAACAAAGAACACGGAGGAGAGATGGGTTTGCTTTAAGAGCATATTAAATAAGGGCATTGGCCAATGCATCCCATTGGGTAATACATTTAAAAGAGCAAACAAAAGTCCTGGATGGCTTAACTCCAATGTACAAATGCATATAAAAGCAAAGGAGAAGGCCGTAAAAAAATACAAGGTTGAGGGATCATCATCAGCATTCAGACTTTATAAAGAATGCAACAAAAAATGTAAGGGTGCAATTAGGGCAGCTAAGATAGAACACGAAAGACACATAGCAGAGGAGAGAAAAAAATCCCAAGAAATTTTTTAAGTATGTAAACAGTAAAAAATGGAGGCCATACCATATTGGCCCCATAAAGAATAAGGAAGGACATCTGGTTACAAAGGATGGAGAGATGGCAAAGGTATTGAGTTTATTCTTCTCCTCAGTCTTCACGAGGGAATCGGGGGGCTTCAGTAACCAAAACTGCAGTGTTTATCAATCACCGGGACCAGATGGCTTGCATCCGAGGGTACTTAGGGAACACAGTCAAGTAATTGCCAGACCATTGTTCCTAATTTTTACTGACTGTCTACTGAGTGAAATGATACCAGCTGATTGGAGAAAAGCCAATGTAGCACCAATATTTAAAAAGGGCCAAAAATACATCCCTGGGAATTACAGACCAGTTGGCCTAACATCAATAGTATGCAAGCTCTTGGAGGGGATGATAAGGAACTATATACAAGATTTTAGTAATGAGAATGGTATCATTAGCAGTAATCAGTGGTGCAGTGGATAGCACTTTCGCCTAGCAGTAAGAAGGGTCGCTGGTTCGAATCCCACCCACGACACTACCTGCCTGGAGTTTGCATGTTCTCCCTGTGCCTGCGTGGGTTTCCTCTGGGTACTCCGGTTTCCTCCCACACTCCAAAGACATGCTGGTAGGTTAATTAGATCCTGTCTAAATTGTCCCTAGTATGTATGAATGTGAGTTAGGGACCGTAGATTGTAAGCTCCTTGAGGGTAGGGACTGATGTGAATGTACAATGTATATGTAAAGCGCTGCGTAAATTGATGGCGCTATATAAGTACCTGAAATAATAATAATAATAATCAGCATGGATTTATGAAGAATAGTTCTTGCCAAACCAATCTATTAACCTTCTATGAGGAGGTGAGTTGCCATCTAGATAAAGGAAGGCCGTAGACGTGATGTATCTGGATTTTGCAAAAGCATTTCACACATTTCCCCATAAACGTTTACTGTACAAAATAAGGTCCATTGGCATGGGCCATAGGGTGAGTACATAGATTGAAAACTGGCTACAAGGGCGAGTTCAGAGGGTGGTGATAAATGGGTACTCGGAATGGTCAGGGGTGGGTAGTGTGGTCCCCCAGGGTTCTGTGCTGGGACCAATCCTATTTATTTTGTTCATAAATGACCTGGAGCATGGGGTAAACAGTTCAATCTCTGTATTTGCGGACGACACTAAGCTAAGCAGGGCAATAACTTCTCCGCAGGATGTGGAAACCTCGCAAATAGATCTGAACAAATTAATGGGGTGGGCAACTACATTGCAAATGAGGTTTAATTCAAAAACAGATGGTATAAAGGTAATCCACCCTCCCCTATAATACCAACACTGCGCTCTTGGAAGGATCAGTCCTGGATACCTAAAGCAGCCACTTGGCATGAGCAAATGTGTGGACAGAATTGAATTCTCTGTTGTATAACCAACCCCTAAAAAACAGTGAAAAAAAAACAAAAAACTTTGAAATAAGGGAATTCATTACATGCAACTCGTCATATGTTGTGTATCTTTTGTGGTGCTCCTGGGGGTTATTCTACGTGGGGCGCACAAAGAGACTTGTAAAGGTACGAATTTCTGAACATTTAATGAATATAAAAAATGGCTTCAAACATCACAGTGCGTCCCTTCACGTCAAGGAAAAACACAATCAGGACCCTAGTTTGCTGCAGTTTTGTGGGATTGACGTTGTTTACCCTGCTTGAAGAGGTTCGAACCGGGTGAGGGATTTATCCCAATGAGAAACTTGGTGGATCTTTCTTTTAAAATGTCTTTTCCCTAGAGGTTTAAATATTGAAGTAGATCTCAACTGCTTCATTAATAATTTTTGAATTTGCTCCATTGATCATTCAGAGGCCTTTATCATTCTGCTCTTCAGTCATTATGAGTGGGGGTTAATGGATGGGTACATACAGTCTGCGCTACTAGTTTGTACTTGCCCTTTCTGGTGATACTAGTGCATCACCCTTACACCATGCTCAGTTTCCTTATTTGGGTGCATTGACATTGAGGTGATGAGGTGGGTGATGGGTGCTATGTGGGGTATCGACTTCTGGACACTTAGAGATGCCTCTCGTTACCCTACATCCCCCCCTCATTTACCACATGTCACTTGATGGCCTTGCATCTAAATTTATGTGCATATTTTCACTAATGCACCCATTTATTCAGTTTCTAATACACATTTGTGGATTTGCATAATGTTCATTGCAAGCTCTAGTTTATTTTTATCTTTGGTTTTTATCTAGGGTTCCAACCATTGGTCTAGTGAGTTAGGAGCACACAGTTTTATTAGGGTCTGCCTTACTGAGCAGTAATTATTGTAGGTTTATATTGTGCTATATATGACATTATTACAGACTAGCTTACATGTCATTTAGCAGATGACAATCAGCTTTATGCCATTGTTAGATGTTTATCTAGATTTGTTTTCATTTTTGTGTCCATATGTGCGCTGCAGTAGGATGAAATGTCTGTGTATTGCACAAGCGGGGACAAAAGGAGTGCGCATGCGCAAGGGAGCTACTTCCGCCTGTAATGAGAGCAGAGGGTATAAAGGGATAGATTGCCCAGCCGTACAGCCAATCCCATGATTAAGTCTGTGTGACGAAACAAGTCGGGGCGTGGCTGTACGGCAATCATCTACGTGTGACACGATATGCTGTGAAGTGACACGCTGCACCATTAAGTGGGGGATTGGCTCCGAGGAGTGGGTGAGGCTGTTATCAACTACCGCACGCCTTGGGTCCGCCGTGACCACAACACACTGGTTTACACTGCTTGGAGTGTTCTTGCTGTGGAATTTTTTCTCTGCTTGATGTGATTTTATATTATGTGAGTGCAATGGTGGAATTGTTTTTTTACATTTTATTAAATTACTAGTACATTATCACACTATTGGAGCACTTCTTTATTTACATGTGGAGAGAGTATATACATGTGGAAACCCTGGATGCTAACGGTGGGAGTTCGGTGGCTATCATTCACCCTCTTTTGTGTGGGCCAAGGCGTTTTTTGCCGAACACGAGAGTGTGAGGCAGAGATAGCTGGTGAGTGAGGGGAGTGGAATCACGGACACGTAGGTGTGGTGGAAGAAATTATTAGGCAGAACTTCTTTTGATTATATCGCGTCACGGACTATTTTACACATTTTTTGGAGATTTCTATGGACTTTTTTTATATATTCATACATTTTGTTTGCTCACTTTCAAGGAATTTAATCATTTCTTTTGTATCACTTTTCATAACAATTTATCTGAACACTATTTCACTATTTATATACCTAACAGGTTATTCAATATCATTGGTTTATTTTATATTAGGTGTCACTCACCTTGATATCACTACATCCCACAATGTTGTAGACATTTGGTTGTTGTTTTTTGCTTTTTCTTGTGTAGGATTTTATTAGTTTCAGCACCACTATTTTTTTTCACTATTTTTGTTTTCACTGTTTTTTTTCACTGTTTTTTAGGGGTTGGTGATACAACGGAGAATTACATTTTGTCCACAAATGAGGTTTAATGTAGAAAAATGTAAAATAATGCATTTGGGTGGCAAAAGTATTAATGCAATTTATACACGGGGGGGGGGGGGGGGGACCTCTGTGGGGATCTAGGATGGAAAAGGACCTGGGGGTCCTAGTAGATGATAGGCTCAGCAATGGCATGCAATGCCAAGCTGCTGCTAACAAAGCAAACAGAATATTGGCATGCATTAAAAAGGGGATCAACTCCAGAGATAAAACAATAATCCTCCTGCTCTACAAGACCCTGGTCCGGCTGCACCTAGAGTATGCTGTCCAGTTCTGGGCACCAGTCCTCAGGAAGGATTTACTGGAAATGGTGCGAGTACAAAGAAGGGCAACAAAGCTAATAAAGGGTCTGGAGGATATTCGTTATGAGGAAAAGTTGCGAGCTCTGAACTTATTCTCTTTGGAGAAGAGACGCTTGAGAGGGGATATGACTTCAATTTACAAATACCGTACTGGTGACCCCATAATAGGGATAAAACTTTTTTGTGGAAGGGAGTTTAACAAGACACGTGGCCACTCATTAAAATTAGAAGAAAAGAGGGTTTAACCTTAAACTATATAGAGGGTTCTTTACTGTAAGAGCGGCAAGCATGTGGAATTCCCTTCCACAGGCGGTGGTCTCAGCGGGTAGGATCGATAGATTCACAAAACAATTAGATAAGCACCTGAATGACCACAACATACAGGGATATACAATGTAATACTGACATATAAATCACACACATACAGCGTAGGTTGGACTTGATGGACTTGTTTCAACCTCACCTACTATGTAATTATGTAACTATGTAACATCAATGGGACTGCCTGCACAGAGATGCACGGAACATCTGTGCATCCCTTTAAAGGTACGCTGTGTATGCCCTGTGTGAACAAGGCCTTAGTCCCCTTTCACACAAGCACACCGATCAGATCTGCCTGTCCATTTTTCAGGCGGGCCCAATCGGACCACCCATTGTTCTCGATGGAGAGGCTGATGTAAATGGACATGTGTCAGTTTACACCCGCCTGCATCCGATCCAGTCCGCTAAAAACAGACGGATGGGGATTCCATTCCCCATCCACCTAGCAGATCGGATTGGATGGTATATGATGGATGGCGGGCCGTTTCCATCCGACCGTCTCTTAGAGAATAGCGAGCTGTGTCCGTGTCCGTGTCTGCTCTGTCATCCACCTGCTAAGCGGGGATCAGCAGACAGATCCCCCGCTGAGCAGGCGGATCTGCCTGACAGAGTCCGCTCCATGTGAAAGGGGTCTTACCAGGAGCGGCCGGTCCATTATTAGGGCGCCGGACTCATAAGTTTGTATGTGTTGTTTTTTTCAAGCCACATGATTAGAGCCTGCTCTAATTGATTTGAAAAAGGTTGGGCTTGGGGCGCAGAGCATTGCACCCAGAACCCACCCACTTGTGACAATAGCGAAATAATATTCGCTATCATCTTCCAGCTTCTCCTCCTGGCCAATCAGGATCAGGTTAGGCCGGGAGGAGAAGCTGAGGTATCGGGGGGGGGGGGGTGAGACCGTCACCGTGGAAGGGTGAGTGTGGGTGGACCTGGGGGTCTTACTCTTTTTGTGGGTTTTTTTGTTTTTTTTTGTTAACTTTTTACATTTTTTATATTTAGCTTTTTTTTTTTTTTTTTTTTTTGGGGGGGGGGGGATATCAGAGGTCTAAACAGACCCCCATATCTCTTTTTTTGAGACAGAGAAAGGGACTGAAGATATTGCCTTTTCTCTGTATCACTTTACTTGAATGAATGAAGAATCTGTATAGAGATTCCATTCATTCAGAAAATGACAGTCTGATACATTGTAACACTCACGGTTCCAATATATCAACTGTCAGTGGGCACATAGCAGTGATCAGTAGTAATCGCTGCATACGCCCTCTCTTCTACAGGGGGGAGTTTAGTAAACACATGTTTACCAAGCCCCTACTTCACCCCCCACAGCGATCTCCAGCCTGACAGATCATAGGAGATCTGTGCAGGGAGACGCTACAGGCAGAGGGAGGGGAAGGAGAGATGCTGGTCCGAGCGGCCATGGATCAGGGGCATTTGGGGGGGTGATCTGACTGGCGGGGGGGACACATCTGGACCACCAACCCAGCCCTATGCAGCACCAGAAGCCGGTGGGAGTGGATGAGGATGGTTGCTGGCTAATAATGGTGGCTGCAGGGAGCGGGTTTTCAGGGGGGGTCGGATTGGGTGGAGGGGGGTAATTAGTGCTGGGCGGGAGAAGGGGATAGGAGAGTGGGGGGGCAGTCTTAGATGGAATGGTGCAGTGGAGGTAGAGAGGCAGGGGGCAGGGAATCAGCGGCATGGGTGGGGGGGGTCACATTAGGGGTTAATAACTGATCAGCGGGTTGTAATCCGCTGATCAGAGTTATAGAATTGTTCAGTAGAGTCTGCTGAATAATTCTGATCTAAGCTTATGGTCATTGAAGTGACCATAAGCTTATAGTTGAGGGAGAAAGAGGTCCGTACGCCGTACTGACTTGGCCAGCTGCGGGCACTTCTGTAGGTCCATACGGCTTTGGCAGTGCAAAAGTTAAAGTGTTACTAAACTCACAACAGTAAAATCAGTCTATATATACAGTAAAGCATGCTTGTTATACTCACTGTGGAACCTAATGAGTTAATCCTCTTCATTGTGTAAAAAGGCTGTTTGATCTTGTCTTATCTGTTCCTCTCCTTCTTCCACAGTCCCCAAACCTGATAGAACAGAGGCTAGGGGACAAGCTGCACATGCATAGTTTGGTATGTATTGCTAGCAATTTTTTTTTTTCTTGGGAGAGTGCATGTGATCAGCACTGTCCAGACAGAGGGTCAGGGGTCCTGCAACCAGATAGGACAGTCAGAGCAAAATGAAAACTCCTCCTACAAGCTTTAACCAGACACTAATAGAATTCATAAGACTGCTCTCTGCTGATGAAAAAAATAATTTAGCAGTTTATATTTACAAAAAATATTGCATTTACATGTTCTGCGTACTGTGGGAGAGCAGATATAGTGAATGCCGGGTCCTGGATTTAGTAACACTTTAACCACATCAGCTCCGGAAGATTTGGCTGCTCAGTGACCAGGCCATTTTTTGTGATACGGCACTGCGTCGATTTAACTGACAACTGTGCGGTCGTGCGATGCTATACCCAAACAAAATTTGCATTCTTTTTTTCCCACAAATAGAGCTTTCTTTTGGTGGTATTTGATCATCTCTGCGGTTTTTATTTTTTGCGCTATAAACAAAAAAAGAGCGACAATTTTGAAAAAAAAACACAATATTTTGTACTTTTTGCTATAATAAATATCCCCAATTTTTTTTTAAAAAAAAGCTAATTCTTTCTTCAGTTTAGGCAGATATGTATTCTTCTACATATTTTTGGTAATAAAAATCTCAATAAGTGTATATTGAATGGTTTGCGCAAAAGTTATAATGTCTACAAAATAGGGGAAAAATTTATGGCATTTTTATTATTATTATTTTTTTTACTAGTAATGGTGGTGATCAGCGATTTTTAATCGGGACTGCCACATTATGGTGGACAGATCGGACACTTTTGACTCATTTTTGGGACCACTGACAATTATACAGCGATCAGTGCTATAAAAATGAACTGATTACTGTGTAAATATCACTGGCAGGGAAGGGGTTACCACTAGGGGGTGATCAAGGGGTTAACTGTGTTCCCTCGTGTGTGTTCTTGTTCAATATTTTTTTTGAAAAGTTTCATCATTAAAGCAAAACATCATAATAACAAATATCCCCATCCGGGAGCCAACACGGCCCTTCCGGTAGGGTTTAACAAAAACAGATTTTAACAAGATAACAGTGTGTCAATGTAATAATGAATATATAACATACATCGGTGATACCTGATCCCCTGAAGGCTTGTTATAAACCATTGATCAGAGCATTTGAGCGACAATATACTCTTTGCGTGCCATAGATCTATAAGGTTGAGCAGGGGTCGGCAGAGGATCAATGTCTGATTTTGTTCCAGTCGGTTCAAGGGAGTACACGCCAGCCACCACAACAGGGATCACACTGTGGTCTCCCTTGTGTGTGTTCTAACTGTAGGGGGATGGGACTGACTAGAGGAGATGACAGATCATGTGTTCCTAGCTAGTAGGAACACACAATCTGTCTCTCCTCTCCTCACAGAACAGGGATTTGTGTGTTTACACACACACGTCCCTGTTCTGGCTCTCGTGCCCGGGACCGTTGGCCAAGCGCATCGGCACCCCCTGCGCGCCTGCCTGCTATCCCCGCTTAAAGGGCCAACGTACAGCTACGACGGTTCGCGGGAATGTGCCGACCTGCCACAGTATAATGACGGCAGCTGGTCGGCAAGTGGTTAATGTTGATTTTAAGATTTTAAAATGGATGTTGGGGGTCCTGTTCAAATATTGGCCTAGTGACAAAAATGTAATACTGCACAGGAAAGCATAACAATATTTTGTGGGCTTATTTTTCTATGAATAAATTACACTCTAAATTTGATTTCTACATTTTAAAATGGATAGTGGGGGCTCAGTTAAAGTTGGGGCCTAGTATAAATGATTAAATACTAATGCTAATTAAATACTAAATACTAATGGTGATTTCTTGCTGTGAAAATGGCTGGTGAAGGCCCTTTTCAAAATGGGGTCTTCAATAAATAATTCAATAGTAAGCTCATAGGCACTGCAACAGTATGGGGGAGGGTTCCAGTGAAAGAACTGAACTGTATGTTCTGAGTCAAAGCTGTATGGTGTGTGTCCTGTTCAAAATGTGACCTGATGAAATACTGTGCAAGGAGTCACGACAATTTTTTGCTGGCTTTTCTCATCAAAATAAATACACTCTACTGTGGAATTATTATCTAATGTGGCCTAGTAAAAGTGCTTAATCACTGAGCATGCCAGTACAATATTTATTCTTTTTTATCTGAAAAAATACATTATCATTCTGATTTATTGCTTAGAGCCCCTACATATCCCTCTCTCTCAAACTGTTGCGCTTTTATGTCCATTAATACACTCCTGTTTAGATTTTTTGATGAGCACCTGCCTTAAACTGTGGCTTACTTCAGCTACCTACATGGTGTGCTTTGAATCTACAAAGTTATTTCTTTGAAATAATATACTCCAATTTGAATTTCTTGATTAAAACTGGCCTGCTGACTCCCAAATTGCAGCCTAGTAAAAGTGCTTACATACTGTGCATGGAGTTAGTACAATATTTTTTTTTTCTGTGTAAGTAAAACTGAAAACTGGATTTCTTGGTTTAAAACCTGCAGTTTGTCTGCATATTATACTGTGGTCTACTAAAACAACTTACATATTGGGCTTGTACTGAATTTTTTTTTTTTTGTCCTTTATCTCTGAAATTATACCATGTATTTCTGATTTCTTGATTAAACCCAACCTGTGTCTCACTCTTAAACTGCAGATTAACATTGATTGCATAATGTACATACAATCTGTGCAATGTTTGTGCAATGGGCGATCATTTGAAGTCAGCCTCAGTTGTACAGAAGTGTGCAGTGATGTACACAAAATGGCAGATTTTCAAGGAATAAATAACACTGTAATGTTAATTTCTCCATTTTAAAATGTTTTGCTTTGTTTTTGTTTTAGGGTCCTGTACAGATTGGGAATTTAATAATGGGAACATACCCACTACAATGATTGTTTTGTCTGCAAATAAATTACACTGTAATGTTGATTTTTAGACTTGACTGTTCATATTCAGGTTTGAGTGCAAATAAATATATTCTGTGAATGTATACACTACAATCTTTTGGGGTGTTTTTACTTGCAATAAATGAGACAATAAATGTTGATTTCTAGTCAACAAATGTCGGGGTTCTTTTCAAAATGAGATCTAGAACAACAGATTTTATTTTTACAAATGGAAGTTGATTTAAACTGCATTTCCACTTCTACAGAAAATTGGGATAACACCTAATTTACAGTATATTTGTTATATAATTTAATTTACATAGCATAGTTTAAAACTATTTAAAAATTGTAGCTTAACAAGTAGATATCACAATATTTTTTTGTCATTTTTTTTGCTAGTAAATACATTCTATTCATGATTTCTAAATATGAAAATGGAATATGGAGGTCCTTTTTATAAGGGGCCTAGTACAAGAAAATCAGTGATGTGGACGTACTGTAGGTGAGGCAGGATTATGCACATGCAGCTATTAGGGCTCATGCCCACAGGACGCTTTTAGGGGCATCTGGCATTTTTTTTTCTTTTGCCTTTGGGCTCTCCTCTATGTTAGCCTATGCGCCCTTTCACACGGGCTTTCCGATCAGGTCCGCCTGTCAGTTTTTCAGGCGGACCTGATCAGACGCTTCATTCAGCCCTATGGGGGGCAGAAGATGTCAGCGGTGACATGTCGGCTGAGACCCGCTGCTGTCCGATTCGATCATGTCCGCAAAATCCAATTGGATGGAGACCCTAGTTTCCATCTATCTGGCGAATCGGATGGGATGAAAACGGACAGGCGGTCCGTCTTCATCCGAACTCCCCATAGAGGAGAGCAGGGCTCTGACAGGTCTGTCTCTGCACAATGAGTTGAGACAGCCGCTTATCACAGAGAACTCAACTAGGGAAAAGGGGTAATAGAAAGTGCCACTTGCCGGAGCCCAGGCTGAAACTGCCACATACTTTTACATCAGTGGATTTGCATCGATGTGCGGCTTGCGGGACTTCACTACAGAAAGTGACACCTGGTATAGTTAAAGCTGGGTGTGGCTAAATTGTTAAAGGGGTGTGGCTAACCACAAACAGTTAAAAAAAAAATGTGCAGAAAAAGGAAGTTCTAAAATGCTAAACAAGTTGTATTATGCAGTGCCCATGCAGACATAATAACATACTGTATACTGAAAATTATACCCAGCATACACAATAAGAATTGTGTTACAGAAAAACATTTATTCTCACGATATAGAAACAGATACTGAGAATTACACCCAAAGAATAAAGAAAGCCACTGTGTCCTTCAAAATTTCAAAAATGATATGGGGTCTGTCCGGAAAAAGTCCAGCTATTGTTAATATAACGAAAACAGTTTGCATGACATCGTTGTAACCTGGTTGCCAAGGAGGATGAAGTGAAATGTGCATGGGTGAACAATGATGACTTCACTATACTAGACATTGGGGGCTCTAGACACCGTTGAGTGAATATATGTACTGTGTGGCTATCACATGCACAATGACTGAGCGAGTGGAGCAACAAATCTGCATCAGATTATGCAATAAACTTGATAATTGCTCTGCGGAAACTATTTGGATGATTCGGAAGGCTTTCGGGGGCAATACAATCAATGAAGCGCAAATAAAAGTGTGGCACAAACGCTTCAAAGATAGTTGAAAGTGATCCACGTTCTGGAAGGCCTGCAACAAGCAGAACACCTGAGAATGTTGAATGTGTACAGGTTGTAATCAACAAAGAGTCCAACAATTCCATTGGCAATTCTGGGGATTCTAGCAAACGATTTGTGTTTTGAACAGTGAAAGAGATGCTGTGAGGTCCCAAGGTGCCTACTTTGAAGGGGACTGAGGCATCATTGTCCTATCTTCTTTAATAAATGTCTCTATTTTTCATATTACATTGCTGGATACTTGCTGGACAGGCCTCATATATAGTGTTTATAACAAAAGAAGTAGTAATATGCAATGCCCATATATACTGTAAATGTTATTAAACTTTTAAAAACAGCAACCAAAATGGTAAAATACACATTTTCTGCACCACACATATGGAAATATCAGGACTGTGTTGAAAAGTACAGGTCACTTGGCAAGTGCAACTATGCAGGGAATAGAGTTGGTCCAGATTCCTGGTAAAGGTCAGGAATCAAGGAACATTTGTATATCTTTAAGAGTGACAGGATGAGAGGGATAAAAACTGGGTGACTGCCTTGGTTTTTAGGGTTAGTTGGCCTGGCTTTTGTCTTCATTGGACTCCTGTGTTACAGAGTGACAATGCAGGAGCACAACTGGAAGGCAGGGACAGAGTAAAATCACACAGGAAGTGCCTGAACAAAGACCTCCTTTGTGGCAGGATCATCATGTCCTATTTTAATCAAAGATCCAGATTTAAAAATATTTAAAAATTACATTATGTTAAAGCAGGTATGGCAGTGGTCATCAACTCTGTCCTCAGGGCCCACTAACAGGCCAGGTTTGCAAGATAACTGAAATACATCACAGGTGATATCATTTGCTTCTCAGTGATTGCAGTATCAAAGTCTGCATCTCCCCAAGGTAATACATAAAACCTGGCCTGTTAGTGGGCCCTGAGGACAGGGTTGATGACCACTGATGTATGGGATTTAAGGGAATTTAGAGATTTTATGTATTGGCTGTTTGTATGCAATTCAGTTTTACGTTTGACTGTTGTTCTTTTCAAATACATACAGGCTTTTGAGTAACTTGGTGGTTAGGTTATGTAACCCACTTTGTGTGTACATGATTTAAAGTGGAACTCAGTGCAAAAAAAAAAAATTGCAAACAGGGCAACTCTTTAATAAAGAAGAGACATGCAATAAAATAAACGTACCTGCCTGTTCACACTCTTCTGCAGGGTGTACACGATTTACATTTCCTGCACAGTACCAGTGTGCCAGGATGAATGACTCCCGCATCCCGCAGTGGCCAATCAAGACAGCCAAAGACCAGCATCCAGAAGAAGCCAGGGAGAAGATGCCAGTGACAGACTGCTGAAGCATAGTCACCTATTTTTTGCTTTGAGCTATGCATTGCATGATTAATTATGTTTGATTTATGGTGATTGAGGCTTGAAGACTACGTTAATTGGCTTGCTATACAATGCTTTTGGTGTTGGTTTATGAGTTAATAAAAGTCAAAACTCGATTTAAATGCAATAAAGGGCTGAGGCCAAAACATTTCCACATTCTGGTGAAAAAGCTTTTGTAATTTTCTTTTGTTGTTCATATTGTGCATTTTAAGGTTTGGTTCATAGTGGGCATGAACAATCCTACATACACGTGCAGGAAGACAGCTGTTCCTTGATATCCTCTGCAATAAATGAAAAATCTTCACAAGCAGGGCCCTCTAATTCCTGTATTAAATTGTATTGTAACTGTACTGTTTGCTTTAATGTTGTAAAGTGCTGCTCAAACTGTTGGCGCTATATAAATCTTGTATAATGATAATATAGAAGTGCTTTAGAGCTGCCAACCCCCAGCAACTCTGACAGAGTTGACAGAGTTCAGGGGAGAAATTGGGGGTCCAATAAAGCCCTAATGTCCCCATAATAAGTACCTATCACTGTCCCAATGTTTTTACTTAAAGCGGGAGACCAATCTTTTTTTTTTTTTAGGTCATTGAGACACTTTGCTAACCCCAAAATAATACTCACAGTTTGGGTGTAATATTTCCACCTCTGTCTGTTTTGGTACTGAAGAATAACTCAAAAAATGTGATGCTGGCTGTTTCCATCTTGCTTGTGGGCATGTGAAGCCCACAAGCATTGATTTCCTGGATGCGGTGAATGCTGTTCATTCACAGCTTGTTCACGTGCATGATCATTGTTTCTGCACTGAATCTTGGGAAGCCTGACACTAAGCTCCCAGGAGACAGTGTGGCGCCGGGGAAAGGCAATAAACATGCCTACTCCCATGGGAGGAGAGATAGGAAGTGCCACAATAAAGTACAATATAAAGGTAATTACAGCGATGAAAAAAATTTTCATGCGGCATTTGAACATCTATGCATTTAACTGAAGGGGGTAAGATTAAGTTAAAAATTTGAGTGGAACCCCGCTTTAATGTGCAGATCTGTACTATGACAAGACAAGCTCTCTGCTAATCTATTTATAGCAACCTCCCCCGACACACATTTCAGGCTGGTTTTATCTCGGTTGACGGAGAACTTGTCAGAAGTTATCATGCCGGTAACAGAGCAACGAAACAGCAGAAACACACGGGACATCCACTTTAAAGTTGTTGTCAGCTCCTGTGTAAAAGCTATAAAGTGAAATAAAAAAGGAAAAAAATGAAATAAAAGAAATAAAAAACATACAAAAAAAGCCCCGCTATTCACGCAAAAGCAAAGGCATGTGTAAGGCAGACACGCACACATAAATGAAGATTACACAACACATTTTAGGCAACTCTGTCTATGCTGGAGTGAGAGAAATAATTTTAGGGCCATTGTTATTTGTTAAAGTGGAACTATACTCACCTTGAATCCATCCCCGGAACTCACTGCCTACTGCTGACATCTTCTGGCGGCCGGCTTCCAGGTCTCGATGGCCAGCCGCTGTCATTGGCCAGGCTGAGATGATGTTGATCCTGCGCATGCACAAAGGTTTCGGCAGATTCAGCATTGCAGAATTTGCGCAGTGAGCTGCGCTTGCACAGCTTACTGTACAGGGGCGGAAAGGCAGGTAAGTAGCTTTAATGCAGAAGAGGCAAAGCATGTCTCTTCTGCATTAAAAATCCTGTCTGTCCACCCATTTTAATTTTGGAACCTAAAGTTCGACTTCAACTCTAAACTGATTAGATGTAGGGTTTTAAAGCGTCACCTATGGACAAAAAAATTGGAAGGCTTGACCTATTTAGTATTCATATACGGTACTTAATACAAACTCATCTTTTTATTTTACAGATAAATTGGGAATTATATTGTGTTTGTGTGCACTAAAACTAATTAGAGTGTATATTTTACTGAAAATATAAGTTTAATACATAGTTGCACAAATATGAAGTGACATAAAAAAAATTTAGCTGCCATAATTTTAGAAAATGTATAATGTATAGGTGTTGGGGAATTTTCAAGACAAAAATGTGGATTTTGAAAATGAAAACAACACATTTTAAAAAAACTGAACTTACAGCAAAAGGGTTAAAAAATATTCAGACATAAGAACAAGTAAATAAAAAAGACTCCTTAAAACTGAGTATTAAATAACACACATAAATCATATGTAAACTTGGCATGGGTGCCCCTGAGTTCTTACCTGATTGTTTATAGTATAGAACCTGGAGACTAAGCAGAGCCCTCGACTATCTAATGCTGCCTAGGGAATCACTATCTCTCCAAAATTAATGTACATCTCTTGTTCTGTTTCAAACATATTTTTCATTATGAAAAAACCTCCTACTTACTAAAATCTTTTACATTTTTCCGTCAAATGCATAGCTTGCAAGCTATTTTAACTAGAGCTGTAAACGGGCTCTCTTGTTCAGATGACAAATTTAGAACTGCAGTAAAATCGCTTTAATAATGAAATTGTTTCTACGCTATGTTTCATACAAGGTGCAACATGCATGTCCCTTTCCACCAAAGTCTAATCCAAACTAATTATAGATACATTTGAGGTATATGTTATATGATGTTTTTTTTGTTTTTGTTTTTTTAATAATTTCTATTTTGGAAGGTGAATTACAGGACTCATCTACTACTCCCATTAGAGCATGTATGTTTGACTGATTGCCTTAATATTGCGTGGTATACGGAATAACTTTATGTATGGATCTATATCTATACTATATATATAGGAGGATCTATAACAATTATAAACCTAAAAAGATTTCTCCGATGTTTGGTATTTATTTAAAAGTTTGGTTTGTTAAGTTTACTGGCTTTTAACCAGTTACCAACCGGCCCATAGCCAAATGACGGCTGCAGGGTGGGTGGATAACTCTGGGATCACGTACTATGACGTGATCCCAGAAAACCGCTCCCGCGCGCCCCCTGGGGCACGCACACAGGAACATCCGTGATCCTCTGGACCCGGCGCATCACGGATCACAGTAAACGGCCGCTGATCGCGGCCGTGTACCATGTGATCGCTTTGTCAAATGATGGAGCGATCACATGTAAACAAACCGGCGTCATGTCATGGCGCTGGTTCCTCTTTCCCCTCTCTGTACCGATCGGTACAGAGGGGGAGGGATCGGATTGCAGCAGCGCTGTGGGCTGGATGTGTAGTGCCCACAGCGCTGCTTAGTGACATGTGCAGTCACAGCCATGGATCCATCCATCCATGCTCAGCCATCCCTCCATGCTCAGCATTACCTTGCACTACTCTGCAATTCCCTGTGCAATACTCTGCAATTCCCTGTGCAATACTCTGCAATTCCCTGTGCAATACTCTGCAATTCCCTGCAATACCCAGCAATACTCTGCAATACTCTGAAATACCCCGCAATACTCTGCAATACCCCGCAATACCCTGCAATACTCCGCAATACTCTGCCATACCCTGCCATACCCAGCCATACTCTGCCATACCCAACCATACTCTGCAATACTCGGTGATACCCAGCCATACCCAGCCATGCTCAGCCATACCCAGCCATACCCAGCCATATTCTGCCATGCTCAGCCATACTCTGCCATGCTCAGCCATACTCTGCCATGCTCAGCCATACTCTGCCATGCTCAGCCATACTCGGCTGTACTCGGCCTCTGTATGTGGCCAGGCTGTGGAAGTCTCACACATGTGGTATCGCCATACTCAGGAGGAGTAGGAGAATCTATTTTGGGGTGTCATTTTTGGTATGTACATGCTATGTGTTAGAAATATTGTATAAATGGAGAACTTTGTGTTGTCTTCTACCGACTCACCACTACGATTGAAGCCAGGAACGTTTTTTTTATTTTTTTTTTTATTTCAGGCTTCCCAGCCTAGAGGTGAGATGTGGGGTCTTATTGACCCCATATCTCACTGTAAAGAGGACCTGTCATGCCACATTCCTATTACAAGGATGTTTACGTTCCTTGTAATAGGAATAAAAGTGATCAAAAATTTATTTTTTGGACAAAAGCATCAAACTAATATAAATAAAGTAAAATAAACAATAAAAAAATATTTTTTTCCCCCCGTGTCCCCGTGTGCTCGCATGCAGAAGCGAACGCATATGTAAGTATGAAAATGGTATTCAAACCACACATGTGAGGTATCGCTGCGATCGGTAGAGCGAGAGCAATAATTTTGGCCCTAGACCTTCTCTGTAACTCAAAACATTGAGTTACAATTTTTACAACCAGTAAAAAATGTTAAAGCGTCGCCTATGGGGATTTTTAAGTAGCAAAGTTTGGCGCCATTCCACGAGCGTGTGCAATTTTGAAGGGTGACATGTTAGGTATCTATTTACTTGGCATAACTTCATCTTTCACATTATGGAAAAACAGTGGGCTAACTTTACTCTTTTGTTTTTTTTAAAGCACAAAACTGTTTTTTCTCAAAAAAAAAGCGTTCGAAAAATTGCTGCGCAAATACCGTGCGAGATAAAAAGTTTCAACGACCGCCATTGTATTCTCTAGGGTCTTTGTTAAAAAAAACATATATAATGTTTTGGGGTTCTATGATATTTTGTAGCAAATATATAATGATTTTTACATGTAGGAGAGAAATATCAGAATTGGCCTGGGTGCTCCAGAACGCCTGAAGGTGCTCCGTGCATTTTGAGCCTCTGTATGTGGCCACGCTGTGTAAAAGTCTCACACATGTGGTATCGCCGTACTCGGGAGTAATAGCAGAATGTGTTTTGGGGTGTAATTTGTGGTATGCATTTGCTGTGTGTGAGAAATAACCTGCTAATATGACAATTTTGTGAAAAAAAAAAAGAAAAAAAAAATCTTGATTTTGCAAAGAATTGTGGGAAAAAATGACAACTTCAAAAAACTCATCATGCATCTTTCTAAATACCTTGGAATGTCTTCTTTCCAAAAAGGGGTCATTTGGGGGGTATTTGTACATTACTGGCATGTGAGCCCGGGTTCACACCTATGCGAATTAGATGCGGCTTACAACGCATCCAATTCGCAGGACATTTTAAAATATATTCATATGAATGCATCTGGTTCACATATGTGCGTTGCATTCGCACTGCGCATTGCACAAAAAACGTGTGCGTTTTCTGGGCATTGCGTTGCGAATTACAAGCCCAGTATCTTCTATGGGAACGCATCTGATTCGCAGATGCATTGCGTACTGAACATGGATTTTCTCCTTCTCCTCACTACACCTCCCCCTCTCCCTCCCCTCTCCCTGCTCTCTGATCCGCAGCTGAAACGCAGATAAACCTTTGAACAAGTTATTTTTATCTCCCCAGTGAAACCTGAGCTTCAGTTCGCACCGCACATGTGTGAAACCGGGCTTAGGGTCTCAAGAAATTAGATAGGCCGTCAGTACTTCAGGTGTGATCAATTTTCAGACATTGGCACCATAGCTTTTGGACTCTATAACTTTCACAAAGACCAAATAATATCCGCTGATTTGGGTTATTTGTACCAAAGATATGTAGCGGTATAAATTTTAGCCAAAATATATGAAGAAAAATTACTAATTTGCAAAATTTTATAACAGAAACAAAGAAAAATGCGTTTTTTTTACAGAATTTTCGGTCTTTTTTCTTTTATAGTGCAAAAAAATAAAGAACCCAGCGGTGATTAAATACCACCAAAAGAAAGGTCTATTTGTGTGTAAAAAAGGACAAACATTTCATATAGGTGCAGTGTTGCATGACTGAGTAATTGTCATTCAAAATGTGAGAGCACCGAAAGCTGAAAATTGGTATGGTTATTAAGGGGGTTAAATTGCCCAGTGGTCAAGTCTGTTTTAAATTATATGTTTTTAACCCCAATAAAAAAGCAGTGGCCTTTTATTTTCCAATATTTGTGTCTTATTTATTCAATATAAGCTAGCCATACATGGATAGAAAATCAAATGAAAAATTGAGTTGGTAGACCAATCATTTTATCTTTGAATGGTTAGTGTGCTTACTGCAACAATTGGTTTCAATTTTAAGCTAAAAAATGAAAGAACGAACACGTTGGAAATTCATATGAAGACCTTATTTTCTTATCATTTGTAGGTCAATCATTCGAAAAAAATAAAAAATTAAGCCCTGATTAACTCCTATACAGGTTGCAGTTTGCATATTGCAGATACCTTTTGCATTTTTTCATTACACAATTTTGATCCATTACAGTCTAAGGAACCAAAAACCAGAAAAAAAATTCCTGACCCTTTTCATAAATTGCACACATGTGAACTACATCCATAAGTAACCGTGTTAAATGGACTGTTTCTGAAAAAACTAAAAACGCACAAAAAATACATAGATGTGAACCAGGCCTAAGTGAAATGCACATGAGTAGTAGGGATAGTAATATAAATCTATCGGGGAAAAAAAACAATGTTTAATGTTGAAAACAATCAGAAAAATTTGCTGGAAAATTTTCAATACAATGATAACTTTTGGTAACTTTTCTCCTTCTGGTTGTTTTTTGGCTGTTGTTGTGATTAGGGGGCTGCTGTATGGGGTCTGCAACCTCATGATTGCAGTGACTCCTGTCTTTGAACTGACTAGTAATTCTGGCTCCCCTGTGTTCCAATTATCCTAAATAGAATTCAGCAATAGGAGGTGGATCAGATCTTAGGCTGGGTTCACACTGATACTACACGACAGTCATCCTACTTTGTTCTGCGACATCAGTCCTACATCGGTACTACATTGGTCCTACATCCATCTGACTTGAATAAGCAGGATACTACTTTGATCTGACTTTGTGATAGTACGACTTGTCCTTTGACCAATCAAAACAATCCCAGTGTGACATAAATTTCTTTTAGGCCAGGTTCATACTAGTACGACACGACTGTCCGGATCTTCTCCGCTATCTTCTCGCTCTTTTGCTGGGTCTTCTCCGATGTATTCTCCCTCTGTTCTTCTTCCGATGTTGACTCAATGCTCTCTCCCGCTCTACTGCTGGGTGCGCTGTGTGCTACTACTTATATTGGCATGGGGATCCGGGGATCCGGACAGCGGAGAAGACAGCGGACAGAGGGAGAAGAACCGGAGAGGGCTAGAAGACATGAGCGGAGAAGACCCCGAGATGGGAGAAGAACCAGCAGAGGCCGAAGACGTCAGCGGAGGAGGCAAAAGAGCCGCAGAAGGGAGAAGAAATCAGAAGAGAAAACGGAGCTGCCTTAATAAATTACTTTAAAAATGTAATGTGTTTGATTTTTTAATTTTTTTTAGGTGAATGGGTAGGGGTACAATGTACCCCATGTTCATTCACATAGGGTGGGGGGCCAGAATCTGGGGGATCTCTTGTTAAAAGGGGCTTCCAGATTCTGATAAACCCCCCCGCCTGCAGACCCCGACAACCAACAGCCAGGGTTGTCAGGAAGAGACCCTTGTCCACATCAACATGGTACTTTGGGGTGGGGGGAGCAGGGCCCCCCCTGCCCCAAAGCACCAACCCCCCATGTTGAGGGCATGCAGCCTGGTATGGTTCAGGAGGGGGGGCGCTCACCCCCTTTTCTGACCTGTCAGGCTGTGTGCTCGGATAAGGGTCTAGGGATTTTGGGGGGACCCCAACGCCGTTCTTTCGGCGTGGGGGTTCCCATGAAAATCCATACCAGACTGAAGGGCCTGGTATGCTCTTGGAGGGGAACCCATGTTGTTGTTTTTTTTTAATTTGGGGTGGAGTTCACTTTCAAAATCCTCAGAGCACAAGTCGCATGCCAAAGTCAGGTCGGTTAAGACGGTGATCCGACTTTGATCCAACTTTCAGTTATATGCAATGGGCTGAAGTAGGATCAAAGTCAGGCCGAGTTTACACTGGTGCGACAAACGCTCCGACATTGGAAGCTCATGTCGCATGATGTGTAAAAATCAATGTTTCCCTATGGGAGCCATCTTAACTGATCCCACACAAGTCCGTCCGACTTTGAAAATGCTCCCTGTACTACTTTGGCTGCAGGGCACCCCCCTGCCCCAAAGCACCCACCCCCCATGTTGAGGGCATGCGGCCTGGTACGGTTCAGGAGGGGGGGGCGCTTGCTCGTCCCCTAACCCTTTTTCTGTCCGGCCGGGCTGCGTGCTCGGATAAGGGTCTGGTATGGATTTTGGGGGGACCCCCATGTCGTTTTTTTCGGCGTAGGGGGTTCCCCTTAAAATCCATATCAGACCGAAGGGCCTGGTACGCTCTTTGAGGGGGGAACCCATGCCGGTTTTTATTTAAAATTTGGCGTGGAGTTCCCCCTCAAGATTCATACCAAACACAGTGCCTGGTATTGGCGGGGATCCAAGTCGGATCCCTGTTCATTGAAAGTCGGACGTATGTCGGCTTCAAGTCGCAGGGCAAAGTCGGATCCAAAGTAGTACGGTTGTCGTGTCACACCAGTGTAAACCCGGCCTATAACCCTTTCATGACTAAGCCTATTTTTGAAATTTGGTGTTTACAAGTTAAAATCCGTATTTTTTGCTAGAAAATTACTTAGAACCCCCAAACATTATATATATATATATATATTTTTTAGCAGAGAATCTAGAGAATGAAATGGAGATTGTTGCAATATTTTATATCACACGGTATTTGTGCAGCGGTGTTTTAAACGCAAATTTTTGGAAAAGGGACACTTTCATGAATTTTAAAAAATCCAAACAGTAAAGTTACCCCAATTTTTTTGTATAATGTAAAAGATGATGTTACGCTGAGTAAATAGATACCAAACATGTCACCCTTTATAATTGCACGCACTCGTGGAATGGCGACAAACGACGGTACCTATGAATTTCCATAGGCGACGCTTTAAATTTTTTTACGGTTACCAGGTTAGAGTTACAGAGGAGGTCTAGTGCTAGAATTAATGCTCTTGCTCTGACAATCGCGGCAATACCTCACATGTGTGATTTGAACACCGTTTACATATGCGGGCGCAACTTCGGTATGCGTTTTTTTCGCTGCGCGAGCTTGCGGGGATGGGGGCGCTTTAAATTTTATTTTTTATTTTTTATTTATTTTATTTATTTTTATACTTATGAATTGTGTTTAAAAAAAAAACATTTTTTTTTACTTTTATTGCTGTCACAAGGAATGTAAACATCCCTTGTGACAGTAATAGGTGGTGACAGGTACTCTTTATGGAGGGATCGGGGGTCTAAAAGACCCCCGATCCCTCCTTTACACTTCAAAGTATTCAGATCGCTGAAAACGGCGATTCCGAATACTGAGTATTTTTTTAAAACCGGCGCCATTGGCAGCCAAGTAAACGGGAAGTGACGTCATGACATCCCGGTATAACCCAGGAAAGCCGAGTACACAGATCTGCGTATGGTCAGCGGGAAGGGGATAATCCATACCAGACCGAAGGGTCTGGTATGCTCTTGGAGGGGAAACCCATGCTGGTTTCCCCTTCATCAGAGCACAAGTCGCATGCCAAAGTCGGATCAGTTGAAACAGCGATCCAACTTTGATCCGACTTCAGTGATATTCAATGGGCTGAAGTAGGATCAAAGTTGATCCAAAGTAGTGCAGGGAGCATTTTCAAAGTCGGACCGACTTGTGTCAGACCAGTTAAGATGGCTTCCATAGGGAAACATTGATTTTCACACGTCATGAGACATGAGCTCCAAATGTCGGAGCGTTTGTCGTACCAGTGTGAACCCGGCCTTACTGCTGCTGTAATCACCATGTCGACTTCAATGATATTCAATGGGCTGAAGTAAGACCAAAGTCGGACCAAAATAGTGCAGGCAACGCTGTATCCTGGCCTAGGCCCAGGCCTAGGGCAGCACTTTGCAGGGGGGCAACACGGAAAGAGTCCCCACCGGCTTGCGCTACACTGTTAGTGGCTGAGGTGGAAAGGCGGCCGGACATCATTATCTCTACCTCAGCCAGTCAGCGTAAGACCTCTTTCACACTGGAGCGTTTTGCAGGCACTGGAGCGTTAAAAATAGCACCTGCAAACCGCTCTAAAACAGCTGCTCCATTCACCATTCAGGGCTTTCACACTGGAGCGGTGCGCTGGCAGGGCGTCAGAAAAAGCAGCTTCTTCGGAGCGGTGAACTCACCACTCCTCCACCGCTGCTCCCCATTGAAATCAATAGGGCATCGCTGCGATACCGGCGGCGTTTTGCGGGCAGATTTAACCCCCTTTTCGGCCGCTAGCGGGGGGTTAAAACCGCCCCGCTAGCGGCTGAATAGCACCGCTAAAACGACGATAAAGCAAGTCTGCTTGTCTGCCTCCTCCTCCTTCACTGCCACATTTAGCACATTTGGGGGGAGAGCAGGTACCTGGTTTTGACAGGTACCCTCACCCACTTCCGGCTCAGTTCCCCACAGTACCCAACCCCCCTCCTCCTTCCCCCGCAGCTGGCCCATTCACAGAGCACAGCACACTTTCCACATGTGCAGACATCCCAACCTGCAAAAACTCATTTCAGGGGGGTGGCGCTTCAGGCCCGCAAACGACCCCCCGCAATATTTTTTCACAGTGCTTCTGGGGAAGGGGGTGGGGGTGGGTGGTATGTGGCATTGGACGGTGTCAGTAGTTTTTTTATTTTTAATAATTGATTTTTTTACAATTTAATTTGTTTTAAATTTTTTTTCACAATGCTTTTTGGGGGGAGGGGGTTGGGGCAGTGGACAGTGTTGGTAGGGCAGGGGAGAGTCGTGTCAGTAGTTTATTTTATTTTTTTACACTTTTTCATTTTTAAGAAATTTTTTAACAACATTTTTTTATACATTTTTTGGTGGGCTTTGGTGAGATATCAGGGGTCTAAACAGAACCCTGACATCTCCCCTTTGAAACAGAGATTCCCCAGTCCCTTTCTCACAGTTTACTCTGCTCAGTAATCACAGGGGGAGGAGTACACAGAGCAGTTGGGAATGATCGGTGCAGCAGGAGGGACAGCTGTGATCACCGATCTCCCTGTATAGCTTTTTAGCTGACAGCAGCGGGAGGGAGAGAAGGAGAATCGGCTGTCAGCTAAAAAACAATACAAAGGAGATCGGTGTTCACAGCTGTTCCCCGCCGCACCGATCATTCCCGGGAGATCGGGAGGCGCTTGCGGGTGTGCAGGAGCCGCCACAGAAATGCAGGAGTCTCCCGCACCTCGCAGAAGACTAAAGGTGAAGGGCAGGGCATGAAATGTCCCTGCCCCACCACCTGTGGGATCGTGGCAGACCAAAAATTTTTAAATTTAAATAAAGTTAAAAATAAAAAAAAAAATAAAAAAAAAAATAAAAAATCAAATAAATAAATAATTATTAATATATTACTTACCTCTGATTGGTGATCAAGTTTGACAGTTGCCCCAAACGGTCCTCTGGCACGAGTATACAGCCTATAAAAGGAAGAGGATGCGTCATTACTGGGCAGAAGACGCCGAGGATTTGAAGAGGAGCACATCTGCACTTACCTGTCATGGAGCATTTGCTGCGTCAGATGATGGATCGGGCGGCTGCTGTGGATGGTGATGCTTGGATTCGTCACTGCCTGTCTCTCCCTGGGCCTTCCTCCACCATGGGTCCGGGTACACAGGCTTCTTCTTCCTCCATCCCCCCTTCTGGCTCCGGGGTTCCTGCTCCTACTTTAACTCGGTGTGTTCCGACATGCCCCCCTCCCTCTTCGGCCCTTCGTTTCTCCATTGAGGATTCCCCCCCTCCCTGTGCTTCTTCTATTCCCCCGGTTTTCCGGAGCGGACTTCCTCCATTACTTCCTGCTTCTTTGCCGGAAGATTCGTCTCTGCATCGGACTGCGCCGACGTCATCTCCGCCTTCTTCGCTTCCGCTGGTCCCTCCTTCATTCCACGATGAGGCTCGGCCTTCTCCTTCGGGTGAGATCGCTCGCACATGCGCAGTTCGTTCTGGGAGAAGAACACAGAGACATTTGAAGAGACCTCGCAGGTTCGATTCCCCGGACGGGCATGTGAACAACAGCTACATAAATCATAGGTTATTTCCTTCTACAGGTTTTTAATTTCTGTCCACGCTTTCTTTTTGTTTTTTAATTGTCTTCTATTGTTTTTTAACCCTTTCTAGTGTTCATAATTCTGCGACTGTGGCAAAGGCTTCTTCTGCGGGTCTTTCTGTGACTGCGGATCCTGTTGTCATGGTTACTGGTGCTGATGCGATACACAGTGGAAGGAAACGTCCTTGTAAAACTAAAGGTTTGTGTCCTTCTGTAGTGCTCTGCAGTACACCACATTTTGATAGTAATTACGTTTCTTTTTCTTGCTTTAGGTGTTCTGCTACCAAACGTTTCTTCTGTTGATCCTTCGTTACTATCTGATAGCGTTACCATGGTGCCTGGCCGTACATCTACTGTTTGTGAGATTTCGCAGGCGCCTATGCTCTCTGACTCTACGCATAATGCGAATACTGTTCATTCTAATACTTCTGGTGAGTTTGCTGATTATTCAAAATTTTCTGACTTGTTTTGTTCATTTTCTAAATTTTTATCTAACCTAGCTGGTTCTGTTAATGTTGCTCATCCCACGTCTACTTCAAGTGTAGCTTCTGCGTGGCTAGATCCTTTGTCTGTCTCACGTGTTGTTCCTGTCTCCACGACTGTAGATGCTGCACCTATGCCTCATGCGGCTCCAGCGGCGGTTGTTAACACGCTTATTCCGGATTCTTGTTTAAAGGAGGTTGTAACGTGCGAATTATCCCCCTTGGGTTTTCATTTGTCTAATTCTATGAAAGAAAAGATTTGGTCTGGGGAGTATGTCGACCTATTACCTTTGCTTCCGTCCAATCATGAACATCGCTTAGAGAAAAGGGATAGTGATAAGAGAGATGATGATAGGAAGAAGATTGCGCCACGCTCCTTTAATAATTGGCTGCAAGCATTTTGCATTTACGCTGGTGTCCTTGGTGAGAAACGTCCGGACCTGTGTTCTGGTTTGTTCCAACATGTCGAAATCATTTTGGAAGCTTACAAAAATTTCCCTGGTTTTTCGTGGTTTTATTATGATGAGGCCTTTCGCCAGAAATTGTCTGTACATAAACATATGAAATGGGGTTCAAAGGATGTTGGCTTATGGCTTAATCTTTTGTTGCCTCAGAAGCCTCTTTTTAAGGTTTCTGCTTCCACACCTACTACTGCTTATCGCCGGGGAGTTTGTTTTCATTTTAATGATGGTCTATGTAAATGGCCTAATAGTTGTAAATACAAACATGAATGTAGCCATTGTGCGGGTAGTCACCCTTTTCTTAAAAGCCACAACTCCGGTGAAAATTCTAAGCATGCTGCCTTGGCTTCACAAATATCCAGAACATCGGAAGTCAATCGTCTTGCGTGAGGGTTTTTTGTTTGGTTTTCTGTTGCCTTCTTTTTCTGGGACTGGTTGTCACGTATTTCCTAATTTGCCTTCTATTTCTTTGCATCCGTCTGTTGTCCGTGACAAATTGGATAAGGAATTGCAGGCTGGTAGAATTGCGGGTCCATTTTCCACTCCTCCATTCGCCGATTTTCGTGTTTCACCGCTTGGTATTGTTCCTAAAAAGGAACCTAACTCTTACAGGTTGATTCACCATCTCTCGTTCCCTTACGGTTTTTCTTTGAATGATGATATCGACTCATCCTGGTGTTCTGTCCAATATTCTTCTTTTGATGATGCTTTGTTTAAGATTAGGGCAGTTGGCTCGTCCGCTTTGCTTGCTAAGGCCGACATACAATCGGCTTTTCGTTTGCTTCCTATTCACCCGTCGGCTTTTAATTCTTTGGGTTTCCATTTTCAAGATAAATTTTATTTTGATAAGTGTCTCCCTATGGGGTGTTCGCTTTCTTGTTATTATTTTGAACTTTTTTCTACTTTTCTTGAGTGGGTAGTTGGTTTTCGTGCGGGTTCTACTGCTTTGTTGCATTATTTGGATGATTTTCTTTTTATTGGTAAAGCTGATTCTTCTGATTGTTTATATTTATTTACGGTTTTTAGAATTGTTTGTAAGGAATTTGGTATTCCATTGGCCGAGGAGAAATCTGTATACCCTACGTCTTGTCTTGAATTTCTCGGTATACAAATTGACACGGTCTCCATGGAATTCCGTCTGCCTGATGTTAAGATTGTTAAAATTAAACTTTTGTTGGACTTTGTTATTTCAAAAAGTAAGGTTAAGTTGAAAGTTTTACAGTCTTTACTTGGATTGTTGGCGTTTGCGTCCAGGGTTTTGCCGATGGGTCGTGTTTTCTCTAAGCGCTTATATCGCGCTATTTCTGGTATTTCTTCTCCTTTTCATTTTGTACGGATTTCTTCTGGTATGAGGGATGATCTTATGGTGTGGCGTCGTTTTTTATCTACGTTTAATGGCCGCTGTTTATGGCAGGCCCCCTTTTGTTCTGCTTCAGCGTTGCATCTTCATACTGATGCGGCTGGATCTTGCGGTTACGGTGCTTATTGGGATGGCCATTGGTCGGCCGATGTTTGGCCCAAGTATTGGAAAGATTCCGGTTTAACGTCGAATATTGTTCTGTTGGAAATTTTTCCTGTATTGGTTGCTTTGGAATTATGGGGTGCTCATTTTAGGAATCGTCGCATTTTACTATATTCGGATAATAAGGGTGTTGTCTTTGCTCTTAATTGTTTGTCTTCCAAATCTCTTCCTGTTCTTGCTGTGCTTAGAATGTTGGTTTTTAAATGTTTAGATCTTAATATATGGTTAAAGGCTAAATACATTCCTGGTAAGGACAATCTCATAGCTGATGCTCTGTCCCGTTCCCAGTTTCAGGAATTCCGACTACTGGTTCCACATGCGGATCCTACTGGCCTATTATGCCCTCCTCACTTATGGGAACTTCGATGAACCCTATCTTCAATGCTATTCGAGCTTCTTTGGCAAATTCCACGTGGGCGTCCTATAAAGCTGCGTGGTCTTTGTGGTGTTCCTTCTTGTTTTCTTTTGGCCATCTTCAACCACATTTTTCTGAAGATTTGATTTTGTCTTTTTTGAGTTTGTTGATGTCTCGTGGTTATTCCCATTCTCATATTGTTAAGATTTTGTCGGGTGTTTCCTTTTTCTTGCGCATGCAGGGCGGTAGATCTTGCATGTCCTTTTTCTCTGTTCGGCATGCCTTGCGGGGTTACAAAAGGAATCACTCGGTTGCTGATACTAGATTGCCGATTTCTGTTGACCTTTTGGGTCGTCTTTGTGACGTTTCTAAGGATGTTTGTTTTTCTCCTTATGAATCGTTATTATTTAATTTGGCCTTTTGCTTGTGTTTTTTTGGGGCGTTCCGGATTTCTGAATTGCTCCCATTGAAAGTTTCTGATGAATCGGGTTTGTTTTTTCATATGTTTTTGTTGGTTCTGATTATATTCAGGTTTTAATTCGTCATGGTAAAACAGATCAATTGGGTCATGGTAGATGGATTACATTGCGAGCACTTCCTAGTGCTCGTTATTGTGTTTTCACTTTGGTTCGGCAATTTTTGCATGTTAGACCTGTGTTTTTTCGGCACTTGCTCATTCATGTCACGGGTGCTCCGGTGACGATTTATCAATTCAAAGCTGTTCTACGTAGATGCCTAAAAGCATTGCGTTTGGAACATCTGCGAATTACTTCACACTCATTTCGTATTGGTGCTGCCTCTACTGCTGCTTTGGTAGGTCTTAATGAATCTATGATTAAAGATATTGGTGGTTGGAGATCTAACTGTTATAAATCATATGTTAGGCCTAATCTTTGTTTTTGATTTTAGGTGCTCCGCGTGTCATCTGGATCATTGGGCACTCCTACGTTTTTTGGGCTCAGAAGAGGGCTGAATGGAGAGTCTATGGAAATCATTTGGGCTTGCCTCATGGTTTTGAAGTTCATTGGTATGGTAGAAGTGGCATGCTTTGGAGCGATTTACGTTCTGTTATGTCTTATCTGCATGACTGCTGGCCTGTTCCCCATATCATTATTTTTCACTTATCGGGTAATGATCTGGGTGAACGTAAAACCTTAGAATTGCTTTCTCATATTAAGCTTGATCTCTTATGCCTTCATGCTGTTTTCCCTGATACTGTTTTAATATTTTCTGAAATAATTCCTAGACTCGATTGGTTGCTCTGTTCTGACCTTAAATTTTTGGAGAAGATTCGTAAGCGAATTAATAGGGCTTTAGATAAATTCATGCCTTCGGTTCAGGGTATGTCTTTTCGGCATTTGAACTTAGAGGGCGGTTTGCCTGGGTTTTATGGACCTGACAATGTGAATTTATCAGCTGTAGCTCTAGACATACTAAATTTAGATTTTCAATCCTGTGTTGAATTGGCTGTTGCCTTGGGGGTGTGCCAGGCTCCTTAAGATTCTGAGCCTGGCGTATGGATAATTGTTTTTGGTTTTACATTATATAGCTTGAGTTTACATGGCTGAGCTATTTATATATATATATTTATATTGATATACTATTTCAAATATGCTTTAACTCACGTTAAGTGCATTTGATATTTCTGATTATAAGTTGATATTTTAATTATACTTTATACCTATAAATAAAAGGCCACGGCCATTTCAAACCACAGGTATTCCTATGTATTATTCTTTATTATTATATATTAGATTATTAAATATTAGTTGTTATTGGTTATGACTACGACCCCATAAAGGTGAAGGGCAGGGCATGAAATGTCCCTGCCCCACCACCTGTGGGATCGTGGCAGACCAAAAATTTTTAAATTTAAATAAAGTTAAAAAAAAAAAAAAAAAAAAAAAAATCAAATAAATAAATAATTATTAATATATTACTTACCTCTGATTGGTGATCAAGTTTGACAGTTGCCCCAAACGGTCCTCTGGCACGAGTATACAGCCTATAAAAGGAAGAGGATGCGTCATTACTGGGCAGAAGACGCCGAGGATTTGAAGAGGAGCACATCCCACCCCCCCTTCCCTGTCGTGGCCTTATTTATGAGGTTTCTTTATGTCCTTTCTTGCAAATGGATAATTGTTTTTGGTTTTACATTATATAGCTTGAGTTTACATGGCTGAGCTATTTATATATATATATTTATATTGATATACTATTTCAAATATGCTTTAACTCACGTTAAGTGCATTTGATATTTCTGATTATAAGTTGATATTTTAATTATACTTTATACCTATAAATAAAAGGCCACGGCCATTTCAAACCACAGGTATTCCTATGTATTATTCTTTATTATTATATATTAGATTATTAAATATTAGTTGTTATTGGTTATGACTACGACCCCATTGAGATGTCTGTTAATGGCCTATAAAGTGTCCTCAGAGGGGTCACAGAACACATTTACTGACACAAAAGTCTCCTCAATGGGGTCACAGAGCACATTTACTGACAGAAAAGTCTCCTCAATGGGGTCATAGAGCACATTTACTGACAGAAAAGTCTTCCCAGCGGGGTCAGAGACCACATTCATGGCCTATACAGTGTCCTCAGATGGGTCACAGAGCACATTTACTGATAGAAAAGTCCCCTCAGCGAGGTCACAGACCACATTTATGGCAAATAAAGTCTCCTCAGAGAGGTCTCAGAGCAAATTTACTGACAGAAAAGTCTCCTCAGTGGGGTCACAGAGCAAATTTACTGACAGAAAAGTCTCCTCAATGGGGTCACAGACCACATTTACTGACAGAAAAGTCTTCCCAGCGGGGTCACAGACCACATTCATGGCCTATACAGTGTCCTCAGATGGGTCACAGAGCACATTTACTGATAGAAAAGTCCCCTCAGCGAGGTCACAGACCACATTTATGGCCTATAAAGTCTCCTCAGAGAGGTCTCAGAGCAAATTTACTGACAGAAAAGTCTCCTCAGTGGGGTCACAGAGCAAATTTACTGACAGAAAAGTCTCCTCAGCGGGGTCACAGAGCACATTTACTGACACAAAAGTCTCCTCAGCGGGGTCACAGCACACATTTATGACAGAAAAGTCTCCTCAGCGGGGTCACAGCATACATTTATGACAGAAAAGTCTCCTCAGCGGGGTCACAGCATACATTTAAGACAAAAAAGTCTCCTCAGCGGGGTCACAGCACACATTTATGACAGAAAAGTCTCCTCGGCGGGGTCACAGCACACATTTATGACAGAAAAGTCTCCTCGGCGGGGTCACAGCACACATTTATGACAGAAAAGTCTTCTCAACAGGGTCACAGACCACATTCATGGCCTATACAGTGTTCTCAGATGGGTCACAGAGCACATTTACTGACAGAAAAGTCCCCTCAGCAGGGTCACAGACCACATTTATGGCCTATAAAGTCTCTCAGAGAGGTCACAGAGCAAATTTACTGACAGAAAAGTCTCCTCAGTGGGGTCACAGAGCATATTTACTGCTAAAACGCCTGAAAACTGCCTCAGTGTGAAAGTAGCCTTAGTAAAGGAAAAAGTTTGTTTGGGGCAGCTTGGCCCAAACTATTTAAAGTGAAAAATAAACCTGGAATTGACTAACACACAAAAAAAGTTTTTTTTTTTTCTGTCACTTACAGCTGAGATTGACAGCTGTGTGCAACTAGCTGCGGTCAGTGAACCCGTACATAGCAACGACAGGCTGTCGGTGCCCGCAGCTATTCACGATTATCGCACAGTCAGCGATTACCTGTGATGATCATGACTGGATGCACACAAAACATGAAAAGGACTTCTCTCTTTGCTGAATGTGTTTTGTGTAACGTGTACCTCTAGTTCTAATCTTTTTCGGGGGGGGAGGGGGGCGCGTAGTGGCAAAGGCTTACAACCCCTTTAAATTTTTGACTGCTTTACAGGTCTATATTAAGATAGGGTGACCAGACATCCCCGGTTTCTGGGGACAGTCCCCGGATTGAGGACACTGTCCCCGGACCAATTCTGTCCCCAGTTTTGTCCCCGGATTGGATTTGAACAGGGGCTGGAGCAATTTCAAAGACAGCCCGTGCAGAATAAAAATAAAAAATCTGAATTGCACCCCCCCTCCTCTGCCTCTCCTACTAGCTTATGGGGGTTTATTTTTTTCCATTATCTGTGCCCCTTTCTGATGATCTTGTGCTGGTCGGAGCGGAGGGACTATTTCTTCAGTTTTGGGTGCATGCCCATTCAGCTCCACTCGCATGTTCTTCTGCCTTGGCTCAAGTCCCGGCCAGCCGCCTGCCTGCTTATCTCCTTGCCTTCCCTGGTGGAGTGATCTTCCTCCACTCCCCACCCAGTAGTAGCCGGGGCCCGAAGAGTAAAGCCCCATACACACTATCAGGTTTTCTGCAAGGGCCTGCCTGATTGCATACAAATTGAAACTCCTAAGGTTTGACCTCATATGGTTTTGGTAAATCTGAAGGAAAAAATCAGCAGAAAATCTGATAGTGTGTATGGGGCTTTAGACTTGACAGGCTGTGAGGCGGGCGGCGGCGGTGGAGACAGGCAAAGAGTCGTCGATTGCTGCCATTACTAGTAAAAAAAAAATGTCCCCGGATTTCATTTAAAAAATCTGGTCACCTTATATTAAGATTTCCCCTCACTTTTCACCATAATAACTTTACCATAATAGGAATAATAGGAGTGCAAAATGTGCAACAGGGAATGCATAACTAAGTGATCAATAAAAAGAAAAAGCTACAGTTTGGCTGACACGCACGCGTTTGGATAGCATGTAGAGATTCTATATTCAAAGCACACTCTGGCAGAGCAGGGAAATTGCTCTCACTGGCTCAGGCATAGCAGGGTGTTTGTTAGAAGCAGCGGCAGCTTGTCCATTAAGGGTGCACGGGTGCCACCTTCCTTTAAGTCACCACTGCCACCTCCTGTTCATGCATCCAGCCCCTTTCAGGACGCCGGGCGCTTGAATTACAGCAGAGGTTTTTTTTTTTTAAGCACCTGATTAAAGCCAGAGGCTCTAATAGACTTCAAAATAGGGTGGGCTCTGGACGCAGAGGATTACGCTCGGAGCCCACCCATGTGTGTTAGAATAGCGAATGAATATTCGCTATTCTAACACTGAATCGCCTCTCCGCCAATCAGGAAGCGCGGGTGTGAGATGCGTTTCCCGATTGGCCAAAAGGAGAAGCGTTCTGATTGGCCACCGAGGAGGAGGGAGGAGACGGAAGCCGCCGAGCAGGGGAAGGAGATGCCCGCAGAGGAGATGTCGCCGGTGGTGGAGGTAAGTGCCGCCACCCCAAAAAAATTACCACCAGCCGCCACTGGTTAGAAGATTGTTAATTTGTATTGACCTCTAAAGCCTCGTACACACGATCGGATTTTCGGCAGGGAATTGTGTGATGACAGACTGCCTAAAATCCGACCGTTAGTACGCTCCTTCAGACAATTGTTGGCCAACTTTCCATCAACAAATGTTGGATAGCAGGCTAGTAAATTTTCGGCGGGCAGCGGTCTGCTGTCAGATTTTCATATTGTGTGTACACAAGTCCATCACACAAAAGTCCAAAGTACAAACAGGCATGCTCAGAATCAATGCTCACCAAACATGACATGAGCTGAAATTCCACGTAGTACATCACTACGTTCATGTTTGTTGGCTGACAGTTGTGTACCGTTTGTATGCAAGACAAGTTCCTGGCACATGCCCTTCGGACAAAAGTCTGACGCTTTGTTAGCCAACAATCTGATCTTGTGTACCAGGCTTAAGGCTTACCATACACACTACAATCTTAATCACTTGGCAACCGTGTACTGTATATATACTGCAGCAAGGCGGCTCTCCTGCGCAGGATCATGTACCTAGTGCGTGATCCTGCACTCCTGGGTCTGGGGCACGCATGCGCCCTGCCGACTACCCGCTCCCGCTGTGACTGGACACAGCGGGAGCTGATCTGCGGGTACAGTGGACTCAATGTCCACCGGCACCCGCTGATTATTAGGCAGAGAGCTATTATGTCAGTAGGTAAGGCATTGATCCTGTGTTCCTGTAAGGCTTGATTCACACCTATGCATTTTTTGTGCTTTTTGCATTTTGCAGATTTGCTCTACAGAACGTGTTCCATAGGAAACCATGTTAAATGGACTGTAGTGCAAATCTGCAAAATGCACAAAGCACTAAAAATGCATAGGTGTGAATCAGGCCTAAAGCAGGAATATGGATCAGTGCCTTTCTATAGTAAAAGCATCCCCCTCCACAGTGAGAAAACACATTGTTAGGCACATATTTAACCCTTTGATCGCCCCTCATGTTAACCCCTTCTCAGCCAGTGTCATTAGTACAGTGACAGTGCATATTTTTTAGCACTGATCACCGTATTAGTGTCACTGGTCCCCAAAAAGTCTCAGTTAGGTGTCCTATTTGTACACCGCAATATCGCAGTTCCGCTATAAGTCACTTATCGCCATCATTACTAATAAAAAATAAATAAAAATTCCATAAATATATCCCATAGTTTGTAGACGCTATAAGTTTTGAAGTTTAAACCAATCAATATACGCTTATTTTTGATTTTTTTTAAAAATATGTAGCAGAATACATATTAGCCTAAACTGATGAAGAAATTAGATTTTTTACATTTTTTTATTGGATAGGTTTTATAGCAGAAAGTAAAATATATTGGTTTTTTTTTTTTTTTCAAAATTGACGGACTTTTTTTGTTTATAGCGAAAAAATAAAAACCACAGAGGTGATAAAATACAACCAAAAGAAAGCTCTATTTGTGGGAAAAAAGGACATACATTTTATTTTGGTAAAGCTTCGTACGATCGCGCAATTGTCAATTAAAGTAACACAGTGCCATATCGCAAAAAATGGCCTGGTTATGACGGGGGTTAATCTTCCGGAGGTCAGGTGGTTAAACACCTTTGGAACTAATAAAAACTATGTAGAGCAAGGGCCACCAAATTGCATAGTTTTGGTAAACCTAAAATTGATTATATAAAGATTGTATGGTCAGATTGCAAAGTGTATGGTGACTTTAAATCTATTTGACATCTCCACCCATTGCTTTCCTTATTTTACTTGTGTTATTTCCCTGCTTCTCTCTATATGATTGTGATTGTTGAATACTTGTATATCTACAAAACATCAAAAGTGTCACTTTCCTAGCAAAACATGAGACAAGCATACCAGTTTTAAACAGGACACACCTTGAGTATTTAACTCATCTCAGATATTCACTAATTAAGTAATTGGCATGGGCTCTATAAAAGGCACTAGAGTGCACTCATTGCATTTTGAAACTTCTGACAGGCAAACAGATTCAAAGACAGAAAATGAAAAAAAAAATACACTAATAGTAGCAAGCTCAGGATCACCATGCAAAATCAACACTATAGCTAATTAGATTTTCTGGTGCCAACATGGCAGCATACTACCACATGTATGCTGCCATAAAAAGGAAAGTGATGATAATCATTTATTGCAGTTGTCTGTTTTCTTGGGGCCAACATGACCTCACACATATGGTAGTGTGCTGCTATGGCAGCAGTGAGGCTCAGTTCACATCTATGCTTGTTGCTTTTGAGCGTTTCTGCAGTGTTTTTTGTGGTGCTTGCCACGTTTTTGAGCAGCGTTTTTACTGTGTTTTTGCCGCGTTTTGCGTTTTTCTTTTAACAGTTTTTTTTCTTTAGACTGTATGCAGTCTAAAAAAAAAAGCAAAACGTGTCAAACGCTGTAAAAATGCTGTACTTGCGTTTTTGATGCTGGTCCATTGAATTCTATTACATGCAAAACTCTGCATTTTGCATGAAAAAAAGTCCCTGACCCTTTCCAAAAACACAGAGGTACAAAAATGCATTGATGTTAACAAGTTCCATAGAAACCCATGTTAAAAAATTCCCATGCATTTCTACAAAATGCATCAAAAAACACGTTAGTGTGAATGGAGCCTGAAGGAACGTTACAGGAGGCATTTATTACAATTTTCTGTTTTTGTGGTGCCAACATGGCATCATACATGTGGCAGTAGGCTGCTATGACTTGATGCCAGGAAAGAAAAATTACTTGAGGTATTTGGTCCAATTTTCCATTTTTATTATAGCTATAACATTGGTTTAAATTGATCACTTTGAGATTTTAGAGTCCTTGATTGATTCAATAGGGGAAAAGGCCATTGTATGTTAAATAAAAAAAAAAGCTGTGTGGTGTTTTTTTTTTTTTTTTTTAAATATGAAAAGATAGCCACACAAACTTTGTTTAAACATTTTATTACAAGGACATATAAACAAAAGATTGGCATAGAATGTCTAAACTCAGTCTTTCCCATTAGTAAAAGGAAGAAAAAATTACAGCCCAACTCTTGTCTAAATATAAAAGGCCTAGAAAACAGTCAAATATTCTATTCATATTGGTGTGAAATAAATGAAAGGTGCTCTGGGCTCACAACATACTTGTCCATTGTTTAAGCATCAAGATGGGGTGTCCAAGAAGGAATTGCAAGAGAGAGTAAACAGAGCCTAAATTGTATAATCAAAACAGAAATAGAATGGTCTATCCCTAGGAAGATATATAAAACAAAAAAAACACTGCAAAAACATACTGTATAACATATTATACATTTGCAATGCATACTTTGCCAGATTTGAAGCTGGTTTGGTAAGGGATAAATAGAATATTAAGGGCTGGTTCACACCAGATGCAGTCCACTGCATTTTTATTATACATCAAAAAGGCATGGACAGTGTTTAACATGGATTCCAAAGGCCCTAGTTTTTTTTTTTTTATAATCAAAATTTTTATTTCATTTATATATAAATACAACAATTATACAACACACTATACCCCTTCGGTCCACCCATTAAAAGACATAGACACAAACTACATTACATCATTCCATAATTACCCCTCCCTGTCCCAAAAAAAATTAATAAAAGGGAATTTTTCCCTTCTCTCTCCCTCCCTCTCCCCTTTCCCTAATCAGTGATCTATCCCTACCTCACTCCTTAATATTAATATTAATCATTAATCTAACTCCTTCCTTCCAAAGGCCCTAGTTCATACCAGTGCAGTGCTTTCCAGTGCAAGCAATAAAAATAGAACATGATGCATTTTATCGGATGCATTGGGGTGCATTTTTGAGCATGTTCCCAATGCATGGCAACCACAAAATAGTGGTTCCCTATGAATGCAGTTCACACCAGCATGTTGTGTTGCATTGCATTTGCCCAGCGCTGAAAAAAAGTACAGGATGCACTACTATTTTTCGGTTCAGCACAACACAATGCATTTAAATACACACAAATGTCAGACATCTCAAGTCTCTCGCATTTGATTGCGGGCTCCCGGACACCTGCCAGTGCAGGGCGATCTCCCGGCTGGACGTGTCACTCAGCCAGAGACAGAGAGCAGCCCGAGCGGCCGAATGGAGTACGGCCGCTCTGTCTGTGGCTGAGTGACAGAAGGATATAGGCTGTGAGCTGAGGCAGTGAAGGAACAGCCAACACTACTGCATGGGTACTTTTTTTTTAGATAGGGTCGGTCCGGCCAATACAACAGGGAAGGAAAGGAGGGGGGTGGGCATAGGCAGAGAGAAGACTGTGCGCCACCCGTGATCTGCAGGCTGTAGCAAATAAAAGAAAAACTTTCCCCAGCCAAGCGGACTCTTTCTCCACTTTTGGGTGCCGCTGCGCAGTGATCTCCTGTGCGACAAGTACGTGACAGTTCTCTTCTATATCAATCCGCCGGGCAGACTGGGACTGTGGAGAAAGAGAGTCCGTTTGACAGGGGAAAGTTTTTTTTTTCTCTTTTAATTGCTACAGCCTACAGATCATGGTGCCCAGTCTTCACTCTGCCTCTACCCACCCCCCCTCCTGCTGGGGAATTCTCTGACTGTGATGGCCTGTCCAGCAGACAGACCCCAGGACCAGCAGCCCAGCTCCATCAGCCAGACACCAGGACCAACAGCCCAGCTCCAGCAGCCAGACCCCAGGACCAGCAGCTGTGTGATCAGGCTGCATTTTATGGGCACTGGTATAGCTGCATTTAATTGGCATTGATCAGGCTGCATTTAATTGGCACTGGTAAGGCTGCATTTTATTGGGGGGGGGGGGGCGCGATAAAAACGCAATAAATGTAAGATGCATGCCAATACATTACAAAAATTGCAAAGCAATACGCATGTGTTGTGGTGTATATGAACCCTGGGAATGGGCAGAGAATGAGAGAAGAGATTTTGCTGGGGTGCATGCACGGAAGAATGAGAGGAAAGTAATGCCGGCTTAAAGCTCCGCTCCAGTGACGTCCGCGCCGGAGGACTACAGGTTCCAGAGGTCCTTAAACTTCAAAAAAACAGAAGCCATACATACCACAATGCTTCAGGTATAAATAAATATGGTTTTAAGGGGCACAAAAACAAAATTTAAAACCTGCATTAATAAAGAAACGTCACCTCAGCCTTCTTCCAAGATGGCTGCGTCAGTCTCCTCATAGCCTAGCACCTCACAAAAGTCAGACTAAATACTGTGGATATTAATGAGGAGTCTGATTCTGACTCTGGAAATTCACAAACAGAACTTCAATCTGCTATATTTAAAAAATGTGAACGTATTTTACAGAAGGCTTTAAAACAAACATCAGACCACATCACGGATAAACTGACTAGAGAAATCAGAGAACTAGGTCTGAGAACAGCTGAATTGGAGATTTGTGTAGTAGATGATATTGAAAGCCAAACTCAGCACTATATTTCTGAATTTAAAAATCTAAAAGAAGAGAATGTTATTTAGAGGACCAGGAGAATAGAGACAGATGGGCTAATTAGCGGATCAGGGGTATTCCTGAGTCTGTCATAGATGTGCAATCCACTATCACCGCATTATTTCAGGAATTACAACCTGGCATTCCTATAGAGGGATTAGAGATGGACAGAGTGCACAGAGCATTGGCTCCATGCAAACCAAATGGCCCTCCTAGGGACATAATTGCTAACTTGCATTACTATTGCACAAAAGAACAATTGTTTGCAGCAGCTAGAGGAAAGGATTCCCTCACTTTCCAGGGTCAAGTCTATCAACTATTTGCAGACTTATCTCCTATTACAGTGGCAAAAAGACGTGCTCTTAAAACCCAATTACAAATACTTCAACATCATCACATCACCTATCATCGGGGGTTTCCTTTTTCTCTTAAATTCACACACTTAGAAACCAGATATTTCTGTCGCTCTTCAGAGGACTTACAATCAGCCTTGCTTGAATTGGGCCTTACAGACCAACTCCCATCTACAGACCAATCCTGTAGAAGATCAGCTTCCAGATCCCCTCCACAAAATACTGCAGCAGACCTGAACCCATCTATTTCTCCTCGCCAGAATCTGCATAAGCGCGGTCGCTTCGAAAATCCAATTCCTAATACTGAAGCTTCAATGGATTGATTTTCATATATTTCTTGATTCACTCACTTATTTTCTTTTTTAGATTTACAGGACCATACATTGTCTAAAAATGACTTAATTTCTAAGACAACATGTTTTCAATTTTATGGCCTCACTGCGTATAAATCATTTAATGATTTATTTATATATTTATTTAAAATGTATTTACTAAAGAGGTAATTTCCTGTTTAGTTAGGGCTTTGACAGTTTGTGTTTTTTTTTTTTTTTTTTTTTTAATAATCATATTTGTTATTATAATATATAGATGCATCTTCTGGTTCCTGTGGTTCTCCGGCAGTGTTCGTCCTTGCTGGAACTACTTGCTGCCCACTTTGCCTCCCTCAGACCCTTGCTATTATTATGCGGGATTCTGGTGATGGCTTTGGAGCCCCTAGGAGTCCTTTTAATTACTCCTAGGAGTTGCTCCCACACAGTGGCGTAGCGTGGGGGGTGCGAGGGGGGCCACCGCCCCGGGCGCAAAATTTAGAGGGGCGCTGTCATGAGTGTGGACCGTCTAGCACGGGAATAAAAGCCCCTTGTTAAACTTATGATGCAGGAGAATCCACGTTGCTCAGCAACAGCGGCCGTTCTTGGAGTGCGGGCGAGCGGCTGGGGGATCCGTCTCATGGTGGTGATCAGCAAGGGGCCGAGCCGAGGACAGATAGGCTGGCTGCCTGAGAGCCCGGGACTGGGGAGAATAGTTCCATCACGGCCGCCTCCTCCTTGACTTAGCCCCCTGACCCCGCCCCCCCAAGAGATGAGAAGTGTCGGGCGCAGCATCTCCCGTGCCTCCAGAGCATGGATTGCTCGAACTTCCTCTCCGCACTAACATGAGGCCCGGAGAACAGGCTGACTGAGGACCCAGACGACATGCAAGGAGGCGGACGTTGCCAGGGAGCCGCTGGAAGGATCAAAGCACCACCGGATCAAGGAGACAGACTGACATGGAAGGTAGGGCTAGCAGTCTCTCTCATCTCCCCCCCAGGCCCCTCTCCCTCTCTCAGCCCCCCCCTTTCCCTCCACCGTCTCTCTGATCCCAATGTCTCTTCTGCCTCTCTCTCAGTGAATCCAAATCACCAGTGCTGCAAAAACACACAATTGTGCAAATATATAAATAAACAAACTCATTTTATATAATAATCAATAAAAAGTTCATCCATAGCCATACAGTCCATTCATAGCCATGTTTTTTGGATGCTTTTTATTGATTATTATATGAAATTAGTTTGTTTATATATTTGCACAATTGTGTGTTCTTGCAGCACTGGTGATTTGGATTCACTACCCAGTAGGGCTATCTTAGAATTATTGTATTTGATGAATTGTTATATGACATTTCCTGTGCTTTATTTGCACAATGAGGTTGAGGTTTCTTGCAGCACTAGTGATTTAGGACTCACTTCCCAGTAGGGTTTTTTTTCAATATTTCAGTTAATGGGAGCTACATACAGTATGTCATATTCACACTATAATACTTGTTGCAGCACTGTGCTGTTGGGGTATTGATCCCGACACGGTGCTGCAGCAAGTATTATAGTGTGAATATGACATATGTAGCTCCCATTAACTGAAATATTATAAAATCCCCCCTCCTAATGCCTATGATGGTTAACCTGTGTAGAAAAGATGTAAACACCTATTTTCAGGCTGTCCAATCATGTTATCCCCTGTGTGAGCCAGTGGTGTATGCAGGAGAGAGGAGGGAGCGCCAACATCAGATGGGACATAGGAACCTATGCATAATGTCACCACTCCAGGCTTTACCAGTCATTGTCAAACACACTCTCCTCTCCCCTACAGCCATCACTGTCTCACACAATAGATCATGTGACCAGACTGGAGCTAGCTGAAAATAGGTAAGTCTGTGGGTCAAGGGGGCGCAAATTACTTGCCTCGCCCCGGTCGCTGACAACCCACGCTACGCCACTGCTCCCACACCCTAGTGATTTTTCACTACTTAATATCTAAGTACTGTTATATTAGGGTTATCTGACCAAACATTATTTATCCTTACTCTATCCTTTCCTTTCTTCTTTTCTCTCTCGAGGTGATGACTAATATTCTAGTTTTAGGCCATATTTCTTATCTTATGATAGCCAATTTTGAATTGCTATGGCTCCTATAAATATTTTATCCCTAAACGTACAAGGATTTACCGTAATATCCCACACAAACGAACAAAAGCAATGCGATCTTTTTCAGCCAAGAAAGCACACATATTTTGCTTACAGGAAACCCACTTCATTGATAAATCTTCCCCTAAATTTTTTCACTTCATACCCACAATTTTACACTGCCTCTACCACAGTTAAACAACGCGGGACTCTTATAGGATTTCACTGCTCCATGCCATTTACTCTATCGGCACAACTTAAAGATCCAGAGGGAAGATATATACTTCTCACTGGTTATTTATCGGATATTCCCATTACAATAGTATCATACTATGCTCCCAATAAAAAAACAGAAGCTTTCTTATCCCATCTTTTCCAATTGGTTGAAACACACAAAATAGGTACTGTAATCCTATGTGGAGATTCGAATACAACGATATTCCCTTTTTTAGATAAGTCTCTCTCATCTCCTATCACTAGCTCCAACAAGTTAAACTTTCAACATTTACTTACCACGCACGGTTTGGTGGACATGATCCTACTAGCAGGCGTTTTACACATTACTCTTATCCGCATAAATCTTTTTCTCGTATCGACCATATTCTAATCCCTTCAAGTATGATTCCCGAGATTTTATCATCCAACATTCTCCCGTTTACATGGTCAGACCATTGTGCAATATACACCTCTATTGCTTACACTGTACCCAGGTCACACGATACCACTTGGTGTATAAATGACTCTACATTAGCTAACCCTGTCCATCGTCTTGAGATCGAAGGAGCACTAAACGATTACCTCTTCTCTAATGATACAGGTGATGTTTCGGACCTTACATTATGGGAAGCTCATAAAGCTGTCATTTGGTGCAAATTGATACAGCAAGCAACAAAACGTAAAAGAGAACTCAAACTTATGTTTACAAAGTTGGAAGATAATTTTAACTCTTGTCATAATGCATTTCAATCATCCCCGAATTCCACTACTAATGCTAAACTAGATAAAGCCCGCCTAGATTTAGATTTATTTTTAACAGATTAGGCAGACAAACTTTTACGTAAACGATAACATATACAATACCTCAAAGCAAATAAACCTGACTCCCTTATGGTCAGGAGTTTAAAATCAATAAATTGCATAAGGTCCTCCATAAGGTTGAAAACATCTCGTGACGCCTATACTAGTACTCTGATTAAAATATTAGAGGCGTTTCGTTCTAATCTAGCAAAAATACTCCCCCGCGACTGATTTTAATCAGACTAACGCTAATAAACTATTTTCTAATATTACACTCCCCACTCTTAATAATGAACAGCGAGAGACTTGAGTGCCCTATTACAACTAATGAAATTCAGATTGCTATTAAAGAATTGAAATTACATAAAAGGCCAGGCCCCGATGGGTTTTCGGCATCATACTACAAAAATTTTGAGCACATTTTAACTCCAGGCTTAACCAGAGCACTTAATTCTCTCTTGGCAGGCCACTCATTTCATCCTGAATCATTAACATCTATCATAGTTATACTACCCAAACCACACTCTGACAACACTTCTTGGTCTAACTATCGCCCCATTTCCCTCCTCAATTTAGATATTAAATTACTAGCCAGGATTCTTGCTTCACGTTTGAACAATTTCATAGGCCACCTAATACACCCAGATCAAACAGGTTTCATACCCAAGAGACAAGCAGGAGATAATATTAGACAAGCTCTTTTACTCATTCAAGCTGCTAAATCTAGACGTATCCCAACTTGCCTTCTATCATTGGATATCCGAAAGGCATTTGACTCAGTCACTTGGCCTTATATGCAATATACGCTCCAACAATGGGGTTTTGGTAAACATTTCTTGACTTGGGTCTCCTCTTTCTATAACAACCCCAAGGCATATATCAAATACGCTGGTTACAAATCAGCAATGCTGCATATTAGAGGAGGCACAAGGCAAGGCTGTCCCTTATCCCCGCTGATTTTTGCCCTACTGATAGAACCCTTGGCACAATTAATCAGATCCAACCCTGATATCAAAGGTATCGAATTAGGTGGCCACCATCACAAACTTTGTCTTTTCGCGGACGATATACTTATTTTCTTATCTCATCCCCACATTTCTGCTCCAAATCTCCTCAATATATTAGATAAATTTTCACATATATCCGGACTCATCGTAAACCACACCAAATCAAATGCACTGAATGTTTCTATAAAACAATCTGACCTGCGTCAGGCCCAATCCTCTTAACCATTCAATTGGGTTATTCGTCAATTACCATATTTAGGTGTACACCTCACTTCCTCACTATCTGATCTTTTTGCAGCCAATTACCTACCCTTGTTAAAACAAACTACAACCTTAATGAAACAATGATCCTCGTTACCATTATCATGGTTGGGACCGATAAATGCTGTGAAAATGTCAATACTGCCGAAGTTCTTGTATTTGTATAGGGTACTTCCTGTTTCTTTACCGTCATACTTCTCACGTCTCACACAACGTAGGGTTATGTCTTTTATTTGGGATAAGATTAAACCACGTATTCCAAAATCCACTTTATATCTTAGTAAATCCTGTGGGGGTTAGGGCTACCAAACTTTTCCTCTTATTTCTATGCAGCCCAATTATCAATATTAACTAAATATCATTCAACTAAGGACATACCCTTATGGGTAGCTATTGAATCCATTGACTGTGATCCCATCTCAATTGCCAATCTACTATGGATTCTACCAAAAGATAGATCTCATCTTACCAACCCCATCACGAAACATTCATTGGCTATTTGGGATAAGTTTAATGACTCACATGGTCTAAGATCAAAATATAATCCCCTCCTCTCTTTTCTTGGAAATCCAGCCTTTTACCCCGCGTGGAAATTTCCAAAATCTTTTTCTGCATGGTCTTCTAGAAACTTGACGAGACTTTTTATTATCTACCGATACTCTTCAAACATTTCCTATGTTATGTAAGAATCCCGAACTCTCAAACAATGAGATATTCCGTTATTTACAAATTAAGAATTTCTATACACCTCTACTTAGTTTAAGTGCATCAATTAATCAAATGTCCCAGTTCGAACATATTTGTATAAGTGACCCACATGCTAGAGGGTTGATTTCATTTGTGTACCAGATTCTCATTACTAATTCTAACGAGAAACTTCCTTCTTATACTGTTAAATGAGCACAGGATATGGGACAAATATTTAACAACAATGACTGGTCTAATATTTGCTACCAAATCATCATCTCCTAATTGTTTTGCTTTGGAAACCAACTTCAAAGTTCTGGCAAGGTGGTACTTAGTACCAGCTAGAATAGGAAAATTTACTCCTTCTTATCCCAATAATTGTGTCAGAGGTTGCTCTTCACCAGGTACACATTTCCATATATGGTGGGATTGCCCGGTGGCCCAAGAATTTTGGAAAAATATATTTGCAATGGCATCTAAGGCTCTAGATATCTCTATTACTCCAGACCCTGACATTGCACTTCTGAATCTTAAACCGGCTTCACTCACCAGGGCACAATTCATACTACTTATTCACATTAATACTGCTGCCAAACAAACCATAGCCAAGGCATGGAAGAACAAATATTTAATTATGGCAGAGGTCAAACATAGAATGAACAAAGCTCTCATTTTTGCTAAAACGACAGCTATCAAAGATAATAATATCATCAAATTCTGTCTGATTTGGCAACCATGGGTTAAACACTTCTTTACCTCTGATTTTGACCAGTCATTGTTGTTACCATGCTAAAATCCTTGTGTTATTGTTATTATGTAACTTGTCCGTGTCATAAGTCAGGTCATCACCTCGCGAGATTTCTTTTTTATCTTTTCTTCTCTTCTTTTTTCCCTTTTTCTCCTTCTTCCTCCTCTTCTCTTATATTCTTATCTTATGTACTGAGCTAATGATGAACTTGGGATACCTTATTAATTCAAATACTAATTTATTCCTCATCAATTTAGAGATTTACTTATGCTCTGAAGATTCGATTTTTTTTTCTTCACAATTTTTCTTTACGAACAGGTTATGAGTATCTAATGTTCATCAGAGAAATTGTTACATCTTCATATTATACATCACATAATATAATAATATATAATTATATAATTATATAAGTAATATCGTTTTCGACTTTGATTATAAATGCCCCCACCTGTCCACAGTTTGAGCCCATATGGGGTGGACGTGTGGTCTGGAGGCATAATTTAAATACATTTTTTTTCTTTCTTTATATACTTAAATATTGATCTTATTTTGGATCTTCGCATACGATATTAACCTATGTAGTCTCTAAGACACATAATCTTTTGCTTTCAGCAAGATTATTTTGAGATATGTATATATAATGATAATTATATTGTTTATATCTGTATCCCATGCTTTGTTACTTGTTATAATTTGTATTTTATTTATACAAATTTCAGTACAAATATTGAACAAGAGAAGAGATTTTGCAGTACTTTACAGCTCACGTTTAGTAGCAAAGTACAGTAAATACCTTACTGTACATAAGGGTAAAGCAAAAAGGAAAAACTAGTATAATGGGGCCAAAGGAAACATTAACAACTGCATAGCTTGATATAACACAGCTGCTGGGAGTGCTGTTTAGGTTTGGCACAAAAAGTGTATTGTAGTGTATTAACAGTTAGGTCCATCTATATTAGGACACAGGCACAATTTTCATACTTTTGACTCTGTATGCCACCAGAATAAAATTAAAACAAAACAATTCAAATGAATTTGAAGTGCAGACTTTCAGCTTTAATCCAAGGGATTGAACATAAATATCAAGTACAAATTTTAGGAACTGCAGCCATTTTTATACACAGTCCCCCCATTTTCAGGGGCTCAAATGTAATTGGACAAATTAATATAATCTGAGCGTACGGGAGGGTGGGAGGGGACGTCTCCCCGCCCGCAGCCTCCCGCCGCTCTTACAGGGCCTCCCGTGCCGATCGATTCCGCTCCGCACCTTACAGGCCACAGCCTCCCAGTCACACTCACAGACCTCACTGCAGGCAGGTATTGAATGGCGTCCCAAGAGACCGGGAAAATGGCCACGCTGTCCTTTTTATCCCTCCTCCCAGCATGCAGTGCAATAACTTTGCCTTGTGGCTTGGCATTGTGGGTTTAGTAGTTCCAAGAAATAAGTTAACACATGAGTCCTTTCCTCATTGAACTACATCCCCCACAATGCCTTGTAACTCTGATTACAGAACTAGTTCAAAAGTCTCATAGCATACAAAGGACACTAGAGGGAGCCAAACTCTTATTTAAGAAACAACTTGTCATTAACATGATAGCTTTGGTAGTAAAACCCCTGTGCTACATGCTCCCCCCACTTTAAGTCTTTGGTCTCCAAAGATAGTCAGAATTTGTGACCTATTACAGTCAGCTCCATAAATATTGGGACATTGACACAATTCTAATATTTTTGGCTCTATACACCACCACATTGGATTTGAAATGAAACAAACAAGATGTGCTTTAACTGCGGACTTTCAGGAAAATTTGAGGGTATTTACATCCAAATTAGGTGAACGGTGTTTTTGAGGCTCACCAATGGTTTACATATTGTGGTGAACCCTCTGTATTCACTCTGGTGAAGTCTTCTCTTGATTGTTGACTTTGACACACATACACCTGCCTCCTGGAGAGCGTTCTTGATCTGGCCAACTGTTGTGAAGGGTGTTTTCTTCACCAGGGAAATAATTCTTCAGTCATCCAGCACAGTTGTTTTCCGTGGTCTTCCGGGTCTTTTGGTGTTGCTGAGCTCACCGGTATGTTCTTTCTTTTGAAGGATGTTCCAAACAGTTGATTTGGCCACACCTAATGTTTTTGCTATCTCTGATAGGTTTGTTTTGTTTTTTTCAGCCTAATGATGGCTTGCTTCACTGATAGTGACAGCTCTTTGGGTCTCATATTGAGAGTTGACAGCAACAGATTCTAAATGCAAATAGCACACTTGAAATGAACTCTGGACCTTTTATCTACTCCTTGTAAATGGGATAATGAGGGAATAACACACACCTGGCCACGGGACAGCTGAGCAGCCAATTTCCCCATTACTTTTGGTCCCTTAAAAAGTGGGAGGCACATATACAAACTGTTGTAATTCCTACACCGTTCACCTGATTTGGCTGTAAATACCCCCAAATTAAAGCTGAAAGTCTGCAGTTAAAGCACATCTTGTTTGTTTCATTTCAAATCCAATGTGGTGGTGTATAGAGCCAAAAAGATTAGAATTGTGTCACTGTCCCAATATTTATGGACCTGACTGTACATGCTGTTACCATCAACCGATGACACAGAACTGACAGAGGAGCCTCCCACAAATTATCACATGAAGGGAGACTGTCCTGTACACCTGCTACTGACACCATGGCGTCCTGTATAGATGTGCCAGGGGGTGAGGCGGGGTTGTCCTCCACCAAATCAGCGGTGGAGAGACCAAGCATTTCAGAAGTTCTTTTTGAAGTGAGACAGACCTCCTCAGAGCATTTTCCCAGAATGTCATATGCCAGTCTCTTGGGTGGTTGAATATTCTCTTCACACTCTGCTCTTTGGGTTTGGGTGCTACAGGCACGTTGGTGCTGTTTTTCTCCACTTCAGCACTCTCTATCTCGGCTACAATAGAGAGAAAAGAATCTTCAGAGTCTGTTCCCTGCAAGGATTGTGGAGGGTCTTCTGAATCTTCAGAAGATCTATCTTGCAGCACAAATTCAGTGGCCTCTGGTCGAAGAATCCCACCATCTGTTACCGTGGGATGAAAAGAAGGGGTGGTAGCAATCTCTGGTGTGAGAAACAACCACAACCAGTCTATTCCCATCTCTCCTTCTTCGTTGTCTTTATCATTTGCAGCAGAGGCCTAGACTGAGACCTAGTCACTGGTCAAGGTCTCTGAGAGGTGGTGGATGTGGATGATGAATTTTACTGGGAAGTTACATGGACTGCTTCTGATAGAGGCAAAAGGTGATTACGATGCCAAGTCTTTAATGGCCTTGTACATCCTTTTGATCAAAACTGGTACACTGGCAGTCCTGGGAGTTGTTTGCAGATAACATAGGGCTGTGACTTCCAGCGATCAGCCAATTTGTGTTTTCCCGACACACCTAGATTCCTCAGCAGTACTCTGTCTCCTGGTTGTAAGTCTTATACTTGCACCCTGAGATCAAAATGTATTTTGTTCCTCTGTCCTCGGACATCTGAAACAGCTTGGGCATTATCATAGGCAGTTTTCAGGGTTCTTCGCAGTCGGTCCACATACCCTCTGTGGGAAGTTGCTGATGTATGGTTCGAGGATACGCCGAAAGCCAGATCTACTGGTAGTCGAGCTTCCCGTTCAAACTTTAGGCGATATGGAGAGTATCCTGTGGCATCACTTGTAGTACTGTTGTAAGCGTGCACTATGGCCGCTATATGCTTGCTCCAGTGTTGCTTTTGTTCAGAGGTTAGAGTTCCCAACATGTTCAAGAGAGTTCGATTGAACCTCTCTGGTTGAGGGTCTCATTGAGGATGGTAGCGAGTAGTTCTAGATTTCTTGATGCCCAACAAATCTAAGAGTCTCTTAATGAGGCTGCTCTCAAAGTCTCTCCCTTGGTCTGAGTGGATGCGCTGGGGCAGGCCGTAATGGACAAAGAATTTTTCGACTAAAACCTTGGCCACTGTGGATGCCTGTTGATTTCTTGTGGGAAATGCCTGGGCATAACGGGTGAAGTGGTCGGTTACCACCAGGATATTTCCCTGCCCACTTAGGTCAGACTCCAAGCACAGGAAGTCAATGCACACCAGATCCAATGGTCCTTGACTCTCTAGGTGGCCCATTGGGGCGGCTCGTTGAGGTAAAGTCTTTCTTTGAATGCATCTAAGGCAGGAATGGCAGTAACCCTTGACTTCAGTCCGCATGCAGGGCCAATAGAATCTGTCTCTCACCAGTTGGAAAGTCCTCTCTGACCCTAGATGGCCATGATGATCATGTAAAGTGATTAACCTTCTCTCTATGTTTCTCTGGTAAAAACTACCATTTCTCTTCAGGGTCTTTAGAGGGGCCCCTTCGGTAGACCCCCCCCTGTTGTAACTGCAACCGATCCCACTCTCGGTATAGTAAACGGCCTTCTTTTAGTAAATCAGTAAGAATCAAGTCGGGATGTTGGCTCCCCAGTGCCTTCAATGCCAAACTGCAGAGGGGGTCTACCAACTGATCCCTACGTAGGTCCTTTTTGAAAGCTTTGACCTTCATCCCCAACTTGGTTGATGTTGCAATAGCTTCTAGGCACCCCAGCAGCTGACACTCCAATCTCTTCAGCTCTGGCCCCACCCCTTACTTGCTGCTCTGCCCCTTTACAAAGTGCTCTCACTCCTTCAGGGGTGAGCTGGGTCCATTCTTCTGGAGAGTCCCAGGAACAATGGAGTCTTCTTGACAACGCATCTGCATCCTTGTTCCCGACCCCCGGCCGGAACTTCAGACTGAAAGTAAAGCCTGATAGGGTGGCCAGCCATCTGTGGCCCATGGCATCCAGCTTTGCAGTAGTGAGTAGGTATGTGAGGGAATTGTTGTCTGTCTTAATTCATTCTGCGCCATATAGGTAGTCCCTCAGTTTGTCCACTACTGCCCACTTCAAGGCCAGGAACTTGAGCTTGTGGGTGGGGTAGTTCCTCTCAGCAGGTGCCATACTCCGACTCACATAAGCAACAGGCCTTAAGTGCTGGTCATGTTCCTGGTATAGCACTCTGCCCATCTCGGTTGGCATCTACATGCAGTTCATATGGCTTGGCTGGATTTGCATAGGCCAAGACTGGGGCAGTAGTAAGGCTCCACTACAGCTCTCTGAAAGCCTCTTCACACTGGGCGGTTCACTGTTCTTGGATGGACTCTTTTAGCTTCCTGGGGCCTCCTACTGGTTTTACAGTCTTGACTGAATCTGGATCCTCGTCTTCCTCATTCTTCAATAGCTCAGTGAGTGGGCGAGCTGTTTTAGCAAATCCCTCAACAAACCTATGGTAATACGAGCAGAATCCCAGAAACGACCTAAGTTCGGTCACATTAGTGGGTCTCGGCCACGAGGTGACAGCTTCCAGCTTTTGAGGGTCTGTAGCCACTCCTTTGGCAGACATGATATGGCTCAGGTAATTGACCGAAGGTTGGTAGAACTGGCACTTTTCCATGGAGAGCTTCAGGCCTTCGTCATGGAGTCTCTTCAGGACTTTCTCTATGCGCTCTTCATGCTCCTCCAAAGTCTTGCCAAACACAATGATGTCATCTAGGTAAACCAATACTTCAATCAAGTTCATGTCACCCACAGTCTTCTCCATCGATCTCTGGAAGGTGGCTGGGGTGACAGACAGGCCTTGAGGCATGTGGTCAAATTCAAAAAAATCCAACTGGGGTAATGAAAGCGGTCTTCTCCCTATCTTCAGGGTGCATGGGGATTTGATAGTATCCACTCTTCAGATCCAGCACGCTGAACCACTTCGCCCCTGATAGGCTCTGTAGGGCATCCTCTATCCTGGGGGTGGTATATTGATTAGGAATGGTCCTTCGTTTTAATGTCCTGTAATCGATACACAACCGCAACGACCCGTACTTCTTCCTCACCAGCACTATTGGGGAAGCGTATGGGCTCAGAGACTCTCGGATAACTCCTGTTCTTTTCAACTCAGCCAGCTGTTTTCGCAAGTCTTCCAAGTCCACTAAAGGAATCCGTCTGACTCTTTCCAGGAAAGGCTTGTCCTCCTCCAGACGGATCTGGTGTTGGGCACTTTTTGCGCGCCCAACTGCAGCTCGCCATCTTAAGAGCTAAGTCTTGGCCCTTTCCATCCAGGCAGGTGTGAGAGGAGTGTTCTTTGGATAAAACTCTTCCACAGGGATTTCATCTTTCCCTCCGCCCCTCAAATCACACGGTGAGACTGGGGTGGCTGTGTCTACGTTCCCCAGCAACATCCTAGCTGGCACCTTCACCAGTGAGGCGGTAGTGTTACAAATGGAGAAAGGAAAAAAAAACTGCGCTAAGATAAACACCTATGAATGATATACAAAGTATGCAGTAAACACCTATGAGTGACACGCAAGATATGCAATGGAAGCGGAAATTCTCTTATACAACATCAATATAATAAAATTAAATAGAAACATTAGAATCGCGCTAAACCTGTGGAATAGGTATAAACCATGGATAAGTAAAATGTGCAAGTCATTAACAGTTCAATGTAAATGACAAGTGAAACACAAATAATAAATTATGAATCCCATAGACACCCAATGTCAATGATTGTGAATCAGGCAAACAAAATACATTAAGTGATAGAAAAAATGGTGAATGAAAAAAAATTTTTAAAATTAAAAAAAATTTCAAAATAAACAGTCTCAGTAAGTGGCTGAAAAATAGCAACATCCACCCGTGCACATATTGGGAATCAAGTCCATCCAAAAGTAAGATGGCTCTTCATTTGCTATGTGATACAAACATGTGATCCACCACCACTATACACTTCTTACCAAATGACCATGATCCCCCACTACAGAGGATCATGATAGGCATATAATGGCTGTGAATCTGGAATACAGCAAACATGCTGACTTTCTGTTGGATCCTCAGATCACCTCATTGGTAAACAAGCCCATAGGGTGCGCACAGCATGTAAAGAAACATAAGGGCTCCGATAGTATAAAACCTTAAGGTTTATTTAAAATGTAATTAACAGAAAACACACTTACAAAGGTGGAATAATAAGGAAAGCCTGAAGTCCGATGTGTCGGCCGTACAAGATCGGACAAACCCGTCCTACTGGAAACACAAGCAGTAGCTCAAGGTGGCGTCAGCGCGTCGGCGGATCAGCTGACTCTTCTTTCTTAGATGATGATGCCCCCTCAGGATCAGCTGCAGCAGCCTGCCTTAGTTTCTCTGGGTTGTTACGATGTGGACAGTTTGAATAAACATGGCCAGGACAAAAGCAGAAATTGCATCTTTTTATTTTAGGACATACTAAAGTTTCATGCTCAAAAGAGTCACAATTTCTGCATCTATGTCTCTCTTTGTGTGGCCATACACATGGCATATGCAACAAAAACTGCCTATATCATAAAAAAATAAGTCCCTATTATGCTTTTCAATTCTAAAGCGAGCTGGGGGAAGAATGTCTTTTTTGAATGACACAAGATATTTCCTTTTTCCAATCCACAACCCATACTGATTAGTAATTTTATGTAAACATTTTACCTTATCACAAAATAGGGAAAGCCAGCTGGTAACATCCTCCTGAGGTATATTCAGATTATAAATGTTTAACAGATTAACCGGTTTGCCAGGACTTTAGCAAAGATTTGATAATTCAGGTTTTAAAAGTATTATAGGTCTCTAGTTCTTTAAATGGGCTTTATCACCCTCTCTTGGAAGTAGAGTAATGACTCCTCTCCTTCAAGAATGTGGCAGCTCTTTGTACAGAAAACATTTGCTGAATAGATTTAGCAAGTCACTTTTCATGAAATCCTAAAGCTGCTAATAAAATTCAACAGGTAACCCATCCAGTCCAGGTACTTAACTTTTTTGAAAACTTTTAATGGTTCTTAAAAGCTCATTTTCAGTTAAATTTTCATTTAGGGACTATGTATCACCTTTAGTTTAGAATCATAGTTACATCTTTGAGTGTGTCTTTCATTAAATCAGTGTCAATGTTTTTTGTGTCATATAGGTTTTCATAAAAGGTAAAAATGTTTCCCATTATGCCACCCCTGGAATTCTCCCCTCTATTTCTGTTATAGTTTCTCTAGAAATTTTAAGTTTCCTAAAGAAGTACTTGGTACATTTTTCCTTTTCTTCTATGTTTTACACAGCTTTTAAAAATTACTTACTTTGCTTTTTTCTCTAGATATTTTTCAGGGTTCTCTTTTTGCTGTAGAAATATTATCAACTACATCACAACCAGTGCCCAGGGCAGATATGCCAAATTGCGCACCCCCCTTCATTATGTGCAAACTTATGAGGAGGAGAGGAAGGGAGAGCACAGCCTGCACCTCCTCCCAGCTCTCTCCTCCTCTCCTTGCCACTTCCAGCGCTGAGCTGACAGAAGTAGTGATGCTGCTGTCATTACTCCTGTCAGCCTTATAGTAGAAGGAACTTGCGGCATCTCTGTCCCTACAATACACGTTGTGCCCAGGGCAGCCATCCCTTCTGCCTACCCCTTGTCCCAGCCCTGATCACAACCTATTCCTTTAAGTTTATACAAAGTTTGTAGCTGGGTATTTAGATTTTCAAAATATTATTTTTTCTTTTGCCTTGTGAACCCCAACATTTAATTGTCCCTTTTACTTCATCCCACCATGTCAGAATATTAGCAGCATGCAACTTTTCTGTCTGTAAATACTTTACTGAAATCCATACAAGCATGTCTTTGGAGTGTGGGAGGAAACCAGAGTACCCGGAGGAAACCCACGCAGGCACAGGGAGAACATGCAAACTCCAGGCAGGTATGAAGTCAATTCTTGATCCAGCATCTTTACCTTGCCATGTAACTCTCTCAGTTAAGGGTATATTATTATTGAGGGTCATGAAAATATCTCTAAACTTGAAATCAGTTATCATTGCTTTCAAAAGGTTAGCTGATCTATCAGTCATTTTAACACCTGGACCATATCTATATGTGCCATTTAAAGTACAATCAAAATCACCTGCTACAAGCGTTGGTTTAATATTTGCCATAAAGAGGTTCAAATTTTCAAACAGTTTAATATGGTCTTTTGTATCTGGAGATGCATATACAATTAGAAGATCCCACTTATTACCATCAATAGAGACAGAAACAAACAAAACTCTCCCTGGCACAAGTTCTTGTATATGATGGTTTTTTTGCTGGCCCTTTAAAAATAGCAACTCCTGCACTTTTATTCTCATTTGAGCCTGACCACACAGAAGGGCCATGAGTCCAGTCTTTTGCAAAAGTCTCATTGTTCATGTGTGGTATAGCACATTCTTGCAGAAAAAAACACTTACATTAACCACTTCAGCCCCAGAAGGATTTACCCCCTTCCTGACCAGAGCACTTTTTACAATTTGGCACTGCGTCGCTTTAACTGCTAATTGCGCGGTCATGCAATGCTGTACCCAAACGAAATTTGAGTCCTTTTGTTCCCACAAATAGAGCTTCCTTTTGATGGTATTTGATCACCTCTGCGGTTTTTATTTTTTGCGCTATAAACGGAAAAAGACCGAAAATTTTGAAAAAAAAAGATATTTTCTACTTTTTGTTATAAAAAAAAAATGTATTCGGTCACATGTCTTTGGTAAAAAAAATGCCAATAAGTGTATATTGGTTTGCGCAAAAGTTATAGCGTCTACAAACTAGGGTACATTTTCTGGAATTTAAACAGCTTTTAGTTTATGACTGCCTATGTCATTTCTTGAGGTGCTAAAATGGCAGGGCAGTACAAAACCCCCCAAATGACCCCATTTTTGGAAAGTAGACACCCCAAGGAAATTGCTGAGAGGCATGTTGAGCCAATTGAATATTAATTTTTTTGTCCCAAGTGATTGAATAATGACAAAAAAAAATTACAAAAAGTTGTCACTAAATGATATATTGCTCACACAGGCCATGGGCATATGTGGAATTGCACCCCAAAATACATTTAGCTACTTCTCCTGAGTATGGGGATACCACATGTGTGGGACTTTTTGAGAGCCTAGCCACGTACCGGGCCCCAAAAACCAAGAACCGCCTTCAGGATTCCTAAGGGCGTAAATTTTTGATTTCACTCCTCACTACCTCTCACAGTTTTGAAGGCCATAAAATGCCAAGAAGGCACAAAACCCCCCCCCAAATGACCCCATTTTGGAAAGTAGACACCCCAAGCTATTTGCTGAGAGGCATGTTGAGTCCATGGAGTGTTTTATATTTTGACACAAGTTGCAGGAATATTACAAACTTTTTTTTTTTTCGCACAAAGTTGTCACTAAATGATATATTGCTCAAACATGCCATGAGCATATGTGGAATTACACCCCCAAATACATTCTGCTGCTTCTCCTGAGTACGGGGATACCACATGTGTGGAACTTTTTGGGAGCCTAGCTGCATACGGGGCCCCGAAATCCAATCACCGCCTTCAGGATTTCTAAGGGCGGAAATTTTTGATTCACTCCTCACAACCTATCACAGTTTCAAAGGCCATAAAATGCCAAGATGGCACAACCCCCCCCCAAAATGACCCCATTTTGGAAAGTGGACACCCCAAGCTATTTGCTGAGAGGCATGGTGAGTATTTTGCAGCTCTCATTTGTTTTTGAAAATGAAGAAAGACAAGAAAAATTTTTTTTTTCTTTTTTCAACTTTCAAAACTTTGTGACAAAAAGTGAGGTCTACAAAATACTCACTATAATTCCCGCAACTTGTGTCTCTACATAGACTCGACATGCCTCTCAGCAAATAGCTTGGGGTGTCTACATTCCAAAATGGGGTCATTTGGGGGGGGGGTTGAACTGTCCTGGCATTTTATGCACAACATTTAGAAGCTTATGTCACACATCACCCACTCTTCTAACCACTTGAAGACAAAGCCCTTTCTGACACTTTTTGTTTACATGAAAAAATTATTTTTTTTTGCAAGAAAATGTTTTTGAACCCCAAACATTATTTTTTTTTTTAAAGCAAATGTCCTACAGATTAAAATGGTGAGTGTTTCATTTTCTTTTTCACACAGTATTTGCGCAGTGATTCTTTCAAACCCATTTTTTGGGGAAAAAACACACTTTTTTAAAATTTTAATGCACTAAAACACGCTATATTGCCCAAATGTTTGATGAAATAAAAAAGATGATCTTAGGCCGATCTTAGGATACCAAACATGACATGCTTTAAAATTGCGCACAAACGTGCAGTGGGACAAACTAAATACATTTTTAAAAGCCTTTAAAAGTCTTTACAGGTTACCACTTTAGATTTACAGAGGAGGTCTACTGCTAAAATTACTGCCCTCGATCTGACCTTCGCAGTGATACCTCACATGCATGGTGCAATTGCTGTTTACATTTGACGCCAGACACCGACGCTTGCGTTCGCCTTTGCGCGAGAGCAGGGGGGGACAGGGGTGCTTTTTTCTTTATTATTTTTTTGCTTTTTTTATCTTATTTTTAAATTGTTCCTTCCATTTTTTTTTAATTCATTTTTATTGTTATATCAGGGAATGTAAATATCTCCTATGATAGCAATAGGTAGTGACAGGTACTCTTTTTTTGAAAAAAATTGGGGTCTATTAGACCCTAGATCTCTTCTCTGCCCTCAAAGCATCTGACCACACCAAGATTGGTGTGATAAAATGCTTTCCCAATTGCGCTGTTTACAACCGGCGAAATCTAAGTCATGAAATTCTCCTAGCTTTTGGTTTCTTAGGCCAAAGAGATGTTTGGAGCCAATCTGGTCTCTGATCAGCTCTATGGTCAGCTGGCTGAATCACCGGCTGCATTCTCAGGTTCCCTGTTGGGACAGTAGAGCCAGAGAAAAACATGGAAGACGGTTGGGGGGGCATGGGGGGGGGCATTCCCTCCCACTGCTTGTAAAAGCAGTCTAGAGGCTAATTGGCTGCTAGGATTGCTTTTACATGAAAGCCGACCGCTAGCTGAAAAGAATGATACCAAGGTGATACCTAAACCTGCAGGCATCATTCTGGTATAACCACTCAAAGTCCAGCAACATACCAGTACGTTGCTGGTCCTTGTTGGGCATATATTGTAAACTTTTTTTTCATGCAGCCTGTGGGCTGAACGAAAAAAAGATATTGATCGGTGGGTATGCCCACCATTAGAATACCTCCCTTCATCCACCCACTTCTAATGATGGGTATACATGCACCGTTTATATATGCCGAAGCGTGGGGGCATCCTCCCACAAAAAGTAGGAGCAAATCGCTCCTCTACCCACTGCTGCCCCCACGCTTCGGCATATATGCTGAAGTATGTAACTGTGGTGGTGAAATCACCTCCGACAGCGATGGAGTCATGGCTTTATGTATTGTGGGAGCAAACTCTGTTGCTGTCAAGGTAAATAAATCCGCGCTGCAACTGAATGGCGTACCTGCTAAGCAAATGATGGTTAACAATAAAACAAAGTAACATTACAGTATAACAGTAAGACTTACCATACCTGCAAAGCAAATGCGAAAAAAACATAGTAAAAAATAAAACATTTAACGCAACCTGTGCCTAAAATATATATATATGCCGAAGCATGGGGGCATCCTCCCGCAAAAAAGGTAGGAGCAAATCGCTCCTCCACCCACTGCTGCCCCCACGCTTCGGCATATATTCTGAAGTATGTAACTGTGGTGGTGAAATCACCTCCGACATCGCTGGAGTCATGACTTTATGTATCGTGGGAGCAAACGCTGTTGCTGTCAAGATAAATAAATCTGCTCTGCAGCTGAATGGCGTACCTGAAAACAAAAAATGGTTAACAATAAAACACAGTAAACAGTAAAGTATAAAATAATTGCATACCTTTAAAGCAAACTTGATAAAAACATAATGACAATAAAACATTGCAGAATAGAATACAGTAAAAACTATTTTTTTTTTTTTTATATATATTTTTTTGTGTTTTTTTTTTTTTACACTTCTTTTTGTAACTTTAACTTTTGTTTGTTTGGGTCTCTCAAAATGCGATGGCATCTTGGGAGACCCTGTGAAAGTGTGTCCTAGTCTGTGCAGTGCTGTACCCTACGCTAATACTCAACTATTGTATGGTAATACAATGCAAAGACCAGGATTGTCAGGACAGGAGGGACAACAATACTGGGTGTCACGCCTATATCCGCGCTTGCTGCAGACACAACATCTTTTTTGGGGGGCTCCTTGGGTAGGGGTACTCGGGAGGACATAAAGAAAATGCCTCTCATGCAGCTGGCTTACTGCATTTGGTTGCACTTTTTTGAACCAGCGTCTGGCCTTACGGGCAACTAGGTACGGCGCCAACAACTGGTCCTTGAGGTCCACCTCTCCCATGTTAAGGTTATATTCATGGACACAGAGGGGTTTCTCCACAACACCAGTCGCCGTAGTAACTTGGACCGTCGTGTCTGCATGAAGGGAGGTAAGAACGAAAACATTCTTATTATCCCTCCACTTCATAGCGAGCAAATTTATTACAATGCAAGCAGGCTCTCTCCCCCAGCCTAAGACGGGAATCTACAAGCCGCTGGGGAAAGCCCCGCGATTAGGTCGCATGGTGCCACATGCTCCAATCTGATGATCAAAAAGCTTACTAAAAAGTGGCACGCTCGTGTAACAATTGTCCATGTACAAGTGGTACCCCTTTCCGAATAAGGGTGACACCAAGTCCCACACAATCTTGCCAGCGCTTCCTATGTAGTCAGTTTGATGGCTCTACGTGACTATCTTTTCCCTCGTAAACCATAAAACTACATGTATAGCCTGTGGCCCTGTCACAGAGCTTATACATCTTGACCCCGTATCTGGCACACTTGCTGGGAAGGTACAGAAAACTTAATCAGGGACTCATCAACGCAGACAACTTGATGCGGAGTAAACAAGTCTGCAAAATGTTGGTTAAAGTATTTTACGAGGGGCCGAATTTTGTAGAGCCAATCGTATTCAGGGTCTCCACGAGGACGACAGAGTTCATTGTTGTTGAAGTGCATGAACTGCAAAATCTGCTCGTATCGTGCACTGGCCATGGAAGCAGAGAACACGGGCATATATGGTGAATTGGGTCAGTGGACCAAAATAAGCGCAACTCACTCTTTTTGGTTATGCCCATGAGGAGGGAAAGGCCCAGAAAGATCTTAAATTCGGAAACCTTAATTGGTTTCCAATCTCTGGCAAGGGAGGACTGGGGAATAGTGGCGATGTGTTGACCAGCGTACAAATTGCTTTGGTCCACAATAGATCTATAGAGATCTTCGGTGAAAAACAGTGAATAAAAATCCAGTGACGTAAAAAAAAAGTAGGGGTGCTGCAGAAGTGGTGGGTTCCCAATTCGGATTGGCGAATGCAGCAGGAAGGGCACTATGGGCACGACGGGCCTGTGTTCATCTTCTTGGTGGCAGTGGGACACTACTTGTGCTTGCCACCTCGCCAGCGTGAACTGCACTTATGGGACTCGCCACGTCACCAAAATGTTACTGCAGTGCTGGGTGTACTAGGCCGCTGGTGCTTGCCAGTTCACCAGAAGGAATAGCGGCACTAGTACTTCTCTGCTCCATACGAGGGACCTGCGGGTCTTGCACATCAAGGACAGAAGAAGTTCGGGGTCTGGTACGCCTGACCTTGGCAGGGACCACAACTCCATCGTCAGAGCTATCTGTCATGGAGCCGCTGTCATCTACAGGATCGTATTCTGAGCCTGAATCTGACAGATGAGTGACTTCCTTTTCACTATCTGTCATGCTCAGAAACGTGTAGGCCCTAATGTGACAGAAAAATGATCGCTTAGTGACACTGGTGACGGGGGGTGTTCAAGGGGTTAAAACTTTATTAGGGGGGTACCCTAGACCTAAAGGGAGCTAATCCTAACTGCCCTACCACTTATAACTGTCACAAACTGACACCAATGCAAAAAAAAAACTGCTATTGGTGTCACTGTGACAGGGGGTACAGGGAGGTGATCGGGGGGTGATGGGGGGTGAAAAGTGTGCCTGTGTGTTCTACTGTAAGTGTAGTGTTGGTGCAAACTTACTTGATATCTTCTCTCCTCGGCGCCGGAACGAAAAGACCGGCTCGAGGAGAGATGACATCACTTCCTCTGCCGCTATTTACATTACAGCAGCAGAGGAAGATTTTCATTAGTTGGGAGCGATCGCGAGGGGGTGGCCACGAATGAGTGGCCTCCCCCTCAGCCTGTATTGCTCCACTAATGAAGCCGACCACCTCGGGCACCGGGGGGCGCGATGCTCCCCCACCCACGGGAGGCAGATCACGTAACAGGTACGTGATTTTGCCTGCCTGTGCCATTCTGCCGCAGTATATCTGCGTTAGGCGGTCGGCAATTGGTTAAAAGCCCCCAGAAAGTTAAACACAGTTATGCATCTTAGCTGACTTTTTATGCAGTGCACGTTAAAGGTTACGCATTCTAACACAGCCATGGTGAAGTAAAGTAGAGATTCCTAAACCAGACTTGCTGTCACGTACCTGGTAGGTGGAGCCTGGAATGCAGGGAACGGCCTCTCGTATACCTTCGACTCGGGAACCCCTGGTAGTTATGACAGGGGCTCGAGAGTATGAAGGGACACAAGTGCCTGACTGGAAGGCTGGAGGAGAGAGCTGAATCAGGTAGTCAGCTGGGAGGTGTCCTGTAGTCCAGCAACAGGATGTAGACAGCAGGGAGGTGTCTTGTAGTCCAGCAGCAGGATGTAGACAGCAGGGAGGTGTCGTGTAGTCCAGCAGCAGGATGTAGACAGCAGGGAGGTGTCTTGTAGTCCAGCAGCAGGATGTGGACAGCAGGGTACAGGCAAGCCGGGTCAAACACAAGCCGGCAGATCAGGTACAGAAGGTAAATCCAGGAGAATAGTCAAAGTCCAAAAGCAGAGAACAGGGCAGGCAGAAAACAGAGTAGCCAAAGTCCAAAAGCCGGGATCAGGGCAGGAAGCAAACAGAGTAGTCAGGAACAGTCCAACAGGTATCAGATAGCAAAATGCAAGTAACAGGGCACAAGGGGTCTTCAGGAATGCTGTAGACCGGACAGCAAGGCAGCAGTGAGACAGTCCTCTTTAAATAGCCTCTTTGGCGCCAAGTGCTGTCACAGGGGGCGCGCGCGCCCGTGCGCCGCTATTGGCGCTATTGCGCACGCGCATACGCCCGTTTGCACTATTGGCGCTATTGCGCGCGCGCCGGATGGCGCTTCTGTGCACAGGCATTCCTTTAAACTTCAGTTTGCTGAGATATTTGCAAGAGGGCTTTTCCAACTGGGCCATTTTACTATGGTGAGCTCTCTTAAAGGCTAGAATTAATCTTTTGGAATGGATGTTAGTCTCTGGTTCCCAGGAAATTCCCCGGTAATTTTAATTCGTAGGCCACATCGTTGATCTTCCTTATCACTGGGAAGGGACCCACAAACTTAGGACCCAATTTCCTGGAAGGGCAAGCCAACTTCAGATTCAGGGTAGACAGCCAGACATGATCCCCTACCTTCAGATTAAGCTCCCCTCTTCTTATCAAAACTCGCCTTGTTCCGTTCCTGGGTTTTTGACATGGTCTCTTGGAGTAGCTTGTTGTTAGTACTGAAAAAACTCAAGGTTTCCTGGACAGCTGGCACCGAACATTCCGGAATATTGTTGGACTAAAACAAAGGATGAAAACCATAATTTGCAAAAAATGGAGACTGATTAATTGCAGAGTGAACAGAGTTATTGTAGGCGAATTCAGCCAGAGGTAGTAGAGGAACCCAGTCATCTTGGGAAAAACAGGAATAGCACCGTAAGTATTGCTCCAAAGTTTGGTTAGTTATTCCGTCTGACCATTAGTCTGAGGATGGTAAGCAGAAGAGAAGGAGAGGTCAATTTCTAGGGATCCACATAGAGCTTTCCAGAACTTGGAGGTAAATTGTACCCCTCGATCAGACACAATGTTTGCTGGTATGCCATGGAGCCTTACAATTTCTTTAATAAAAACTCTTGCAGTCTCTGAAGCAGAGGGGGGTACCTTTCATGGGTAGGAAGTGGCTCATTTTGGAAAGTCTGTCGACCACTACGAAAATAGTGGTGTAGCCCTCAGATGGTGGTAATTCGACGATAAAATCCATGGAGATTATCCTCCATGGTCTTTCTGGGACAGGAAGAGGTCTTAGCAACCCCCACGTCCTGGTCTTGCTGCCTTTGTTTTGGATGCAGATAGTGCATGATTCCACGTAGAGTTTACATTCCCCCCTTAGCTGAGGCCACCAAAATGTGCGTTGGAGCAGTTCGGAGGTCTTGTGTATCCCGAAGTGGCCAGCTAATTTGTGATCATGGCACAAGAACAGCAACCCGTGTTTGTTGGGGTACAAAGATTTTATCCTTGTACCATAGTAATTCATCTCTGAACTGTAGGGTGACATCTGCTGGAAGGGGAGTTGCTGAAGACGCCTGTCAGAAAATTCCCAGGAGCAAGGATGGTGTCTGGAGAAGGAGGAACTTCAGGTTCACTGAACATCCGGGACAGGGCATCAGGTTTGGTATTTTTTGATCCTGTTCTGTAAGTGATGTGGAAAGTGAACCTGGTGAAGAAAAGTGCCCACCTGGCCTGGCGTGGTTTCAACCTTTTGGCAACCTTCAGGTACTCCAGGTTCTTATGATCGGTGTATACCAGAATAGGATGAGCCGCTCCCTCCAGGAGGTAGCGCCATTCCTCAAGTGCGGCCTTGATTGCTAGTAGCTCTCTGTCCCCAACAGGGTAATTTCTTTCGGGTTCTGTTAACCTGTGGGAGAAGAATGCCACTGGGAGCAATAGGGCCTTGGGGCCCTGTCTCTGCGAGAGTACTGCTCCCACCGCTATCTCGGAGGCATCTACTTCCAATATGTAGGGTAAGGCCTGGGTCGGGGTGCTTCAGGACAGAGGCCTACACGAATTGATCTTTCAGAGAAGTAAAAGCAGCTTGAGCTTCAGGAGACCATTGGAACCGGGTGCCTTGACGAGTCAGTTTTGTGATGGGGGTGATGATGGAAGAGAATCCCTTGATGAATTTACGGTAAAAATTTTCAAATCACACAAAGCGTTGTATTCCCTTTTTGTCTGTCGGAGCTGGCCATTCCAAGATGGCAGAGACCTTCTGCGGATCCATCTTGATGCCATCTATGGAAATAATTAGACCCAGAAACTGAATGCTTTGGCGTTCAAATTCGCACATTTCGGGTTTGGCATACAGGCCATGTTGGCGGAGCCGGGCTAGAACTTTCTTGACATGCTCTTGGTGTATAGGCAGAAAAGAGGAAAAGATCAGGATATCGTCCAGATATGCTATGACGAACAGATCAAGATAGTCTCTGAAAATGTCATTCACGAAGTGCTGGAAAGTAGCGGGAGCATCGCATAACCCAAAAGGCATCAGCAGGTATTCAAAGTGTCCGAAGCGGGTGCGGAAGGCAGTCTTCCATTCGTCCCCGCTTCGGATCCGGACTAAGTTGTATGCTCCCCGAAGATCAAGTTTGGTGAATACGGCTGCACTTCCCAACCTCTTGAATAGTTCGGGTACCAAGGGTAAAGGGTACCGATTTTTGATTGTAATTTTATTAAGATCCCGGTAGTCTACGCAAGGGCGTAGGGAATGGTCCTTTTTCTCCACAAAGAAGATTCCTGCCCCAGCTGGTGAAGTGGAAGGCCGTATGAACCCCTTTTCCAGATTCTCATTGATGTATTTTTTAAGTGTAGCAAGCTCCATTTTGGTTAAGGGAAAGATTCGCCCAAAGGGGACCTCTGCCCCGGGAAGAAGTTCAATTGGGCAGTCATAGGGTCTGAGTGGGGGAAGTGTTTTTGCCCCTTTCCGACTGAACACATCCAGGAAGTCATGGTATGCTTCTGGAACGGTTTGGCAGTTTTCAACATCGGTTTCAAGACAAAATAGGGGAGATGGAGCGGTAGTAAATCCTTGTAGACAATGTTGACGGCAGTAAGGAGAGGAAAAGCTGATGTTTCCAGTAGACCAGTCAATTTGTGGGTTGTGAGCTTTGAGCCAGGGCATACCCAGTATGATGGGAAACAGGGGTGACTCAATGATGTCCAGGCGGAGTACTTCTCGGTGGTTGCTGGAAATGATGGTGTCTAGAGGAACTGTCTCTTGTGTTACGGGCCCAGATTTGATAGCCGATCCGTCGGCCAGGTGTACAGACAGTCCCTGTGCTCTGGGTCGTAGAGGGATCTGGAACTTGTGAGCAAAGGATAAGTCCAAAAAATCCGATACAGGCCCCGGAATCAATTATAGCGGTTGCCCGGATGTTCCCTCCTGGAAGCTGCAGAGAGATGGGAACAGCCAGGCGAGTGGCATTATTAAACATAGCAGATAAGGAAGTTGAATAGAGGGTAGTATGCTTACAGGTCTTTGCCAGGCAAGTCCATACGTAATGTCCAGATTCCCCGCAATACAGGCAGAGGTTGTTAGCCCGCCGGCGCTGTCTTTCTTCAGGGGTGAGAGAAGGACGGATCAGGCCGAGTTGCATCGGTTCAGAAGTATCGGTAGAGCAGTGTGCAGGAGGGTTAGGTACACGTGGTAACATCCACACTGGGCGAGAGGGACCAGTTACGCGTTCAGCCCTGCATTCTCTTAAACGTCTATCAATTTGAATTGACAGGTTGATAAGGTCTTCAAGTGTGGCAGGAATGCCTACCCGGGCTAATTCATCTTTTAATGATTCAGAAAGTCCCATGCAAAACTGGTAGTGTAGGGCGTCATCGTTCCAGTTTCAGAACTCCAACGTCGGAATTCAGAGGCATAGTCCTCCGCCGCCCTACGGCCCTGCTGAAGTGAGAACAGTGCTGCTTCTGTGGTGGCTGCCTGTTGTGGGTCTTCATACAAGAGTGCCATGGCTTGGAAGAAGGTTCCCAAGTGGTCGAGGCAATTGTTCTTCTGCTCCAGAAGTCGATGGGCCCATGCCTGAGGTTCACCTAGTAGGAAGGAGATGACAAACCCTACTTTAGTGGTTTCTAAAGAAAAAGTCCTGGGTTGTAATGCAAAGAAGATTTCACAGGCATTACAGAATGCTCTAAACTTGCTGCGGTCCCCGGAAAACCTTTCTGGTGTAGGTACTTTGGGTTCAGGCGGCAGCATGACCACAGAGGGAGCAGCAGGTGGACCCGGAGCTGGATTAGAGAGAACTTGGACACGCACCTCTAGTTGCTTATAACCATCTTGTAAGTCTTTGACAGCTTGTGTAAGTCCAGCTAGATGACAGCATAAGTCCTCCATGGGCGATGTCCCCTGCGTGGGCTCGGACATGGCTGTCCGGTACTGTCACGTACCTGGTAGGTGGAGCCCGGAATGCAGGGAACGGTCTCTCATATACCTCCGACTCGGGAACCCCTGGTAGTTATGACAGGGGCTCGAGAGTACGAAGGGGCACAAGTGCCTGACTGGAAGGCTGGAGCAGGGAGCTGAATCAGGTAGTCAGCTGGGAGGTGTCCTGTAGTCCAGCAGCAGGATGTAGACAGCAGGGAGGTGTCTTGTAGTCCAGCAGCAGGATGTAGACAGCAGGGAGGTGTCTTGTAGTTCAGCAGCAGGATGTAGACAGCAGGGAGGTGTCTTGTAGTCCAGCAGCAGGATGTGGACAGCAGGGTACAGGCAAGCCGGGTCAAACACAAGCGGGCAGATCAGGTACAGAAGGTAAATCCAGGAGACTAGTCAAAGTCCAAAAGCAGAGATCAGGGCAGGCAGCAAACAGAGTAGTCAGGAACAGCCCAACAGGTATCAGATAGCAAAATGCAAGTAACAGGGCACAAGGGGTCTTCAGGAACGCTGTAGACCGGACAGCAAGGCAGCTATGGAAAAGTCCTCTTTAAATAGCCTCTTTGGCGCCAAGTGCTGCCACAGGGGATGCGCGCGCGCACCCGCGCGTGCCCGTGCACCGCTATTGGCGCTATTGCGCATGTGCGTACGCCCGTTCACGCTATTGCGCGCGCGCGAGCGCCGGATGGCGCTTCTGTGCACAGGCATTCCTTTAAACTTCAGTTTACTGAGATATTTGCAAGAGGGCTTTTCCTGACACTTACGCAGAAATCCATATTGCCCTCTGAAGGATCCATTCCCATCACTTTAGTCATTTGGTAGACTAAACCAGTTTTTAAAAAATCCTGCTTAGGAGATGCCAGGCTGACTGGATTCATAGGAATTTCATTATCAAATAATATATCGCCTGACATACTGTATTATTCACTGGAAAAAGGCTGAGCTCCACTTTCTCTGAATCTTTTCTAGCAAAGAACTTTGCAATCTCTGCCCATGACTTCCCTTCAGCTTGTATATCCACCCTTTTTCCTATAGCAGTTGGCGAACCAGTCCGTGTTTTCTTAGCTTTTGACTTCACAGCTAGGTATGGGTACACCCACAAGGGACTTGCCTTTTTCCAAAGACTGCATTCCATCCCTGGATCTTCCAAGTTGTTTTGTGGTAATTGTTAGGCATCGCCCCTTTCCCTTTGCTCCCTCTGATTATACAACCTCCATTTTTTCCAAGGCAGACTCTTCCTCCTCTGGTACAGGAAAATGGTGTGATTCTAATCTTTCTGCTTTGACAGGTCCTCTTGCTTCAGAAATCTCAGAAGTTAATCCAGATGCAATTTTTTCCAAGTCATCATTAGAGGGCGCCGGACCAGCTGACTCTTCTTTCTTAGATGATGATGCCCCCTCAGGTTCAGCTGCAGCAGCCTGCCTTGGTTTCTCTGGGTTGTTACGATGTGGACAGTTTGAATAAACATGGCCAGGACAAAAGCAGAAATTGAATCTTTTTATTTTAGAACATACTAAAGTTTCATGCTCAAAAGAGTCACAATTTCTGCATCTATGTCTCTCTTTGTGTGGCCATACGCATGGCATATGCAACCAAAACTGCCCATATCATAAAAATGAAGTCGCTATTATTCTTTCCAATTCTAAAGCGAGCTGGGGGAAGAATGTCTTTTTTGAATGACACAAGATATTTCCTTTTTCCAATCCACAACCCAAACTGGTTAGTAATTTTATGTAAACATTTTACCTTATCACAAAATAGGGAAAGCCAGCTGGTAACGTCCTCCTGAGGTATATTCAGTTTATGAATGTTTAACAGATTAACCTGTTTGCCAGGACTTTAGCAAAGATTTGATATTTCAGGTTTTGGAGTATTATAGGTCTCTAGTTCTTTAATTGGGCTTCATCACCCTCTCTTGGAAGTAGAGTAATGACTCCTCTCCTTCAAGAATGTGGCAGCTCTTTGTACAGAAAACATTTGCTGAATAGATTTAGCAAGTCACTTTTCACAATATCCTAAAGCTGCAAATAAAATTCAACAGGTAACACATCTAGTCCAGGTACTTTACTTTTTTGAAAACTTTTAATGGTTCTTAAAAGCTCATTTTTAGTTAAATTCTCATTTATGGACTATGCATCATCTTTGGTTTAGAATCATAGTTACATTCTTGAGTGTGTCTTTCTTTAAATCAGTGTCAATGTTTTTTTGTGTCATAAAGGTATTGATAAAAGGTAAAAATGTTTCCCATTATGCCACCCCTGGAATTCTCCCCTCTATTTCTGTTATCATTTCCCTAGAAATTTTAATTTTCCTAAAGAAGTACTTGGTACATTTTTCCTGGTCAAAGTATTTTATTGAATATTCACAGATAAGTTATACAGATGTATGATATAATTGATTCTTAAACAAATTAATGAAGCTCAATTATATAAATTCAAAGCATAGTTTAGATTACTACTATATTTTATTAAATAAAAGTAATAATACTACAATCATCTTTTGATCCATATTTAAGTAAGATATTTAAACCTCTATAGTTATGATATGAACAGAAACCAGTTATTTTTGTAAAAACTCTATATAAGAATAAATATCATGCATGGAAGCTTCCAAAGTCACAGGATAGATATGGTTAAAGTAAAGATAGGAAGAGAGAGGAGACAGAAAGGAATGGATAAAGAAAGGGGTAATGAGGTCCGCAGATTTCAGTCGGGAGCCACCTTAACGACCTGAAGCAACATTTGAAAAAAATCCTATCTAGAAAATTACCATGGTAAAAGTACTTTCTTATCAAATGCTGAGGGCATAAAATTATCTATCCACGGTTGCCACAACTTTTCATACCTAGTGATCCTGTCCGTTTCAATAGCTAGCATTTTCTCTTGTATGATTGTATTATACATTCTATGTATGGTTTCGTTTGCTACCAGAGTCGGGGATTGCCAAGCTTTCGCTAGTGTTTGTTTTGCTGCCTTGAAAAGCTGTATCAGTAATTTGAATCATGTATGTGATAAAAATTCTGTTTTTTAGTTAAGTAGCGCCATTGTACATTCACATCAGTCCCTACCCTCAAGGAGCTTACAATCTAAGGTCCCTAACTCACATTCATACATAGTAGGGACAATTTAGACAGGATCCAATTAACCTACCAGCATGTCTTTGGAGTGTGGGAGGAAACCGGAGTACCTGGAGGAAACCAATCAACACAGGCACAGGGAGAACATGCAAACTCCAGGCAGGTATGAAGTCAATTCTCGATCCAGCATCTTTACCTTGCCATGTAACTCTCTCAGTTAAGGGTATATTATTATTGAGGGTCATGAATATATCTCTAAACTTGAAATCAGTTATCATTGCTTTCAAAAGGTTAGCTGATCTATCAGTCATTTTAACACTGGGACCATATCTATATGTGCAATTTAAAGTACAATTAAAATCACCTGCTACAAGCGTTGGGTTAATATTTTCCATAAAGTGGTTCAAATTTTCAAACAGTTCAATATGGTCTTTTGTATCTGGAGATGCAAATACAATTAGAAGATCCCACTTATTACCATCAATAGAGACAGAAACAAACAAAACTCTCCCTGGCACAAGTTCTTGTATATGATGATTTTTTGCTGGCCCTTTAAAAATAGCAAATCCTGCACTTTTATTCTCATTTGAGCCTGACCACACAGAAGGGCCATGAGTCCAGTCTTTTGCAAAAGTCTTGTAATTGTTCAAGTGTGGTATAGCACGTTCTTGCAAGAAAAAAACACGTACATTAAAAGCCGCCAGAAAGTTAAAAACAGTTATGCATCTTAGCTGACTTTTTGTGCAGTGCACGTTAAAGGTTAAGCATTCTAACACAGCCATTTTGAAGTAAAGTAGAGATTCCTAAACCAGACTTACTCAGAAATCCATATTGCCCTCTGAAGGGTCCATTCCCATCACTTTAGTCATTTGGTAGACTAAACCAGTTTTTAAGAAATCCTGCTTAGGAGATGCCAGGTTGACTGGATTCATTGGAATTTCATTATCAAATAATATACCACCTGACATACTGTATTATCCACTGGAAAAGGGCTGAGCTCCAGTTTGTCTGAATCTTTGCTAGCAGAAAACTTTACAATCTCTGCCCATGACTTCCCTTCAGCTTGTATATCAACCCTTTCTCCTATAGCAGTTGGCGAACCAGTCCGTGTTTTCTTAGCTTTTGACTTCACAGCTTGTTATGGGTATTCACCCACAGGGGACTTGCCTTTTTCCAAAGACTGCATTCTTTCCCTGGATCTTCCAAGTTGTTTTGTGGTAATTGTTAGGCATTGCCCCTTTCCCTTTGCTCCCTCTGATTATACATCCTCCATTTTTTCCAAGGCAGACTCTTCCTCCTCTGGTACAGGAAAATGGTGTGATGCTAATCTTTCTGCTTTGACAGGTCCTCTTGCTTCAGAAATCTCAGAAGTTAATCCAGATGCAATTTTTTCCAAGTCATCATTAGAGGGCGCCGGACCAGCTGACTCTTCTTTCTTAGATGATGATGCCCCCTCAGGTTCAGCTGCAGCAGCCTGCCTTGGTTTCTCTGGGTTGTTATGATGTGGACAGTTTGAATAAACATGGCCAGGACAAAAGCAGAAATTGCATCCTTTTATTTTAGGACATACTAAAGTTTCATGCTCAAAAGAGTCACAATTTCTGCATCTATTGCACCGTACACACGGTCAGATTTTCCGTCAGAAAATGTGTGATAGGACCTTGTTGTCGGAAATTCCGACCGTGTGTAGGTTCCATCACACATTTTCCACCGGATTTTCCGACACACAAAGTTTGAGAGCAGGCTATAAAATTTTCCGACAACAAAATCCGTTGTCGGAATTTCCGATCGTGTGTACACAAATCCGACGCACAAAGTGCCATGCATGCTCAGAATAAATAAAGAGATGAAAGCTATTGGCTACTGCCCCGTTTATAGTCTCAACGTACGTGTTTTACGTCACCGCGTTCAGAATGATCGGATTTTCCGACAACTTTGTGTGACCATGTGTATGCAAGACAAGTTTGAGCCAACATCCGTCGGAAAAAATCCTAGGATTTTGTTGTCGGAATGTCCGATCAATGTCCGACCGTGTGTACGGGGCATAAGTCTCTCTTTGTGTGGCCATACACATGGCATATGCAACTAAAACTGCCCATATCATAAAAATGAAGTCCCTATTATGCTTTTCAATTCTAAAGCGAGCTGGGGGAAGAATGTCTTTTTTGAATGACACAAGATATTTCCTTTTCCCAATCCACAACCCAAACTGGTTAGTAATTTTATGTAAACATTTTACCTTATCACAAAATAGGGAAAGCCAGCTGGTAACGTCCTCCTGAGGTATATTCAGATTATGAATGTTTAACAGATTAACCTGTTTGCCAGGACTTTAGCAAAGATTTGATTATTCAGGTTTAGGAGTATTATAGGTCTCTAGTTCTTTAATTGGGCTTCATCACCCTCTCTTGGAAGTAGAGTAATGACTCTTCTCCTTCAAGAATGTGGCAGCTCTTTGTACAGAAAACATTTGCTGAATAGATTTAGCAAGTCATTTTTCACAATATCCTAAAGATGCAAATAAAATTCAACAGGTAACACATCTAGTCCAGGTACTTTATTTTTTAAAAATTTTTAATGGTTCTTGAAAGCTCATTTTTAGTTAAATTCTTATTTAGAGGCTATGCATCATCTTTGGTTTAGAATCATAATTACATTCTTGAGTGTGTCTTTCATTAAATCAGTGTCAATGTTTTTTGTGTCATATAGGTATTGATAAAAGGTAAAAATATTTCCCATTATGCCATCCCTGGAATTCTCCCCTCTATTTCTGTTATCATTTCCCTAGAAATTTTAATTTTCCTAACGAAGTACTTGGTACATTTTTCCTGGTCAAAGTATTTTATTGAATATTCACAGATAATTTATACAGATGTATGATATAATCGATTCTTAAACAAATTAATGAAGCTCAGTGATATAAATTCAAAGCATAGTTTTATATGTTATTAAATAAAAGTAATAATACTACAATCATCTTTTGATCCGTATTTAAGTAAGATATTTAAACCTCTATAGTTATGATATGAACAAAAACCAGTTATTTTTGTAAAAACTCTATATAAGAATAAATATAATGCATGGAAGCTTCAAAAATCACAGGATAGATATGGATAAAGTAAAGATAGGAAGGGAGAGGAGACAGAAAGGAATGGATAAAGAAAGGGGTAATGAGGTCCACAGAGTTCAGTCGGGAGCCACCTTAACGACCTGAAACAACAACATTTGAAACAAATCCTATCTAGAAAATGACCATGGTAAAAGAACTTTCTTATCAAATGCTGAGGGCATAAAATTATCTATCGACGGTTGCCACAACTTTTCATACCTAGTGATCCTGTCCGTTTCAATAGCTAGCATTTTCGCCTGTATGATTGTATTATACATTCTATGTATGGTTTCGTTTGCTACCAGAGTCGGGGATTGCCAAGCTTTCGCTAGTGTTTGTTTTGCTGCCATGAAAAGCTGTATCAGTAATTTGAATCGTGTATAAGATAAAAATTCTGATTTTAAGTTAAGTAGCGCCATTGTAGGGTCCAGAGATAAATTTATATTGAGTAGTTTAGACGCAATATGAAATATTTCCTTCCAAAAGTTTTGTGCAATAGGGCAAGTCCACCAAACATGAAAGTATGTACCCAATTCTGTACACCCACGAAAACACTGAGCCAAATAGTTCTGTGTACATTTAGCCACCCTGACCGGTACCAGGTACCATCTTGTTAATACCTTGTAGTTTGCCTATACAGCCAGCACATTAGGAGATGTTGATTTGGTTACTGACCATATTAAATTCCAATCTGCACTCTCAAGTGTTTTCCCTAGATCCTCTTCCCATTTTTGCACATAAAATGGATTTTCTGAGTTGGGTTGGGTCAACCCTTGAGAGTACAGAAGGGATATCAATCCTCTAACATGTGGTTCATCTTTACAGATAACTTCGAAATTTTGTTAATTTGTTAAGGGTAGTGTTCGTGCTTAAAAAGGGCGGGAAAAAGTTTTTAATTTGGAGATATCTGACAATCTCTGAATTGGGTAAGCCATATATGTAACAAAGAGTGGAAAAGGGAATGCTGGATGAGGAGTCCACAAACTTGGACTGGTAAGAATATTTAATGATACCCATTCTTTAAAAGATTTGGGAGAAACCCATGCAGGATAGAATGCTGGATTTCTATAGAAAGACAATAGATGATTATGAGTAGATTGCAATGAATTTTCTGTTTTAAATCTATCCCAGAGACATATATAGTGTTTAGTGACAGGATTTCCTAAATTTCTACGATCTCTAGGCGAAATCCAAAAAAGGTTTGATATTGATATAGGGTCATACTCAGCCGCTTCAATAGAAACCCACAATGGGATTTCAATCTGTGCATGGTATTTAGTTAGACTATCTAAGTGTGCTGCCCTATAATAACATGCAAAATTAGGACATCCCAATTCTCCATTAAGTTTAGGGAGAAACAAAGTACGTTGTTCTATTCGTGGCTTAGATGAACCCCATATGAATGCCATTATTCTCTTCTGTAAGAGTCTTAGGAAATAGGCAGGAACAGGGATTGGTAAAACACGAAAAAATTTTGTTAAGATTGTCATTTTTATGGATTTGATCTTTCCGAACCATGACAGCAAGAGGTGGGACCAGGAATTTAGTAAGTTTGTAATATTTCTCAGAATGTATGGATAATTATCTGAAAACAAGTTTGACAAGGAAGCCGATAAATTAATCCCTAAATAAGGGATCGATCTGTCCGTCCAAGCAAAAGGTAGACCCATCTTTGCTGAACTTAGTTTCACATTTGAGAGGGATATGTTTAAGACATGACATTTTTTAGGATTAATATGTAGACCTGAAATAAATGCAAATTGATTAAGTAATGAAATAAGGTTGGGGCCAGATATTAGTGGGGAAAACAGAAAAAGAAGGATATCGTCCACAAATAGACATAATTTATGTTGATATCCACTGATTTCAACTCCAGTTATAGTGGGATCCAATCTGATCATTTTAGCTAGTGGTTAGATTGGGAGGGCAAATAGTGGAGAGAGAGGACATCCCTGGCGTGTACCTCCTATGAATATTAAAGGGTTCAGATCTATAACCTGCATATTTGACATATGCTTTTGGGTTATTTTAAAGTGCCATAATCCAATTTATAAAGTTGGGGCCAAAACCCCATTTTTGTAAAGTATAATGTAAATAAGGCCAAGAAATGGAATCGAATGCTTTCTTTAGATCTTTAGTTCTGCTTTAGTTCTTTAGAAAGGAAGCAAGCTGGAATACGATGTGATCTAGCAATCTGTGCCAACAGTACCGCTCTACGTATATTATCGCTTGCTTGGCGTGTCGGCATAAAGCCAACCTGATCTCGATGAATTAATGTTCCCATGGTATCATTAGACGAGTTGCTAGAATTTTCGCTAAAATTTTATTATTAATATTTAACATTGAAATAGGGCAGAAATTCATGCAAGATGTTTCATCTGAATGTGGTTTTGGAATCATACAAATGATAGCCATTAGTGATTCTGTTTAAAAGATTTGTTATCCAGGATATTATTAAATGCTTTAGTCAATAAAGGGGAAATGATATCAGTAAAAGTGCAGTAATATAAAGCCTCTACTACTTCCATGGGTTTTTCCAAATTTGTATTATGAGAAGGAGATATTTGGGGCAGAGTTATCTTCGAGAAGAAGGATTCTACTTTATTAGAGTCAAAAGTGTTGGTTTCTGAGTATAGATCACTTAAACGTGAGCTGAATTTTTTAACTATGTTTAAAGGATTACTCGAATATGTTTTTAGACAATTTAAGTTGAATTGGTTTAGATGATTTGTATGGAATTAAGTGCCCACGCTAGGTAGGTACCAGGTTTGTTAGATTTTATGTAGAATGCATGTTTAGTGCGTTGCAATGTTTTTTCAGCAGATTCTGTGAGAAATAAATCATATTCCAGTCTTGCTTTTTCTAGTTTATCTTTTGCCGATAGAGTGGGATTTATTTGAAAGGCTGTAAAAGATGAGTCAAACTCATGTTCCAATTTCCACGCCAGAATTCTGCGTTCCTTCTTAAATATTCCTATTTGTAGTTGGAATATCCCCCTCAGGACAGGTTTATGTGCTTCCCAGAGGGTAATGGGGAAACTTCTGGGCATGTATGTGTATTGTGTTTTAAACAATCTTTTAGAGCCTGTTCTATATTTGTACAATAAGAAGGGTGTTTCAATAATGTATTTGGTAAGTACCATGTTGTATCATGTGCTTTAGGTATGAGGGATGCAATAGAAGTGAAAACTACATTGTGATGTGACCATGGGATAGGGATAATATTAGATGTGATTATTTCTGGTAACATTCCTGCCGTCAAAAATATATGATCAATTTGACTGAATGATTGATGTGGATGTGAGAAATATGTATATTTCCTTTTTGCTGGATTGTTTTCTCTCCAAGAATTAACTAAATTATAATTAGAGAGGGGTTGAGAAAGAGATTGGTTTGATTCCTAGATGAGATATAAGGGGATCTATCTAAAAATGGGAGTATGACCTAATTGGAATCCCCACATACAATGAGTGTGCCTGTCAGACTTTACTTACCAGAACGGTGACTCCTGCTGAGCAGGAGCAAGCAGGCAGGTTAGGACACCAGCAAAGTTCGGCAACAGACAGGCAGCACGGTACAAGGGAGCAGGCAGAAGAAGGGTCAAACAAGCCAAGGTCGGGTACAGGCTGAAGTCAGAGGCAGGCCGGGTCGTCAGGAGATCAGGAATACAGGAACACTGGAACAGGTAGTGGGAACTAAGGAACCGGAAGCTGTTGATCAGGCAGCACCGAGCAGAGTGCATGGCAAACCTAAATAGGCCGATTGGCGCCAAACAGCGCGCGCACATGCACGCCAACGCTCGCAGACGCTCGCACGCCAGTACACCGACCAGCGCCTGCAGGGACATGCACAGCAGCACGCACAGGAACGCGCACGCCAACGTGCACCAGCACCACGACAAGCAAGGTGAGCTCTCTGACAGTGCCCCCTCCTAAAGGGCAGCCTCTGGATGCCCAGTTGAGCCAGCTTGGAGGCATGAACGTTCTTGAAAGACCGTAAAAGTTCTGGGGCATGCAAATTGCTCTCTGGCTCCAAGGGGTTGTCTTCCGGTCCATACCCCTTCCACTTGATGAGATATTGAATTCTGTTGTTCCTCTTCCTACAATCCAAGATTGCTTCAACCTCAAACTCCTCTTCATCATTAATTATGACAGGTTTAGATGGGCCGGTCCTACGGCCAGTAAAGGGATTTGGAATAGCAGGCTTTAACAGAGACACATGAAATACCAGGTGTATTTTTAGAGAATCAGGCAGATCAAGCTCATATGCAACATCATTTATCTTCCTCTTTACAGCGAAGGGACCCATAAATTTGGGGCCCAATTTCCTTGAGGGACAGGCCATTTTTAGGTTAATAGTGGACAACCACACTTGGTTGCCGGTTTCCAGGATCAGTTCTCCACGCCTTTTCCTATCATACATCCTTTTGCTGTACTCCTGAGACTTGGCCATAGTTTTCTGCAAAAATTCATGGTTTCAGCAACTGCAGGAACGGTACACTCGGGTAATGAGCTAGGCAAGAAGGAAGGATGAAAACCGTAGTTAGCAAAAAATGGCGTTTGGTTGATAGCAGAATGCAATGAGTTGTTGTAACTAAAAACTGCAACAGGTAGTAGAGAGACCCAGTCGTTTTGAGAGAACCAGGTAATAAAGTAAAATCAGCGCAAAATGGCATATAAAATACAGCTGCTGAACACCAGGGTCAAAATTCAAATCCCTAAAAGTAAATCAAAAACAGATGGTGCAGCGCTAAAACTAATACACATCAATATGAAACGGAGAAATAAGTAGATCAAATGTCATGTAGTACATAAAAGCACAGAGCAGTCCATATATCATCCTTGTGTGAGGTCAAACAGCATGCTTGTAGAAAGGTGACAAATCGATGAGCCCACCACCAAGGTTCAGAATGGCCTCTCACCTGATGGAATGGACCCTTTAATTACAGAGGGTCACAAAACGCATTCCTTTAGGGTCATGAAAAGTACAGCATGCACAGACATCCGATGGCCGCGGGTGACGTCACAACGTATCCTCGTTCACGACGTCGTGACGTCACCCGCGGCCATCGCGCATCCTCATTGCTTTTCGATATCATCGCTTGACCTTGTTTACTTGCACTAGTCGAGTGCCATTTATGTGAGTGCTGTATTTTATCTTTTTACAATAAATAGTTGTTTATACAGAGAGCACTATTTTCTGCAATCTTTATTTTATATGCACTGCAATATCCGAGTATCCGGACCCGGGGCCCTGACGGATGTCTGTGTATGCTGTACTTTTCATGACCCTAAAGCAGGGGTCTCAAACTGGCGGCCCTCCAGCTGTTGCGGAACTACAAGTCCCATCATGCTTCTGCCTATGGGAGTCATGCTTGTAACTGTCAGCCTAGCAATGCCTCATGGGAATTGTAGTTCTGCAACAGTTGGAGGGCCGCCAGTTTGAGACCCCTGCCTTAAAGGAATGTGTTTTGTGACCCTCTGTAATTAAAGGGTCCATTCCATCAGGTGAGAGGCCATTCTGAACCTTGGTGGTGGGCTCATCGATTTGTCACCTTTCTACAAGCATGCTGTTTGACCTCACACAAGGATGATATATGGACTGCTCTGTGCTTTTATGTACTACATGACATTTGATCTACTCATTTCTCCGTTTCATATTGATGTGTATTAGTTTTAGCGCTGCACCATCTGTTTTTGGTTTTGAGAGAACGCAGAGAAGCAGTGGAGGTATTGCTCCAGGGTTTGATTGGTTCTCTCTGTTTGCCCATTTGTCTGTGGATGGTAGGCTGATGAGAATGCCAACTCAATTTCCAGGGAACCACAGAGAGCCTTCCAGAACCCTGAGCTAAATTGGACACCGTGATCGGACACAATACTCACCGGGACTCCATGCAGCCTTTCCACTTCTTTAACAAAGATCTTTGCAGTGTCCATGGCTGAGGGTGTGCCCTTCATGGACAAGAAATGTGCCATCTTGAATAGCCTATCTATGACAACGAAAATGGTGGAAAATCCCTCCGACGGAGGGAGTTCTACGATAAAGTCCATCAATATCATTTTCCATGGTCTCTCTGGAATGGGTAAAGGTTTTAGTAGGCCCCAAGCTTTGTCTGGTTGTTTTTGCTTCAGGTACAAGTGGTGCATGAATTCACATAACTTCATAACTTTTGCAATCGTTAGACAGTTGGGGCCACTCCATAGTTTTCAACACACCAAAATGTCCGGCTAATTTATGGTCGTGGCAAAGTTCCATCACCGCCACCCGTAAAGGTGCAGGGACTACGATCTTATCTTCATGCCAAAACAGACCCTCACTCAGATTGGTTTCAGGGTATGGGGACATTCCCACAGAGGCCTGTTTTATCCGGGTTTAAAGGTCCACTTGAAGGAGCAAAAAGTTCCCAGAGGGAAGGATCGTGTCAGGAGGCAGAGTCTTTTCAGAATCCAAAAACATGCGTGAAAGCGCGTCTGGCTTAATGTTCTTAGAACCTGGTCTATAGGTGATATGGAATTAGAATCGGGAAAAGAAAAGTGCCCATCTGGACTGTCGTGGTCTCAATCTTTTGGCTGTCCTCAAATATTCCAAATTCTTGTGATCTGTATACACCAAGATGGGATGAGCAGCACCCTCCAGAAGGTAACACCACTCCTCCAGAGCCAATTTGATAGTAAGAAGTTCCCGATCTCCCACATCATAGTTCCTTTCCGATATTGAGAGCTTGCATGAGAAGAATGCCACTGGGTACAAAAGAGCTTTGGCACCTTGCCGCTGAGAAAGAAACGCTCCAACTGCTATTTCTGAGGCATCGACTTCCAGGACAAATGGTAAAGCAGGATTAGGGTGTTTCAGGATGGTAGCTGATGTGAAGAGCTCTTTAAGTTTTTCAAAAGCTGCCTGGGCCTGAGGAGTCCAAGAGAATCAGGTTCCCTGCCTGGTTAGTTCAGTTATTGGAGCGATTATTCCTGAAAACCCCTTAATGAACTTCTGATTAAAAATTTGAAAAGCTGATGAAGCATTGCACGCCTTTTTTATCCACAGGCGCAGGCCAATCCAGGATGGCGGACACCTTTTGAGGGTCCATCTTGATGCCATCCACCGAGATGATTAGACCTAGGAATTGGATGCTCTGGAGTTCAAATTCACATTTCTCTAATTTTGCATAGAGACCGTGTAGTCTGAGCCGGGTTAGGACATTCCGGACATGTTTGCGGTGATCGGCCAGTGAGGAGGAGAAGATCAGAATATCGTCAAGATACACTATTACGTATAAATCCAGGTAGTCACGAAAAATGTCATTGACAAAGTGCTGGAATGTTGCAGGGGCGTTGCAGAGGCCAAAGGGCATGACAAGGTACTCGAAGTGCCCAAATCGAGTGCGGAATGCCGTTTTCCACTCGTCTCCTTCCCGGATTCGAATTAAATTATAAGCTCCATTTTCTTGTTAAAAAAAAAAAAATTATAAGCTCCATGAAGGTCAAGCTTTGTGAACACAACTGCGATTCCCAACCTTTGAAAAAGTTCTGGGACTAAGGGCAAGGGATAACGGTTCTTGATAGTTATCCTATTCAATTCCCGATAATCTATGCAGGGATGTAGGGAATGGTCTTTCTTTTCAACGAAAAAGATGCCCGCACCGGCTGGAGAGGTGCAAGGGCGGATAAATCCTTTTTCCAGATTTTCGTTGATGTAGGTTTTTAGTGTGTTTAACTCCTGCTCAGTTAGCGGAAAGATTCTTCCGAAAGGAACCTCAGTTCCCAGTAGGAGTTCTATAGGACAATCATAAGGCGTGTGCACAGGCAATGTTTCAGCTCCTTTCTTACTAAATACGTCCACAAAGTCTCGGTAGGGTTTAGGGATGGACTGTCGTAGTTCCTAATCTGAGTCCATACAAAGGAGTGGAGAGGTTTCAGTAGAGGACCTGTACAGGCAGTGCTGTTGGCAGTACTCGGAAGGAAAAGTAACTTCCCCTGTGGTCCAGTTAATGCTGGGATTATGGGCTTTCAGCCAAGGTATTCCCAAGATGATAGGGAAGAGGGGAGAGGACATGGCATCCAGACGAAGGAGTTCCTGGTGATGGGTGCCAATGATGGCCAGTAAAGGGACGGTCTCTTGGGTGATCGGGCCAGAACGAAGGGTGGAGCCATCTGCCAGGTGTATTGTGAGTCCTTGGGTCTTAGGTTGAAGCGGGATGCGGAGATTAGTAGCGAAAGTCAGGTCGACGAAGCAACTACAGGCCCCGGAAGCAATGATGGCCGTCACTGGGGTAGTCCCTCCTGGAAGCTGCAAAGTGATGGAGAGAGCAAGGTGAGAACTGGTCTTAGGTACAATAGATGCACAAAATGAAGAAGCAGGAAGGCGCTTATGCATATTGTTGGGGCAGGCCCTCACGTAGTGCCCTGGTTCACCGCAATACAGACAAAGGTTGCGGGCTCGTCTATGCAGCTTTTCCTCAGGAGTCAGTGTGGGGCGGAGCAGGCCAAGCTGCATAGGCTCTGGGGCGTCTAGAGCAGGTGCGGTATAGATGGGAGGAAGCTGACTGACCGAACTGGGAACCTTAGGTAGCATCCAAGTAGGGCGGAACTGGTGAGAAGACCTCTCTGACCGGCGTTCCCTCAACCAACGGTCAATCTGGATGGACAGGTTAATGAGTTCATCCAAGGAGGGGGATATTCCAACACGTGCCAGCTCATCTTTTAGGGGATCCGAAAGTCCCATTCTAAACTGGTGACGCAAGGCGGCGTCGTTCCAGTTGGTGTCAGAGCTCCAGCGTCTGAACTCCACCGCATAATCTTCCGCTGCCCTGGGACCCTGCTGTAGAGAGTGCAGAGCGGCTTCCGCAGTCGCAGTCAACTGTGGATCCTCATACAGTTGGGACATGGCCAGGAAGAAAGCCTCTAAGCTATCCAAGGATACTAATTTTTGTTCCAGCAGGCGGGGGGCCCATGTTTGGGGTTCACCGGACAGTAATGAAATGACAAAACCCACTTTTGTTGCTTTTAACGAAAAGGTGCGTGGTTGCAGAGCAAAACGCACGGTACTTGCTGCGCTTTCCGGCAAACCTTTCAGGAGTGGGTACTCTGGGCTCAGGAGGGTGCAGATGAAAGTCCAGCAGAAGATGCTCCCTGGGGATTGGAGGGAGAGGATAGAACCGAAACTCGCTCCTCCAATCTTGCATAGCCTTCCTGAAGGCTCTTCATGGCTTGGGTAAGAACCGCCAGATGTCTGCAAAGTTCATCCATGGGGGGGCCCCCTGCCCGGACTCGGTCATGGCTGCCTGATACTGTCAGATTTTACTTACCAGACCGGTGAGTCCGCTTGGGCAGAGGGTGGTCTCCCGTACCTACCCAACTCGCGGCCCCTGGTAGAATGGACAGGAAGCACGGGAGTAAGGAACGGTAAGAGAGCCTGATGAGGGATCCAGGTGATGGGTGGAAGGGGATCTTTAAACAGCAGATAGAGAACTGGAACACAGGCAAACAGGTGCTGAGCAGGAGCAAGAAGGCAGGTCAGGACACAGGCAAAGTTCGGCAACAGACAGGCAGCACGGTACAAGGGAGCAGGCAGAAGAAGGGTCAAACAAGCCAAGGTCGGGTACGGGCAGCAATCAGCGGGAAGTCAGAGGCAGGCCAGGTTCGTCAGGAGATCAGGAATACAGGAACACTGGAACAGGTAGTGGGAACTAATGAACCATAAGCTGTTGATCAGGCAGCTCCGAGCAGAGTGCATGGCAAACCTAAATAGACCGATTGGCGGCAAACAGCGCGCGCACATGCACGCCGACGCTCACAGGCGCACACCTGCGCGCGCACACGCATGTGCCTGTACGCCAGTAAACCGACCAGCACCTGCAGGGACATGCACAGCAGCACGCACAGGAACGCGCGCGCCAACGCGCATCGACGCGCACCAGCACCACGACCAGCAAGGTGAGCTCTCTGACAGTGCCCATTTTGTGAGATTGTACTATCTGAAAAAGGTTGTATAAAAAGGGTACAGGATTCTTGTTGGGTGCGTAATATGAAACAACAGTTATTGCCATGTCCAAAACATATCCAGTAAGTATTAGGTATTGTCCCTCAGGGTCTTTTATTTCAGCTGAATTGTTAATGGGGTGGAGCGATGGAATGCTATTAGAGTGCCCCACTGTTTAGTTTCTGTTAAAGCTGTGAATAATTGTGGGTAGGAGAAACTAAAAAAATGTGGGTGTAGATTTATTTGTGAAATGGGTTTCTTGTAAACACACTATGTGTGCTTTCATGGCCTGGAAAGATCCAAACGCTTTTGTGCGTTTTTGTGGTATGTTTAGGCCCTGTACATTTAGGGAAAAATATATTTAATGGTGCCATATAAACTGCAACAACAATCTGTTCTTACCAATTATTACTATGTGGTGGCGTCCCGACCAAACAACTGCGGACAAAAAGAGAAGAGGGCAGGGTCCAGGGTTATCTAGATTAGGGGAAAAATAAAAATGATAAGAGATTATATTACATATGAGTAAAATATAGGTACAAAGAGTTTCAAAGTTTATCCATGATGGGGGATACAGTCCTCCGTCAGGGGAAAAAGAACTTTCGTCAAATCCCCACATAATAGCTGTAGGGGTCCGAGGAAGGTAAAGTGGGGCACACGGAGTTTTCGCGGGAGAAACCCCCGCCCTAAAAATTTCAAGTGAACATCATAGTGATGTGTGCATATAAGCCCAAATATGTAGCGAACACCATCTATGTTTAAATCTACAATGTAAAATTTATAGAGGTGTGGTATATTGAGAAATATATATATTATTTAAATAGAGAATTATTTAAGCTAAAAGAAAAAACATTTCTTAATTTTGATCTAATAACGGGGATTAAGAAAAAAAAAAAAGATAATAACATCTTATCCGCTCAACAGATCTGATATACTTGATCAATATCAATTTATATATATATATATATATATATATATATATATATATATAAAAAACTAAAGTGAGTCCTTTTTCAGACAGACTGGTGTCACTATTATTATGTGAACTTCCCATGACTTTTGTCATTAAATTATAACATTAAAATTTAAATCATGTGGTCCAATTTGGAAAAGAGTATAGAAATGGATAATAAATAATAAAAAAAAAAAAATATATATATATATATATATATATATTGAGTATAACCAGGATTGAAATCTCCAAGGATAAAGCTTTTAAATGCATATTAAATCATTTAACAAAAAAAATCCATACATTTGGATATAATAAGTGGAATTAGGAGATTTGTATTGAGTTTCCAAACGATTCTGTTGTTTTAGACAAACTCTGGAGCGGCAAAAAATGAAATTAAGTCAGTTAATTTTTCAGATTTTTATTCCATGTTGTCTTCTTGGTCTTGAGGTGGGGCTTTATGTCGACTCCTACTCTGTAAATGATGATTTCCATTTTTGCCTGTGTCTGGGGATGAGTTCTTTGTGAATGTATGAGCAGCTGTTCTTCTTCTCGATGTGTTTGTGTTATGAGAGATTTCTATTAAGTTAAGATCTTGAAGTGCCTGTTGTAGCTCTTCCACTGATCTGCAGACAAATCTAGTTCCTTGATGAGAAAAGCATAGAGAAAAGGGAAATCCCCATTGATATTTAATATCATGGCGTTGCAACTCCAGGAGCTGGGGTTTCATTGCTCTTCTTTTAGAAACAGTAGTTTGAGAGAGGTCTGCAAACAATTGGAAAGTATGTCCTTGTAAACTTAAATTGTTTATTCCTCTGGCTGCAACAAGAAGCTGTTCTTTAGTTTTATAGTAGTGGAACTTTGCTATGATGTCTCTTGGGGGTCCGTCACTTTTCTTAGGCATAAGGGCACGATGCACTCTGTCCATTTCCAGACACTCTATTGGTATCCCTGGGAGTAATTCTTGACAAAGTACAGTTATAGAGGATTGTATATCTATGACACTTTCTGGTATACCTCTAAATCTGAGGTTAAATCTTCTTGCTCTGTTTTCATAATCCTCTAATTTGTTTTGTAAAACAAAGTTTTCTTCTTTTAGTGTATCGATTTCAGTCATTTGTTCCTGTGTGAAATTGTCAATTTCATCTACCTTTAGCTCAAGTGCTGCTGTGCGCTGACCAATTTCCCTGATTTCTTTTGTGAGGTTATTTGTTATCTGTTCTGAGGTTTGTTTTGGTGCTTTGTAAAGCATTTTTTCAAATAGTTTTAAAATATTGTGAGGGGCCGTAGGTTCATGTGAGGAAGGCAACGATAAGTTAAATTCTGTGTCAGAATCTCCAGAAGTTGTATAGATTTAGGCTGCATAGAGCGCTCTGAGGTAATTGATGCTGAGGGGACCGGCGGCATTTTGGATGATATCTGTGCCTGAGTGCCACGGCTTGCTTTGATTTTTGTTTTAACACGGGCTCCTCCTAACACCATTTTGTTTTAGAAAGTTCCTCTCGACTCTCGGGCTAGAATTGTATAGCGGGTCTTTCTCCTCACGAAGTGGAGCTCTAGTCAAACATGACTGTCCAGCTAGGCTCTGCCCACTTAGTACATTTTTCATTCTCTTCTATATGTTTTACACAGCTTTTAAAAAATTACTCACTTTGCTTTTTTCTCTAGATATTTTTCAAGGTTCTTTTTTGCTGTAGAAATATTATCATCTACATCACACCAGCGCCGGGACAGGTTATCCAGTGCCCAGGGCAGAGATGCCGCTGTCACTACTCCTGTCAGCCTTATAGTAGAAGGAACTTGCGGCATCTCTATCCCTACAATACACGCTGTGCCCAGGGCAGCCATCCCTTCTGCTCACCCCTTGTCCCAGCCCTGATCACAACCAATTTCTTTAAGTTTATACAAAGTTTGTTGCTGGGTATTTAGATTATCAAAATATTATTTTTTCTTTAGCCTTGTGAACCCCAACATTTAATTGTCCCTTTTACTTCATCTCACCATGTCAGAATATCATCAGCATGCAACTTTTCTGTCTGCCACTCCTTAAATACTTTACAGAAATCCTTATACACTTTATCATCTTGTAGCAGGGAGGTGTTCAATTTCTAAAAGCCACTTCAGACTTTGTGGTCTGAAATAACATTCTCTTTATGAACGCATGAAAATGGCACTAAACACTTAGCAGTAAATATGAAGTCAATTATTGATCCAGCATCTTTACCTTGCCATGTAACTCTCTCAGTTAAGGGTATATTATTATTGAGGGTCATGAAAATATCTCTAAACTTGAAATCAGTTATCATTGCTTTCAAAAGGTTAGCTTATCTATCAATCATTTTAACACCTGGACCATATCTATATGTGCCATTTAAAGTACAATTAAAATCACCTGCTACAAGCGTTGGTTTAATATTTGCCATAAAGAGGTTCAAATTTTCAAACAGTTTAATATGGTCTTCTGTATATGGAGATGCATACACATTTAGATGATCCTACTTAATACCATCAATAGAGACAGAAACAAACAAAACTCTCCCTGGCACAAGTTCTTGGTTATCATGAATTTTTGTTGGCCCTTTAAAAAGAATAGCAACTCCTGCACTTTTATTCTCATTTGAGCCTGACCACACAGAAGGGTCATGAGTCCAGTCTTTTGCAAAAGTCTCGTAATTGTTCATGTGTGGTAAAGCACATTCTTGCAGGAAAAAAACACATTAAAAGCCGCCAGAAAGATAAACACGGTTATGCATCTTAGCTGACTTTTTTATGCATTGCACGTTAAAGTTTAAGCCTTCTAACACAGCCATGGTGAAATAAAGTAGATATTCCTAAACCAGACTTACTCAGAAATCCATATTGCCCTCTGAGGGATCCATTCCCATCACTTTAGTCATTTGGTAGACTAAATTTATTTTTTAAGAAATCCTGCTTAGGAGATGCAAGGCTGACTGGATTAATAGGAATTTCATTATCAAATAATATATTGTCTGGCATATTATCCACTGGAAAAGGGCTGAGCTCCACTTTCTCTGAATCTTTGCTAGCAGAGAACTTTACAATCTCTGCCCATGACTTCCCTTCAGCTTGAATATCCACCCTTTCTCCTATAGCAGTTGGCGAACAAATCCGTGTTTTCTTAGCTTTTGACTTTACAGCTTGTTATGGGTATTTACCCACAGGGGACTTACCTTTGTCCAAAGACTGCATTCCTTCCATGGATCTTCCAAGTTGTTTTGTGGTAATTGTTAGGCATCGCCCCTTTCCCTTTGCTCCCTCTGATTATACAACCTCCATTTTCTCCAAGGCAGACTCTTCCTCCTCTGGTGCAGAAAAATGGTGTGATGCTAAACTTTCTGCTTTGACAGGTCCTCTTGCTTCAGAAATCTTGGAAATTAATCCAGATGCAATTTTTTTCCAAGTCATCATTAGAGGGCACCGGACTAGCTGACTCTTTTTTCTTAGATGATGATGCCCCCTCAGGATCAGCTGCAGCAGCCTGCCTTGGTTTCTCTGGGTTGTTACGATGTGGACAGTTTGAATAAACATGGCCAGGACAAAAGCAGAAATTGCATCTTTTTATTTTAGGACAAACTAAAGTTTTATGCTTAAAACAGTCACAATTTCTGCATCTATGTCTCTCTTTTTGTGGCCATACACATGGCATATGCAACAAAAACTGCCCATACCATAAAAAATAAGTCCCTATTATGCTTTTCAATTCTAAAGAGAGCTGGGGGAAGAATGTGTCTTTCTTGAATGACACAAGATATTTCCTTTTTCCATTCCACAACCCAAACTGGTTAGTAATTTTATGTAATCATTTTACCTTATCACAAAATAGGGAAAGCCAGCTGGTAACGTCCTTCTGAGGTATATTCAGATTATAAATTTTCACCACAATAGAAAAACTTTTAAAAAGAGAAAAGAAAAGAGTTAAGAGGTGTTGAGACCTTCATTTGGAATGATTCACCAAAACATTTTTATATTAACCACTTGCCACCTGCCATATAGCAATATGACGTCGGCAAAGTTTTTGCGATAACCTGACCTGATCATATGACGTCGCCAGGATATCAAGCTGCTGCGCGCCCCCGGGGGCGCGCATAGCGGCAATCGTTGTTGTGGTGTGTCAGTCTGACACACTGCAACTCTGATCTAGGTAAAGAGTCTCTGATGGAGACTCTTTACCATGTGATCAGCTGTGTCCAATCACGGCTGATCACCGTGTAAACAGGAAGAGCCGTTGATCGTTTTTTCCTCACTCGCGTCTTTCAGACATAAGTAGAGGAGAGCCGATCGGCTGCTCCTCTGACAGGGGGGGTCTGTGCTGATTGATTATCAGCGCAGCCCCCCTAAGGGTGCCCTCACTGGACCACCAGGGATGCCACCAGGACCACCAGAAATGCCCACCACTAGTCACCACCAGGTATGTCACCCATGGCCACCAGGGATGTCAATCAGTACCCACAATGGATGCCAATCAATGCCCACAATGGATGCCAATCAGTGCCAAACAATAATGCCTGCCAATCAATGATGCCCATCAGTACCATCCATTAGTGTACATCAGTGCCACCTCTCAGTGCCCATCCATGCCCATCCATGCCACCTATCAGTGCCCATCCGTGCCACCTATTAGTGCCCATCTGTGCCACCTTTGAGTGCCACCTTTCAGTGCCCATTAGTGCTGCCTTTCAGTGCCTATCAGTGTGGCATATTAGTGCCCATCATCAGTGCCGCCTTATCAGTGCCCGTCAGTGCAGCCCTATCAGTGCCCATCAGTGAAGGAGAAAACTTACTTATTTACAAAGTTTTGTAACAGAAACAAAAAAAAGTTTTTTTTTCAAAATGTTCTGTCTTTTTTTTAATTGTTTAGCAGAAAATAAAAATACCAGAGGGGATCAAAGAAAGCTCTATTTGTGGGAACAAAATGCTAAAAACTTAGTTTGGGTACAGTGTAGCATGACCGTGCAATGGTCATTCAAAGTGCGACAGCGCTGAAAGATGAAAATTGGTCTGGGTAGGAAGGTGTATAAGTGCCCTGTATTGAAGTGGTTAAAAAATCCTTTTTATTATAAATGCATTAAAATTATGAATACAGGGTAATCATCCCCTAAAAGACATACAAAAAGTTGAGCACATCCTGTTTATGAATGCACTTGCGACCGGGCCCTGGAGTTCCACCACAGTGGGGGGCCTCTAGCAGTGTTGCCAACCTCCTATCAATTTGAAATAACAGCCTAATTTCTCGGTCCCTAGGCCAGGAGAATCAGCCTGTAAATGAAGAGACGGGTGGCTGCAGCTGAGCCAAGTGTCTGTGACAGCCCAACGAGCACACTCCCCCCCTTTGCAGGGAGGTGAGAGAAGAGAAGAATACAACCTCCTCCTCCTGCGTCTTCCTGGCCCGTCCACTCTCCCCGGCGTGCAGCTGTACCTAAGAGAGGAAGGATGTGTGGGCGGGAAATATAAAAAACAGCAGCCTGCTACACATTACTATCTGTATCAATGATGAGCCACCATCTACCAGCCTAGCTCACAACCCCCCTCACCCCAGGTTTAGTGAGCTCTGCTCTGTGATCACTGAACTGTCCCTATCTGTCTCCCTCCCCATCTTTCTCCAAGAGCTTCTCAAACTTTACTTCTTAGCATTTAGGCAGCCTATACATTGATCACTTTATTTCATTCAACCTTCAGGCCCCTTTCACACCAGTGGACCATTTAAATCTGTCTGTCAGTTTTTCAGGCAGACCCAATCGGACCACCCATTGTTCTTTGTGTGGCAGCGGCTTGTAATAATTATCATTTTTACGGTAATAATAACGATATGTCAATAATTCATACTGATGGGGAAAGTTCCAAGAAAGTCTGTTCAGTTTTCATGTAAAAACTCAAAAATTGATTTAATAATAAAAATAGCAAAATATTACAAGAACAATGTCAAAGTAAAGAATGTTATTAATAATGTATAATATTCTTAAAATGAAGATTGAATCAGATGTGTGTCTGTGTGTAGATGTAGCAGCAAAGTCTTATGATGTGTGTGTGTAGCTGTCCTCGTGGAGTGAATGTCTGCAGCAGAATCTGCCTGTCTGCCCTCTGTTAGTAGCTTTTTCCAAAAATCAGCCCATGAAAATAGCCCCCACCTTCTCCTATAAAGGCTGGCTTAAAGGTGTCTGTAATATGATCCTACTAGATCTCACAATGTTTTCTGTTACTTTGACTGCATATACTTTCACGAGTATAAAAACCTATATAAAACTTCACTTTTTCCATACATAGAAGAGACATAAATATATATTCATTTAACTCAATTATTCTGTAGATCTCATCCATTCATAAATATTCTAACATTTCCCTCTCAAAATGATTGCTTAAACAATCTTAATCATTTTCTTATCTAAATCCATTTATAACTCAAATGCATCACATTCGTATCCATACATACTTTTAGATCTTAAAATAATTGACTTGAATATATTTTCAATTTTGATTCTATATAAGGAAAAGTGAACTCTATTAACCTTTTGCTTCATATACCATAAAAAATATTTTCACCCTTATTATTTTCTTCTTCTTTTACCAAATAATAAATCCCCTTAATTTCATAATTCATAAATGTGACATTGTTGTACAATACTTTGAAATATGGATATCACTTCATAAATATATTAAGAATTAGAGGATAGAAGCAGGACTTTACGTGAGGCATGTTAGTGGGTATGCCTCACGTAAAGTCCCGCTTCTATCCTCTAATTCTTTTTGTACCAATTGGGATGGAGGCATGTTAGTGCATTTCCTTTAAAATTGTGTGGACAGGTCACAACCCCATTCGTCATGAATATATGTTTCATACTTTCCCTCCAAGTTGTGTTTAGCATAAATCTATAATCCATACAACCTTTCAAACAATCTTTGTCCAAATTTGAACTTAAAATATGTTTTTTAATTTAAATCCATTCATATATGTCAGATGATTTTTAAAAATAATTACATATTACAATGTAAAAGTTAGTCCTAACTTGTCTATATGACTTTAGAAAAAAAATGTACTGTTATCTTAATTAGCACCAGATGTTCCTTCTAACTAGAATGACTCTATTGTAAGGATGTTTAACCCTTTCAACTCTGAAAATACACTATATGTGATTGTAAAAATTGATGTGTAAAAAATATCTCATCTTGATGTGATAAACATATCCCGTCACAAAAATGTGTGTGTGTATATATATATATATATATATATATATATATATATATATAAAACTGCAATATACCGTATTTATCGGCGTATAACACGCACTTTTTTCCCCTTAAAATCAGGGGAAAATCGCGTGTGCGTGTTATACGCCGATCCCCTGCGATCCTGACCTGTCAGAATTAAAAAATCGCTGACCGCGATTTGAAAATGGCGCCGAAATATGCAGTGCCGGTCCTCGGCTCTTCTCGGCGGCTTTCGGTTTCACTCGAGCGCCGCCCGAACCTAGCCGAGTATACTCGGCTAGTTTCGGATAGCTCCGCTCACCGTCCGAGTGAAACCGAAAGTAAACGAGAGCCGCCGAGAAGAGCCGAGGACTGGCTCTGTGTATTTCGGCGCCGGCGGCGCCATTTTCAAATCGCGGTCGGTGATTTTGAATCTCACAGGCTTCAGCAAGGCTGGACTGGGGCAAGGCTGGACTGGGGCAAGGCTGGACTGGACACTGGGGAAGGCTGCACTGACATGGCTGCACTGACATGGCTGCACTAGCAAGGCTGCACTGACATGGCTGCACTGACATGGCTGCACTGACATGGCTGCACTGACATGGCTGCACTAGCAAGGCTGCACTGGCAAGGCTGCACTGACATGGCTGCACTGACATGGCTGCACTGACATGGCTGCACTGACAAGGCTGCACTGAGAAGGCTGCAATGATGGGCATTTAAATGTAAGTTTTTTTCCCTTCAACTTCCCTCCTAAAAGTTTTTTTTCCTTAAAATTCCCTCCTAAATTGAGGTGCGTGTTATACGCCGGTGCGTGTTATACGCCGATAAATACGGTATCTTATGGATACATTATTTTATCAGTAGTCAAAATTCAAAAGTCAGTAGTTTTTAGAAGGTTATCACTTATTCGAGATCTTGAGGTTTTTCTTCTTATTTTTCTTCCTGCACTCTGTAAAGTTAGAAAAACTTTATTGAACATTTAAACGACAACAATAATTATAACTAATGAATCTCTTGTGTCCAATCTTCTCCCAGAACTGATGATATTAATCTTCAAGGTTTTGTTTTCATCTGGAACATTGTCAGGTCATCTGTATCCAGGTGACAGATGCACCCCGTTGGGGTCAGGAGTGTACCGCTATGATAGTGGACCCTAAGGCTGACTGCTGCAGATGGAACTCGGGGTGGTTCAGGAAGGCAGGTCCTCTGGAGCACCAACACGGATCCCACAGTGAGTTATAGATTTATAGAGTTATAGAGCATAGATTCCCCAGGGCGCAGAGTCTAAGAGCCAGTTGGTGTTCACCAGAGCCTCTAGTGGTGAGGATGGACTGGGCTGCAACTGGCTCCAGGTCGCGGCTCCCAGCTCACGCTCACGGTAGGCTACAGGAGGATGGAGAGGTAACAGCAGCCCAGGACAGCAAGGAATAGTAAGGAGATAGCCAAATGTCGGGGAGACTAGCAGACAAGGATAACAGAGAACACGCCAAAAGTCAGGGTCACAGGCAAACAGGGATAGTCGAGAACGCGCCAAAGGTCAGGGTCACAAGCAGACAGGAATAGTCGGGAACATGCCAAGATCGGTAACAGAGACAGAGACAAACTTAGAGCACACAGCAAACAGGAACCCAAACACACATTATTGCACGGCAAGGCAGGCTTGGAGAACACGGTGTTAAATACTGGTTCCTGTTGAGGCTAGGGTGGAGCCACACAGAGGGAAGATTACTTAAGCATGCAGGTGTGAGAGTACAAACCTCAAGGCTGTTACACAGACTAGGTAAGAGACAGACAGGTCATGAATGTATTACTGCAAGGTCATGACAAACATCTAGAAATATAAAATTTCTCTTCTTTTGGTGACTTACAAGTCAAATCCTGAAATAGAATGCAGTATCATGATTTTGAATTTTAATTAATGCAAAATATACCTTCATTTACTTATTCATTTTACATATCAGAATCCTAATATTTTATTATGACATGAGTCATATTTTAATAATAACATTCCTAATTACCTTACTTTCTCTTAAACTGGCCTATACTCCTAATACTATTATTCTGTGTATTTAATTCTAACAGGACGGAATTTCTCCTTTTTGTCATCATTCAAAACCTCATTTTCACAAAGAAAGAAATGTTTCAAATCAACCCAGAAAATTGAAGCAAACTGTATCCATTCACTTTTCTTCTATAAGATTTAGAATAATGCGTGCTGTACTGTTTTTTTTTTTTTTGCATCTTTCAATTCAGCATTTTCTGTAGAATTTTTGCTGAATAGCACAACCATTCGTAGGGTAACACATAGAAAGACCCGCTGAACGACTTGTAATATTATTAACAAATACTGGCTCAAAGCCTCTCTCAGCATTTGTTCTAAAAATACCATTTACAGGCTTTCTGAATACATTTAACTGAGAATGTTCTGTTACCAAATTTACCTGTATAGTTTTAAATTGTAAAGTTTTAAAAAATGGGCAATATTTGTCATATAATTCTCCTGAATTAATTCTCTTTAAAAGAATTTTTAATGCCAGATAAGGTAATATGATCCTACTAGATCTCACAATCATTTCTGTTACTTTGACTGCAAAATAAACACTTAACAATTGCTTCATATTTGTGTCAAAAGTCTTTTACATATTTGTCAAACCTCTGGAAAAAAAAACTACTATTTTCTGTTCACCTTTTAATTGAGACAAAATCACTGAGATGGAATTCTCAGATACATCAGTATGCAAAAGAACAGGCATTGCCATACCAACTTCGATTGTATTCAATGAAGGAGCATTCTGCAGATCCCTTTTCAACATTTCAAAGGCATCTGTCTGGGTTTGACCCCATTGATCAAACACAACATCTTTTTGTTTTAAGAAATCAAATAATGGTTTAACTTTATCATCATATTTCTGTAAAAACTCTTTGCAACAATTTACTTCACTCAAAAATTGATATAATGCCTTGTAAGATGTTGGAATTGGAAAAGCAGAAATGTTTTTAACTTTTTCCTGTGATAACTGTCTCTGTCGATGACTAATTTGCATATGAAGAAATGTAACTTTATCTTTCATCAACTGAATTTACTCTGTGTTCAGTTTCAGCCCTGTTGTTTGTAACAGAGTAAATAACTCAGACAAAAGAGTGACATGTTCCTCTAAACTTTGTGTAGACAGCAAAAGTTTGTCCACATGCTGGAAAATACATTTTGATCTAGAAAATTTTGATAATACTTTCTCCAAACACTTGTGCACTGAATAGTCACTAATATCCAATCCTGGAATTATTCTCATGAATGCATAAGTTTCTTTATTAAAGCTGAAGGCAAATTTATATTGACAGCTTTTAGTTAATGGTACTGAAAAATGACTATTGGCGATTTCCAGTACTGACAATACTTTGGCCTTGGCATCCATGTGTGACATTAAATTTAAATTAGGAACAATAGGTTTGTTATTTGTAATGCATTTATTCAGTGATCCTAAATCAACTGATAAAGAATACGAATCATCGGCATTCTTGATAGGCCAAATACAATTATTTACAACTGATTATGCCTTCTTTAATATTCCTTTTTGTAAAAATGATTGTACAATGTCAGGAACTGGACCTATTGATTCTTGTGGCAACTTATTTTGAATTTGAGGTTTTGGATCTTTTCCATCAATTTCTATTTCAATATCTTTAAACAAACCTGTATCAATTTTGGTCTGACTCCAAAGACTTTTATGTGATTGAACCGGTTGTTCTAATAGGAGATTGGTTCCTGTATTTGGCCAATTCTAATCTGAAGACATGTCAGCGACTACTGTACAAATACTTCCAACATTACTGTACAATGAAGAATCTATTAACATAGATTTGGGCCTAGATGAATCTTTCCATATAGTAGAATTACTTAAATCAATAATCCAATTTCATTTACTAATCACATCCATGCCTAAAATATTCTCTGTATTTTGGCAACACCAGATGTCTATATTCGTTTTCCTGGAATTTTAAAAGTCACATCATTAGTTGCAACTGTATTTTTTTTCCACTGAAACCAATTAAATGACATTTTGGAGAATTCATATTCACAGGTAATTTGTGTTTAGTTAAACTAAGTTTAGCTCCTAAATCTATTAACCATTTAATTTTCTTACCATTTAATAAACCATGTACCCATGGCCTACCACCTTCATCTATTAAAATTAGAGCAACATAATTTAATGTTGGAGAGCTCTCAAAAACTTTTTAAAATCCTGATGGCGATGGAAATAATCCATCTCTTTCATTGTCAGCATTGTCATATTGATTGAACTGTCATTAACAGTCGATATACTGATCTATTTTACATCTGAGGCATAAGGAAAATCAATCAACCTATTGTTTGGGGAAGAAGGAAAAAATTGCTCAGAAATGTCCTCATTTTCTACTTCCAAAGTTTTTCTTTGTGAATCTACTTTACTTTATATTTTAAACATTCTTTCTGTACATGATCACATTTCTTACAATGTAAGCAAGTAACATTTCGTGTCTGCTCTGAAACTTTAGTTCCGCCTGTGATGTGTATCTCACCAGCTCTGGGTGTGGCCATACACATGGCAACTCTCTGATCACCATTTTCCTTTTGTCTGTCTAGACTTGTGCTTACTGCATGATCCTTATTAATTTTGGTTTAAGCAAACCTTCATGATCCTGGTCATATTTTCCTACAGACCACTTATCTGTCGCTGTCCTCGTGGAGGGAATGTCTGCAGCAGAACCTGTCTGCCCTCTGTTACTAGCTTTTTCCTAAAATCAGCCCATGAAAATAGCCCCCACCTTCTCCTATAAAGGCTGGCTTAAAGGTTTGTTTTTTCTTATAGTTCCACAGAAAACCACAGGCTTTTAATGAAACCTCACTCGCAAGGGTGGGGATTAACATTCCCGAGGTGTGGGCTAAGAGGAGCTATATGTAAAACCATTTAACTTATACACTATAAAAGTTTCCTTTCATTTCTAAATCTAATACTACATAAATTAATATATTATATAAATATAATTATAATATAAATTAATATAATATATTATATTCATTTAAAATGTTCTTATTAATATCCTAATCAAGAAATATTGTTATATAAAGAAATTATGATATTAACTAACACATTGAACTTTTACATCTTAACCACTTCAGCCCCGGACCATTCCGCTGCCCAAAGACCAGAGCTTTTTTTGCGATTTGGCAATGCGTTGCTTTAACTGACAATTGCGCGGTCGTGTGACGTGGCTCCCAAACAAAATTGACATCCTTTTTTCCCCACAACTAGAGCTTTCTTTTGGTGGTATTTGATCACTTCTGCGGTTTTTATTTTTTGCGCTATAAACAAAAAAAGAGCGTCAATTTTGAAAAAAACGCAATATTTTTTACTTTTTGCTATAATAAATATCTCCAAAAAATATCTAAAAAAAACATTTTTTTCCCCTCAGTTTAGGCCGATACATATTCTTCTACATATTTGTGGTAAAAAAAAATAAGCGTTTATTGATTGGTTTGCGCAAAGTTATAGCGTCTACAAAAGAGGGGATAGTTTTATGGCATTTTAATTAATTATTTTTTTTCCTAGTAATGGCGGTGATCTGCGATTTTTATCGTGACTGCGATATTATGGTGGACAGATCGGACAATTTTGGCGCTATTTTGGGACCATTCACATTTATACAGCGATCAGTGCGTTTAAAAATGCACTGATTACTGTGTAAATGTGACTGGCAGTGAAGGGGTTAACCACTAGGGGGCGCTGCAGGGGTTAAGTGTGTCCTAGGGAGTGATTCCAACTGTGGAGGGCTGGGCTATTTGTGACACAACACTGATCAGTGTCCTGTCACTAGGAAGAATGGGGAAATGTTTGTTTACATCAGCATTTCCCAGTTCTTCCTCTCCATGAGGCGATCGCGGGTATCCCCGCGGACATCGAGTCTGCGGGACCCACGATCACACTCACGGAGCTCACGCCAGGCACGCGCCCACAATGCCACATCTTAAAGGGCACGTACAGTTACGGTAATATGCCTGTACGTGCCCTTCTGCTGACATATATCGGCACGAGACAGTCGGCAAGGGGTTAAAGTACATGAATCCTTTCTTCTCACAGATGGGAGGAGGGTAAGAACTCAGCTCACTCTTAATTACTGCCATATGTGGGCTCTCCCAAGAAATGTTTATGAGCTTATAACAACATATACTTTCACGAGTATAAAAACCTATATAAAACTTCAGATGTTTTATTGAACAAGAATACCCATAGTTTTAATTAGCATCACATCCCATAAATAGAGGTAATAAGTGAAGAGAAATTGGGATTTTAAAGGTGCAATTAAAGCAAATTCTCAATTGTGTAAAAAATACATTTATTTGAAAAAATTGAATAGAAAATCATCCAATAAAAACAGAGAATAGAAAATACTTGTGGCAAGTACAGTTCAATATAGTAACAGTGATACAGCAATACAAGATGGACTTCCCAACATGTTTCGCCCCTATAAACGGGCTTCTTCAGGGAATGCTGGTCACTTGCACGGTACAGTGCCTTCTAACAAAGATAAATACATAATTAGAAAAAAATAAAGTATCTATACACTAGAGATACTGTTGTACGAGGAGGATTTGGATTTTGTGGGAATTTCAGAGACCTGGTTCAACAGCTCTCATGATTGGCTGGCAAACATTCAAGGGTATACCCTATACCCCAAGGATAGAGAGGGTAAAAAAGGGGGGAGGGGTATGCCTATATATCAAGAATAATGTACAAGTGAATGTGAGAGATGACATCACTGAGGGAGCTAGAGAGGAGGTGGAATCCTTATGGGTAGAGCTCCAAAGGGATGAAGCTAAGGGGAAAATAATACTGGGAGTATGCTATAGGCCCCCTAACCTAAGGGACGAAGTGGAGATAGATCTCCTATCACAATTTGGATTAGCAGCAAGTATGGGAAGTGTTATCATAATGGGGGATTTTAATTATCCAGACATAGACTGGGCGGAGGGAACCGCGCATTCATTTAAGGCTCGCCAGTTCCTTAATGTCTTGCAGGACAATTTTATGGGTCAGATGGTAGACGCACCAACTAGAAATAAAACATTACTAGATCTACTGATTACCAACAATACAGACCTGATCACGGATGTGGAAATATGGGGCAATTTAGGTAACAGCGATCACAGGTCAATTAGTTTCAGTATAAATCACACAAATAGGAAACATTAAGGGAATACAAAGACACTGAATTTCAAAAGAGCCAACTTCCCTAAACTACAAACCTTGCTAAAAGGCATAAATTGGGATAAAATATTAGGAACAAAGAATACAGAGGAGAGATGGGTTTGCTTTAAGAGCATATTAAATAAGGGCATTAGCCAATGTATCCCATTGGGTAATAAATTTAAAAGAGCGAACAAAAGTCCTGGATGGCTTAACTCCAATGTAAAAATGCATATAAAAGCAAAGGAGAAGGCCTTCAAAAAATACAGGGTTGAGCGATCATTCTCAGCATACAGACTTTATAAAGAATGCAACAGGAAATGTAAGGGTGCAATTAGGACAGCTAAGATAGAACATGAAAGACACATAGCGGAGGAGAGCAAAAAAATCCCAAGAAATTCTTTAAGTATGTAAACAGGAAAAAAGGGAGGACAGACCATATTGGCCCCATAAAGAATGAGGAAGGACATCTGGTTATAAAGGATGGGGAGATGGCAAAGGTATTGAATTTAATATTCTCCTCAGACTTCACGAGTGAATCGGGGGGCTTCAGTAACCAAAACTGCAGTGTTTATCCTCATGACACAACACAGGAATCACCGGGACCAGATGGCTTGCATCCGGGGGTACTTAGGGAACTCAGTCAAGTGATTGCCAGACTGTTGTTCCTAATTTTTACAGATAGTCTACTGACTGGAATGGTACCAGCTGATTGGAGAAAAGCCAATGTAGCACCAATATTTAAAAAGGGCCCAAAATACATCCCTGGGAATTACAGACCAGTTAGCCTAACATCAATAGTATGTAAACTCTTGGAGGGATGATAAGGGACTATATACAAGATTTTAGTAATAAGAACGGTATCACTAGCAGTAATCAGCATAGATTCATGAAGAATCGTTCTTGCCAAACCAATCTATTAACCTTCTATGAGGAGGTGAGTTGCCATCTAGATAAAGGAAGGCCCGTAGACGTGGTGTATCTGGATTTTGCAAAAGCATTTGACACAGTTCCCCATAAACGTTTACTGTACAAAATAAGGTCCGTTGGCATGGACCATAGGGTGAGTACATGGATTGAAAACTGGCTACAAGGGTGAGTTCAGAGGGTGGTGATAAATGGGGAGTACTCAGAATGGTCAGGGGTGGGTAGTGGGGTTCCCCAGGGTTCTGTGCTGGGACCAATCCTATTTAATTTGTTCATAAACGACCTGGAGGATGGGATAAACAGTTCAATCTCTGTATTTGCAGATGATACTAAGCTAAGCAGGGCAATAACTTCTCCGCAGGATGTGGAAACCTTGCAAAAAGACCTGAACAAATTAATGGGTTGGGCAACTACATGGCAAATGAGGTTCAATGTAGAAAAATGTAAAATAATGCATTTGGGTGGCAAAAATATGAATGCAATCTATACACTGGGGGGAGAACCTCTGGGGGAATCTAGGATGGAAAAGGACCTTGGGGTCCTAGTAGATGAGAGGCTCAGCAATGGCATGCAGTGCCAAGCTGCTGCTAACAAAGCAAACAGAATATTGGCATGCATTAAAAAGGGATCAACTCCAGAGATAAAACAATAATTCTCCCACTCTACAAGACTCTGGTCCGGCCGCACCTGGAGTATGCTGTCCAGTTCCGGGCACCAGTCCTCAGGAAGGATGTACTGGAAATGGAGCGAGTACAAAGAAGGGCAACAAAGCTAATAAAGGGTCTGGAGGATCTTAGTTATGAGGAAAGGTTGCAAGCACTGAACTTATTCTCTCTGAAGAAGAGACGCTTGAGAGGGGATATGATTTCAATTTAAAAATACCGTACTGGTGACCCCACAATAGGGATAAAACTTTTTCGCATAAGAGAGTTTAACAAGACTCGTGGCCACTCATTAAAATTAGAAGAAAAGAGGTTTAACCTTAAACTACGTAGAGGGTTCTTTACTGTAAGAGCAGCAAGGATGTGGAATTCCCTTCCACAGGCAGTGGTCTCAGCGGGGAGCATTGATAGCTTCAAGAAACTATTAGATAAGCACCTGAATGACCACAACATACAGGGATATATAATGTAATACTGACACATAATCACACACATAGGTTGGACTTGATGGACTTGTGTCTTTTTTCAACCTCACCTACTATGTTACTATGTTATCACTATGTTATATAAAGAATTAACAAATTCCGATTCTTAGAAACACATCTATGCATATGCGTCTCCCAAGAACAGGGCACTGCTGCTTACCCATATCTCCTATGAATAGGGAATCTAATGCTACTGCCAAGATGAATAGTGGTTACTGCTACATCTGAGCATCCGTGTACTACAGACGTTGGTAGACAGCATAAACAGACCAACTGAAAACAAAAAAAACACATGGCACTAACCCATAATATCCAAGGAAGATGCAATTTCCTTGAGGACATATGAGCAGAGAAAGTGAGAATAATAGTCAAAAGGACTTACAGGAGCAATTGTAGCAGCTGGCTAGAAAGCCAGAGACCAAAGCACCATCTGATGGTAAATCACTTAGCAAGTGTATCTATTGAAAAAATAAATAACTAAAGCAGTTATGGATGAATAAATAGTCCGCTGTATAAACAACAGCGTTACAGAGACATAGTCTTCAAAAAGCAAAGGGAAAAATTATGTAACTTAACTAATTATCAAGAGAACCTCAAAAGAATAGCATATAGTTTTTACCTGGATAGAAAATGGTGGTATGCAAGGGTCTTGGGGATCCTGCAGTGTCTCCATGCTGCTAATGGCGGCTCTTTTATACCGTCCATCCAGTCCATAGGACCGGATGCGGACGTAAGCACTGCACTACACGTGCGCGCGTGTCACCATGGTGACAGACTCCTTCACCTCCGCTGAATCCAAGTGTTCGGTCAGCGAGGCGAGTAAGGAGGTCCCTCTGGTGGTGGGAGGGAGGAAATCATGCCTGTCAAAAAGACTGGCAAAGACTTCCAATGGCAATGTGTCACACACACTGTGTGCGCAGGAGATCGGGTGTCAGGCTGATAGGCAACGGCACCCTGGGCGTCCATACGATCGCCCAAACATGCACACAAGAGGCTGTGGGAAGCAGAGCCTTTCCTCCAAAAGAAAGAGGGGAAGAAAGGACCAAGAGCAGAGCTTTAGATGGACACAATACTGGGGGACATGCATAGCCATGGAAAAGGGAAGACGCAGATGCATTTACAATACAGTTATCATTTTTAAAGATTTAGCAAAAAGAAGTAGTTTACATAACAATTTCAAGAACTATTATAGAATTTATTGTTATATAACAATATTTTAATCATTAAGAATAACAGATTTTAGAAATCACTCTAAAGTATAAAAAGAAAAGAGAAAAGTCATAATTTAAATTACATTAAAAAGTGAGTGTATGTAATTATACTGTTCTATTCATATTCATGGCCACAGGGGAAGAGGAGGAGGGGAAAAAGGGAAAGGAAAAGGGGAAGAAGGAATAGAGGGGGATGAAGAAAGAAGAAAGAATAGGGGGAGAAAGGAAAGGGGAGGAGGGGGGGGAGAAGATAAGGGAAGAATAAGGGGGGGAGGAAAAAGGAGGATAAAAGCGGGGGGGGGGGAGGGGAAAGGAAGGAAAAGAAAGAGAGAAATCATAGAAGCATCGGAAATCATATTGCTATAGGAAGGGTTTATAACTAAGCATATCATTTAATCCAGGATATTCTGTAGCTTTGAGCAAATAGATCCATTGTGATTCAAGTTGTAACAGTTTTTGATCGTTACTACCTCCTCTAATATCAGGGGGAATATGCTCCAAAGCCATGAATTTGATTGTATTAAGACTAAAACCATGAAAAAGGCCCACATGGCGACTAATTGGCATTTCCATTCTCCGTTTTTTTATAAGAGAAATGTGATCATTTATTCTTTTATGGAAAGGGTTTTTTGTTTTGCCTACATAAAAACAATCGCACATACATTGCATCAGGTAGACAATACCCAGAGTTTGACATGTTATTCTATGTCTAATTGAGTGGATCTGTCCATTTGGTAATCTTACTTCATTGTTGTTGGGCATAAAGCGACATTTGTCACATTTGCCACAAGAAAAAGACCACCATCACAAGATCCAGATACTTTTTAATGCCATCCCTTGCGAATAAATTCCTCTCCCACCCCCCAGGTACAGGTTGGCATACGACGGGGCACAACATGTCCCCATCACAACCCCCTGTACCTGGAGGTAGTGGGAGGAGCCGAACATGAAAACATTCCTTGTAAGAATACATTTTAACATATCCAATATGAATTCATTGTATGAATCAGGAACGGGGCCATTTGGCTGGTTCATACAATGAATTCATATTGGATATATTAAAAGTATGGGATGACATTAAAAAGTATCTGGATCTTGTGATGGTTTTCCATTGCTATATAGATGATATCTTTCTGATATGGACGGGTTCCCCCGCAAGAACTGACTGAATTTATGACCATAATTGGTAGCAATACGTATAATTTGAAATTTACTATGTCTTGTGACCCAAAAATTGTTAGTTTTCTTGATATCCAAATTTTTGTGGAACCTGATGGCTCCCTGGGTACCACTCTGTTCAGAAAACCTTCGGCAAGTAATACTTTATTGCATGCCTCAAGCTCTCATCCTAGGCCGTTAATTAATAGCATTCCTTATAGTCAATATTTAAGACTACGGCGTAACTGCAGTAGAGATAGTGATTTTCAAGATGAAGCAAATCTTCTATATGGCCGTCTACGAGATAGAGGCTATACCCACAGTATCCTGAAGAAAGCATTTAACAGAGCCAAAACACATGTTAGGGAGGCCTTAATACATAAAAAAACAACCATAAATGAGTCCCAGACTGTCAGAATTATTACTGGCTATACTAAGCATACACAAGTGAGACATATTATTGAAAAGTATTGGCCACTTCTATTGGCAGATCCAATTGTTACTAAATATGTGGAGAAACAACCCAAATTACCTATAGACGTGCTAAGTCTCTCAAAGATCGTTTAACCACTTCAGCCCCGGAAGAATTTACCCCCTTCCTGACCAGAGCACTTTTTGCGATTCGGCACTGAGTCGCTTTAACTGACAATTGCGCGGTCGTGCGACGTTGCACCCAAACAAAATTGACGTCCTTTTTTTTCCCACAAATAGAGCTTTCTTTTGGTGGTATTTGATCCCCTCTGTGGTTTTTATTTTTTGCGCTATAAACAAAAATAAAGCGACAATTTTCAAAAAAAACGCATTATTTTTTACTTTTTGCTATAATAAATATCCCCCAAAAATATATAAAAAAACAATTTTTTTCCACAGTTTAGACCGATACGTATTCTTCTACATATTTTTGGTAAAAAAAATTGCAATAAGCGATTATTGATCGGTTTGCGCAAAAGTTATAGCGTTTACAAACTAGGGGATAGTTTTTTGGCATTTTTATTAATTTTTTTTTTTTTTTAAATGGCGGCGATCAGCGATTTTTATCATGACTGCGACATTATGGTGGACACATCGGATATTTTTGACACATTTTTGGGACCATTGTCATTTATACAGCAATCAGTGCTATAAAAATGCATTGATTCCTGTATAAATGACACTGGCAGTGAAGGGGTTAACCACTAGGGGGCGGGGAGGGGTTAAATCAGTACTAGGGAGTGATTACTAACTGTCAGGCGGACGGGCTGTAAGTGTGACGTCACTGATCTCTGCTCCGATGAAAGGGAGCAGAGATCGAGTGACACTGTCACTAGGCAGAACGGGGAGATGCTGTTTACAACAGCATCTCCCCGTTCGTCCTCTCCGTGAGGCGATCGCTGGTATGCCTGCGGCGATCGAGTCCGCGGGACCCGTGACCCAACTCACGGAGCTTGTCGCGGGCGCGCGCGCACGCACCCGCTGGCCGCCTCTTAAAGGGCAACGTACAGGTATGTGATTTTGCCTGTACGAGCCCTTCTGCTGACGTAAATGTGTGTGAGGCGGTCGGCAAGCGGTTAACTCAGAGTCATTACAAAACCCCTCCAGTACCCAGCCATTTTCCGGGTACTTTTTCATGTGGCAAATGTGACAAATGTCGCTTTATGCCCAACAACAATGAAGTAAGATTACCAAATGGACAGATCCACTCAAATAGGCATAGAATAACATGTCAAACTCAGGGTATTGTCTACCTGATGCAATGTATGTGCGATTGTTTTTATGTAGGCAAAACAAAACACCCTTTCCATAAGAGAATAAATGATCACATTTCTCTTATAAAAAAACGGAGAATGGAAACGCCAATTAGTCGCCATGTGGGCCTTTTTCATGGTTTTAGTCTTAATGCAATCAAATTTATGGCTTTGGAGCATATCCCCCCCTGATATTAGAGAAGGTAGTAACAATCAAAAACTGTTACAACTTGAATCACGATGGATCTATTTGCTCAAAGCTACAGAATATCCTGGATTAAATGATATGCTTAGTTATAAACCCTTCCTATAGCAATATGATTTCCGATGCTTCTATGATTTCTCTCTTTTTTTCCTTCCTTTCCCTTCCCCCCCTCTTTTATCCTCCTTTTTTTCTCTCCCCCCTTATTCTTCCCTTTTCTTCTTTTTTCCCTTCACCCCCCCCTCCTCGTTCCTTTCTCCCCCCTATTCTTTCTTCTTTCTTTATCCCCCCCTATTCCTTCTTCCCCTATTCCTTTCCCTTTTTCCCCTTCTCCTCTTCCCCTCTTCCCCTGTGGCCATGAATATGAATAGAACAGTATAATAATATATAGGAATGTATATTCACACATTCATATATTCATAGACTACATACACTCACTTTTTAATGTAATTTAAATTATGACTTTTCCCTTTTCTCTTTATACTTTAGAGCGATTTCTAAAATCTGTTATTCTTAATGATTAATATATTGTTATATCACAATAAATTCTATAATAGTTTTTGAAATCGTTATGTAAACTATGTTTGTCCTTTTTAAAAAATCTTTAAAAATGATAACTGTATTGTAAATGAATCTGCGTCTTCCCTTTTCCATGGCTATGCGTGTCCCCCAGTATTGTGTCCATCTAAAGCTCTGCTCTTGGTCCTTTCTTCCCCCCTTTCTTTTGGGGGAAAGACTCTGCTTCTCACAGCCTCTTGTGTGCATGTTTGGGCGGTCGTATGAACGCCCAGGGTGCCGTTGCCTATCAGCCTGACACCCTATCTCCTGCGCACACGGTGTATGCGTCACATTGGCATGGAAGTCTTTGCCTGTCTTTTTGACAGGCATGATTTCCTCCCTCCCACCACCAGAGGGACCTCCTTACTCGCCTCGTTGACCTAGCACTTGGATTCAGCGGAGGTGAAGGAGTCTGTCGCCATGGTGACGCACACACACACGTGTAGTGCAGTGCTTACGTCCACATCCGGTCCTATGGACCAGATGGACAGTACAAAAGAGCCACCATTAGCAGCATGGAGATGCTGCAGGATCCCCAAGACCCTTGCATACCACCATTTTCTATCCAGATAAAAACTATATGCTATTCCTTTTGAGGTCCTCTTAGTAATTAGTTAAGTTACTCTTGATAATTTTTCCCTTTGCTTTTTGAAGACTATGTCTCTGTACAGCGGTTGTTTATACAGCGGACTATCTATTCATCCACGACTGCTTTAGTTATTTATTTTTTCAATAGATACACTTCCACTAAGTGATTTACCATCGGATGGTGCTTTGGTCTCTGGCTTTCTAGCCAGCTGCTACAATTGCTCCTGTAAGTCCTTTTGACTATTATTCTTACTTTCTCTGCTCATATGTCCTCAAGGAAATTGCATCTTCCTTGGATATTATGGGTTAGGGCCATGTGTTTTTTTTGTTTTCAGTTGGTCTGTTTATGCCGTCTACGATTGTCTGTAGTACACGGATGCTCAGATGTAGCAGTAACCACTATTCATCCTGGCAGTAGCATTAGATTCCCTATTCATAGGAGATATGGGTAAGCAGCAGTGCCCTGTTCTTGGGAGACGCATATGCATAGATTTGTTTCTAAGAATCGCAATTTATTAATTCTTTATATAGATACTTGAATTTTTCTAATTATGTATTTATCTTTGTTAGAAGGCACTGTACTGTGCAAGTGACCAGCATCCCCTGAAGAAGCCCGTTTATAATAGTGAAACATGTTGGGAAGTCCATCTTATATTGCTGTATCACTGTTACTATATTGAACTGTACTTGCCACAAGTATTTTCTATTCTTTGTTTTTATTGGATGATTTTTCTACTCTATTTTTTCAAATAAATGTATTTTTTACACAATTGACAATTTGCTTTAATTGCACCTTTAAAATCCCAATTTCTCTTCACTTTTTACCTATATAAAACTTCACTTTTTCCATACATAGAAGAGACATAAATATATATTCATTTAACTCAATTATTCTGTAGATCTCATCCATTCATAAATATTCTAATATAGTCCACTGACACCTGCCAACATCTGATCTGATCCAGTCTACTAAAAACAGATGGATGGGGGATCCGTTCCCCATCCATCCAGTGGGTTGGATCAGATAACAGTCGGATGGAAACGTACAGGTGGTCCATTTCCATCCGACCGCCCCGCAGAGAAAAGCGGGCTGTGTCCGTGCACGCTCTGCATCAGCGGAGCAGACAAAGACCTGTCATCCATTTGCTCAGCGGGGATCAGCAGAGAGATTCCCCCACTGAGCAGGCGGATCCGCTGGACGGGGTCTGCCCCATCTGTAAGGGGCCTTAGGTTGAAAAAAACAACAAAATTATCCAAGTTCTCATCTACACATTCCAGGTGGATGGGGGAATTGGGACGTCAGAAAACAACAGGAACCCCCCACCTCCTGAAGAAGGGGAATAGAGGAGACAACCAGAGGATGTGGAGGAAGGAGAGTTGGTTGAGATAGTCACCACAACAGGTGAGTGTCTGACACCACCGATTAAAGTAATAGATGTATGTCTGCATATTATAATACATGTGTATTTTTTCTTTTAGGTGATGTGCAGGTTGTGGAAGAACACGACTGACAGCACAAAACGGCTAATCCAGGACATAATGTGGTGTATATCCTTTGATGCAGACAAAACAGGGAAGGTGATTCACCGCTCAGGTAGACTTGTTCCCAGGTGTGTGTTAAGTAGATCCTTCAGAGGAGGGGAGTCCCAGGTGCTGGCTAAATGCAAATTGAAGCAAGGTTTTAAACAAGAGAATCTGGATGCCGCATACTGGATAAAGTTGAAAATTCCTCTTTATTGTAAAATTAGGATCATCAAAAATACAGGACAATCAGGCAGATGGTACAGACACAGCTGACGCGTTTCACACTCTAGTTTGAGTGCTTACTCATAGCTGACAGATAATGGAAATGACTATCTTATATATCTTTATAAATGATGCCACATGATCGTATAATTACACTTGTAATGAATATCAGCTGAAAGCTAATTATATAGGATCTCGGCATCTGCTGTCAAATTAGTGTGTTACCCAATAGAAAAGACTCTTATGAATATGACATTAAGACAACAACGAATGGCTTAAATAAGTGAATGAAACATACACATTTATTTATATATATATATATATATATATATATATATGAGTGTATATGTGAAACAAAACAAAAAAACAAAAAACACAAGATGTGTATGTGCAAGGAAATGTGGTAAAAACGACATTGTAGTCCTGTCAAATCGTAGGTAAAAATCGGCATATGTATGGATATATCAAAATGTGTCAGAACGATCACATTTGAATCTAAAATGCCTTATATAAAGGAAAGGATCATATGCAATGAATAACAATCCAATTACTAGCCAGGAATATCAAAGGCTGTCAAAAAACGAGATTATAACATATTTCAAAATTATGTGATTGAACTCGTATATAAATATATGAGTGTGACATAAGTTTCAAAGTAATGTATGAAATATGGGCAAAAGTAATAGGTAAAAATGATCTGCAAAAATAACTGAGCAAAAATGGTATTATAGTTTGGTCAGATCGTAAGTAAAGATCGGCATATGTATGGGTGTGTCAAAATATATCAAAACATTTACATTTGAAACTAACATGCCCTGTGTATAACACAGGGTCATATGCAGTGAACGACAATCCAGTTGCTAGCCAAATATACCAAAGACTGTCAAATAATGGAAATGAAAATCAGTATATATGTGGATGTGCCGAAACAATCAATGATTTGTGACTAAACAAAACAGTGTTATAGTCTTGCCAGATTGAAAGCAAAAATCGGCATGAAGATGAAAATCAGCATATATGTGAGTGAGCCAAAACAATAAATGGTTAATAACTAAACAGAAACAGTGTTGTAGTCTTACTAGGTTAAAAACAAAAGTCGGCATGTGTGTGGGTGTGTCAAAACGTGTCTAAGCGATCACTTTTTAAACCAAAATGCCTTGTATATAACACAAGGTTATGAGCAGTGGACAGCAATCCAACTGCAGACCAGGTGTGCAAAAGGCTGTCAAGCCATGGGGGTAAAAATCGGCATGTGTATGAATGTGCTGGAGCAATCAATGATTAAAATCAAGTGCTCTGCGATGTAATGTGAACCAGCATGTAGTAGACAACAATGTCTCTACAGGCAAATCATCCAGTAAGTGAAAAGATAAACATAAAGGGTGAAGCTCAAGAGTTAAATGAAAAATGTATCAGAAGATGTAGCAATGCGATACATAGTATCTTATAAGGATAACAGTATGTGTGCAGAGTGTGAACCAGTTTATGAAAATAGGGCACTGCGGAGAAACAGAAAAAGGATCAGATCGAAATGAAAAGTCATATTTGAATTGTCATAGACACAAAATATATTAAATGTTGTTCTCGTGGTGCCCCATATAGAAATTTATTTTTGACAATAAATAACAGAAAATGCCGAAACTGCTAAGCAACCGACCATCTAGTTTCTCATTGCTAAAAATGTGAAAAAGCTATAAACACACGAATACATGACCTAAATAATGATATGTCCGGCAAATAGAGAATTTTTTCAATGCACAGGCAGGCAGGTTGCGGATCCAATCTAAAAGGATGGTAAAGGTATATCACTATGCTATATGTTACAATGAGACAGATAGTACAATAACATCTAAACTAGCCATACAAGTGCTGTGCACATACGTGCAATATATAATAAATGAAAAATAAAAAATATAAGAGATATATATATATATATTGAAAAAATGAATAAAATATATATGCAATTATGAAAACAAGTCTATACTCCATATTCCATATGACAAAAATAATGATCCCAAAATATGAATATGCAATTGAACATCTTTGTGATTCAGATATGTTAAAGATATATATATATTAATCTATATATGAATATTACATATATATATATGTGTATTAAATAATTAGTTCAAAACTAAAAAGTGAAAAAAATGCATTGAATGAAATTAATAAATGAATGTATAAATAAAAATAAAAATGAATAATAGAAATGAAAATATTAAACAAACAAAAATAATAATAAAACTTTTTTCTATTATTATCATTATTGTTATTTCTTTTTCTTTGTTACCATAGTACCAGGGGTGTCCATCAAAGAGTCATAAAAAGATTTTTTCTTATTGTTTATCATATGTTGAGTTTTCTATTTTATGACACTTTGTTAATAAACAAGATGGACACCATGGGACCATGTTGAAAAATGCTTTTTGTATTCATACTAACCACTCTATGTCAAAGTTCTTTACCTACAGACGTTAACGTGATAGGTAAGGGGTTTTGTATATATGGTGTAATGCATAAATGCATGGACCTTGAAGGTTAGTAAAAGAAATAACTTATAACTTGGCACTTAACTGACTAGAGTGTATGATGAGGCAGTTGAGAATGACTGGATAATGCATAGGAATAGTAAAAAATTATTATTATGATTATTATAGTATAAATGTTCATATTTGTAAATAATATAATCCATTACTCATAATAATAGGAAACGTCCCATTCAAAATTGAGGCCTAGGGGGATCCTCGTGTTTAAAGAAAATATCCAATATACCTCGCGCTTACACAGTAGTTGGAACCTATCCCCTCCTCTAACAGATGTTACTACCTTTTCTATGCCCTGAATAGAGAGACTGGATACATCTTTCTGATGCACAAAAATCCAATGTTTAGCCACATTGGTTAGTTTGTCCTTCTCAATGTTGTATAAATGATCATATAAATGATCCCTAAGGCGACGAGTCGTTCGCCCAACATATTGAATATGGCAAATGTCACAGGTGATGACATATACTATAAATTGGGTATTGCAGTTAATAAATGAGTTGATATTAAAGGATTTACCATTGATGCAAGATTGCACTTGTTTTCCTTTCTTTATTAGGCCACAGTAATTGCAACCCTTTTTGCCACATTTTGTCAGGGTTCTTACTGTGGCAGGCGGGGCGCCCGCGGTGGTGTGCGTCAGGGTGCGTCGGCGCGCGCTGGCGCGCGTGTTTCTGCGGACCTCGCCGTGCGGGCTCCTCGCGGCGCCGGTGTGTGTGTCCGGGATCGTTCCACTGTGCACGCCGGCGTGCGGGGGCGCGCGTGCGGGTGTTGGCGGGCGCGCGTGCCTGTGTGAGCCGGGGCGCGCGCGTGCACGTCGTTTGGCGCCAAAAGCCCTATTTAAGCCAGTGAGTTCTGGTGACCAGTGCTGCCTAATCAACAGCTAGTAGTTCCAGAGCCTGACCGTGTACCTTGTTGTTCCTGTTATACCTACTGACCCGGCCTTGTCCCCCATCCTCTCTTTGAACTCTGCCTGCACCGACCTTTGCTTGTTTGACCATCCGCTTGCCTGTTCCACTGTACCTCTGCTGTCTGCCTGTTACCGAACCCGGCCTGTCTCCTGACCATCCATCTGCCTGCTCCCTGGGATCCTGTCTACCTGTCTGCAGTCTTCCTGCCTGTTGTCCACACCAGCCTGCTCTGCTCAGTGAAGGTGCTCCAGTCTACTCAGTCTTTGCTACAGTTAACCCTGTGACACCCGGACAACAATACCTGAACAGCCATACAGGCCATCATACCACTCCGTACTGTTGTACCCCCTGTTTACTCTACCAGGGGGCCGATAGTCGGAGGGTAAGGGAGCCTATCCTCTGCCCGACAGGACTCGCCGGTCTGGTAAGTAGGAGCCTGATAGTAGGCTGCCTAATACTATCAGGCTCCTACTTACCAGACCGGCGAGTCCTGTCGGGCAGAGGGTAGGCTCCCTTACCCTCTGACTATCGGCCCCCTGGTAGAGTAAACAGGGGGTACAACAGTACGGAGTGGTATGAAGGCCTGTATGGCTGTTCAGGTATTGTTGTCCGGGTGTCACAGGGTTAACTGTAGCAAAGACTGAGTAGACTGGAGCACCTTCACTGAGCAGAGCAGGCTGGTGTGGACAACAGGCAGGAAGACTGCAGACAGGTAGACAGGATCCCAGGGAGCAGGCAGATGGATGGTCAGGAGACAGGCCGGGTTCGGTAACAGGCAGACAGCAGAGGTACAGTGGAACAGGCAAGCGGATGGTCAAACAAGCAAAGGTCGGTGCAGGCAGAGTTCAAAGAGAGGATGGGGGACAAGGCCGGGTCAGTAGGTATAACAGGAACAACAAGGTACACGGTCAGGCTCTGGAACTACTAGCTGTTGATTAGGCAGCACTGGTCACCAGAACTCACTGGCTTAAATAGGGCTTTTGGCGCCAAACGACGTGCACGCGCGCGCCCCGGCTCACACAGGCACGCGCGCCCGCCAACACCCGCGCGCGCGCCCCCGCACGCCGGCGTGCACAGTGGAACGATCCCGGACACACACACCGGCGCCGCGAGGAGCCCGCACGGCGAGGTCCGCAGAAACGCGCGCGCCAATGCGCGCCGACGCACCCTGACGCACACCACCGCGGGCGCCCCGCCTGCCACGGTAAGAACCCTGACACATTTATAGTTGCCAACCAAACTCAACCAGTTTGATTTGGTTCGTTCAGTCAATACCAGACTGGGTGAGAGAAGACTCCCCAGGGTGGGTGCCCTGCGAGAGACTACCTTAATACCCCTGGAGAGGATGCTTTTGAAAGCAGCATCGTTATGTAAAATAGGAAGGTATTTAGTGACAATTTTCCTTATTTGTTTGAATTCCGCACTATATGGAGTCGAAAATACAGGAGTGGTAATTAGAGGGGAACTGGTGGGAGGTTTGTCGCGTAGAAGTGTTTGCCTAGGGACAGCACTCGCTGTAGTGAGTGCTCTATTGACCAGGGTTGTACCGTATCCCCAATCTTTAAATCGCTGAGCCATTTTATTTGCTTCACTAAGGAAGTTTTCTGGGGTACTACACAGGCGTTTGAGCCTTAAAAATTGGCCATAAGGCACGCCTCGTATAGTGTGCTTAGGATGCGCTGAATCTGCTCTGAGAAGGGTATTACCCGCGGTGGGTTTCCTATACAGGGTGGTGTGAATGGAATTGCCAGCACCTGTAAGTTTAACATCTAGAAATTCAATATTACAAGGCTTTAGAGTACCTGTAAACTTTAAATTGAGATCGTTATTGTTGAAATACGAGAGCCAAGTTTCCACGTCAGCATGTGCATCTGATGTAATAAACAAAAGATCATCAATAAAGCGACAGTAAAAAACCGTATCCAGTCTGCGGGGGCTATCATGTCCAAAGATGCGGGACCTCTCCCACCAACCCATAAAGATGTTGGCAAGGGAGGGCGAAAACTTTGCGCCCATGGAGGCCCTGCATCTTTGGAGATAGTAGCCCCGTCAAACATAAAAAAATTATGTGTAAGTAGGTACTCCAAAGCCTGCAGAATGAAGTCTTGGAATGTAAGTGAAAATCTACCTGATGTTTTAAGAGCCCAAGCAACTACCCTGAGGCCTAGATGGTGTGGGATACTAGAATAAAGACTGGTGACATCACAGCTGATCCACCTGTAATTACTCTCCCATCGAAAATTGTGAAGTTTTGTGAGCATTTGTTTGGTGTCTTAATGTCATATTCATAAGAGTCTTTTCTATTGGGTAACACACTGATTTGACAGCAGATGCCGAGATCCTATATAATTAGCTTTCAGCTGATATTCATTACAAGGGTAATTATATGGTCATGTGGCATCATTTATAAAGATATATAAGATAGTCATTTCCATTATCTGTCAGCTATGAGTAAGCACTCAAACTAGAGTGCGAAACGCGTCAGCTGTGTCTGTACCATCTGCCTGATTGTCCTGTATTTTTGATGATCCTAATTTTGCAATAAAGAAGAATTTTCAACTTTATCCAGTGTGCGGCATCCAGATTCTCTTGTTTCAAACCTTACATAATGTGGTGTAGTCGGGATTTAGACCTCATAAAGGAAAAAACCAAGGAGATTGAACAAAGAATGAAGAACATGATTGATGTACTAGGGAGAATCTAAATCCAAAAAAGTCTACTTTTTTTTTCTCAAAAAAAAAGTAAATAAACTTTTTATATATCTTAAAAGCCAAATTTGGAAGCTGCACATGGTGTGTCAACATGTGCTATCTGCCATCAGGGGATATCAATGTACGTGTTTTGTGGGTGCAACCCCTTCCTCCCAACTCTAGTAGGTGAGAGGAAGGGGTTGCACCCCCAAAACACGTCCATTGATCCCCCATGATGGGAGATAGCACATGTTGACATTAGGCATGGGATCAGGAGGGAAATCCCCATTTTTAATCCCAATTTGTGTGCATCTTCAAAATTTGGCTTTTACAGGGGGACATCAACCCATCTGATGAAGGCAAGATCAAGACATTTTTGACACTATGTCTGATATTGCCTTCAGTTTTTCTATGTTGAACTTTGTAAGTTCCTGAGTTGTGTATGTTATGTTTTGAAACATGCCTGTGTATGTACCAAAATAATATTTTCAAGGTAAAAATTTATAAAACAAAGATGTTATTTTTTTAACAAAAGGTTTTACAACGCACATGTAAATGTGCACGGAGTAAAAGGTTTTATACTCAACAATGTGTGGCTTCTTCTTTCAATGCTCAATACCAGTTTTTGTATTAAGTTAGTGTTTACAGTGACAATGGGTGTTATTTAATAATGGAAAAACCACTTGGCACTACAAGTTTACTAGGAGAACCTAGGAGACAGATAAAAGAAACACAAGCAGTAAATCAAAATCCAGATTTCAGCATATAATTTGTTTTTATTTTGAAAATATTTAAAAAGTTTCTGGCATAGCAATGGCCCCCCTACCGTAAAATATTCCACATATTTTTGACGCACTTCATGGGCGCTTTGGAGGGGCAAGCCAGGACGGCCAGCTTCCAGGGCTGTCAGTGTTGGTTCATGAAGTCCGGCCTCAGGCCCAACTGAGGCTACATAATTAGTAGCATTTCTTTTTAAAAGGTTGTGCAAGATGCAGCATTCTAACACAATGTGGTTAAGTTTGTACTCCGCCATATTTATAAAATAAAAAAGCAAAACTATATCTTAAATATTAAATACACAAAAACAGGTAAAAACAGGTAATCAAAACTTTTGGACGAAAAAAAAATGGGCTAACTTTACTGTTTTTAGTTGTTTTTTTAATTCATTAGTGTATTTTTTCCAAAAAAAATTACATTTGAAAGACCGCTGCGCAAATGCCGTGTGACATAAAATGTTACAACAACCGCTATTTTATTCCCTAGGGTCTCTGCTAAAAAAATAAATATAATGTTTGGTGGTTCTAAGTGTTTTTCTAGCAGAAAATACAGGATTTTTACTTGCAAGCAATAGGTGTCAGATAAGAATTAGTCATTAAATGGTTAAACTGAGAACTCCTACACAGCCTTCAGTCCATTGATAAGTATAAACATTGTATCTCTTTGCTTCTTTTCTCAAACTCGGCAGGCTGCCCAGATAGGTAGTCGCTCCACGGGAAGACTTCAGGCAACTTGCATTGACTTCAATTACAGAAGTCATTTGCAAGTCGCTCTGAAGTTTTAAATCAGCCTTTTTTATCAGCACAATCAGCCGATGCCGATTATTTTAAAAATGCCAAATATCGGCCGACCTCTACTGATGAGGCTGCTGGGCACAGGCAGGCTGCATGTGACGGGCCCTGGTGAGGTTGCTGGGCACTGGTAGGCTGCATATGATGGGCACAGGTAGGCTGCATATGACGGGCACTGGTAGGCTGCATATGACGGGCCCTGGTGAGGCTGCATATGATGGTCACTGGTAGGCTGCATTTGACGGGCCCTGGTGAGGCTGCATATGACGGGCACTGGTGAGGCTGCTGGGCACAAGCAGGCTGCATTTGATGGACACTGGTGAAGCTGCATTGATCTCTTGTATCATGTCTGCAGTCTCTGACCATCTCCTGTAACGTGTCTGCAGTTTTTGACCATCTTCCGTATCATATCTGCTAGAAGTGCATCGAATGGAAATTTTGCTAATGCTATTAGCAGTGTGTTTAAGTTTAAGTAAGAGATTGCAGACATGATACAAGAGATGGTTAGAGACTGCAGACAGCATTTTTCTTGACCTTTCTTGCACTAAAGTTGCCAATAATGGCAAACAATAAATTCATATTAATTTAAATTTATGATATTAATTAAAAAGTTGAATATAATACAATTATATATAAAAATAATATAAACATTTTTTAAAAACTGTAATTTTCGGTATTGGTTTTGGTTTTCGGCCTTGTGCAACTTTCATTTTCGGTATCGGTTTCGGCACCAAAATTTCCATTCGGTGCACCCCTACTGTTCACTGATGCCAATAATTTGGGGGCTGTTTTCCCCTGGGGCAACTTACCTACTGACACCAATGGGTTAAGGGGCTATTTTCTCCTGGGGGCCATTATTCCAATTACAGCAATGATCTGATTGACTATTACTTCCTGGGGCCACAACCCACTGACATCAATGATTTGGAGGGTAAAAAATGTAAGGCCACTCTAACACTAAAATCTCTACATCTACAGGCATCCACGATCTAAGACGAACATTTCTAGCCCTGTAAAGAAGGAATCGCTATACATACCTTTTCTGAAGTCTCCAGCGGTGGAAGCTCTGCAGAGGAGACAGCAAGCATTGGCTGTGAAATTAATGGTAAGTAACGTCACCCATAGATTTACTATGGGGCTTCTGTTGTCGGCTGCCTCTCCTGCACCCACTCTTTCTAGAAAACCTTGCATAACAAACAGGGATTTTTAGTTTACATACATTGCACTGCATGTTTAACTGTTGGCCGACCAGCTGCCGCAGTTGTACTGCGGCAAAATGGCCCGGCTGCACGAATAGCCGTCATGTTATGTCGCTTTTATATTTGGCCACTAGGGGCCACTAGATCCCAGTTCTCCGTGTGCCCAGCTCGCCCACGGAGCCAAGGCAAGTGCCCGGCGGTCGCGATCATCGCCGGGCTCCCGCAATCGCTTGGGGCACACTGAGAACCGGGATCTGAGGGGAGAACAGACAGATTGTCAGTTTATACAGAGTATGAAGAGCGATCTGTCATCTCCCCTTCACAGTCCCCTCCTCCCTTCAGTTAGAACACACAATAGGGAACACATTAACCCCTTAAACGTCCACTAGTGGTTATCCCCTTCACTGCCAGTGAAATTTTTACAGTAATCAATGCATTTTCTTTATCGAACATCACGGGACACAGAGCCATAGTAATAACTATATGGGGTATATAGTCACCTTTAGGTGATGGACACTAGCACGCCCAAGACAGGAAGTTGCCTCCCTATATAACCCCTCCCACACTGGGAGCACCTCCCTTTTTCCTTTTTTTTTTTTTTTTTTAATTATTTTTATTCAATTTTTAGAGACATACAAAACACATACAACTTGGTTGCTTAGATTGTACAGGTATAGCATCCGGAAATATACATCCGATAGTCAGAATGAGTTACAGCCATAACACATAGACAGGGTATAAATGTCACTTTCCTCCTACTAGAGATAGACTTCAGTCAGAGTAGTAAACAAGAAGAGGCCTACAGAACAAAGTATGAGTGTCCAGAAACCATTTATACTTATTAATTCTATGATATAATACCTATGACTAATCAATATTTACTGGGCGATATTCAATTCCTCCAACCACTTACTCCAGACTTTATCAAATGTCAGCGGGCAACCTCTATTGGCATAGGTATCTTTGTATAGCAGAAGACTCTCATTGACCAGACGTTTCCACTGAACACTTGAAGGGGGATTAGATTTTTTCCATTGCAGTGCGATGATTTTCCTAGCATAAAATAATAACAACCCAATCATCGTGCATTTAGCTATTGTGGGAACGAGGTTTTCTATTAGGCCCAACAAGCAAATTTCCATCGACAGTGGTAGGTTAGTCGATGCAACTTTATTCGCCAGAGCAAGCACCTCCCCCCAAAATTGTTGTATCTTTGGGCAGTGCCAGAAAATGTGAGAAAAGTCTCCTGGGATAGAGCCACATCTCCAACACTCGGGAGAGTGAGCAGGGTTCATCAGATGAAGTCTGTGTGGGGTAAAGTAAGCCCTGTGCACTATTTTGAATTGTACTAGTCTGTCACGTATAGAAACTAGCGACCTGAAGGGGAAGTCCCAGACATCATCCTAGTCGTCGTCGTCCAACGCGGGAATATCGCGCTGCCAACGGGACCAGAGGCCGTCCAGCGGTGGCAAAGACACATAAACCAGATGCGCATATAAGCGCGATGTGGGTTTCTCAGTACAACCAGACCGAAGTGTCTTCTCCAGCCTGGACTGGGTTAGGATGCAGGAAGAGCGTGGGAATTGAGCCACGAATGCGTGCAAAAGTTGGAAATAGCGGAACTGATAGTGTTGCGGTAGGTTATACTGAGAGGAGAGCTGGGGGAAGGAAAGCAATGAAGCCTGTGACACCACCTGCGAGATTAATTTTGTGCCGTATCTGGTCCATGCCTGAGGGTCTGTGAGTTTGTTAAGATGTGGTAAATTGGGGTTTAGCCACAAGGGGACGTTGGGGGAAATTTCTGCCTGATTGTGTTTTTCGATAACCAGGCCCATTCTCCAGGCCCTCAGGGTGGTAAGCATGGAAGGGGTTAGTGGATAAGGAGCACGTGGGCCTCTACAAATTAAAAGTTGGAGGGTTTCCCAAGAACCCACCACCGTGGCCTCCAAAGCGGAAGCCGCGTTGGTTTTGTCAGGGTTTAACCACCACACCACAGTCACCAGCTGTGTCGCCAAGAAATATTTTTGGCAGTCCGGGAAAGCCATGCCACCCTGTGACAATGGCCTCATCAGGGTCGACAGCCGGTATCTGGGTGGGGAGGGGCCCCAAAGGAACTCTGAAAATCGTTGGTTAAGTTTAGTAAAGAAGGATTTGGGAATCCACTGTGGGGAATGGCGAAATAGGTAAGTGAATTTGGGGATGATCTTCATTTTGATCTTCATTTTGAGGAGATTAACCCTTCCCCAAACAGATAATGGCAAGTTACTCCATGCTTTAAGTTTTACTTTAATATCCCCCACCACCGGCTCTAAATTTAATTTAGGAAATCTGAGACTTGAGCGGAGACATGGACCCCCAGGTATTTAAAAGAGTCAACCCATTTCAACGGGCTGTCTGGGGAGGACGTGGCTCTGGCTGCCTGATCTATTGGGAATAAGGTTGATTTTGACCAATTGACCCGAAGGCCCGTTACTGCGGAGAATGTATTAAGGACTGACAATGCACCTTGGAGTGATGGGCCCGCATCTCCGAGAAAAATGACCATATCGTCAGCGTACAGGGCTACCCTCTCCTCCAGCATACCAATACAAAGCCCCTTAATGTGAGGCAACGTACGCAGGGCCTCTGCAACCAGCTCTATGGCTAGAGCAAATGAAGCCGGAGAGAGAGGGCAGCCCTGTCTAGTTCCCCAGAAAAGTCAGAATGGAGTCGATAGTCTAGAACCCAGGCGTATCGATGAGGTAGGACACTTGTATATCACCTCCAGCCATGATATGAACCATAATGGAAAACCCATTCTACGTAGGGTCTCCCACAGGAAGGGCCACTCTACTGTATCAAACGCCTTTTCTATATCTAATAAGGCTATGGCCCTTGTATCTGAGTTGTGGTGTTGGGCATGGATGTTGGTGAAGAGTCTCCTAAGATTGACGTCAGTGGACCATGGCATAAATCCTGTTTGGTCGGAATCAATAACCGTGGGTAGCAGTGGGTATAAACGGGTGGCCAACAGTTAAAATTTTGAGATCGTTATTTAATAAAGCAATTGGTCTATATGAGGCACATGACTCTGGGTCCTTGGGGTCCTTGTAAATCAGGGTAAGGTAGGCCTGGTGCATTGATGGGGGCAAATCACCTTTGGACAGACAGACGGTGTACAATTGGGCTAATATGGGTGCTAATAGGTCTGCATGTGTTCTATAGAAATCTATTGGTAGGCCATCAGGCCCTGGTGCCTTTCCTGTGGGAAAGGACCGAATGACATTTAAAACCTCTAATGCCGTAAATGGACGCACCAGTGACTCCCGCTCCACATCCTACAGCCATCCAAGTGCCAACGGGTCTAAAAGATTTTGCAATGACTCGGGCTGGAAATCGGGGGAGAGAGTAGAAGCATAAAGCGTTTCATAAAAGGCATTAAACAGTTGTAGAATTTCTGTCTGAGAAGTCACCGTGTCCCCAGCTGGAGACCGCAGACTAGAAACCACTGTAAATGGATGTTCATGCTGAGCCAACATGGCCAGGAAACAACCATTTTTGTCTCCCTGCTCAAAAAAAACGCTGCCTTCCTTTATGCATATCCAGTCTTGTGACCTCTGTCAAGTGTAAATTTAGTGAGCTCTGAGCGGCACTTAGCGAATCGAAGTGAGCTGGTGTGGGGTCTGCGCTATATGTCGCAGTTTGGTCCACCACTGACTGTTGTAACATATGGGTCTCCTGGCCCTGCTGCCTCCTGACACTCGCAATAATTGAGATATATTGCCCTCTAGTATAGGCCTTGAACGTATCCCAGACCACCTGTGGAGATGAGGAGCCTTCATTATGATCCCAATACTCCGCCAACCTGGGTGGAATAATGTCAGCCACTTCAGGGTGAGAGATCCACTGTGCCCCCAGCCTCCACAAGGCCGCATCGCGACATGCGGGAGAGCGAAGCTCAATTGCCAATGGGCTATGATCGGACAGCCCGCTAGGTAAGTACTTGGCTTCTATTACATCCGCCAGCAAAGCCGGGTTAGAAAAGGCCAAATCAATTCGCGAGGCAGTCTTGTGGGAAGCCGAGAAGCATGAATATGCTCTGGTAGCCGGGTGTTTCCATCTCCATATTTCCCCTAGCCCCATTGCCTGGGCCCAAGTAGATAGTTCAGCACTATAAATTCTTAGGTGGAACAGGTCTGTCTAAGTCTGGGGAGATAATAGCATTGAAGTCACCAGTTATTAATATTTTCCCCGGACAAAAGGGAGCAGCTTTTTCCAAGACCTTATACAGCAAATCAGGTGAAAAGGGTGGGGGAATATAAACATTAATAATTATATATCTTTGAGACCAATGTGTAAGCACCACGATAGCAAACTTGCCCTGGGGGTCCGTACACACATCCTCAATCGTACAGGGAAATTTCTTATGTATTAAAATCGAGACCCCCCTGGCATAAGAGGAGTAAGTATCGTGTATGGCCCTCTGGATCCAGGGTTTTTTAAGGGTTAGGACCTTGCTGCCTGTAAGGTGAGTTTCTTGTAGAAGAATGAGATGTGGGGAATGAGTTTTTAGATATCTTGTCAGCAGCGCACGTTTAAATTTGGAATTGAGGCCTCTGACATTCCATGAAAGGACAGTGAACGTCTCAGCTAGGGAGGTAGCCATGTAGGTTTAGGGAGCCATAACCACAAAAGTTGGCAGGAGGAACACAATTTGGAGCAACTCACAGGCAGCAGAATCTCTAGGCTATACCCACGTGTGCCAGCAGTGTTAAATCTTTGCAGCAACCTTATACAAACTAAAACAAAAACAAACAAAATAAAACGTAGAGTACCCAAGCACTGAGTGCTTATCCTACTAAATCCCATCTCCTCTCCAAAAAGGGAACCAGAGAGGAGAGTTGGGAATAGTTTTACCAAAAAACAGCAACAAACTACAACTGTAGATAAGCCCCTGAAAGGGGATATCACGCTACAATGTGTCTAAGCACCTTGCGACTAGGTGGGTGTGGGTATTGTCCTTGAACCCATCCACCTCAAAAAAACAAAAAACAAAAAAAAAACAAAAAAAGAAAAGAAAAATCAGAAGGGGGGGGGATCAAGGTGATGGATTTGGATTTGAGTTGTGGCTTGACTCTCGGTGTGAAGAGGCACTCCGTATCCGAGAGACTGAGCTGTCCGACTCCAAGTAAAGTGCGTTCATTTAATCCAAAAGGAAGTAGAAAGGGGAGTAGTATGTGGGTAATGGCAGAAAACAGGCAATGTATTCATGTGCAAGGCAACGGTTTACAAATCATCCCTTCAGATGCTAGTAAACGGCATAACAAGCTGCAAACCTCCTAGCTGGGAGGCATTCATCCAGGGCGTTACATGTGGTAAAACGTGGAGGTAACAGTAAGAACAAAAAAAAAAAAAAAAAAAAAGCAAAAAGAAAAAAGGGGGGCCCTAAATGGGCCATACCAGGGAGACTGTAGTGGTAGTGATATTAACAACATTGCATGTGTCACTTGCGACCATCCAACCAGGATAAGGCGGCCTCCGGATCAACAAAGAAGTGTGCACGGTCACCATCCACGACTCTGAGCTTGCTGGGGTATAGTAAGCTGAACTTGAGGCCCTTGTCCCTTAGGCGTCTTCTGACCTCCGTGAAGGACCGGCGTCGCTGCTGAACCTCAGGAGAATAGTCAGGAAACAACATGATTTTTGCATTGTTAAACCGCAGTTCCTGTTTATCTCTAGCTGCTGCCAGGATCCTATCTCTGTCCTTGTAATTCAGAAGCCTTAGCAGAAACGGCCTGGGAGGGTTACCAGGGATTGGAGGGGTTGGCGGGACTCTGTGTGCCCTTTCTACCACAAAAGTGGGAGGCATGGCAGGTAGATCCAACAATGAGATGAGGAAGGATTCCGCAAATTCAGCAGGTTTATTACCTTCTGTTTTCTCAGGGAGGCCTATAATCCTTATGTTGTTTCTCCTCAGGCGATTTTCTGTGTCCACAGACTTCTCCTGCAGAGCCTTTACCTGCAGCTGCAGTGCACGGGGGTCCCTGGAATCTGCCCTAGTGTCATCCTCTAGCTGTGAAATCCAGCCTTCCGCCTCTGCAAAGCAGGATCTGAATTTGTCCATGTCATGCCGGATTAAGCTGATATCAGTAGCCGGGTGATCTTTTTTGACCATTACCTGGTCGTTCCCTGCCTTAATTGCTGCCAGCAGCTCAGCATGAGAGGCTGCAGATGAGGAGGCAGAGTCGGGGAGCGTCTGTGTGCCGACCGACATAGTTCCTGCTGGAAGCCTCATGGGCAAGATGGCGGCGGCGGACTTAGCGGCACTGGAAGAAGAGGAGGACCGGAGCTTACCCGGAGATATGGGGGGACCCCGCGGTGTTCCGTAGCCTTTTTGGACCCCAGGGTGCCTGAATAGAGCCGGATCTCAGAGGAATCGGCGCTGGGAAAGTAATCAGGATGGATGTTGGAGCGGAGCTCAGTCTTCACACGTCCTCTCTCTCTTACATCCCGGCCACACACCCCCAGCACCTCCGTTTTTTCGACAGTGTCTAGGTGTTGGTCATGGTTAAAGATGTTTTTTTCTTTGAAGAGCTCCACTGGAGCAATCCTTGCTGGATGAGCAGGCTAACAAACCAGATCCATTCAAAGTGCCATTTAAAGGCCAAAGTGAATGCTCCCCGGGCCTCGTCACCAAAGATAGGAGGTTTTGCCTGTAATGCGTCTCTTGGAGGGCTGAACCCTGGGTCCCAGTTCTTTGGTTATTTTGTAAAATGCCAAAGCCTTTCTAGCAGGGTGCTATACGGGTCCAGGGGAGTGGAAATCCTTTAAAGGAACCCGGTCCCTGAAGGTCTTTTCACTTAACCCACCGTGATGGGTGAAGATTGGATCTGTTTGTTCCAACAGAATACTACGGTGGGGATAAGGTAAGTGAAGGCCCTAAGGAAACTTGGTTTGCTTAGGATCTTTCTTTGAGCAAATTTATTTTTTTGTCATGTCATGCCTAAAAATCACCACTAGATGGCATAGGGAGCATGTTTATCGTTACTTTAGCCAGGTCTCCCTGTATAGCCGCTGTGTCTGAATGTAGTGCCTCTGTCTTTTGAGTAAAAGAGAGTCTTGTGGTACATACCTGGTAGGTTTTCCTTCCTTGGACTGTGGAAGCAGATTATCTTTCAGGCGTTAAGTGCAGGGGAATTGCTAGCAGCACTTTCACTGCAGAGACAATGCCGGCCCAATGGGTGGTCTGGCTTCCTCATCCCGCCGGGTGTCTCCCCGCGGGAAAGCCTTTATAATTGTCTATAGGCAAGAAGGGGCTCAGGCGCAGCTCTCATCCCCCCGCGTGATTGCCGAGATCCCGAGCGGTGCTATGCACACGCGCACGAGCGAGAATCTTGTTTCGAATTTCTGGAGGTGTTTCAGGGGTGGGATGAGGGGCGTGGCTTGGCGCCAGGCCAGTACGTCACTTGGCAGCGCACGGCGGCTCAGTCTTTAAGGAATCTTCATTCAGGAAGACATCTAAATGACGGAGGGACACAGCAGCAGTCTATGGGTGGATGGGTGATGTATACAGGCATTCTGCATGACACTTGTTTGCTCAAGCATTAGGCTGACCATTATTAGCAGCTTTTATTGCTGGACAAAGGATCAGCAGTGGATGCACTTATATTTATAATACCTTTTGTTTTTTTGCTTGCACTATGCCTCCTAAGAGGTTGGTCTCTACCCCCGAAAAAAAGATCAAGGCATCCCCATCAGGCTCTGAGGACCCCGGTCATGCTTCCATAGTACACTCCTCCCCGGACAGACTAGGGGTGGCTAGCCAGGATGAGCCATTCATTTTCTCTGGTGCAGCAGCTGTTTCCAATCCTCCAGCCCCTGTTTATGTTACTGAGGACACCTTATCCTCAGCTCTGTTTGGGTTAGAACAGAGGTTAGCGGCTTTATTCGCATCCTCTTCCCAGAGTGGGAGGAAGTGTGTTAGATCTCCCTCCCCTGCTCTGGACCCCCTGTCAAAAGAACAGCAGTGGCCGGAGGAAGAGGAATTACCCTCAGGGAAGAGGGGCAGTCTAACGATTCCTCTTCGGAAGAATCAACCGTAGAAGAACCTTTTTCAGCCTCGCAATCCGGGAGATTGCTAGTGCAATCCCTTACTGAAATGGTCCGCTCTGCATTCAAGTTGCCCTTGACAGAGTCAGCCGAAAGGCCCATTTCTTCGCTAGGTTCACTGAAGCCCCCGCAGGCTTTTCACTTCTTTCCGGTTCATCCATTGTTGGAACAACTTATATATGCTGATTGGGTACACCCAGACAAGCATTTTCTTTCTCCTGAGAAGTTTTCTACTCTCTATCCTATGGAAGAGAAATTTACCAAGAAATGGAGTATTCCGGTAGTGGATGCTGCTATTTCCTCTGTAAATAAAAGCCTGACTTGTCCCGTGGACAATGCAGGGATCCAACAGATAAAAGGCTAGAGTCTTAAAGACTTCTTTTTTTACCGCAGCTGCAAAAACTCAACCTGCTGTAGCGGCAATAGGCATCTGTCAATCACTAAAGGACCAGCTGAAACAGGTTCTTAGAGATTTTCCAGGTCAGCAGGCCCGAGATTTAGATTAACTACCTAGGGCGTTGTGTTTTGTGATTGATGCTATTAAAGATTCTATTCATCAGGCTTCTTGCCTTACGCTCCTATTGGTGCATATGCGTAGGATCTTGTGGCTGAAAAACTGGTCAGCCGAGATGCCATGCAAAAGACTCTTGGCTGGGTTTCCATTTCATGGGGAACGGCTATTTGGGGATGACTTGGATAAGTATATCCAAAAGATTTCAAGTGGGAAAAGTACCTTGTTACCAGTTAATTGAAAGATTAAGCGCCCTTCATTTAAGCGAGCTTCTTCTCCAGGGCCGGGGGCACCTGCCTCTAGGCAGTCGCGACAGCCTCCACCATCAGGTTCAAGAGGTAAAGCTTAAAGTCTTGTCCAGAGACAGAAAAAGCCCTGGGGGAGGAAGCCTACAAAGCAGAATCCTAAAGCCTCCCTATGAAGGGGCGCCCCCGCTCACTCGGGTGGGGGGAAAATTTTTGCAGTTTGCAAAGGTGTGGCAGGAAGAGATTCAGGACATTTGTGTCTCCTCCACAATAGCTCTAGGTTACAAACTAGAGTTCCGAGATTTTCTTTCGCCTCGTTTTCTAATGTCAAGCATTCCCAAAGATCCAGGGAAGAGGCAATCCCTGTTCTTGGCATTAAACCAACTGTTATCGCAAGGGGTGATCATAGAGATTCCCCTGGAAGATCAGTGTCTGGGGTTTTACTCAAACCTCTTTACGGTGCCAAAATCAATTGGAGATGTCAGGCCCATCTCAGACCTCAAAGGGCTAAATCAGTTCCTGAATATCCGCTCATTTCACATGGAGTTGATCTGATCGGTAGTTTCCTTCCTTCAAGGAGGGGAACTTTTAGGATCGATCGACATAAAGGATACGTATCTCCATGTGCCTATTTTTCCTGCTCACCAGAAATTTCTGCGTTTCGAGTTAGAGGGGCACCATTTTCAGTTTGTAGCCTTGCCCTTTGGTCTAGCTACTGCACCCCGAGTTTTTACAGAGATTCTGGCCCCACCTTTGGCCAGACTAAGAACTCAGGGCATAACGGTTATAGCATACCTGGACAACTTGTTGCTAATAGACCGGTCGGTGGCTTGCTTGGACCAAAGTGTGGTCAGCAGAATCAACTATCTGGAATACCTAGAGTGGATTCTCAACCTAGAGAAATCATCCTTAAAGCCACTAAGAAGGCTAGAGTACTTAGGTCTGATCATAGACACAGCCCAGAGAAGAGTGTTTTTGCCTCAGGCAATCAGTGCTATAAGGGACCTGGTTCAGGACAAAGAAGAATCCCTCCATTCCCCTTTGCATGAGGTTATTAGGAAAGATGGTGGCCTCATTCGAAGCTGTTCCCTATTCCCAGTTTCATTTGAGACTATCGCAGAACAGTATACTAACTGCTTGGAACAAAAAGGTCCAAGCTTTAGATTTTCCAATGCATCTGACTCCGAAGGTACGTCAGAGCCTCAGTTGGTGGTGTATGACCAGGAATGTACTGAAGGGGAAATCTTTCATACCAGTTACCTGGTAGGTGGTAACAACAGATGCCAGCCTTTCGGGTTGGGGAACAGTCCTGGAAGAAGCGTCTGTCCAGGGAAGATGGTCCACAACTGAGAAAACATTGCCCATCAACATTTTAGAGATTCAGGCAGCACATTTGGCTCTGGAGGCCTGGACGTTCAGGTTGCAGAATTGTCCGGTCAGGATCCAATCCGACAATGCCGCAGCAGTAGCATCAGCAGGGCACCAGGAGTCATGCAGCCCAGAGGGAGGTAAATCATATCCTAGTCTGGCAAAGAAACATGTACCTTGCCTATTGGCAATCTTCATTCCAGGAATAGAGAAATGGCAGGCGGACTTCTTAAGTCGCCAGCAGCTGTTTCCAGTTGCTCTTTATCCCGACATTTTTCAGGCTATATGCCAAAAATGGGGAACCCCGAATGTAGATCTATTGGTGTCCAGGTTCAACAAGAAACTGGACAACTTTGTGTCAAGGACAAGAGATCTGCTCGCTTGCGGGTCAGATGCATTGGTGACTCCGTGGGATTAGTTTTCACTAATTTATGCATCCCCTCCTGTTCAGCTGCTACTTCGTCTTCTTTGCAGAATCAGGTAAGAAGGGAAGCCGGTGATTCTTGTAGCCCCGGCATGGCCCAGAAGATCTTGGTATGCGGAGATCATAAGGATGGCAGTTGGGGACCCATGGATTCTTCCTCTACGTCCAGATCTGCTCTCGCAGGGTCCAGTATTCCACCCTACCTTACAAACGCTAAATTTGATGGTTTGGCTATTGAGACCCATATTCTGAAGAATCGGGGTCTTTCAGGATCAGTTCTGTCTACCCTAATTAATGCTAGGAAACCAGCTTCCAGAGCCATATATTATAGAGTCTGGAGGGCATATGTTGTCTGGTGTGAATCCAAGGGGTGGCATCCTCAGAAGTATGTCATAGGCAGAATTTGTGGCTTTCCTACAATTAGGAGTAGAAATGAAGCTGGCCTTAAGTACTATCAAGGGTCAACATTCGGCCTTATCAGTATTGTTTCAGAGACCACTCGCTTCTCATTCCTTGGTCAGGACTTTTATACAGGTGGTGACCCGGCTTAATCCGTCAGTTAGGTCACCATTATGTCCTTGGGATTTGAACTTGGTTTTGTCAGTTTTACAAAAACAGCCATTTTAACCAATTCGATCTTTTCCCTTGGTCCTTTTGACAAGGAAAGTAGTGTTTCTGATTGCGATATCCTCTGCAAGAAGGGTATCAGAGTTAGCTGCTTCATGTAAAGAGCCGTATTTAATTATCCACAGGGATAAAGTGGTGTTGCGGCCTCATCCAGTTTTTTTGCCTAAAGTGGTGTCAGATTTTCATCTGAACATGGATTTTATCCTTCCTTTTTTTTTTTTCCCAGAACCTAGTTCTGGGCTAGAAAAGTCACTACATTTCCTTGATGTAGTGAGAGCAATTAAAGTCTTTTTAAAGGCAACTGCTCAGATTCGGAAAACAGATGTTTTGTTTTTTGTGAAGGGAGTCACTTGGGTGCAGGGTGACCAAGAAAAGAATGAACCCTGAGAATATGATTGGATTACTTAAAATGGGACAGTAATATGTATCCACAATATCTCCCAGGATATATGTAAAGACTATTCTTGGTTTGTTTGATTCTGAACTCAACATGTTAGTTGAGAGAGCTGATCACATTGGTCTCTAGAACTGGGTAGGAGCCGGACAGTCTACTCATACTATAGTTTGTTGCCTACTAGGCTGAGGAGGGGGGGAGATCACTGTTTGTATTATTAATTGTAATTAGCTCCTGTGTTTATACTAATGTGTGAGGCTTGGTGACAACAAGTCTGACCTGTAGTGAAATCCTGATTATTAGTATTCTCTACACTACAGCGTTCTATTCTCTACACTACAGCGTTCTATACTCTACACTACAGCGCTCTACTCTCTACACTACAGCGTACTACACTACTCTCTACACTACATTGTTCTATTCTCTACACAACAGCGCTCTACTCTCTACACTACAGCGCTCTATTCTTTACACTACAGCGCTCTACTCTACACAACAGTGCTCTACTCTCTACACTACAGCACTCTATTCTTTACACTACAGTGCTGTACTCTCTACACTACAGCGCTCTACTCTCTACACTACAGCGCTCTACTCTCTACACTACAGCGCTCTACTCTCTACACTACAGCGCTCTACTCTCTACACTACAGTGCTCTATTCTCTACACTACTGTCTACACTACAGCGCTCTATACTACAGTGCTCTACTCTCTACACTAATCTCTACACTACAGTGCTTTATACTCTACACTACAGCGCTCTATTCTCGACACTACAGCGCTCTATTCTCTACACTACAGCGCTCTATTCTCTACACTACAGCGTTCTATTCTCTACACTACAGCGTTCTTTACTCTACACTACAGCTCTCTACTCTCTACACTACAGAGCACTACACTACTCTTTAGACTACATTGTTCTGTTCTCTACACTACGCTCTACAATACAGCGCTCCATACTCTACAGTCTTTACAGTGCTCTATACTCTACACTACTTTCTACATTACAGCGCTCTACTCTCTACACTACAGTGCTCTATTCTCTATACCGGTAGAGCCGGTCAGCTGGGTCATGTGGGCGTCTCACATGGGCGGTGTTCATCGTCCGGGCTAGAGCCCCTCCCCGCATTTGCCGTGCTTGCGTGACGCTGGTGGGAGCCAGCGTGCACGTAGTTGGGGTGGGTATATATGGCCTCTCCTCACACAGTCTGGGTGCCTCAAACTGTTGACTTCACACTCAACCACAGCACTCGATTGTCCCTTTAGGATGCATGTAATTTACTTCTAGGTTACCTTCCTTATTCTTCATAGCTAGTCACCACTTTTGATCAATGAGTCTTGATGAGCTGGGATTGTTTTTTATTTATTGTTTGCTGCCTGTTTCTCTATACCATATTCTATGGGAATTTGGATATGGTTCATCTGTCTCATCCTGTCTTATTCCCTTGCTTAGACCCTTTTGACCCTCATTTTTTTCACTAGTTATACATTACTTTATAGCCATTTTTATCAGTATTTTATGACATACTGATTATGTATTTCCCCCCCATTTTTCCCTAGATTTTTCCTGGTAGTCATCACTGGCTCAGTACTTTGCATCCATTTCAATAATCCAGTCAAAGTCCTGTGTGTGTGGGGGCCCTGTGCACACACCATGCTAGCACGTGGCTCTACCACCTCAGCTCCCGGAGGAGACTACTATTCTGGCCTTGGCTCCACAATTACTACACCTTATCTGCAATGATTCCAAGTAAGTACCCTAGGGGAAGGGTACATTTACCTCTCCCAGTGACAACTCATTACAAACAGATTCATTTTTACACTTCTTATAGATTCTCTTGAGCACCTTGCCCCTGATGAGTGGTTTACACGAAACGCGTCAGTCATTGGTCACACAGATACATGCTCACATCATACCATCAACTGAGACAATTTTCTGTCAATCAATTGTGATTTCACTGTTTTATACTATTTATATTTTTCATCGCCAAGTGCTGCTGTTATGTGTATATATATATATGTATTCATTGTATATATTAAGCTATCATCTGAGACCGCATATGACATCTAGCTAACATATTTGATGTATTCTGGATGCCTTATTGCATGCGCACATACATATGTGTGTATGAATACTTATGGAATGACATTTACTACAATGTTTTTTTTTTATGTGGTTTTTTCATTGATATGTCTGATGCAATTTTATGACAAATACATATGCACTTTTATTCCATCCACCTCTACGTTGTACATGGACCTCATTTAAAGTCCCACCACTCCCATTATCTTTATGCTCTTTACTCTCTACACTACAGCGCTCTATTCTCTACACTACAGCACTTTAGTCTCTACACTACAGCGCTCTATTATCTATATTACAGTGCTCTACTCTCTACACTACAGCACCCTGCACTACTTTCTACACAACAGAGCACTACACTCTACACTACAGCACTCTATACTCTACATTACAGTGCTTTACTCTCTATACTACTCTCTACACTACAGCGCTCTACTCTCTACACTACAGCGCTCTACTCTCTATACTACAGTGCTCTACTCTCTACACTACAGCGCTCTACTCTCTACACTACAGCACTCTACTCTTTACACTACAGTGCTCTATTTTCAACACTACAGTGCTCTATACTATACACTACAGCACTCTATAATCTACACTACTCTCTACACTACAGCGCTCTATACTCTACACTACAGCACTCTATTCTCTACACTACTCTACATTACAGTGCTCTATACTCTACACTACTCTCTACACTTGTCAGATGTAGAAATCGAGTAGTTACTGTATTAATAACTATATTTCAATAATTCATATTGATGAGAAAAGTTCCAAGAAAAATCTGTTAAGTTCTCGTGTAAAAACTCCAAAATTGATTTAATGATCAATTAGCAAAATGTTACAAAAACAATGTCAAAATGTAGGATACAAAAATAGATTATTCTTAAAATGAAGTTTAAATCAGATATGTCTGTGTGTATGTCTTGAGATGTGTGTCTGTGTGTGTGTCTTCATGGAGAGCTGAAGTGTAAGTGTGTCTTTCCCCACAGCCTGCCTGTACTCTTCAATTAACCCCCACCTTTTCCAAAGAGCCTGGCCCAAAAAGGTTCGTTATACTTATAGTCCCACAGAAAAGACTGGGAAATTCAATCCCTCCAACATTCCTAAGGGTGGGGCTATGAACTATGTGAAAATAGCTATCATTTAAGAATCATTTACCGTATATACTCGAGTATAAGTCGTTCCGAGTATAAGTCGAGGCCCTAATTTACCACAAAAAAAATGGGAAAAACTTATTGACCCGAGTATAAGACGAGGGTGAGAAATGCACAGCTACTGTAAGTGGAAAAGAGGGTCAACAATGCCCATTTGCAGCATCACTGTGCCCATTTGCAGCCATAGGTCCCCTGAACTTCAAACTCGGTAGTTAAGGGTTCCTAGATGCCCCCTAGCTGCAGCCAAAATTTGGGGTCTCTGAACCCAAAGGGTCCCGAAATGACATTGCTGCAGATGGACACAGTTGACCAAATTTGGGGCCCTGTATCTCGGGGCCACTTAGTGCTAAAAACCCCAACTTTGATGTGCAAACTCAGTGGAACTAGCACCATAACATTTCCAAAGCTGGGGTTTCTAGCACCAAGTGGCCCCGAGATACAGGGCCCCAAAAATCAGTTCAGAAAATGTCAAGCACTTTTCTGCAGCAGAGAATGACATTTTCCTAACCGGGTTTGGGGCCCCGTATCTCAAGGCCACTTAGTGCTAGGAACCCCAGCTTTGGATATGTTATGGTACCAGTCCCACTGGGTTTGCACACCAAATTTGGGGTTCCTAGCACCAATTGGCCCTGAGATATGGGGCCCCAAATTCAGTTCAGAAAATGTCAAGCACTTTTCTGCAGCAGAGAATGACATTTTCCGAACCGAATTTGGGGCCCCGTATCTCGGGGCCACTTAGTGCTAGGAACTTCAGCTTTGGATATGTTGTGGTACTAGTTCCACTGGGTTTGCACACCAAATTTGGAGTTCCTAGCTCTAAGTGGCCCTGAGATGCGGGGCCCCAAAGTCGGGTCGGAAAATGACATTTTTTGCTGCAGAAAAGTGCTTGACTCGAGTATAAGTCGAGGGGGGCACTTTCAGCACAAAAAAATGGGCTGAAAAATTCGACTTATACTCGAGTATATACGGTAACTTACAATATATACATTTCCTTTAAACATATAAAATCCTACATATTAGTATACATATATTTAAAATGCAGTGTTCTTATTAATATCCTAATCAAGAAATATAATAATGTAAAGAAACAGCTTATTCTTAACATACTGGAACTTTGTGTCTTTTGGAAAAGATTGTAACTTTATCTCTTACGATGGGGGAGGTGAATGATCGACTTACTCTATATTATATCCATATGTGAGATGAAGTTCTCCCAAGAAATGCATATGAAGCTTATACCAGCATAAACTTTCATGAGTATAAAAACCTATATAACTTCACCTTTTCCCAACATAGAAGATATATATACATTTATATATATATTTATATATATAATTCAATTATCATAAGAACTCAACCATTTATAAATTCTGATATTATAACATTTCCCTCTCAAAATGATTGATTTAAACAATCTTATCATTTTAAATCTATATAAATCTGAATCTAACTCTAAATACATTTATACCTCAAACGCATCACATCCGTATTCATTCATCCTCAAAGATCTTAGGATAATTGACTTATATATATTTTCAAATTTGATTCCATATAAGGAAAAGTGAATTCATAACCCTTCATCTTCATATACCATAAAAAATATTTTCACCCTTATCTTCTTTTTCTTTTACCAAATAAATAAATCCCCCTAATTTCATGATTCATAAATGTAACATTGTTGTACAATACTTTGAAATATAGATATCACTTCAGAAATTTGTTTCATATTTTCTCTCCAAATTGTGTTTAACATAAATCTATAATCCATAAAACCTTTCTAATAACCTTGTCAAAATTAAACATAAAATATGTTCTTAACTTCAATTTGTTCATATAAGTGAGATGATTTCAAAACTAAATACATATTACAATGTAAAGTTAATCCTATCTTGTTTATGTACCTTAAGGCTGGGTTCACACTGATGCCGTGGCAGACATCGCATGTGATTCGCAGCGCACTGCTGTTCACATCACATGCGATGTCTGTGCTGTGCGATATCAGCCATACAGATAGTATGGCTGATATCGCACCGCATTCGGTCCAAACTCGCACAGGACCCTTTTTTTTGTTCGGACCAAAATCGGATCGCATGGGTGTTCACACCTATGCGATCCGAAAATGTCCGAATTGTCAGTTCGCATTGCGATATGCGGGCTGAACTGGGGGTGTCATTAACATTGTATGACACTCCCCAGCAGTTCGCATATGGCAGTGTGAACTGCCGTGCGAGTTGGTGCGGTGCGGGAACCCGCAGTAAATTCGCTGCGTTCCCGCACCGCAGCAGTGTGAACCCAGCCTTAAGAAAAATGTACTCTGTCTTAATTAACAACAGATGTTCCCTCTAACTAGAATGACTCTATTGTAGGTATGTTTAAAGGGGTTGTAAAGGTAAAATTATTTTTTTTTAAAAATAACAAACATGTTATACTTACCTTCACTGTGCAGCTCGTTCTGCACAGAGTGGCCCCAAACCTGGTCTTCTGGGGTCCCTCGGCGGCTGTTTCAGCTCCTCCCCGCAAGCATTCACCACCTTAATGCGAGCTCCCTCGCATGGTGGTGAGCGCTTGCGGGCGCGCTCCCGTGATACAGCCGGCGGCTATAGCCGCTCGCTGTATCACTCGGCCCCGCCCCCCGGCGCACCGCATCATCGGATGTGATTGACAGCAGCGCGAGCCAATGGCTGCGCTGCTTTCAATCCATCCACTACAGCCAATCAGCGACCAGGCTGAGCTGCAGTGGAGATGACGAGAACGAGCAGCGAAGATTCGAGGCGTCAGGTAAGTAAAACAGGGGGGCTGGGGGCGGCGGTATTGTCAAAAGTTTTTTCACCTTAATGCATAGAATGCATTAAGGTGAAAACATTTTTACCTTTACAACCCCTTTAACCCTTTCAATTCTGAAAATACACTATGAGTGTAAAAAATGATGTGTAAAAAATATCTCATCTTGATATGATAAACATGTCCTGTCACAAAAAAATGATATATAAAAACTGCAATATATCTGATGGATAAATTATTTCATCAGTAGTCAAAAAAAATCAAAAGTCCATTGTTTTTAGAATGTCCTCTCTTATCAGAGGTTCTCGAGAATTTTTTCTTCTTCTTCCTGCACTCTGTAAAGTTGGAAAAACTTTATTGAACATTAAAATGACAACAATAATTATAACGAATGAATCTCTTCTGTCAATTCTTCTCCCAGAACTGATATTCTTAAACTTCAAGATTTTGTTCCCATCTGGAAGGTCTAGAAATATTACATTTCTTTCTTTTGGTGACTTACAAGTCAGATCCTAAAAAAGAATGCAGTATCATTATTGAGAATTTAAATACATGCAAAATATACCTTCATTTACTTATTCATTTTACATACCAAAATTCTAATATTTTATTATGACATACAAACCATATTTTAATAATAACATTTCTAATTACCTTACTTTGCTCTATTTTTCTTAAAATGACCTAAACTCCAATTTATTATTCTGTGTATTTAAACGACAGGACGCAATTTCTCTTTTTTTAGTCATAATATAAAATCTTGTTTTCATAAACCAAATAAAAGATTTTAAATTACCCCAGAAGATAAAAGCAAATTGTATCCATTTACTTCTCCTCTATAATATTTCAGAGTAATGCGTGCTGTACTGTACTTCTAACATTTTCAATTCAGCATTTTCTGTAGAATTTTTGCTGAATAGTATAACCATTCTTTGAGTAACACCTAGAAAGACCTGTTGAACAATTCTTAATATTATTGACAAATCCTGTCTCAAAGCATCTCTCAGCACTTGTTCTAACAATCCCATTTGTAGGCTTTCTGAATAAATTTAGCTGAGAATGTTCTGTTATCACATCTACCTCTATGGGTTTAGATTTTAAAGTTTTAAAAAATGGGCAATATTTGTCATATAATTCTCCTGAATGAATTCTCTTAAAAAGAATTTTTAATGACAGATCAGGTGTCCGTAATATGATCATACTAGATCTCATAATCTTTTCTGTTACTTTGACTGCAAAATAAACACTTAACAATTGCTTCATATTTGTGTCAAAAGTCTTTTCCATATTTGTCAAACCTCTGGAGAAAAAACCTATTATTTTCGGTTCACCATCTTTTACCTGAAATAAAATTACTGAGATGGAATTCTCAGATACCTTAGTAGACAATAAAACAGGCATAGATATTCCAATTTCGATTGTATGCAATGAAACAGCATTCTGCAAATCTTTTTTCAACATTTCAAAAACATCTGTATGGGTTTGAGACCATTGATCAAACACAACATCTTTTTGTTTCAGGAAATCAAATAATGGTTTAACTTTATCATCATATTCCTGTAAAAACTCTTTGCAAGAATTTACCTCACTCAAAAATTGATATAATGCCTTGTAAGATGTTGGAAGTGGAATAGCAGAAATGTTTCTAACTTTTTCCTGTGATAACTTTCTCTGTCCATGACTAATTTGCATATGAAGAAAATTAACTTTATCTTTCATTAACTGAACTGACTCTGTGTTCAATTTAAATCCTGCTGTTTGTAACAGGGTAAATAACTCTGTCAACAGAGTGACATGTTCCTCTGTATTTTGGGTAGACAACAAAATTTTGTCCACATGTTGGAAAATACATTTTGGTCTAGAAAATTTTGATAAAACTTTCTCCAAGCACTCGTGCACTATTCCGTCACTGATTTCCATTTCTGGAATTATTCTAGTGAAGGCATAAGTTTCTTTATTGAAACTGAAGGCAAATTTATAATGACAGCTGTTTGTTACTGGTACTAAAAAATGACTATTGGAAATTTCCAGTACTGAAAATACTTTGGCCTTGGCATCCATTTGTGACATTAAATTTAAATTAGGAACAATAGGTTTGTTATTTGTAATGCATTTATTCAATGATCTTAAATCAACTGATAAAGAATACGAATCATCAGCATTCTTGATAGGCCAAATACAATTATTTAGCACTGATTGTGCCTTCTTTAATATTCCTTGTTGTAAAAATGATTGTACATTGTCAGAAACTGGACCTATTGATTCTTGTGGCAACTTATTTTGAATTTGGGGTTCAGGGTCTCGTCCCTCAATTTCTATCTCAATATCTTTAAACAAACCTGTATCCATTTTGTTCTGACTCCAAAGACTTTTATGTGCTCTTACCGATTGTTCCAATTCGAGATTGGTTCCTTTGTGTGGCCAATTAAAATCTGAAGAAATGTCAGCGACTGCTGTACAAATACTTCCAACATTATTGTACATGGAAGAATCTATTAACCTAGATTTGGGCCTAGATGAATCTTTCCATATAGTAGAATTACTTAAATCAATAATCCAATCTAATTTACTAATCACATCCATGCCTAAAATATTCTCTGTATTTTGGCAACACCAGATGTCTATTTTAGTTTTTAAAACTTCTGGAATCTCGAAATCCACACCAGAAACTTTATCTGCAACTGTATTTCCTTTTCCATTGAAACCAATTAAATTACATTTTGGAGAATCAATATTCACATGTAATTTGTTTTTAGTTAAACTGAGTTCAGATCCTAAATCTATTAACCATTTAGTATTCTTGCCATTTAATAAACCATGTAACCATGGCCTTCCACTTTCATCTAATAAAAGTGAAGTCACATATTTTAATGTTGGAGATGACTCAGAACCTTTTTCCCTAAATCCTGATGGTGATGGAAGTAATCCATCCCTCTCATTTTCAACATTGTTTTTCATATTGATTGAACTGTCATTAACAGTCAATGTACTGATCTGTTTGACTTCTGAAGCATAAGGCAAATCAGTCAAACTATTGTTTGAAGAAGAAAGAATATATTGCTCAGAAATTTGTTCTGTATTTTCTACTTTCAAAGTTTTCCTTTGTGTAGTATGTAGGGAAGTATTTCCTGTCTGCTCTGAAACTTTAGTTCTGCCTGTGACGTGTATCTCACCATCTCTGGGTGTGGCCTTACACGTGGCACTCTGAATGCCATTTTGCTTTGCTTTATCTAAACGGCGTCTGCATTCAGCAGCTTTATTCAGTATTTTTGTTTTAAGCAAAACTTCATGTTCCTGGCCTATAGACCGCATATCTTGTACAAAAGGCTTCTGCATAGAATCTGCAGTAACATCCATAGAGTCTACATTAACATTAATCTCTAAACTCTTGCCTGACTCTGCTTTAAACTTTACATTATTCTGTAACTCAGACAACTGAATATCCTTTATTTGAATTGCACTCTGCAAATCATCTATCCTTTCAGTCAAAATCTGACAATTAGTACATAAATTATTGTCCTTTGTTTCCTCTTTTGTACCAACTACATTGCTTCCAAAAACTACTGATACCATTGCATCATAAACTTTAATTAACTTAATCAAATTCCTAACCTGTTTGCTGAATTTCTTAAATGTAAATTTTGACTTTTGTATTTTCATATTAGCCTGTAAGCATTCATTGAACATGTAACACCATAATTCATCATCTTTAACAAACTTTGACAGATTTTTAAATTCTAAATCACTCTCACTGGATAACTCATGAATTAAATCCATAACTTACCAATGTAAGACGGCTTCCTTCATGTAACACGCGTTCCCTCTCTTGGCGGGAAATTACGTCATCAAGAAACAGATTTTTCTTGAACGTGCGCAAACGTCTCACCAATTCTGATGTTTCTTTTCCTTCCAAGTTCAATTCAATGATGCCAAAAATTAGCTTTTTCGATTTCTCCTGAAAGCTTGTCTGAATAATCACTGTTTTTGCTGATATTCCCTCTCGACAAGTGGAAGGAGAAATTATTGAAAAAAATTTGATATTCGGACAAAAAGAATCTGGCAAAGGCTCGCCACTGTAGAAATCGAGTAGTTACTGTATTAATAACTATATTTCAATAATTCATATTGATGAGAAAAGTTCCAAGAAAAAGCTGTTAAGTTCTCGTGTAAAAACTCCAAAATTGATTTAATGATCAATTAGCAAAATGTTACAAAAACAATGTCAAAATGTAGAATACAAAAATAGATTATTCTTAAAATGAAGTTTAAATCAGATATGTCTGTGTGTATGTCTTGAGATGTGTGTCTGTGTGTGTGTCTTCATGGAGAGCTGAAGTGTAAGTGTGTCTTTCCCCACAGCCTGTCTGTACTCTTTCAATTAACCCCCACCTTTTCCAAAGAGCCTGGCCCAAAAAGATTCATTATACTTATAGTCCCACAGAAAAGACCGGGAAATTCAAACCCTCCAACATTCCTAAGGGTGGGGCTATGAACTATGTGAAAATAGCTATCATTTAAGAATCATTTAACTTACAATATATACATTTCCTTTAAACATATAAAATCCTACATATTAGTATACATATATTTAAAATGCAGTATTCTTATTAATATCCTAATCAAGAAATATAATAATGTAAAGAAACAGCTTATTCTTAACATACTGGAACTTTGTGTCTTTGGAAAAGATTGTAACTTTATCTCTTACGATGGGGGAGGTGAATGATAGACTTACTCTATATTATATCCATATGTGTGATGAAGTTCTCCCAAGAAATGCATATGAAGCCTATACCAGCATAAACTTTCATGAGTAAAAAAACCTATATAACTTCACCTTTTCCCAACATAGAAGATATATATACATTTATATGTATATATATTTATATATATAATTCAATTATCATAAGAACTCAACCATTCATAAATTCTGATATTCTAACATCAGAGAAGCAATAGAAGCAGAACTTGCCAGTATCGGAACATTCCCGTGTGCCTGCGCAGCAGAGTTGCGCTCTGGCGCATGCGGGTGCGTGATACAGCAGGACAGCGCACACAGGTTTATGACATAGTGCAAGGGTGCGGGAGCATGCGCGCGTTAACGTTACATCCCCATACTGGCCTATAAAAGGCTTATTTCCTCTACATAAGTTTTAAAGAATTCAGCAGGTATCCCATCTGTGCCTGGCGTTTTACCATTTTGCAAGGAGGCCACAGCCCTCTGTAATTCCTCTAGTAGGATATGACCATCTAAAGTTTCTCAAAATGTGGATGTTAGGTAAGGGAGTTCCACCCCGTTGAGGTATGTCATCAGTTCGGCATCTGTGCAAGTCATTTGAGAAGCATAGAGTTCCTGTCATTAATGGAAGAGGGGTCTGTTAGGATCGTCCCGTCCAGGTCATGAATAGTCGAAATAGTCACTGGGGAGGAGTTTTCTCTCGCCAGCCACGCCAGCATACTACCAGTTTTTTCCCCATGCTCGAAAATTTTTGGGGACTGATGCAAAAATTTTTTTTTTTTTTGCCACATTAGTTAACTTTATCCAGAGACTGCTTTCAGAATGATACTCATATATGTCTCTAATCCAGTCACATCATTGTGGCCTTTCGAGTTTTTTTTTTTTTTTTTTTTTTAAAGTAATGTGTTACGATATGCGTTTCAGTGTGAAAATAGTAACAGTAGTGCCGAACTACAAATCACATAACATACAACTTATACCTCAAAACCAGTTGACCACATATCCTATTATTACTATTATACATATTTATGTATTATTACTTTTCTCTTGATTGAGCCCACCCCCCCGCCCCCCTGTGCCCCTCCCTTATTGGACCCCCATAATTCCAAGGCACACCCAATGGACAGCATCGGTTCTGTGCATTGTTCTCTCTTGTCTCTAAGCTACTCCTAACTCAGCCGCACCCCATTAATAAGGAGGCAAGTACTCTCAGCGCTAGAGTAGCACTGGTTGCGGGCATGGCATTGCTTGGACCCACAAGTTCCACAATCTCACAAACTTATTGTAGTTGCCTGACCTAATGTAAAATGTCCTTTCGCTCCACACTGTGGAGTTGACGGTTCCAATCCAATCTTCCGGGGTCCGGGGGGGTTCTTGATTGCCAAGACTGTGCTATTAGTTTCCTGGCTTGAAACAGGCATCTTGCTACCGCTACCGCTGTGCTCCTGTCTCTCAGCCCATTATTATGTCCCAGCACACAGGTCTTGGGATCAAGCTCTAAGTTAATTTTAAACGTGGTATTTATTTTCTTTAAAATCTCGGACCAATACCTGACTAGTTTTGGACACCTCCATACCATGTGAATTAAGTCGCCTGTTCTTCTGCATCTAGGGCACTTGTCGTTAATTCTGCGGCCAAACATAAAAAGCTCTTTTGGTGTGAGTAAGATCTGTGCAACAGCATCAGATGGGAGGCTTTTTGTGAGGGTGAGACCAATACCTCTGGTCCAAGTTCCAGGATCCTTTTCCACTGTGTGTCCGTTATCTCCCCCACATCGGCCGCCCATCTGTCCCTGCCCCCAGGGAAGCCTACCTGCATGTTTATTCGCTTTATTAATTGGGTATATATCTCTGAGATTAACCCCTTAGAGGTCTCTGATTTAATTATTGTTTGTAGTAGTGGAATCCTACACCATGTGGGGGGTTGCCTACCGAGCTGCTTGCTCAAGGCATGCCTAATCTGTAGATAGCTATAGAATACACGATTTGGCAACCCGTGCTCATGCCTCAGTTCCTCAAAGGATTTCAGGGTATCCCCCACAGCAGCACTGTTCTAAACAATGGTAATATTTCCTCTACATAAGTTTTAAAGAATTCAGCAGGTATCCCATCTGTGCCTGGCGTTTTACCATTTTGCAAGGAGGCCACAGCCCTCTGTAATTCCTCTAGTAGGATATGACCATCTAAAGCTTCTCTAAATGTGGATGTCAGGTAAGGGAGTTCCACCCCGTTGAGGTATGTCTTCAGTTCGGCATCTTTGCAAGTCATTCGAGAAGCATAGAGTTCCTGGTAGAATGACGCAAATCTGTCATTAATGGAAGAGGGGTCTGTTAGGATCGTCCCGTCCAGGTCATGAATAGTCGAAATAGTCACTGGGGAGGAATTTTCTCTCGCCAGCCACGCCAGCATACTACCAGTTTTTTCCCCATGCTCGAAATTTTTTTGGGACTGATGCAGAAATTTAGTTTTAGTAGCTGACGTTCGCAGTAGGAGAACATCCCGCAACACAGCCTGAAAGTCAGAGTACGCTCTCGGAGTCCGAGACTCCGAGTACTCCTCCTCAAGCACCGCCACCCTCTCCTCAGCTTTTTGGGTCTCCTCTCTCAGATTCTTATGGATCTTACGGATATGTGACTGTAGTTTATCCCTAGTGAAGATTTTAAATGCGTCCCAAGACGTGGTCAGAGATACAGAGTGGTCCAAATGCCTCCAATACTGCACCGCATCAGCCCTATATGATTCTAATATTCTGGAATCGTCCAGCCAAAATCTAGACAATCTCCAGAGGTTCTCGCCCGGTGAATAGGACACGCACAGCTTCAAAGCAAGCGGAGCGTGATCGGATATTCCACGGGTGAGAATGGTGATATCCCGAACCCTGGGTAAAACAGACCCCCCCGCATAGGCAAGGTCTATGCGTGATACGGTCTTGTAAGAAGCCGAGTGACATGTGTAAGCACTTCGAGAGGGATTGTGCCATCTCCACACATCAGTCAGGTTGGAGGCCTCTGCCCAGGAGAGCAGCTCTGAAGATGAGACGGCACGGGGTGAGAGTCTGTCCACCCCAGGGTCCGGGGCCAGGTTAAAATCTCCCAGCATCACCACATTGTCTGTAGCGTAAGTGGCAATTTTAGAGACAAGCTGATTAAGTAATCTCGTGGAGGCCGGGGAGGCAAATACAACCCCACCACCACTAGCTCTAATCTATCTACCATAGCATGAAAGATGACAAAACGACCGTCCGCGTCTAGTTCCAGCGCTAGTAGCTTGAACGGTAGAGACTTATGAACTAAGATGCTGACCCCTCTAGAATAATTGGTGTAAGTAGAGTGATATTGATGCCCTACCCAGGGCTGTCTAAGGCTCAGGAGCTTACTGCCCGTCAAATGGGTTTCTTGTAATATACATATTTGGGATGATAAGTTTTGCGAAACTGAAATATTAAGGACCAATTTACAGAAGAGTTCAAGCCCCTAGTGTTCTACGAGACAATAGTACAGTCAGCCATTATCATATATTAGTACATTTCCATGCCATGGGTCTCCACCCAAAATAAGATGCAAGGCTCGGATCACCGCACAGATCAGAACGTGGCATCTCAAACATCTAGTGACATACTATGTTTACATCGCTTGTGAAAAACAACATAAGAACCAAACATAACAAAATAAATCCAACCAACCCGCCAACCCCAGCCCCAACTTTGGGGAGGCTCAGGATCCCAATTTCGAACCAAGACGAAAACGCCTGTGAAGGGGGAACGTGTGCAAAACGGCATCCGCAGTTCAGCACTTAGATCTTACATCTAGTCTCTTGCTGGAGACCGGATTAATAAAAAAGCAGGTGCAGGTTCCTGGCAGCCGCCAGGGGTACAAACTTAAACATAAACGTTGCAAAGTTAAACCAAATGCTTCGGCCATTCCAGAGGGCATAGAACAGAGTGGCAGTGAACAATATGGGTCATGAGGTCCTATTTGGCCCAATGTATAAAAGAGACACGTCTGTAAAGCCACTTATGGTTAAGGCAGTTAACCACTTCAGCCCCGGAAGGATTTACCCCCTTCCTGACCAGAGCACTTTTTACAATTTGGCACTGCGTCGCTTTAACTGCTAATTGCGCGGTCATGCAATGCTGTACCCAAACGAAATTTGCGTCCTTTTCTTCCCACAAATAGAGCTTTCTTTTGATGGTATTTGATCACCTCTGCCGTTTTTATTTTTTGCGCTATACACGGAAAAAGACCGAAAATTTTGAAAAAAAAATGATATTTTCTACTTTTTGTTCTAAAAAAAATCCAATAAACTCAATTTTAGTCATACATTTAGGCCAAAATGTATTTGGCCACATGTCTTTGGTAAAAAAAATGTCAATAAGTGTATATTTATTGGTTTGCACAAAAGTTATAGCGCCTACAAACTAGGGTACATTTTCTGGAATTTACACAGCCTTTAATTTATGACTGCCTATGTCGTTTCTTGAGGTGCTAAAATGGCAGGGCAGTACAAAAGTAGACACCCCAAGGAAATTGCTGAGAGGCATGTTGAGCCCATTGAATATTCATTTTTTTGTCCCAAGTGATTGAATAATGACAAAAAAAAAAAATTACAAAAAGTTGTCACTAAATGATATATTGCTCACACAGGCCATGGGCATATGTGGAATTGTACCCCAAAATACATTTAGCTGCTTCTCCTGAGTATGGGCATACCACATGTGTGGGACTTTTTGAGAGCCTAGCCGCGTACGGGGCCCCGAAAACCAATCACCGCCTTCAGGATTTCTAAGGGCATAAATTTTTGATTTCACTCTTCACTGCCTATCACAGTTTCGGAGGCCATGGAATGCCCAGGTGGCACAAACCCCCCCAAATGACCCCATTTTGGAAAGTAGACACTCCAAGCTATTTGCTGAGAGGCATGGTGAGTATTTTGCAGCTCTCATTTGTTTTTGAAAATGAAGAAAGACAAGAAAATTTTCTTTTTCTTTTTTCAATTTTCAAAACTTTGTGACAAAAAGTGAGGTCTGCAAAATACTCACTATACCTCTCAGCAAATAGCTGGGGTGTCTACTTTCCAAAATGGGGTCATTTGGGGGGGGGGTTGCCACCTGGGCTGTCAGGGGCATATCAGTGGGCGTCGGGCGAATATGCGTGCACACAGGTGCACGAAGGGCCTTTCCAGGGCAGTTCTGCTGAATGCTCCACCAGGGGGCGCCGTTCACGCGTTCGCGCTAGCGCTGTTTTGGCACCAAGGGCCCTTTAAAAGACTGTCAGATGCTTCTGTCAGGTGCTGTTCGTCTGCAGCTCTGCACCTGAGTTCCTGTATCCTGCCTGTTGTTGTATTGCTAGTGACCCGGCTCCGTCTGACCATTCTCCAGTCTCCTATCCGACCCGGCCTGCCTGACCTTGCCTATATTTTGTGACCCGTTGCCGAACTCCTGCCTGCCTGACTATTCTTGGATTATCCCTCCTGCTATATACTTGCCTGATCTCCTGCCAAACGGACTGTCTGACCCTGCTTTGCCTGTGTCCTGTGACGCTGCTTCCAGCCTGCTCTGCCAAACTCCAGATCCTGCTGCTGCCTTATCATCCACCTGCCTGCCTACTGGCCTGCATCAGTCTACCTGCATCCGCAGCTCAGCCATCCCTGAGGCATGTCCTTCTAGTTCCAGTGTTTGCTTCTGCTGGAACCTGCATCAGGCCCTCCTACCCACTGTGCTCAAGAAACCACTGTTCCCACTTCCAGTGGCTCCTGAACCAGCGTTTAAGAGAGGTCTCCTTCTACCAGTCGGGCTCAACTACCAGGTACCTAACATGGGCATTCCATCGCCTCCGAAACTGTGATAGGCAGTGAAGAGTGAAATCAAAAATTTACGCCCTTAGAAAGCCTGAAGGCGGTGCTTGGTTTTCGAGGTCCTGTGCGTGGCTAGGCTCCCAAAAACTCTCAGACATGTGGTATCCCCGTACTCAGGAGAAGCAACAGAATGTATTTTGGGGTGTAATTTCACATATTCCCATGGCATGTTTGAGCAATATATCATTTAGTGACAACTTTGTGAAAAAAAAAAAAAATTGTCTTTCCTGCAACTTGTGTCACAATATAAAATATTCCATGGACTCGACATGCCTCTCAGCAAATAGCTTGGGGTGTCTACTTTCCAAAATGGGGTCATTTGGGGGAGTTTTAAACTGTCCTGCCATTTTATGCACAACATTTAGAAGCTTATGTCACACATCACCCACTCTTCTAACCACAAAGCCCTTTCTGACACTTTTTGATTACATGAAAAAATTATTTTTTTTGCAAGAAAATTACTTTGAACCCCCAAACATTATATATTTTTTAAAGCAAATGCCCTACAGATTAAAATGGTGGGTGTTTCATTTTTTTTCACACAGTATTTGCGCAGCGATTTTTCAAACGCATTTTTTGGGGAAAAAACACACTTTTTTTAAATTTTAATGCACTAAAACACACTATTTTGCCCAAATGTTCGATGAGATAAAAAAGATGATCTTAGGCCGAGTACATGGATACCAAACATGACATGCTTTAAAATTGCGCATAAATGTGCAGTGGCAACAAAATTAATACATTTTTAAAAGCCTTTAAAAGCCTTTACAGGTTACCACTTTAGATTTACAGAGGAGGTCTACTGCTAAAATTACTGCCCTCGATCTGACCTTCGCGGTGATACCTCACATGCATGGTGCAATTGCTGTTTACATTTGACGCCAGACTGACGCTTGCGTTCGCTTAGCGCGAGAGCAGGGGGGACAGGGGTGCTTTCTTTTTTTTTCTTTATTTTTTTTTGCTTTTTTATCTTATTTTTAAACTGTTCCTTTCATATTTTTTTTTAAATCATTTTTATTGTTATCTCAGGGAATGTAAATATCCCCTATGATAGCAATAGGTAGTGACAGGTACTCTTTTTTTGAAAAAATTGGGGTCTATTAGACCCTAGATTTCTCCTCTGCCCTCAAAGCATCTGACCACATCAAGATCGGTGTGATAAAATGCTTCCCCAATTTCCCAATGGCACTGTTTACATCCGGCGAAATCTAAGTCATAAAATGCTCGTAGCTTCCGGTTTCTTAGGCCATAAAGATGTTTGGAGCCACTCTGGTCTCTGATCAGCTCTATGGTCAGCTGGCTGAATCACCGGCTCAGGTTCCCTGTTGAGACAGGAGAGCCAGAGAAAAACACGGAAGACGGTGGGGGGGCATTCCCTCCCACTGCTTGTAAAAGCAGTCTAGAGGCTAATTAGCTGCTATGATTGCTTTTACATGAAAGCCGACCGCTGGCTGAAAAGAATGATACCAAGATGATACCGAAACCTGCAGGCATCATTCTGGTATAACCACTCAAAGTCGTGAATGGAGTACCTGAAGACAAAAAAATGGTAACAATAAAGCACAGTAAACGGTAAAGTATAAAAAATTGCATACCTGAAAAGCAAACATGATAAAACATAATAACAATAAAACATTGCAGAATAGAATACAGTAAAAAAGAGCAGAATAATAGAGAGAGAGAGAACAATAAAACGACAACTGTTTTTTTTGTTTTTATATTATTGTTTGTGTTTTGTTTTTTTTTACACTTTTTTTTGTAACTGTAACTTTTATAACTGTAACCGGTTCCAGGTTCGGGTCTCTCAAAATGCGATGGCATCTTGGGAGACCCTGGGAAATGGCGCCTAGTCTGTGGAATGCTGTACCCTACGCTAATACTCAACTAGTGTATGGTAGCGTTCAAAACATTCACCAATGCAAAGACCAGGATTGTCAGGACAGGAGGGACAATAATAGCGGGTGTCACGCCTATATCCGCGCTTGCTGCAGACACAACATCTTTTTTGGGGGGGTTCGTTGGGTAGGGATACTCGGGAGGACATAAAGAAAATGTCTCTCATGCAGCCGACTGCATTTGGTTGGGGATGTGAATGGGGGAAGTACGGGTGCTGCAGAAGCGGTGGGTTCCCAATTAGGATTGGCGAATGCAGCAGGAAGGGCATTATGGGCACGACGGGCCTGTGTTTGTCTTTTTGGTGGCAACGGGACACTACTTGTGCTTGCCACCTCACCAGCTTGAACTGCACTTATGGGACTCGCCACATCACCAAGTGTTACTGCAGTGCTGGTTTGACTACGACCGGGGTGTACTAGGCCGCTGATGCTTGCCAGTTCACCAAAACGCTACCAAAAAACTGTTAGCGATCGCAGGGATCAGGCCTGACTCTGCGAACGCTTCAGTTATGCGTTTAGTGTTTTGTAAGTGACAGTGATCGATCGATACTGCACTTGGGTGGGCTGGGCCGGGCGGAGGGGAAAAACGCAGGTGCTAGCAGGTATCTGGGCTGATCCCGCTAACACTGTGTTTTTGGGAACCCTAAACTGCTGGGGACGCTAGTATAGATCTGATCGGATCAGATATTGATCCGTTCAGATACTATACCACTAAGGGAGGCGTATGCTGCTTGCGTGGGTGTTAGCGGTACTGGCGCTAATCTGACGCTGCCTGGGGCGATGCATATCACCGCTGGGCGATCAGGGGGCTAAACCTTTATTCGGTAATAAAGGGCGGGTGCCCTGACACTATAAAAAATAAACGAACTAACCAGCGTCAACCGTAACGGTTATACGGTGATCAGTGGTGAAAGGGTTAACTAGAGGGCAATCAAGGGGTTAAAACCTTTATTAGGTAGTATATGGGGGGCCCTGTCGCTATAAAACGCTGACGGCGAACCTAAATATTTACCTCCCTAACTAGCGTCACCAGTGACACTAATACAGCGATCAGAAAAATGATCGCTTAGCGACACTGGTGACGGGGGGTGATCAAGGGGTTAAAACTTTATTAGGGGGGTTAGGGGGTACCCTAGACCTAAAGGGGGCTAATACTAACTGCCCTACCACCTCTAACTGTCACAAACTGACACCATGCAGTAATCAGAAAAAAAAACTGCTTGGTGTCAGGGTGATTGGGGGGTGATCGGGGGGGATCGGGGGTGTAAAGTGTGCCTGGCATGTTCTACTGTGTGTGTGTTTGTGCACTCACTCAGATGTCTTCTCTCCTCGGTGCCGGAACGGAAACTGCCGAGCCGAGGAGAGATGACATCACATCCCCTGCCTGTGTGTACTACACACAGGCAGGGGAGGATTCTCATTGGCTGGGAGCGATCGCGAGGGGGGGCCACGAATGGATGGCCTCCCCCTCATCTCTAAACGCTCCCAGACCAAAGCCGACCACCTCTGGCACCGGGGGGGGTCCAATAGGACCCCCGCCCACGGAAAGGCAATCACGTACCAGGTACGTGATTTTGCTTGCCCGTGCCATTCTGCCAACGTATATCCTCGTTAGGCGGTCGGCAAGTGGTTAACCACTTCAGCCCCGGACCATTATGCTGCCTAAGGACCAGAGGACTTTTTACAATTTGGCACTGCGTCGCTTTAACTGCTAATTGCGCGGTCATGCAATGCTGTACCCAAACGAAATTTGCGTCCTTTTCTTCCCACAAATAGAGCTTTCTTTTGATAGTATTTGATCACCTCTGCCGTTTTTATTTTTTGCGCTATAAACGGAAAAAGAACGAAAATTTTGAAAAAAAATGATATTTTCTACTGTTTGTTATAAAAAAAATCCAATAAACTCAATTTTAGTCATACATTTAGGCCAAAATGTATTCGGCCACATGTCTTTGGTAAAAAAAAAAGTCAATAAGCGTATATTTATTGGTTTGCGCAAAAGTTATAGCGTCTACAAACTAGGGTACATTTTCTGGAATTTACACAGCTTTTAGTTTGACTGCCTATGTCATTTCTTGAGGTGCTAAAATGGCAGGGCAGTACAAAACCCCCCCAAATGACCTATTGCACCCCAAAATACATTTAGCTGCTTCTCCTGAGTATGGGGATACCACATGTGTGGGACTTTTTGGGAGCCTAGCCGCGTACTGGGCCCCGAAAACCAATCACCGCCTTCAGGATTTCTAAGGGTGTAAATTTTTGATTTCACTCTTCACTGCCTATCACAGTTTCGGAGGCCATGGAATGCCCAGGTGGCACAAACCCCCCCAAATTACCCCATTTTGGAAAGTAGACACCCCAAGCTATATAGAAACGATAAAGGCTGTAGTTTCTTTCATCAAGCTGTCTTTTGATCAGGAATAATCACGGGAAAGCGCGAACATAGTCCCCCACTACCTCAAATTATGCAGTCGCGTTTCCTGCATTTAGGGAAATCGCAATGGCCGAGCCTTGCCCTGGGAGAACCACCTTCATTTCATTTTTTAAAACTTTATTAGGTCAATAAATAATATACAAACTCACATTTCAACTTTACAATACTTTTAACAGGTATACATAAGTATATGGTACAGAGTCCACAGACCATACAATACAATCTAGTTTTCCATTACTTAGTTTGAAAATGTAAACCATTTTTCCTGACACCAAAACTTGCTTTTGTTTGTAGAACTCTTTTCATCAAGCAAAACATATAAACGCATTGCACTAAAACTTAAAGATATGCATTCATTAACTGTTACCTCATTAGAATTAAAGATTATCTTGTTTCGGACTTTCCACAGAGCTTCTTTGAAAGAGTTTATCATTTTCCATAAAATCACAAATTTAGCCTGTGGTATAGTTTCCACCTTGCCATGTCCAACATTTGGACACTGACATCTCCGCCTCTGTTCTCTTCACCAACTGAGCATGACATCGTTGGTGGGGCGGGCGAGCAGACACAGTCCGGGCCAGTGTGTGTGACACACACAAGGAGGGGAGCATTCTGGCACTCGGGCGCCCCCACCTCTGTAGCGCCGGGGTGCAGGGCACTGTGTGGCGGGCAGTGAGGGCGGAAGAATTGTGACGGGCGGGCGGAGAGAGATTATGTCATGTCTGCGCTTTGCGCAGTGGCAGTATCATAGCCAATGAGGTTCAACTGAGGCGTGATTATTGCTAATTGCTTCTCAGCCTTTTGGCTACGATCTAGTGTAGTTTCGACTGGTCTAAACTAAGAGGTATACTGAAGACACCAGCTGGGCTTAGCCTTGTCAACCTGTTCCTTCACTGGTCAGGTTCTTGCTGCTATTGGGCTCAGCGCTGTCTGAAGTTTCACGGGGGACGATCTATAGCTTTTGGATTTATCTCAAGACTATAAATTTGAAAACCGGATCCTTGGAGTTCATTGGATTGGACGGAGGAATCGACGGCTCATTACTTATTTGTTTTTTTTTTGGAAGAAGCTCATTACCTATTCGTTTTTCCGGACAGAAGCTCATTATTTATTTGTTTTTGAAAATGGAGTTCCTAAGTAGAAGAGAGAAGAAAGGAGGTGATCACCGTGAGTCTGCCTCTTCAGAGTTCTTCAGCATGAAGGATACTCTACGCTTTATTGTTTGACCAGGATTTCGTGAAAAGAAGAATCTTCGCTTCCTGTACAGCAAAATTTTTGGCCCACTGTTGAATATTTCTTTGAAAGATTATTTTTGCGTTCAAGATTTTTTTTCATGGGGAACAGTGGATGTGACTTTGAACAGCAATTGAGCCTGCGCGAGGGCCTTTTCCCTATACATGGAGCGAATGGATGACCCAATCTTTAAAGGAATTAAAATATTGCCTTTATTCCAACAGCAGGCAAAATTAGTTACGGTACATATGTACAACCCATTCATTTCCCAGAAGGAGGTGGAACAATTTTTGTATAAATATTGTGAGAAAGTCACCTTCAAAGGGGATGGAAAAAACTCCTTTGGTGTATGGAATGGCAAGAGGTGGTTCCTTGTAACATTTAGGAAAGATCAAGACGGAGGAGTGAGTAGACGGCCGCCTATTATTTTTATTAATCGGAGTAGGGGATATTTTTTTTTTGCCGGCATGCCCACATACTGCAAGAAGTGTTCGGAATATGGCCATGATGACAATTGCTGTCCAAGATGCTGGAAGTGTGTAGGGCAATCACATACAAAATGAGATTGTCCTAAAAGAAGAGCTGAAGAAGAAGAAGAAGAGAAGAGGAAGAAAGATGCAGAAGATGGAGAAAAAAGTGAAGAAGAAGGAGGAGAGGCCCAAGTGGCACCAGGTGAAGAACAACCTAAAGATCCCACGAATGTGACCCAGGTAGTGGAAGAAACAGAAAGTAGTGGGGTATCAGAAGTTCCAGGTGCAGAGGGGCCGTTGGAAGAAGAAAAAACAAGTGGAAAGGAGATGGAAGTGCAAGTGACCACCAGAGCACCAGAACCTGTGGAGGTAGTGGAAGAATCAGGAAATATGCAGGTAGATGCCATGCCCTTAACCACTTGACCACTGGGCACTTAAACCCCCTTAATAACCAGACCAATTTTCAGCTTTTGGTGCTCTCACATTTTGAATGACAATTACTCAGTCATGCAACACTGTATCTATATGAATTTTTTGTCCTTTTTTTCCCCACAAATAGAGCTTTCTTTTGGTGGTATTTAATCACCGCTGGGTTCTTTATTTTTTGCGCTATAAAAGAAAAAAGACCGAAAAATCTGTAAAAAAATAAATTTTTCTTCTATTCTGTTATATAATTTTAAAAATTAGTAATTTTTCTTCATATATTTTGGCCAAAATTTATACCGCTACATATCTTTGGTAAAAATAACCCAAATTAGTGTATATTATTTGGTCTTTGTGAAAGTTATAGCGTCCACAAGCTATGGTGCCAATATCTGAAAATTGATCACACCTGAAGTACTGATGGCCTATCTCATTTCTTGAGATCCTAACATGCCAGTAAAGTACAAATACCCCCCAAATGACCCCTTTTTGGAAAGAAGACATTCCAAGGTATTTAGAAAGATGCATGGTGAGTTTTTTGAAGTTGTCATTTTTTCCCACAATTCTTTGCAAAATCAAGTTTTTTTTTTTTCTTTTTTTTTTTTTTCACAAAATTGTCATATTAGCAGGTTATTTCTCACACACAGCATATGCATACCACAAATTACACCCCAAAACACATTCTGCTATTACTCCTGAGTATGGCGATACCACATGTGTGAGACTTTTACACAGCGTGGCCACATACAGAGGCCCAACATGCAGGGGAGCACCTTCAGGTGTTCTGGAGCACCCAGGCCAATTCTGACATTTCTCTCCTACATGTAGAAATCATCATTTATTTGCTAGAAAATTACATAGCACCCCAAAACATTATATATGTTTTTTTAGCAAAGACCCTAGAGAATACAATAGCGGTCATTGTAACTTTATACGATATTTGCGCAGCAATTTTTCGAACGCTTTTTTTGGAAAAAAAAAAGTTTTTTGCTTTAAAAAAAAACAAAACAGTAAGGTTAGCCCAATGTTTTTGCATAATATGAAAGATGAAGTTACGCCGAGTAAATAGATACCTAACATGTCACCTTTCAAAATTGCACACGCTTGTGGAATGGCGCCAAACTTCGCCACTTAAAAATCCCAATAGGCGACGCTTTAAAATTTTTTACTGGTTACAAATTTTGAGTTACAGAGGAGGTCTGGGGCCAAAATTATTTTTTTTTTATTGTTCATTTTACTTTATTTATTTTAGTTTGACACTTTTTTCCCCAAAAAATTTTTTTTGATCACTTTTATTCCTATTACAAGGAATGTAAACATCCCTTGTAATAGGAATATGGCATGACAGGTCCTCTTTACAGTGAGATATGGGGTCAATAAGACCCCACATCTCACCTCTAGGCTGTGCCTGAAATAAAGAAAAAAAAAAAAAAAAAAGATCCTGGCTTCGATCGTATCGGTGAGTCGGTAGAAACACCGGAGGGCGGCGGGAGGGGGGGACGTCCCCTCTCGCCTCCCGTAAGAACGATCAAGCAGTGTAACAGTCGCTATGATCATTCTTATGGTGTAGGGAATCGCCGGCTGAAAAAGCTGATATCTGAATGATGCCTGTAGCTGCACCCATCATTCAGATATTCCCGCACAAAGTCAAGGATGTCGTATGACGGAAGGCGGGAAGTGGTTAAAACGCTTTTTTTTTTTTTTTAACACAAAGTTGTCCATTTATACAATATTTCTAACACATAGCATGTACATACCAAAAATGACACCCCGAAATTGATTCTCCTACTCCTCCTGAGTACGGCAATACCACATGTCGGAGACTTCCACAGCCTGGCCACTAGGGATGAGCTTCGAGTTCGAGTCGAACTCATGTTCGACTCGAACATTGGCTGTTCGCAAGTTCGCCGAACAGCGAATAATTTGGGGTGTTCGCGGCAAATTCGCGGAACACCCTTTAAAAGTCTATGGGAGAAATCAAAAGTGCTAATTTTAAAGACTAATATGCAAGTTATTGTCATAAAAAGTGTTTGGGGACCTGGGTCCTGCCCCAGGGGACATGGATCAATGCAAAAAAATTTTTTAAAAACGGACGTTTTTTCAGGAGCAGTGATTTTAATAATGCTTAAAGTCAAACAATAAAAGTGTAATATCCCTTTAAATTTCGTATCTGGGGGGTGTCTATAGTATGCCTGTAAAGGGGCGCATGTTTCCTGTGTTTAGAACAGTCTGACAGCAAAATGACATTTTGAAGGAAAAAACTCATTTAAAACTACCGCGGCTATTGCATTGCCGACAATACACATAGAAGTTCATTGATAAAAACGGCATGGGAATTCCCCAAAGGGGAACCCCGAACCAAAATTAAAAAAAAAAATGACGTAGGAGTCCCCCTAAATTCCATACCAGGCCCTTCAGGTCTGATATGGATATTAAGGGGAACCCCCGGGCAAAATTTAAAAAAAAAAATGACGTGGGGAACCCCGCGCCAAAAAAAAAAACGGCGTGGGGTCCCCCCAAAAATCCATACCAGACCCTTATCCGAGCACGCAACCTGGCAGGCCGCAGGAAAAGAGGGGGGGACGAGAGTGCGGCCCCCCCCCTCCTGAACCGTACCAGGCCACATGCCCTCAACATTGGGAGGGTGCTTTGGGGTAGCCCCCCAAAACACCTTGTCCCCATGTTGATGAGGACAAGGGCCTCATCCCCACAACCCTGGCCGGTGGTTGTGGGGGTCTGCGGGCGGGGGGCTTATTGGAATCTGGAAGCCCCCTTTAACAAGGGGACCCCCAGATCCCGGCCCCCCCCTGTGTGAAATGGTAAGGGGGTACAAAAGTACCCCTACCATTTCACTAAAAAACTGTCAATAATGTTAAAAATGACAAGAGACAGTTTTTGACAATTCCTTTATTTAAATACTTCTTCTTTCTTCTATCTTCCTTCATCTTCTGGTTCTTCTGGTTCTTCCTCCGGCGTTCTCGTCCAGCATCTCCTCCGCGGCGTCTTCTATCTTCTTCTCCTCGGGCCGATCCGCACCCATGGCATGGGGGGAGGCTCCCGCTCTTCTCTTCATCTTCTTCATCTTCTTCTCTTCTTCTTTTCTTCTCTTCTTCTCTTCTTCTCTTCTTCATTTTCTTCTCCGGGCCGCTCCGCACCCATGCTGGCATGGAGGGAGGCTCCCGCTGTGTGACGGCGCTCCTCGTCTGACAGTTCTTAAATAACGGGGGCGGTGCCACCCGGTGACCCCGCCCCCCTCTGACGCACGGTGACTTGACGGGACTTCCCTGTGACGTCACGGGGAATGAGTGCGGAGCGGCCCGGAGAAGAAAATGAAGAAGAGAAGAAGAGAAGAAGAGAAGAAGATGAAGAAGATGAAGAGAAGAGCGGGAGCCTCCCCCCATGCCATGGGTGCGGAGCGGCCCGAGGAGAAGAAGATAGAAGACTCCGCGGAGGAGATGCTGGACGAGAACGCTGGAGGAAGAACCAGAAGGGCCAGAAGAACCAGAAGATGAAGGAAGATAGAAGAAAGAAGAAGTATTTAAATAAAGGAATTGTCAAAAACAGTCTCTTGTCATTTTTTAACATTTTTGACAGTTTTTTAGTGAAATGGTAGGGGTACTTTTGTACCCCCTTACCATTTCACACAGGGGGGGCCGGGATCTGGGGGTCCCCTTGTTAAAGGGGGCTTCCAGATTCCGATAAGCCCCCCGCCCGCAGACCCCCACAACCACCGGCCAGGGTTGTGGGGATGAGGCCCTTGTCCTCATCAACATGGGGACAAGGTGTTTTGGGGGGCTACCCCAAAGCACCCTCCCAATGTTGAGGGCATGTGGCCTGGTACGGTTCAGGAGGGGGGGCTGCACTCTCGTCCCCCCCTCTTTTCCTGCGGCCTGCCAGGTTGCGTGCTCGGATAAGGGTCTGGTATGGATTTTTGGGGGGACCCCACGCCGTTTTTTTTTTGGCGCAGGGTTCCCCTTAAAATCCATACCAGACCTCTGGTATGAAATTTAGGGGGAACCCCACGTCATTTTTTTAAAAATTTTGGCCGGGGTTCCCCTTAATATCCATACCAGACCTGAAGGGCCTGGTATGGAATTTAGGGGGACTCCCACGTCATTTTTTTTTTTAAATTTTGGTTTGGGGTTCCCCTTTGGGGAATTCCCATGCCGTTTTTATCAATGAACTTCTATGTCTTCATTGTCGGCAATGCAATAGCCGCGGGTAATTTTAAATGGCTTTTTTCCTTCAAATTGTCATTTTGCTGTCAGACTGTTCTAAACACAGGAAACATGCGCCCCTTTACAGGCATACTATAGACACCCCCCAGGTACGAAATTTAAAGGGATATTACACTTTTATTGTTTGACTTTAAGCATTATTAAAATCACTGCTCCTGAAAAAATGGCCGTTTTTAAAAAATTTTTTTGCATTGATCCATGTCCCCTGGGGCAGGACCCAGGTCCCCAAACACTTTTTATGACAATAACTTGCATATTAGCCTTTAAAATTCGCACTTTTGATTATTCATGTTCGTGTCCCATAGACTTTAACGGTGTTCGCGTGTTCGAACGAACTTTTTTCCTGTTCGCATGTTCTGGTGCTAACCGAACAGGGGGGTGTTCGGCTCATCCCTACTGGCCACATACAGAGGCCGAGTACAGCCGAGTATGGCTGAGCATGGCAGGGTATGGCTGAGCATGGCAGAGTATGGCTGAGCATGGCTGGGTATTGCAGAGTATCGCAGAGTATGGCTGGGTATTGCAGAGTATGGCTGGGTATTGCAGAGTATGGCTGGGTATCACCGAGTATTGCAGAGTATGGCTGGGTATTGCGGGGTATTGCAGAGTATGGCAGAGTATTGCGGGTTATAGCAGAGTATTGCAGATTTTTGCGGGGTATTGCAGAGCATGGCTGGGTATGGCAGAGTATGGCAGAGTATGGCTGGGTATGGCTGGGTATCACTGAGTATGGCTGGGTATTGCGGGGTATGGCAGAGTATTGCGGGATATTTCGGGGTATTGCAGGGTATGGCAGAGTATTGCGGGGTATTTCAGGGTATTGCAGGGTATGGCAGAGTATTGCGGGGTATTTCAGGGTATTGCAGGGTATGGCAGAGTGTTGCGGGGTATTGCAGGGTATGGCAGAGTATTGCGGGGTATTGCAGGGTATGGCAGAGTATTGCGGGGTATTCCAGGGTATTGCAGAGTATTGCGGGATATTCCAGGGTATGGCAGAGTATTGCGGGGTATTGCAGGGTATGGCAGAGTATTGCGGGGTATTCCAGGGTATGGCAGAGTATTGCGGGGTATTGCAGGGTATGGCAGAGTATTGCGGGGTATTCCAGGGTATGGCAGAATATTGCGGGGTATTCCAGGGTATGGCAGAGTATTGCGGGGTATTCCAGGGTATCGCAGAGTATTGCGGGGTATTCCAGGGTATGGCAGAGTATTGCGGGGTATTCCAGGGTATGGCAGAGTATTGCGGGGTATTCCAGGGTATGGCAGAGTATTGCGGGGTATTCCAGGGTATGGCAGAGTATTGCGGGGTATTCCAGGGTATGGCAGAGTATTGCGGGGTATTCCAGGGTATGGCAGAGTATTGCGGGGTATTCCAGGGTATGGCAGAGTATTGCGGGGTATTCCAGGGTATGGCAGAGTATTGCGGGGTATTCCAGGGTATGGCAAAGTATTGGGGGGTATTCCAGGGTATGGCAGAGTATTGCGGGGTATTCCAGGGTATGGCAGAATATTGTGGGGTATTCCAGGGTATGGCAGAATATTGCGGGGTATTCCAGGGTATGGCAGAGTATTGTGGGGTATTCCAGGGTATGGCAGAGTATTGCAGGGGTATGGCAGAGTATTGTGGGGCATTGCAGAGGGAATTGCAGAGTATTGCACAGCATTGCAGGGCATGCAGAGTAGTGGGGATGGCTGAGCATGGATGGATGGATGGCTGGATGTCTCTGTGCAGCGCTGTGTGCACTACACATCCAGCCCACAACGCTGCAGCCATCCATCCACCTCCCTCTCCGCTCACAGTGTACCGATCTGTACACAGGAGGGGAGGAGAGGGGAAGGAGAGGAACCGGCGTCATCAGATGACGCCGGTTTGTTTACATGTGATCGCTCCGTCATTTGACGGAGCGATCACATGGTAAACAGCCGCGGTCAGCGGCCATTTACCGGGATCTGTGATGCGCCGGGTGGTCACGGATGCTCTCGAGTGCGCGCCCTAGGGGGCGCACGAGAGCAGAATTCTGTGAGGACGTCCCTGGACGCCCTCCCAGAGTTAAACAACCGCCCTGTAGCCATCATTTGGCTATGGGCCGGTTGTTAAGTGGTCAAAAAGGGGTTCTAAAGAAAGACAAGAGGAAACAGAAGAAGAAAATGAAGGAAAAGGGAAAGTTCGAGTGGTTGAACCAATCATTGGGGATATCTCTTCAAGTGAGCCTGAAGAAGAGAGTCTCAGGATTGAAGACTATCCATCAGGACCAGAAGAGGGCGGTGGGAAGAGCCCTGCTATCACTTGGCTAACAAAATGACAAAAATAGCATCCCTGAATGTTAGAAGTCTGAGGAGCCCAAGGAGAAGAGCGGCTCTATATGACTTCTTGGAGATTCAGGGTTTTGATATTATTTTCTTACAAGAATGTAATTTGGAACAAAGAATATCTTATGATGAAATTAAAAAATTCTGGAAGGGTAATGCCGCCTTTTCTGGAGGGAATGAAAATAAATGTGTAGGAGTCGGTATCTTAACATCAAAAGAATGGGAACTTACCGCAATTGAAGACCTTTGCCCCGGAAGACTCCTAATGGCAACCCTAAAGAAAGGAGAACAAAAAATAAAAGTTTTTAGCGTTTACGCTACTAACCAAAAAGAAGAGCGAAAAGAATTATTTGAAATCTTACAACTTTTTTCTCTTGGATCTGACCCTATAATTATTGGCGGAGATTTCAATTGTTCACTGGATGACAATCAAACAAAGGATAGCTCCGTTAGCAGCCTAAAAGATGTGATTTCTTCCATAAATTTAAAAGATGCATGGATGGCTTGTGGAGCAGATCTAAGTCATAAGAAAACATGGAGTAGCAATAGAGCGGAATCTAGAATAGATTACTTCTTTATGTCGGAATCCATCAAAATAAGGGAGTTCGAAACTAAAGACAATTGTTTTTCAGATTATAAACTAATTTTTTGCAGGGTGGAAATTAGAGGTGGGGTGGAAATAAAATCACCTTACTGGAAATTGAATACCTCACTATTAAAAGAAGGAAAAATAAGAGAAGAATTTGAAGAATTGTACAAGGAATGGAATAAGAGAAAGGTGAACTATGAAAACATTCTAATATGGTGGGATGAAGGAAAATAGCTTTTTAAAGAATTTTTCATCAAGAAAAGCAAAGAAAAAGCGAAGGAAAAAAGAGAATTATATCAAAGATTTACCGCTAGATTACAAGTTTTCCATCGTTTTGCAGAAGAAGGAATTGATATAGGAACTGAAATAGAAAAAACAAGGAAAGAAATTTAAAAAATGTTGGAAGACAGAGGAAAGCAAATTATCTTCAATTCTAGCGTAAGAGACTTTTTTTTTTTTAACAAAAACAGTGGTGCTTTATTGTTGTAAAAGATAAATTAGAGTTACAGAATACCATTCAACAGAGTAGAATACATTACATACGTAGATTACATATTTGAGGATAGGGAAATTAATATGCAAAACCCACAAACAATACATAAGGTTAATAGTACCATTCTCAACAAGTACCGTCCACCCTCCACCCTCCAAAACCCTTCCCTATTGTGCTAAATAAACGTAGTGAACTGAATGTTTCTCTACGAGGCCATCCACGGAGCCCAAACTTTTTCAAATTTCCACGGACAGCCACGGTTTATATATGTCATTTTATACATGGGGATTACTGCCTCAATCTGTGCCTCCCAGGCTGAAAAGGATGGAGGGGAAGAATCTATCCATTTCATAAGTATTTCTTTTTTGGCATAGAAAAGAAGGAAGGAAATCAGTAATTTAAGATGATATGGCCTCTGCTCATCATCATGTATCCCCAACAACGCCATGGCCGGCAAAAGCGGAATAGAGGTCTGCAATCTGGAGTTGATTTCACCTACAATCTTAGTCCAAAATAGTGCAACAACTGGGCACTCCCAGAACATATGTATATATGTGCCTATATGGACTTTGCATTTAGGACACATGGGGTCTCTCTCGGGAAATATGCGATGGAGTCTCTGCGGGGTATAGTAGACCCTGTGTATAAATTTAACTTGGATCAATTTGTCCTTGGATGCTATCACTAATTTCGGGCCATACTCTAGACAGTCCTCCCATCCCTCCCTATCCAGTGACGGGATATCAGCCCGCCATCTTTCCCATAAATTATTAATCTTAGGGGAATCTCTTCCCAGCAACGCATTATATATTGAGGATAGGGGTTTAGACAAGTCTCCAGGGGATAGGAGATCTTCGATGGGGTCCGTCTGTAACAGGGGAGTTTGTGGGAATTGAGCCCTGGTGTCAGAGAGCTCACCTTGCTGGTCATGGGATTGGCCACCAGAGGGCGCGCCGGTGAGCAAGCTGGCCTATTTAAGTTTGTCAGGCACTCTGTTCAGTGCTGCCTGATCATCAGCTTCCTGTGCCATAGTTCCTGTTTCCTGTCTTGTCTTCCTGTTTACCTGATCTCCTGACGACCCGGATTGCTCTTGGATTCCCCCTTTTGCTGCCTGTACCCGACCTTGGCCTGTTTGACTCCGCTTCTGCCTGCTCCTATTGTACCTTGCTGCCAGTCTGTTGCCGAACCCAGCCTGTCTCCTGACCATCCTGCTCAGTCTCATCGCCTGTGTTCCAGCCTGCACCTGCTGTTCATAGACTGCTATTCAACCAGCATCTGGACTCTAGTTCACAGGCTCTCATACCACTCCGCACTCCTGTGCTTCCTGTTACCTTACCAGGGGCCGCGAGTCGGACGCGTAAGGGAGCCTACTCTCTGCCCAAGCGGACTCACCGGTCTGGTAAGTAGGAGTCTGATAGTATCAGGCAGCCATGACCGAGTCCGGGCAGGGGGCCTCCCCTATGGACGAACTTTGCAGATACTTGGCAGGATTAACCCAAGCAGTCAAAAGTTTACAGGATGGCTATACCCGACTAGAGGAACGTGTTCAGGCCCTGTCTGCACCTACCAATCCTCAGGGGACTTCGTCTGCAACCGGGGCACCCTCCGTAGTCATGCTCCCTCCAGAGCCCAAAGTACCTATACCGGAGAGATTTTTTGGAGACCGAAGTAAATACCGTGCATTCCGGAATGCATGTAGTCTCTATTTTGCTCTGCAGCCTCGGACCTTCTCCCTAGAAACCACCAAAGTGGGCTTTGTTATTTCCCTGTTGTCCGGGGAGCCTCAAACCTGGGCCCATCACCTTCTGGAACAAGAGTCGGATGCCCTGGAAAGTCTGGACGCCTTCTTCTTGGCGATGTCTCAACTTTATGAGGATCCTCAACTAACCGCTTCTGCTGAAGCCTCTCTGCACTCCCTTCGGCAAGGCCGCAGGGCAGCGGAGGACTATGCTGTTGAATTTAGGCGCTGGAGTTCCGATACGGCATGGAATGACGCGGCTCTGCGTCATCAGTTTAGAATGGGTTTGTCCGATCCACTCAAGGACGAGTTAGCACGGGTTGGGATACCTCAGACCCTGGAAGAATTAATTAACCTCTCAATCCAAATTGACCGTCGTCTGAGAGAACGACGCACCGAAAGATCTACCAGTGCCTATCGACCCACTTGGATGCTTCCACAGGTTCCCAGTCCTCCTAGTAGGCCTTTGGCTCCTCCAACCTCTCCAGTTTTCGACACGTCAGAGCCTATGCAGCTTGGTCTGCTCCGTCCTTCCTTGACTCCTGAAGAGAAGTTACGTAGACGTAACCTTAACCTATGCCTCTACTGTGGGGAACCTGGGCACTACGCCAGCGTCTGCCCCAACAAGACGCGTAAGTGTCGTTCTCCTGCTCGTATATGTGCTACCATCATGCCAAAACCTAGTACTCACCTTACCATCTCTGTCACTTTGCAGCTTCCCGGAAAGGCTATCCAAGTTCCAGTCATCGTTGATTCCGGAGCATGCAGCTGCTTCATGGACCAGGCCTTTGCAGCTCAGCATGATATCCCACTCCGACTCAAGACCCAGAGCCTGGCTGTCCACCTTGCAGACGGTTCCGCCCTCCGTTCCGGTCCTGTCATTCAAGAGACTATCCCTATAATAGCTACTATAAACTCTGAACACCAGGAATTCCTCCGTTTAGATGTCATTTCCTCTCCCCTGTTCCCTGTCATCCTGGGCATGCCGTGGTTGCTGGGCCATAACCCCCATATCAACTGGGTTTCTGGGAAAGTGGAGTTTCTCTCTGATTATTGCCAACAACATTGCCTGCCAAGAATGGCCCATGAGATACCTCAACTCCTCGGCCTGCACTCTGAAACCAACTCACACCAAGCCATCCCAGAACCCTACCGAGATTTCTCTGATGTATTCAGCAAGAAAGGTGCTGAGACTCTACCGCCACACAGGCCCTATGATTGCCCTATAGAGCTGCTACCTGGAACCGAAGTACCCTTCGGTAGGATCTTTCCATTGACTGAGCAGGAATTGGATACACTAAAACAATACCTTGATGAGAATTTAAAGAAAAAGTTCATCCGCCCGTCCACATCTCCGGCCGGCGCAGGCATATTCTTTGTGGAAAAAAAAGATCATTCCCTTCGGCCATGTATCGACTACCGGGAATTAAATCGGATAACGATCAAGAATCGCTACCCCTTACCCCTGGTGCCTGAATTATTCCAGAGGCTAGGAACGGCAACTGTCTTCACAAAACTGGATCTTCGCGGAGCCTATAATTTAATCCGTATCCGGGAAGGGGACGAGTGGAAAACCGCTTTTCGCACTCGTTTTGGGCATTTCGAGTATTGCGTTATGCCCTTCGGTCTATGCAATGCCCCAGCCACATTCCAACATTTTGTGAACGACATCTTCCGGGAATTTTTGGATCTCTACGTCATCGTCTACCTCGATGACATTCTCATTTTCTCATCATCGCTGACTGATCATCGCAGGCACGTCCGGAATGTCCTCGCCCGGCTCAGGCAACACGGGCTGTATGCTAAACTCGATAAATGTGAATTTGAACTCCAATGCATCCAATTCCTGGGGCTCATCATTTCAGTGGAAGGTATTAAAATGGACCCTCAAAAGGTGTCCGCCATCCTGGACTGGCCCGCACCTACGGACAAGAAGGGGGTCCAACGCTTCGTTGGATTTTCCAATTTCTATAGGAAATTCATCAGAGACTTTTCCAAGATCATTGCCCCCATTACTGAATTAACAAGACAGGGAACCCGATTCTGCTGGACCCCCAGGGCTCAATTGGCCTTTGAAAAATTAAAAGGATTATTCACGTCGGCCTCCATCCTCAAACACCCTAACTCTGCCTTGCCATTCGTGTTGGAGGTTGACGCCTCAGAGGTCGCAGTAGGAGCTGTACTCTCCCAACGTCAGGGCCCCAAGGCCCTTCTGTTTCCAATAGCTTTTTTTTCTCGCAAATTATCGGTGTCTGAAAGAAACTACGATGTTGGAGACCGGGAGCTTCTGGCCATCAAGACGGCTCTGGAGGAGTGGCGCTATCTTTTGGAGGGTGCTCTACATCCTATTCTAATCTACACGGACCACAAGAACTTGGAGTATTTGAGATCTGCCAAGAGACTAAAACCGCGACAAGCCAGATGGGCGCTCTTCTTCTCTCGCTTTCAATTTCATATAACCTACAGACCCGGCTCCAAAAACATCAAACCAGACGCTCTCTCACGAATGTTCCATGACTCCAAAGAAACCGTCCCTCCGGACACTATCCTGCCTGCAGGAAATTTTTTATTACTTCAGGGGGATTTAATCTCCAGAATAAGGCAAGCTTCCACAACTATACCCCAACCCACTGAGACCAGCCTAAGAGATGGTTTACTCTGGCATAAGGAGAAGATCATGGTTCCTGAGAGCCTTAGGGTACCAGTACTAGAGCTTTGCCATGACCACAAGTTGGCTGGGCACTTCGGGGCTCAGAAGACAACCGAACTGGTGCAGCGCACCTTTTGGTGGCCACAGTTGGCCGAGGACTGTAGGAATTACGTCAGTTCCTGCCACACATGTGCCCGAAGCAAGAATATTCACACGAAGGCCTGGGGCTTACTGAAACCCTTGCCCATCCCTGACAGACCTTGGAAAATGATCGCGATGGATTTCATTGTGGAACTGCCCCCATCCGAAGGCTTCTCTACCATCTTTGTCGTAATTGATAGATTGTCAAAAATGGCTCACTTCTTGCCTATGAAAGGCACACCCTCAGCCGTGGAAACGGCGAAGATCTTCGTTAAAGAAATTGTGAGATTACATGGGGTTCCCTCTAATATCGTTTCGGACCGGGGTGTCCAATTCACCTCCAGGTTCTGGAAGGCATTGTGTGGTTCCCTCGAAATTGAGTTAGCGTTCTCTTCAGCCTATCACCCTCAGACAAATGGCCAGACGGAGAGAACCAACCAAACCTTGGAGCAATACCTCCGTTGTTTCTCGGCCTTTTCCCAGGATGACTGGGTTTCTCTGCTACCAGTTGCGGAGTTTTCATACAATAACTCCCTGCACTCAGCCATCAACCAGACGCCATTTTTTGCCAATTATGGATTTCATCCCTCCTTTCTACCCAGCTCAATACCTGAATGCTCCCTCCCTGCAGTGACCGAGACATTGGAATTCTTCTCTACCAACAACAAACTTCTGCAGGAAACAATGGCCCAATCCCAGGCTTCTTATAAAAAAACGTTCGACAAGAAGAGGCGCGGGGAGCTTATCCTGGAACCTGGCAATCAAGTATGGCTGTCCACAACTAACTTAAAAATGGCTTGCCCTTCTAGGAAACTAGGGCCTAAATTCATGGGACCCTTCTCGGTGAGAAGAAAAATAAACAACGTAGCGTACGAGCTCAGTCTGCCGGACTCCTTCAAAATACACCCGGTTTTCCATGTGTCCTTACTGAAACCGGTCGCTCCTGATCCTTTCCCCAACCGTAGTACCAGTCCTCCTGAGCCTGTTATGATCAATAACGAGGAGGAGTTTGAAATCGAGGCTATCCTGGACTGTAGGAAAAGGCGTAATCAAATACAGTATCTTATTAAATGGAAGGGGTATGGTCCGGAGGACAATTCCTGGGAACCAGAAAACAATTTACATGCCCCGGAACTTTTACAGACTTTCAGAAATGTTCATGCCTCCAAGTTGGCCCGGCTGGGCATCCGGAGGCTGCCCTTAGGGAGGGGGCACTGTCAGAGAGCTCACCTTGCTGGTCATGGGATTGGCCACCAGAGGGCGCGCCGGTGAGCAAGCTGGCCTATTTAAGTTTGTCAGGCACTCTGTTCAGTGCTGCCTGATCATCAGCTTCCTGTGCCATAGTTCCTGTTTCCTGTCTTGTCTTCCTGTTTACCTGATCTCCTGACGACCCGGATTGCTCTTGGATTCCCCCTTTTGCTGCCTGTACCCGACCTTGGCCTGTTTGACTCCGCTTCTGCCTGCTCCTATTGTACCTTGCTGCCAGTCTGTTGCCGAACCCAGCCTGTCTCCTGACCATCCTGCTCAGTCTCATCGCCTGTGTTCCAGCCTGCACCTGCTGTTCATAGACTGCTATTCCACCAGCATCTGGACTCTAGTTCACAGGCTCTCATACCACTCCGCACTCCTGTGCTTCCTGTTACCTTACCAGGGGCCGCGAGTCGGACGCGTAAGGGAGCCTACTCTCTGCCCAAGCGGACTCACCGGTCTGGTAAGTAGGAGTCTGATACCTGGCCGCATGTCTCAGCTGTAGGTACCGGAACCCCATCCAGCGGGGCAGTCCAAATTTAGCCGAAAGCTCATGCAGGGAGAGCAGTTGACCCCCAGACATTACGTGTTCCAACAAGGTTACACCATATCTAGCCCACACCTGTGGGTCCGGTATCATACGGAAGTGTTTAAGTCGTGGGTTCCCCCACAGGGGATGAGCTGGAGACAATTGGCCAGGTCTCAAGTATCTGCGCCTAGCCGCTTCCCATACTCTCCAAGTTGCTCTAGTAGGCCCAGGGATCCCACAATATGCCTTGGGTCCTCTATAGGGAAAATTCCGAAGGTCCGTCAGGGAACCCAGAATATTCGCTTCGAGACAGGTTGCCACATTGGATCTAGAACCCTGGAACCACCAGTGTACCGTCACCAACATGGCTGCCCAAAAATATAACTGGAAATCTGGGAGGGCAAGTCCGCCCAAATCTGCAGGTAAACATAACGTAGTACGTGCCAACCTAGGGTTTCTCCCCGACCAAATAAAGGAACCCACTATACGGTCAATCTCCCTAAAAAACGAGGCGGGGACCCAGACCGGGCAGTTCCTAAACAGATAGTTAAATTTGGGCAGTATCATCATTTTAAGGAGACTAATGCGACCCAGAAGATTCAGAGGAAGACTCTCCCAGGCAGCACATTTTGAACGTAGGGTGTTCAGGACAGGGGTCAGGTTTTTTACAATAAAATCAGAGAGATTCCTAGTGACCACAACTCCAAGGTATTTAAATTCCCCAACCCTTTGTAGTGGGGAGGTGAGGGGTCCAGAGTTAACCTCATCATCTATAAAAAATAGGACTGATTTGGTCCAATTTATCTTAACTCCCGAGAGACCACCAAAACTGTCAAAAATACGCAGGGCAGCTCGAAGAGAGGGTCCAGCATCATTAAGGTACAATAATGCGTCGTCGGCATAGAGGGAGAGGCGCTCTTCCATCATACCCACCCTCAGGCCCAGAACGTCCGGAGCACTCCTAATGGCAATTGCCAGAGGCTCCAGCACCAGGGTGAACAGGCTGGGGGAGAGCGGGCATCCCTGCCTCGTACCACGAAACAGATCAAAGGAGTCTGAGACCCAATTGTTGGTGCGAACCCGTGCCCGGGGGGATCGGTACAGCAATCGTACTCCGTGAATAAATTTAGGACCGAATCCGAATCTACGCAAGGTTTCCCATAAAAACTTCCACTCAACAGAGTCGAAAGCCTTCTCGGCATCTAAAGAGGCAATAACCCTGGACCCCGTGTTGTCATGCGATGTTGCTAAGTTAAGGAATAGGCGCCTAATATTAATATCTGTGCCCTTGCCTGGCATAAATCCCGTCTGGTCTATACCCACTAGGTCTTCTATTACATGGGATAGTCGGGTGGCCAAGAGCTTAGCAAAGATCTTGGCATCAACATTTAGCAATGAGATGGGCCTGTACGATGCACAATCAAGAGGGTCTTTTCCTGGTTTAGGAACCAGTACAATAACCGCCTCATTCATTGAGTCAGGTAGGGCTGGCATATTTGCAAATTTAGAAAGCAGTGAAGTCAACTTAGGGGCCAGTAGTTCAGAAAAATTGGAGTAAAATTCAGATGGTAACCCATCTACACCCGGGGCCTTCCCTCCCTTGAGATGTCCCATGGCAACCTGTATCTCCTCAAGTGTGATGTCAGCCTCCAGCCCCTCCCTTGCTTCCTCAGACAACACAGGGATAGACAGGGAGTCAAAAAAAGAGGACATGGATGAGTCCGATGCAACATCTCTAGAGGAGTAAACCTCCTGAAAGTATTCTCGGAAACAGTTATTAATATTAGCAGGGGCAGTAAGGATCTGGTCAGTATTGTCTCTAATGGAGCCTATGGGGGTTGAAGGTATGTTTCCCTTAGCCAGCCACGCAAGAAGCTTCCCATTTTTACCACCATGCTCGAACACGCGTTGAGCGGAGTATAACAAGGCCTTGTCGGTCTGGGCCATCCTAGTGGTGGATAGGTCACGCAGGGCCTTTTTCCACGCCCTATACCGGCCCTCCCCAGGAGCAGAAACGTATTCAGCCTCCAACCTGCCTGCCAGTGCCTCCAGCTCATCTATGGAGCGAGTAGAGTCACGCTTGAGCCGAGTGATACTATGCCCATACTCCCCTCGTATCCAAGCTTTAAATGAGTCCCATACAACAGGAGGGGCAGCTGATTCAGCATTGTCTGTCCAGAAATTGCAGATAGAGGCCGTTAGGGGTTCCAACAGTCTCTCATCATTAGCCCAAAATCTGGACAAACGCCACAGGCGAGTCCCTGGTGGAACAGACAGCATCAGTGTCAAGCACAATGGTGCGTGATCTGAAATTCCCCTGGGAAGCACAGACAGGTCATGTACATATTATAATGCAGGGCCTGAGGCATAGACAAGATCAATTCTAGATAGCGTTTTGTGTGAGGCTGAATGGCAAGTGAAAACTTTCAGTGTCGGGTACAAGTGCCTCCAGACGTCAGTGAGGGCAAAAGTTTCCGCCCACTGCCTGAGGTCCGGGGTGTCCCGAGCCGAGGATTGCAGCCGATCAAGTTCCACTAGTGGAACCATGTTAAAGTCCCCCACGAGGTATACCAATGCGGTATCAAATTGCACCGCTATCTGCATGATCTCATGAAGGACCCTGCCAGATGCTGGCGGAGGAACATAAAGCCCAACTAGTACCACATTCTTATCAAATATATTAGCATGTATAACAACAAATCTCCCTTCTTTATCTGTTTTAACCTCAATCAGCCTAAACGGTAGTGTCTTGTGGACCAGGATGCTGACCCCTCGGGCATAGGTGGAAAAGGTGGAATGATAATTAAGGCCCACCCAGGCTTTCCTAAGGCATACCGTTTTGTTTTGCGGCAGATGTGTCTCCTGGAGAATACAGATCTGCGGGTTGTGGGATCGAAGGAAACGAAACACCAGGGAACGCTTAACAGCAGTATTAAGCCCCCGAACGTTCCATGAAATTACCTTTATCTCAGCCATGGAGTATGAGGTATAGTGGAAATGCAGTTATGTAACATACCAGACAGGCAGCATCCCAGTCCAGCCACACATATATTGTTCTACATAGCACTGTGTAAATGGTTCTGTTTAAACATGCGTCATATCTAAAGCACCTGAAACAGTAAAATAGTGTTAACAAAAACAAACCCAGCATTAAACCCCGCCCCCCACCCCGCATCCCCCACCCCAACCTAGGAATGCCTTGTTCCCCTAACATCAAAAAATAAAAATAAAACCCCAAGTTCAGGGAGCGTGAACCAGTGGGTGTAGACCCTTAGTGGAGAGGATTGTCCACGTAAGGTGACGAGAGACTCAGCCGCCATTAGGAATCAGGAGAAAAATAGCGTTCCAACCAACAGAGGTTATTTCGGACCGTCTCATTTCGGACCACTGTGGGTGAGTAGATGTGTGGATTAAACTAGCAACACATGAAGAATAGAAAAAAAAAATAAAAATTAAAATAAAGTATGTTCTCTGTTTAGGATAAATGAGGAGGATCATCCTGTAGCTTGGGAAGACAGGGTATGCCATACTTTAGGCAATCAATCTGACAAAAGTGCTTTTCTCCCTGTATTGCAGTTAGCAACTGATTGTCTCCCAGAGTGGAATTACAGCCTAGGCAGTCATAATGAAAGGTGTATATCACTTGCAAGTGAAAGTAGAGGGAGAAGTGAGCCTGCAATACATGTAATGGCCACTAGAGTCCGCCAGTGACCCTCCTTCAGGAATTACTGAAATCTGAGCTTCCAAGAGAGCCAAACAAGTCATTGCTGCAGCATGTCAGTAAACATAGGTAATCTTCATCTCTAAAAATCCCAACATCTCAGGAACATCTTGTAAAGGACAAAAAAGGTTATCCCACAGTAGATTCAAACAGTGGCAAGCTTGAGAGTAGATATCACCTGGCATAGCCAGGGGCACAACACTTATACTGTATACTGACGGGGAATACAAAAGGCACAACGGGTGCAAGATTAAATCCCCTATTGAAATTTGAACAATCAGCGGCCAATATTAAGAGCAGAAGTACAGAAGAGCATGTTGCAGCGTTTAACGGTTGGGGGGCAGTGATTCCAGCCATGCGTTAGCATCCCTGGGGGAGGTAAAAAATCTGGTAGTTTCCCCGTCTTGAACCCTCAATCGCGCTGGAAACAGAACGCTGTATCGAATGCCCTTAAGACGCATGGCTGCCTTCACCTGGTCAAAGGAGCGTCTGAGCTTTTGAGTTTCGACAGAGTAGTCAGGGAAGATAAGTAGCTTGTTATTTTGATGGCGTATTTCTCCCTGTACTCTAGCAGCCCGAAGCACCTCATCCCTGTCACGGAAGTTCAGAAACTTTAGGATAAATGTGCGTGGCGGCGCTCCGGGGGGGCCCGGCTTGGGAGGGATCCGGTGAGCCCGCTCCACCGCATAGAAAGGTGAAAATTGAGCCCCTGGTAGGAGGGAACGTAGTAGGCCTTCAATAAACTCCGTCGGACATTTCCCCTCAGCTCCTTCCGCCAGACCTACAATACGAAGGTTGTTCCTCCTATTACGGTTTTCCGCATCTTCAGATTTATATTCCAGTGCTCTAATTTTGGTTTGCAGGGCCCTTAAGTCTGTTCCATGAGACTCTACAGTGTCCTCCACTTGCCCCAGACGCTGTTCCGCATCAGAAAGTCTGCCCCTAATTTTATCCATGTCCAGCCTTATTAGACCAACATCTAATTGCACAGCATCTATAGCAGCCAGGACATCAGCCAGGCCTGGCTGTGTAGAGGGGGACTGCTCTGGCTGCTCTGTCTGGGACGCCATGTTGTAACTAGCTCGCCTCCCGGGCCTCACGCGGCCTACACAGGCCGCCTCTGTCACCACCGGTTCGGGGGAAAATTTCAACTTCTTACCCCTTCCTCTGGCTGGCCGGGATGATCGGCGGTGCATGTGAAGAAGTCCGTCGGCTCAAAGACCCGCTGCTGATGCTGCTTTAAAAATCTTCCACAAGTGAGTTACAGGGCGGAGGTGATCCCGGGTGCAGCAAGATGGCCGCTTCTCCAGAGACCAGGTCGGGGCCCCAGATCCTCCAACTCGCAACCACAGGGTGTAGGAATGCTGTGGCGGTGCCCACAGGTAATCCGTTGGCCAGGGCAGGTAGTCAGGGGCCTCCAGGGAGCAAGATGTGGCAGGGAAATGATCAGGAGCTGCCGCCGGGTGTAGCAAGATGGCCGCCGCTCCAGGCAGCAGGTCGGGCCTCAGACCCTCCAGCCAGCTGCTACAGGGCTCAAAATTGTTGTGGTAGCATCCACAGGTGGTCCGGGGGCCAGGGCAGCTAATCAGGGGTCTCTGGGGTGCAGGATGCGGCCAGAAATCGTGATGGAGCGGCCGCCGGGTGCAGCAAGATGGCCGCCGCTCCACGGACTAGGCCGAAGCCGCGGTCTGTCCTACAGGCAGTCCCCGGGCGGGGAGATCCGGCGATCGCGGCCGCGGATGGCGCTCCAAAAGGCTGGATTAGGTCGATGGCCAGGCCGGGAACAAAGCAGGCTTGCTGGTTACTGCAGGGAGGTTAGGATCGCCCGGATTATGGCCGGATTGTGTTGTAGGAGTAATGGCAAGCGGAGCTCCCACTAAACACGTCCTACCCCATCACTCTCCAGGCCACGCCCCCAGCGTAAGAGACCTAGAGGAAAATGAAAAATGTTCAAAATTTTTTTTAAAAAAAATCATTGGTAACAAACATGAAATTAAAAAAATCAAAGGAGAAACCACAATAAGGAAAAAACTGGGAAAAGTAAAAGAATTTTATAAAGAGCTGTTTTGCACAAAAAGAACAGATGATTATTTATCGGAATTTTTTATTAATGGTCTGGATAAAGCTTTAAACATGTTGGATCAAGAATTGTTGGCAAAAGATTTTAACTCTGAAGAAATTTTAACCGTTATTAAAAGTTTTTCCAATTCTAAAACCCCTGGCAAGGATGTACTTGCAATAGAATTTTATCAATTTTTTTGGGGAGTTCTTAAAGATGATTTTTTGGAAGTTATTGATAAAGTATCCAAAAATTTTAAATTGCCAGATTCCTGGAATGAAGGAGTGATAGTTCTCATCTACAAAAAAGGAGATAAAGAACTGATTAAGAATTGGAGAACGATTACATTACTAAATACGGAATACAAGATATATGCAAAATTGATTGCCAACAGAATGAAAAAACACGTGGACTCGATTATCTTGGAGGATCAGACATGTGCGGTGCCAGGTAGGACCATTTCAGACTCTTTAATACTAATACGAGATATAATCTGGGATGTGAAAGATCGTGGTCAGAGTCTGGCTCTGGCATCCTTAGACTTTGAAAAAGCCTACTACAGAGTGGCCCATGAGTTTTTATTTCGTGTTTTAAAGAAAATGGGTTTTCCAGACAAACTTTTAAAACAGATCAAAAGTCTTTATAATAATGCTTTAAGGCCTGATTCACACCTATGCATTTTTAGTGCTTTTTGCATTTTGCACTACAGAACGTGTTCCATAGGAAACAATGTTAAATGGACTGTAGTGCAAATCTGCAAAATGCAAAAAGCACTAAAAATGCCTAGGTGTGAATCAGGCCTTAGTGTGGTTTCGATCAATGGTTTTTTATCTGATAAAATTAATTTATTAAGCGGAGTGAAACAAGGGTGCCTCCAATACTCTTCATTTGTGCGATAGAACCATTATTAAATGCAATCAGAAAAGATAAAGTAGTGGAAGGATTTTTTATACCTGGAAGTAATGGAAATCATGTTAAAACAGTCGCCTATATGGATGATGTAACCGTTGTGGTCAAAAATTCTAAAAGCCTTAAAAGAGCCCTCAGGATTGTGGAATGGTTCTGTGGAGGCTCGGGATTCAAAATTAATTTGGAGAAATCTGGAGTTCTTACTTTTGGAAACTTCTATATTGAAAAGGATATAAAGATACCCAGAATAACAGAGGCAAAAATTTTAGGAGTTTGGTTTCTGAAGACTGGAGGAAACATTAAAAACTGGGAAGCACTCCTGGAAAGAGTAAAGAAAAAAATTAGACTTTTGGAAACTAAGAGCTTTAACAATGGAAGGGAAAATACTGATTTTAAAACAAGTCATCCTTCCAATCATTTTATATTTGGCAATGGTTTTTTTCCCACCAGTTTTAATGTTGAAAAGACTGATCAAAAGTTGTTTCCATTTTAACGCCCCAAAAAAAATTAAAGGATTGAAACGAGAAGAAATGTATAAACCCAAAAGCAAAGGAGGAAAAGGTTTTCCTGACATAAGAAAGTTTTTATGTATCAAATATTTTTCGTACATTTTTTACAAGTTATCAAGTCAAGAAGGACGACTAAATACCTTTCTTAAATACCAACTTGGCTTTTTTATGAACAGATATAAATGGACGGAATTAGATCAGAGGAAACCGGTGAGATGGACTCCTCCGGAAAACTATATTATTTTAGAAAGAATTTTTAAAGATTTTAAACTGGTGGATGTTGATATGAATGTTTTAAAAGACTATAAAAAAAACTAAAAAAACTCCTGGAAGAGAGATGTATTATGAGCCCAATCAAAAATTTTACATATAAAAGAACTAAAGAAATTTGGGATATGGCGGCTTGTGGACTCCTATCCAATGAGCAAAAAGATCTAGCTTGGTGCATCATAAGAGAAATTTTGCCAACTAAAAATTTTCAATATTGCCGAGGACTGATTAGGAATGCACAATGTGTAAAGATGGGCTGTTATGTTGATGAAACTACACTTCACATTTTTTGGAACTGTGGATATGCACAGGAAGTTTGGAGAAGAGTTGGACCTTTTAATTCAAGAGCTAAGTACGATTAAAAATTTTAAGTATGAAATGGTGCTCTATGGAGTGGGAATTCCAAAAGAAGATTTTAAGAGAACTTGGTTACTAATAAACTCAATTAAAATGGCACTTTGGAAAGTAAGAAATATTAACTTATTTAAGAGAGAAATTATTGTAGAAGAGGCTTGTGTTAGATTAGGATTGAGCTTCTTGTATACCTATTACCTAAGAGATGTTAAATGTTTTGGTAAAGAAAAATCAGAAAAATTTTGGAAATTTAAGCTTTGGAATAGGATGATAAAATAGATATTAAATATATATAAAAAAAAAAAAAATAATATTTAGACTTACCACAAATGATGTATTGATGGAAAATAGACGGAGTTTCCTATCTGTCGAAAATACCTAAGAGAAAAGATGTAAGATTGGGTTATTTTTCCAGAACTGATGTGGTTTAAAAAAAAAAAAACAAAAGAAAAAAAAAAAAATCTGTTCTTATCAGTTTCCAGGAGGTGGCGCTTGCTTCCGTCCCTGATCTATGGCGAATTAGAGACGGGATTGCGGTTGCTATGCAAAGCCTGCTGGAGTGAGGGTGACCTGGAGCGGTTCGTAGCCGAAAGGGAAGCCTTCTGACGGGGATGGAGAACCACAGGGTCTGAACCGGAGGGTCGGGACCCTGGCCTTCTGGCCTGGATTGGGGCGGATCTAGCTCCAGACAGTTATTCGGGAGAGAACACTTACTCCCCTCTTGTAGGGGGGGAGTGGTTAGTACTTCCCGAATGTAATTAGGAGGGAGTGATGGGAGCGACGGCGGAGCCTGATGGTAAAGGGCTCTTTTCCAGCTTCCTGATCTCCATATCCTTCCTGCCTGTGGTGGGGTCTGCTGTGGTGTGGTGTGGGCTAAGGGGGGAGGGGGGGTGTCAAAGCTTCTTTGAAAAGCCAGTGGTGAATGTGCCCCTGAAGTGGCAGTTCAGGGGTGCCGTATAGTCATGGTGTGAAAGCACTTGATTTTATGGCACCATGGTCACTTTCACTACAACACACGTTTTTCGCAGCTGCCTCTTGGGCCAGGACCAGGGGAAATTTTTATGCCTGGCCGGAGGGCCGACCATTGTATAGCACAATGGCCACTTTCACTCTCCCATCTCATTATCTTCCCCACTCTTTATTTTACCCCTGTTTGTCACCTTTTTGTCTTTTTTTTTGGTTGTCTTTGTATACACGTTTTGTCACTGTGTGGCGAGTAGGGTGTGGGTCCTCGGGCCTACTCTGAAAGTCTTGGGAGGGGGTGGACATAGGCCTTTTGGCTTGGTTCGCCTTCTCCTTTGAGGGGTCTCCCTTCGGGGGAGCCCCACTGTACTTGGGTCGGTCTGCTTCGGCAGACCTTCCAGTTGGGGGGGTCCGCCTGGTTTTGGCCAGATGGACCCTTTGTCTGAGTACCTCAGTCCCTGTCTGGAGCCTAACACCCCGGGGGATCAGGGTAAGGTCCTTCCCTAGTGGAGGACTCTGTACACCTGTTGCACGTTTTTGTGTTTCACTCTCTATGTGTGGGCACTTTTTTTTGGTACTGGGTGGAAGTTTTTGAGGTGTGTTTTGCACACCACTGGCTTTTCGATAGAGTGGTTCTCCTAGGGCGAGGCTCGGCCATTGCACTCTGGCTGTGCTGACCCCTGCGATCTCCTCAAATGCAGGAAACTCGACTGTATAATTTGTGGTAGTGGGGGACTGCGTTCGCGCTTTCCCCTGATTATTCCTGGTCAAAAGACAGCTTGATGAAAGAAACTACAGCCTTTATCGTTTCTACAAGGTTTCCTCCAGCACCTGTTCCTTTCTCAGGTGGGGTCTGTGCGGGGCCTTCTACGATGGTTCAATGCGTCAGACACTTGTCCTGCATCAAACCCATATCTGTATGCTGCATGCTTTCCATATCCCTACGCAATGGGCCCGCCGCGGGCCTCGTTTCGCAGAAGAAAGCTGCCTCGTGCCTGGATGCTTAGTCGCCGCCCCTCTATGCAAATATATGTGTGCTGCAGTGTAGATTGGGATCGCTTCTCGGCCTTTTGGCTAAGATCAAGTGTAGTATCGACTTTAGCCCTTAGGGGTGTCTCTGCTTCACAGCTAGGACGTTGAGAACCACTTGCATCTATCCAAGCCAATTGGTCCTTGTGGGGTACCCTCTGCTCGGCCTGGTAGGATTGTTGATTCAATTCAGCTTCACCTACTTGCTGCTATTGGGTTAGAGGCTTAGCCCCCACAGGGAACGAGATTGCGGTCTTCCCTCCTCCCCCACTCCGCATTACTACCTCCGGGCAGTAGATGCTAGAGCCTTTGTAAAGGCTACGAAAAAGAGCGAAGACGTCGAGGAACCAGAAGGAAGCCGCCTAAGAAACATCTGAAGCGACATCCAACTCCTTGACGATGGGGAAGAGCGAAAAGAAGACCGGAAAAGAGAAGAAGAACCCCGTTCCAGCCACTTCCTCCGAGCCCGGGAATGCCGCTGCCTCAACCCCTGCCCCTACCCCGGCCGGCCCCAGCCAACCAGGACCAGCCAAGCCAGACCAGCCTGCAGACGGGCTCCCAGCTTTGGAGCCATGGATGAAGCAGACGGTCGTGCTGCAGCTGAAGGAGGTGGACGGAAGAGTCCCCGACATGACCCCGGAGATCTTCGGAAAGAAGATGATCCTGGAACAGGGGTTCAGCAAAGCGGAGACGCTTTCTGTGCAGGCCTTCACAAGAGGTATATTCTTTATAACTTTTGTGTCGTTTCAGGTCTGCAGAAGATACTGGGAGATGGTGAAAACCAGTGGCCCTGAATCCCCTTTCCGGAAGTTCACTGCGAACTGCCCCATAACACGGGACGAAAAGCGGGTGACAGTGGCCATGGGGAACCCCCATACCAGTGGAAAGGACATAGCCACCTACCTCCAGAGGTTCTGCACCGTGGTGAAGGACCCGATCCAAATCTTCGATGCCAACGGCTTCTGGATAGGTAAGTGGTCTGTGCTCTGAAAACTGAGGAAAGACCCTTCGGGGGACATCCAGCACCTGCAGCCTTTCTTCTCCCTGGGATCCTCCGCAGGAATCCTTTTCTATCCCGGCATACCCTACAACTTTAACAAGTGTGGGCAGCCGGGACACATAGGTAAGGATTGTACAGAGCTTGCTTGCAAGTTCTGTAGGGTGACAGGCCACGAGACCAAGGACTGCCCGAGGTCCAAAGCCTGCAACCTTTGCGGATTGGCAGAGCATGTCTTCAGACACTGCCCCCAGAGAACCCGAACCTACGCTGGAGCTGTAAGCCAGGGTAAGCCATCCGGGAGGAAGCTGCCAGAAAAACCGAAAGAACCTCGAAAGGCCAAAGGTAAGTCCACTCCCGCCCCTCCTGCCCCTGCCCCTCCTGCCCCTACCCCTGCCCCTGCCCCTGCCCCTACCTCCAGCACACCACCACCCACCCCCCCTGTGCCGGAGGAACCCCTCCCCACCCCTTCCCCCCCCAACCTGTCCTCCCTGCAGGACTTCCCCACCCTCCCACCCCCCTCCACCCCCACCAGTGGCCCAAGAGGAAGCCGGAAACGTAAGTCAGAGAGCCCAACAGCTGAGGAACCCGCCACCTCCACCAAACGGCCCAACGGGGTCCAACGCGACAGCGATGGACCCGAGCAAGTAGTGGAGGACCTAGAGTCTGCAGGAGAGGAGGGGGGAGGGGAGGAGATCGTGGTCGACCCTGAGCATGACCTCCCCCCCAACGTCCACATCAGCCAGCAGATGATGGAGTCTGTCCTTGAGGAGCTGGGCCTGGCCCAGAACACAGGACAGGCAGAAGACGCAACGGAAGAGCCACCCCCCCCTCCGGGGAGGTAAGTTCGGACCCTTGTTAACTAGACCCTCATACCCTTTTTCATTATGGCTGAGATCTCAATCTTTTCCATTAATGTGAGGAGTATCAAGGATACATCTAGAAGGCAAGCGGTCCTGACCTTTCTTTCAAGTCAGCAGAGTGATGTCTACATGCTTCAGGAGTGCGCCCTTCCTCCCTTGAAGAGGTACACTCATCTGTCCTCCCAGTGGACCCTTGGTCCCTCCTACTGGTCCGGGGGTGGTGATTGCAAGTCTGCAGGAGTAGCCATTCTGGTCAGGGGTGGGCGCTTCACGGTTGACTCTATCCATGAGCTAGTCTGTGGCCGTCTTTTGGTCATAGACGGCTCATGGGTGGAAGAGCCAGTTAGGCTCATCAACGTGTACGCCCCCCCAGACAAGAATGCGCGGCTGGAACTTTTCCAGACCCTGCGGACCCAACTCGTCACCACCAGAACAGTAGTGATCGGCGGTGATTTTAACTGTCCGATCGAGGAGGATGGGCGCAGCTCCAGCATATAGGCAAAACTTGATGCTACTTCTAGGCTGCTCAAGGAGATGATCTCGGAGGCCTCCTTGCAGGACGCCGTGGGATCCATAGGGAAAGGGACCGTGAACTATTCGTGGTGCCGACCCGATGGATCTGTGCGTTCCAGGATTGACTTCGTGCTCACTTCAAGAACAATCAAGCATCGTGAGTTCTCCATGGTCCCCTGCTTTTTCTCTGACCACAGGGCTATTCACTTTCGGAGTGACCTGGGCGAGGGCTTTGCCCGCGGACCGGGTTCCTGGAAGCTGAATAGCACCCTGCTGGAAAACGAGGAACTGATGGGGGAACTCCGGGAGGCCTATGCCACCTGGACGGAGGAAAAGAAATTCTTCGGAAGGGTAAGTGACTGGTGGGAGTTTGTGAAGGTTAAGCTGCGCAGCTTCTTTCAGGCAAGGGGACGCCAGCGTGTGTGCGCCAGGAGGAGGGAACTCAGGAGACTGCAGCGTCAGTTGCAGTCCCTGCAGGACCTTCATCACTGCGGCTGGGACGTTAGGCAGGACCTGGAGGACACCAAGAAGAGCCTGAAAGGACACTTCGAGGAAGAATCCAGGCACATTGTCTTCCATGCCAAGGTGGAGAATCTTGAGAAAGGTGAGAAGTGTAATTCTTTCTTTTTCAGGAAACTTCACTCAGGACACACACCCTTGTCAGAGCTGCGTGACGAGACCGGAACACTCCAGAAGGGGAAGAAGGCTGTGATGCAAGTGGTCAGCGACTACTACACCAACCTCTACTCCCCGAAAGAAATGGACACACAGGCGGCCGACAGGTTCCTGTCAGGTATCTCTAACCAAATTGATCCTGCAGGTTCATCAACCGTCAACGCCCCCTTGGTGTTGGAGGAGCTGCACTCTGCCGCTAAATCCTTTAGGCGGGGCAGGACCCCGGGCTGCGATGGTCTCCCAGTTGAGCTCTATGTAGCACTGTGGGATCTCGTGGGCCCGGACCTGCTCGAGCTGTACGAGGAGATGGTGGTGGAGGGCAGAATGCCTCCGTCACTGAGGGAGGGGATGATCACGATTTTGTATAAGCGGAAGGGGGAGAGATCGGATCTTAAAAATTGGCGTCCGATCTCTCTTCTGAACGTGGACTACAAAATCCTCGCCAAGGTCCTGGCCAACAGGCTGAAGTCTGTCATCGGACAGATCATCCACCCGGATCAGACTTGCGGCATTCCTGGTCGCAGGATTGTGGACAGCCTAGCGCTTGTCCAGGACACGGTCCAGTACATTCATGGCCGCCGTGTGCACGCGGCCCTGGTCAGTCTTGACCAGGAGAAGGCCTTTGACCGTGTCTCCCATGAGTTTATGTGCAGAGCTCTGCGCAGGTTTGGTCTTGGGGAAATGTTTTGTTCGTATGTGAATGTGATGTACACTGACATTTCTAGTTTGGTGCTAGTTAATGGCTGGAAAACTGACCCTTTTCCAATTTTGTCTGGGGTCAGACAAGGCTGCCTTCTCTCACCTCTGCTTTTTGTTTGTTGTATAGAGCTCTTCGCCCGAAGCATCAGATGGAACCCAGAGATCAGAGGGATCACCGCACCAGGACCGGACAGACGGGAGGTCAAGTGCTCACTCTACATGGACGACGTGACGGTGTTCTGTGCTGATCGGCGCTTCATCGACACACTCGCCCAGACCTGTGAGGACTTCAGCCAAGCTTCAGGGGCAAAGGTCAACTGCGGGAAGTCAGAAGTCATGCTCTTCGAAAAGTGGTTCCTGCTTTCTTCTGCACCAATTCCTTTCAGCGTCAAGACGGACTTCATCAAAATCCTTGGGGTCTGGTTTGGAGCTGAGGGCGCAGCCCTGAAGTCCTGGGAGGAAAGACTGTCTAAGATGCGACAGAAGTTTGGACTTTGGAGCCTCAGAGAACTCACCATCGAAGGCAAAACACTGGTACTCCGCAGCGAGATCCTCCCTGTGTTGCAGTACCTCGCCCAGGCCTGGCCCCCTCGGGTTAACACCTGTAAGGCCATCACCGGGGCGGTGTTTCACTTCATCTGGAGCTCCAAAATGGACAGAGTGAAGCTGGCGGTTATGTTCAAGGAACCCCTCAAGGGCGGTAAGGGCGTGCCCGACATCGCTACACTATTGAGGGTGTGCTTTGCTTGTAACTGCATCCGCAGGACATTGGTGGACAGAACTGTGGACTCTGGTGGTAACTCTATGTCCCGTTTTTTCCTCCTGCCTCTATGGAGGACCCTTGGCTGGGACAAATGGGACAGCTCCATCCCCTACAACTGGGACACCCCTTGGTACTACTTGGACACCTTCAAGTTTATTAAGGAGCTGGGGCTACATGGAGTGAAACCCGACTTGTGGAAGCCAAAAACTATCCACAAGTTGATCAGAGCATCGGACATTGCTGAGACTGTTCCAGGCCTCCCTTCAGCCACTTGTAAAGTGGTCTGGAGGAATGTTTCTTCAAAGAGACTCACCAACAGGCACAAAGATCTGGCATGGATGGCAATCCAAGGGGGGTTGCCACTCAGGACATTCATGCATGCCAGAAACCTGTGCAGATACAGGCACTGCCCCTTTTGCATCATCCAGGAGGAAACTGCTCTGCATGTTTTCTGGGAGTGTCCCTTTGCACAGGACCTGTTGAGGGCCTTGGAACCTGAACTCAAAGACTTTGTACCACAGACTGCTATCACACACTTTGGTGTGTTGAACGGACTCTTCTGTGGAACTCATTCACAGGAGGACATTGACGGTGATGGCGGGTGCTGTGCTGCTTTAAGGATGCTTTATGGTGCGCCAGAAAGTGCCTCATCCACCAGCGGGAGAGGATGTCCATCGAGGACTGCCGCAGACTGGTTCACAGTCTGCTCAGAGACTATCACTTGATGGACTTCAAGGAGGAAGAGGAGGTCTGAAGATTTCCCCATTCCCTCCCACCCGTGTATCCTTTGGCAGTTCAAATAAAGCTTTGGGCCTGTGAACTCTTTACTCCCTCCCCTACCCCACCTTCTCCACCCCCCCCCCCATCACACCCGTTGCCCATTTGAATGTTATTTGACTGTATGACCGGACTTTTTGTGAAATGGTTTTGAAGTACTGCTTTCAGGGTAATGCGGCGTTATGCATGATGTGATGTTTCGGGGTATTATTACTCTGCACAACACATTAGGCATCATACCGCAGGATGAATGTAATTTATTTGTATGCTTGGCAATGTACTGTTATGTAGTGTATTTATGCGCTGCGTCGCAGTACTGAATGTACCCTGTTTAAGTATTTGTTTTTTGTATATTTTCTTGCAAAATAAAGTATACATTTTCATGAAGGTGGTTCTCCCAGGGCGAGGCTCGGCCATTGCCCTCCGGCTGTGCTGACCCCTGCGATTTCCTCAAATGCAGGAAACTCGACTGCATAATTTGTGGTAGTGGGGGACTGCGTTCGCGCTTTCCCCTGATTATTCCTGGTCAAAAGACAGCTTGATGAAAGAAACTACAGCCTTTATCGTTTCTACAAGGTTTCCTCCAGCACCTGTTCCTTTCTCAGGTGGGGTCTGTGCGGGGCCTTCTACGATGGTTCAATGCGTCAGACACTTGTCCTGCATCAAACCCATATCTGTATGCTGCACGCTTTCCATATCCCTACGCAATGGGCCCGCCGCGGGCCTCGTTTCGCACATGAAAGCTGCCTCGTGCCTGGATGCTTAGTCGCCGCCCCTCTATGCAAATATATGTGTGCTGCAGTGTAGATTGGGAACCTGGTTGTAAACCCCTTGCGTGCATAAAGACATTTTCAGAGGCTTCCCAGGAGGGCTACCAAAAAGAAACCAATACGCCTGACTCTTCACAGGGATGATGTGCCTTGCTGATGGAATAGCTGCGACTGAGGCTAGTTTGCCAGCAGGCACCCAGAAAGCCCCTCCATAACCTGGTGGAGGCGTGCCCCTGACCGGGGGGTGCTAGAGTGACGATTCCAACTCATACTTACCTGGCAGGGGAGATAACATGATCATGAAGGTGGTTCATGAGCTGTTTGGATAGTATCGCTGGCTGCGCTGTTCTGTGGAGTGTTCTCCCCTGGCTGTGAGGCTGACAGTTTCACTGTCTCATGCTGTCACTGGTTAAGGACATTTTCCTAAAGAGTGCATGCTGGTTACTTCCCTGCTGAATTTACCTCAGCCCTGCAGTTCTGCTGAGGGAGAAAGGTAAACCTCTGTTATGGCGGCGGCCAAAAACGCGAATGTTCCGGCTTATGCGCGGGTGAATAATTCTGTCAGACTGGAGTTTGAAGCTGAGAAAAGACAAGAAAGAGGCCTGGAATATATTGTCAAAGATTTGCTGTTTGGACTGTTCCAGTTAACACCGGATAAGATTCTTGCACTACAGGATTATCATGTAAGAGGAGTTTATGATATTACATTTATTAACAAGAGAACCTGCCTTGATTTTGTGAGGAAATCGCAGCAGTATTGCAATGATAAGTTATTGGACTGTGTAAAGGTGACTCCACATTATGAGGAAGAGAATTTACAATCGCTTGTGCTGAAAATGTATAACCCAAATTTACCTCAGGAAGACATTACCAGCTGGCTTTCCCTGTTTTGTGACAAGGTAAAATTTCTACATAAAATTACTAACCAGTTTGGGTTGTGGACTGGAAAAAGGAAATATCTTGTGTCATTTAAAAAAGACATTCTTCCCCCAGCTCGCTTTAGCATTGGAAAGCATAACGGGGATTTATTTTTTGATGGAATGGGCAGTTTCTGTCGCATATGCCATGTATATGGCCACACAACTGAGCTATGCAAAGAGAGACATAGATGCAGGAATTGTGACTCTTTTGAGCATGAAACTCTAGCATGTTCTAAAATTAAAAGATGTAATTTCTGCCTTTGTCCTGGACATGTTTATTCAAACTGTCCCCATCGTAACAACACAGAGACATTAAAGCAGGCTGCTGCAGCTAATCCTGAGGTAAAATCATCTGAGGTAAAATCATTTGAGAGGGAAAATTTAGATGATCCAGCGCCCCCTGGTGTTGACTTGGAAAATCCTGCAGCTGGATTAATTTCTGACATTTCTAAAGCAAAAATACCTGTCACAGCAGAAAGTTCAGAATCACACCAGGTTTTTGTGCCAGAGGAAGAAAAGTCTGTCTTGCAAAAAAAGGAGGCTGTATCGTTGCAGGGAGAAAATGGAAAAGAGCAACGTTTAAAATATATGACAAAACAATCAGGAAGATCCAGAGAAGGAAAGCAGGCTTTGGAAAAAGGCAAGTGCCCTGGGGATGAAGATGCACAGCAAGTTGGAAAGTCAAAGGCCAAGAAACTACGAACAGGATCGCCAGATGCGATTGGAGCAAGGATGGATATACAAACGGAAAAGAAGTCATGGGCAGAGGTTGTAAAATCCTCTGCTAGTACAGATTCAGAGAAAATGGAGCCCAGCCCCCTTCCAGCGGATTATTTGTTTGGAGATCTATTCTTTGATAATGAGATTCCTATTAATCCAGTCAGCCCGGCATCTCCTAAGCAGAATTTCTTAAACACGGATTTAGTCCACCAATTGGAAAAAGTGATGGGAATGGATCCTTCTGAGGGCAATATGGATTTCTGAGTAAGTCTGGATTAGGAATCTCCACCTTATTTCAACATGGCTGTGTTAGAAGGCTTAACCTTTAACGTGCACTGCATAAAAAGTCAGCTAAGACGCATAACTGTGTTTAACTTTCTGGCGGCTTTTAATGTAAGTGTTTTTTTCCTGCAAGAATGTGCTATACCACACATGAGCAATTATGAGACTTTTGCAAAAGACTGGACTCATGGCCCTTCTGTGTGGTCAGGCTCAAATGGGAATAAAAGCGCAGGAGTTGCTATTCTTTTTAAAGGGCCAGCACAAATTCACCAGATACAAGAACTTGTGCCAGGGAGAGTTTTGTTTGTTTCTGTCTCTATTGATGGTATTAAGTGGGATCTCCTAAATGTATATGCATCTTCAGACACAAAAGACCGTATTGAACTGTTTGAAAATTTGAACCTCTTTATGGCAAATATTAAACCAACACTTGTAGCAGGTGATTTTAATTGTACTTTAAATGGCACAGATAGATATGGTCCAGGTGTTAAAGTGACTGATAGATCAGCTAACCTTTTGAAAGCAATGATAACTGATTTCAAGTTTAGAGATATTTTCATGACCCTTAATACAAATATACCCTTAACTGAGAGAGTTACATGGAAAGGTAAAGATGCTGGATCAAGAATTGACTTCATATTTGCTGCTAAGTCTTTAGTGCCCTTGACATGCGTTCATAAAGAGAATGTTATTTCAGACCACAAGGTGGTGATTTTCAAGGTCTCAAGCCCAGCTGAACAAAAAGTGGGAAGAGGCTTTTGGAAATTAAACACCTCCCTGCTACAAGATGATGAAGTGCATAAGGATTTTAGTAAAGTATTTAAGGAGTGGCAGACAGAAAAGTTGCACGCTAGTGATATTTTAACATGGTGGGATATAGTAAAAGAGAGAATTAAACGTTTTTTCATTAAATTAGGGGTTCACAAGGCAAAAGAAAAAAGAGAATTTTTTGATAATCTAAATACCCAGCTACAAACTTTGTATAAACTCAAAGGAATAGGCTGTGATGTAGCTGATAATATTTCTACAGCAAAAGAGAACATTAAAAAGTGTCTAGAAGAGAAAGCAAAGGAAGTCATTTTTAAAAGCCGTGTAAAACATGTAGAAGAGAATGAAAAGTGTACCAAGTACTTCTTTAGGAGGGTTCCACTTTCAAAGGAAATAATAACAGAAATAGAGGGGGAGAATTCCAGGAGTGGCATAATGGGAAAAGTTTGTACTTTTTATCAATCCCTATATGACACCAAAAACATTGACAGCGATTTCCTGAATGACACACTCAAAGATATAACTATGGTTCTAAACCAAGATGATGCAGAGTCCCTAAATGAGCTTTTAACTGAAGATGAACTTTTAAAAACCGTGAAGAGTTTTCAAAAAAGTAAAGTACCTGGGCTGGATGGGTTGCCTGTTGAATTTTACTTGCAGTTTTGGGACATTTTGAAAAATGACTTGCTAAATGTATTTAGCAAATGTTTTCTCTATAAAGAGCTGCCACATTCTTGGAGGAGAGGAGTCATTACCCTGCTGCCAAAAGGGGGCGACAAAACCCAATTGAAGAACTGGAGGCCTATAACACTCCTTAACCTGGATTATAAAATCTTTGCTAAAATCCTGGCAAACAGGTTGAAAAGAGTGATAGATAAAGTGATCCATAGTAACCAGGTGTGCGGTATCCCTGGGCGTAGAATACACCATATTACCAACCTCATAAGGGACTCTATTTGGTACATGGAAGAGCGTAAGCAACCTCTGGCAATTCTGTCATTAGATTTTGAAAAAGCTTTTGACCACATATCTCACGTGTATCTCTTTAATGTTCTGCACAAAATGGGCATTCCAGAGGGCTTTTTGTCCTCATTAAGGTCCTTATATAATAAGTGTACCAGTCAAGTTTTAGTCAATGGCTTCATGACTGAAGGCTTTAGCTTAAAGTGTGGTGTCAAGCAAGGATGTCCTTTGTCGCCATTGCTTTTTGTGTGTGCCATTGAGCCACTGTTATGCTCCATTAGAAAGGATAAGGTGATCAGAGGAGTTCATGTGCCAGGAAGTGGAGGGCTGCAAGTAAAAATAACTGGTTACATGGATGACCTTGCCATGTTGTGTACTAACACTACATCTGTTCAAAGGGCAATCAAAAGAACAGAATATTTCTGTGCTGCTTCTGGATTTAAATTAAATTTGAATAAAAGCAGCATGATGGAAATTGGAGATTGGAAGCCTTCTCTAGATTGCCCAATACAAAAGAAGGAATCTATAAAAATCTTGGGCACAATTTTTACCTCTAAAAATGATGGAGAGGAGTCATGGAATGTGGTTATGGAAAGGATAAACAGAAAGGTTATAGGCTGGAAGATGCGACAGTTAACCATTGAAGGGAGGATTTTACTACTTAAAATGGTTGTGTTACCTATTTTATTGTATACAGCTCTCACCTTTCCTCCATCAGTTTTACACCTGACTCAGGTTGTACGAACATGTTTTCTCTTTGTTTGGGGTTCAAAGATGGAGAGGTTAAAAAGAATATACATGACAAAACCACCTGAAAAAGGTGGGAAAGGTATGCCAAATATAAAGCGCTTTGTATATACAAAATATTTGGTTCTATGCCTTCAAGCCCATAAAACAGAAGCACTTTGGTCTTTTTTTCTGAGGTATGCAGCAGGGTTTACTTTTCGGAAACATGGTTGGTACAATTTATCTCTGAAAAGCCCTTTCTGTCTTAACCCCCCATGGTTTTATAGCATTTTGCAAACTATCATCTCTGACTTCAATCTTTGTAATAAATCCCAAGAAGATCTTTGTGATAAATTGAAGTTGAAACTGCATTTTAATGCTGCTGAAACTTTAATTCCTATCATTCAAATGCCAGAAGAGGAGGTAAAAACTGTTTGGGCAAAAGTCAGTCATAAACAGCTCTTTAATAGTCAAAAAGATTTAGCATGGGCCTGTGTGCACGAATGCCTACCTACCAAAGCCTTTCAGCACAAGAGAGGCGTGATACCATCAGCTAAGTGTCCAAGGTCCTCGTGTAGATCTAATGAGACAGTAAAGCATTTTCTGTGGGATTGCTTTTATGCCAAAGAACTCTGGAGGAAAGTAAAACCACTTCTAGAACAGGTGGCGGGAATTAAAGATTTAAACTATGAGTTGGTTCTTTATGGCAAGGTGGAGACTATACCACAAGCTAAATTTGTGATTTTATGGAAAATGATAAACTCTTTCAAAGAAGCTCTGTGGAAAGTCCGAAACAAGATAATCTTTAATTCTAATGAGGTAACAGTTAACGAATGCATATCTTTGAGTTTTAGTGCAATGCGTTTATATGTTTTGCTTGATGAAAAGAGTTCTGCAAACAAAAGCAAGTTTTGGTGTCAGGAAAAATGGTTTATATTTTCAAACTAAGTAATGGAAAAATAGATTGTAGTGTCTGATGTGTGGACTCTGTATCATTTACTTATGTATATCTGTTAAAAAGTATTGTAAAGTTGAAATGTGAACTTGTATATTATTTATTGACCTAATAAAGCTTTTAAAAAATGAAAAATGAAAATGAAGGTGGTTCATGAGCTGTTTGGATAGTATCGCTGGCTGCGCTGTTCTGTGGAGTGTTCTCCCCTGGCTGTGAGGCTGACAGTTTCACTGTCTCATGCTGTCACTGGTTAAGGACATTTTCCTAAAGAGTGCATGCTGGTTACTTCCCTGCTGAATTTACCTCAGCCCTGCAGTTCTGCTGAGGGAGAAAGGTAAACCTCTGTTATGGCGGCGGCCAAAAACGCGAATGTTCCGGCTTATGCGCGGGTGAATAATTCTGTCAGACTGGAGTTTGAAGCTGAGAAAAGACAAGAAAGAGGCCTGGAATATATTGTCAAAGATTTGCTGTTTGGACTGTTCCAGTTAACACCGGATAAGATTCTTGCACTACAGGATTATCATGTAAGAGGAGTTTATGATATTACATTTATTAATAAGAGAACCTGCCTTGATTTTGTGAGGAAATCGCAGCAGTATTGCAATGATAAGTTATTGGACTGTGTAAAGGTGACTCCACATTATGAGGAAGAGAATTTACAATCGCTTGTGCTGAAAATGTATAACCCAAATTTACCTCAGGAAGACATTACCAGCTGGCTTTCCCTGTTTTGTGACAAGGTAAAATTTCTACATAAAATTACTAACCAGTTTGGGTTGTGGACTGGAAAAAGGAAATATCTTGTGTCATTTAAAAAAGACATTCTTCCCCCAGCTCGCTTTAGCATTGGAAAGCATAACGGGGATTTATTTTTTGATGGAATGGGCAGTTTCTGTCGCATATGCCATGTATATGGCCACACAACTGAGCTATGCAAAGAGAGACATAGATGCAGGAATTGTGACTCTTTTGAGCATGAAACTCTAGCATGTTCTAAAATTAAAAGATGTAATTTCTGCCTTTGTCCTGGACATGTTTATTCAAACTGTCCCCATCGTAACAACACAGAGACATTAAAGCAGGCTGCTGCAGCTAATCCTGAGGTAAAATCATCTGAGGTAAAATCATCTGAGCGGGAAAATTCAGCTGATCCAGCGCCCCCTGCTGTTGACTTGGAAAATCCTGCAGCTGAATTAATTTCTGACATTTCTAAAGCAAAAATACCTGTCACAGCAGAAAGTTCAGCATCACACCAGGTTTTTGTGCCAGAGGAAGAAAAGTCTGTCTTGCAGAAAAAGGAGGCTGTATCGTTGCAGGGAGAAAATGGAAAAGAGCAACGTTTAAAATATATGACAAAACAATCAGGAAGATCCAGAGAAGGAAAGCAGGCTTTGGAAAAAGGCAAGTGCCCTGGGGATGAAGATGCACAGCAAGTTGGAAAGTCAAAGGCCAAGAAACTACGAACAGGATCGCCAGATGCGATTGGAGCAAGGATGGATATACAAACTGAAAAGAAGTCATGGGCAGAGGTTGTAAAATCCTCTGCTAGTACAGATTCAGAGAAAATGGAGCCCAGCCCCCTTCCAGCGGATTATTTGTTTGGAGATCTATTCTTTGATAATGAGATTCCTATTAATCCAGTCAGCCCGGCATCTCCTAAGCAGAATTTCTTAAACACGGATTTAGTCCACCAATTGGAAAAAGTGATGGGAATGGATCCTTCAGAGGGCAATATGGATTTCTGAGTAAGTCTGGATTAGGAATCTCCACCTTATTTCAACATGGCTGTGTTAGAAGGCTTAACCTTTAACGTGCACTGCATAAAAAGTCAGCTAAGACGCATAACTGTGTTTAACTTTCTGGCGGCTTTTAATGTAAGTGTTTTTTTCCTGCAAGAATGTGCTATACCACACATGAGCAATTATGATACTTTTGCAAAAGACTGGACTCATGGCCCTTCTGTGTGGTCAGGCTCAAATGGGAATAAAAGCGCAGGAGTTGCTATTCTTTTTAAAGGGCCAGCACAAATTCACCAGATACAAGAACTTGTGCCAGGGAGAGTTTTGTTTGTTTCTGTCTCTATTGATGGTATTAAGTGGGATCTCCTAAATGTATATGCATCTCCAGACACAAAAGACCGTATTGAACTGTTTGAAAATTTGAACCTCTTTATGGCAAATATTAAACCAACACTTGTAGCAGGTGATTTTAATTGTACTTTAAATGGCACAGATAGATATGGTCCAGGTGTTAAAGTGACTGATAGATCAGCTAACCTTTTGAAAGCAATGATAACTGATTTCAAGTTTAGAGATATTTTCATGACCCTTAATACAAATATACCCTTAACTGAGAGAGTTACATGGAAAGGTAAAGATGCTGGATCAAGAATTGACTTCATATTTGCTGCTAAGTCTTTAGTGCCCTTGACATGCGTTCATAAAGAGAATATTATTTCAGACCACAAGGTGGTGATTTTCAAGGTCTCAAGCCCAGCTGAACAAAAAGTGGGAAGAGGCTTTTGGAAATTAAACACCTCCCTGCTACAAGATGATGAAGTGCATAAGGATTTTAGTAAAGTATTTAAGGAGTGGCAGACAGAAAAGTTGCACGCTAGTGATATTTTAACATGGTGGGATATAGTAAAAGAGAGAATTAAACGTTTTTTCATTAAATTAGGGGTTCACAAGGCAAAAGAAAAAAGAGAATTTTTTGATAATCTAAATACCCAGCTACAAACTTTGTATAAACTCAAAGGAATAGGCTGTGATGTAGCTGATAATATTTCTACAGCAAAAGAGAACATTAAAAAGTGTCTAGAAGAGAAAGCAAAGGAAGTCATTTTTAAAAGCCGTGTAAAACATGTAGAAGAGAATGAAAAGTGTACCAAGTACTTCTTTAGGAGGGTTCCACTTTCAAAGGAAATAATAACAGAAATAGAGGGGGAGAATTCCAGGAGTGGCATAATGGGAAAAGTTTGTACTTTTTATCAATCCCTATATGACACCAAAAACATTGACAGCGATTTCCTGAATGACACACTCAAAGATATAACTATGGTTCTAAACCAAGATGATGCAGAGTCCCTAAATGAGCTTTTAACTGAAGATGAACTTTTAAAAACCGTGAAGAGTTTTCAAACAAGTAAAGTACCTGGGCTGGATGGGTTGCCTGTTGAATTTTACTTGCAGTTTTGGGACATTTTGAAAAATGACTTGCTAAAGGTATTTAGCAAATGTTTTCTCTATAAAGAGCTGCCACATTCTTGGAGGAGAGGAGTCATTACCCTGCTGCCAAAAGGGGGCGACAAAACCCAATTAAAGAACTGGAGGCCTATAACACTCCTTAACCTGGATTATAAAATCTTTGCTAAAATCCTGGCAAACAGGTTGAAAAGAGTGATAGATAAAGTGATCCATAGTAACCAGGTGTGCGGTATCCCTGGGCGTAGAATACACCATATTACCAACCTCATAAGGGACTCTATTTGGTACATGGAAGAGCGTAAGCAACCTCTGGCAATTCTGTCATTAGATTTTGAAAAAGCTTTTGACCACATATCTCACGTGTATCTCTTTAATGTTCTGCACAAAATGGGCATTCCAGAGGGCTTTTTGTCCTCATTAAGGTCCTTATATAATAAGTGTACCAGTCAAGTTTTAGTCAATGGCTTCATGACTGAAGGCTTTAGCTTAAAGTGTGGTGTCAAGCAAGGATGTCCTTTGTCGCCATTGCTTTTTGTGTGTGCCATTGAGCCACTATTATGCTCCATTAGAAAGGATAAGGTGATCAGAGGAGTTCATGTGCCAGGAAGTGGAGGGCTGCAAGTAAAAATAACTGGTTACATGGATGACCTTGCCATGTTGTGTACTAACACTACATCTGTTCAAAGGGCAATCAAAAGAACAGAATATTTCTGTGCCGCTTCTGGATTTAAATTAAATTTGAATAAAAGCAGCATGATGGAAATTGGAGATTGGAAGCCTTCTCTAGATTGCCCAATACAAAAGAAGGAATCTATAAAAATCTTGGGCTCAATTTTTACCTCTAAAAATGATGGAGAGGAGTCATGGAATGTGGTTATGGAAAGGATAAACAGAAAGGTTATAGGCTGGAAGATGCGACAGTTAACCATTGAAGGGAGGATTTTACTACTTAAAATGGTTGTGTTACCTATTTTATTGTACACAGCTCTCACCTTTCCTCCATCAGTTTTACACCTGACTCAGGTTGTACGAACATGTTTTCTCTTTGTTTGGGGTTCAAAGATGGAGAGGTTAAAAAGAATATACATGACAAAACCACCTGAAAAAGGTGGGAAAGGTATGCCAAATATAAAGCGCTTTGTATATACAAAATATTTGGTTCTATGCCTTCAAGCCCATAAAACAGAAGCACTTTGGTCTTTTTTTCTGAGGTATGCAGCAGGGTTTACTTTTCGGAAACATGGTTGGTACAATTTATCTCTGAAAAGCCCTTTCTGTCTTAACCCCCCATGGTTTTATAGCATTTTGCAAACTATCATCTCTGACTTCAATCTTTGTAATAAATCCCAAGAAGATCTTTGTGATAAATTGAAGTTGAAACTGCATTTTAATGCTGCTGAAACTTTAATTCCTATCATTCAAATGCCAGAAGAGGAGGTAAAAACTGTTTGGGCAAAAGTCAGTCATAAACAGCTCTTTAATAGTCAAAAAGATTTAGCATGGGCCTGTGTGCACGAATGCCTACCTACCAAAGCCTTTCAGCACAAGAGAGGCGTGATACCATCAGCTAAGTGTCCAAGGTCCTCGTGTAGATCTAATGAGACAGTAAAGCATTTTCTGTGGGATTGCTTTTATGCCAAAGAACTCTGGAGGAAAGTAAAACCACTTCTAGAACAGGTGGCGGGAATTAAAGATTTAAACTATGAGTTGGTTCTTTATGGCAAGGTGGAGACTATACCACAAGCTAAATTTGTGATTTTATGGAAAATGATAAACTCTTTCAAAGAAGCTCTGTGGAAAGTCCGAAACAAGATAATCTTTAATTCTAATGAGGTAACAGTTAACGAATGCATATCTTTGAGTTTTAGTGCAATGCGTTTATATGTTTTGCTTGATGAAAAGAGTTCTGCAAACAACAGCAAGTTTTGGTGTCAGGAAAAATGGTTTATATTTTCAAACTGAGTAATGGAAAAATAGATTGTAGTGTATGATGTGTGGACTCTGTACCATTTACTTATGTATATCTGTTAAAAAGTATTGTAAAGTTGAAATGTGAACTTGTATATTATTTATTGACCTAATAAAGCTTTTAAAAAATGAAAAATGAAATGAAGGTGGTTCCCTGCTGAAGATAGCCCAGCCCTGCTGTTCTGCTCCGGAAGAGAGTAAAAGCTCTGCAATGGCGGCGGCCAAAAACGCGAATGTTCCGGCTTATGCGCGGGTGAATAATTCTGTCAGACTGGAGTTTGAAGCTGAGAAGAGACAAGAAAGAGGCCTGGAATATATCGTCAAAGATTTGCTTTTTGGACTGTTCCAGTTAACACCGGAGAAGATTCTTGCGCTACAGGATTACCACGTAAGAGGAGTTTATGATGTTACATTTATTAATAAGAGAACCTGCCTTGAATTTGTGAGGAAATCGCAGCAGTATTGCAACGATAACTTATTGGACGGTGTAAAGGTGACTCCACATTATGAGGAAGAGAATTTACAATCGCTTGTGCTGAAAATGTATAACCCAAATTTACCTCAGGAAGATATTACCAGCTGGCTTTCTCTGTTTTGCGACAAGGTCAAATTTTTACATAAAATTACCAACCAGTTTGGTTTATGGACTGGAAAAAGGAAATACCTTGTTTCATTCAAAAAAGATATTTTTCCTCCAGCTCGCTTTAGCATTGGAAAGCATAACGGGGATTTATTTTTTGATGGAATGGGCAGTTTCTGTCGCATATGCCATGTATATGGCCACACAACTGAGCTATGCAAAGAGAGACATAGATGCAGGAATTGTGACTCTTTTGAGCATAAAACTCTAGCATGTTCTAAAATTAAAAGATGTAATTTCTGCCTTCGTCCTGGACACGTTTATTCAAACTGTCCCCATCGGAACAACACAGAGACATTAAAGCAGGCTGCTGAAGCTAATCCTGAGGTAAAATCTGAGGTAAAATCATCTGAGCGGGAAAATTCAGCTAATCCAGTGCCCCCTGCTGTTGACTTGGAAAATCCTGCAGCTGAATTAATTTCTGACATTTCTAAAGCAAAAAGACCTGTCACAGCAGAAAGTTCAGCATCACATCAGGTTTTTGTGCCAGAGGAAGAAAAGTCTGTCTTGGAGGAAATGGAGGCTGTATCCTTGGGGGAAGAAAAGGTAAAGGAGCAACGTTTAAAACATATGACAAAACAATCAGGAAGATCCAGAGAAGGAAAGCAGGCTCTGGAAAAAAGGCAAGTGAACTGGGGATGAAGATGCAAAGCAAGCTGGAAAGTCAAAGGCCAAGAAAATATGAACAGGATCGCCAGCTGCTATTGGAGCAAGGGTGGATGTACAAGCTGAAAAGAAGTCATGGGCAGAGGTTGTAAAATCCTCTGCTAGTACAGATTTAGAGAAAGAGGAGCCCAGCCCCCTTCCAGCGGAGTATTTGTCAGGAGATTTATTCTTTGATAATGAGATTCTTATTAATCCAGTCAGCCCGACATCTCCTAAGCAGAATTTCTTAAACACCGATTTAGTCCACCAATTGGAAAAAGTCATGGGAATGGATCCTTCAGAGGGCAATATGGATTTCTGAGTAAGTTTGGTTTAAGAATCTCTAACTTATTTCAACATGGCGGTGTTAGAAGGCTTAACCTTTAATGTGCACTGCATAAAAAGTCAGCTAAGACGCATAACTGTGTTTAACTTTCTGGCGACTTTTAATGTAAGTGTTTTTTTCCTGCAAGAATGTGCTATACCACACATGAGCAATTATGAGACTTTTTCAAAAGACTGGACTCATGGCCCTTCTGTGTGGTCAGGCTCAAATGGGAATAAAAGTGCAGGAGTTGCTATTCTTTTTAAAGGGCCAGCACAAATTCACCAGATACAAGAACTTGTTCCAGGGAGAGTTTTGTTTGTTTCTGTCTCTATTGATGGCATTAAGTGGGATCTCCTAAATGTATATGCATCTCCAGATACAAAAGACCGTATTGAACTGTTTGAAAATTTGAACCTCTTTATGGCAAATGTTAAGCCAATGCTTGTAGCAGGTGATTTTAATTGTACTTTAAATGGCACAGATAGATATGGTCAAGGTGTTAAAATGACTTATAGATCAGCTAACCTTTTGAAAGCAATGATAACTGATTTCAAGTTTAGAGATATTTTCATGACCCTTAATATAAATATACCCTTAACTGAGAGAGTTACATGGAAAGGTAAAGATGCTGGATCAAGAATAGACTTCATATTTGCTGCTAAGTCTTTAGTGCCATTGACATGCGTTCATAAAGAGAATGTTATTTCAGATCACAAGGTGGTGATTTTCAAGGTTTCAAGCCCAGCTGAACAAAAAGTGGGAAGAGGCTTTTGGAAATTGAACACCTCCCTGCTACAGGATAATGAAGTGTATAAGGATTTCAGTAAGGTTTTTAACCACTTCAGCCCCGGAAGGATTTACCCCCTTCCTGACCAGAGCACTTTTTACAATTCGGCACTGCGTCGCTTTAACTGCTAATTGCGCGGTCATGCAATGCTGTACCCAAACGAAATTTGCGTCCTTTTCTTCCCACAAATAGAGCTTTCTTTTGATGGTATTTGATCACCTCTGCCGTTTTTATTTTTTGCGCTATACACGGAAAAAGACCGAAAATTTTGAAAAAAAATGATATTTTCTACTTTTTGTTCTAAAAAAAATCCAATAAACTCAATTTTAGTCATACATTTAGGCCAAAATGTATTCGGCCACATGTCTTTGGTAAAAAAAATGTCAATAAGTGTATATTTATTGGTTTGCGCAAAAGTTATAGCGTCTACAAACTAGGGTACATTTTCTGGAATTTACACAGCCTTTAATTTATGACTGCCTATGTCGATTCTTGAGGTGCTAAAATGGCAGGGCAGTACAAAACCCCCACAAATGACCCCATTTTGGAAAGTAGACACCCCAAGGAATTTGCTGAGAGGCATGTTGAGCCCATTGAATATTCATTTTTTTTGTCCCAAGTGATTGAATAATGACAAAAAAAAAAAAAAAAAAAAAAAATTACAAAAAGTTGTCACTAAATGATATATTGCTCACACAGGCCATGGGCATATGTGGAATTGCACCCCAAAATACATTTAGCTGCTTCTCCTGAGTACGGGGATACCACATGTGTGGGACTTTTTGGGAGCCTAGCCGCGTACGGGGCCCCGAAAACCAAGCACCGCCTTCAGGATTTCTAAGGGCGTACATTTTTGATTTTACTCCTCACTACCTATCACGGTTTTGAAGGCCATAAAATGCCCAGATGACATAAACCCCCCCCAAATGACCCCATTTTGGAAAGTAGACACCCCAAGCTATTTGCTTTGAGGCATGTTGAGTCCATGGAATGTTTTATATTTTGACACAAGTTGCGGGAAAGTGACAATTTTTTTTTTTTTTTTTTTTTTTTTGCACAAAGTTGTCACTAAATGATATATTGCTCACACAGGCCATGGGCATATGTGGAATTGCACCCCAAAATACATTTAGCTGCTTCTCCTGAGTACGGGGATACCACATGTGTGGGACTTTTTAGGAGCCTAGCCGCGTACGGGACCCCGAAAACCAAGCACCGCCTTCAGGATTTCTAAGGGCGTACATTTTTGATTTTACTCCTCACTGCCTATCACAGTTTCGGAGGCCATGGAATGCCCAGGTGGCACAAACCCCCCCAAATGACCCCATTTTGGAAAGTAGACACCCCAAGCTATTTGCTGAGAGGCATGGTGAGTATTTTGCAGCTCTCATTTGTTTTTGAAAATAAAGAAAGACGAGAAAAAAAATTTTTTTTTTTCTTTTTTCAATTTTCAAAACTTTGTGACAAAAAGTGAGGTCTGCAAAATACTCACTATACCTCTCATCAAATAGCTTGGGGTGTCTACTTTCCAAAATGGGGTCATTTGGGGGGTTTTTTTGCCACCTGGGCATTCCATGGCCCCCGAAACTGTGATAGGCGGTGAAGAGTGAAATCAAAAATTTACGGCCTTAGAAAGCCTGAAGGCGGTGCTTGGTTTTCGGGGTCCCGTACGCGGCTAGGCTCCCAAAAAGTCTCACACATGTGGTATCCCCGTACTCAGGAGAAGCAGCAGAATGTATTTTGGGGTGTAATTTCACATATTCCCATGGCATGTTTGAGCAATATATCATTTAGTGACAACTTTGCGCAAAAAAAAATAAAAAAAATAAAAAATTGTCTCTTTCCCGCAACTTGTGTCACAATATAAATTATTCCATGGACTCAACATGACTCTCAGCAAATAGCTTGGGGTGTCTACTTTCCAAAATGGGGTCATTTGGGGGGGGTTTGAACTGTCCTGGCATTTTATGCACAACATCTAGAAGCTTATGTCACACATCACCCACTCTTCTAACCACTTGAAGACAAAGCCCTTTCTGACACTTATTGTTTACATAAAAAAATAATTTTTTTTTGCAAGAAAATTACTTTGAACCCCCAAACATTATATATTTTTTTTAAAGCAAATGCCCTACAGATTAAAATGGTGGGTGTTTCATTTTTTTTTTTCACACAGTATTTGCGCAGCGATTTTTCAAACGCATTTTTTGGGGAAAAAACACACTTTTTTACATTTTAATGCACTAAAACACACTATATTGCCCAAATGTTTGATGAGATAAAAAAGATGATCTTAGGCCGAGTACATAGATACCAAACATGACATGCTTTAAAATTGCGCACAAACGTGCAGTGGCGACAAACTAAATACATTTTTAAAAGCATTTAAAAGCCTTTACAGGTTACCACTTTAGATTTACAGAGGAGGTCTACTGCTAAAATTACTGCCCTCGATCTGACCTTCGCGGCGATACCTCACATGCATGGTGCAATTGCTGTTTACATTTGACGCCAGACCAACGCTTGCGTTCACCTTAGCGCGAGAGCAGGGGGGACAGGGGTGCTTTTTTTTTTTTTTTTTTTTTTCTTTATTATTATTATTTTTTTATCTTATTTTTAAACTGTTCCTTTCATTTTTTTTTTTTTTAAATCATTTTTATTGTTATCTCAGGGAATGTAAATATCCCCTATGATAGCAATAGGTAGTGACAGGTACTCTTTTTTGCAAAAATTGGGGTCTATTAGACCCTAGATTTCTCCTCTGCCCTCAAAGCATCTGATCACACCAAGATCGGTGTGATAAAATGCTTTCCCAATTTCCCAATGGCGCTGTTTACATCCGGCGAAATCTACGTCATAAAATGCTCGTAGCTTCCGGTTTCTTAGGTCATAGAGATGTTTGGAGCCACTCTGGTCTCTGATCAGCTCTATGGTCAGCTGGCTGAATCACCGGCTGCATTTTCAGGTTCCCTGTTGAGACAGGAGAGCCAGAGAAAAACACGGAAGATGTTGGGGGGGGGGGGCATTCCCTCCCACTGCTTGTAAAAGCAGTCTAGAGGCTAATTAGCCACTAGGATTGCTTTTACATGAAAGCCGACCGCTGGCTGAAAAGAATGATACCAAGATGATACCTAAACCTGCAGGCATCATTCTGGTATAACCACTCAAAGTCGTGAATGGCATACCTGAAGACAAAAAAATGGTTAACAATAAAGCACAGTAAACGGTAAGGTATAAAAAATTGCATACCTGAAAAGCAAACATGATAAAACATAATAACAATAAAACATTGCAGAATAGAATACAGTAAAAAAGAGCAGAACAATAGAGAGAGAATAGAGAGAGAGAGAGAACAATAAAACGACAACTATTTTTATTTTATATTTTTGTTTGTGTTTTTTTTTTTTTTACACTTTTTTTTGTAACTAACTATAATAACTGTAACCGGTTCCAGGTTCGGGTCTCTCAAAATGCGATGGCATCTCGGGAGACCCTGTGAAAGTGTGCCTAGTCTGTGCAATGCTGTACCCTACGCTAATACTCAACTAGTGCATGGTAGCGTTCAAAACATTCACCAATGCAAAGACCAGGATTGTCAGGACAGGAGGGACAATAATAGCGGGTGTCACGCCTATATCCGCGCTTGCTGCAGACACGACATCTTTTTTGGGGGGTTCGCTGGGTAGGGGTACTCGGGAGGACATAAAGAAAATGCCTCTCATGCAGCTGACTGAATTTGGTTGGGGATGTGAATGGGGGAAGTACGGGCGCTGAAGAAGCGGTGGGTTCCCAATTAGGATTGGCGAATGCAGCAGGAAGGGCACTATGGGCATGACGGGCCTGTGTTTGTCTTTTTGGTGGCAGCGGGACACTACTTGTGCTTGCCACCTCACCAGCTTGAACTGCACTTATGGGACTCGCCACGTCACCAAGTGTTACTGCAGCTGGTTTGACTACGACCGGGGTGTACTAGGCCGCTGGTGCTTGCCAGTTCACCAAGACGCTACAAAAAAAACTGTTAGCGATCGCAGGGATCAGGCCTGACTCTGCGAACGCTGCAGTTATGCGTTTAGAGTTTTGTAAGTGACAGTGATCGATCGATACTGCACTTGGGTGGGCTGGGCCGGGCCGGGCGGAGGGGCAAAACGCAGGTGCTAGCAGGTATCTGGGCTGATCCCGCTAATACTGCGTTTTTGGGAACCCTAAACTGCTGGGGACGCTAGTATAGATCTGATCGGATCAGATATTGATCTGTTCAGATACTATACCACTAAGGGAGGTGTACGCTGCGTGCGTGGGTGTTAGCGGTACTGGCGCTAACCTGACGCTGCCTGGGGCTGGTGCTTGCCAGTTCACCAAAATGCTACCAAAAAAACTGTTAGCGATCGCAGGGATCAGGCCTGACTCTGCGAACGCTGCAGTTATGCGTTTAGTGTTTTGTAAGTGACAGTGATCGATCGATACTGCACTTGGGTGGGCTGGGCTGGGCCGGGCGGAGGGGCAAAACGCAGGTGCTAGCAGGTATCTGGGCTGATCCCGCTAATACTGCGTTTTTGGGAACCCTAAACTGCTGGGGACGCTAGTATAGATCTGATCGGATCAGATATTGATCCGATCAGATACTATACCACTAAGGGAGGTGTATGGTGCGTGTACGGTGCGTGCGTGGGTGTTCGCGGTACTGGCGCTAATCTGACGCTGCCTGGGGCAACGCATATCACCGCCGGGCGATCAGGGGGCTAAACCTTTATTCGGTAATAAACGGCGGGTGCCCTGACACTATAAAAAATAAACTAACTAACCAGCGTCACCCGTAACAGTTATACGGTGATCAGTGGTGAAAGGGTTAACTAGGGGGCAATCAAGGGGTTAAAACATTTATTAGATAGTATATGGGGGTCCCTGATGCTATAAAACGCTGACGGCGAACCTAAATATTTACGTTCCTAACTAGCGTCACCAGTGACACTAATACAGCGATCAGAAAAATGATCGCTTAGCGACACTGGCGACAGGGGGTGATCAAGGGGTTAAAACTTTATTAGGGGGGGTACTGGCGCTAATCTGACGCTGCCTGGGGCGACGCATATCACCGCCGGGCGATCAGGGGGCTAAACCTTTATTCGGTAATAAACGGCGGGTGCCCTGACACTATAAAAAATAAACTAACTAACCAGCGTCAACCGTAACGGTTATACGGTGATCAGTGGTGAAAGGGTTAACTAGGGGGCAATCAAGGGGTTAAAACATTTATTAGATAGTATATGGGGGTCCCTGACGCTATAAAACACTGACGGCGAACCTAAATATTTACGTCCCTAACTAGCGTCACCAGCGACACTAATACAGCGATCAGAAAAATGATCGCTTAGCGACACTGGTGAGGGGGGGTGATCAAGGGGTTAAAACTTTATTAGGGGGGGTAAGGGGGGTACCCTAGACCTACAGGGGGGTTACAGTAACTGTCCTAACACTGCTAACTGTCACAAACTGACACTATGCAGTAATCAGGAAAAAAAAAAAAAAAAAAACCTGCTTGGTGTCAGTTTGTGACAGGGGGGGGGGTGATTGGGGGGGGATCGGGGGGCGATCGGGGGGGGATCGGGGGTGTAATGTATGCCTGGCATGTTCTACTGTGTTGTGTAGTGTTGTGCACTTACTTACATGTCATCTCTCCTCGGCGCTGGAACGGAAACTGACAGCCGAGGAGAGATGACATCACATCCTCTGCCTCTGTGTACTATACAGAGGCAGGGGATGTCTCTCAGTGGCTGGGAGCGATCGCGAGGGGGGGGCCACGATCGGATGGTCTCCCCCTCGTCTGTCATCGCTCCCAACCAAATGCCGACCGCAGCTGGCACAGGGGGGGGGTCCGATCGGACCCCCCACCCGCGGGAAGGCAATCACGTACTAGGTACGTGATTTTGCCTGCCCGTGCCGCTCTGCTCACGTATATAGGCGTGAGGCGGTCGGCAAGTGGTTAAGGAGTGGCAGACAGAAAAGTTGCACGCTAGTGATATTCTAACATGGTGGGATATAGTAAAAGGGAGAATTAAACGTTTTTTCATTAAATTAGGGGTTCACAAGGCAAAAGAAAAAAGAGAATTTTTTGATAACCTAAATACCCAGCTACAAACTTTGTATAAACTCAAAGGAATAGGCTGTGATGTAGCTGATAATATTTCTACAGCAAAAGAGAACATTAAAAAGTGTCTAGAGGAGAAAGCAAAGGAAGTCATTTTTAAAAGCCGTGTAAAACATGTAGAAGAGAATGAAAAGTGTACCAAGTACTTCTTTAGGAGGGTTCCACTTTCAAAGGAAATAATAACAGAAATAGAGGGGGAGAATTCCAGGAGTGGTATAATGGGAAAAGTTTGTACTTTTTATCAATCCCTATATGACACCAAAAACATAGACAGCGATTTCCTGAATGACACACTCAAAGATATAACTATGGTTCTAAACCAAGATGATGCAGAGTCCCTAAATGAGCTTTTAACTGAAGATGAACTTTTAAAAACCATGAAGAGTTTTCAAAAAAGTAAAGTACCTGGGCTGGATGGGTTACCAGTTGAATTTTACTTGCAGTTTTGGGACATTTTGAAAAATGACTTGCTAAATGTATTTAGCAAATGTTTTCTCTATAAAGAGCTGCCACATTCTTGGAGGAGAGGAGTCATTACCCTACTGCCAAAAGAGGGCGACAAAACCCAATTAAAGAACTGGAGGCCTATAACACTCCTTAACCTGGATTACAAAATCTTTGCTAAAATCCTGGCAAACAGGCTGAAAAGAGTGATAGATAAAGTGATCCATAGCAACCAGGTGTGCGGTATCCCTGGGCGTAGAATACATCATATTACCAACCTTATAAGAGACTCTATATGGTACATGGAAGAGCGTAAGCAACCTCTGGCAATTCTGTCTTTAGATTTTGAAAAAGCTTTTGACCACATATCTCACGTGTATCTCTTCAATGTTCTGCACAAAATGGGCATTCCAGAGGGCTTTTTGTCCTCCTTAAGGTCCTTGTATAATAAATGTACCGGTCAAGTTTTAGTCAATGGCTTCATGACAGAAGGCTTTAACTTAAAGTGTGGGGTCAAGCAAGGATGTCCTTTGTCGCCGTTGCTTTTTGTCTGTGCCATCGAGCCACTTTTATGCTCCATCAGAAAGGATAAGGTGATCAGAGGAGTTCATGTGCCAGGAAGTGGAGGGCTGCAAGTCAAAATAATTGGTTACATGGATGACCTTGCCATGTTGTGTACTAACACTACATCTGTTCAAAGGGCAATCAAAAGAACAGAATATTTCTGTGCCGCTTCTGGATTTACCGTATATACTCGAGTATAAGTCGAATTTTTCAGCACATTTTTTTGTGCTGAAAGTGCCCCCCTCGACTTATACTCGAGTCAAGCACTTTTCTGCAGCAAAAAATTTCATTTTCCGAACCGACTTTGGGGCCCCATATCTCAGGGCCACATGGTGCTAGGAACCCCAAATTTGGTATGCAAACCAAGTGGAACTGGTACCACAACATATCCAAAGCTGAAGTTCCTAGCACTAAGTGGCCCCGAGATACGGGGCCCCAAAATTGGTTAGGAAAATGTCATTCTCTGCTGCAGAAAAGTTCTTGACATTTTCTGAACCGACTTTGGGGCCCCATATCTCAGGGCCAATTAGTGCTAGGAACACCAAATTTGGTGTGCAAACCCAGTGGAACTGGTACCATAATATATCCAAAGCTCGGGTTCCTAGCACCAAGTGGCCCTGAGATACGGGGCCCCAAAACTGGTTCGGAAAATGTCATTCTCTGCTGCAGAAAAGTGCTTGACATTTTCTGAACTGATTTTTGGGGCCCTGTATCTCAGGGCCACTTAGTGCTAGAAACCCCAGCTTTGGAAATTTTATGGTGCTAGTTCCACTGGGTTTGCACACCAAATTTGGGGTTCTTAGCACTAAGTGGCCCCGAGATACGGGGCACCAAATTCAGTCAACTGTGTCCATCTGCAGCAATGTCATTTCGGGACCCTTTGGGTTCAGAGACCCCAAATTTTGGCTGCAGCTAGGGGGCATCTAGGAACCCTTAACTACCGAGTTTGAAGTTCAGGGGACCTATGGCTGCAAATGGGCACAAAGAGGCATGCAAATGGGAACAGTGATGCTGCAAAGTGGCATTGTTGACCCTCTTTTCCACTTACAGTAGCTGTGCATTTCTCACCCTCGTCTTATACTCGGGTCAATAAGTTTTTCCCATTTTTTTGTGGTAAATTAGGGCCTCGACTTATACTCGGAACGACTTATACTCGAGTATATACGGTAAATTAAATTTGAATAAAAGCAGCATGATGGAAATTGGAGATTGGAAGCCTTCTCTAGATTGCCCCATACAAAAGAAGGAATCTCTGAAAATCTTGGGCACAATTTTTACCTCTAAAAATGATGGAGAGGAGTCATGGAATGTGGTTATGGAAAGGATAAACAGAAAGGTTATAGGCTGGAAGATGCGACAGTTAACCATAGAAGGGATGATTTTACTACTTAAAATGGTTCTGTTACCTATTTTATTGTATACAGCTCTCACCTTTCCTCCATCGGTTTTACACCTGACTCAGATTGTACGAACATGTTTTCTCTTTGTTTGGGGTTCAAAGATGGAGAGGTTAAAAAGAATATACATGACAAAACCACATGAAAAAGGTGGGAAAGGTATGCCAAATGTAAAGTGCTTTGTATATACAAAATATTTGGTTCTATGCCTTCAAGCCCATAAAACAGAAGCACTTTGGTCTTTTTTCTGAGGTATGCAGCAGGGTTTACTTTTCAGAAACATGGTTGGTACAATTTATCTCTGAAAAGCCCTTTCTGCCTTAACCCCCCATGGTTTTATAGCATTTTGCAAAATATCATCTCTGACTTCAATCTTCGTCATAAATCCCAAGAAGATCTTTGTGATAAATTGAAGTTGAAACTATATTTTAATGCTGCCGAAACTTTAATTCCTATCATTCAAATGCCAGAAGAGGAGGTAAAAACTGTTTGGGCAAAAGTTAGTCATAAACAGCTCTTTAATAGTCAAAAAGATTTAGCATGGGCCTGTGTGCACGAATGCCTACCTACCAAAGCCTTTCAGCACAAGAGAGGCGTGATACCATCAGCTAAGTGTCCAAGGTCCTCGTGTAGATCTAATGAGACAGTAAAACATTTTCTGTGGGATTGCTTTTATGCCAAAGAGCTCTGGAGGAAAGTAAAACCACTTCTAGAACAAGTGGCGGGAATTAAAGATTTAAACTATGAGTTGGTTCTTTATGGCAAGGTGGAAACTATACCACAGGCTAAATTTGTGATTTTATGGAAAATGATAAACTCTTTCAAAGAAGCTCTGTGGAAGGTCAGAAACAAAATAATCTTTAATTCTAATGAGGTAACAGTTAATGAATGCATATCTTTAAGTTTTAGTGCAATGCGTTTATATGTTTTGCTTGATGAAAAGAGTTCTACAAACAAAAGCAAGTTTTGGTGTCAGGAAAAATGGTTTACATTTTCAAACTAAGTAATGGAAATCTAGATTGTATTGTATGATGTGTGGACTCTGTACCATATACTTATGCATACCTGTTAAAAAGTATTGTAAAGTTGAAATGTGAATTTGTATATTATTTATTGACCTAATAAAGTTTTAAAAAATGAAAATGAATGAAGGTGGGGAGATACCATTATCATGAAGGTGGTTCTTGAGTTGTTTGGATAGTATCGCTGGCTGCGCTGCTCTGTGGAGTGTTCTCCCCTGGCTGTGAGGCTGACAGTTTCACTGTCTCATGCTGTCACTGGTTAAGGACATTTTTCTAAAGAGTGCATGCTGGTTACTTCCCTGCTGAATTTACCTCAGCCCTGCAGTTCTGCTGAGGGAGAAAGGTAAACCTCTGTTATGGCGGCGGCCAAAAACGCGAATGTTCCGGCTTATGCGCGGGTGAATAATTCTGTCAGACTGGAGTTTGAAGCTGAGAAAAGACAAGAAAGAGGCCTGGAATATATTGTCAAAGATTTGCTGTTTGGACTGTTCCAGTTAACACCGGATAAGATTCTTGCACTACAGGATTATCATGTAAGAGGAGTTTATGATGTTACATTTATTAATAAGAGAACCTGCCTTGATTTTGTGAGGAAATCGCAGCAGTATTGCAATGATAAGTTATTGGACTGTGTAAAGGTGACTCCACATTATGAGGAAGAGAATTTACAATCGCTTGTGCTGAAAATGTATAACCCAAATTTACCTCAGGAAGACATTACCAGCTGGCTTTCCCTGTTTTGTGACAAGGTAAAATTTCTACATAAAATTACTAACCAGTGTGGGGACTGGAAAAAGGAAATATCTTGTGTCATTTAAAAAAGACATTCTTCCCCCAGCTCGCTTTAGCATTGGAAAGCATAACGGGGATTTATTTTTTGATGGAATGGGCAGTTTCTGTCGCATATGCCATGTATATGGCCACACAACTGAGCTATGCAAAGAGAGACATAGATGCAGGAATTGTGACTCTTTTGAGCATGAAACTCTAGCATGTTCTAAAATTAAAAGATGTAATTTCTGCCTTTGTCCTGGACATGTTTATTCAAACTGTCCCCATCGTAACAACACAGAGACATTAAAGCAGGCTGCTGCAGCTAATCCTGAGGTAAAATCATCTGAGGTAAAATCATCTGAGAGGGAAAATTCAGCTGATCCAGCGCCCCCTGCTGTTGACTTGGAAAATCCTGCAGCTGGATTAATTTCTGACATTTCTAAAGCAAAAATACCTGTCACAGCAGAAAGTTCAGCATCACACCAGGTTTTTGTGCCAGAGGAAGAAAAGTCTGTCTTGCAGAAAATGGAGGCTGTATCGTTGCAGGGAGAAAATGGAAAAGAGCAACGTTTAAAATATATGACAAAACAATCAGGAAGATCCAGAGAAGGAAAGCAGGCTTTGGAAAAAGGCAAGTGCCCTGGGGATGAAGATGCACAGCAAGTTGGAAAGTCAAAGGCCAAGAAACTACGAACAGAATCGCCAGATGCGATTGGAGCAAGGATGGATATACAAACTGAAAAGAAGTCATGGGCAGAGGTTGTAAAATCCTCTGCTAGTACAGATTCAGAGAAAATGGAGCCCAGCCCCCTTCCAGCGGATTATTTGTTTGGAGATCTATTCTTTGATAATGAGATTCCTATTAATCCAGTCAACCCGGCATCTCCTAAGCAGAATTTCTTAAACACGGATTTAGTCCACCAATTGGAAAAAGTGATGGGAATGGATCATTCAGAGGGCAATATGGATTTCTGAGTAAGTCTGGATTAGGAATCTCTACCTTATTTCAACATGGCTGTGTTAGAAGGCTTAACCTTTAACGTGCACTGCATAAAAAGTCAGCTAAGACGCATAACTGTGTTTAACTTTCTGGTGGCTTTTAATGTAAGTGTTTTTTTTCCTGCAAGAATGTGGTATACCACACATGAGCAATTATGAGACTTTTGCAAAAGACTGGACTCATGGCCCTTCTGTGTGGTCAGGCTCAAATGGGAATAAAAGCGCAGGAGTTGCTATTCTTTTTAAAGGGCCAGCACAAATTCACCAGATACAAGAACTTGTGCCAGGGAGAGTTTTGTTTTTTTGTGTCTCTATTGATGGTATTAAGTGGGATCCCCTAAATGTATATGCATCTCCAGACACAAAAGACCGTATTGAACTGTTTGAAAATTTGAACCTCTTTATGGCAAATATTAAACCAACACTTGTAGCAGGTGATTTTAATTGTACTTTGAATGGCACAGATAGATATGGTCCAGGTGTTAAAGTGACTGATAGATCAGCTAACCTTTTGAAAGCAATGATAACTGATTTCAAGTTTAGAGATATTTTCATGACCCTTAATACAAATATACCCTTAACTGAGAGAGTTACATGGAAAGGTAAAGATGCTGGATCAAGAATTGACTTCATATTTGCTGCTAAGTCTTTAGTGCCCTTGACATGCGTTCATAAAGAGAATATTATTTCAGACCACAAGGTGGTGATTTTCAGGGTTTCAAGCCCAGCTGAACAAAAAGTGGGAAGAGGATTTTGGAAATTGAACACCTCCCTGCTACAAGATGATGAAGTGCATAAGGATTTTAGTAAAGTATTTAAGGAGTGGCAGACAGAAAAGTTGCACGCTAGTGATATTTTAACATGGTGGGATATAGTAAAAGAGAGAATTAAACGCTTTTTCATTAAATTAGGGGTTCACAAGGCAAAAGAAAAAAGAGAATTTTTTGATAATCTCAATACCCAGCTACAAACTTTGTATAAACTCAAAGGAATAGACTGTGATGTAGCTGATAATATTTCTACAGCAAAAGAGAACATTAAAAAGTGTCTAGAAGAGAAAGCAAAGGAAGTCATTTTTAAAAGCCGTGTAAAACATGTAGAAGAGAATGAAAAGTGTACCAAGTACTTCTTTAGGAGGGTTCCACTTTCAAAGGAAATAATAACAGAAATAGAGGGGGAGAATTCCAGGAGTGGCATAATGGGAAAAGTTTGTACTTATTATCAATCCCTATATGACACCAAAAACATTGACAGCGATTTCCTGAATGACACACTCAAAGATATAACTATGGTTCTAAACCAAGATGATGCAGAGTCCCTAAATGAGCTTTTAACTGAAGATGAACTTTTAAAAACCGTGAAGAGTTTTCAAAAAAGTAAAGTACCTGGGCTGGATGGGTTGCCTGTTGAATTTTACTTGCAGTTTTGGGACATTTTGAAAAATGACTTGCTAAATGTATTTAGCAAATGTTTTCTCTATAAAGAGCTGCCACATTCTTGGAGGAGAGGAGTCATTACCCTGCTGCCAAAAGGGGGCGACAAAACCCAATTAAAGAACTGGAGGCCTATAACACTCCTTAACCTGGATTATAAAATCTTTTCTAAAATCCTGGCAAACAGGTTGAAAAGAGTGATAGATAAAGTGATCCATAGTAACCAGGTGTGCGGTATCCCTGGGCGTAGAATACACCATATTACCAACCTCATAAGGGACTCTATTTGGTACATGGAAGAGCGTAAGCAACCTCTGGCAATTCTGTCATTAGATTTTGAAAAAGCTTTTGACCACATATCTCACGTGTATCTCTTTAATGTTCTGCACAAAATGGGCATTCCAGAGGGCTTTTTGTCCTCATTAAGGTCCTTATATAATAAGTGTACCAGTCAAGTTTTAGTCAATGGCTTCATGACTGAAGGCTTTAGCTTAAAGTGTGGTGTCAAGCAAGGATGTCCTTTGTCGCCATTGCTTTTTGTGTGTGCCATTGAGCCACTGTTATGCTCCATTAGAAAGGATAAGGTGATCAGAGGAGTTCATGTGCCAGGAAGTGGAGGGCTGCAAGTAAAAATAACTGGTTACATGGATGACCTTGCCATGTTGTGTACTAACACTACATCTGTTCAAAGGGCAATCAAAAGAACAGAATATTTCTGTGCCGCTTCTGGATTTAAATTAAATTTGAATAAAAGCAGCATGATGGAAATTGGAGATTGGAAGCCTTCTCTAGATTGCCCAATACAAAAGAAGGAATCTATAAAAATCTTGGGCACAATTTTTACCTCTAAAAATGATGGAGAGGAGTCATGGAATGTGGTTATGGAAAGGATAAACAGAAAGGTTATAGGCTGGAAGATGCGACAGTTAACCATTGAAGGGAGGATTTTACTACTTAAAATGGTTGTGTTACCTATTTTATTGTATACAGCTCTCACCTTTCCTCCATCAGTTTTACACCTGACTCAGGTTGTACGAACATGTTTTCTCTTTGTTTGGGGTTCAAAGATGGAGAGGTTAAAAAGAATATACATGACAAAACCACCTGAAAAAGGTGGGAAAGGTATGCCAAATATAAAGCGCTTTGTATATACAAAATATTTGGTTCTATGCCTTCAAGCCCATAAAACAGAAGCACTTTGGTCTTTTTTTCTGAGGTATGCAGCAGGGTTTACTTTTCGGAAACATGGTTGGTACAATTTATCTCTGAAAAGCCCTTTCTGCCTTAACCCCCCATGGTTTTATAGCATTTTGCAAACTATCATCTCTGACTTCAATCTTTGTAATAAATCCCAAGAAGATCTTTGTGATAAATTGAAGTTGAAACTGCATTTTAATGCTGCTGAAACTTTAATTCCTATCATTCAAATGCCAGAAGAGGAGGTAAAAACTGTTTGGGCAAAAGTCAGTCATAAACAGCTCTTTAATAGTCAAAAAGATTTAGCATGGGCCTGTGTGCACGAATGCCTACCTACCAAAGCCTTTCAGCACAAGAGAGGCGTGATACCATCAGCTAAGTGTCCAAGGTCCTCGTGTAGATCTAATGAGACAGTAAAGCATTTTCTGTGGGATTGCTTTTATGCCAAAGAACTCTGGAGGAAAGTAAAACCACTTCTAGAACAGGTGGCGGGAATTAAAAATTTAAACTATGAGGTGGTTCTTTATGGCAAGGTGGAGACTATACCACAAGCTAAATTTGTGATTTTATGGAAAATGATAAACTCTTTCAAAGAAGCTCTGTGGAAAGTCCGAAACAAGATAATCTTTAATTCTAATGAGGTAACAGTTAACGAATGCATATCTTTGAGTTTTAGTGCAATGCGTTTATATGTTTTGCTTGATGAAAAGAGTTCTGCAAACAACAGCAAGTTTTGGTGTCAGGAAAAATGGTTTATATTTTCAAACTAAGTAATGGAAAAATAGATTGTAGTGTATGATGTGTGGACTCTGTACCATTTACTTATGTATATCTGTTAAAAAGTATTGTAAAGTTGAAATGTGAACTTGTATATTATTTATTGACCTAATAAAGCTTTTAAAAAATGAAAAATGAAAATGAAGGTGGTTCTCCCAGGGCGAGGCTCGGCCATTGCACTCCGGCTGTGCTGACCCCTGCGATTTCCTCAAATGCAGGAAACTCGACTGCATAATTTGTGGTAGTGGGGGACTGCGTTCGCGCTTTCCCCTGATTATTCCTGGTCAAAAGACAGCTTGATGAAAGAAACAACAGCCTTTATCGTTTCGACAAGATTTCCTCCAGCACCTGTTCCTTTCGCAGGTGGGGTCTGTGCGGGGGCCTTCTACGATGGTTCAATGCGTCAGACACTTGTCCTGCATCAAACTCCTATCTGTATGCTGCATGCTTTCCATATCCCTACGCAATGGGCCCGCCGCGGGCCTCCTTTCGCACAAGAAAGCTGCCTCGTGCCTGGATGCTTAGTCACCGCCCCTCTATGCAAATATATGTGTGCTGCAGTGTAGAGTGGGAGCCTGGTTGCAAACCCCTTGCGTGCATAAAGACATTTTCAGAGGCTTCCCAGGAGGGCTACCAAAAAGAAACCAATACGCCTGACTGTTCACAGGGATGATGTGCCTTGCTGATGGAATAGCTGCGACTGAGGCTAGTTTGCCAGCAGGCACCCAGAAAGCCCCTCCATAACCTGGTGGAGGCGTGCCCCCGACCGGAGGGTGCTAGAGTGACGATTCCAACTCATACTTACCTGGCAGGGGAGATACCATGATCATGAAGGTGGTTCTCCCAGGGCGAGGCTCGGCCATTGCACTCTGGCTGTGCTGACCCCTGCGATTTCCTCAAATGCAGGAAACTCGACTGCATAATTTGTGGTAGTGGGGGACTGCGTTCGCGCTTTCCCCTGATTATTCCTGGTCAAAAGACAGCTTGATGAAAGAAACAACAGCCTTTGTCGTTTCGACAAGGTTTCCTCCAGCACCTGTTCCTTTCGCAGGTGGGGTCTGTGCGGGGCCTTCTACGATGGTTCAATGCGTCAGACACTTGTCCTGCATCAAACTCCTATCTGTATGCTGCATGCTTTCCATATCCCTACGCAATGGGCCCGCCGCGGGCCTCCTTTCGCACAAGAAAGCTGCCTCGTGCCTGGATGCTTAGTCACCGCCCCTCTATGCAAATATATGTGTGCTGCAGTGTAGAGTGGGAGCCTGGTTGCAAACCCCTTGCGTGCATAAAGACATTTTCAGAGGCTTCCCAGGAGGGCTACCAAAAAGAAACCAATACGCCTGACTGTTCACAGGGATGATGTGCCTTGCTGATGGAATAGCTGCGACTGAGGCTAGTTTGCCAGCAGGCACCCAGAAAGCCCCTCCATAACCTGGTGGAGGCGTGCCCCCGACCGGAGGGTGCTAGAGTGACGATTCCAACTCATACTTACCTGGCAGGGGAGATACCATGATCATGAAGGTGGTTCTCCCAGGGCGAGGCTCGGCCATTGCACTCCGGCTGTGCTGACCCCTGCGATTTCCTCAAATGCAGGAAACTCGACTGCATAATTTGTGGTAGTGGGGGACTGCGTTCGCGCTTTCCCCTGATTATTCCTGGTCAAAAGACAGCTTGATGAAAAAAACAACAGCCTTTGTCGTTTCGACAAGGTTTCCTCCAGCACCTGTTCCTTTCGCAGGTGGGGTCTGTGCGGGGCCTTCTACGATGGTTCAATGCGTCAGACACTTGTCCTGCATCAAACTCCTATCTGTATGCTGCATGCTTTCCATATCCCTACGCAATGGGCCCGCCGCGGGCCTCCTTTCGCACAAGAAAGCTGCCTCGTGCCTGGATGCTTAGTCACCGCCCCTCTATGCAAATATATGTGTGCTGCAGTGTAGAGTGGGAGCCTGGTTGCAAACCCCTTGCGTGCATAAAGACATTTTCAGAGGCTTCCCAGGAGGGCTACCAAAAAAAAAAAAACCAATACGCCTGACTGTTCACAGGGATGATGTGCCTTGCTGATGGAATAGCTGCGACTGAGGCTAGTTTGCCAGCAGGCACCCAGAAAGCCCCTCCATAACCTGGTGGAGGCGTGCCCCCGACCGGAGGGTGCTAGAGTGACGATTCCAACTCATACTTACCTGGCAGGGGAGATACCATGATCATGAAGGTGGTTCTCCCAGGGCGAGGCTCGGCCATTGCACTCCGGCTGTGCTGACCCCTGCGATTTCCTCAAATGCAGGAAACTCGACTGCATAATTTGTGGTAGTGGGGGACTGTGTTCGCGCTTTCCCCTGATTATTCCTGGTCAAAAGACAGCTTGATGAAAAAAACAACAGCCTTTGTCGTTTCGACAAGGTTTCCTCCAGCACCTGTTCCTTTCGCAGGTGGGGTCTGTGCGGGGCCTTCTACGATGGTTCAATGCGTCAGACACTTGTCCTGCATCAAACTCCTATCTGTATGCTGCATGCTTTCCATATCCCTACGCAATGGGCCCGCCGCGGGCCTCCTTTCGCACAAGAAAGCTGCCTCGTGCCTGGATGCTTAGTCACCGCCCCTCTATGCAAATATATGTGTGCTGCAGTGTAGAGTGGGAGCCTGGTTGCAAACCCCTTGCGTGCATAAAGACATTTTCAGAGGCTTCCCAGGAGGGCTACCAAAAAGAAACCAATACGCCTGACTGTTCACAGGGATGATGTGCCTTGCTGATGGAATAGCTGCGACTGAGGCTAGTTTGCCAGCAGGCACCCAGAAAGCCCCTCCATAACCTGGTGGAGGCGTGCCCCCGACCGGAGGGTGCTAGAGTGACGATTCCAACTCATACTTACCTGGCAGGGGAGATACCATGATCATGAAGGTGGTTCATGAGCTGTTTGGATAGTATCGCTGGCTGCGCTGTTCTGTGGAGTGTTCTCCCCTGGCTGTGAGGCTGACAGTTTAACTGTCTCATGCTGTCACTGGTTAAGGACATTTTCCTAAAGAGTGCATGCTGGTTACTTCCCTGCTGAATTTACCTCAGCCCTGCAGTTCTGCTGAGGGAAAGAGGTAAACCTCTGTTATGGCGGCGGCCAAAAACGCGAATGTTCCGGCTTATGCGCGGGTGAATAATTCTGTCAGACTGGAGTTTGAAGCTGAGAAAAGACAAGAAAGAGGCCTGGAATATATTGTCAAAGATTTGCTGTTTGGACTGTTCCAGTTAACACCGGATAAGATTCTTGCACTACAGGATTATCATGTAAGAGGAGTTTATGATATTACATTTATTAATAAGAGAACCTGCCTTGATTTTGTGAGGAAATCGCAGCAGTATTGCAATGATAAGTTATTGGACTGTGTAAAGGTGACTCCACATTATGAGGAAGAGAATTTACAATCGCTTGTGCTGAAAATGTATAACCCAAATTTACCTCAGGAAGACATTACCAGCTGGCTTTCCCTGTTTTGTGACAAGGTAAAATTTCTACATAAAATTACTAACCAGTTTGGGTTGTGGACTGGAAAAAGGAAATATCTTGTGTCATTTAAAAAAGACATTCTTCCCCCAGCTCGCTTTAGCATTGGAAAGCATAACGGGGATTTATTTTTTGATGGAATGGGCAGTTTCTGTCGCATATGCCATGTATATGGCCACACAACTGAGCTATGCAAAGAGAGACATAGATGCAGGAATTGTGACTCTTTTGAGCATGAAACTCTAGCATGTTCTAAAATTAAAAGATGTAATTTCTGCCTTTGTCCTGGACATGTTTATTCAAACTGTCCCCATCGTAACAACACAGAGACATTAAAGCAGGCTGCTGCAGCTAATCCTGAGGTAAAATCATCTGAGGTAAAATCATTTGAGAGGGAAAATTCAGCTGATCCAGCGCCCCCTGGTGTTGACTTGGAAAATCCTGCAGCTGGATTCATTTCTGACATTTCTAAAGCAAAAATACCTGTCACAGCAGAAAGTTCAGAATCACACCAGGTTTTTGTGCCAGAGGAAGAAAAGTCTGTCTTGCAGAAAAAGGAGGCTGTATCGTTGCAGGGAGAAAATGGAAAAGAGCAACGTTTAAAATATATGACAAAACAATCAGGAAGATCCAGAGAAGGAAAGCAGGCTTTGGAAAAAGGCAAGTGCCCTGGGGATGAAGATGCACAGCAAGTTGGAAAGTCAAAGGCCAAGAAACTACGAACAGGATCGCCAGATGCGATTGGAGCAAGGATGGATATACAAACGGAAAAGAAGTCATGGGCAGAGGTTGTAAAATCCTCTGCTAGTACAGATTCAGAGAAAATGGAGCCCAGCCCCCTTCCAGCGGATTATTTGTTTGGAGATCTATTCTTTGATAATGAGATTCCTATTAATCCAGTCAGCCCGGCATCTCCTAAGCAGAATTTCTTAAACACGGATTTAGTCCACCAATTGGAAAAAGTGATGGGAATGGATCCTTCAGAGGGCAATATGGATTTCTGAGTAAGTCTGGATTAGGAATCTCTACCTTATTTCAACATGGCTGTGTTAGAAGGCTTAACCTTTAACGTGCACTGCATAAAAAGTCAGCTAAGACGCATAACTGTGTTTAACTTTCTGGCGGCTTTTAATGTAAGTGTTTTTTTCCTGCAAGAATGTGCTATACCACACATGAGCAATTATGAGACTTTTGCAAAAGACTGGACTCATGGCCCTTCTGTGTGGTCAGGCTCAAATGGGAATAAAAGCGCAGGAGTTGCTATTCTTTTTAAAGGGCCAGCACAAATTCACCAGATACAAGAACTTGTGCCAGGGAGAGTTTTGTTTGTTTCTGTCTCTATTGATGGTATTAAGTGGGATCTCCTAAATGTATATGCATCTCCAGACACAAAAGACCGTATTGAACTGTTTGAAAATTTGAACCTCTTTATGGCAAATATTAAACCAACACTTGTAGCAGGTGATTTTAATTGTACTTTAAAAGGCACAGATAGATATGGTCCAGGTGTTAAAGTGACTGATAGATCAGCTAACCTTTTGAAAGCAATGATAACTGATTTCAAGTTTAGAGATATTTTCATGACCCTTAATACAAATATACCCTTAACTGAGAGAGTTACATGGAAAGGTAAAGATGCTGGATCAAGAATTGACTTCATATTTGCTGCTAAGTCTTTAGTGCCCTTGACATGCGTTCATAAAGAGAATGTTATTTCAGACCACAAGGTGGTGATTTTCAAGGTCTCAAGCCCAGCTGAACAAAAAGTGGGAAGAGGCTTTTGGAAATTAAACACCTCCCTGCTACAAGATGATGAAGTGCATAAGGATTTTAGTAAAGTATTTAAGGAGTGGCAGACAGAAAAGTTGCACGCTAGTGATATTTTAACATGGTGGGATATAGTAAAAGAGAGAATTAAACGTTTTTTCATTAAATTAGGGGTTCACAAGGCAAAAGAAAAAAGAGAATTTTTTGATAATCTAAATACCCAGCTACAAACTTTGTATAAACTCAAAGGAATAGGCTGTGATGTAGCTGATAATATTTCTACAGCAAAAGAGAACATTAAAAAGTGTCTAGAAGAGAAAGCAAAGGAAGTCATTTTTAAAAGCCGTGTAAAACATGTAGAAGAGAATGAAAAGTGTACCAAGTACTTCTTTAGGAGGGTTCCACTTTCAAAGGAAATAATAACAGAAATAGAGGGGGAGAATTCCAGGAGTGGCATAATGGGAAAAGTTTGTACTTTTTATCAATCCCTATATGACACCAAAAACATTGACAGCGATTTCCTGAATGACACACTCAAAGATATAACTATGGTTCTAAACCAAGATGATGCAGAGTCCCTAAATGAGCTTTTAACTGAAGATGAACTTTTAAAAACCGTGAAGAGTTTTCAAAAAAGTAAAGTACCTGGGCTGGATGGGTTGCCTGTTGAATTTTACTTGCAGTTTTGGGACATTTTGAAAAATGACTTGCTAAAGGTATTTAGCAAATGTTTTCTTTATAAAGAGCTGCCACATTCTTGGAGGAGAGGAGTCATTACCCTGCTGCCAAAAGGGGGCGACAAAACCCAATTAAAGAACTGGAGGCCTATAACACTCCTTAACCTGGATTATAAAATCTTTGCTAAAATCCTGGCAAACAGGTTGAAAAGAGTGATAGATAAAGTGATCCATAGTAACCAGGTGTGCGGTATCCCTGGGCGTAGAATACACCATATTACCAACCTCATAAGGGACTCTATTTGGTACATGGAAGAGCGTAAGCAACCTCTGGCAATTCTGTCATTAGATTTTGAAAAAGCTTTTGACCACATATCTCACGTGTATCTCTTTAATGTTCTGCACAAAATGGGCATTCCAGAGGGCTTTTTGTCCTCATTAAGGTCCTTATATAATAAGTGTACCAGTCAAGTTTTAGTCAATGGCTTCATGACTGAAGGCTTTAGCTTAAAGTGTGGTGTCAAGCAAGGATGTCCTTTGTCGCCATTGCTTTTTGTGTGTGCCATTGAGCCACTGTTATGCTCCATTAGAAAGGATAAGGTGATCAGAGGAGTTCATGTGCCAGGAAGTGGAGGGCTGCAAGTAAAAATAACTGGTTACATGGATGACCTTGCCATGTTGTGTACTAACACTACATCTGTTCAAAGGGCAATCAAAAGAACAGAATATTTCTGTGCCGCTTCTGGATTTAAATTAAATTTGAATAAAAGCAGCATGATGGAAATTGGAGATTGGAAGCCTTCTCTAGATTGCCCAATACAAAAGAAGGAATCTATAAAAATCTTGGGCACAATTTTTACCTCTAAAAATGATGGAGAGGAGTCATGGAATGTGGTTATGGAAAGGATAAACAGAAAGGTTATAGGCTGGAAGATGCGACAGTTAACCATTGAAGGGAGGATTTTACTACTTAAAATGGTTGTGTTACCTATTTTATTGTATACAGCTCTCACCTTTCCTCCATCAGTTTTACACCTGACTCAGGTTGTACGAACATGTTTTCTCTTTGTTTGGGGTTCAAAGATGGAGAGGTTAAAAAGAATATACATGACAAAACCACCTGAAAAAGGTGGGAAAGGTATGCCAAATATAAAGCGCTTTGTATATACAAAATATTTGGTTCTATGCCTTCAAGCCCATAAAACAGAAGCACTTTGGTCTTTTTTTCTGAGGTATGCAGCAGGGTTTACTTTTCGGAAACATGGTTGGTACAATTTATCTCTGAAAAGCCCTTTCTGTCTTAACCCCCCATGGTTTTATAGCATTTTGCAAACTATCATCTCTGACTTCAATCTTTGTAATAAATCCCAAGAAGATCTTTGTGATAAATTGAAGTTGAAACTGCATTTTAATGCTGCTGAAACTTTAATTCCTATCATTCAAATGCCAGAAGAGGAGGTAAAAACTGTTTGGGCAAAAGTCAGTCATAAACAGCTCTTTAATAGTCAAAAAGATTTAGCATGGGCCTGTGTGCACGAATGCCTACCTACCAAAGCCTTTCAGCACAAGAGAGGCGTGATACCATCAGCTAAGTGTCCAAGGTCCTCGTGTAGATCTAATGAGACAGTAAAGCATTTTCTGTGGGATTGCTTTTATGCCAAAGAACTCTGGAGGAAAGTAAAACCACTTCTAGAGCAGGTGGCGGGAATTAAAGATTTAAACTATGAGTTGGTTCTTTATGGCAAGGTGGAGACTATACCACAAGCTAAATTTGTGATTTTATGGAAAATGATAAACTCTTTCAAAGAAGCTCTGTGGAAAGTCCGAAACAAGATAATCTTTAATTCTAATGAGGTAACAGTTAACGAATGCATATCTTTGAGTTTTAGTGCAATGCGTTTATATGTTTTGCTTGATGAAAAGAGTTCTGCAAACAAAAGCAAGTTTTGGTGTCAGGAAAAATGGTTTATATTTTCAAACTAAGTAATGGAAAAATAGATTGTAGTGTATGATGTGTGGACTCTGTACCATTTACTTATGTATATCTGTTAAAAAGTATTGTAAAGTTGAAATGTGAACTTGTATATTATTTATTGACCTAATAAAGTTTTTAAAAAATGAAAAAAATGAAAAAATGAAGGTGGTTCTCCCAGGGCGAGGCTCGGCCATTGCACTCCGGCTGTGCTGACCCCTGCGATTTCCTCAAATGCAGGAAACTCGACTGCATAATTTGTGGTAGTGGGGGACTGCGTTCGCGCTTTCCCCTGATTATTCCTGGTCAAAAGACAGCTTGATGAAAAAAACAACAGCCTTTGTCGTTTCGACAAGGTTTCCTCCAGCACCTGTTCCTTTCGCAGGTGGGGTCTGTGCGGGGCCTTCTACGATGGTTCAATGCGTCAGACACTTGTCCTGCATCAAACTCCTATCTGTATGCTGCATGCTTTCCATATCCCTACGCAATGGGCCCGCCGCGGGCCTCCTTTCGCACAAGAAAGCTGCCTCGTGCCTGGATGATTAGTCACCGCCCCTCTATGCAAATATATGTGTGCTGCAGTGTAGAGTGGGAGCCTGGTTGCAAACCCCTTGCGTGCATAAAGACATTTTCAGAGGCTTCCCAGGAGGGCTACCAAAAAGAAACCAATACGCCTGACTGTTCACAGGGATGATGTGCCTTGCTGATGGAATAGCTGCGACTGAGGCTAGTTTGCCAGCAGGCACCCAGAAAGCCCCTCCATAACCTGGTGGAGGCGTGCCCCCGACCGGAGGGTGCTAGAGTGACGATTCCAACTCATACTTACCTGGCAGGGGAGATACCATGATCATGAAGGTGGTTCTCCCAGGGCGAGGCTCGGCCATTGCACTCCGGCTGTGCTGACCCCTGCGATTTCCTCAAATGCAGGAAACTCGACTGCATAATTTGTGGTAGTGGGGGACTGCGTTCGCGCTTTCCCCTGATTATTCCTGGTCAAAAGACAGCTTGATGAAAGAAACAACAGCCTTTGTCGTTTCGACAAGGTTTCCTCCAGCACCTGTTCCTTTCGCAGGTGGGGTCTGTGCGGGGCCTTCTACGATGGTTCAATGCGTCAGCCACTTGTCCTGCATCAAACTCCTATCTGTATGCTGCATGCTTTCCATATCCCTACGCAATGGGCCCGCCGCGGGCCTCCTTTCGCACAAGAAAGCTGCCTCGTGCCTGGATGCTTAGTCACCGCCCCTCTATGCAAATCTATGTGTGTGCTGCAGTGTAGAGTGGGAGCCTGGTTGTAAACCCCTTGCGTGCATAAAGACATTTTCAGAGGCTTCCCAGGAGGGCTACCAAAAAGAAACCAATACGCCTGACTGTTCACAGGGATGATGTGCCTTGCTGATGGAATAGCTGCGACTGAGGCTAGTTTGCCAGCAGGCACCCAGAAAGCCCCTCCATAACCTGGTGGAGGCGTGCCCCCGACCGGAGGGTGCTAGAGTGACGATTCCAACTCATACTTACCTGGCAGGGGAGATACCATGATCATGAAGGTGGTTCTCCCAGGGCGAGGCTCGGCCATTGCACTCCGGCTGTGCTGACCCCTGCGATTTCCTCAAATGCAGGAAACTCGACTGCATAATTTGTGGTAGTGGGGGACTGCGTTCGCGCTTTCCCCTGATTATTCCTGGTCAAAAGACAGCTTGATGAAAGAAACAACAGCCTTTGTCGTTTCGACAAGGTTTCCTCCAGCACCTGTTCCTTTCGCAGGTGGGGTCTGTGCGGGGCCTTCTACGATGGTTCAATGCGTCAGCCACTTGTCCTGCATCAAACTCCTATCTGTATGCTGCATGCTTTCCATATCCCTACGCAATGGGCCCGCCGCGGGCCTCCTTTCGCACAAGAAAGCTGCCTCGTGCCTGGATGCTTAGTCACCGCCCCTCTATGCAAATCTATGTGTGTGCTGCAGTGTAGAGTGGGAGCCTGGTTGTAAACCCCTTGCGTGCATAAAGACATTTTCAGAGGCTTCCCAGGAGGGCTACCAAAAAGAAACCAATACGCCTGACTGTTCACAGGGATGATGTGCCTTGCTGATGGAATAGCTGCGACTGAGGCTAGTTTGCCAGCAGGCACCCAGAAAGCCCCTCCATAACCTGGTGGAGGCGTGCCCCCGACCGGAGGGTGCTAGAGTGACGATTCCAACTCATACTTACCTGGCAGGGGAGATACCATGATCATGAAGGTGGTTCTCCCAGGGCGAGGCTCGGCCATTGCACTCCGGCTGTGCTGACCCCTGCGATTTCCTCAAATGCAGGAAACTCGACTGCATAATTTGTGGTAGTGGGGGACTGCGTTCGCGCTTTCCCCTGATTATTCCTGGTCAAAAGACAGCTTGATGAAAGAAACAACAGCCTTTGTCGTTTCGACAAGGTTTCCTCCAGCACCTGTTCCTTTCGCAGGTGGGGTCTGTGCGGGGCCTTCTACGATGGTTCAATGCGTCAGCCACTTGTCCTGCATCAAACTCCTATCTGTATGCTGCATGCTTTCCATATCCCTACGCAATGGGCCCGCCGCGGGCCTCCTTTCGCACAAGAAAGCTGCCTCGTGCCTGGATGCTTAGTCACCGCCCCTCTATGCAAATCTATGTGTGTGCTGCAGTGTAGAGTGGGAGCCTGGTTGTAAACCCCTTGCGTGCATAAAGACATTTTCAGAGGCTTCCCAGGAGGGCTACCAAAAAGAAACCAATACGCCTGACTGTTCACAGGGATGATGTGCCTTGCTGATGGAATAGCTGCGACTGAGGCTAGTTTGCCAGCAGGCACCCAGAAAGCCCCTCCATAACCTGGTGGAGGCGTGCCCCCGACCGGAGGGTGCTAGAGTGACGATTCCAACTCATACTTACCTGGCAGGGGAGATACCATGATCATGAAGGTGGTTCTCCCAGGGCGAGGCTCGGCCATTGCACTCCGGCTGTGCTGACCCCTGCGATTTCCTCAAATGCAGGAAACTCGACTGCATAATTTGTGGTAGTGGGGGACTGCGTTCGCGCTTTCCCCTGATTATTCCTGGTCAAAAGACAGCTTGATGAAAGAAACAACAGCCTTTGTCGTTTCGACAAGGTTTCCTCCAGCACCTGTTCCTTTCGCAGGTGGGGTCTGTGCGGGGCCTTCTACGATGGTTCAATGCGTCAGCCACTTGTCCTGCATCAAACTCCTATCTGTATGCTGCATGCTTTCCATATCCCTACGCAATGGGCCCGCCGCGGGCCTCCTTTCGCACAAGAAAGCTGCCTCGTGCCTGGATGCTTAGTCACCGCCCCTCTATGCAAATCTATGTGTGTGCTGCAGTGTAGAGTGGGAGCCTGGTTGTAAACCCCTTGCGTGCATAAAGACATTTTCAGAGGCTTCCCAGGAGGGCTACCAAAAAGAAACCAATACGCCTGACTGTTCACAGGGATGATGTGCCTTGCTGATGGAATAGCTGCGACTGAGGCTAGTTTGCCAGCAGGCACCCAGAAAGCCCCTCCATAACCTGGTGGAGGCGTGCCCCCGACCGGAGGGTGCTAGAGTGACGATTCCAACTCATACTTACCTGGCAGGGGAGATACCATGATCATGAAGGTGGTTCTCCCAGGGCGAGGCTCGGCCATTGCACTCCGGCTGTGCTGACCCCTGCGATTTCCTCAAATGCAGGAAACTCGACTGCATAATTTGTGGTAGTGGGGGACTGCGTTCGCGCTTTCCCCTGATTATTCCTGGTCAAAAGACAGCTTGATGAAAGAAACAACAGCCTTTATCGTTTCGACAAGGTTTCCTCCAGCACCTGTTCCTTTCGCAGGTGGGGTCTGTGCGGGGCCTTCTACGATGGTTCAATGCGTCAGCCACTTGTCCTGCATCAAACTCCTATCTGTATGCTGCATGCTTTCCATATCCCTACGCAATGGGCCCGCCGCGGGCCTCCTTTCGCACAAGAAAGCTGCCTCGTGCCTGGATGCTTAGTCACCGCCCCTCTATGCAAATCTATGTGTGTGCTGCAGTGTAGAGTGGGAGCCTGGTTGTAAACCCCTTGCGTGCATAAAGACATTTTCAGAGGCTTCCCAGGAGGGCTACCAAAAAGAAACCAATACGCCTGACTGTTCACAGGGATGATGTGCCTTGCTGATGGAATAGCTGCGACTGAGGCTAGTTTGCCAGCAGGCACCCAGAAAGCCCCTCCATAACCTGGTGGAGGCGTGCCCCCGACCGGAGGGTGCTAGAGTGACGATTCCAACTCATACTTACCTGGCAGGGGAGATACCATGATCATGAAGGTGGTTCTCCCAGGGCGAGGCTCGGCCATTGCACTCCGGCTGTGCTGACCCCTGCGATTTCCTCAAATGCAGGAAACTCGACTGCATAATTTGTGGTAGTGGGGGACTGCGTTCGCGCTTTCCCCTGATTATTCCTGGTCAAAAGACAGCTTGATGAAAGAAACAACAGCCTTTGTCGTTTCGACAAGGTTTCCTCCAGCACCTGTTCCTTTCGCAGGTGGGGTCTGTGCGGGGCCTTCTACGATGGTTCAATGCGTCAGCCACTTGTCCTGCATCAAACTCCTATCTGTATGCTGCATGCTTTCCATATCCCTACGCAATGGGCCCGCCGCGGGCCTCCTTTCGCACAAGAAAGCTGCCTCGTGCCTGGATGCTTAGTCACCGCCCCTCTATGCAAATCTATGTGTGTGCTGCAGTGTAGAGTGGGAGCCTGGTTGTAAACCCCTTGCGTGCATAAAGACATTTTCAGAGGCTTCCCAGGAGGGCTACCAAAAAGAAACCAATACGCCTGACTGTTCACAGGGATGATGTGCCTTGCTGATGGAATAGCTGCGACTGAGGCTAGTTTGCCAGCAGGCACCCAGAAAGCCCCTCCATAACCTGGTGGAGGCGTGCCCCCGACCGGAGGGTGCTAGAGTGACGATTCCAACTCATACTTACCTGGCAGGGGAGATACCATGATCATGAAGGTGGTTCTCCCAGGGCGAGGCTCGGCCATTGCACTCCGGCTGTGCTGACCCCTGCGATTTCCTCAAATGCAGGAAACTCGACTGCATAATTTGTGGTAGTGGGGGACTGCGTTCGCGCTTTCCCCTGATTATTCCTGGTCAAAAGACAGCTTGATGAAAGAAACAACAGCCTTTATCGTTTCGACAAGGTTTCCTCCAGCACCTGTTCCTTTCGCAGGTGGGGTCTGTGCGGGGCCTTCTACGATGGTTCAATGCGTCAGCCACTTGTCCTGCATCAAACTCCTATCTGTATGCTGCATGCTTTCCATATCCCTACGCAATGGGCCCGCCGCGGGCCTCCTTTCGCACAAGAAAGCTGCCTCGTGCCTGGATGCTTAGTCACCGCCCCTCTATGCAAATCTATGTGTGTGCTGCAGTGTAGAGTGGGAGCCTGGTTGTAAACCCCTTGCGTGCATAAAGACATTTTCAGAGGCTTCCCAGGAGGGCTACCAAAAAGAAACCAATACGCCTGACTGTTCACAGGGATGATGTGCCTTGCTGATGGAATAGCTGCGACTGAGGCTAGTTTGCCAGCAGGCACCCAGAAAGCCCCTCCATAACCTGGTGGAGGCGTGCCCCCGACCGGAGGGTGCTAGAGTGACGATTCCAACTCATACTTACCTGGCAGGGGAGATACCATGATCATGAAGGTGGTTCTCCCAGGGCGAGGCTCGGCCATTGCGATTTCCTCAAATGCAGGAAACTCGACTGCATAATTTGTGGTAGTGGGGGACTGCGTTCGCGCTTTCCCCTGATTATTCCTGGTCAAAAGACAGCTTGATGAAAGAAACAACAGCCTTTGTCGTTTCGACAAGGTTTCCTCCAGCACCTGTTCCTTTCGCAGGTGGGGTCTGTGCGGGGCCTTCTACGATGGTTCAATGCGTCAGCCACTTGTCCTGCATCAAACTCCTATCTGTATGCTGCATGCTTTCCATATCCCTACGCAATGGGCCCGCCGCGGGCCTCCTTTCGCACAAGAAAGCTGCCTCGTGCCTGGATGCTTAGTCACCGCCCCTCTATGCAAATCTATGTGTGTGCTGCAGTGTAGAGTGGGAGCCTGGTTGTAAACCCCTTGCGTGCATAAAGACATTTTCAGAGGCTTCCCAGGAGGGCTACCAAAAAGAAACCAATACGCCTGACTGTTCACAGGGATGATGTGCCTTGCTGATGGAATAGCTGCGACTGAGGCTAGTTTGCCAGCAGGCACCCAGAAAGCCCCTCCATAACCTGGTGGAGGCGTGCCCCCGACCGGAGGGTGCTAGAGTGACGATTCCAACTCATACTTACCTGGCAGGGGAGATACCATGATCATGAAGGTGGTTCTCCCAGGGCGAGGCTCGGCCATTGCACTCCGGCTGTGCTGACCCCTGCGATTTCCTCAAATGCAGGAAACTCGACTGCATAATTTGTGGTAGTGGGGGACTGCGTTCGCGCTTTCCCCTGATTATTCCTGGTCAAAAGACAGCTTGATGAAAGAAACAACAGCCTTTGTCGTTTCGACAAGGTTTCCTCCAGCACCTGTTCCTTTCGCAGGTGGGGTCTGTGCGGGGCCTTCTACGATGGTTCAATGCGTCAGCCACTTGTCCTGCATCAAACTCCTATCTGTATGCTGCATGCTTTCCATATCCCTACGCAATGGGCCCGCCGCGGGCCTCCTTTCGCACAAGAAAGCTGCCTCGTGCCTGGATGCTTAGTCACCGCCCCTCTATGCAAATCTATGTGTGTGCTGCAGTGTAGAGTGGGAGCCTGGTTGTAAACCCCTTGCGTGCATAAAGACATTTTCAGAGGCTTCCCAGGAGGGCTACCAAAAAGAAACCAATACGCCTGACTGTTCACAGGGATGATGTGCCTTGCTGATGGAATAGCTGCGACTGAGGCTAGTTTGCCAGCAGGCACCCAGAAAGCCCCTCCATAACCTGGTGGAGGCGTGCCCCCGACCGGAGGGTGCTAGAGTGACGATTCCAACTCATACTTACCTGGCAGGGGAGATACCATGATCATGAAGGTGGTTCTCCCAGGGCGAGGCTCGGCCATTGCACTCCGGCTGTGCTGACCCCTGCGATTTCCTCAAATGCAGGAAACTCGACTGCATAATTTGTGGTAGTGGGGGACTGCGTTCGCGCTTTCCCCTGATTATTCCTGGTCAAAAGACAGCTTGATGAAAGAAACAACAGCCTTTATCGTTTCGACAAGGTTTCCTCCAGCACCTGTTCCTTTCGCAGGTGGGGTCTGTGCGGGGCCTTCTACGATGGTTCAATGCGTCAGCCACTTGTCCTGCATCAAACTCCTATCTGTATGCTGCATGCTTTCCATATCCCTACGCAATGGGCCCGCCGCGGGCCTCCTTTCGCACAAGAAAGCTGCCTCGTGCCTGGATGCTTAGTCACCGCCCCTCTATGCAAATCTATGTGTGTGCTGCAGTGTAGAGTGGGAGCCTGGTTGTAAACCCCTTGCGTGCATAAAGACATTTTCAGAGGCTTCCCAGGAGGGCTACCAAAAAGAAACCAATACGCCTGACTGTTCACAGGGATGATGTGCCTTGCTGATGGAATAGCTGCGACTGAGGCTAGTTTGCCAGCAGGCACCCAGAAAGCCCCTCCATAACCTGGTGGAGGCGTGCCCCCGACCGGAGGGTGCTAGAGTGACGATTCCAACTCATACTTACCTGGCAGGGGAGATACCATGATCATGAAGGTGGTTCTCCCAGGGCGAGGCTCGGCCATTGCACTCCGGCTGTGCTGACCCCTGCGATTTCCTCAAATGCAGGAAACTCGACTGCATAATTTGTGGTAGTGGGGGACTGCGTTCGCGCTTTCCCCTGATTATTCCTGGTCAAAAGACAGCTTGATGAAAGAAACAACAGCCTTTGTCGTTTCGACAAGGTTTCCTCCAGCACCTGTTCCTTTCGCAGGTGGGGTCTGTGCGGGGCCTTCTACGATGGTTCAATGCGTCAGCCACTTGTCCTGCATCAAACTCCTATCTGTATGCTGCATGCTTTCCATATCCCTACGCAATGGGCCCGCCGCGGGCCTCCTTTCGCACAAGAAAGCTGCCTCGTGCCTGGATGCTTAGTCACCGCCCCTCTATGCAAATCTATGTGTGTGCTGCAGTGTAGAGTGGGAGCCTGGTTGTAAACCCCTTGCGTGCATAAAGACATTTTCAGAGGCTTCCCAGGAGGGCTACCAAAAAGAAACCAATACGCCTGACTGTTCACAGGGATGATGTGCCTTGCTGATGGAATAGCTGCGACTGAGGCTAGTTTGCCAGCAGGCACCCAGAAAGCCCCTCCATAACCTGGTGGAGGCGTGCCCCCGACCGGAGGGTGCTAGAGTGACGATTCCAACTCATACTTACCTGGCAGGGGAGATACCATGATCATGAAGGTGGTTCTCCCAGGGCGAGGCTCGGCCATTGCACTCCGGCTGTGCTGACCCCTGCGATTTCCTCAAATGCAGGAAACTCGACTGCATAATTTGTGGTAGTGGGGGACTGCGTTCGCGCTTTCCCCTGATTATTCCTGGTCAAAAGACAGCTTGATGAAAGAAACAACAGCCTTTGTCGTTTCGACAAGGTTTCCTCCAGCACCTGTTCCTTTCGCAGGTGGGGTCTGTGCGGGGCCTTCTACGATGGTTCAATGCGTCAGCCACTTGTCCTGCATCAAACTCCTATCTGTATGCTGCATGCTTTCCATATCCCTACGCAATGGGCCCGCCGCGGGCCTCCTTTCGCACAAGAAAGCTGCCTCGTGCCTGGATGCTTAGTCACCGCCCCTCTATGCAAATCTATGTGTGTGCTGCAGTGTAGAGTGGGAGCCTGGTTGTAAACCCCTTGCGTGCATAAAGACATTTTCAGAGGCTTCCCAGGAGGGCTACCAAAAAGAAACCAATACGCCTGACTGTTCACAGGGATGATGTGCCTTGCTGATGGAATAGCTGCGACTGAGGCTAGTTTGCCAGCAGGCACCCAGAAAGCCCCTCCATAACCTGGTGGAGGCGTGCCCCCGACCGGAGGGTGCTAGAGTGACGATTCCAACTCATACTTACCTGGCAGGGGAGATACCATGATCATGAAGGTGGTTCTCCCAGGGCGAGGCTCGGCCATTGCACTCCGGCTGTGCTGACCCCTGCGATTTCCTCAAATGCAGGAAACTCGACTGCATAATTTGTGGTAGTGGGGGACTGCGTTCGCGCTTTCCCCTGATTATTCCTGGTCAAAAGACAGCTTGATGAAAGAAACAACAGCCTTTATCGTTTCGACAAGGTTTCCTCCAGCACCTGTTCCTTTCGCAGGTGGGGTCTGTGCGGGGCCTTCTACGATGGTTCAATGCGTCAGCCACTTGTCCTGCATCAAACTCCTATCTGTATGCTGCATGCTTTCCATATCCCTACGCAATGGGCCCGCCGCGGGCCTCCTTTCGCACAAGAAAGCTGCCTCGTGCCTGGATGCTTAGTCACCGCCCCTCTATGCAAATCTATGTGTGTGCTGCAGTGTAGAGTGGGAGCCTGGTTGTAAACCCCTTGCGTGCATAAAGACATTTTCAGAGGCTTCCCAGGAGGGCTACCAAAAAGAAACCAATACGCCTGACTGTTCACAGGGATGATGTGCCTTGCTGATGGAATAGCTGCGACTGAGGCTAGTTTGCCAGCAGGCACCCAGAAAGCCCCTCCATAACCTGGTGGAGGCGTGCCCCCGACCGGAGGGTGCTAGAGTGACGATTCCAACTCATACTTACCTGGCAGGGGAGATACCATGATCATGAAGGTGGTTCTCCCAGGGCGAGGCTCGGCCATTGCACTCCGGCTGTGCTGACCCCTGCGATTTCCTCAAATGCAGGAAACTCGACTGCATAATTTGTGGTAGTGGGGGACTGCGTTCGCGCTTTCCCCTGATTATTCCTGGTCAAAAGACAGCTTGATGAAAGAAACAACAGCCTTTGTCGTTTCGACAAGGTTTCCTCCAGCACCTGTTCCTTTCGCAGGTGGGGTCTGTGCGGGGCCTTCTACGATGGTTCAATGCGTCAGCCACTTGTCCTGCATCAAACTCCTATCTGTATGCTGCATGCTTTCCATATCCCTACGCAATGGGCCCGCCGCGGGCCTCCTTTCGCACAAGAAAGCTGCCTCGTGCCTGGATGCTTAGTCACCGCCCCTCTATGCAAATCTATGTGTGTGCTGCAGTGTAGAGTGGGAGCCTGGTTGTAAACCCCTTGCGTGCATAAAGACATTTTCAGAGGCTTCCCAGGAGGGCTACCAAAAAGAAACCAATACGCCTGACTGTTCACAGGGATGATGTGCCTTGCTGATGGAATAGCTGCGACTGAGGCTAGTTTGCCAGCAGGCACCCAGAAAGCCCCTCCATAACCTGGTGGAGGCGTGCCCCCGACCGGAGGGTGCTAGAGTGACGATTCCAACTCATACTTACCTGGCAGGGGAGATACCATGATCATGAAGGTGGTTCTCCCAGGGCGAGGCTCGGCCATTGCACTCCGGCTGTGCTGACCCCTGCGATTTCCTCAAATGCAGGAAACTCGACTGCATAATTTGTGGTAGTGGGGGACTGCGTTCGCGCTTTCCCCTGATTATTCCTGGTCAAAAGACAGCTTGATGAAAGAAACAACAGCCTTTGTCGTTTCGACAAGGTTTCCTCCAGCACCTGTTCCTTTCGCAGGTGGGGTCTGTGCGGGGCCTTCTACGATGGTTCAATGCGTCAGCCACTTGTCCTGCATCAAACTCCTATCTGTATGCTGCATGCTTTCCATATCCCTACGCAATGGGCCCGCCGCGGGCCTCCTTTCGCACAAGAAAGCTGCCTCGTGCCTGGATGCTTAGTCACCGCCCCTCTATGCAAATCTATGTGTGTGCTGCAGTGTAGAGTGGGAGCCTGGTTGTAAACCCCTTGCGTGCATAAAGACATTTTCAGAGGCTTCCCAGGAGGGCTACCAAAAAGAAACCAATACGCCTGACTGTTCACAGGGATGATGTGCCTTGCTGATGGAATAGCTGCGACTGAGGCTAGTTTGCCAGCAGGCACCCAGAAAGCCCCTCCATAACCTGGTGGAGGCGTGCCCCCGACCGGAGGGTGCTAGAGTGACGATTCCAACTCATACTTACCTGGCAGGGGAGATACCATGATCATGAAGGTGGTTCTCCCAGGGCGAGGCTCGGCCATTGCACTCCGGCTGTGCTGACCCCTGCGATTTCCTCAAATGCAGGAAACTCGACTGCATAATTTGTGGTAGTGGGGGACTGCGTTCGCGCTTTCCCCTGATTATTCCTGGTCAAAAGACAGCTTGATGAAAGAAACAACAGCCTTTGTCGTTTCGACAAGGTTTCCTCCAGCACCTGTTCCTTTCGCAGGTGGGGTCTGTGCGGGGCCTTCTACGATGGTTCAATGCGTCAGCCACTTGTCCTGCATCAAACTCCTATCTGTATGCTGCATGCTTTCCATATCCCTACGCAATGGGCCCGCCGCGGGCCTCCTTTCGCACAAGAAAGCTGCCTCGTGCCTGGATGCTTAGTCACCGCCCCTCTATGCAAATCTATGTGTGTGCTGCAGTGTAGAGTGGGAGCCTGGTTGTAAACCCCTTGCGTGCATAAAGACATTTTCAGAGGCTTCCCAGGAGGGCTACCAAAAAGAAACCAATACGCCTGACTGTTCACAGGGATGATGTGCCTTGCTGATGGAATAGCTGCGACTGAGGCTAGTTTGCCAGCAGGCACCCAGAAAGCCCCTCCATAACCTGGTGGAGGCGTGCCCCCGACCGGAGGGTGCTAGAGTGACGATTCCAACTCATACTTACCTGGCAGGGGAGATACCATGATCATGAAGGTGGTTCTCCCAGGGCGAGGCTCGGCCATTGCACTCCGGCTGTGCTGACCCCTGCGATTTCCTCAAATGCAGGAAACTCGACTGCATAATTTGTGGTAGTGGGGGACTGCGTTCGCGCTTTCCCCTGATTATTCCTGGTCAAAAGACAGCTTGATGAAAGAAACAACAGCCTTTGTCGTTTCGACAAGGTTTCCTCCAGCACCTGTTCCTTTCGCAGGTGGGGTCTGTGCGGGGCCTTCTACGATGGTTCAATGCGTCAGCCACTTGTCCTGCATCAAACTCCTATCTGTATGCTGCATGCTTTCCATATCCCTACGCAATGGGCCCGCCGCGGGCCTCCTTTCGCACAAGAAAGCTGCCTCGTGCCTGGATGCTTAGTCACCGCCCCTCTATGCAAATCTATGTGTGTGCTGCAGTGTAGAGTGGGAGCCTGGTTGTAAACCCCTTGCGTGCATAAAGACATTTTCAGAGGCTTCCCAGGAGGGCTACCAAAAAGAAACCAATACGCCTGACTGTTCACAGGGATGATGTGCCTTGCTGATGGAATAGCTGCGACTGAGGCTAGTTTGCCAGCAGGCACCCAGAAAGCCCCTCCATAACCTGGTGGAGGCGTGCCCCCGACCGGAGGGTGCTAGAGTGACGATTCCAACTCATACTTACCTGGCAGGGGAGATACCATGATCATGAAGGTGGTTCTCCCAGGGCGAGGCTCGGCCATTGCACTCCGGCTGTGCTGACCCCTGCGATTTCCTCAAATGCAGGAAACTCGACTGCATAATTTGTGGTAGTGGGGGACTGCGTTCGCGCTTTCCCCTGATTATTCCTGGTCAAAAGACAGCTTGATGAAAGAAACAACAGCCTTTGTCGTTTCGACAAGGTTTCCTCCAGCACCTGTTCCTTTCGCAGGTGGGGTCTGTGCGGGGCCTTCTACGATGGTTCAATGCGTCAGCCACTTGTCCTGCATCAAACTCCTATCTGTATGCTGCATGCTTTCCATATCCCTACGCAATGGGCCCGCCGCGGGCCTCCTTTCGCACAAGAAAGCTGCCTCGTGCCTGGATGCTTAGTCACCGCCCCTCTATGCAAATCTATGTGTGTGCTGCAGTGTAGAGTGGGAGCCTGGTTGTAAACCCCTTGCGTGCATAAAGACATTTTCAGAGGCTTCCCAGGAGGGCTACCAAAAAGAAACCAATACGCCTGACTGTTCACAGGGATGATGTGCCTTGCTGATGGAATAGCTGCGACTGAGGCTAGTTTGCCAGCAGGCACCCAGAAAGCCCCTCCATAACCTGGTGGAGGCGTGCCCCCGACCGGAGGGTGCTAGAGTGACGATTCCAACTCATACTTACCTGGCAGGGGAGATACCATGATCATGAAGGTGGTTCTCCCAGGGCGAGGCTCGGCCATTGCACTCCGGCTGTGCTGACCCCTGCGATTTCCTCAAATGCAGGAAACTCGACTGCATAATTTGTGGTAGTGGGGGACTGCGTTCGCGCTTTCCCCTGATTATTCCTGGTCAAAAGACAGCTTGATGAAAGAAACAACAGCCTTTGTCGTTTCGACAAGGTTTCCTCCAGCACCTGTTCCTTTCGCAGGTGGGGTCTGTGCGGGGCCTTCTACGATGGTTCAATGCGTCAGCCACTTGTCCTGCATCAAACTCCTATCTGTATGCTGCATGCTTTCCATATCCCTACGCAATGGGCCCGCCGCGGGCCTCCTTTCGCACAAGAAAGCTGCCTCGTGCCTGGATGCTTAGTCACCGCCCCTCTATGCAAATCTATGTGTGTGCTGCAGTGTAGAGTGGGAGCCTGGTTGTAAACCCCTTGCGTGCATAAAGACATTTTCAGAGGCTTCCCAGGAGGGCTACCAAAAAGAAACCAATACGCCTGACTGTTCACAGGGATGATGTGCCTTGCTGATGGAATAGCTGCGACTGAGGCTAGTTTGCCAGCAGGCACCCAGAAAGCCCCTCCATAACCTGGTGGAGGCGTGCCCCCGACCGGAGGGTGCTAGAGTGACGATTCCAACTCATACTTACCTGGCAGGGGAGATACCATGATCATGAAGGTGGTTCTCCCAGGGCGAGGCTCGGCCATTGCACTCCGGCTGTGCTGACCCCTGCGATTTCCTCAAATGCAGGAAACTCGACTGCATAATTTGTGGTAGTGGGGGACTGCGTTCGCGCTTTCCCCTGATTATTCCTGGTCAAAAGACAGCTTGATGAAAGAAACAACAGCCTTTATCGTTTCGACAAGGTTTCCTCCAGCACCTGTTCCTTTCGCAGGTGGGGTCTGTGCGGGGCCTTCTACGATGGTTCAATGCGTCAGCCACTTGTCCTGCATCAAACTCCTATCTGTATGCTGCATGCTTTCCATATCCCTACGCAATGGGCCCGCCGCGGGCCTCCTTTCGCACAAGAAAGCTGCCTCGTGCCTGGATGCTTAGTCACCGCCCCTCTATGCAAATCTATGTGTGTGCTGCAGTGTAGAGTGGGAGCCTGGTTGTAAACCCCTTGCGTGCATAAAGACATTTTCAGAGGCTTCCCAGGAGGGCTACCAAAAAGAAACCAATACGCCTGACTGTTCACAGGGATGATGTGCCTTGCTGATGGAATAGCTGCGACTGAGGCTAGTTTGCCAGCAGGCACCCAGAAAGCCCCTCCATAACCTGGTGGAGGCGTGCCCCCGACCGGAGGGTGCTAGAGTGACGATTCCAACTCATACTTACCTGGCAGGGGAGATACCATGATCATGAAGGTGGTTCATGAGCTGTTTGGATAGTATCGCTGGCTGCGCTGTTCTGTGGAGTGTTCTCCCCTGGCTGTGAGGCTGACAGTTTCACTGTCTCATGCTGTCACTGGTTAAGGACATTTTCCTAAAGAGTGCATGCTGGTTACTTCCCTGCTGAATTTACCTCAGCCCTGCAGTTCTGCTGAGGGAAAGAGGTAAACCTCTGTTATGGCGGCGGCCAAAAACGCGAATGTTCCGGCTTATGCGCGGGTGAATAATTCTGTCAGACTGGAGTTTGAAGCTGAGAAAAGACAAGAAAGAGGCCTGGAATATATTGTCAAAGATTTGCTGTTTGGACTGTTCCAGTTAACACCGGATAAGATTCTTGCACTACAGGATTATCATGTAAGAGGAGTTTATGATATTACATTTATTAATAAGAGAACCTGCCTTGATTTTGTGAGGAAATCGCAGCAGTATTGCAATGATAAGTTATTGGACTGTGTAAAGGTGACTCCACATTATGAGGAAGAGAATTTACAATCGCTTGTGCTGAAAATGTATAACCCAAATTTACCTCAGGAAGACATTACCAGCTGGCTTTCCCTGTTTTGTGACAAGGTAAAATTTCTACATAAAATTACTAACCAGTTTGGGTTGTGGACTGGAAAAAGGAAATATCTTGTGTCATTTAAAAAAGACATTCTTCCCCCAGCTCGCTTTAGCATTGGAAAGCATAACGGGGATTTATTTTTTGATGGAATGGGCAGTTTCTGTCGCATATGCCATGTATATGGCCACACAACTGAGCTATGCAAAGAGAGACATAGATGCAGGAATTGTGACTCTTTTGAGCATGAAACTCTAGCATGTTCTAAAATTAAAAGATGTAATTTCTGCCTTTGTCCTGGACATGTTTATTCAAACTGCCCCCATCGTAACAACACAGAGACATTAAAGCAGGCTGCTGCAGCTAATCCTGAGGTAAAATCATCTGAGGTAAAATCATCTGAGCGGGAAAATTCAGCTGATCCAGCGCCCCCTGCTGTTGACTTGGAAAATCCTGCAGCTGAATTAATTTCTGACATTTCTAAAGCAAAAATACCTGTCACAGCAGAAAGTTCAGCATCACACCAGGTTTTTGTGCCAGAGGAAGAAAAGTCTGTCTTGCAGAAAATGGAGGCTGTATCGTTGCAGGGAGAAAATGGAAAAGAGCAACGTTTAAAATATATGACAAAACAATCAGGAAGATCCAGAGAAGGAAAGCAGGCTTTGGAAAAAGGCAAGTGCCCTGGGGATGAAGATGCACAGCAAGTTGGAAAGTCAAAGGCCAAGAAACTACGAACAGGATCGCCAGATGCGATTGGAGCAAGGATGGATATACAAACTGAAAAGAAGTCATGGGCAGAGGTTGTAAAATCCTCTGCTAGTACAGATTCAGAGAAAATGGAGCCCAGCCCCCTTCCAGCGGATTATTTGTTTGGAGATCTATTCTTTGATAATGAGATTCCTATTAATCCAGTCAGCCCAGCATCTCCTAAGCAGAATTTCTTAAACACGGATTTAGTCCACCAATTGGAAAAAGTGATGGGAATGGATCCTTCAGAGGGCAATATGGATTTCTGAGTAAGTCTGGATTAGGAATCTCCACCTTATTTCAACATGGCTGTGTTAGAAGGCTTAACCTTTAACGTGCACTGCATAAAAAGTCAGCTAAGACGCATAACTGTGTTTAACTTTCTGGCGGCTTTTAATGTAAGTGTTTTTTTCCTGCAAGAATGTGCTATACCACACATGAGCAATTATGAGACTTTTGCAAAAGACTGGACTCATGGCCCTTCTGTGTGGTCAGGCTCAAATGGGAATAAAAGCGCAGGAGTTGCTATTCTTTTTAAAGGGCCAGCACAAATTCACCAGATACAAGAACTTGTGCCAGGGAGAGTTTTGTTTGTTTCTGTCTCTATTGATGGTATTAAGTGGGATCTCCTAAATGTATATGCATCTCCAGACACAAAAGACCGTATTGAACTGTTTGAAAATTTGAACCTCTTTATGGCAAATATTAAACCAACACTTGTAGCAGGTGATTTTAATTGTACTTTAAATGGCACAGATAGATATGGTCCAGGTGTTAAAGTGACTGATAGATCAGCTAACCTTTTGAAAGCAATGATAACTGATTTCAAGTTTAGAGATATTTTCATGACCCTTAATACAAATATACCCTTAACTGAGAGAGTTACATGGAAAGGTAAAGATGCTGGATCAAGAATTGACTTCATATTTGCTGCTAAGTCTTTAGTGCCCTTGACATGCGTTCATAAAGAGAATATTATTTCAGACCACAAGGTGGTGATTTTCAAGGTCTCAAGCCCAGCTGAACAAAAAGTGGGAAGAGGCTTTTGGAAATTAAACACCTCCCTGCTACAAGATGATGAAGTGCATAAGGATTTTAGTAAAGTATTTAAGGAGTGGCAGACAGAAAAGTTGCACGCTAGTGATATTTTAACATGGTGGGATATAGTAAAAGAGAGAATTAAACGTTTTTTCATTAAATTAGGGGTTCACAAGGCAAAAGAAAAAAGAGAATTTTTTGATAATCTAAATACCCAGCTACAAACTTTGTATAAACTCAAAGGAATAGGCTGTGATGTAGCTGATAATATTTCTACAGCAAAAGAGAACATTAAAAAGTGTCTAGAAGAGAAAGCAAAGGAAGTCATTTTTAAAAGCCGTGTAAAACATGTAGAAGAGAATGAAAAGTGTACCAAGTACTTCTTTAGGAGGGTTCCACTTTCAAAGGAAATAATAACAGAAATAGAGGGGGAGAATTCCAGGAGTGGCATAATGGGAAAAGTTTGTACTTTTTATCAATCCCTATATGACACCAAAAACATTGACAGCGATTTCCTGAATGACACACTCAAAGATATAACTATGGTTCTAAACCAAGATGATGCAGAGTCCCTAAATGAGCTTTTAACTGAAGATGAACTTTTAAAAACCGTGAAGAGTTTTCAAAAAAGTAAAGTACCTGGGCTGGATGGGTTGCCTGTTGAATTTTACTTGCAGTTTTGGGACATTTTGAAAAATGACTTGCTAAATGTATTTAGCAAATGTTTTCTCTATAAAGAGCTGCCACATTCTTGGAGGAGAGGAGTCATTACCCTGCTGCCAAAAGGGGGCGACAAAACCCAATTAAAGAACTGGAGGCCTATAACACTCCTTAACCTGGATTATAAAATCTTTGCTAAAATCCTGGCAAACAGGTTGAAAAGAGTGATAGATAAAGTGATCCATAGTAACCAGGTGTGCGGTATCCCTGGGCGTAGAATACACCATATTACCAACCTCATAAGGGACTCTATTTGGTACATGGAAGAGCGTAAGCAACCTCTGGCAATTCTGTCATTAGATTTTGAAAAAGCTTTTGACCACATATCTCACGTGTATCTCTTTAATGTTCTGCACAAAATGGGCATTCCAGAGGGCTTTTTGTCCTCATTAAGGTCCTTATATAATAAGTGTACCAGTCAAGTTTTAGTCAATGGCTTCATGACTGAAGGCTTTAGCTTAAAGTGTGGTGTCAAGCAAGGATGTCCTTTGTCGCCATTGCTTTTTGTGTGTGCCATTGAGCCACTGTTATGCTCCATTAGAAAGGATAAGGTGATCAGAGGAGTTCATGTGCCAGGAAGTGGAGGGCTGCAAGTAAAAATAACTGGTTACATGGATGACCTTGCCATGTTGTGTACTAACACTACATCTGTTCAAAGGGCAATCAAAAGAACAGAATATTTCTGTGCCGCTTCTGGATTTAAATTAAATTTGAATAAAAGCAGCATGATGGAAATTGGAGATTGGAAGCCTTCTCTAGATTGCCCAATACAAAAGAAGGAATCTATAAAAATCTTGGGCACAATTTTTACCTCTAAAAATGATGGAGAGGAGTCATGGAATGTGGTTATGGAAAGGATAAACAGAAAGGTTATAGGCTGGAAGATGCGACAGTTAACCATTGAAGGGAGGATTTTACTACTTAAAATGGTTGTGTTACCTATTTTATTGTATACAGCTCTCACCTTTCCTCCATCAGTTTTACACCTGACTCAGGTTGTACGAACATGTTTTCTCTTTGTTTGGGGTTCAAAGATGGAGAGGTTAAAAAGAATATACATGACAAAACCACCTGAAAAAGGTGGGAAAGGTATGCCAAATATAAAGCGCTTTGTATATACAAAATATTTGGTTCTATGCCTTCAAGCCCATAAAACAGAAGCACTTTGGTCTTTTTTTCTGAGGTATGCAGCAGGGTTTACTTTTCGGAAACATGGTTGGTACAATTTATCTCTGAAAAGCCCTTTCTGCCTTAACCCCCCATGGTTTTATAGCATTTTGCAAACTATCATCTCTGACTTCAATCTTTGTAATAAATCCCAAGAAGATCTTTGTGATAAATTGAAGTTGAAACTGCATTTTAATGCTGCTGAAACTTTAATTCCTATCATTCAAATGCCAGAAGAGGAGGTAAAAACTGTTTGGGCAAAAGTCAGTCATAAACAGCTCTTTAATAGTCAAAAAGATTTAGCATGGGCCTGTGTGCACGAATGCCTACCTACCAAAGCCTTTCAGCACAAGAGAGGCGTGATACCATCAGCTAAGTGTCCAAGGTCCTCGTGTAGATCTAATGAGACAGTAAAGCATTTTCTGTGGGATTGCTTTTATGCCAAAGAACTCTGGAGGAAAGTAAAACCACTTCTAGAACAGGTGGCGGGAATTAAAGATTTAAACTATGAGTTGGTTCTTTATGGCAAGGTGGAGACTATACCACAAGCTAAATTTGTGATTTTATGGAAAATGATAAACTCTTTCAAAGAAGCTCTGTGGAAAGTCCGAAACAAGATAATCTTTAATTCTAATGAGGTAACAGTTAACGAATGCATATCTTTGAGTTTTAGTGCAATGCGTTTATATGTTTTGCTTGATGAAAAGAGTTCTGCAAACAACAGCAAGTTTTGGTGTCAGGAAAAATGGTTTATATTTTCAAACTAAGTAATGGAAAAATAGATTGTAGTGTATGATGTGTGGACTCTGTACCATTTACTTATGTATATCTGTTAAAAAGTATTGTAAAGTTGAAATGTGAACTTGTATATTATTTATTGACCTAATAAAGCTTTTAAAAAATGAAAAAAAATGAAAATGAAGGTGGTTCTCCCAGGGCGAGGCTCGGCCATTGCACTCCGGCTGTGCTGACCCCTGCGATTTCCTCAAATGCAGGAAACTCGACTGCATAATTTGTGGTAGTGGGGGACTGCGTTCGCGCTTTCCCCTGATTATTCCTGGTCAAAAGACAGCTTGATGAAAGAAACAACAGCCTTTGTCGTTTCGACAAGGTTTCCTCCAGCACCTGTTCCTTTCGCAGGTGGGGTCTGTGCGGGGCCTTCTACGATGGTTCAATGCGTCAGCCACTTGTCCTGCATCAAACTCCTATCTGTATGCTGCATGCTTTCCATATCCCTACGCAATGGGCCCGCCGCGGGCCTCCTTTCGCACAAGAAAGCTGCCTCGTGCCTGGATGCTTAGTCACCGCCCCTCTATGCAAATCTATGTGTGTGCTGCAGTGTAGAGTGGGAGCCTGGTTGTAAACCCCTTGCGTGCATAAAGACATTTTCAGAGGCTTCCCAGGAGGGCTACCAAAAAGAAACCAATACGCCTGACTGTTCACAGGGATGATGTGCCTTGCTGATGGAATAGCTGCGACTGAGGCTAGTTTGCCAGCAGGCACCCAGAAAGCCCCTCCATAACCTGGTGGAGGCGTGCCCCCGACCGGAGGGTGCTAGAGTGACGATTCCAACTCATACTTACCTGGCAGGGGAGATACCATGATCATGAAGGTGGTTCTCCCAGGGCGAGGCTCGGCCATTGCACTCCGGCTGTGCTGACCCCTGCGATTTCCTCAAATGCAGGAAACTCGACTGCATAATTTGTGGTAGTGGGGGACTGCGTTCGCGCTTTCCCCTGATTATTCCTGGTCAAAAGACAGCTTGATGAAAGAAACAACAGCCTTTGTCGTTTCGACAAGGTTTCCTCCAGCACCTGTTCCTTTCGCAGGTGGGGTCTGTGCGGGGCCTTCTACGATGGTTCAATGCGTCAGCCACTTGTCCTGCATCAAACTCCTATCTGTATGCTGCATGCTTTCCATATCCCTACGCAATGGGCCCGCCGCGGGCCTCCTTTCGCACAAGAAAGCTGCCTCGTGCCTGGATGCTTAGTCACCGCCCCTCTATGCAAATCTATGTGTGTGCTGCAGTGTAGAGTGGGAGCCTGGTTGTAAACCCCTTGCGTGCATAAAGACATTTTCAGAGGCTTCCCAGGAGGGCTACCAAAAAGAAACCAATACGCCTGACTGTTCACAGGGATGATGTGCCTTGCTGATGGAATAGCTGCGACTGAGGCTAGTTTGCCAGCAGGCACCCAGAAAGCCCCTCCATAACCTGGTGGAGGCGTGCCCCCGACCGGAGGGTGCTAGAGTGACGATTCCAACTCATACTTACCTGGCAGGGGAGATACCATGATCATGAAGGTGGTTCTCCCAGGGCGAGGCTCGGCCATTGCACTCCGGCTGTGCTGACCCCTGCGATTTCCTCAAATGCAGGAAACTCGACTGCATAATTTGTGGTAGTGGGGGACTGCGTTCGCGCTTTCCCCTGATTATTCCTGGTCAAAAGACAGCTTGATGAAAGAAACAACAGCCTTTGTCGTTTCGACAAGGTTTCCTCCAGCACCTGTTCCTTTCGCAGGTGGGGTCTGTGCGGGGCCTTCTACGATGGTTCAATGCGTCAGCCACTTGTCCTGCATCAAACTCCTATCTGTATGCTGCATGCTTTCCATATCCCTACGCAATGGGCCCGCCGCGGGCCTCCTTTCGCACAAGAAAGCTGCCTCGTGCCTGGATGCTTAGTCACCGCCCCTCTATGCAAATCTATGTGTGTGCTGCAGTGTAGAGTGGGAGCCTGGTTGTAAACCCCTTGCGTGCATAAAGACATTTTCAGAGGCTTCCCAGGAGGGCTACCAAAAAGAAACCAATACGCCTGACTGTTCACAGGGATGATGTGCCTTGCTGATGGAATAGCTGCGACTGAGGCTAGTTTGCCAGCAGGCACCCAGAAAGCCCCTCCATAACCTGGTGGAGGCGTGCCCCCGACCGGAGGGTGCTAGAGTGACGATTCCAACTCATACTTACCTGGCAGGGGAGATACCATGATCATGAAGGTGGTTCTCCCAGGGCGAGGCTCGGCCATTGCACTCCGGCTGTGCTGACCCCTGCGATTTCCTCAAATGCAGGAAACTCGACTGCATAATTTGTGGTAGTGGGGGACTGCGTTCGCGCTTTCCCCTGATTATTCCTGGTCAAAAGACAGCTTGATGAAAGAAACAACAGCCTTTGTCGTTTCGACAAGGTTTCCTCCAGCACCTGTTCCTTTCGCAGGTGGGGTCTGTGCGGGGCCTTCTACGATGGTTCAATGCGTCAGCCACTTGTCCTGCATCAAACTCCTATCTGTATGCTGCATGCTTTCCATATCCCTACGCAATGGGCCCGCCGCGGGCCTCCTTTCGCACAAGAAAGCTGCCTCGTGCCTGGATGCTTAGTCACCGCCCCTCTATGCAAATCTATGTGTGTGCTGCAGTGTAGAGTGGGAGCCTGGTTGTAAACCCCTTGCGTGCATAAAGACATTTTCAGAGGCTTCCCAGGAGGGCTACCAAAAAGAAACCAATACGCCTGACTGTTCACAGGGATGATGTGCCTTGCTGATGGAATAGCTGCGACTGAGGCTAGTTTGCCAGCAGGCACCCAGAAAGCCCCTCCATAACCTGGTGGAGGCGTGCCCCCGACCGAAGGGTGCTAGAGTGACGATTCCAACTCATACTTACCTGGCAGGGGAGATACCATGATCATGAAGGTGGTTCTCCCAGGGCGAGGCTCGGCCATTGCACTCCGGCTGTGCTGACCCCTGCGATTTCCTCAAATGCAGGAAACTCGACTGCATAATTTGTGGTAGTGGGGGACTGCGTTCGCGCTTTCCCCTGATTATTCCTGGTCAAAAGACAGCTTGATGAAAGAAACAACAGCCTTTATCGTTTCGACAAGGTTTCCTCCAGCACCTGTTCCTTTCGCAGGTGGGGTCTGTGCGGGGCCTTCTACGATGGTTCAATGCGTCAGCCACTTGTCCTGCATCAAACTCCTATCTGTATGCTGCATGCTTTCCATATCCCTACGCAATGGGCCCGCCGCGGGCCTCCTTTCGCACAAGAAAGCTGCCTCGTGCCTGGATGCTTAGTCACCGCCCCTCTATGCAAATCTATGTGTGTGCTGCAGTGTAGAGTGGGAGCCTGGTTGTAAACCCCTTGCGTGCATAAAGACATTTTCAGAGGCTTCCCAGGAGGGCTACCAAAAAGAAACCAATACGCCTGACTGTTCACAGGGATGATGTGCCTTGCTGATGGAATAGCTGCGACTGAGGCTAGTTTGCCAGCAGGCACCCAGAAAGCCCCTCCATAACCTGGTGGAGGCGTGCCCCCGACCGGAGGGTGCTAGAGTGACGATTCCAACTCATACTTACCTGGCAGGGGAGATACCATGATCATGAAGGTGGTTCTCCCAGGGCGAGGCTCGGCCATTGCACTCCGGCTGTGCTGACCCCTGCGATTTCCTCAAATGCAGGAAACTCGACTGCATAATTTGTGGTAGTGGGGGACTGCGTTCGCGCTTTCCCCTGATTATTCCTGGTCAAAAGACAGCTTGATGAAAGAAACAACAGCCTTTGTCGTTTCGACAAGGTTTCCTCCAGCACCTGTTCCTTTCGCAGGTGGGGTCTGTGCGGGGCCTTCTACGATGGTTCAATGCGTCAGCCACTTGTCCTGCATCAAACTCCTATCTGTATGCTGCATGCTTTCCATATCCCTACGCAATGGGCCCGCCGCGGGCCTCCTTTCGCACAAGAAAGCTGCCTCGTGCCTGGATGCTTAGTCACCGCCCCTCTATGCAAATCTATGTGTGTGCTGCAGTGTAGAGTGGGAGCCTGGTTGTAAACCCCTTGCGTGCATAAAGACATTTTCAGAGGCTTCCCAGGAGGGCTACCAAAAAGAAACCAATACGCCTGACTGTTCACAGGGATGATGTGCCTTGCTGATGGAATAGCTGCGACTGAGGCTAGTTTGCCAGCAGGCACCCAGAAAGCCCCTCCATAACCTGGTGGAGGCGTGCCCCCGACCGGAGGGTGCTAGAGTGACGATTCCAACTCATACTTACCTGGCAGGGGAGATACCATGATCATGAAGGTGGTTCTCCCAGGGCGAGGCTCGGCCATTGCACTCCGGCTGTGCTGACCCCTGCGATTTCCTCAAATGCAGGAAACTCGACTGCATAATTTGTGGTAGTGGGGGACTGCGTTCGCGCTTTCCCCTGATTATTCCTGGTCAAAAGACAGCTTGATGAAAGAAACAACAGCCTTTGTCGTTTCGACAAGGTTTCCTCCAGCACCTGTTCCTTTCGCAGGTGGGGTCTGTGCGGGGCCTTCTACGATGGTTCAATGCGTCAGCCACTTGTCCTGCATCAAACTCCTATCTGTATGCTGCATGCTTTCCATATCCCTACGCAATGGGCCCGCCGCGGGCCTCCTTTCGCACAAGAAAGCTGCCTCGTGCCTGGATGCTTAGTCACCGCCCCTCTATGCAAATCTATGTGTGTGCTGCAGTGTAGAGTGGGAGCCTGGTTGTAAACCCCTTGCGTGCATAAAGACATTTTCAGAGGCTTCCCAGGAGGGCTACCAAAAAGAAACCAATACGCCTGACTGTTCACAGGGATGATGTGCCTTGCTGATGGAATAGCTGCGACTGAGGCTAGTTTGCCAGCAGGCACCCAGAAAGCCCCTCCATAACCTGGTGGAGGCGTGCCCCCGACCGGAGGGTGCTAGAGTGACGATTCCAACTCATACTTACCTGGCAGGGGAGATACCATGATCATGAAGGTGGTTCTCCCAGGGCGAGGCTCGGCCATTGCACTCCGGCTGTGCTGACCCCTGCGATTTCCTCAAATGCAGGAAACTCGACTGCATAATTTGTGGTAGTGGGGGACTGCGTTCGCGCTTTCCCCTGATTATTCCTGGTCAAAAGACAGCTTGATGAAAGAAACAACAGCCTTTGTCGTTTCGACAAGGTTTCCTCCAGCACCTGTTCCTTTCGCAGGTGGGGTCTGTGCGGGGCCTTCTACGATGGTTCAATGCGTCAGCCACTTGTCCTGCATCAAACTCCTATCTGTATGCTGCATGCTTTCCATATCCCTACGCAATGGGCCCGCCGCGGGCCTCCTTTCGCACAAGAAAGCTGCCTCGTGCCTGGATGCTTAGTCACCGCCCCTCTATGCAAATCTATGTGTGTGCTGCAGTGTAGAGTGGGAGCCTGGTTGTAAACCCCTTGCGTGCATAAAGACATTTTCAGAGGCTTCCCAGGAGGGCTACCAAAAAGAAACCAATACGCCTGACTGTTCACAGGGATGATGTGCCTTGCTGATGGAATAGCTGCGACTGAGGCTAGTTTGCCAGCAGGCACCCAGAAAGCCCCTCCATAACCTGGTGGAGGCGTGCCCCCGACCGGAGGGTGCTAGAGTGACGATTCCAACTCATACTTACCTGGCAGGGGAGATACCATGATCATGAAGGTGGTTCTCCCAGGGCGAGGCTCGGCCATTGCACTCCGGCTGTGCTGACCCCTGCGATTTCCTCAAATGCAGGAAACTCGACTGCATAATTTGTGGTAGTGGGGGACTGCGTTCGCGCTTTCCCCTGATTATTCCTGGTCAAAAGACAGCTTGATGAAAGAAACAACAGCCTTTGTCGTTTCGACAAGGTTTCCTCCAGCACCTGTTCCTTTCGCAGGTGGGGTCTGTGCGGGGCCTTCTACGATGGTTCAATGCGTCAGCCACTTGTCCTGCATCAAACTCCTATCTGTATGCTGCATGCTTTCCATATCCCTACGCAATGGGCCCGCCGCGGGCCTCCTTTCGCACAAGAAAGCTGCCTCGTGCCTGGATGCTTAGTCACCGCCCCTCTATGCAAATCTATGTGTGTGCTGCAGTGTAGAGTGGGAGCCTGGTTGTAAACCCCTTGCGTGCATAAAGACATTTTCAGAGGCTTCCCAGGAGGGCTACCAAAAAGAAACCAATACGCCTGACTGTTCACAGGGATGATGTGCCTTGCTGATGGAATAGCTGCGACTGAGGCTAGTTTGCCAGCAGGCACCCAGAAAGCCCCTCCATAACCTGGTGGAGGCGTGCCCCCGACCGGAGGGTGCTAGAGTGACGATTCCAACTCATACTTACCTGGCAGGGGAGATACCATGATCATGAAGGTGGTTCTCCCAGGGCGAGGCTCGGCCATTGCACTCCGGCTGTGCTGACCCCTGCGATTTCCTCAAATGCAGGAAACTCGACTGCATAATTTGTGGTAGTGGGGGACTGCGTTCGCGCTTTCCCCTGATTATTCCTGGTCAAAAGACAGCTTGATGAAAGAAACAACAGCCTTTGTCGTTTCGACAAGGTTTCCTCCAGCACCTGTTCCTTTCGCAGGTGGGGTCTGTGCGGGGCCTTCTACGATGGTTCAATGCGTCAGCCACTTGTCCTGCATCAAACTCCTATCTGTATGCTGCATGCTTTCCATATCCCTACGCAATGGGCCCGCCGCGGGCCTCCTTTCGCACAAGAAAGCTGCCTCGTGCCTGGATGCTTAGTCACCGCCCCTCTATGCAAATCTATGTGTGTGCTGCAGTGTAGAGTGGGAGCCTGGTTGTAAACCCCTTGCGTGCATAAAGACATTTTCAGAGGCTTCCCAGGAGGGCTACCAAAAAGAAACCAATACGCCTGACTGTTCACAGGGATGATGTGCCTTGCTGATGGAATAGCTGCGACTGAGGCTAGTTTGCCAGCAGGCACCCAGAAAGCCCCTCCATAACCTGGTGGAGGCGTGCCCCCGACCGGAGGGTGCTAGAGTGACGATTCCAACTCATACTTACCTGGCAGGGGAGATACCATGATCATGAAGGTGGTTCTCCCAGGGCGAGGCTCGGCCATTGCACTCCGGCTGTGCTGACCCCTGCGATTTCCTCAAATGCAGGAAACTCGACTGCATAATTTGTGGTAGTGGGGGACTGCGTTCGCGCTTTCCCCTGATTATTCCTGGTCAAAAGACAGCTTGATGAAAGAAACAACAGCCTTTATCGTTTCGACAAGGTTTCCTCCAGCACCTGTTCCTTTCGCAGGTGGGGTCTGTGCGGGGCCTTCTACGATGGTTCAATGCGTCAGCCACTTGTCCTGCATCAAACTCCTATCTGTATGCTGCATGCTTTCCATATCCCTACGCAATGGGCCCGCCGCGGGCCTCCTTTCGCACAAGAAAGCTGCCTCGTGCCTGGATGCTTAGTCACCGCCCCTCTATGCAAATCTATGTGTGTGCTGCAGTGTAGAGTGGGAGCCTGGTTGTAAACCCCTTGCGTGCATAAAGACATTTTCAGAGGCTTCCCAGGAGGGCTACCAAAAAGAAACCAATACGCCTGACTGTTCACAGGGATGATGTGCCTTGCTGATGGAATAGCTGCGACTGAGGCTAGTTTGCCAGCAGGCACCCAGAAAGCCCCTCCATAACCTGGTGGAGGCGTGCCCCCGACCAGAGGGTGCTAGAGTGACGATTCCAACTCATACTTACCTGGCAGGGGAGATACCATGATCATGAAGGTGGTTCTCCCAGGGCGAGGCTCGGCCATTGCACTCCGGCTGTGCTGACCCCTGCGATTTCCTCAAATGCAGGAAACTCGACTGCATAATTTGTGGTAGTGGGGGACTGCGTTCGCGCTTTCCCCTGATTATTCCTGGTCAAAAGACAGCTTGATGAAAGAAACAACAGCCTTTGTCGTTTCGACAAGGTTTCCTCCAGCACCTGTTCCTTTCGCAGGTGGGGTCTGTGCGGGGCCTTCTACGATGGTTCAATGCGTCAGCCACTTGTCCTGCATCAAACTCCTATCTGTATGCTGCATGCTTTCCATATCCCTACGCAATGGGCCCGCCGCGGGCCTCCTTTCGCACAAGAAAGCTGCCTCGTGCCTGGATGCTTAGTCACCGCCCCTCTATGCAAATCTATGTGTGTGCTGCAGTGTAGAGTGGGAGCCTGGTTGTAAACCCCTTGCGTGCATAAAGACATTTTCAGAGGCTTCCCAGGAGGGCTACCAAAAAGAAACCAATACGCCTGACTGTTCACAGGGATGATGTGCCTTGCTGATGGAATAGCTGCGACTGAGGCTAGTTTGCCAGCAGGCACCCAGAAAGCCCCTCCATAACCTGGTGGAGGCGTGCCCCCGACCGGAGGGTGCTAGAGTGACGATTCCAACTCATACTTACCTGGCAGGGGAGATACCATGATCATGAAGGTGGTTCTCCCAGGGCGAGGCTCGGCCATTGCACTCCGGCTGTGCTGACCCCTGCGATTTCCTCAAATGCAGGAAACTCGACTGCATAATTTGTGGTAGTGGGGGACTGCGTTCGCGCTTTCCCCTGATTATTCCTGGTCAAAAGACAGCTTGATGAAAGAAACAACAGCCTTTATCGTTTCGACAAGGTTTCCTCCAGCACCTGTTCCTTTCGCAGGTGGGGTCTGTGCGGGGCCTTCTACGATGGTTCAATGCGTCAGCCACTTGTCCTGCATCAAACTCCTATCTGTATGCTGCATGCTTTCCATATCCCTACGCAATGGGCCCGCCGCGGGCCTCCTTTCGCACAAGAAAGCTGCCTCGTGCCTGGATGCTTAGTCACCGCCCCTCTATGCAAATCTATGTGTGTGCTGCAGTGTAGAGTGGGAGCCTGGTTGTAAACCCCTTGCGTGCATAAAGACATTTTCAGAGGCTTCCCAGGAGGGCTACCAAAAAGAAACCAATACGCCTGACTGTTCACAGGGATGATGTGCCTTGCTGATGGAATAGCTGCGACTGAGGCTAGTTTGCCAGCAGGCACCCAGAAAGCCCCTCCATAACCTGGTGGAGGCGTGCCCCCGACCGGAGGGTGCTAGAGTGACGATTCCAACTCATACTTACCTGGCAGGGGAGATACCATGATCATGAAGGTGGTTCTCCCAGGGCGAGGCTCGGCCATTGCACTCCGGCTGTGCTGACCCCTGCGATTTCCTCAAATGCAGGAAACTCGACTGCATAATTTGTGGTAGTGGGGGACTGCGTTCGCGCTTTCCCCTGATTATTCCTGGTCAAAAGACAGCTTGATGAAAGAAACAACAGCCTTTGTCGTTTCGACAAGGTTTCCTCCAGCACCTGTTCCTTTCGCAGGTGGGGTCTGTGCGGGGCCTTCTACGATGGTTCAATGCGTCAGCCACTTGTCCTGCATCAAACTCCTATCTGTATGCTGCATGCTTTCCATATCCCTACGCAATGGGCCCGCCGCGGGCCTCCTTTCGCACAAGAAAGCTGCCTCGTGCCTGGATGCTTAGTCACCGCCCCTCTATGCAAATCTATGTGTGTGCTGCAGTGTAGAGTGGGAGCCTGGTTGTAAACCCCTTGCGTGCATAAAGACATTTTCAGAGGCTTCCCAGGAGGGCTACCAAAAAGAAACCAATACGCCTGACTGTTCACAGGGATGATGTGCCTTGCTGATGGAATAGCTGCGACTGAGGCTAGTTTGCCAGCAGGCACCCAGAAAGCCCCTCCATAACCTGGTGGAGGCGTGCCCCCGACCGGAGGGTGCTAGAGTGACGATTCCAACTCATACTTACCTGGCAGGGGAGATACCATGATCATGAAGGTGGTTCTCCCAGGGCGAGGCTCGGCCATTGCACTCCGGCTGTGCTGACCCCTGCGATTTCCTCAAATGCAGGAAACTCGACTGCATAATTTGTGGTAGTGGGGGACTGCGTTCGCGCTTTCCCCTGATTATTCCTGGTCAAAAGACAGCTTGATGAAAGAAACAACAGCCTTTATCGTTTCGACAAGGTTTCCTCCAGCACCTGTTCCTTTCGCAGGTGGGGTCTGTGCGGGGCCTTCTACGATGGTTCAATGCGTCAGCCACTTGTCCTGCATCAAACTCCTATCTGTATGCTGCATGCTTTCCATATCCCTACGCAATGGGCCCGCCGCGGGCCTCCTTTCGCACAAGAAAGCTGCCTCGTGCCTGGATGCTTAGTCACCGCCCCTCTATGCAAATCTATGTGTGTGCTGCAGTGTAGAGTGGGAGCCTGGTTGTAAACCCCTTGCGTGCATAAAGACATTTTCAGAGGCTTCCCAGGAGGGCTACCAAAAAGAAACCAATACGCCTGACTGTTCACAGGGATGATGTGCCTTGCTGATGGAATAGCTGCGACTGAGGCTAGTTTGCCAGCAGGCACCCAGAAAGCCCCTCCATAACCTGGTGGAGGCGTGCCCCCGACCGGAGGGTGCTAGAGTGACGATTCCAACTCATACTTACCTGGCAGGGGAGATACCATGATCATGAAGGTGGTTCTCCCAGGGCGAGGCTCGGCCATTGCACTCCGGCTGTGCTGACCCCTGCGATTTCCTCAAATGCAGGAAACTCGACTGCATAATTTGTGGTAGTGGGGGACTGCGTTCGCGCTTTCCCCTGATTATTCCTGGTCAAAAGACAGCTTGATGAAAGAAACAACAGCCTTTGTCGTTTCGACAAGGTTTCCTCCAGCACCTGTTCCTTTCGCAGGTGGGGTCTGTGCGGGGCCTTCTACGATGGTTCAATGCGTCAGCCACTTGTCCTGCATCAAACTCCTATCTGTATGCTGCATGCTTTCCATATCCCTACGCAATGGGCCCGCCGCGGGCCTCCTTTCGCACAAGAAAGCTGCCTCGTGCCTGGATGCTTAGTCACCGCCCCTCTATGCAAATCTATGTGTGTGCTGCAGTGTAGAGTGGGAGCCTGGTTGTAAACCCCTTGCGTGCATAAAGACATTTTCAGAGGCTTCCCAGGAGGGCTACCAAAAAGAAACCAATACGCCTGACTGTTCACAGGGATGATGTGCCTTGCTGATGGAATAGCTGCGACTGAGGCTAGTTTGCCAGCAGGCACCCAGAAAGCCCCTCCATAACCTGGTGGAGGCGTGCCCCCGACCGGAGGGTGCTAGAGTGACGATTCCAACTCATACTTACCTGGCAGGGGAGATACCATGATCATGAAGGTGGTTCTCCCAGGGCGAGGCTCGGCCATTGCACTCCGGCTGTGCTGACCCCTGCGATTTCCTCAAATGCAGGAAACTCGACTGCATAATTTGTGGTAGTGGGGGACTGCGTTCGCGCTTTCCCCTGATTATTCCTGGTCAAAAGACAGCTTGATGAAAGAAACAACAGCCTTTGTCGTTTCGACAAGGTTTCCTCCAGCACCTGTTCCTTTCGCAGGTGGGGTCTGTGCGGGGCCTTCTACGATGGTTCAATGCGTCAGCCACTTGTCCTGCATCAAACTCCTATCTGTATGCTGCATGCTTTCCATATCCCTACGCAATGGGCCCGCCGCGGGCCTCCTTTCGCACAAGAAAGCTGCCTCGTGCCTGGATGCTTAGTCACCGCCCCTCTATGCAAATCTATGTGTGTGCTGCAGTGTAGAGTGGGAGCCTGGTTGTAAACCCCTTGCGTGCATAAAGACATTTTCAGAGGCTTCCCAGGAGGGCTACCAAAAAGAAACCAATACGCCTGACTGTTCACAGGGATGATGTGCCTTGCTGATGGAATAGCTGCGACTGAGGCTAGTTTGCCAGCAGGCACCCAGAAAGCCCCTCCATAACCTGGTGGAGGCGTGCCCCCGACCGGAGGGTGCTAGAGTGACGATTCCAACTCATACTTACCTGGCAGGGGAGATACCATGATCATGAAGGTGGTTCTCCCAGGGCGAGGCTCGGCCATTGCACTCCGGCTGTGCTGACCCCTGTGATTTCCTCAAATGCAGGAAACTCGACTGCATAATTTGTGGTAGTGGGGGACTGCGTTCGCGCTTTCCCCTGATTATTCCTGGTCAAAAGACAGCTTGATGAAAGAAACAACAGCCTTTATCGTTTCGACAAGGTTTCCTCCAGCACCTGTTCCTTTCGCAGGTGGGGTCTGTGCGGGGCCTTCTACGATGGTTCAATGCGTCAGCCACTTGTCCTGCATCAAACTCCTATCTGTATGCTGCATGCTTTCCATATCCCTACGCAATGGGCCCGCCGCGGGCCTCCTTTCGCACAAGAAAGCTGCCTCGTGCCTGGATGCTTAGTCACCGCCCCTCTATGCAAATCTATGTGTGTGCTGCAGTGTAGAGTGGGAGCCTGGTTGTAAACCCCTTGCGTGCATAAAGACATTTTCAGAGGCTTCCCAGGAGGGCTACCAAAAAGAAACCAATACGCCTGACTGTTCACAGGGATGATGTGCCTTGCTGATGGAATAGCTGCGACTGAGGCTAGTTTGCCAGCAGGCACCCAGAAAGCCCCTCCATAACCTGGTGGAGGCGTGCCCCCGACCAGAGGGTGCTAGAGTGACGATTCCAACTCATACTTACCTGGCAGGGGAGATACCATGATCATGAAGGTGGTTCTCCCAGGGCGAGGCTCGGCCATTGCACTCCGGCTGTGCTGACCCCTGCGATTTCCTCAAATGCAGGAAACTCGACTGCATAATTTGTGGTAGTGGGGGACTGCGTTCGCGCTTTCCCCTGATTATTCCTGGTCAAAAGACAGCTTGATGAAAGAAACAACAGCCTTTGTCGTTTCGACAAGGTTTCCTCCAGCACCTGTTCCTTTCGCAGGTGGGGTCTGTGCGGGGCCTTCTACGATGGTTCAATGCGTCAGCCACTTGTCCTGCATCAAACTCCTATCTGTATGCTGCATGCTTTCCATATCCCTACGCAATGGGCCCGCCGCGGGCCTCCTTTCGCACAAGAAAGCTGCCTCGTGCCTGGATGCTTAGTCACCGCCCCTCTATGCAAATCTATGTGTGTGCTGCAGTGTAGAGTGGGAGCCTGGTTGTAAACCCCTTGCGTGCATAAAGACATTTTCAGAGGCTTCCCAGGAGGGCTACCAAAAAGAAACCAATACGCCTGACTGTTCACAGGGATGATGTGCCTTGCTGATGGAATAGCTGCGACTGAGGCTAGTTTGCCAGCAGGCACCCAGAAAGCCCCTCCATAACCTGGTGGAGGCGTGCCCCCGACCGGAGGGTGCTAGAGTGACGATTCCAACTCATACTTACCTGGCAGGGGAGATACCATGATCATGAAGGTGGTTCTCCCAGGGCGAGGCTCGGCCATTGCACTCCGGCTGTGCTGACCCCTGCGATTTCCTCAAATGCAGGAAACTCGACTGCATAATTTGTGGTAGTGGGGGACTGCGTTCGCGCTTTCCCCTGATTATTCCTGGTCAAAAGACAGCTTGATGAAAGAAACAACAGCCTTTATCGTTTCGACAAGGTTTCCTCCAGCACCTGTTCCTTTCGCAGGTGGGGTCTGTGCGGGGCCTTCTACGATGGTTCAATGCGTCAGCCACTTGTCCTGCATCAAACTCCTATCTGTATGCTGCATGCTTTCCATATCCCTACGCAATGGGCCCGCCGCGGGCCTCCTTTCGCACAAGAAAGCTGCCTCGTGCCTGGATGCTTAGTCACCGCCCCTCTATGCAAATCTATGTGTGTGCTGCAGTGTAGAGTGGGAGCCTGGTTGTAAACCCCTTGCGTGCATAAAGACATTTTCAGAGGCTTCCCAGGAGGGCTACCAAAAAGAAACCAATACGCCTGACTGTTCACAGGGATGATGTGCCTTGCTGATGGAATAGCTGCGACTGAGGCTAGTTTGCCAGCAGGCACCCAGAAAGCCCCTCCATAACCTGGTGGAGGCGTGCCCCCGACCGGAGGGTGCTAGAGTGACGATTCCAACTCATACTTACCTGGCAGGGGAGATACCATGATCATGAAGGTGGTTCTCCCAGGGCGAGGCTCGGCCATTGCACTCCGGCTGTGCTGACCCCTGCGATTTCCTCAAATGCAGGAAACTCGACTGCATAATTTGTGGTAGTGGGGGACTGCGTTCGCGCTTTCCCCTGATTATTCCTGGTCAAAAGACAGCTTGATGAAAGAAACAACAGCCTTTGTCGTTTCGACAAGGTTTCCTCCAGCACCTGTTCCTTTCGCAGGTGGGGTCTGTGCGGGGCCTTCTACGATGGTTCAATGCGTCAGCCACTTGTCCTGCATCAAACTCCTATCTGTATGCTGCATGCTTTCCATATCCCTACGCAATGGGCCCGCCGCGGGCCTCCTTTCGCACAAGAAAGCTGCCTCGTGCCTGGATGCTTAGTCACCGCCCCTCTATGCAAATCTATGTGTGTGCTGCAGTGTAGAGTGGGAGCCTGGTTGTAAACCCCTTGCGTGCATAAAGACATTTTCAGAGGCTTCCCAGGAGGGCTACCAAAAAGAAACCAATACGCCTGACTGTTCACAGGGATGATGTGCCTTGCTGATGGAATAGCTGCGACTGAGGCTAGTTTGCCAGCAGGCACCCAGAAAGCCCCTCCATAACCTGGTGGAGGCGTGCCCCCGACCGGAGGGTGCTAGAGTGACGATTCCAACTCATACTTACCTGGCAGGGGAGATACCATGATCATGAAGGTGGTTCTCCCAGGGCGAGGCTCGGCCATTGCACTCCGGCTGTGCTGACCCCTGCGATTTCCTCAAATGCAGGAAACTCGACTGCATAATTTGTGGTAGTGGGGGACTGCGTTCGCGCTTTCCCCTGATTATTCCTGGTCAAAAGACAGCTTGATGAAAGAAACAACAGCCTTTATCGTTTCGACAAGGTTTCCTCCAGCACCTGTTCCTTTCGCAGGTGGGGTCTGTGCGGGGCCTTCTACGATGGTTCAATGCGTCAGCCACTTGTCCTGCATCAAACTCCTATCTGTATGCTGCATGCTTTCCATATCCCTACGCAATGGGCCCGCCGCGGGCCTCCTTTCGCACAAGAAAGCTGCCTCGTGCCTGGATGCTTAGTCACCGCCCCTCTATGCAAATCTATGTGTGTGCTGCAGTGTAGAGTGGGAGCCTGGTTGTAAACCCCTTGCGTGCATAAAGACATTTTCAGAGGCTTCCCAGGAGGGCTACCAAAAAGAAACCAATACGCCTGACTGTTCACAGGGATGATGTGCCTTGCTGATGGAATAGCTGCGACTGAGGCTAGTTTGCCAGCAGGCACCCAGAAAGCCCCTCCATAACCTGGTGGAGGCGTGCCCCCGACCGGAGGGTGCTAGAGTGACGATTCCAACTCATACTTACCTGGCAGGGGAGATACCATGATCATGAAGGTGGTTCTCCCAGGGCGAGGCTCGGCCATTGCACTCCGGCTGTGCTGACCCCTGCGATTTCCTCAAATGCAGGAAACTCGACTGCATAATTTGTGGTAGTGGGGGACTGCGTTCGCGCTTTCCCCTGATTATTCCTGGTCAAAAGACAGCTTGATGAAAGAAACAACAGCCTTTGTCGTTTCGACAAGGTTTCCTCCAGCACCTGTTCCTTTCGCAGGTGGGGTCTGTGCGGGGCCTTCTACGATGGTTCAATGCGTCAGCCACTTGTCCTGCATCAAACTCCTATCTGTATGCTGCATGCTTTCCATATCCCTACGCAATGGGCCCGCCGCGGGCCTCCTTTCGCACAAGAAAGCTGCCTCGTGCCTGGATGCTTAGTCACCGCCCCTCTATGCAAATCTATGTGTGTGCTGCAGTGTAGAGTGGGAGCCTGGTTGTAAACCCCTTGCGTGCATAAAGACATTTTCAGAGGCTTCCCAGGAGGGCTACCAAAAAGAAACCAATACGCCTGACTGTTCACAGGGATGATGTGCCTTGCTGATGGAATAGCTGCGACTGAGGCTAGTTTGCCAGCAGGCACCCAGAAAGCCCCTCCATAACCTGGTGGAGGCGTGCCCCCGACCGGAGGGTGCTAGAGTGACGATTCCAACTCATACTTACCTGGCAGGGGAGATACCATGATCATGAAGGTGGTTCTCCCAGGGCGAGGCTCGGCCATTGCACTCCGGCTGTGCTGACCCCTGCGATTTCCTCAAATGCAGGAAACTCGACTGCATAATTTGTGGTAGTGGGGGACTGCGTTCGCGCTTTCCCCTGATTATTCCTGGTCAAAAGACAGCTTGATGAAAGAAACAACAGCCTTTGTCGTTTCGACAAGGTTTCCTCCAGCACCTGTTCCTTTCGCAGGTGGGGTCTGTGCGGGGCCTTCTACGATGGTTCAATGCGTCAGCCACTTGTCCTGCATCAAACTCCTATCTGTATGCTGCATGCTTTCCATATCCCTACGCAATGGGCCCGCCGCGGGCCTCCTTTCGCACAAGAAAGCTGCCTCGTGCCTGGATGCTTAGTCACCGCCCCTCTATGCAAATCTATGTGTGTGCTGCAGTGTAGAGTGGGAGCCTGGTTGTAAACCCCTTGCGTGCATAAAGACATTTTCAGAGGCTTCCCAGGAGGGCTACCAAAAAGAAACCAATACGCCTGACTGTTCACAGGGATGATGTGCCTTGCTGATGGAATAGCTGCGACTGAGGCTAGTTTGCCAGCAGGCACCCAGAAAGCCCCTCCATAACCTGGTGGAGGCGTGCCCCCGACCGGAGGGTGCTAGAGTGACGATTCCAACTCATACTTACCTGGCAGGGGAGATACCATGATCATGAAGGTGGTTCTCCCAGGGCGAGGCTCGGCCATTGCACTCCGGCTGTGCTGACCCCTGCGATTTCCTCAAATGCAGGAAACTCGACTGCATAATTTGTGGTAGTGGGGGACTGCGTTCGCGCTTTCCCCTGATTATTCCTGGTCAAAAGACAGCTTGATGAAAGAAACAACAGCCTTTATCGTTTCGACAAGGTTTCCTCCAGCACCTGTTCCTTTCGCAGGTGGGGTCTGTGCGGGGCCTTCTACGATGGTTCAATGCGTCAGCCACTTGTCCTGCATCAAACTCCTATCTGTATGCTGCATGCTTTCCATATCCCTACGCAATGGGCCCGCCGCGGGCCTCCTTTCGCACAAGAAAGCTGCCTCGTGCCTGGATGCTTAGTCACCGCCCCTCTATGCAAATCTATGTGTGTGCTGCAGTGTAGAGTGGGAGCCTGGTTGTAAACCCCTTGCGTGCATAAAGACATTTTCAGAGGCTTCCCAGGAGGGCTACCAAAAAGAAACCAATACGCCTGACTGTTCACAGGGATGATGTGCCTTGCTGATGGAATAGCTGCGACTGAGGCTAGTTTGCCAGCAGGCACCCAGAAAGCCCCTCCATAACCTGGTGGAGGCGTGCCCCCGACCGGAGGGTGCTAGAGTGACGATTCCAACTCATACTTACCTGGCAGGGGAGATACCATGATCATGAAGGTGGTTCTCCCAGGGCGAGGCTCGGCCATTGCACTCCGGCTGTGCTGACCCCTGCGATTTCCTCAAATGCAGGAAACTCGACTGCATAATTTGTGGTAGTGGGGGACTGCGTTCGCGCTTTCCCCTGATTATTCCTGGTCAAAAGACAGCTTGATGAAAGAAACAACAGCCTTTGTCGTTTCGACAAGGTTTCCTCCAGCACCTGTTCCTTTCGCAGGTGGGGTCTGTGCGGGGCCTTCTACGATGGTTCAATGCGTCAGCCACTTGTCCTGCATCAAACTCCTATCTGTATGCTGCATGCTTTCCATATCCCTACGCAATGGGCCCGCCGCGGGCCTCCTTTCGCACAAGAAAGCTGCCTCGTGCCTGGATGCTTAGTCACCGCCCCTCTATGCAAATCTATGTGTGTGCTGCAGTGTAGAGTGGGAGCCTGGTTGTAAACCCCTTGCGTGCATAAAGACATTTTCAGAGGCTTCCCAGGAGGGCTACCAAAAAGAAACCAATACGCCTGACTGTTCACAGGGATGATGTGCCTTGCTGATGGAATAGCTGCGACTGAGGCTAGTTTGCCAGCAGGCACCCAGAAAGCCCCTCCATAACCTGGTGGAGGCGTGCCCCCGACCGGAGGGTGCTAGAGTGACGATTCCAACTCATACTTACCTGGCAGGGGAGATACCATGATCATGAAGGTGGTTCTCCCAGGGCGAGGCTCGGCCATTGCACTCCGGCTGTGCTGACCCCTGCGATTTCCTCAAATGCAGGAAACTCGACTGCATAATTTGTGGTAGTGGGGGACTGCGTTCGCGCTTTCCCCTGATTATTCCTGGTCAAAAGACAGCTTGATGAAAGAAACAACAGCCTTTATCGTTTCGACAAGGTTTCCTCCAGCACCTGTTCCTTTCGCAGGTGGGGTCTGTGCGGGGCCTTCTACGATGGTTCAATGCGTCAGCCACTTGTCCTGCATCAAACTCCTATCTGTATGCTGCATGCTTTCCATATCCCTACGCAATGGGCCCGCCGCGGGCCTCCTTTCGCACAAGAAAGCTGCCTCGTGCCTGGATGCTTAGTCACCGCCCCTCTATGCAAATCTATGTGTGTGCTGCAGTGTAGAGTGGGAGCCTGGTTGTAAACCCCTTGCGTGCATAAAGACATTTTCAGAGGCTTCCCAGGAGGGCTACCAAAAAGAAACCAATACGCCTGACTGTTCACAGGGATGATGTGCCTTGCTGATGGAATAGCTGCGACTGAGGCTAGTTTGCCAGCAGGCACCCAGAAAGCCCCTCCATAACCTGGTGGAGGCGTGCCCCCGACCGGAGGGTGCTAGAGTGACGATTCCAACTCATACTTACCTGGCAGGGGAGATACCATGATCATGAAGGTGGTTCTCCCAGGGCGAGGCTCGGCCATTGCACTCCGGCTGTGCTGACCCCTGCGATTTCCTCAAATGCAGGAAACTCGACTGCATAATTTGTGGTAGTGGGGGACTGCGTTCGCGCTTTCCCCTGATTATTCCTGGTCAAAAGACAGCTTGATGAAAGAAACAACAGCCTTTATCGTTTCGACAAGGTTTCCTCCAGCACCTGTTCCTTTCGCAGGTGGGGTCTGTGCGGGGCCTTCTACGATGGTTCAATGCGTCAGCCACTTGTCCTGCATCAAACTCCTATCTGTATGCTGCATGCTTTCCATATCCCTACGCAATGGGCCCGCCGCGGGCCTCCTTTCGCACAAGAAAGCTGCCTCGTGCCTGGATGCTTAGTCACCGCCCCTCTATGCAAATCTATGTGTGTGCTGCAGTGTAGAGTGGGAGCCTGGTTGTAAACCCCTTGCGTGCATAAAGACATTTTCAGAGGCTTCCCAGGAGGGCTACCAAAAAGAAACCAATACGCCTGACTGTTCACAGGGATGATGTGCCTTGCTGATGGAATAGCTGCGACTGAGGCTAGTTTGCCAGCAGGCACCCAGAAAGCCCCTCCATAACCTGGTGGAGGCGTGCCCCCGACCGGAGGGTGCTAGAGTGACGATTCCAACTCATACTTACCTGGCAGGGGAGATACCATGATCATGAAGGTGGTTCTCCCAGGGCGAGGCTCGGCCATTGCACTCCGGCTGTGCTGACCCCTGCGATTTCCTCAAATGCAGGAAACTCGACTGCATAATTTGTGGTAGTGGGGGACTGCGTTCGCGCTTTCCCCTGATTATTCCTGGTCAAAAGACAGCTTGATGAAAGAAACAACAGCCTTTGTCGTTTCGACAAGGTTTCCTCCAGCACCTGTTCCTTTCGCAGGTGGGGTCTGTGCGGGGCCTTCTACGATGGTTCAATGCGTCAGCCACTTGTCCTGCATCAAACTCCTATCTGTATGCTGCATGCTTTCCATATCCCTACGCAATGGGCCCGCCGCGGGCCTCCTTTCGCACAAGAAAGCTGCCTCGTGCCTGGATGCTTAGTCACCGCCCCTCTATGCAAATCTATGTGTGTGCTGCAGTGTAGAGTGGGAGCCTGGTTGTAAACCCCTTGCGTGCATAAAGACATTTTCAGAGGCTTCCCAGGAGGGCTACCAAAAAGAAACCAATACGCCTGACTGTTCACAGGGATGATGTGCCTTGCTGATGGAATAGCTGCGACTGAGGCTAGTTTGCCAGCAGGCACCCAGAAAGCCCCTCCATAACCTGGTGGAGGCGTGCCCCCGACCGGAGGGTGCTAGAGTGACGATTCCAACTCATACTTACCTGGCAGGGGAGATACCATGATCATGAAGGTGGTTCTCCCAGGGCGAGGCTCGGCCATTGCACTCCGGCTGTGCTGACCCCTGCGATTTCCTCAAATGCAGGAAACTCGACTGCATAATTTGTGGTAGTGGGGGACTGCGTTCGCGCTTTCCCCTGATTATTCCTGGTCAAAAGACAGCTTGATGAAAGAAACAACAGCCTTTATCGTTTCGACAAGGTTTCCTCCAGCACCTGTTCCTTTCGCAGGTGGGGTCTGTGCGGGGCCTTCTACGATGGTTCAATGCGTCAGCCACTTGTCCTGCATCAAACTCCTATCTGTATGCTGCATGCTTTCCATATCCCTACGCAATGGGCCCGCCGCGGGCCTCCTTTCGCACAAGAAAGCTGCCTCGTGCCTGGATGCTTAGTCACCGCCCCTCTATGCAAATCTATGTGTGTGCTGCAGTGTAGAGTGGGAGCCTGGTTGTAAACCCCTTGCGTGCATAAAGACATTTTCAGAGGCTTCCCAGGAGGGCTACCAAAAAGAAACCAATACGCCTGACTGTTCACAGGGATGATGTGCCTTGCTGATGGAATAGCTGCGACTGAGGCTAGTTTGCCAGCAGGCACCCAGAAAGCCCCTCCATAACCTGGTGGAGGCGTGCCCCCGACCGGAGGGTGCTAGAGTGACGATTCCAACTCATACTTACCTGGCAGGGGAGATACCATGATCATGAAGGTGGTTCTCCCAGGGCGAGGCTCGGCCATTGCACTCCGGCTGTGCTGACCCCTGCGATTTCCTCAAATGCAGGAAACTCGACTGCATAATTTGTGGTAGTGGGGGACTGCGTTCGCGCTTTCCCCTGATTATTCCTGGTCAAAAGACAGCTTGATGAAAGAAACAACAGCCTTTGTCGTTTCGACAAGGTTTCCTCCAGCACCTGTTCCTTTCGCAGGTGGGGTCTGTGCGGGGCCTTCTACGATGGTTCAATGCGTCAGCCACTTGTCCTGCATCAAACTCCTATCTGTATGCTGCATGCTTTCCATATCCCTACGCAATGGGCCCGCCGCGGGCCTCCTTTCGCACAAGAAAGCTGCCTCGTGCCTGGATGCTTAGTCACCGCCCCTCTATGCAAATCTATGTGTGTGCTGCAGTGTAGAGTGGGAGCCTGGTTGTAAACCCCTTGCGTGCATAAAGACATTTTCAGAGGCTTCCCAGGAGGGCTACCAAAAAGAAACCAATACGCCTGACTGTTCACAGGGATGATGTGCCTTGCTGATGGAATAGCTGCGACTGAGGCTAGTTTGCCAGCAGGCACCCAGAAAGCCCCTCCATAACCTGGTGGAGGCGTGCCCCCGACCGGAGGGTGCTAGAGTGACGATTCCAACTCATACTTACCTGGCAGGGGAGATACCATGATCATGAAGGTGGTTCTCCCAGGGCGAGGCTCGGCCATTGCACTCCGGCTGTGCTGACCCCTGCGATTTCCTCAAATGCAGGAAACTCGACTGCATAATTTGTGGTAGTGGGGGACTGCGTTCGCGCTTTCCCCTGATTATTCCTGGTCAAAAGACAGCTTGATGAAAGAAACAACAGCCTTTATCGTTTCGACAAGGTTTCCTCCAGCACCTGTTCCTTTCGCAGGTGGGGTCTGTGCGGGGCCTTCTACGATGGTTCAATGCGTCAGCCACTTGTCCTGCATCAAACTCCTATCTGTATGCTGCATGCTTTCCATATCCCTACGCAATGGGCCCGCCGCGGGCCTCCTTTCGCACAAGAAAGCTGCCTCGTGCCTGGATGCTTAGTCACCGCCCCTCTATGCAAATCTATGTGTGTGCTGCAGTGTAGAGTGGGAGCCTGGTTGTAAACCCCTTGCGTGCATAAAGACATTTTCAGAGGCTTCCCAGGAGGGCTACCAAAAAGAAACCAATACGCCTGACTGTTCACAGGGATGATGTGCCTTGCTGATGGAATAGCTGCGACTGAGGCTAGTTTGCCAGCAGGCACCCAGAAAGCCCCTCCATAACCTGGTGGAGGCGTGCCCCCGACCGGAGGGTGCTAGAGTGACGATTCCAACTCATACTTACCTGGCAGGGGAGATACCATGATCATGAAGGTGGTTCTCCCAGGGCGAGGCTCGGCCATTGCACTCCGGCTGTGCTGACCCCTGCGATTTCCTCAAATGCAGGAAACTCGACTGCATAATTTGTGGTAGTGGGGGACTGCGTTCGCGCTTTCCCCTGATTATTCCTGGTCAAAAGACAGCTTGATGAAAGAAACAACAGCCTTTGTCGTTTCGACAAGGTTTCCTCCAGCACCTGTTCCTTTCGCAGGTGGGGTCTGTGCGGGGCCTTCTACGATGGTTCAATGCGTCAGCCACTTGTCCTGCATCAAACTCCTATCTGTATGCTGCATGCTTTCCATATCCCTACGCAATGGGCCCGCCGCGGGCCTCCTTTCGCACAAGAAAGCTGCCTCGTGCCTGGATGCTTAGTCACCGCCCCTCTATGCAAATCTATGTGTGTGCTGCAGTGTAGAGTGGGAGCCTGGTTGTAAACCCCTTGCGTGCATAAAGACATTTTCAGAGGCTTCCCAGGAGGGCTACCAAAAAGAAACCAATACGCCTGACTGTTCACAGGGATGATGTGCCTTGCTGATGGAATAGCTGCGACTGAGGCTAGTTTGCCAGCAGGCACCCAGAAAGCCCCTCCATAACCTGGTGGAGGCGTGCCCCCGACCGGAGGGTGCTAGAGTGACGATTCCAACTCATACTTACCTGGCAGGGGAGATACCATGATCATGAAGGTGGTTCTCCCAGGGCGAGGCTCGGCCATTGCACTCCGGCTGTGCTGACCCCTGCGATTTCCTCAAATGCAGGAAACTCGACTGCATAATTTGTGGTAGTGGGGGACTGCGTTCGCGCTTTCCCCTGATTATTCCTGGTCAAAAGACAGCTTGATGAAAGAAACAACAGCCTTTATCGTTTCGACAAGGTTTCCTCCAGCACCTGTTCCTTTCGCAGGTGGGGTCTGTGCGGGGCCTTCTACGATGGTTCAATGCGTCAGCCACTTGTCCTGCATCAAACTCCTATCTGTATGCTGCATGCTTTCCATATCCCTACGCAATGGGCCCGCCGCGGGCCTCCTTTCGCACAAGAAAGCTGCCTCGTGCCTGGATGCTTAGTCACCGCCCCTCTATGCAAATCTATGTGTGTGCTGCAGTGTAGAGTGGGAGCCTGGTTGTAAACCCCTTGCGTGCATAAAGACATTTTCAGAGGCTTCCCAGGAGGGCTACCAAAAAGAAACCAATACGCCTGACTGTTCACAGGGATGATGTGCCTTGCTGATGGAATAGCTGCGACTGAGGCTAGTTTGCCAGCAGGCACCCAGAAAGCCCCTCCATAACCTGGTGGAGGCGTGCCCCCGACCGGAGGGTGCTAGAGTGACGATTCCAACTCATACTTACCTGGCAGGGGAGATACCATGATCATGAAGGTGGTTCTCCCAGGGCGAGGCTCGGCCATTGCACTCCGGCTGTGCTGACCCCTGCGATTTCCTCAAATGCAGGAAACTCGACTGCATAATTTGTGGTAGTGGGGGACTGCGTTCGCGCTTTCCCCTGATTATTCCTGGTCAAAAGACAGCTTGATGAAAGAAACAACAGCCTTTGTCGTTTCGACAAGGTTTCCTCCAGCACCTGTTCCTTTCGCAGGTGGGGTCTGTGCGGGGCCTTCTACGATGGTTCAATGCGTCAGCCACTTGTCCTGCATCAAACTCCTATCTGTATGCTGCATGCTTTCCATATCCCTACGCAATGGGCCCGCCGCGGGCCTCCTTTCGCACAAGAAAGCTGCCTCGTGCCTGGATGCTTAGTCACCGCCCCTCTATGCAAATCTATGTGTGTGCTGCAGTGTAGAGTGGGAGCCTGGTTGTAAACCCCTTGCGTGCATAAAGACATTTTCAGAGGCTTCCCAGGAGGGCTACCAAAAAGAAACCAATACGCCTGACTGTTCACAGGGATGATGTGCCTTGCTGATGGAATAGCTGCGACTGAGGCTAGTTTGCCAGCAGGCACCCAGAAAGCCCCTCCATAACCTGGTGGAGGCGTGCCCCCGACCGGAGGGTGCTAGAGTGACGATTCCAACTCATACTTACCTGGCAGGGGAGATACCATGATCATGAAGGTGGTTCTCCCAGGGCGAGGCTCGGCCATTGCACTCCGGCTGTGCTGACCCCTGCGATTTCCTCAAATGCAGGAAACTCGACTGCATAATTTGTGGTAGTGGGGGACTGCGTTCGCGCTTTCCCCTGATTATTCCTGGTCAAAAGACAGCTTGATGAAAGAAACAACAGCCTTTATCGTTTCGACAAGGTTTCCTCCAGCACCTGTTCCTTTCGCAGGTGGGGTCTGTGCGGGGCCTTCTACGATGGTTCAATGCGTCAGCCACTTGTCCTGCATCAAACTCCTATCTGTATGCTGCATGCTTTCCATATCCCTACGCAATGGGCCCGCCGCGGGCCTCCTTTCGCACAAGAAAGCTGCCTCGTGCCTGGATGCTTAGTCACCGCCCCTCTATGCAAATCTATGTGTGTGCTGCAGTGTAGAGTGGGAGCCTGGTTGTAAACCCCTTGCGTGCATAAAGACATTTTCAGAGGCTTCCCAGGAGGGCTACCAAAAAGAAACCAATACGCCTGACTGTTCACAGGGATGATGTGCCTTGCTGATGGAATAGCTGCGACTGAGGCTAGTTTGCCAGCAGGCACCCAGAAAGCCCCTCCATAACCTGGTGGAGGCGTGCCCCCGACCGGAGGGTGCTAGAGTGACGATTCCAACTCATACTTACCTGGCAGGGGAGATACCATGATCATGAAGGTGGTTCTCCCAGGGCGAGGCTCGGCCATTGCACTCCGGCTGTGCTGACCCCTGCGATTTCCTCAAATGCAGGAAACTCGACTGCATAATTTGTGGTAGTGGGGGACTGCGTTCGCGCTTTCCCCTGATTATTCCTGGTCAAAAGACAGCTTGATGAAAGAAACAACAGCCTTTATCGTTTCGACAAGGTTTCCTCCAGCACCTGTTCCTTTCGCAGGTGGGGTCTGTGCGGGGCCTTCTACGATGGTTCAATGCGTCAGCCACTTGTCCTGCATCAAACTCCTATCTGTATGCTGCATGCTTTCCATATCCCTACGCAATGGGCCCGCCGCGGGCCTCCTTTCGCACAAGAAAGCTGCCTCGTGCCTGGATGCTTAGTCACCGCCCCTCTATGCAAATCTATGTGTGTGCTGCAGTGTAGAGTGGGAGCCTGGTTGTAAACCCCTTGCGTGCATAAAGACATTTTCAGAGGCTTCCCAGGAGGGCTACCAAAAAGAAACCAATACGCCTGACTGTTCACAGGGATGATGTGCCTTGCTGATGGAATAGCTGCGACTGAGGCTAGTTTGCCAGCAGGCACCCAGAAAGCCCCTCCATAACCTGGTGGAGGCGTGCCCCCGACCGGAGGGTGCTAGAGTGACAATTCCAACTCATACTTACCTGGCAGGGGAGATACCATGATCATGAAGGTGGTTCTCCCAGGGCGAGGCTCGGCCATTGCACTCCGGCTGTGCTGACCCCTGCGATTTCCTCAAATGCAGGAAACTCGACTGCATAATTTGTGGTAGTGGGGGACTGCGTTCGCGCTTTCCCCTGATTATTCCTGGTCAAAAGACAGCTTGATGAAAGAAACAACAGCCTTTGTCGTTTCGACAAGGTTTCCTCCAGCACCTGTTCCTTTCGCAGGTGGGGTCTGTGCGGGGCCTTCTACGATGGTTCAATGCGTCAGCCACTTGTCCTGCATCAAACTCCTATCTGTATGCTGCATGCTTTCCATATCCCTACGCAATGGGCCCGCCGCGGGCCTCCTTTCGCACAAGAAAGCTGCCTCGTGCCTGGATGCTTAGTCACCGCCCCTCTATGCAAATCTATGTGTGTGCTGCAGTGTAGAGTGGGAGCCTGGTTGTAAACCCCTTGCGTGCATAAAGACATTTTCAGAGGCTTCCCAGGAGGGCTACCAAAAAGAAACCAATACGCCTGACTGTTCACAGGGATGATGTGCCTTGCTGATGGAATAGCTGCGACTGAGGCTAGTTTGCCAGCAGGCACCCAGAAAGCCCCTCCATAACCTGGTGGAGGCGTGCCCCCGACCGGAGGGTGCTAGAGTGACGATTCCAACTCATACTTACCTGGCAGGGGAGATACCATGATCATGAAGGTGGTTCTCCCAGGGCGAGGCTCGGCCATTGCACTCCGGCTGTGCTGACCCCTGCGATTTCCTCAAATGCAGGAAACTCGACTGCATAATTTGTGGTAGTGGGGGACTGCGTTCGCGCTTTCCCCTGATTATTCCTGGTCAAAAGACAGCTTGATGAAAGAAACAACAGCCTTTATCGTTTCGACAAGGTTTCCTCCAGCACCTGTTCCTTTCGCAGGTGGGGTCTGTGCGGGGCCTTCTACGATGGTTCAATGCGTCAGCCACTTGTCCTGCATCAAACTCCTATCTGTATGCTGCATGCTTTCCATATCCCTACGCAATGGGCCCGCCGCGGGCCTCCTTTCGCACAAGAAAGCTGCCTCGTGCCTGGATGCTTAGTCACCGCCCCTCTATGCAAATCTATGTGTGTGCTGCAGTGTAGAGTGGGAGCCTGGTTGTAAACCCCTTGCGTGCATAAAGACATTTTCAGAGGCTTCCCAGGAGGGCTACCAAAAAGAAACCAATACGCCTGACTGTTCACAGGGATGATGTGCCTTGCTGATGGAATAGCTGCGACTGAGGCTAGTTTGCCAGCAGGCACCCAGAAAGCCCCTCCATAACCTGGTGGAGGCGTGCCCCCGACCGGAGGGTGCTAGAGTGACGATTCCAACTCATACTTACCTGGCAGGGGAGATACCATGATCATGAAGGTGGTTCTCCCAGGGCGAGGCTCGGCCATTGCACTCCGGCTGTGCTGACCCCTGCGATTTCCTCAAATGCAGGAAACTCGACTGCATAATTTGTGGTAGTGGGGGACTGCGTTCGCGCTTTCCCCTGATTATTCCTGGTCAAAAGACAGCTTGATGAAAGAAACAACAGCCTTTATCGTTTCGACAAGGTTTCCTCCAGCACCTGTTCCTTTCGCAGGTGGGGTCTGTGCGGGGCCTTCTACGATGGTTCAATGCGTCAGCCACTTGTCCTGCATCAAACTCCTATCTGTATGCTGCATGCTTTCCATATCCCTACGCAATGGGCCCGCCGCGGGCCTCCTTTCGCACAAGAAAGCTGCCTCGTGCCTGGATGCTTAGTCACCGCCCCTCTATGCAAATCTATGTGTGTGCTGCAGTGTAGAGTGGGAGCCTGGTTGTAAACCCCTTGCGTGCATAAAGACATTTTCAGAGGCTTCCCAGGAGGGCTACCAAAAAGAAACCAATACGCCTGACTGTTCACAGGGATGATGTGCCTTGCTGATGGAATAGCTGCGACTGAGGCTAGTTTGCCAGCAGGCACCCAGAAAGCCCCTCCATAACCTGGTGGAGGCGTGCCCCCGACCGGAGGGTGCTAGAGTGACGATTCCAACTCATACTTACCTGGCAGGGGAGATACCATGATCATGAAGGTGGTTCATGAGCTGTTTGGATAGTATCGCTGGCTGCGCTGTTCTGTGGAGTGTTCTCCCCTGGCTGTGAGGCTGACAGTTTCACTGTCTCATGCTGTCACTGGTTAAGGACATTTTCCTAAAGAGTGCATGCTGGTTACTTCCCTGCTGAATTTACCTCAGCCCTGCAGTTCTGCTGAGGGAAAGAGGTAAACCTCTGTTATGGCGGCGGCCAAAAACGCGAATGTTCCGGCTTATGCGCGGGTGAATAATTCTGTCAGACTGGAGTTTGAAGCTGAGAAAAGACAAGAAAGAGGCCTGGAATATATTGTCAAAGATTTGCTGTTTGGACTGTTCCAGTTAACACCGGATAAGATTCTTGCACTACAGGATTATCATGTAAGAGGAGTTTATGATATTACATTTATTAATAAGAGAACCTGCCTTGATTTTGTGAGGAAATCGCAGCAGTATTGCAATGATAAGTTATTGGACTGTGTAAAGGTGACTCCACATTATGAGGAAGAGAATTTACAATCGCTTGTGCTGAAAATGTATAACCCAAATTTACCTCAGGAAGACATTACCAGCTGGCTTTCCCTGTTTTGTGACAAGGTAAAATTTCTACATAAAATTACTAACCAGTTTGGGTTGTGGACTGGAAAAAGGAAATATCTTGTGTCATTTAAAAAAGACATTCTTCCCCCAGCTCGCTTTAGCATTGGAAAGCATAACGGGGATTTATTTTTTGATGGAATGGGCAGTTTCTGTCGCATATGCCATGTATATGGCCACACAACTGAGCTATGCAAAGAGAGACATAGATGCAGGAATTGTGACTCTTTTGAGCATGAAACTCTAGCATGTTCTAAAATTAAAAGATGTAATTTCTGCCTTTGTCCTGGACATGTTTATTCAAACTGCCCCCATCGTAACAACACAGAGACATTAAAGCAGGCTGCTGCAGCTAATCCTGAGGTAAAATCATCTGAGGTAAAATCATCTGAGCGGGAAAATTCAGCTGATCCAGCGCCCCCTGCTGTTGACTTGGAAAATCCTGCAGCTGAATTAATTTCTGACATTTCTAAAGCAAAAATACCTGTCACAGCAGAAAGTTCAGCATCACACCAGGTTTTTGTGCCAGAGGAAGAAAAGTCTGTCTTGCAGAAAATGGAGGCTGTATCGTTGCAGGGAGAAAATGGAAAAGAGCAACGTTTAAAATATATGACAAAACAATCAGGAAGATCCAGAGAAGGAAAGCAGGCTTTGGAAAAAGGCAAGTGCCCTGGGGATGAAGATGCACAGCAAGTTGGAAAGTCAAAGGCCAAGAAACTACGAACAGGATCGCCAGATGCGATTGGAGCAAGGATGGATATACAAACTGAAAAGAAGTCATGGGCAGAGGTTGTAAAATCCTCTGCTAGTACAGATTCAGAGAAAATGGAGCCCAGCCCCCTTCCAGCGGATTATTTGTTTGGAGATCTATTCTTTGATAATGAGATTCCTATTAATCCAGTCAGCCCGGCATCTCCTAAGCAGAATTTCTTAAACACGGATTTAGTCCACCAATTGGAAAAAGTGATGGGAATGGATCCTTCAGAGGGCAATATGGATTTCTGAGTAAGTCTGGATTAGGAATCTCCACCTTATTTCAACATGGCTGTGTTAGAAGGCTTAACCTTTAACGTGCACTGCATAAAAAGTCAGCTAAGACGCATAACTGTGTTTAACTTTCTGGCGGCTTTTAATGTAAGTGTTTTTTTCCTGCAAGAATGTGCTATACCACACATGAGCAATTATGAGACTTTTGCAAAAGACTGGACTCATGGCCCTTCTGTGTGGTCAGGCTCAAATGGGAATAAAAGCGCAGGAGTTGCTATTCTTTTTAAAGGGCCAGCACAAATTCACCAGATACAAGAACTTGTGCCAGGGAGAGTTTTGTTTGTTTCTGTCTCTATTGATGGTATTAAGTGGGATCTCCTAAATGTATATGCATCTCCAGACACAAAAGACCGTATTGAACTGTTTGAAAATTTGAACCTCTTTATGGCAAATATTAAACCAACACTTGTAGCAGGTGATTTTAATTGTACTTTAAATGGCACAGATAGATATGGTCCAGGTGTTAAAGTGACTGATAGATCAGCTAACCTTTTGAAAGCAATGATAACTGATTTCAAGTTTAGAGATATTTTCATGACCCTTAATACAAATATACCCTTAACTGAGAGAGTTACATGGAAAGGTAAAGATGCTGGATCAAGAATTGACTTCATATTTGCTGCTAAGTCTTTAGTGCCCTTGACATGCGTTCATAAAGAGAATATTATTTCAGACCACAAGGTGGTGATTTTCAAGGTCTCAAGCCCAGCTGAACAAAAAGTGGGAAGAGGCTTTTGGAAATTAAACACCTCCCTGCTACAAGATGATGAAGTGCATAAGGATTTTAGTAAAGTATTTAAGGAGTGGCAGACAGAAAAGTTGCACGCTAGTGATATTTTAACATGGTGGGATATAGTAAAAGAGAGAATTAAACGTTTTTTCATTAAATTAGGGGTTCACAAGGCAAAAGAAAAAAGAGAATTTTTTGATAATCTAAATACCCAGCTACAAACTTTGTATAAACTCAAAGGAATAGGCTGTGATGTAGCTGATAATATTTCTACAGCAAAAGAGAACATTAAAAAGTGTCTAGAAGAGAAAGCAAAGGAAGTCATTTTTAAAAGCCGTGTAAAACATGTAGAAGAGAATGAAAAGTGTACCAAGTACTTCTTTAGGAGGGTTCCACTTTCAAAGGAAATAATAACAGAAATAGAGGGGGAGAATTCCAGGAGTGGCATAATGGGAAAAGTTTGTACTTTTTATCAATCCCTATATGACACCAAAAACATTGACAGCGATTTCCTGAATGACACACTCAAAGATATAACTATGGTTCTAAACCAAGATGATGCAGAGTCCCTAAATGAGCTTTTAACTGAAGATGAACTTTTAAAAACCGTGAAGAGTTTTCAAAAAAGTAAAGTACCTGGGCTGGATGGGTTGCCTGTTGAATTTTACTTGCAGTTTTGGGACATTTTGAAAAATGACTTGCTAAATGTATTTAGCAAATGTTTTCTCTATAAAGAGCTGCCACATTCTTGGAGGAGAGGAGTCATTACCCTGCTGCCAAAAGGGGGCGACAAAACCCAATTAAAGAACTGGAGGCCTATAACACTCCTTAACCTGGATTATAAAATCTTTGCTAAAATCCTGGCAAACAGGTTGAAAAGAGTGATAGATAAAGTGATCCATAGTAACCAGGTGTGCGGTATCCCTGGGCGTAGAATACACCATATTACCAACCTCATAAGGGACTCTATTTGGTACATGGAAGAGCGTAAGCAACCTCTGGCAATTCTGTCATTAGATTTTGAAAAAGCTTTTGACCACATATCTCACGTGTATCTCTTTAATGTTCTGCACAAAATGGGCATTCCAGAGGGCTTTTTGTCCTCATTAAGGTCCTTATATAATAAGTGTACCAGTCAAGTTTTAGTCAATGGCTTCATGACTGAAGGCTTTAGCTTAAAGTGTGGTGTCAAGCAAGGATGTCCTTTGTCGCCATTGCTTTTTGTGTGTGCCATTGAGCCACTGTTATGCTCCATTAGAAAGGATAAGGTGATCAGAGGAGTTCATGTGCCAGGAAGTGGAGGGCTGCAAGTAAAAATAACTGGTTACATGGATGACCTTGCCATGTTGTGTACTAACACTACATCTGTTCAAAGGGCAATCAAAAGAACAGAATATTTCTGTGCCGCTTCTGGATTTAAATTAAATTTGAATAAAAGCAGCATGATGGAAATTGGAGATTGGAAGCCTTCTCTAGATTGCCCAATACAAAAGAAGGAATCTATAAAAATCTTGGGCACAATTTTTACCTCTAAAAATGATGGAGAGGAGTCATGGAATGTGGTTATGGAAAGGATAAACAGAAAGGTTATAGGCTGGAAGATGCGACAGTTAACCATTGAAGGGAGGATTTTACTACTTAAAATGGTTGTGTTACCTATTTTATTGTATACAGCTCTCACCTTTCCTCCATCAGTTTTACACCTGACTCAGGTTGTACGAACATGTTTTCTCTTTGTTTGGGGTTCAAAGATGGAGAGGTTAAAAAGAATATACATGACAAAACCACCTGAAAAAGGTGGGAAAGGTATGCCAAATATAAAGCGCTTTGTATATACAAAATATTTGGTTCTATGCCTTCAAGCCCATAAAACAGAAGCACTTTGGTCTTTTTTTCTGAGGTATGCAGCAGGGTTTACTTTTCGGAAACATGGTTGGTACAATTTATCTCTGAAAAGCCCTTTCTGCCTTAACCCCCCATGGTTTTATAGCATTTTGCAAACTATCATCTCTGACTTCAATCTTTGTAATAAATCCCAAGAAGATCTTTGTGATAAATTGAAGTTGAAACTGCATTTTAATGCTGCTGAAACTTTAATTCCTATCATTCAAATGCCAGAAGAGGAGGTAAAAACTGTTTGGGCAAAAGTCAGTCATAAACAGCTCTTTAATAGTCAAAAAGATTTAGCATGGGCCTGTGTGCACGAATGCCTACCTACCAAAGCCTTTCAGCACAAGAGAGGCGTGATACCATCAGCTAAGTGTCCAAGGTCCTCGTGTAGATCTAATGAGACAGTAAAGCATTTTCTGTGGGATTGCTTTTATGCCAAAGAACTCTGGAGGAAAGTAAAACCACTTCTAGAACAGGTGGCGGGAATTAAAGATTTAAACTATGAGTTGGTTCTTTATGGCAAGGTGGAGACTATACCACAAGCTAAATTTGTGATTTTATGGAAAATGATAAACTCTTTCAAAGAAGCTCTGTGGAAAGTCCGAAACAAGATAATCTTTAATTCTAATGAGGTAACAGTTAACGAATGCATATCTTTGAGTTTTAGTGCAATGCGTTTATATGTTTTGCTTGATGAAAAGAGTTCTGCAAACAACAGCAAGTTTTGGTGTCAGGAAAAATGGTTTATATTTTCAAACTAAGTAATGGAAAAATAGATTGTAGTGTATGATGTGTGGACTCTGTACCATTTACTTATGTATATCTGTTAAAAAGTATTGTAAAGTTGAAATGTGAACTTGTATATTATTTATTGACCTAATAAAGCTTTTAAAAAATGAAAATGAAGGTGGTTCTCCCAGGGCGAGGCTCGGCCATTGCACTCCGGCTGTGCTGACCCCTGCGATTTCCTCAAATGCAGGAAACTCGACTGCATAATTTGTGGTAGTGGGGGACTGCGTTCGCGCTTTCCCCTGATTATTCCTGGTCAAAAGACAGCTTGATGAAAGAAACAACAGCCTTTATCGTTTCGACAAGGTTTCCTCCAGCACCTGTTCCTTTCGCAGGTGGGGTCTGTGCGGGGCCTTCTACGATGGTTCAATGCGTCAGCCACTTGTCCTGCATCAAACTCCTATCTGTATGCTGCATGCTTTCCATATCCCTACGCAATGGGCCCGCCGCGGGCCTCCTTTCGCACAAGAAAGCTGCCTCGTGCCTGGATGCTTAGTCACCGCCCCTCTATGCAAATCTATGTGTGTGCTGCAGTGTAGAGTGGGAGCCTGGTTGTAAACCCCTTGCGTGCATAAAGACATTTTCAGAGGCTTCCCAGGAGGGCTACCAAAAAGAAACCAATACGCCTGACTGTTCACAGGGATGATGTGCCTTGCTGATGGAATAGCTGCGACTGAGGCTAGTTTGCCAGCAGGCACCCAGAAAGCCCCTCCATAACCTGGTGGAGGCGTGCCCCCGACCGGAGGGTGCTAGAGTGACGATTCCAACTCATACTTACCTGGCAGGGGAGATACCATGATCATGAAGGTGGTTCTCCCAGGGCGAGGCTCGGCCATTGCACTCCGGCTGTGCTGACCCCTGCGATTTCCTCAAATGCAGGAAACTCGACTGCATAATTTGTGGTAGTGGGGGACTGCGTTCGCGCTTTCCCCTGATTATTCCTGGTCAAAAGACAGCTTGATGAAAGAAACAACAGCCTTTATCGTTTCGACAAGGTTTCCTCCAGCACCTGTTCCTTTCGCAGGTGGGGTCTGTGCGGGGCCTTCTACGATGGTTCAATGCGTCAGCCACTTGTCCTGCATCAAACTCCTATCTGTATGCTGCATGCTTTCCATATCCCTACGCAATGGGCCCGCCGCGGGCCTCCTTTCGCACAAGAAAGCTGCCTCGTGCCTGGATGCTTAGTCACCGCCCCTCTATGCAAATCTATGTGTGTGCTGCAGTGTAGAGTGGGAGCCTGGTTGTAAACCCCTTGCGTGCATAAAGACATTTTCAGAGGCTTCCCAGGAGGGCTACCAAAAAGAAACCAATACGCCTGACTGTTCACAGGGATGATGTGCCTTGCTGATGGAATAGCTGCGACTGAGGCTAGTTTGCCAGCAGGCACCCAGAAAGCCCCTCCATAACCTGGTGGAGGCGTGCCCCCGACCGGAGGGTGCTAGAGTGACGATTCCAACTCATACTTACCTGGCAGGGGAGATACCATGATCATGAAGGTGGTTCATGAGCTGTTTGGATAGTATCGCTGGCTGCGCTGTTCTGTGGAGTGTTCTCCCCTGGCTGTGAGGCTGACAGTTTCACTGTCTCATGCTGTCACTGGTTAAGGACATTTTCCTAAAGAGTGCATGCTGGTTACTTCCCTGCTGAATTTACCTCAGCCCTGCAGTTCTGCTGAGGGAAAGAGGTAAACCTCTGTTATGGCGGCGGCCAAAAACGCGAATGTTCCGGCTTATGCGCGGGTGAATAATTCTGTCAGACTGGAGTTTGAAGCTGAGAAAAGACAAGAAAGAGGCCTGGAATATATTGTCAAAGATTTGCTGTTTGGACTGTTCCAGTTAACACCGGATAAGATTCTTGCACTACAGGATTATCATGTAAGAGGAGTTTATGATATTACATTTATTAATAAGAGAACCTGCCTTGATTTTGTGAGGAAATCGCAGCAGTATTGCAATGATAAGTTATTGGACTGTGTAAAGGTGACTCCACATTATGAGGAAGAGAATTTACAATCGCTTGTGCTGAAAATGTATAACCCAAATTTACCTCAGGAAGACATTACCAGCTGGCTTTCCCTGTTTTGTGACAAGGTAAAATTTCTACATAAAATTACTAACCAGTTTGGGTTGTGGACTGGAAAAAGGAAATATCTTGTGTCATTTAAAAAAGACATTCTTCCCCCAGCTCGCTTTAGCATTGGAAAGCATAACGGGGATTTATTTTTTGATGGAATGGGCAGTTTCTGTCGCATATGCCATGTATATGGCCACACAACTGAGCTATGCAAAGAGAGACATAGATGCAGGAATTGTGACTCTTTTGAGCATGAAACTCTAGCATGTTCTAAAATTAAAAGATGTAATTTCTGCCTTTGTCCTGGACATGTTTATTCAAACTGCCCCCATCGTAACAACACAGAGACATTAAAGCAGGCTGCTGCAGCTAATCCTGAGGTAAAATCATCTGAGGTAAAATCATCTGAGCGGGAAAATTCAGCTGATCCAGCGCCCCCTGCTGTTGACTTGGAAAATCCTGCAGCTGAATTAATTTCTGACATTTCTAAAGCAAAAATACCTGTCACAGCAGAAAGTTCAGCATCACACCAGGTTTTTGTGCCAGAGGAAGAAAAGTCTGTCTTGCAGAAAATGGAGGCTGTATCGTTGCAGGGAGAAAATGGAAAAGAGCAACGTTTAAAATATATGACAAAACAATCAGGAAGATCCAGAGAAGGAAAGCAGGCTTTGGAAAAAGGCAAGTGCCCTGGGGATGAAGATGCACAGCAAGTTGGAAAGTCAAAGGCCAAGAAACTACGAACAGGATCGCCAGATGCGATTGGAGCAAGGATGGATATACAAACTGAAAAGAAGTCATGGGCAGAGGTTGTAAAATCCTCTGCTAGTACAGATTCAGAGAAAATGGAGCCCAGCCCCCTTCCAGCGGATTATTTGTTTGGAGATCTATTCTTTGATAATGAGATTCCTATTAATCCAGTCAGCCCGGCATCTCCTAAGCAGAATTTCTTAAACACGGATTTAGTCCACCAATTGGAAAAAGTGATGGGAATGGATCCTTCAGAGGGCAATATGGATTTCTGAGTAAGTCTGGATTAGGAATCTCCACCTTATTTCAACATGGCTGTGTTAGAAGGCTTAACCTTTAACGTGCACTGCATAAAAAGTCAGCTAAGACGCATAACTGTGTTTAACTTTCTGGCGGCTTTTAATGTAAGTGTTTTTTTCCTGCAAGAATGTGCTATACCACACATGAGCAATTATGAGACTTTTGCAAAAGACTGGACTCATGGCCCTTCTGTGTGGTCAGGCTCAAATGGGAATAAAAGCGCAGGAGTTGCTATTCTTTTTAAAGGGCCAGCACAAATTCACCAGATACAAGAACTTGTGCCAGGGAGAGTTTTGTTTGTTTCTGTCTCTATTGATGGTATTAAGTGGGATCTCCTAAATGTATATGCATCTCCAGACACAAAAGACCGTATTGAACTGTTTGAAAATTTGAACCTCTTTATGGCAAATATTAAACCAACACTTGTAGCAGGTGATTTTAATTGTACTTTAAATGGCACAGATAGATATGGTCCAGGTGTTAAAGTGACTGATAGATCAGCTAACCTTTTGAAAGCAATGATAACTGATTTCAAGTTTAGAGATATTTTCATGACCCTTAATACAAATATACCCTTAACTGAGAGAGTTACATGGAAAGGTAAAGATGCTGGATCAAGAATTGACTTCATATTTGCTGCTAAGTCTTTAGTGCCCTTGACATGCGTTCATAAAGAGAATATTATTTCAGACCACAAGGTGGTGATTTTCAAGGTCTCAAGCCCAGCTGAACAAAAAGTGGGAAGAGGCTTTTGGAAATTAAACACCTCCCTGCTACAAGATGATGAAGTGCATAAGGATTTTAGTAAAGTATTTAAGGAGTGGCAGACAGAAAAGTTGCACGCTAGTGATATTTTAACATGGTGGGATATAGTAAAAGAGAGAATTAAACGTTTTTTCATTAAATTAGGGGTTCACAAGGCAAAAGAAAAAAGAGAATTTTTTGATAATCTAAATACCCAGCTACAAACTTTGTATAAACTCAAAGGAATAGGCTGTGATGTAGCTGATAATATTTCTACAGCAAAAGAGAACATTAAAAAGTGTCTAGAAGAGAAAGCAAAGGAAGTCATTTTTAAAAGCCGTGTAAAACATGTAGAAGAGAATGAAAAGTGTACCAAGTACTTCTTTAGGAGGGTTCCACTTTCAAAGGAAATAATAACAGAAATAGAGGGGGAGAATTCCAGGAGTGGCATAATGGGAAAAGTTTGTACTTTTTATCAATCCCTATATGACACCAAAAACATTGACAGCGATTTCCTGAATGACACACTCAAAGATATAACTATGGTTCTAAACCAAGATGATGCAGAGTCCCTAAATGAGCTTTTAACTGAAGATGAACTTTTAAAAACCGTGAAGAGTTTTCAAAAAAGTAAAGTACCTGGGCTGGATGGGTTGCCTGTTGAATTTTACTTGCAGTTTTGGGACATTTTGAAAAATGACTTGCTAAATGTATTTAGCAAATGTTTTCTCTATAAAGAGCTGCCACATTCTTGGAGGAGAGGAGTCATTACCCTGCTGCCAAAAGGGGGCGACAAAACCCAATTAAAGAACTGGAGGCCTATAACACTCCTTAACCTGGATTATAAAATCTTTGCTAAAATCCTGGCAAACAGGTTGAAAAGAGTGATAGATAAAGTGATCCATAGTAACCAGGTGTGCGGTATCCCTGGGCGTAGAATACACCATATTACCAACCTCATAAGGGACTCTATTTGGTACATGGAAGAGCGTAAGCAACCTCTGGCAATTCTGTCATTAGATTTTGAAAAAGCTTTTGACCACATATCTCACGTGTATCTCTTTAATGTTCTGCACAAAATGGGCATTCCAGAGGGCTTTTTGTCCTCATTAAGGTCCTTATATAATAAGTGTACCAGTCAAGTTTTAGTCAATGGCTTCATGACTGAAGGCTTTAGCTTAAAGTGTGGTGTCAAGCAAGGATGTCCTTTGTCGCCATTGCTTTTTGTGTGTGCCATTGAGCCACTGTTATGCTCCATTAGAAAGGATAAGGTGATCAGAGGAGTTCATGTGCCAGGAAGTGGAGGGCTGCAAGTAAAAATAACTGGTTACATGGATGACCTTGCCATGTTGTGTACTAACACTACATCTGTTCAAAGGGCAATCAAAAGAACAGAATATTTCTGTGCCGCTTCTGGATTTAAATTAAATTTGAATAAAAGCAGCATGATGGAAATTGGAGATTGGAAGCCTTCTCTAGATTGCCCAATACAAAAGAAGGAATCTATAAAAATCTTGGGCACAATTTTTACCTCTAAAAATGATGGAGAGGAGTCATGGAATGTGGTTATGGAAAGGATAAACAGAAAGGTTATAGGCTGGAAGATGCGACAGTTAACCATTGAAGGGAGGATTTTACTACTTAAAATGGTTGTGTTACCTATTTTATTGTATACAGCTCTCACCTTTCCTCCATCAGTTTTACACCTGACTCAGGTTGTACGAACATGTTTTCTCTTTGTTTGGGGTTCAAAGATGGAGAGGTTAAAAAGAATATACATGACAAAACCACCTGAAAAAGGTGGGAAAGGTATGCCAAATATAAAGCGCTTTGTATATACAAAATATTTGGTTCTATGCCTTCAAGCCCATAAAACAGAAGCACTTTGGTCTTTTTTTCTGAGGTATGCAGCAGGGTTTACTTTTCGGAAACATGGTTGGTACAATTTATCTCTGAAAAGCCCTTTCTGCCTTAACCCCCCATGGTTTTATAGCATTTTGCAAACTATCATCTCTGACTTCAATCTTTGTAATAAATCCCAAGAAGATCTTTGTGATAAATTGAAGTTGAAACTGCATTTTAATGCTGCTGAAACTTTAATTCCTATCATTCAAATGCCAGAAGAGGAGGTAAAAACTGTTTGGGCAAAAGTCAGTCATAAACAGCTCTTTAATAGTCAAAAAGATTTAGCATGGGCCTGTGTGCACGAATGCCTACCTACCAAAGCCTTTCAGCACAAGAGAGGCGTGATACCATCAGCTAAGTGTCCAAGGTCCTCGTGTAGATCTAATGAGACAGTAAAGCATTTTCTGTGGGATTGCTTTTATGCCAAAGAACTCTGGAGGAAAGTAAAACCACTTCTAGAACAGGTGGCGGGAATTAAAGATTTAAACTATGAGTTGGTTCTTTATGGCAAGGTGGAGACTATACCACAAGCTAAATTTGTGATTTTATGGAAAATGATAAACTCTTTCAAAGAAGCTCTGTGGAAAGTCCGAAACAAGATAATCTTTAATTCTAATGAGGTAACAGTTAACGAATGCATATCTTTGAGTTTTAGTGCAATGCGTTTATATGTTTTGCTTGATGAAAAGAGTTCTGCAAACAACAGCAAGTTTTGGTGTCAGGAAAAATGGTTTATATTTTCAAACTAAGTAATGGAAAAATAGATTGTAGTGTATGATGTGTGGACTCTGTACCATTTACTTATGTATATCTGTTAAAAAGTATTGTAAAGTTGAAATGTGAACTTGTATATTATTTATTGACCTAATAAAGCTTTTAAAAAATGAAAATGAAGGTGGTTCTCCCAGGGCGAGGCTCGGCCATTGCACTCCGGCTGTGCTGACCCCTGCGATTTCCTCAAATGCAGGAAACTCGACTGCATAATTTGTGGTAGTGGGGGACTGCGTTCGCGCTTTCCCCTGATTATTCCTGGTCAAAAGACAGCTTGATGAAAGAAACAACAGCCTTTATCGTTTCGACAAGGTTTCCTCCAGCACCTGTTCCTTTCGCAGGTGGGGTCTGTGCGGGGCCTTCTACGATGGTTCAATGCGTCAGCCACTTGTCCTGCATCAAACTCCTATCTGTATGCTGCATGCTTTCCATATCCCTACGCAATGGGCCCGCCGCGGGCCTCCTTTCGCACAAGAAAGCTGCCTCGTGCCTGGATGCTTAGTCACCGCCCCTCTATGCAAATCTATGTGTGTGCTGCAGTGTAGAGTGGGAGCCTGGTTGTAAACCCCTTGCGTGCATAAAGACATTTTCAGAGGCTTCCCAGGAGGGCTACCAAAAAGAAACCAATACGCCTGACTGTTCACAGGGATGATGTGCCTTGCTGATGGAATAGCTGCGACTGAGGCTAGTTTGCCAGCAGGCACCCAGAAAGCCCCTCCATAACCTGGTGGAGGCGTGCCCCCGACCGGAGGGTGCTAGAGTGACGATTCCAACTCATACTTACCTGGCAGGGGAGATACCATGATCATGAAGGTGGTTCTCCCAGGGCGAGGCTCGGCCATTGCACTCCGGCTGTGCTGACCCCTGCGATTTCCTCAAATGCAGGAAACTCGACTGCATAATTTGTGGTAGTGGGGGACTGCGTTCGCGCTTTCCCCTGATTATTCCTGGTCAAAAGACAGCTTGATGAAAGAAACAACAGCCTTTATCGTTTCGACAAGGTTTCCTCCAGCACCTGTTCCTTTCGCAGGTGGGGTCTGTGCGGGGCCTTCTACGATGGTTCAATGCGTCAGCCACTTGTCCTGCATCAAACTCCTATCTGTATGCTGCATGCTTTCCATATCCCTACGCAATGGGCCCGCCGCGGGCCTCCTTTCGCACAAGAAAGCTGCCTCGTGCCTGGATGCTTAGTCACCGCCCCTCTATGCAAATCTATGTGTGTGCTGCAGTGTAGAGTGGGAGCCTGGTTGTAAACCCCTTGCGTGCATAAAGACATTTTCAGAGGCTTCCCAGGAGGGCTACCAAAAAGAAACCAATACGCCTGACTGTTCACAGGGATGATGTGCCTTGCTGATGGAATAGCTGCGACTGAGGCTAGTTTGCCAGCAGGCACCCAGAAAGCCCCTCCATAACCTGGTGGAGGCGTGCCCCCGACCGGAGGGTGCTAGAGTGACGATTCCAACTCATACTTACCTGGCAGGGGAGATACCATGATCATGAAGGTGGTTCATGAGCTGTTTGGATAGTATCGCTGGCTGCGCTGTTCTGTGGAGTGTTCTCCCCTGGCTGTGAGGCTGACAGTTTCACTGTCTCATGCTGTCACTGGTTAAGGACATTTTCCTAAAGAGTGCATGCTGGTTACTTCCCTGCTGAATTTACCTCAGCCCTGCAGTTCTGCTGAGGGAAAGAGGTAAACCTCTGTTATGGCGGCGGCCAAAAACGCGAATGTTCCGGCTTATGCGCGGGTGAATAATTCTGTCAGACTGGAGTTTGAAGCTGAGAAAAGACAAGAAAGAGGCCTGGAATATATTGTCAAAGATTTGCTGTTTGGACTGTTCCAGTTAACACCGGATAAGATTCTTGCACTACAGGATTATCATGTAAGAGGAGTTTATGATATTACATTTATTAATAAGAGAACCTGCCTTGATTTTGTGAGGAAATCGCAGCAGTATTGCAATGATAAGTTATTGGACTGTGTAAAGGTGACTCCACATTATGAGGAAGAGAATTTACAATCGCTTGTGCTGAAAATGTATAACCCAAATTTACCTCAGGAAGACATTACCAGCTGGCTTTCCCTGTTTTGTGACAAGGTAAAATTTCTACATAAAATTACTAACCAGTTTGGGTTGTGGACTGGAAAAAGGAAATATCTTGTGTCATTTAAAAAAGACATTCTTCCCCCAGCTCGCTTTAGCATTGGAAAGCATAACGGGGATTTATTTTTTGATGGAATGGGCAGTTTCTGTCGCATATGCCATGTATATGGCCACACAACTGAGCTATGCAAAGAGAGACATAGATGCAGGAATTGTGACTCTTTTGAGCATGAAACTCTAGCATGTTCTAAAATTAAAAGATGTAATTTCTGCCTTTGTCCTGGACATGTTTATTCAAACTGCCCCCATCGTAACAACACAGAGACATTAAAGCAGGCTGCTGCAGCTAATCCTGAGGTAAAATCATCTGAGGTAAAATCATCTGAGCGGGAAAATTCAGCTGATCCAGCGCCCCCTGCTGTTGACTTGGAAAATCCTGCAGCTGAATTAATTTCTGACATTTCTAAAGCAAAAATACCTGTCACAGCAGAAAGTTCAGCATCACACCAGGTTTTTGTGCCAGAGGAAGAAAAGTCTGTCTTGCAGAAAATGGAGGCTGTATCGTTGCAGGGAGAAAATGGAAAAGAGCAACGTTTAAAATATATGACAAAACAATCAGGAAGATCCAGAGAAGGAAAGCAGGCTTTGGAAAAAGGCAAGTGCCCTGGGGATGAAGATGCACAGCAAGTTGGAAAGTCAAAGGCCAAGAAACTACGAACAGGATCGCCAGATGCGATTGGAGCAAGGATGGATATACAAACTGAAAAGAAGTCATGGGCAGAGGTTGTAAAATCCTCTGCTAGTACAGATTCAGAGAAAATGGAGCCCAGCCCCCTTCCAGCGGATTATTTGTTTGGAGATCTATTCTTTGATAATGAGATTCCTATTAATCCAGTCAGCCCGGCATCTCCTAAGCAGAATTTCTTAAACACGGATTTAGTCCACCAATTGGAAAAAGTGATGGGAATGGATCCTTCAGAGGGCAATATGGATTTCTGAGTAAGTCTGGATTAGGAATCTCCACCTTATTTCAACATGGCTGTGTTAGAAGGCTTAACCTTTAACGTGCACTGCATAAAAAGTCAGCTAAGACGCATAACTGTGTTTAACTTTCTGGCGGCTTTTAATGTAAGTGTTTTTTTCCTGCAAGAATGTGCTATACCACACATGAGCAATTATGAGACTTTTGCAAAAGACTGGACTCATGGCCCTTCTGTGTGGTCAGGCTCAAATGGGAATAAAAGCGCAGGAGTTGCTATTCTTTTTAAAGGGCCAGCACAAATTCACCAGATACAAGAACTTGTGCCAGGGAGAGTTTTGTTTGTTTCTGTCTCTATTGATGGTATTAAGTGGGATCTCCTAAATGTATATGCATCTCCAGACACAAAAGACCGTATTGAACTGTTTGAAAATTTGAACCTCTTTATGGCAAATATTAAACCAACACTTGTAGCAGGTGATTTTAATTGTACTTTAAATGGCACAGATAGATATGGTCCAGGTGTTAAAGTGACTGATAGATCAGCTAACCTTTTGAAAGCAATGATAACTGATTTCAAGTTTAGAGATATTTTCATGACCCTTAATACAAATATACCCTTAACTGAGAGAGTTACATGGAAAGGTAAAGATGCTGGATCAAGAATTGACTTCATATTTGCTGCTAAGTCTTTAGTGCCCTTGACATGCGTTCATAAAGAGAATATTATTTCAGACCACAAGGTGGTGATTTTCAAGGTCTCAAGCCCAGCTGAACAAAAAGTGGGAAGAGGCTTTTGGAAATTAAACACCTCCCTGCTACAAGATGATGAAGTGCATAAGGATTTTAGTAAAGTATTTAAGGAGTGGCAGACAGAAAAGTTGCACGCTAGTGATATTTTAACATGGTGGGATATAGTAAAAGAGAGAATTAAACGTTTTTTCATTAAATTAGGGGTTCACAAGGCAAAAGAAAAAAGAGAATTTTTTGATAATCTAAATACCCAGCTACAAACTTTGTATAAACTCAAAGGAATAGGCTGTGATGTAGCTGATAATATTTCTACAGCAAAAGAGAACATTAAAAAGTGTCTAGAAGAGAAAGCAAAGGAAGTCATTTTTAAAAGCCGTGTAAAACATGTAGAAGAGAATGAAAAGTGTACCAAGTACTTCTTTAGGAGGGTTCCACTTTCAAAGGAAATAATAACAGAAATAGAGGGGGAGAATTCCAGGAGTGGCATAATGGGAAAAGTTTGTACTTTTTATCAATCCCTATATGACACCAAAAACATTGACAGCGATTTCCTGAATGACACACTCAAAGATATAACTATGGTTCTAAACCAAGATGATGCAGAGTCCCTAAATGAGCTTTTAACTGAAGATGAACTTTTAAAAACCGTGAAGAGTTTTCAAAAAAGTAAAGTACCTGGGCTGGATGGGTTGCCTGTTGAATTTTACTTGCAGTTTTGGGACATTTTGAAAAATGACTTGCTAAATGTATTTAGCAAATGTTTTCTCTATAAAGAGCTGCCACATTCTTGGAGGAGAGGAGTCATTACCCTGCTGCCAAAAGGGGGCGACAAAACCCAATTAAAGAACTGGAGGCCTATAACACTCCTTAACCTGGATTATAAAATCTTTGCTAAAATCCTGGCAAACAGGTTGAAAAGAGTGATAGATAAAGTGATCCATAGTAACCAGGTGTGCGGTATCCCTGGGCGTAGAATACACCATATTACCAACCTCATAAGGGACTCTATTTGGTACATGGAAGAGCGTAAGCAACCTCTGGCAATTCTGTCATTAGATTTTGAAAAAGCTTTTGACCACATATCTCACGTGTATCTCTTTAATGTTCTGCACAAAATGGGCATTCCAGAGGGCTTTTTGTCCTCATTAAGGTCCTTATATAATAAGTGTACCAGTCAAGTTTTAGTCAATGGCTTCATGACTGAAGGCTTTAGCTTAAAGTGTGGTGTCAAGCAAGGATGTCCTTTGTCGCCATTGCTTTTTGTGTGTGCCATTGAGCCACTGTTATGCTCCATTAGAAAGGATAAGGTGATCAGAGGAGTTCATGTGCCAGGAAGTGGAGGGCTGCAAGTAAAAATAACTGGTTACATGGATGACCTTGCCATGTTGTGTACTAACACTACATCTGTTCAAAGGGCAATCAAAAGAACAGAATATTTCTGTGCCGCTTCTGGATTTAAATTAAATTTGAATAAAAGCAGCATGATGGAAATTGGAGATTGGAAGCCTTCTCTAGATTGCCCAATACAAAAGAAGGAATCTATAAAAATCTTGGGCACAATTTTTACCTCTAAAAATGATGGAGAGGAGTCATGGAATGTGGTTATGGAAAGGATAAACAGAAAGGTTATAGGCTGGAAGATGCGACAGTTAACCATTGAAGGGAGGATTTTACTACTTAAAATGGTTGTGTTACCTATTTTATTGTATACAGCTCTCACCTTTCCTCCATCAGTTTTACACCTGACTCAGGTTGTACGAACATGTTTTCTCTTTGTTTGGGGTTCAAAGATGGAGAGGTTAAAAAGAATATACATGACAAAACCACCTGAAAAAGGTGGGAAAGGTATGCCAAATATAAAGCGCTTTGTATATACAAAATATTTGGTTCTATGCCTTCAAGCCCATAAAACAGAAGCACTTTGGTCTTTTTTTCTGAGGTATGCAGCAGGGTTTACTTTTCGGAAACATGGTTGGTACAATTTATCTCTGAAAAGCCCTTTCTGCCTTAACCCCCCATGGTTTTATAGCATTTTGCAAACTATCATCTCTGACTTCAATCTTTGTAATAAATCCCAAGAAGATCTTTGTGATAAATTGAAGTTGAAACTGCATTTTAATGCTGCTGAAACTTTAATTCCTATCATTCAAATGCCAGAAGAGGAGGTAAAAACTGTTTGGGCAAAAGTCAGTCATAAACAGCTCTTTAATAGTCAAAAAGATTTAGCATGGGCCTGTGTGCACGAATGCCTACCTACCAAAGCCTTTCAGCACAAGAGAGGCGTGATACCATCAGCTAAGTGTCCAAGGTCCTCGTGTAGATCTAATGAGACAGTAAAGCATTTTCTGTGGGATTGCTTTTATGCCAAAGAACTCTGGAGGAAAGTAAAACCACTTCTAGAACAGGTGGCGGGAATTAAAGATTTAAACTATGAGTTGGTTCTTTATGGCAAGGTGGAGACTATACCACAAGCTAAATTTGTGATTTTATGGAAAATGATAAACTCTTTCAAAGAAGCTCTGTGGAAAGTCCGAAACAAGATAATCTTTAATTCTAATGAGGTAACAGTTAACGAATGCATATCTTTGAGTTTTAGTGCAATGCGTTTATATGTTTTGCTTGATGAAAAGAGTTCTGCAAACAACAGCAAGTTTTGGTGTCAGGAAAAATGGTTTATATTTTCAAACTAAGTAATGGAAAAATAGATTGTAGTGTATGATGTGTGGACTCTGTACCATTTACTTATGTATATCTGTTAAAAAGTATTGTAAAGTTGAAATGTGAACTTGTATATTATTTATTGACCTAATAAAGCTTTTAAAAAATGAAAAAAAAAAAAAAAAAAAAAAAAAAAAATGAAGGTGGTTCTCCCAGGGCGAGGCTCGGCCATTGCACTCCGGCTGTGCTGACCCCTGCGATTTCCTCAAATGCAGGAAACTCGACTGCATAATTTGTGGTAGTGGGGGACTGCGTTCGCGCTTTCCCCTGATTATTCCTGGTCAAAAGACAGCTTGATGAAAGAAACAACAGCCTTTATCGTTTCGACAAGGTTTCCTCCAGCACCTGTTCCTTTCGCAGGTGGGGTCTGTGCGGGGCCTTCTACGATGGTTCAATGCGTCAGCCACTTGTCCTGCATCAAACTCCTATCTGTATGCTGCATGCTTTCCATATCCCTACGCAATGGGCCCGCCGCGGGCCTCCTTTCGCACAAGAAAGCTGCCTCGTGCCTGGATGCTTAGTCACCGCCCCTCTATGCAAATCTATGTGTGTGCTGCAGTGTAGAGTGGGAGCCTGGTTGTAAACCCCTTGCGTGCATAAAGACATTTTCAGAGGCTTCCCAGGAGGGCTACCAAAAAGAAACCAATACGCCTGACTGTTCACAGGGATGATGTGCCTTGCTGATGGAATAGCTGCGACTGAGGCTAGTTTGCCAGCAGGCACCCAGAAAGCCCCTCCATAACCTGGTGGAGGCGTGCCCCCGACCGGAGGGTGCTAGAGTGACGATTCCAACTCATACTTACCTGGCAGGGGAGATACCATGATCATGAAGGTGGTTCTCCCAGGGCGAGGCTCGGCCATTGCACTCCGGCTGTGCTGACCCCTGCGATTTCCTCAAATGCAGGAAACTCGACTGCATAATTTGTGGTAGTGGGGCACTGCGTTCGCGCTTTCCCCTGATTATTCCTGGTCAAAAGACAGCTTGATGAAAGAAACAACAGCCTTTATCGTTTCGACAAGGTTTCCTCCAGCACCTGTTCCTTTCGCAGGTGGGGTCTGTGCGGGGCCTTCTACGATGGTTCAATGCGTCAGCCACTTGTCCTGCATCAAACTCCTATCTGTATGCTGCATGCTTTCCATATCCCTACGCAATGGGCCCGCCGCGGGCCTCCTTTCGCACAAGAAAGCTGCCTCGTGCCTGGATGCTTAGTCACCGCCCCTCTATGCAAATCTATGTGTGTGCTGCAGTGTAGAGTGGGAGCCTGGTTGTAAACCCCTTGCGTGCATAAAGACATTTTCAGAGGCTTCCCAGGAGGGCTACCAAAAAGAAACCAATACGCCTGACTGTTCACAGGGATGATGTGCCTTGCTGATGGAATAGCTGCGACTGAGGCTAGTTTGCCAGCAGGCACCCAGAAAGCCCCTCCATAACCTGGTGGAGGCGTGCCCCCGACCGGAGGGTGCTAGAGTGACGATTCCAACTCATACTTACCTGGCAGGGGAGATACCATGATCATGAAGGTGGTTCTCCCAGGGCGAGGCTCGGCCATTGCACTCCGGCTGTGCTGACCCCTGCGATTTCCTCAAATGCAGGAAACTCGACTGCATAATTTGTGGTAGTGGGGCACTGCGTTCGCGCTTTCCCCTGATTATTCCTGGTCAAAAGACAGCTTGATGAAAGAAACAACAGCCTTTATCGTTTCGACAAGGTTTCCTCCAGCACCTGTTCCTTTCGCAGGTGGGGTCTGTGCGGGGCCTTCTACGATGGTTCAATGCGTCAGCCACTTGTCCTGCATCAAACTCCTATCTGTATGCTGCATGCTTTCCATATCCCTACGCAATGGGCCCGCCGCGGGCCTCCTTTCGCACAAGAAAGCTGCCTCGTGCCTGGATGCTTAGTCACCGCCCCTCTATGCAAATCTATGTGTGTGCTGCAGTGTAGAGTGGGAGCCTGGTTGTAAACCCCTTGCGTGCATAAAGACATTTTCAGAGGCTTCCCAGGAGGGCTACCAAAAAGAAACCAATACGCCTGACTGTTCACAGGGATGATGTGCCTTGCTGATGGAATAGCTGCGACTGAGGCTAGTTTGCCAGCAGGCACCCAGAAAGCCCCTCCATAACCTGGTGGAGGCGTGCCCCCGACCGGAGGGTGCTAGAGTGACGATTCCAACTCATACTTACCTGGCAGGGGAGATACCATGATCATGAAGGTGGTTCTCCCAGGGCGAGGCTCGGCCATTGCACTCCGGCTGTGCTGACCCCTGCGATTTCCTCAAATGCAGGAAACTCGACTGCATAATTTGTGGTAGTGGGGGACTGCGTTCGCGCTTTCCCCTGATTATTCCTGGTCAAAAGACAGCTTGATGAAAGAAACAACAGCCTTTATCGTTTCGACAAGGTTTCCTCCAGCACCTGTTCCTTTCGCAGGTGGGGTCTGTGCGGGGCCTTCTACGATGGTTCAATGCGTCAGCCACTTGTCCTGCATCAAACTCCTATCTGTATGCTGCATGCTTTCCATATCCCTACGCAATGGGCCCGCCGCGGGCCTCCTTTCGCACAAGAAAGCTGCCTCGTGCCTGGATGCTTAGTCACCGCCCCTCTATGCAAATCTATGTGTGTGCTGCAGTGTAGAGTGGGAGCCTGGTTGTAAACCCCTTGCGTGCATAAAGACATTTTCAGAGGCTTCCCAGGAGGGCTACCAAAAAGAAACCAATACGCCTGACTGTTCACAGGGATGATGTGCCTTGCTGATGGAATAGCTGCGACTGAGGCTAGTTTGCCAGCAGGCACCCAGAAAGCCCCTCCATAACCTGGTGGAGGCGTGCCCCCGACCGGAGGGTGCTAGAGTGACGATTCCAACTCATACTTACCTGGCAGGGGAGATACCATGATCATGAAGGTGGTTCTCCCAGGGCGAGGCTCGGCCATTGCACTCCGGCTGTGCTGACCCCTGCGATTTCCTCAAATGCAGGAAACTCGACTGCATAATTTGTGGTAGTGGGGGACTGCGTTCGCGCTTTCCCCTGATTATTCCTGGTCAAAAGACAGCTTGATGAAAGAAACAACAGCCTTTATCGTTTCGACAAGGTTTCCTCCAGCACCTGTTCCTTTCGCAGGTGGGGTCTGTGCGGGGCCTTCTACGATGGTTCAATGCGTCAGCCACTTGTCCTGCATCAAACTCCTATCTGTATGCTGCATGCTTTCCATATCCCTACGCAATGGGCCCGCCGCGGGCCTCCTTTCGCACAAGAAAGCTGCCTCGTGCCTGGATGCTTAGTCACCGCCCCTCTATGCAAATCTATGTGTGTGCTGCAGTGTAGAGTGGGAGCCTGGTTGTAAACCCCTTGCGTGCATAAAGACATTTTCAGAGGCTTCCCAGGAGGGCTACCAAAAAGAAACCAATACGCCTGACTGTTCACAGGGATGATGTGCCTTGCTGATGGAATAGCTGCGACTGAGGCTAGTTTGCCAGCAGGCACCCAGAAAGCCCCTCCATAACCTGGTGGAGGCGTGCCCCCGACCGGAGGGTGCTAGAGTGACGATTCCAACTCATACTTACCTGGCAGGGGAGATACCATGATCATGAAGGTGGTTCTCCCAGGGCGAGGCTCGGCCATTGCACTCCGGCTGTGCTGACCCCTGCGATATCCTCAAATGCAGGAAACTCGACTGCATAATTTGTGGTAGTGGGGGACTGCGTTCGCGCTTTCCCCTGATTATTCCTGGTCAAAAGACAGCTTGATGAAAGAAACAACAGCCTTTATCGTTTCGACAAGGTTTCCTCCAGCACCTGTTCCTTTCGCAGGTGGGGTCTGTGCGGGGCCTTCTACGATGGTTCAATGCGTCAGCCACTTGTCCTGCATCAAACTCCTATCTGTATGCTGCATGCTTTCCATATCCCTACGCAATGGGCCCGCCGCGGGCCTCCTTTCGCACAAGAAAGCTGCCTCGTGCCTGGATGCTTAGTCACCGCCCCTCTATGCAAATCTATGTGTGTGCTGCAGTGTAGAGTGGGAGCCTGGTTGTAAACCCCTTGCGTGCATAAAGACATTTTCAGAGGCTTCCCAGGAGGGCTACCAAAAAGAAACCAATACGCCTGACTGTTCACAGGGATGATGTGCCTTGCTGATGGAATAGCTGCGACTGAGGCTAGTTTGCCAGCAGGCACCCAGAAAGCCCCTCCATAACCTGGTGGAGGCGTGCCCCCGACCGGAGGGTGCTAGAGTGACGATTCCAACTCATACTTACCTGGCAGGGGAGATACCATGATCATGAAGGTGGTTCTCCCAGGGCGAGGCTCGGCCATTGCACTCCGGCTGTGCTGACCCCTGCGATTTCCTCAAATGCAGGAAACTCGACTGCATAATTTGTGGTAGTGGGGGACTGCGTTCGCGCTTTCCCCTGATTATTCCTGGTCAAAAGACAGCTTGATGAAAGAAACAACAGCCTTTATCGTTTCGACAAGGTTTCCTCCAGCACCTGTTCCTTTCGCAGGTGGGGTCTGTGCGGGGCCTTCTACGATGGTTCAATGCGTCAGCCACTTGTCCTGCATCAAACTCCTATCTGTATGCTGCATGCTTTCCATATCCCTACGCAATGGGCCCGCCGCGGGCCTCCTTTCGCACAAGAAAGCTGCCTCGTGCCTGGATGCTTAGTCACCGCCCCTCTATGCAAATCTATGTGTGTGCTGCAGTGTAGAGTGGGAGCCTGGTTGTAAACCCCTTGCGTGCATAAAGACATTTTCAGAGGCTTCCCAGGAGGGCTACCAAAAAGAAACCAATACGCCTGACTGTTCACAGGGATGATGTGCCTTGCTGATGGAATAGCTGCGACTGAGGCTAGTTTGCCAGCAGGCACCCAGAAAGCCCCTCCATAACCTGGTGGAGGCGTGCCCCCGACCGGAGGGTGCTAGAGTGACGATTCCAACTCATACTTACCTGGCAGGGGAGATACCATGATCATGAAGGTGGTTCTCCCAGGGCGAGGCTCGGCCATTGCACTCCGGCTGTGCTGACCCCTGCGATTTCCTCAAATGCAGGAAACTTGACTGCATAATTTGTGGTAGTGGGGGACTGCGTTCGCGCTTTCCCCTGATTATTCCTGGTCAAAAGACAGCTTGATGAAAGAAACAACAGCCTTTATCGTTTCGACAAGGTTTCCTCCAGCACCTGTTCCTTTCGCAGGTGGGGTCTGTGCGGGGCCTTCTACGATGGTTCAATGCGTCAGCCACTTGTCCTGCATCAAACTCCTATCTGTATGCTGCATGCTTTCCATATCCCTACGCAATGGGCCCGCCGCGGGCCTCCTTTCGCACAAGAAAGCTGCCTCGTGCCTGGATGCTTAGTCACCGCCCCTCTATGCAAATCTATGTGTGTGCTGCAGTGTAGAGTGGGAGCCTGGTTGTAAACCCCTTGCGTGCATAAAGACATTTTCAGAGGCTTCCCAGGAGGGCTACCAAAAAGAAACCAATACGCCTGACTGTTCACAGGGATGATGTGCCTTGCTGATGGAATAGCTGCGACTGAGGCTAGTTTGCCAGCAGGCACCCAGAAAGCCCCTCCATAACCTGGTGGAGGCGTGCCCCCGACCGGAGGGTGCTAGAGTGACGATTCCAACTCATACTTACCTGGCAGGGGAGATACCATGATCATGAAGGTGGTTCTCCCAGGGCGAGGCTCGGCCATTGCACTCTGGCTGTGCTGACCCCTGCGATTTCCTCAAATGCAGGAAACTCGACTGCATAATTTGTGGTAGTGGGGGACTGCGTTCGCGCTTTCCCCTGATTATTCCTGGTCAAAAGACAGCTTGATGAAAGAAACAACAGCCTTTATCGTTTCGACAAGGTTTCCTCCAGCACCTGTTCCTTTCGCAGGTGGGGTCTGTGCGGGGCCTTCTACGATGGTTCAATGCGTCAGCCACTTGTCCTGCATCAAACTCCTATCTGTATGCTGCATGCTTTCCATATCCCTACGCAATGGGCCCGCCGCGGGCCTCCTTTCGCACAAGAAAGCTGCCTCGTGCCTGGATGCTTAGTCACCGCCCCTCTATGCAAATCTATGTGTGTGCTGCAGTGTAGAGTGGGAGCCTGGTTGTAAACCCCTTGCGTGCATAAAGACATTTTCAGAGGCTTCCCAGGAGGGCTACCAAAAAGAAACCAATACGCCTGACTGTTCACAGGGATGATGTGCCTTGCTGATGGAATAGCTGCGACTGAGGCTAGTTTGCCAGCAGGCACCCAGAAAGCCCCTCCATAACCTGGTGGAGGCGTGCCCCCGACCGGAGGGTGCTAGAGTGACGATTCCAACTCATACTTACCTGGCAGGGGAGATACCATGATCATGAAGGTGGTTCTCCCAGGGCGAGGCTCGGCCATTGCACTCCGGCTGTGCTGACCCCTGCGATTTCCTCAAATGCAGGAAACTCGACTGCATAATTTGTGGTAGTGGGGGACTGTGTTCGCGCTTTCCCCTGATTATTCCTGGTCAAAAGACAGCTTGATGAAAGAAACAACAGCCTTTATCGTTTCGACAAGGTTTCCTCCAGCACCTGTTCCTTTCGCAGGTGGGGTCTGTGCGGGGCCTTCTACGATGGTTCAATGCGTCAGCCACTTGTCCTGCATCAAACTCCTATCTGTATGCTGCATGCTTTCCATATCCCTACGCAATGGGCCCGCCGCGGGCCTCCTTTCGCACAAGAAAGCTGCCTCGTGCCTGGATGCTTAGTCACCGCCCCTCTATGCAAATCTATGTGTGTGCTGCAGTGTAGAGTGGGAGCCTGGTTGTAAACCCCTTGCGTGCATAAAGACATTTTCAGAGGCTTCCCAGGAGGGCTACCAAAAAGAAACCAATACGCCTGACTGTTCACAGGGATGATGTGCCTTGCTGATGGAATAGCTGCGACTGAGGCTAGTTTGCCAGCAGGCACCCAGAAAGCCCCTCCATAACCTGGTGGAGGCGTGCCCCCGACCGGAGGGTGCTAGAGTGACGATTCCAACTCATACTTACCTGGCAGGGGAGATACCATGATCATGAAGGTGGTTCTCCCAGGGCGAGGCTCGGCCATTGCACTCCGGCTGTGCTGACCCCTGCGATTTCCTCAAATGCAGGAAACTCGACTGCATAATTTGTGGTAGTGGGGGACTGCGTTCGCGCTTTCCCCTGATTATTCCTGGTCAAAAGACAGCTTGATGAAAGAAACAACAGCCTTTGTCGTTTCGACAAGGTTTCCTCCAGCACCTGTTCCTTTCGCAGGTGGGGTCTGTGCGGGGCCTTCTACGATGGTTCAATGCGTCAGCCACTTGTCCTGCATCAAACTCCTATCTGTATGCTGCATGCTTTCCATATCCCTACGCAATGGGCCCGCCGCGGGCCTCCTTTCGCACAAGAAAGCTGCCTCGTGCCTGGATGCTTAGTCACCGCCCCTCTATGCAAATCTATGTGTGTGCTGCAGTGTAGAGTGGGAGCCTGGTTGTAAACCCCTTGCGTGCATAAAGACATTTTCAGAGGCTTCCCAGGAGGGCTACCAAAAAGAAACCAATACGCCTGACTGTTCACAGGGATGATGTGCCTTGCTGATGGAATAGCTGCGACTGAGGCTAGTTTGCCAGCAGGCACCCAGAAAGCCCCTCCATAACCTGGTGGAGGCGTGCCCCCGACCGGAGGGTGCTAGAGTGACGATTCCAACTCATACTTACCTGGCAGGGGAGATACCATGATCATGAAGGTGGTTCTCCCAGGGCGAGGCTCGGCCATTGCACTCCGGCTGTGCTGACCCCTGCGATTTCCTCAAATGCAGGAAACTCGACTGCATAATTTGTGGTAGTGGGGGACTGCGTTCGCGCTTTCCCCTGATTATTCCTGGTCAAAAGACAGCTTGATGAAAGAAACAACAGCCTTTATCGTTTCGACAAGGTTTCCTCCAGCACCTGTTCCTTTCGCAGGTGGGGTCTGTGCGGGGCCTTCTACGATGGTTCAATGCGTCAGCCACTTGTCCTGCATCAAACTCCTATCTGTATGCTGCATGCTTTCCATATCCCTACGCAATGGGCCCGCCGCGGGCCTCCTTTCGCACAAGAAAGCTGCCTCGTGCCTGGATGCTTAGTCACCGCCCCTCTATGCAAATCTATGTGTGTGCTGCAGTGTAGAGTGGGAGCCTGGTTGTAAACCCCTTGCGTGCATAAAGACATTTTCAGAGGCTTCCCAGGAGGGCTACCAAAAAGAAACCAATACGCCTGACTGTTCACAGGGATGATGTGCCTTGCTGATGGAATAGCTGCGACTGAGGCTAGTTTGCCAGCAGGCACCCAGAAAGCCCCTCCATAACCTGGTGGAGGCGTGCCCCCGACCGGAGGGTGCTAGAGTGACGATTCCAACTCATACTTACCTGGCAGGGGAGATACCATGATCATGAAGGTGGTTCTCCCAGGGCGAGGCTCGGCCATTGCACTCCGGCTGTGCTGACCCCTGCGATTTCCTCAAATGCAGGAAACTCGACTGCATAATTTGTGGTAGTGGGGGACTGCGTTCGCGCTTTCCCCTGATTATTCCTGGTCAAAAGACAGCTTGATGAAAGAAACAACAGCCTTTATCGTTTCGACAAGGTTTCCTCCAGCACCTGTTCCTTTCGCAGGTGGGGTCTGTGCGGGGCCTTCTACGATGGTTCAATGCGTCAGCCACTTGTCCTGCATCAAACTCCTATCTGTATGCTGCATGCTTTCCATATCCCTACGCAATGGGCCCGCCGCGGGCCTCCTTTCGCACAAGAAAGCTGCCTCGTGCCTGGATGCTTAGTCACCGCCCCTCTATGCAAATCTATGTGTGTGCTGCAGTGTAGAGTGGGAGCCTGGTTGTAAACCCCTTGCGTGCATAAAGACATTTTCAGAGGCTTCCCAGGAGGGCTACCAAAAAGAAACCAATACGCCTGACTGTTCACAGGGATGATGTGCCTTGCTGATGGAATAGCTGCGACTGAGGCTAGTTTGCCAGCAGGCACCCAGAAAGCCCCTCCATAACCTGGTGGAGGCGTGCCCCCGACCGGAGGGTGCTAGAGTGACGATTCCAACTCATACTTACCTGGCAGGGGAGATACCATGATCATGAAGGTGGTTCTCCCAGGGCGAGGCTCGGCCATTGCACTCCGGCTGTGCTGACCCCTGCGATTTCCTCAAATGCAGGAAACTCGACTGCATAATTTGTGGTAGTGGGGGACTGCGTTCGCGCTTTCCCCTGATTATTCCTGGTCAAAAGACAGCTTGATGAAAGAAACAACAGCCTTTATCGTTTCGACAAGGTTTCCTCCAGCACCTGTTCCTTTCGCAGGTGGGGTCTGTGCGGGGCCTTCTACGATGGTTCAATGCGTCAGCCACTTGTCCTGCATCAAACTCCTATCTGTATGCTGCATGCTTTCCATATCCCTACGCAATGGGCCCGCCGCGGGCCTCCTTTCGCACAAGAAAGCTGCCTCGTGCCTGGATGCTTAGTCACCGCCCCTCTATGCAAATCTATGTGTGTGCTGCAGTGTAGAGTGGGAGCCTGGTTGTAAACCCCTTGCGTGCATAAAGACATTTTCAGAGGCTTCCCAGGAGGGCTACCAAAAAGAAACCAATACGCCTGACTGTTCACAGGGATGATGTGCCTTGCTGATGGAATAGCTGCGACTGAGGCTAGTTTGCCAGCAGGCACCCAGAAAGCCCCTCCATAACCTGGTGGAGGCGTGCCCCCGACCGGAGGGTGCTAGAGTGACGATTCCAACTCATACTTACCTGGCAGGGGAGATACCATGATCATGAAGGTGGTTCTCCCAGGGCGAGGCTCGGCCATTGCACTCCGGCTGTGCTGACCCCTGCGATTTCCTCAAATGCAGGAAACTCGACTGCATAATTTGTGGTAGTGGGGGACTGCGTTCGCGCTTTCCCCTGATTATTCCTGGTCAAAAGACAGCTTGATGAAAGAAACAACAGCCTTTATCGTTTCGACAAGGTTTCCTCCAGCACCTGTTCCTTTCGCAGGTGGGGTCTGTGCGGGGCCTTCTACGATGGTTCAATGCGTCAGCCACTTGTCCTGCATCAAACTCCTATCTGTATGCTGCATGCTTTCCATATCCCTACGCAATGGGCCCGCCGCGGGCCTCCTTTCGCACAAGAAAGCTGCCTCGTGCCTGGATGCTTAGTCACCGCCCCTCTATGCAAATCTATGTGTGTGCTGCAGTGTAGAGTGGGAGCCTGGTTGTAAACCCCTTGCGTGCATAAAGACATTTTCAGAGGCTTCCCAGGAGGGCTACCAAAAAGAAACCAATACGCCTGACTGTTCACAGGGATGATGTGCCTTGCTGATGGAATAGCTGTGACTGAGGCTAGTTTGCCAGCAGGCACCCAGAAAGCCCCTCCATAACCTGGTGGAGGCGTGCCCCCGACCGGAGGGTGCTAGAGTGACGATTCCAACTCATACTTACCTGGCAGGGGAGATACCATGATCATGAAGGTGGTTCTCCCAGGGCGAGGCTCGGCCATTGCACTCCGGCTGTGCTGACCCCTGCGATTTCCTCAAATGCAGGAAACTCGACTGCATAATTTGTGGTAGTGGGGGACTGCGTTCGCGCTTTCCCCTGATTATTCCTGGTCAAAAGACAGCTTGATGAAAGAAACAACAGCCTTTATCGTTTCGACAAGGTTTCCTCCAGCACCTGTTCCTTTCGCAGGTGGGGTCTGTGCGGGGCCTTCTACGATGGTTCAATGCGTCAGCCACTTGTCCTGCATCAAACTCCTATCTGTATGCTGCATGCTTTCCATATCCCTACGCAATGGGCCCGCCGCGGGCCTCCTTTCGCACAAGAAAGCTGCCTCGTGCCTGGATGCTTAGTCACCGCCCCTCTATGCAAATCTATGTGTGTGCTGCAGTGTAGAGTGGGAGCCTGGTTGTAAACCCCTTGCGTGCATAAAGACATTTTCAGAGGCTTCCCAGGAGGGCTACCAAAAAGAAACCAATACGCCTGACTGTTCACAGGGATGATGTGCCTTGCTGATGGAATAGCTGCGACTGAGGCTAGTTTGCCAGCAGGCACCCAGAAAGCCCCTCCATAACCTGGTGGAGGCGTGCCCCCGACCGGAGGGTGCTAGAGTGACGATTCCAACTCATACTTACCTGGCAGGGGAGATACCATGATCATGAAGGTGGTTCTCCCAGGGCGAGGCTCGGCCATTGCACTCCGGCTGTGCTGACCCCTGCGATTTCCTCAAATGCAGGAAACTCGACTGCATAATTTGTGGTAGTGGGGGACTGCGTTCGCGCTTTCCCCTGATTATTCCTGGTCAAAAGACAGCTTGATGAAAGAAACAACAGCCTTTATCGTTTCGACAAGGTTTCCTCCAGCACCTGTTCCTTTCGCAGGTGGGGTCTGTGCGGGGCCTTCTACGATGGTTCAATGCGTCAGCCACTTGTCCTGCATCAAACTCCTATCTGTATGCTGCATGCTTTCCATATCCCTACGCAATGGGCCCGCCGCGGGCCTCCTTTCGCACAAGAAAGCTGCCTCGTGCCTGGATGCTTAGTCACCGCCCCTCTATGCAAATCTATGTGTGTGCTGCAGTGTAGAGTGGGAGCCTGGTTGTAAACCCCTTGCGTGCATAAAGACATTTTCAGAGGCTTCCCAGGAGGGCTACCAAAAAGAAACCAATACGCCTGACTGTTCACAGGGATGATGTGCCTTGCTGATGGAATAGCTGCGACTGAGGCTAGTTTGCCAGCAGGCACCCAGAAAGCCCCTCCATAACCTGGTGGAGGCGTGCCCCCGACCGGAGGGTGCTAGAGTGACGATTCCAACTCATACTTACCTGGCAGGGGAGATACCATGATCATGAAGGTGGTTCTCCCAGGGCGAGGCTCGGCCATTGCACTCCGGCTGTGCTGACCCCTGCGATTTCCTCAAATGCAGGAAACTCGACTGCATAATTTGTGGTAGTGGGGGACTGCGTTCGCGCTTTCCCCTGATTATTCCTGGTCAAAAGACAGCTTGATGAAAGAAACAACAGCCTTTATCGTTTCGACAAGGTTTCCTCCAGCACCTGTTCCTTTCGCAGGTGGGGTCTGTGCGGGGCCTTCTACGATGGTTCAATGCGTCAGCCACTTGTCCTGCATCAAACTCCTATCTGTATGCTGCATGCTTTCCATATCCCTACGCAATGGGCCCGCCGCGGGCCTCCTTTCGCACAAGAAAGCTGCCTCGTGCCTGGATGCTTAGTCACCGCCCCTCTATGCAAATCTATGTGTGTGCTGCAGTGTAGAGTGGGAGCCTGGTTGTAAACCCCTTGCGTGCATAAAGACATTTTCAGAGGCTTCCCAGGAGGGCTACCAAAAAGAAACCAATACGCCTGACTGTTCACAGGGATGATGTGCCTTGCTGATGGAATAGCTGCGACTGAGGCTAGTTTGCCAGCAGGCACCCAGAAAGCCCCTCCATAACCTGGTGGAGGCGTGCCCCCGACCGGAGGGTGCTAGAGTGACGATTCCAACTCATACTTACCTGGCAGGGGAGATACCATGATCATGAAGGTGGTTCTCCCAGGGCGAGGCTCGGCCATTGCACTCCGGCTGTGCTGACCCCTGCGATTTCCTCAAATGCAGGAAACTCGACTGCATAATTTGTGGTAGTGGGGGACTGCGTTCGCGCTTTCCCCTGATTATTCCTGGTCAAAAGACAGCTTGATGAAAGAAACAACAGCCTTTATCGTTTCGACAAGGTTTCCTCCAGCACCTGTTCCTTTCGCAGGTGGGGTCTGTGCGGGGCCTTCTACGATGGTTCAATGCGTCAGCCACTTGTCCTGCATCAAACTCCTATCTGTATGCTGCATGCTTTCCATATCCCTACGCAATGGGCCCGCCGCGGGCCTCCTTTCGCACAAGAAAGCTGCCTCGTGCCTGGATGCTTAGTCACCGCCCCTCTATGCAAATCTATGTGTGTGCTGCAGTGTAGAGTGGGAGCCTGGTTGTAAACCCCTTGCGTGCATAAAGACATTTTCAGAGGCTTCCCAGGAGGGCTACCAAAAAGAAACCAATACGCCTGACTGTTCACAGGGATGATGTGCCTTGCTGATGGAATAGCTGCGACTGAGGCTAGTTTGCCAGCAGGCACCCAGAAAGCCCCTCCATAACCTGGTGGAGGCGTGCCCCCGACCGGAGGGTGCTAGAGTGACGATTCCAACTCATACTTACCTGGCAGGGGAGATACCATGATCATGAAGGTGGTTCTCCCAGGGCGAGGCTCGGCCATTGCACTCCGGCTGTGCTGACCCCTGCGATTTCCTCAAATGCAGGAAACTCGACTGCATAATTTGTGGTAGTGGGGGACTGCGTTCGCGCTTTCCCCTGATTATTCCTGGTCAAAAGACAGCTTGATGAAAGAAACAACAGCCTTTATCGTTTCGACAAGGTTTCCTCCAGCACCTGTTCCTTTCGCAGGTGGGGTCTGTGCGGGGCCTTCTACGATGGTTCAATGCGTCAGCCACTTGTCCTGCATCAAACTCCTATCTGTATGCTGCATGCTTTCCATATCCCTACGCAATGGGCCCGCCGCGGGCCTCCTTTCGCACAAGAAAGCTGCCTCGTGCCTGGATGCTTAGTCACCGCCCCTCTATGCAAATCTATGTGTGTGCTGCAGTGTAGAGTGGGAGCCTGGTTGTAAACCCCTTGCGTGCATAAAGACATTTTCAGAGGCTTCCCAGGAGGGCTACCAAAAAGAAACCAATACGCCTGACTGTTCACAGGGATGATGTGCCTTGCTGATGGAATAGCTGCGACTGAGGCTAGTTTGCCAGCAGGCACCCAGAAAGCCCCTCCATAACCTGGTGGAGGCGTGCCCCCGACCGGAGGGTGCTAGAGTGACGATTCCAACTCATACTTACCTGGCAGGGGAGATACCATGATCATGAAGGTGGTTCTCCCAGGGCGAGGCTCGGCCATTGCACTCCGGCTGTGCTGACCCCTGCGATTTCCTCAAATGCAGGAAACTCGACTGCATAATTTGTGGTAGTGGGGGACTGCGTTCGCGCTTTCCCCTGATTATTCCTGGTCAAAAGACAGCTTGATGAAAGAAACAACAGCCTTTATCGTTTCGACAAGGTTTCCTCCAGCACCTGTTCCTTTCGCAGGTGGGGTCTGTGCGGGGCCTTCTACGATGGTTCAATGCGTCAGCCACTTGTCCTGCATCAAACTCCTATCTGTATGCTGCATGCTTTCCATATCCCTACGCAATGGGCCCGCCGCGGGCCTCCTTTCGCACAAGAAAGCTGCCTCGTGCCTGGATGCTTAGTCACCGCCCCTCTATGCAAATCTATGTGTGTGCTGCAGTGTAGAGTGGGAGCCTGGTTGTAAACCCCTTGCGTGCATAAAGACATTTTCAGAGGCTTCCCAGGAGGGCTACCAAAAAGAAACCAATACGCCTGACTGTTCACAGGGATGATGTGCCTTGCTGATGGAATAGCTGCGACTGAGGCTAGTTTGCCAGCAGGCACCCAGAAAGCCCCTCCATAACCTGGTGGAGGCGTGCCCCCGACCGGAGGGTGCTAGAGTGACGATTCCAACTCATACTTACCTGGCAGGGGAGATACCATGATCATGAAGGTGGTTCTCCCAGGGCGAGGCTCGGCCATTGCACTCCGGCTGTGCTGACCCCTGCGATTTCCTCAAATGCAGGAAACTCGACTGCATAATTTGTGGTAGTGGGGGACTGCGTTCGCGCTTTCCCCTGATTATTCCTGGTCAAAAGACAGCTTGATGAAAGAAACAACAGCCTTTATCGTTTCGACAAGGTTTCCTCCAGCACCTGTTCCTTTCGCAGGTGGGGTCTGTGCGGGGCCTTCTACGATGGTTCAATGCGTCAGCCACTTGTCCTGCATCAAACTCCTATCTGTATGCTGCATGCTTTCCATATCCCTACGCAATGGGCCCGCCGCGGGCCTCCTTTCGCACAAGAAAGCTGCCTCGTGCCTGGATGCTTAGTCACCGCCCCTCTATGCAAATCTATGTGTGTGCTGCAGTGTAGAGTGGGAGCCTGGTTGTAAACCCCTTGCGTGCATAAAGACATTTTCAGAGGCTTCCCAGGAGGGCTACCAAAAAGAAACCAATACGCCTGACTGTTCACAGGGATGATGTGCCTTGCTGATGGAATAGCTGCGACTGAGGCTAGTTTGCCAGCAGGCACCCAGAAAGCCCCTCCATAACCTGGTGGAGGCGTGCCCCCGACCGGAGGGTGCTAGAGTGACGATTCCAACTCATACTTACCTGGCAGGGGAGATACCATGATCATGAAGGTGGTTCTCCCAGGGCGAGGCTCGGCCATTGCACTCCGGCTGTGCTGACCCCTGCGATTTCCTCAAATGCAGGAAACTCGACTGCATAATTTGTGGTAGTGGGGGACTGCGTTCGCGCTTTCCCCTGATTATTCCTGGTCAAAAGACAGCTTGATGAAAGAAACAACAGCCTTTGTCGTTTCGACAAGGTTTCCTCCAGCACCTGTTCCTTTCGCAGGTGGGGTCTGTGCGGGGCCTTCTACGATGGTTCAATGCGTCAGCCACTTGTCCTGCATCAAACTCCTATCTGTATGCTGCATGCTTTCCATATCCCTACGCAATGGGCCCGCCGCGGGCCTCCTTTCGCACAAGAAAGCTGCCTCGTGCCTGGATGCTTAGTCACCGCCCCTCTATGCAAATCTATGTGTGTGCTGCAGTGTAGAGTGGGAGCCTGGTTGTAAACCCCTTGCGTGCATAAAGACATTTTCAGAGGCTTCCCAGGAGGGCTACCAAAAAGAAACCAATACGCCTGACTGTTCACAGGGATGATGTGCCTTGCTGATGGAATAGCTGCGACTGAGGCTAGTTTGCCAGCAGGCACCCAGAAAGCCCCTCCATAACCTGGTGGAGGCGTGCCCCCGACCGGAGGGTGCTAGAGTGACGATTCCAACTCATACTTACCTGGCAGGGGAGATACCATGATCATGAAGGTGGTTCTCCCAGGGCGAGGCTCGGCCATTGCACTCCGGCTGTGCTGACCCCTGCGATTTCCTCAAATGCAGGAAACTCGACTGCATAATTTGTGGTAGTGGGGGACTGCGTTCGCGCTTTCCCCTGATTATTCCTGGTCAAAAGACAGCTTGATGAAAGAAACAACAGCCTTTATCGTTTCGACAAGGTTTCCTCCAGCACCTGTTCCTTTCGCAGGTGGGGTCTGTGCGGGGCCTTCTACGATGGTTCAATGCGTCAGCCACTTGTCCTGCATCAAACTCCTATCTGTATGCTGCATGCTTTCCATATCCCTACGCAATGGGCCCGCCGCGGGCCTCCTTTCGCACAAGAAAGCTGCCTCGTGCCTGGATGCTTAGTCACCGCCCCTCTATGCAAATCTATGTGTGTGCTGCAGTGTAGAGTGGGAGCCTGGTTGTAAACCCCTTGCGTGCATAAAGACATTTTCAGAGGCTTCCCAGGAGGGCTACCAAAAAGAAACCAATACGCCTGACTGTTCACAGGGATGATGTGCCTTGCTGATGGAATAGCTGCGACTGAGGCTAGTTTGCCAGCAGGCACCCAGAAAGCCCCTCCATAACCTGGTGGAGGCGTGCCCCCGACCGGAGGGTGCTAGAGTGACGATTCCAACTCATACTTACCTGGCAGGTAGTGGGGGACTGCGTTCGCGCTTTCCCCTGATTATTCCTGGTCAAAAGACAGCTTGATGAAAGAAACAACAGCCTTTATCGTTTCGACAAGGTTTCCTCCAGCACCTGTTCCTTTCGCAGGTGGGGTCTGTGCGGGGCCTTCTACGATGGTTCAATGCGTCAGCCACTTGTCCTGCATCAAACTCCTATCTGTATGCTGCATGCTTTCCATATCCCTACGCAATGGGCCCGCCGCGGGCCTCCTTTCGCACAAGAAAGCTGCCTCGTGCCTGGATGCTTAGTCACCGCCCCTCTATGCAAATCTATGTGTGTGCTGCAGTGTAGAGTGGGAGCCTGGTTGTAAACCCCTTGCGTGCATAAAGACATTTTCAGAGGCTTCCCAGGAGGGCTACCAAAAAGAAACCAATACGCCTGACTGTTCACAGGGATGATGTGCCTTGCTGATGGAATAGCTGCGACTGAGGCTAGTTTGCCAGCAGGCACCCAGAAAGCCCCTCCATAACCTGGTGGAGGCGTGCCCCCGACCGGAGGGTGCTAGAGTGACGATTCCAACTCATACTTACCTGGCAGGGGAGATACCATGATCATGAAGGTGGTTCTCCCAGGGCGAGGCTCGGCCATTGCACTCCGGCTGTGCTGACCCCTGCGATTTCCTCAAATGCAGGAAACTCGACTGCATAATTTGTGGTAGTGGGGGACTGCGTTCGCGCTTTCCCCTGATTATTCCTGGTCAAAAGACAGCTTGATGAAAGAAACAACAGCCTTTATCGTTTCGACAAGGTTTCCTCCAGCACCTGTTCCTTTCGCAGGTGGGGTCTGTGCGGGGCCTTCTACGATGGTTCAATGCGTCAGCCACTTGTCCTGCATCAAACTCCTATCTGTATGCTGCATGCTTTCCATATCCCTACGCAATGGGCCCGCCGCGGGCCTCCTTTCGCACAAGAAAGCTGCCTCGTGCCTGGATGCTTAGTCACCGCCCCTCTATGCAAATCTATGTGTGTGCTGCAGTGTAGAGTGGGAGCCTGGTTGTAAACCCCTTGCGTGCATAAAGACATTTTCAGAGGCTTCCCAGGAGGGCTACCAAAAAGAAACCAATACGCCTGACTGTTCACAGGGATGATGTGCCTTGCTGATGGAATAGCTGCGACTGAGGCTAGTTTGCCAGCAGGCACCCAGAAAGCCCCTCCATAACCTGGTGGAGGCGTGCCCCCGACCGGAGGGTGCTAGAGTGACGATTCCAACTCATACTTACCTGGCAGGGGAGATACCATGATCATGAAGGTGGTTCTCCCAGGGCGAGGCTCGGCCATTGCACTCCGGCTGTGCTGACCCCTGCGATTTCCTCAAATGCAGGAAACTCGACTGCATAATTTGTGGTAGTGGGGGACTGCGTTCGCGCTTTCCCCTGATTATTCCTGGTCAAAAGACAGCTTGATGAAAGAAACAACAGCCTTTATCGTTTCGACAAGGTTTCCTCCAGCACCTGTTCCTTTCGCAGGTGGGGTCTGTGCGGGGCCTTCTACGATGGTTCAATGCGTCAGCCACTTGTCCTGCATCAAACTCCTATCTGTATGCTGCATGCTTTCCATATCCCTACGCAATGGGCCCGCCGCGGGCCTCCTTTCGCACAAGAAAGCTGCCTCGTGCCTGGATGCTTAGTCACCGCCCCTCTATGCAAATCTATGTGTGTGCTGCAGTGTAGAGTGGGAGCCTGGTTGTAAACCCCTTGCGTGCATAAAGACATTTTCAGAGGCTTCCCAGGAGGGCTACCAAAAAGAAACCAATACGCCTGACTGTTCACAGGGATGATGTGCCTTGCTGATGGAATAGCTGCGACTGAGGCTAGTTTGCCAGCAGGCACCCAGAAAGCCCCTCCATAACCTGGTGGAGGCGTGCCCCCGACCGGAGGGTGCTAGAGTGACGATTCCAACTCATACTTACCTGGCAGGGGAGATACCATGATCATGAAGGTGGTTCTCCCAGGGCGAGGCTCGGCCATTGCACTCCGGCTGTGCTGACCCCTGCGATTTCCTCAAATGCAGGAAACTCGACTGCATAATTTGTGGTAGTGGGGGACTGCGTTCGCGCTTTCCCCTGATTATTCCTGGTCAAAAGACAGCTTGATGAAAGAAACAACAGCCTTTGTCGTTTCGACAAGGTTTCCTCCAGCACCTGTTCCTTTCGCAGGTGGGGTCTGTGCGGGGCCTTCTACGATGGTTCAATGCGTCAGCCACTTGTCCTGCATCAAACTCCTATCTGTATGCTGCATGCTTTCCATATCCCTACGCAATGGGCCCGCCGCGGGCCTCCTTTCGCACAAGAAAGCTGCCTCGTGCCTGGATGCTTAGTCACCGCCCCTCTATGCAAATCTATGTGTGTGCTGCAGTGTAGAGTGGGAGCCTGGTTGTAAACCCCTTGCGTGCATAAAGACATTTTCAGAGGCTTCCCAGGAGGGCTACCAAAAAGAAACCAATACGCCTGACTGTTCACAGGGATGATGTGCCTTGCTGATGGAATAGCTGCGACTGAGGCTAGTTTGCCAGCAGGCACCCAGAAAGCCCCTCCATAACCTGGTGGAGGCGTGCCCCCGACCGGAGGGTGCTAGAGTGACGATTCCAACTCATACTTACCTGGCAGGGGAGATACCATGATCATGAAGGTGGTTCTCCCAGGGCGAGGCTCGGCCATTGCACTCCGGCTGTGCTGACCCCTGCGATTTCCTCAAATGCAGGAAACTCGACTGCATAATTTGTGGTAGTGGGGGACTGCGTTCGCGCTTTCCCCTGATTATTCCTGGTCAAAAGACAGCTTGATGAAAGAAACAACAGCCTTTGTCGTTTCGACAAGGTTTCCTCCAGCACCTGTTCCTTTCGCAGGTGGGGTCTGTGCGGGGCCTTCTACGATGGTTCAATGCGTCAGCCACTTGTCCTGCATCAAACTCCTATCTGTATGCTGCATGCTTTCCATATCCCTACGCAATGGGCCCGCCGCGGGCCTCCTTTCGCACAAGAAAGCTGCCTCGTGCCTGGATGCTTAGTCACCGCCCCTCTATGCAAATCTATGTGTGTGCTGCAGTGTAGAGTGGGAGCCTGGTTGTAAACCCCTTGCGTGCATAAAGACATTTTCAGAGGCTTCCCAGGAGGGCTACCAAAAAGAAACCAATACGCCTGACTGTTCACAGGGATGATGTGCCTTGCTGATGGAATAGCTGCGACTGAGGCTAGTTTGCCAGCAGGCACCCAGAAAGCCCCTCCATAACCTGGTGGAGGCGTGCCCCCGACCGGAGGGTGCTAGAGTGACGATTCCAACTCATACTTACCTGGCAGGGGAGATACCATGATCATGAAGGTGGTTCTCCCAGGGCGAGGCTCGGCCATTGCACTCCGGCTGTGCTGACCCCTGCGATTTCCTCAAATGCAGGAAACTCGACTGCATAATTTGTGGTAGTGGGGGACTGCGTTCGCGCTTTCCCCTGATTATTCCTGGTCAAAAGACAGCTTGATGAAAGAAACAACAGCCTTTATCGTTTCGACAAGGTTTCCTCCAGCACCTGTTCCTTTCGCAGGTGGGGTCTGTGCGGGGCCTTCTACGATGGTTCAATGCGTCAGCCACTTGTCCTGCATCAAACTCCTATCTGTATGCTGCATGCTTTCCATATCCCTACGCAATGGGCCCGCCGCGGGCCTCCTTTCGCACAAGAAAGCTGCCTCGTGCCTGGATGCTTAGTCACCGCCCCTCTATGCAAATCTATGTGTGTGCTGCAGTGTAGAGTGGGAGCCTGGTTGTAAACCCCTTGCGTGCATAAAGACATTTTCAGAGGCTTCCCAGGAGGGCTACCAAAAAGAAACCAATACGCCTGACTGTTCACAGGGATGATGTGCCTTGCTGATGGAATAGCTGCGACTGAGGCTAGTTTGCCAGCAGGCACCCAGAAAGCCCCTCCATAACCTGGTGGAGGCGTGCCCCCGACCGGAGGGTGCTAGAGTGACGATTCCAACTCATACTTACCTGGCAGGGGAGATACCATGATCATGAAGGTGGTTCTCCCAGGGCGAGGCTCGGCCATTGCACTCCGGCTGTGCTGACCCCTGCGATTTCCTCAAATGCAGGAAACTCGACTGCATAATTTGTGGTAGTGGGGGACTGCGTTCGCGCTTTCCCCTGATTATTCCTGGTCAAAAGACAGCTTGATGAAAGAAACAACAGCCTTTATCGTTTCGACAAGGTTTCCTCCAGCACCTGTTCCTTTCGCAGGTGGGGTCTGTGCGGGGCCTTCTACGATGGTTCAATGCGTCAGCCACTTGTCCTGCATCAAACTCCTATCTGTATGCTGCATGCTTTCCATATCCCTACGCAATGGGCCCGCCGCGGGCCTCCTTTCGCACAAGAAAGCTGCCTCGTGCCTGGATGCTTAGTCACCGCCCCTCTATGCAAATCTATGTGTGTGCTGCAGTGTAGAGTGGGAGCCTGGTTGTAAACCCCTTGCGTGCATAAAGACATTTTCAGAGGCTTCCCAGGAGGGCTACCAAAAAGAAACCAATACGCCTGACTGTTCACAGGGATGATGTGCCTTGCTGATGGAATAGCTGCGACTGAGGCTAGTTTGCCAGCAGGCACCCAGAAAGCCCCTCCATAACCTGGTGGAGGCGTGCCCCCGACCGGAGGGTGCTAGAGTGACGATTCCAACTCATACTTACCTGGCAGGGGAGATACCATGATCATGAAGGTGGTTCTCCCAGGGCGAGGCTCGGCCATTGCACTCCGGCTGTGCTGACCCCTGCGATTTCCTCAAATGCAGGAAACTCGACTGCATAATTTGTGGTAGTGGGGGACTGCGTTCGCGCTTTCCCCTGATTATTCCTGGTCAAAAGACAGCTTGATGAAAGAAACAACAGCCTTTGTCGTTTCGACAAGGTTTCCTCCAGCACCTGTTCCTTTCGCAGGTGGGGTCTGTGTGGGGCCTTCTACGATGGTTCAATGCGTCAGCCACTTGTCCTGCATCAAACTCCTATCTGTATGCTGCATGCTTTCCATATCCCTACGCAATGGGCCCGCCGCGGGCCTCCTTTCGCACAAGAAAGCTGCCTCGTGCCTGGATGCTTAGTCACCGCCCCTCTATGCAAATCTATGTGTGTGCTGCAGTGTAGAGTGGGAGCCTGGTTGTAAACCCCTTGCGTGCATAAAGACATTTTCAGAGGCTTCCCAGGAGGGCTACCAAAAAGAAACCAATACGCCTGACTGTTCACAGGGATGATGTGCCTTGCTGATGGAATAGCTGCGACTGAGGCTAGTTTGCCAGCAGGCACCCAGAAAGCCCCTCCATAACCTGGTGGAGGCGTGCCCCCGACCGGAGGGTGCTAGAGTGACGATTCCAACTCATACTTACCTGGCAGGGGAGATACCATGATCATGAAGGTGGTTCTCCCAGGGCGAGGCTCGGCCATTGCACTCCGGCTGTGCTGACCCCTGCGATTTCCTCAAATGCAGGAAACTCGACTGCATAATTTGTGGTAGTGGGGGACTGCGTTCGCGCTTTCCCCTGATTATTCCTGGTCAAAAGACAGCTTGATGAAAGAAACAACAGCCTTTATCGTTTCGACAAGGTTTCCTCCAGCACCTGTTCCTTTCGCAGGTGGGGTCTGTGCGGGGCCTTCTACGATGGTTCAATGCGTCAGCCACTTGTCCTGCATCAAACTCCTATCTGTATGCTGCATGCTTTCCATATCCCTACGCAATGGGCCCGCCGCGGGCCTCCTTTCGCACAAGAAAGCTGCCTCGTGCCTGGATGCTTAGTCACCGCCCCTCTATGCAAATCTATGTGTGTGCTGCAGTGTAGAGTGGGAGCCTGGTTGTAAACCCCTTGCGTGCATAAAGACATTTTCAGAGGCTTCCCAGGAGGGCTACCAAAAAGAAACCAATACGCCTGACTGTTCACAGGGATGATGTGCCTTGCTGATGGAATAGCTGCGACTGAGGCTAGTTTGCCAGCAGGCACCCAGAAAGCCCCTCCATAACCTGGTGGAGGCGTGCCCCCGACCGGAGGGTGCTAGAGTGACGATTCCAACTCATACTTACCTGGCAGGGGAGATACCATGATCATGAAGGTGGTTCTCCCAGGGCGAGGCTCGGCCATTGCACTCCGGCTGTGCTGACCCCTGCGATTTCCTCAAATGCAGGAAACTCGACTGCATAATTTGTGGTAGTGGGGGACTGCGTTCGCGCTTTCCCCTGATTATTCCTGGTCAAAAGACAGCTTGATGAAAGAAACAACAGCCTTTATCGTTTCGACAAGGTTTCCTCCAGCACCTGTTCCTTTCGCAGGTGGGGTCTGTGCGGGGCCTTCTACGATGGTTCAATGCGTCAGCCACTTGTCCTGCATCAAACTCCTATCTGTATGCTGCATGCTTTCCATATCCCTACGCAATGGGCCCGCCGCGGGCCTCCTTTCGCACAAGAAAGCTGCCTCGTGCCTGGATGCTTAGTCACCGCCCCTCTATGCAAATCTATGTGTGTGCTGCAGTGTAGAGTGGGAGCCTGGTTGTAAACCCCTTGCGTGCATAAAGACATTTTCAGAGGCTTCCCAGGAGGGCTACCAAAAAGAAACCAATACGCCTGACTGTTCACAGGGATGATGTGCCTTGCTGATGGAATAGCTGCGACTGAGGCTAGTTTGCCAGCAGGCACCCAGAAAGCCCCTCCATAACCTGGTGGAGGCGTGCCCCCGACCGGAGGGTGCTAGAGTGACGATTCCAACTCATACTTACCTGGCAGGGGAGATACCATGATCATGAAGGTGGTTCTCCCAGGGCGAGGCTCGGCCATTGCACTCCGGCTGTGCTGACCCCTGCGATTTCCTCAAATGCAGGAAACTCGACTGCATAATTTGTGGTAGTGGGGGACTGCGTTCGCGCTTTCCCCTGATTATTCCTGGTCAAAAGACAGCTTGATGAAAGAAACAACAGCCTTTATCATTTCGACAAGGTTTCCTCCAGCACCTGTTCCTTTCGCAGGTGGGGTCTGTGCGGGGCCTTCTACGATGGTTCAATGCGTCAGCCACTTGTCCTGCATCAAACTCCTATCTGTATGCTGCATGCTTTCCATATCCCTACGCAATGGGCCCGCCGCGGGCCTCCTTTCGCACAAGAAAGCTGCCTCGTGCCTGGATGCTTAGTCACCGCCCCTCTATGCAAATCTATGTGTGTGCTGCAGTGTAGAGTGGGAGCCTGGTTGTAAACCCCTTGCGTGCATAAAGACATTTTCAGAGGCTTCCCAGGAGGGCTACCAAAAAGAAACCAATACGCCTGACTGTTCACAGGGATGATGTGCCTTGCTGATGGAATAGCTGCGACTGAGGCTAGTTTGCCAGCAGGCACCCAGAAAGCCCCTCCATAACCTGGTGGAGGCGTGCCCCCGACCGGAGGGTGCTAGAGTGACGATTCCAACTCATACTTACCTGGCAGGGGAGATACCATGATCATGAAGGTGGTTCTCCCAGGGCGAGGCTCGGCCATTGCACTCCGGCTGTGCTGACCCCTGCGATTTCCTCAAATGCAGGAAACTCGACTGCATAATTTGTGGTAGTGGGGGACTGCGTTCGCGCTTTCCCCTGATTATTCCTGGTCAAAAGACAGCTTGATGAAAGAAACAACAGCCTTTATCGTTTCGACAAGGTTTCCTCCAGCACCTGTTCCTTTCGCAGGTGGGGTCTGTGCGGGGCCTTCTACGATGGTTCAATGCGTCAGCCACTTGTCCTGCATCAAACTCCTATCTGTATGCTGCATGCTTTCCATATCCCTACGCAATGGGCCCGCCGCGGGCCTCCTTTCGCACAAGAAAGCTGCCTCGTGCCTGGATGCTTAGTCACCGCCCCTCTATGCAAATCTATGTGTGTGCTGCAGTGTAGAGTGGGAGCCTGGTTGTAAACCCCTTGCGTGCATAAAGACATTTTCAGAGGCTTCCCAGGAGGGCTACCAAAAAGAAACCAATACGCCTGACTGTTCACAGGGATGATGTGCCTTGCTGATGGAATAGCTGCGACTGAGGCTAGTTTGCCAGCAGGCACCCAGAAAGCCCCTCCATAACCTGGTGGAGGCGTGCCCCCGACCGGAGGGTGCTAGAGTGACGATTCCAACTCATACTTACCTGGCAGGGGAGATACCATGATCATGAAGGTGGTTCTCCCAGGGCGAGGCTCGGCCATTGCACTCCGGCTGTGCTGACCCCTGCGATTTCCTCAAATGCAGGAAACTCGACTGCATAATTTGTGGTAGTGGGGGACTGCGTTCGCGCTTTCCCCTGATTATTCCTGGTCAAAAGACAGCTTGATGAAAGAAACAACAGCCTTTATCGTTTCGACAAGGTTTCCTCCAGCACCTGTTCCTTTCGCAGGTGGGGTCTGTGCGGGGCCTTCTACGATGGTTCAATGCGTCAGCCACTTGTCCTGCATCAAACTCCTATCTGTATGCTGCATGCTTTCCATATCCCTACGCAATGGGCCCGCCGCGGGCCTCCTTTCGCACAAGAAAGCTGCCTCGTGCCTGGATGCTTAGTCACCGCCCCTCTATGCAAATCTATGTGTGTGCTGCAGTGTAGAGTGGGAGCCTGGTTGTAAACCCCTTGCGTGCATAAAGACATTTTCAGAGGCTTCCCAGGAGGGCTACCAAAAAGAAACCAATACGCCTGACTGTTCACAGGGATGATGTGCCTTGCTGATGGAATAGCTGCGACTGAGGCTAGTTTGCCAGCAGGCACCCAGAAAGCCCCTCCATAACCTGGTGGAGGCGTGCCCCCGACCGGAGGGTGCTAGAGTGACGATTCCAACTCATACTTACCTGGCAGGGGAGATACCATGATCATGAAGGTGGTTCATGAGCTGTTTGGATAGTATCGCTGGCTGCGCTGTTCTGTGGAGTGTTCTCCCCTGGCTGTGAGGCTGACAGTTTCACTGTCTCATGCTGTCACTGGTTAAGGACATTTTCCTAAAGAGTGCATGCTGGTTACTTCCCTGCTGAATTTACCTCAGCCCTGCAGTTCTGCTGAGGGAAAGAGGTAAACCTCTGTTATGGCGGCGGCCAAAAACGCGAATGTTCCGGCTTATGCGCGGGTGAATAATTCTGTCAGACTGGAGTTTGAAGCTGAGAAAAGACAAGAAAGAGGCCTGGAATATATTGTCAAAGATTTGCTGTTTGGACTGTTCCAGTTAACACCGGATAAGATTCTTGCACTACAGGATTATCATGTAAGAGGAGTTTATGATATTACATTTATTAATAAGAGAACCTGCCTTGATTTTGTGAGGAAATCGCAGCAGTATTGCAATGATAAGTTATTGGACTGTGTAAAGGTGACTCCACATTATGAGGAAGAGAATTTACAATCGCTTGTGCTGAAAATGTATAACCCAAATTTACCTCAGGAAGACATTACCAGCTGGCTTTCCCTGTTTTGTGACAAGGTAAAATTTCTACATAAAATTACTAACCAGTTTGGGTTGTGGACTGGAAAAAGGAAATATCTTGTGTCATTTAAAAAAGACATTCTTCCCCCAGCTCGCTTTAGCATTGGAAAGCATAACGGGGATTTATTTTTTGATGGAATGGGCAGTTTCTGTCGCATATGCCATGTATATGGCCACACAACTGAGCTATGCAAAGAGAGACATAGATGCAGGAATTGTGACTCTTTTGAGCATGAAACTCTAGCATGTTCTAAAATTAAAAGATGTAATTTCTGCCTTTGTCCTGGACATGTTTATTCAAACTGCCCCCATCGTAACAACACAGAGACATTAAAGCAGGCTGCTGCAGCTAATCCTGAGGTAAAATCATCTGAGGTAAAATCATCTGAGCGGGAAAATTCAGCTGATCCAGCGCCCCCTGCTGTTGACTTGGAAAATCCTGCAGCTGAATTAATTTCTGACATTTCTAAAGCAAAAATACCTGTCACAGCAGAAAGTTCAGCATCACACCAGGTTTTTGTGCCAGAGGAAGAAAAGTCTGTCTTGCAGAAAATGGAGGCTGTATCGTTGCAGGGAGAAAATGGAAAAGAGCAACGTTTAAAATATATGACAAAACAATCAGGAAGATCCAGAGAAGGAAAGCAGGCTTTGGAAAAAGGCAAGTGCCCTGGGGATGAAGATGCACAGCAAGTTGGAAAGTCAAAGGCCAAGAAACTACGAACAGGATCGCCAGATGCGATTGGAGCAAGGATGGATATACAAACTGAAAAGAAGTCATGGGCAGAGGTTGTAAAATCCTCTGCTAGTACAGATTCAGAGAAAATGGAGCCCAGCCCCCTTCCAGCGGATTATTTGTTTGGAGATCTAGTCTTTGATAATGAGATTCCTATTAATCCAGTCAGCCCGGCATCTCCTAAGCAGAATTTCTTAAACACGGATTTAGTCCACCAATTGGAAAAAGTGATGGGAATGGATCCTTCAGAGGGCAATATGGATTTCTGAGTAAGTCTGGATTAGGAATCTCCACCTTATTTCAACATGGCTGTGTTAGAAGGCTTAACCTTTAACGTGCACTGCATAAAAAGTCAGCTAAGACGCATAACTGTGTTTAACTTTCTGGCGGCTTTTAATGTAAGTGTTTTTTTCCTGCAAGAATGTGCTATACCACACATGAGCAATTATGAGACTTTTGCAAAAGACTGGACTCATGGCCCTTCTGTGTGGTCAGGCTCAAATGGGAATAAAAGCGCAGGAGTTGCTATTCTTTTTAAAGGGCCAGCACAAATTCACCAGATACAAGAACTTGTGCCAGGGAGAGTTTTGTTTGTTTCTGTCTCTATTGATGGTATTAAGTGGGATCTCCTAAATGTATATGCATCTCCAGACACAAAAGACCGTATTGAACTGTTTGAAAATTTGAACCTCTTTATGGCAAATATTAAACCAACACTTGTAGCAGGTGATTTTAATTGTACTTTAAATGGCACAGATAGATATGGTCCAGGTGTTAAAGTGACTGATAGATCAGCTAACCTTTTGAAAGCAATGATAACTGATTTCAAGTTTAGAGATATTTTCATGACCCTTAATACAAATATACCCTTAACTGAGAGAGTTACATGGAAAGGTAAAGATGCTGGATCAAGAATTGACTTCATATTTGCTGCTAAGTCTTTAGTGCCCTTGACATGCGTTCATAAAGAGAATATTATTTCAGACCACAAGGTGGTGATTTTCAAGGTCTCAAGCCCAGCTGAACAAAAAGTGGGAAGAGGCTTTTGGAAATTAAACACCTCCCTGCTACAAGATGATGAAGTGCATAAGGATTTTAGTAAAGTATTTAAGGAGTGGCAGACAGAAAAGTTGCACGCTAGTGATATTTTAACATGGTGGGATATAGTAAAAGAGAGAATTAAACGTTTTTTCATTAAATTAGGGGTTCACAAGGCAAAAGAAAAAAGAGAATTTTTTGATAATCTAAATACCCAGCTACAAACTTTGTATAAACTCAAAGGAATAGGCTGTGATGTAGCTGATAATATTTCTACAGCAAAAGAGAACATTAAAAAGTGTCTAGAAGAGAAAGCAAAGGAAGTCATTTTTAAAAGCCGTGTAAAACATGTAGAAGAGAATGAAAAGTGTACCAAGTACTTCTTTAGGAGGGTTCCACTTTCAAAGGAAATAATAACAGAAATAGAGGGGGAGAATTCCAGGAGTGGCATAATGGGAAAAGTTTGTACTTTTTATCAATCCCTATATGACACCAAAAACATTGACAGCGATTTCCTGAATGACACACTCAAAGATATAACTATGGTTCTAAACCAAGATGATGCAGAGTCCCTAAATGAGCTTTTAACTGAAGATGAACTTTTAAAAACCGTGAAGAGTTTTCAAAAAAGTAAAGTACCTGGGCTGGATGGGTTGCCTGTTGAATTTTACTTGCAGTTTTGGGACATTTTGAAAAATGACTTGCTAAATGTATTTAGCAAATGTTTTCTCTATAAAGAGCTGCCACATTCTTGGAGGAGAGGAGTCATTACCCTGCTGCCAAAAGGGGGCGACAAAACCCAATTAAAGAACTGGAGGCCTATAACACTCCTTAACCTGGATTATAAAATCTTTGCTAAAATCCTGGCAAACAGGTTGAAAAGAGTGATAGATAAAGTGATCCATAGTAACCAGGTGTGCGGTATCCCTGGGCGTAGAACAGTGTTTCTCAACTCCAGTCCTCAAGGCGCCCCAACAGGTCATGTTTTCAGGATTTCCCTCAGATGAAACGGCTGTGGTAATTACTAAGGAAATGAAACTGATCAAATCACCTGTGCAAAATAATGGAAATCCTGAAAACATGACCTGTTGGGGCGCCTTGAGGACTGGAGTTGAGAAACACTGGCGTAGAATACACCATATTACCAACCTCATAAGGGACTCTATTTGGTACATGGAAGAGCGTAAGCAACCTCTGGCAATTCTGTCATTAGATTTTGAAAAAGCTTTTGACCACATATCTCACGTGTATCTCTTTAATGTTCTGCACAAAATGGGCATTCCAGAGGGCTTTTTGTCCTCATTAAGGTCCTTATATAATAAGTGTACCAGTCAAGTTTTAGTCAATGGCTTCATGACTGAAGGCTTTAGCTTAAAGTGTGGTGTCAAGCAAGGATGTCCTTTGTCGCCATTGCTTTTTGTGTGTGCCATTGAGCCACTGTTATGCTCCATTAGAAAGGATAAGGTGATCAGAGGAGTTCATGTGCCAGGAAGTGGAGGGCTGCAAGTAAAAATAACTGGTTACATGGATGACCTTGCCATGTTGTGTACTAACACTACATCTGTTCAAAGGGCAATCAAAAGAACAGAATATTTCTGTGCCGCTTCTGGATTTAAATTAAATTTGAATAAAAGCAGCATGATGGAAATTGGAGATTGGAAGCCTTCTCTAGATTGCCCAATACAAAAGAAGGAATCTATAAAAATCTTGGGCACAATTTTTACCTCTAAAAATGATGGAGAGGAGTCATGGAATGTGGTTATGGAAAGGATAAACAGAAAGGTTATAGGCTGGAAGATGCGACAGTTAACCATTGAAGGGAGGATTTTACTACTTAAAATGGTTGTGTTACCTATTTTATTGTATACAGCTCTCACCTTTCCTCCATCAGTTTTACACCTGACTCAGGTTGTACGAACATGTTTTCTCTTTGTTTGGGGTTCAAAGATGGAGAGGTTAAAAAGAATATACATGACAAAACCACCTGAAAAAGGTGGGAAAGGTATGCCAAATATAAAGCGCTTTGTATATACAAAATATTTGGTTCTATGCCTTCAAGCCCATAAAACAGAAGCACTTTGGTCTTTTTTTCTGAGGTATGCAGCAGGGTTTACTTTTCGGAAACATGGTTGGTACAATTTATCTCTGAAAAGCCCTTTCTGCCTTAACCCCCCATGGTTTTATAGCATTTTGCAAACTATCATCTCTGACTTCAATCTTTGTAATAAATCCCAAGAAGATCTTTGTGATAAATTGAAGTTGAAACTGCATTTTAATGCTGCTGAAACTTTAATTCCTATCATTCAAATGCCAGAAGAGGAGGTAAAAACTGTTTGGGCAAAAGTCAGTCATAAACAGCTCTTTAATAGTCAAAAAGATTTAGCATGGGCCTGTGTGCACGAATGCCTACCTACCAAAGCCTTTCAGCACAAGAGAGGCGTGATACCATCAGCTAAGTGTCCAAGGTCCTCGTGTAGATCTAATGAGACAGTAAAGCATTTTCTGTGGGATTGCTTTTATGCCAAAGAACTCTGGAGGAAAGTAAAACCACTTCTAGAACAGGTGGCGGGAATTAAAGATTTAAACTATGAGTTGGTTCTTTATGGCAAGGTGGAGACTATACCACAAGCTAAATTTGTGATTTTATGGAAAATGATAAACTCTTTCAAAGAAGCTCTGTGGAAAGTCCGAAACAAGATAATCTTTAATTCTAATGAGGTAACAGTTAACGAATGCATATCTTTGAGTTTTAGTGCAATGCGTTTATATGTTTTGCTTGATGAAAAGAGTTCTGCAAACAACAGCAAGTTTTGGTGTCAGGAAAAATGGTTTATATTTTCAAACTAAGTAATGGAAAAATAGATTGTAGTGTATGATGTGTGGACTCTGTACCATTTACTTATGTATATCTGTTAAAAAGTATTGTAAAGTTGAAATGTGAACTTGTATATTATTTATTGACCTAATAAAGCTTTTAAAAAATGAAAAATGAAAATGAAGGTGGTTCTCCCAGGGCGAGGCTCGGCCATTGCACTCCGGCTGTGCTGACCCCTGCGATTTCCTCAAATGCAGGAAACTCGACTGCATAATTTGTGGTAGTGGGGGACTGCGTTCGCGCTTTCCCCTGATTATTCCTGGTCAAAAGACAGCTTGATGAAAGAAACAACAGCCTTTATCGTTTCGACAAGGTTTCCTCCAGCACCTGTTCCTTTCGCAGGTGGGGTCTGTGCGGGGCCTTCTACGATGGTTCAATGCGTCAGCCACTTGTCCTGCATCAAACTCCTATCTGTATGCTGCATGCTTTCCATATCCCTACGCAATGGGCCCGCCGCGGGCCTCCTTTCGCACAAGAAAGCTGCCTCGTGCCTGGATGCTTAGTCACCGCCCCTCTATGCAAATCTATGTGTGTGCTGCAGTGTAGAGTGGGAGCCTGGTTGTAAACCCCTTGCGTGCATAAAGACATTTTCAGAGGCTTCCCAGGAGGGCTACCAAAAAGAAACCAATACGCCTGACTGTTCACAGGGATGATGTGCCTTGCTGATGGAATAGCTGCGACTGAGGCTAGTTTGCCAGCAGGCACCCAGAAAGCCCCTCCATAACCTGGTGGAGGCGTGCCCCCGACCGGAGGGTGCTAGAGTGACGATTCCAACTCATACTTACCTGGCAGGGGAGATACCATGATCATGAAGGTGGTTCTCCCAGGGCGAGGCTCGGCCATTGCACTCCGGCTGTGCTGACCCCTGCGATTTCCTCAAATGCAGGAAACTCGACTGCATAATTTGTGGTAGTGGGGGACTGCGTTCGCGCTTTCCCCTGATTATTCCTGGTCAAAAGACAGCTTGATGAAAGAAACAACAGCCTTTATCGTTTCGACAAGGTTTCCTCCAGCACCTGTTCCTTTCGCAGGTGGGGTCTGTGCGGGGCCTTCTACGATGGTTCAATGCGTCAGCCACTTGTCCTGCATCAAACTCCTATCTGTATGCTGCATGCTTTCCATATCCCTACGCAATGGGCCCGCCGCGGGCCTCCTTTCGCACAAGAAAGCTGCCTCGTGCCTGGATGCTTAGTCACCGCCCCTCTATGCAAATCTATGTGTGTGCTGCAGTGTAGAGTGGGAGCCTGGTTGTAAACCCCTTGCGTGCATAAAGACATTTTCAGAGGCTTCCCAGGAGGGCTACCAAAAAGAAACCAATACGCCTGACTGTTCACAGGGATGATGTGCCTTGCTGATGGAATAGCTGCGACTGAGGCTAGTTTGCCAGCAGGCACCCAGAAAGCCCCTCCATAACCTGGTGGAGGCGTGCCCCCGACCGGAGGGTGCTAGAGTGACGATTCCAACTCATACTTACCTGGCAGGGGAGATACCATGATCATGAAGGTGGTTCTCCCAGGGCGAGGCTCGGCCATTGCACTCCGGCTGTGCTGACCCCTGCGATTTCCTCAAATGCAGGAAACTCGACTGCATAATTTGTGGTAGTGGGGGACTGCGTTCGCGCTTTCCCCTGATTATTCCTGGTCAAAAGACAGCTTGATGAAAGAAACAACAGCCTTTATCGTTTCGACAAGGTTTCCTCCAGCACCTGTTCCTTTCGCAGGTGGGGTCTGTGCGGGGCCTTCTACGATGGTTCAATGCGTCAGCCACTTGTCCTGCATCAAACTCCTATCTGTATGCTGCATGCTTTCCATATCCCTACGCAATGGGCCCGCCGCGGGCCTCCTTTCGCACAAGAAAGCTGCCTCGTGCCTGGATGCTTAGTCACCGCCCCTCTATGCAAATCTATGTGTGTGCTGCAGTGTAGAGTGGGAGCCTGGTTGTAAACCCCTTGCGTGCATAAAGACATTTTCAGAGGCTTCCCAGGAGGGCTACCAAAAAGAAACCAATACGCCTGACTGTTCACAGGGATGATGTGCCTTGCTGATGGAATAGCTGCGACTGAGGCTAGTTTGCCAGCAGGCACCCAGAAAGCCCCTCCATAACCTGGTGGAGGCGTGCCCCCGACCGGAGGGTGCTAGAGTGACGATTCCAACTCATACTTACCTGGCAGGGGAGATACCATGATCATGAAGGTGGTTCTCCCAGGGCGAGGCTCGGCCATTGCACTCCGGCTGTGCTGACCCCTGCGATTTCCTCAAATGCAGGAACTCGACTGCATAATTTGTGGTAGTGGGGGACTGCGTTCGCGCTTTACCCTGATTATTCCTGGTCAAAAGACAGCTTGATGAAAGAAACAACAGCCTTTATCGTTTCGACAAGGTTTCCTCCAGCACCTGTTCCTTTCGCAGGTGGGGTCTGTGCGGGGCCTTCTACGATGGTTCAATGCGTCAGCCACTTGTCCTGCATCAAACTCCTATCTGTATGCTGCATGCTTTCCATATCCCTACGCAATGGGCCCGCCGCGGGCCTCCTTTCGCACAAGAAAGCTGCCTCGTGCCTGGATGCTTAGTCACCGCCCCTCTATGCAAATCTATGTGTGTGCTGCAGTGTAGAGTGGGAGCCTGGTTGTAAACCCCTTGCGTGCATAAAGACATTTTCAGAGGCTTCCCAGGAGGGCTACCAAAAAGAAACCAATACGCCTGACTGTTCACAGGGATGATGTGCCTTGCTGATGGAATAGCTGCGACTGAGGCTAGTTTGCCAGCAGGCACCCAGAAAGCCCCTCCATAACCTGGTGGAGGCGTGCCCCCGACCGGAGGGTGCTAGAGTGACGATTCCAACTCATACTTACCTGGCAGGGGAGATACCATGATCATGAAGGTGGTTCTCCCAGGGCGAGGCTCGGCCATTGCACTCCGGCTGTGCTGACCCCTGCGATTTCCTCAAATGCAGGAAACTCGACTGCATAATTTGTGGTAGTGGGGGACTGCGTTCGCGCTTTCCCCTGATTATTCCTGGTCAAAAGACAGCTTGATGAAAGAAACAACAGCCTTTATCGTTTCGACAAGGTTTCCTCCAGCACCTGTTCCTTTCGCAGGTGGGGTCTGTGCGGGGCCTTCTACGATGGTTCAATGCGTCAGCCACTTGTCCTGCATCAAACTCCTATCTGTATGCTGCATGCTTTCCATATCCCTACGCAATGGGCCCGCCGCGGGCCTCCTTTCGCACAAGAAAGCTGCCTCGTGCCTGGATGCTTAGTCACCGCCCCTCTATGCAAATCTATGTGTGTGCTGCAGTGTAGAGTGGGAGCCTGGTTGTAAACCCCTTGCGTGCATAAAGACATTTTCAGAGGCTTCCCAGGAGGGCTACCAAAAAGAAACCAATACGCCTGACTGTTCACAGGGATGATGTGCCTTGCTGATGGAATAGCTGCGACTGAGGCTAGTTTGCCAGCAGGCACCCAGAAAGCCCCTCCATAACCTGGTGGAGGCGTGCCCCCGACCGGAGGGTGCTAGAGTGACGATTCCAACTCATACTTACCTGGCAGGGGAGATACCATGATCATGAAGGTGGTTCTCCCAGGGCGAGGCTCGGCCATTGCACTCCGGCTGTGCTGACCCCTGCGATTTCCTCAAATGCAGGAAACTCGACTGCATAATTTGTGGTAGTGGGGGACTGCGTTCGCGCTTTCCCCTGATTATTCCTGGTCAAAAGACAGCTTGATGAAAGAAACAACAGCCTTTATCGTTTCGACAAGGTTTCCTCCAGCACCTGTTCCTTTCGCAGGTGGGGTCTGTGCGGGGCCTTCTACGATGGTTCAATGCGTCAGCCACTTGTCCTGCATCAAACTCCTATCTGTATGCTGCATGCTTTCCATATCCCTACGCAATGGGCCCGCCGCGGGCCTCCTTTCGCACAAGAAAGCTGCCTCGTGCCTGGATGCTTAGTCACCGCCCCTCTATGCAAATCTATGTGTGTGCTGCAGTGTAGAGTGGGAGCCTGGTTGTAAACCCCTTGCGTGCATAAAGACATTTTCAGAGGCTTCCCAGGAGGGCTACCAAAAAGAAACCAATACGCCTGACTGTTCACAGGGATGATGTGCCTTGCTGATGGAATAGCTGCGACTGAGGCTAGTTTGCCAGCAGGCACCCAGAAAGCCCCTCCATAACCTGGTGGAGGCGTGCCCCCGACCGGAGGGTGCTAGAGTGACGATTCCAACTCATACTTACCTGGCAGGGGAGATACCATGATCATGAAGGTGGTTCTCCCAGGGCGAGGCTCGGCCATTGCACTCCGGCTGTGCTGACCCCTGCGATTTCCTCAAATGCAGGAAACTCGACTGCATAATTTGTGGTAGTGGGGGACTGCGTTCGCGCTTTCCCCTGATTATTCCTGGTCAAAAGACAGCTTGATGAAAGAAACAACAGCCTTTATCGTTTCGACAAGGTTTCCTCCAGCACCTGTTCCTTTCGCAGGTGGGGTCTGTGCGGGGCCTTCTACGATGGTTCAATGCGTCAGCCACTTGTCCTGCATCAAACTCCTATCTGTATGCTGCATGCTTTCCATATCCCTACGCAATGGGCCCGCCGCGGGCCTCCTTTCGCACAAGAAAGCTGCCTCGTGCCTGGATGCTTAGTCACCGCCCCTCTATGCAAATCTATGTGTGTGCTGCAGTGTAGAGTGGGAGCCTGGTTGTAAACCCCTTGCGTGCATAAAGACATTTTCAGAGGCTTCCCAGGAGGGCTACCAAAAAGAAACCAATACGCCTGACTGTTCACAGGGATGATGTGCCTTGCTGATGGAATAGCTGCGACTGAGGCTAGTTTGCCAGCAGGCACCCAGAAAGCCCCTCCATAACCTGGTGGAGGCGTGCCCCCGACCGGAGGGTGCTAGAGTGACAATTCCAACTCATACTTACCTGGCAGGGGAGATACCATGATCATGAAGGTGGTTCTCCCAGGGCGAGGCTCGGCCATTGCACTCCGGCTGTGCTGACCCCTGCGATTTCCTCAAATGCAGGAAACTCGACTGCATAATTTGTGGTAGTGGGGGACTGCGTTCGCGCTTTCCCCTGATTATTCCTGGTCAAAAGACAGCTTGATGAAAGAAACAACAGCCTTTGTCGTTTCGACAAGGTTTCCTCCAGCACCTGTTCCTTTCGCAGGTGGGGTCTGTGCGGGGCCTTCTACGATGGTTCAATGCGTCAGCCACTTGTCCTGCATCAAACTCCTATCTGTATGCTGCATGCTTTCCATATCCCTACGCAATGGGCCCGCCGCGGGCCTCCTTTCGCACAAGAAAGCTGCCTCGTGCCTGGATGCTTAGTCACCGCCCCTCTATGCAAATCTATGTGTGTGCTGCAGTGTAGAGTGGGAGCCTGGTTGTAAACCCCTTGCGTGCATAAAGACATTTTCAGAGGCTTCCCAGGAGGGCTACCAAAAAGAAACCAATACGCCTGACTGTTCACAGGGATGATGTGCCTTGCTGATGGAATAGCTGCGACTGAGGCTAGTTTGCCAGCAGGCACCCAGAAAGCCCCTCCATAACCTGGTGGAGGCGTGCCCCCGACCGGAGGGTGCTAGAGTGACGATTCCAACTCATACTTACCTGGCAGGGGAGATACCATGATCATGAAGGTGGTTCTCCCAGGGCGAGGCTCGGCCATTGCACTCCGGCTGTGCTGACCCCTGCGATTTCCTCAAATGCAGGAAACTCGACTGCATAATTTGTGGTAGTGGGGGACTGCGTTCGCGCTTTCCCCTGATTATTCCTGGTCAAAAGACAGCTTGATGAAAGAAACAACAGCCTTTATCGTTTCGACAAGGTTTCCTCCAGCACCTGTTCCTTTCGCAGGTGGGGTCTGTGCGGGGCCTTCTACGATGGTTCAATGCGTCAGCCACTTGTCCTGCATCAAACTCCTATCTGTATGCTGCATGCTTTCCATATCCCTACGCAATGGGCCCGCCGCGGGCCTCCTTTCGCACAAGAAAGCTGCCTCGTGCCTGGATGCTTAGTCACCGCCCCTCTATGCAAATCTATGTGTGTGCTGCAGTGTAGAGTGGGAGCCTGGTTGTAAACCCCTTGCGTGCATAAAGACATTTTCAGAGGCTTCCCAGGAGGGCTACCAAAAAGAAACCAATACGCCTGACTGTTCACAGGGATGATGTGCCTTGCTGATGGAATAGCTGCGACTGAGGCTAGTTTGCCAGCAGGCACCCAGAAAGCCCCTCCATAACCTGGTGGAGGCGTGCCCCCGACCGGAGGGTGCTAGAGTGACGATTCCAACTCATACTTACCTGGCAGGGGAGATACCATGATCATGAAGGTGGTTCTCCCAGGGCGAGGCTCGGCCATTGCACTCCGGCTGTGCTGACCCCTGCGATTTCCTCAAATGCAGGAAACTCGACTGCATAATTTGTGGTAGTGGGGGACTGCGTTCGCGCTTTCCCCTGATTATTCCTGGTCAAAAGACAGCTTGATGAAAGAAACAACAGCCTTTATCGTTTCGACAAGGTTTCCTCCAGCACCTGTTCCTTTCGCAGGTGGGGTCTGTGCGGGGCCTTCTACGATGGTTCAATGCGTCAGCCACTTGTCCTGCATCAAACTCCTATCTGTATGCTGCATGCTTTCCATATCCCTACGCAATGGGCCCGCCGCGGGCCTCCTTTCGCACAAGAAAGCTGCCTCGTGCCTGGATGCTTAGTCACCGCCCCTCTATGCAAATCTATGTGTGTGCTGCAGTGTAGAGTGGGAGCCTGGTTGTAAACCCCTTGCGTGCATAAAGACATTTTCAGAGGCTTCCCAGGAGGGCTACCAAAAAGAAACCAATACGCCTGACTGTTCACAGGGATGATGTGCCTTGCTGATGGAATAGCTGCGACTGAGGCTAGTTTGCCAGCAGGCACCCAGAAAGCCCCTCCATAACCTGGTGGAGGCGTGCCCCCGACCGGAGGGTGCTAGAGTGACGATTCCAACTCATACTTACCTGGCAGGGGAGATACCATGATCATGAAGGTGGTTCTCCCAGGGCGAGGCTCGGCCATTGCACTCCGGCTGTGCTGACCCCTGCGATTTCCTCAAATGCAGGAAACTCGACTGCATAATTTGTGGTAGTGGGGGACTGCGTTCGCGCTTTCCCCTGATTATTCCTGGTCAAAAGACAGCTTGATGAAAGAAACAACAGCCTTTATCGTTTCGACAAGGTTTCCTCCAGCACCTGTTCCTTTCGCAGGTGGGGTCTGTGCGGGGCCTTCTACGATGGTTCAATGCGTCAGCCACTTGTCCTGCATCAAACTCCTATCTGTATGCTGCATGCTTTCCATATCCCTACGCAATGGGCCCGCCGCGGGCCTCCTTTCGCACAAGAAAGCTGCCTCGTGCCTGGATGCTTAGTCACCGCCCCTCTATGCAAATCTATGTGTGTGCTGCAGTGTAGAGTGGGAGCCTGGTTGTAAACCCCTTGCGTGCATAAAGACATTTTCAGAGGCTTCCCAGGAGGGCTACCAAAAAGAAACCAATACGCCTGACTGTTCACAGGGATGATGTGCCTTGCTGATGGAATAGCTGCGACTGAGGCTAGTTTGCCAGCAGGCACCCAGAAAGCCCCTCCATAACCTGGTGGAGGCGTGCCCCCGACCGGAGGGTGCTAGAGTGACGATTCCAACTCATACTTACCTGGCAGGGGAGATACCATGATCATGAAGGTGGTTCTCCCAGGGCGAGGCTCGGCCATTGCACTCCGGCTGTGCTGACCCCTGCGATTTCCTCAAATGCAGGAAACTCGACTGCATAATTTGTGGTAGTGGGGGACTGCGTTCGCGCTTTCCCCTGATTATTCCTGGTCAAAAGACAGCTTGATGAAAGAAACAACAGCCTTTATCGTTTCGACAAGGTTTCCTCCAGCACCTGTTCCTTTCGCAGGTGGGGTCTGTGCGGGGCCTTCTACGATGGTTCAATGCGTCAGCCACTTGTCCTGCATCAAACTCCTATCTGTATGCTGCATGCTTTCCATATCCCTACGCAATGGGCCCGCCGCGGGCCTCCTTTCGCACAAGAAAGCTGCCTCGTGCCTGGATGCTTAGTCACCGCCCCTCTATGCAAATCTATGTGTGTGCTGCAGTGTAGAGTGGGAGCCTGGTTGTAAACCCCTTGCGTGCATAAAGACATTTTCAGAGGCTTCCCAGGAGGGCTACCAAAAAGAAACCAATACGCCTGACTGTTCACAGGGATGATGTGCCTTGCTGATGGAATAGCTGCGACTGAGGCTAGTTTGCCAGCAGGCACCCAGAAAGCCCCTCCATAACCTGGTGGAGGCGTGCCCCCGACCGGAGGGTGCTAGAGTGACGATTCCAACTCATACTTACCTGGCAGGGGAGATACCATGATCATGAAGGTGGTTCTCCCAGGGCGAGGCTCGGCCATTGCACTCCGGCTGTGCTGACCCCTGCGATTTCCTCAAATGCAGGAAACTCGACTGCATAATTTGTGGTAGTGGGGGACTGCGTTCGCGCTTTCCCCTGATTATTCCTGGTCAAAAGACAGCTTGATGAAAGAAACAACAGCCTTTATCGTTTCGACAAGGTTTCCTCCAGCACCTGTTCCTTTCGCAGGTGGGGTCTGTGCGGGGCCTTCTACGATGGTTCAATGCGTCAGCCACTTGTCCTGCATCAAACTCCTATCTGTATGCTGCATGCTTTCCATATCCCTACGCAATGGGCCCGCCGCGGGCCTCCTTTCGCACAAGAAAGCTGCCTCGTGCCTGGATGCTTAGTCACCGCCCCTCTATGCAAATCTATGTGTGTGCTGCAGTGTAGAGTGGGAGCCTGGTTGTAAACCCCTTGCGTGCATAAAGACATTTTCAGAGGCTTCCCAGGAGGGCTACCAAAAAGAAACCAATACGCCTGACTGTTCACAGGGATGATGTGCCTTGCTGATGGAATAGCTGCGACTGAGGCTAGTTTGCCAGCAGGCACCCAGAAAGCCCCTCCATAACCTGGTGGAGGCGTGCCCCCGACCGGAGGGTGCTAGAGTGACGATTCCAACTCATACTTACCTGGCAGGGGAGATACCATGATCATGAAGGTGGTTCTCCCAGGGCGAGGCTCGGCCATTGCACTCCGGCTGTGCTGACCCCTGCGATTTCCTCAAATGCAGGAACTCGACTGCATAATTTGTGGTAGTGGGGGACTGCGTTCGCGCTTTCCCCTGATTATTCCTGGTCAAAAGACAGCTTGATGAAAGAAACAACAGCCTTTATCGTTTCGACAAGGTTTCCTCCAGCACCTGTTCCTTTCGCAGGTGGGGTCTGTGCGGGGCCTTCTACGATGGTTCAATGCGTCAGCCACTTGTCCTGCATCAAACTCCTATCTGTATGCTGCATGCTTTCCATATCCCTACGCAATGGGCCCGCCGCGGGCCTCCTTTCGCACAAGAAAGCTGCCTCGTGCCTGGATGCTTAGTCACCGCCCCTCTATGCAAATCTATGTGTGTGCTGCAGTGTAGAGTGGGAGCCTGGTTGTAAACCCCTTGCGTGCATAAAGACATTTTCAGAGGCTTCCCAGGAGGGCTACCAAAAAGAAACCAATACGCCTGACTGTTCACAGGGATGATGTGCCTTGCTGATGGAATAGCTGCGACTGAGGCTAGTTTGCCAGCAGGCACCCAGAAAGCCCCTCCATAACCTGGTGGAGGCGTGCCCCCGACCGGAGGGTGCTAGAGTGACGATTCCAACTCATACTTACCTGGCAGGGGAGATACCATGATCATGAAGGTGGTTCACTTTGGTCTTTTTTTCTGAGGTATGCAGCAGGGTTTACTTTTCGGAAACATGGTTGGTACAATTTATCTCTGAAAAGCCCTTTCTGCCTTAACCCCCCATGGTTTTATAGCATTTTGCAAACTATCATCTCTGACTTCAATCTTTGTAATAAATCCCAAGAAGATCTTTGTGATAAATTGAAGTTGAAACTGCATTTTAATGCTGCTGAAACTTTAATTCCTATCATTCAAATGCCAGAAGAGGAGGTAAAAACTGTTTGGGCAAAAGTCAGTCATAAACAGCTCTTTAATAGTCAAAAAGATTTAGCATGGGCCTGTGTGCACGAATGCCTACCTACCAAAGCCTTTCAGCACAAGAGAGGCGTGATACCATCAGCTAAGTGTCCAAGGTCCTCGTGTAGATCTAATGAGACAGTAAAGCATTTTCTGTGGGATTGCTTTTATGCCAAAGAACTCTGGAGGAAAGTAAAACCACTTCTAGAACAGGTGGCGGGAATTAAAGATTTAAACTATGAGTTGGTTCTTTATGGCAAGGTGGAGACTATACCACAAGCTAAATTTGTGATTTTATGGAAAATGATAAACTCTTTCAAAGAAGCTCTGTGGAAAGTCCGAAACAAGATAATCTTTAATTCTAATGAGGTAACAGTTAACGAATGCATATCTTTGAGTTTTAGTGCAATGCGTTTATATGTTTTGCTTGATGAAAAGAGTTCTGCAAACAACAGCAAGTTTTGGTGTCAGGAAAAATGGTTTATATTTTCAAACTAAGTAATGGAAAAATAGATTGTAGTGTATGATGTGTGGACTCTGTACCATTTACTTATGTATATCTGTTAAAAAGTATTGTAAAGTTGAAATGTGAACTTGTATATTATTTATTGACCTAATAAAGCTTTTAAAAAATGAAAATGAAAATGAAGGTGGTTCTCCCAGGGCGAGGCTCGGCCATTGCACTCCGGCTGTGCTGACCCCTGCGATTTCCTCAAATGCAGGAAACTCGACTGCATAATTTGTGGTAGTGGGGGACTGCGTTCGCGCTTTCCCCTGATTATTCCTGGTCAAAAGACAGCTTGATGAAAGAAACAACAGCCTTTATCGTTTCGACAAGGTTTCCTCCAGCACCTGTTCCTTTCGCAGGTGGGGTCTGTGCGGGGCCTTCTACGATGGTTCAATGCGTCAGCCACTTGTCCTGCATCAAACTCCTATCTGTATGCTGCATGCTTTCCATATCCCTACGCAATGGGCCCGCCGCGGGCCTCCTTTCGCACAAGAAAGCTGCCTCGTGCCTGGATGCTTAGTCACCGCCCCTCTATGCAAATCTATGTGTGTGCTGCAGTGTAGAGTGGGAGCCTGGTTGTAAACCCCTTGCGTGCATAAAGACATTTTCAGAGGCTTCCCAGGAGGGCTACCAAAAAGAAACCAATACGCCTGACTGTTCACAGGGATGATGTGCCTTGCTGATGGAATAGCTGCGACTGAGGCTAGTTTGCCAGCAGGCACCCAGAAAGCCCCTCCATAACCTGGTGGAGGCGTGCCCCCGACCGGAGGGTGCTAGAGTGACGATTCCAACTCATACTTACCTGGCAGGGGAGATACCATGATCATGAAGGTGGTTCTCCCAGGGCGAGGCTCGGCCATTGCACTCCGGCTGTGCTGACCCCTGCGATTTCCTCAAATGCAGGAAACTCGACTGCATAATTTGTGGTAGTGGGGGACTGCGTTCGCGCTTTCCCCTGATTATTCCTGGTCAAAAGACAGCTTGATGAAAGAAACAACAGCCTTTGTCGTTTCGACAAGGTTTCCTCCAGCACCTGTTCCTTTCGCAGGTGGGGTCTGTGCGGGGCCTTCTACGATGGTTCAATGCGTCAGCCACTTGTCCTGCATCAAACTCCTATCTGTATGCTGCATGCTTTCCATATCCCTACGCAATGGGCCCGCCGCGGGCCTCCTTTCGCACAAGAAAGCTGCCTCGTGCCTGGATGCTTAGTCACCGCCCCTCTATGCAAATCTATGTGTGTGCTGCAGTGTAGAGTTTGAGCCTGGTTGTAAACCCCTTGCGTGCATAAAGACATTTTCAGAGGCTTCCCAGGAGGGCTACCAAAAAGAAACCAATACGCCTGACTGTTCACAGGGATGATGTGCCTTGCTGATGGAATAGCTGCGACTGAGGCTAGTTTGCCAGCAGGCACCCAGAAAGCCCCTCCATAACCTGGTGGAGGCGTGCCCCCGACCGGAGGGTGCTAGAGTGACGATTCCAACTCATACTTACCTGGCAGGGGAGATACCATGATCATGAAGGTGGTTCTCCCAGGGCGAGGCTCGGCCATTGCACTCCGGCTGTGCTGACCCCTGCGATTTCCTCAAATGCAGGAAACTCGACTGCATAATTTGTGGTAGTGGGGGACTGCGTTCGCGCTTTCCCCTGATTATTCCTGGTCAAAAGACAGCTTGATGAAAGAAACAACAGCCTTTATCGTTTCGACAAGGTTTCCTCCAGCACCTGTTCCTTTCGCAGGTGGGGTCTGTGCGGGGCCTTCTACGATGGTTCAATGCGTCAGCCACTTGTCCTGCATCAAACTCCTATCTGTATGCTGCATGCTTTCCATATCCCTACGCAATGGGCCCGCCGCGGGCCTCCTTTCGCACAAGAAAGCTGCCTCGTGCCTGGATGCTTAGTCACCGCCCCTCTATGCAAATCTATGTGTGTGCTGCAGTGTAGAGTGGGAGCCTGGTTGTAAACCCCTTGCGTGCATAAAGACATTTTCAGAGGCTTCCCAGGAGGGCTACCAAAAAGAAACCAATACGCCTGACTGTTCACAGGGATGATGTGCCTTGCTGATGGAATAGCTGCGACTGAGGCTAGTTTGCCAGCAGGCACCCAGAAAGCCCCTCCATAACCTGGTGGAGGCGTGCCCCCGACCGGAGGGTGCTAGAGTGACGATTCCAACTCATACTTACCTGGCAGGGGAGATACCATGATCATGAAGGTGGTTCTCCCAGGGCGAGGCTCGGCCATTGCACTCCGGCTGTGCTGACCCCTGCGATTTCCTCAAATGCAGGAAACTCGACTGCATAATTTGTGGTAGTGGGGGACTGCGTTCGCGCTTTCCCCTGATTATTCCTGGTCAAAAGACAGCTTGATGAAAGAAACAACAGCCTTTATCGTTTCGACAAGGTTTCCTCCAGCACCTGTTCCTTTCGCAGGTGGGGTCTGTGCGGGGCCTTCTACGATGGTTCAATGCGTCAGCCACTTGTCCTGCATCAAACTCCTATCTGTATGCTGCATGCTTTCCATATCCCTACGCAATGGGCCCGCCGCGGGCCTCCTTTCGCACAAGAAAGCTGCCTCGTGCCTGGATGCTTAGTCACCGCCCCTCTATGCAAATCTATGTGTGTGCTGCAGTGTAGAGTGGGAGCCTGGTTGTAAACCCCTTGCGTGCATAAAGACATTTTCAGAGGCTTCCCAGGAGGGCTACCAAAAAGAAACCAATACGCCTGACTGTTCACAGGGATGATGTGCCTTGCTGATGGAATAGCTGCGACTGAGGCTAGTTTGCCAGCAGGCACCCAGAAAGCCCCTCCATAACCTGGTGGAGGCGTGCCCCCGACCGGAGGGTGCTAGAGTGACGATTCCAACTCATACTTACCTGGCAGGGGAGATACCATGATCATGAAGGTGGTTCATGAGCTGTTTGGATAGTATCGCTGGCTGCGCTGTTCTGTGGAGTGTTCTCCCCTGGCTGTGAGGCTGACAGTTTCACTGTCTCATGCTGTCACTGGTTAAGGACATTTTCCTAAAGAGTGCATGCTGGTTACTTCCCTGCTGAATTTACCTCAGCCCTGCAGTTCTGCTGAGGGAAAGAGGTAAACCTCTGTTATGGCGGCGGCCAAAAACGCGAATGTTCCGGCTTATGCGCGGGTGAATAATTCTGTCAGACTGGAGTTTGAAGCTGAGAAAAGACAAGAAAGAGGCCTGGAATATATTGTCAAAGATTTGCTGTTTGGACTGTTCCAGTTAACACCGGATAAGATTCTTGCACTACAGGATTATCATGTAAGAGGAGTTTATGATATTACATTTATTAATAAGAGAACCTGCCTTGATTTTGTGAGGAAATCGCAGCAGTATTGCAATGATAAGTTATTGGACTGTGTAAAGGTGACTCCACATTATGAGGAAGAGAATTTACAATCGCTTGTGCTGAAAATGTATAACCCAAATTTACCTCAGGAAGACATTACCAGCTGGCTTTCCCTGTTTTGTGACAAGGTAAAATTTCTACATAAAATTACTAACCAGTTTGGGTTGTGGACTGGAAAAAGGAAATATCTTGTGTCATTTAAAAAAGACATTCTTCCCCCAGCTCGCTTTAGCATTGGAAAGCATAACGGGGATTTATTTTTTGATGGAATGGGCAGTTTCTGTCGCATATGCCATGTATATGGCCACACAACTGAGCTATGCAAAGAGAGACATAGATGCAGGAATTGTGACTCTTTTGAGCATGAAACTCTAGCATGTTCTAAAATTAAAAGATGTAATTTCTGCCTTTGTCCTGGACATGTTTATTCAAACTGCCCCCATCGTAACAACACAGAGACATTAAAGCAGGCTGCTGCAGCTAATCCTGAGGTAAAATCATCTGAGGTAAAATCATCTGAGCGGGAAAATTCAGCTGATCCAGCGCCCCCTGCTGTTGACTTGGAAAATCCTGCAGCTGAATTAATTTCTGACATTTCTAAAGCAAAAATACCTGTCACAGCAGAAAGTTCAGCATCACACCAGGTTTTTGTGCCAGAGGAAGAAAAGTCTGTCTTGCAGAAAATGGAGGCTGTATCGTTGCAGGGAGAAAATGGAAAAGAGCAACGTTTAAAATATATGACAAAACAATCAGGAAGATCCAGAGAAGGAAAGCAGGCTTTGGAAAAAGGCAAGTGCCCTGGGGATGAAGATGCACAGCAAGTTGGAAAGTCAAAGGCCAAGAAACTACGAACAGGATCGCCAGATGCGATTGGAGCAAGGATGGATATACAAACTGAAAAGAAGTCATGGGCAGAGGTTGTAAAATCCTCTGCTAGTACAGATTCAGAGAAAATGGAGCCCAGCCCCCTTCCAGCGGATTATTTGTTTGGAGATCTATTCTTTGATAATGAGATTCCTATTAATCCAGTCAGCCCGGCATCTCCTAAGCAGAATTTCTTAAACACGGATTTAGTCCACCAATTGGAAAAAGTGATGGGAATGGATCCTTCAGAGGGCAATATGGATTTCTGAGTAAGTCTGGATTAGGAATCTCCACCTTATTTCAACATGGCTGTGTTAGAAGGCTTAACCTTTAACGTGCACTGCATAAAAAGTCAGCTAAGACGCATAACTGTGTTTAACTTTCTGGCGGCTTTTAATGTAAGTGTTTTTTTCCTGCAAGAATGTGCTATACCACACATGAGCAATTATGAGACTTTTGCAAAAGACTGGACTCATGGCCCTTCTGTGTGGTCAGGCTCAAATGGGAATAAAAGCGCAGGAGTTGCTATTCTTTTTAAAGGGCCAGCACAAATTCACCAGATACAAGAACTTGTGCCAGGGAGAGTTTTGTTTGTTTCTGTCTCTATTGATGGTATTAAGTGGGATCTCCTAAATGTATATGCATCTCCAGACACAAAAGACCGTATTGAACTGTTTGAAAATTTGAACCTCTTTATGGCAAATATTAAACCAACACTTGTAGCAGGTGATTTTAATTGTACTTTAAATGGCACAGATAGATATGGTCCAGGTGTTAAAGTGACTGATAGATCAGCTAACCTTTTGAAAGCAATGATAACTGATTTCAAGTTTAGAGATATTTTCATGACCCTTAATACAAATATACCCTTAACTGAGAGAGTTACATGGAAAGGTAAAGATGCTGGATCAAGAATTGACTTCATATTTGCTGCTAAGTCTTTAGTGCCCTTGACATGCGTTCATAAAGAGAATATTATTTCAGACCACAAGGTGGTGATTTTCAAGGTCTCAAGCCCAGCTGAACAAAAAGTGGGAAGAGGCTTTTGGAAATTAAACACCTCCCTGCTACAAGATGATGAAGTGCATAAGGATTTTAGTAAAGTATTTAAGGAGTGGCAGACAGAAAAGTTGCACGCTAGTGATATTTTAACATGGTGGGATATAGTAAAAGAGAGAATTAAACGTTTTTTCATTAAATTAGGGGTTCACAAGGCAAAAGAAAAAAGAGAATTTTTTGATAATCTAAATACCCAGCTACAAACTTTGTATAAACTCAAAGGAATAGGCTGTGATGTAGCTGATAATATTTCTACAGCAAAAGAGAACATTAAAAAGTGTCTAGAAGAGAAAGCAAAGGAAGTCATTTTTAAAAGCCGTGTAAAACATGTAGAAGAGAATGAAAAGTGTACCAAGTACTTCTTTAGGAGGGTTCCACTTTCAAAGGAAATAATAACAGAAATAGAGGGGGAGAATTCCAGGAGTGGCATAATGGGAAAAGTTTGTACTTTTTATCAATCCCTATATGACACCAAAAACATTGACAGCGATTTCCTGAATGACACACTCAAAGATATAACTATGGTTCTAAACCAAGATGATGCAGAGTCCCTAAATGAGCTTTTAACTGAAGATGAACTTTTAAAAACCGTGAAGAGTTTTCAAAAAAGTAAAGTACCTGGGCTGGATGGGTTGCCTGTTGAATTTTACTTGCAGTTTTGGGACATTTTGAAAAATGACTTGCTAAATGTATTTAGCAAATGTTTTCTCTATAAAGAGCTGCCACATTCTTGGAGGAGAGGAGTCATTACCCTGCTGCCAAAAGGGGGCGACAAAACCCAATTAAAGAACTGGAGGCCTATAACACTCCTTAACCTGGATTATAAAATCTTTGCTAAAATCCTGGCAAACAGGTTGAAAAGAGTGATAGATAAAGTGATCCATAGTAACCAGGTGTGCGGTATCCCTGGGCGTAGAATACACCATATTACCAACCTCATAAGGGACTCTATTTGGTACATGGAAGAGCGTAAGCAACCTCTGGCAATTCTGTCATTAGATTTTGAAAAAGCTTTTGACCACATATCTCAGGTGTATCTCTTTAATGTTCTGCACAAAATGGGCATTCCAGAGGGCTTTTTGTCCTCATTAAGGTCCTTATATAATAAGTGTACCAGTCAAGTTTTAGTCAATGGCTTCATGACTGAAGGCTTTAGCTTAAAGTGTGGTGTCAAGCAAGGATGTCCTTTGTCGCCATTGCTTTTTGTGTGTGCCATTGAGCCACTGTTATGCTCCATTAGAAAGGATAAGGTGATCAGAGGAGTTCATGTGCCAGGAAGTGGAGGGCTGCAAGTAAAAATAACTGGTTACATGGATGACCTTGCCATGTTGTGTACTAACACTACATCTGTTCAAAGGGCAATCAAAAGAACAGAATATTTCTGTGCCGCTTCTGGATTTAAATTAAATTTGAATAAAAGCAGCATGATGGAAATTGGAGATTGGAAGCCTTCTCTAGATTGCCCAATACAAAAGAAGGAATCTATAAAAATCTTGGGCACAATTTTTACCTCTAAAAATGATGGAGAGGAGTCATGGAATGTGGTTATGGAAAGGATAAACAGAAAGGTTATAGGCTGGAAGATGCGACAGTTAACCATTGAAGGGAGGATTTTACTACTTAAAATGGTTGTGTTACCTATTTTATTGTATACAGCTCTCACCTTTCCTCCATCAGTTTTACACCTGACTCAGGTTGTACGAACATGTTTTCTCTTTGTTTGGGGTTCAAAGATGGAGAGGTTAAAAAGAATATACATGACAAAACCACCTGAAAAAGGTGGGAAAGGTATGCCAAATATAAAGCGCTTTGTATATACAAAATATTTGGTTCTATGCCTTCAAGCCCATAAAACAGAAGCACTTTGGTCTTTTTTTCTGAGGTATGCAGCAGGGTTTACTTTTCGGAAACATGGTTGGTACAATTTATCTCTGAAAAGCCCTTTCTGCCTTAACCCCCCATGGTTTTATAGCATTTTGCAAACTATCATCTCTGACTTCAATCTTTGTAATAAATCCCAAGAAGATCTTTGTGATAAATTGAAGTTGAAACTGCATTTTAATGCTGCTGAAACTTTAATTCCTATCATTCAAATGCCAGAAGAGGAGGTAAAAACTGTTTGGGCAAAAGTCAGTCATAAACAGCTCTTTAATAGTCAAAAAGATTTAGCATGGGCCTGTGTGCACGAATGCCTACCTACCAAAGCCTTTCAGCACAAGAGAGGCGTGATACCATCAGCTAAGTGTCCAAGGTCCTCGTGTAGATCTAATGAGACAGTAAAGCATTTTCTGTGGGATTGCTTTTATGCCAAAGAACTCTGGAGGAAAGTAAAACCACTTCTAGAACAGGTGGCGGGAATTAAAGATTTAAACTATGAGTTGGTTCTTTATGGCAAGGTGGAGACTATACCACAAGCTAAATTTGTGATTTTATGGAAAATGATAAACTCTTTCAAAGAAGCTCTGTGGAAAGTCCGAAACAAGATAATCTTTAATTCTAATGAGGTAACAGTTAACGAATGCATATCTTTGAGTTTTAGTGCAATGCGTTTATATGTTTTGCTTGATGAAAAGAGTTCTGCAAACAACAGCAAGTTTTGGTGTCAGGAAAAATGGTTTATATTTTCAAACTAAGTAATGGAAAAATAGATTGTAGTGTATGATGTGTGGACTCTGTACCATTTACTTATGTATATCTGTTAAAAAGTATTGTAAAGTTGAAATGTGAACTTGTATATTATTTATTGACCTAATAAAGCTTTTAAAAAATGAAAATGAAGGTGGTTCTCCCAGGGCGAGGCTCGGCCATTGCACTCCGGCTGTGCTGACCCCTGCGATTTCCTCAAATGCAGGAAACTCGACTGCATAATTTGTGGTAGTGGGGGACTGCGTTCGCGCTTTCCCCTGATTATTCCTGGTCAAAAGACAGCTTGATGAAAGAAACAACAGCCTTTATCGTTTCGACAAGGTTTCCTCCAGCACCTGTTCCTTTCGCAGGTGGGGTCTGTGCGGGGCCTTCTACGATGGTTCAATGCGTCAGCCACTTGTCCTGCATCAAACTCCTATCTGTATGCTGCATGCTTTCCATATCCCTACGCAATGGGCCCGCCGCGGGCCTCCTTTCGCACAAGAAAGCTGCCTCGTGCCTGGATGCTTAGTCACCGCCCCTCTATGCAAATCTATGTGTGTGCTGCAGTGTAGAGTGGGAGCCTGGTTGTAAACCCCTTGCGTGCATAAAGACATTTTCAGAGGCTTCCCAGGAGGGCTACCAAAAAGAAACCAATACGCCTGACTGTTCACAGGGATGATGTGCCTTGCTGATGGAATAGCTGCGACTGAGGCTAGTTTGCCAGCAGGCACCCAGAAAGCCCCTCCATAACCTGGTGGAGGCGTGCCCCCGACCGGAGGGTGCTAGAGTGACGATTCCAACTCATACTTACCTGGCAGGGGAGATACCATGATCATGAAGGTGGTTCTCCCAGGGCGAGGCTCGGCCATTGCACTCCGGCTGTGCTGACCCCTGCGATTTCCTCAAATGCAGGAAACTCGACTGCATAATTTGTGGTAGTGGGGGACTGCGTTCGCGCTTTCCCCTGATTATTCCTGGTCAAAAGACAGCTTGATGAAAGAAACAACAGCCTTTATCGTTTCGACAAGGTTTCCTCCAGCACCTGTTCCTTTCGCAGGTGGGGTCTGTGCGGGGCCTTCTACGATGGTTCAATGCGTCAGCCACTTGTCCTGCATCAAACTCCTATCTGTATGCTGCATGCTTTCCATATCCCTACGCAATGGGCCCGCCGCGGGCCTCCTTTCGCACAAGAAAGCTGCCTCGTGCCTGGATGCTTAGTCACCGCCCCTCTATGCAAATCTATGTGTGTGCTGCAGTGTAGAGTGGGAGCCTGGTTGTAAACCCCTTGCGTGCATAAAGACATTTTCAGAGGCTTCCCAGGAGGGCTACCAAAAAGAAACCAATACGCCTGACTGTTCACAGGGATGATGTGCCTTGCTGATGGAATAGCTGCGACTGAGGCTAGTTTGCCAGCAGGCACCCAGAAAGCCCCTCCATAACCTGGTGGAGGCGTGCCCCCGACCGGAGGGTGCTAGAGTGACGATTCCAACTCATACTTACCTGGCAGGGGAGATACCATGATCATGAAGGTGGTTCATGAGCTGTTTGGATAGTATCGCTGGCTGCGCTGTTCTGTGGAGTGTTCTCCCCTGGCTGTGAGGCTGACAGTTTCACTGTCTCATGCTGTCACTGGTTAAGGACATTTTCCTAAAGAGTGCATGCTGGTTACTTCCCTGCTGAATTTACCTCAGCCCTGCAGTTCTGCTGAGGGAAAGAGGTAAACCTCTGTTATGGCGGCGGCCAAAAACGCGAATGTTCCGGCTTATGCGCGGGTGAATAATTCTGTCAGACTGGAGTTTGAAGCTGAGAAAAGACAAGAAAGAGGCCTGGAATATATTGTCAAAGATTTGCTGTTTGGACTGTTCCAGTTAACACCGGATAAGATTCTTGCACTACAGGATTATCATGTAAGAGGAGTTTATGATATTACATTTATTAATAAGAGAACCTGCCTTGATTTTGTGAGGAAATCGCAGCAGTATTGCAATGATAAGTTATTGGACTGTGTAAAGGTGACTCCACATTATGAGGAAGAGAATTTACAATCGCTTGTGCTGAAAATGTATAACCCAAATTTACCTCAGGAAGACATTACCAGCTGGCTTTCCCTGTTTTGTGACAAGGTAAAATTTCTACATAAAATTACTAACCAGTTTGGGTTGTGGACTGGAAAAAGGAAATATCTTGTGTCATTTAAAAAAGACATTCTTCCCCCAGCTCGCTTTAGCATTGGAAAGCATAACGGGGATTTATTTTTTGATGGAATGGGCAGTTTCTGTCGCATATGCCATGTATATGGCCACACAACTGAGCTATGCAAAGAGAGACATAGATGCAGGAATTGTGACTCTTTTGAGCATGAAACTCTAGCATGTTCTAAAATTAAAAGATGTAATTTCTGCCTTTGTCCTGGACATGTTTATTCAAACTGCCCCCATCGTAACAACACAGAGACATTAAAGCAGGCTGCTGCAGCTAATCCTGAGGTAAAATCATCTGAGGTAAAATCATCTGAGCGGGAAAATTCAGCTGATCCAGCGCCCCCTGCTGTTGACTTGGAAAATCCTGCAGCTGAATTAATTTCTGACATTTCTAAAGCAAAAATACCTGTCACAGCAGAAAGTTCAGCATCACACCAGGTTTTTGTGCCAGAGGAAGAAAAGTCTGTCTTGCAGAAAATGGAGGCTGTATCGTTGCAGGGAGAAAATGGAAAAGAGCAACGTTTAAAATATATGACAAAACAATCAGGAAGATCCAGAGTAGGAAAGCAGGCTTTGGAAAAAGGCAAGTGCCCTGGGGATGAAGATGCACAGCAAGTTGGAAAGTCAAAGGCCAAGAAACTACGAACAGGATCGCCAGATGCGATTGGAGCAAGGATGGATATACAAACTGAAAAGAAGTCATGGGCAGAGGTTGTAAAATCCTCTGCTAGTACAGATTCAGAGAAAATGGAGCCCAGCCCCCTTCCAGCGGATTATTTGTTTGGAGATCTATTCTTTGATAATGAGATTCCTATTAATCCAGTCAGCCCGGCATCTCCTAAGCAGAATTTCTTAAACACGGATTTAGTCCACCAATTGGAAAAAGTGATGGGAATGGATCCTTCAGAGGGCAATATGGATTTCTGAGTAAGTCTGGATTAGGAATCTCCACCTTATTTCAACATGGCTGTGTTAGAAGGCTTAACCTTTAACGTGCACTGCATAAAAAGTCAGCTAAGACGCATAACTGTGTTTAACTTTCTGGCGGCTTTTAATGTAAGTGTTTTTTTCCTGCAAGAATGTGCTATACCACACATGAGCAATTATGAGACTTTTGCAAAAGACTGGACTCATGGCCCTTCTGTGTGGTCAGGCTCAAATGGGAATAAAAGCGCAGGAGTTGCTATTCTTTTTAAAGGGCCAGCACAAATTCACCAGATACAAGAACTTGTGCCAGGGAGAGTTTTGTTTGTTTCTGTCTCTATTGATGGTATTAAGTGGGATCTCCTAAATGTATATGCATCTCCAGACACAAAAGACCGTATTGAACTGTTTGAAAATTTGAACCTCTTTATGGCAAATATTAAACCAACACTTGTAGCAGGTGATTTTAATTGTACTTTAAATGGCACAGATAGATATGGTCCAGGTGTTAAAGTGACTGATAGATCAGCTAACCTTTTGAAAGCAATGATAACTGATTTCAAGTTTAGAGATATTTTCATGACCCTTAATACAAATATACCCTTAACTGAGAGAGTTACATGGAAAGGTAAAGATGCTGGATCAAGAATTGACTTCATATTTGCTGCTAAGTCTTTAGTGCCCTTGACATGCGTTCATAAAGAGAATATTATTTCAGACCACAAGGTGGTGATTTTCAAGGTCTCAAGCCCAGCTGAACAAAAAGTGGGAAGAGGCTTTTGGAAATTAAACACCTCCCTGCTACAAGATGATGAAGTGCATAAGGATTTTAGTAAAGTATTTAAGGAGTGGCAGACAGAAAAGTTGCACGCTAGTGATATTTTAACATGGTGGGATATAGTAAAAGAGAGAATTAAACGTTTTTTCATTAAATTAGGGGTTCACAAGGCAAAAGAAAAAAGAGAATTTTTTGATAATCTAAATACCCAGCTACAAACTTTGTATAAACTCAAAGGAATAGGCTGTGATGTAGCTGATAATATTTCTACAGCAAAAGAGAACATTAAAAAGTGTCTAGAAGAGAAAGCAAAGGAAGTCATTTTTAAAAGCCGTGTAAAACATGTAGAAGAGAATGAAAAGTGTACCAAGTACTTCTTTAGGAGGGTTCCACTTTCAAAGGAAATAATAACAGAAATAGAGGGGGAGAATTCCAGGAGTGGCATAATGGGAAAAGTTTGTACTTTTTATCAATCCCTATATGACACCAAAAACATTGACAGCGATTTCCTGAATGACACACTCAAAGATATAACTATGGTTCTAAACCAAGATGATGCAGAGTCCCTAAATGAGCTTTTAACTGAAGATGAACTTTTAAAAACCGTGAAGAGTTTTCAAAAAAGTAAAGTACCTGGGCTGGATGGGTTGCCTGTTGAATTTTACTTGCAGTTTTGGGACATTTTGAAAAATGACTTGCTAAATGTATTTAGCAAATGTTTTCTCTATAAAGAGCTGCCACATTCTTGGAGGAGAGGAGTCATTACCCTGCTGCCAAAAGGGGGCGACAAAACCCAATTAAAGAACTGGAGGCCTATAACACTCCTTAACCTGGATTATAAAATCTTTGCTAAAATCCTGGCAAACAGGTTGAAAAGAGTGATAGATAAAGTGATCCATAGTAACCAGGTGTGCGGTATCCCTGGGCGTAGAATACACCATATTACCAACCTCATAAGGGACTCTATTTGGTACATGGAAGAGCGTAAGCAACCTCTGGCAATTCTGTCATTAGATTTTGAAAAAGCTTTTGACCACATATCTCAGGTGTATCTCTTTAATGTTCTGCACAAAATGGGCATTCCAGAGGGCTTTTTGTCCTCATTAAGGTCCTTATATAATAAGTGTACCAGTCAAGTTTTAGTCAATGGCTTCATGACTGAAGGCTTTAGCTTAAAGTGTGGTGTCAAGCAAGGATGTCCTTTGTCGCCATTGCTTTTTGTGTGTGCCATTGAGCCACTGTTATGCTCCATTAGAAAGGATAAGGTGATCAGAGGAGTTCATGTGCCAGGAAGTGGAGGGCTGCAAGTAAAAATAACTGGTTACATGGATGACCTTGCCATGTTGTGTACTAACACTACATCTGTTCAAAGGGCAATCAAAAGAACAGAATATTTCTGTGCCGCTTCTGGATTTAAATTAAATTTGAATAAAAGCAGCATGATGGAAATTGGAGATTGGAAGCCTTCTCTAGATTGCCCAATACAAAAGAAGGAATCTATAAAAATCTTGGGCACAATTTTTACCTCTAAAAATGATGGAGAGGAGTCATGGAATGTGGTTATGGAAAGGATAAACAGAAAGGTTATAGGCTGGAAGATGCGACAGTTAACCATTGAAGGGAGGATTTTACTACTTAAAATGGTTGTGTTACCTATTTTATTGTATACAGCTCTCACCTTTCCTCCATCAGTTTTACACCTGACTCAGGTTGTACGAACATGTTTTCTCTTTGTTTGGGGTTCAAAGATGGAGAGGTTAAAAAGAATATACATGACAAAACCACCTGAAAAAGGTGGGAAAGGTATGCCAAATATAAAGCGCTTTGTATATACAAAATATTTGGTTCTATGCCTTCAAGCCCATAAAACAGAAGCACTTTGGTCTTTTTTTCTGAGGTATGCAGCAGGGTTTACTTTTCGGAAACATGGTTGGTACAATTTATCTCTGAAAAGCCCTTTCTGCCTTAACCCCCCATGGTTTTATAGCATTTTGCAAACTATCATCTCTGACTTCAATCTTTGTAATAAATCCCAAGAAGATCTTTGTGATAAATTGAAGTTGAAACTGCATTTTAATGCTGCTGAAACTTTAATTCCTATCATTCAAATGCCAGAAGAGGAGGTAAAAACTGTTTGGGCAAAAGTCAGTCATAAACAGCTCTTTAATAGTCAAAAAGATTTAGCATGGGCCTGTGTGCACGAATGCCTACCTACCAAAGCCTTTCAGCACAAGAGAGGCGTGATACCATCAGCTAAGTGTCCAAGGTCCTCGTGTAGATCTAATGAGACAGTAAAGCATTTTCTGTGGGATTGCTTTTATGCCAAAGAACTCTGGAGGAAAGTAAAACCACTTCTAGAACAGGTGGCGGGAATTAAAGATTTAAACTATGAGTTGGTTCTTTATGGCAAGGTGGAGACTATACCACAAGCTAAATTTGTGATTTTATGGAAAATGATAAACTCTTTCAAAGAAGCTCTGTGGAAAGTCCGAAACAAGATAATCTTTAATTCTAATGAGGTAACAGTTAACGAATGCATATCTTTGAGTTTTAGTGCAATGCGTTTATATGTTTTGCTTGATGAAAAGAGTTCTGCAAACAACAGCAAGTTTTGGTGTCAGGAAAAATGGTTTATATTTTCAAACTAAGTAATGGAAAAATAGATTGTAGTGTATGATGTGTGGACTCTGTACCATTTACTTACGTATATCTGTTAAAAAGTATTGTAAAGTTGAAATGTGAACTTGTATATTATTTATTGACCTAATAAAGCTTTTAAAAAATGAAAATGAAAATGAAGGTGGTTCTCCCAGGGCGAGGCTCGGCCATTGCACTCCGGCTGTGCTGACCCCTGCGATTTCCTCAAATGCAGGAAACTCGACTGCATAATTTGTGGTAGTGGGGGACTGCGTTCGCGCTTTCCCCTGATTATTCCTGGTCAAAAGACAGCTTGATGAAAGAAACAACAGCCTTTATCGTTTCGACAAGGTTTCCTCCAGCACCTGTTCCTTTCGCAGGTGGGGTCTGTGCGGGGCCTTCTACGATGGTTCAATGCGTCAGCCACTTGTCCTGCATCAAACTCCTATCTGTATGCTGCATGCTTTCCATATCCCTACGCAATGGGCCCGCCGCGGGCCTCCTTTCGCACAAGAAAGCTGCCTCGTGCCTGGATGCTTAGTCACCGCCCCTCTATGCAAATCTATGTGTGTGCTGCAGTGTAGAGTGGGAGCCTGGTTGTAAACCCCTTGCGTGCATAAAGACATTTTCAGAGGCTTCCCAGGAGGGCTACCAAAAAGAAACCAATACGCCTGACTGTTCACAGGGATGATGTGCCTTGCTGATGGAATAGCTGCGACTGAGGCTAGTTTGCCAGCAGGCACCCAGAAAGCCCCTCCATAACCTGGTGGAGGCGTGCCCCCGACCGGAGGGTGCTAGAGTGACGATTCCAACTCATACTTACCTGGCAGGGGAGATACCATGATCATGAAGGTGGTTCTCCCAGGGCGAGGCTCGGCCATTGCACTCCGGCTGTGCTGACCCCTGCGATTTCCTCAAATGCAGGAAACTCGACTGCATAATTTGTGGTAGTGGGGGACTGCGTTCGCGCTTTCCCCTGATTATTCCTGGTCAAAAGACAGCTTGATGAAAGAAACAACAGCCTTTGTCGTTTCGACAAGGTTTCCTCCAGCACCTGTTCCTTTCGCAGGTGGGGTCTGTGCGGGGCCTTCTACGATGGTTCAATGCGTCAGCCACTTGTCCTGCATCAAACTCCTATCTGTATGCTGCATGCTTTCCATATCCCTACGCAATGGGCCCGCCGCGGGCCTCCTTTCGCACAAGAAAGCTGCCTCGTGCCTGGATGCTTAGTCACCGCCCCTCTATGCAAATCTATGTGTGTGCTGCAGTGTAGAGTGGGAGCCTGGTTGTAAACCCCTTGCGTGCATAAAGACATTTTCAGAGGCTTCCCAGGAGGGCTACCAAAAAGAAACCAATACGCCTGACTGTTCACAGGGATGATGTGCCTTGCTGATGGAATAGCTGCGACTGAGGCTAGTTTGCCAGCAGGCACCCAGAAAGCCCCTCCATAACCTGGTGGAGGCGTGCCCCCGACCGGAGGGTGCTAGAGTGACGATTCCAACTCATACTTACCTGGCAGGGGAGATACCATGATCATGAAGGTGGTTCATGAGCTGTTTGGATAGTATCGCTGGCTGCGCTGTTCTGTGGAGTGTTCTCCCCTGGCTGTGAGGCTGACAGTTTCACTGTCTCATGCTGTCACTGGTTAAGGACATTTTCCTAAAGAGTGCATGCTGGTTACTTCCCTGCTGAATTTACCTCAGCCCTGCAGTTCTGCTGAGGGAAAGAGGTAAACCTCTGTTATGGCGGCGGCCAAAAACGCGAATGTTCCGGCTTATGCGCGGGTGAATAATTCTGTCAGACTGGAGTTTGAAGCTGAGAAAAGACAAGAAAGAGGCCTGGAATATATTGTCAAAGATTTGCTGTTTGGACTGTTCCAGTTAACACCGGATAAGATTCTTGCACTACAGGATTATCATGTAAGAGGAGTTTATGATATTACATTTATTAATAAGAGAACCTGCCTTGATTTTGTGAGGAAATCGCAGCAGTATTGCAATGATAAGTTATTGGACTGTGTAAAGGTGACTCCACATTATGAGGAAGAGAATTTACAATCGCTTGTGCTGAAAATGTATAACCCAAATTTACCTCAGGAAGACATTACCAGCTGGCTTTCCCTGTTTTGTGACAAGGTAAAATTTCTACATAAAATTACTAACCAGTTTGGGTTGTGGACTGGAAAAAGGAAATATCTTGTGTCATTTAAAAAAGACATTCTTCCCCCAGCTCGCTTTAGCATTGGAAAGCATAACGGGGATTTATTTTTTGATGGAATGGGCAGTTTCTGTCGCATATGCCATGTATATGGCCACACAACTGAGCTATGCAAAGAGAGACATAGATGCAGGAATTGTGACTCTTTTGAGCATGAAACTCTAGCATGTTCTAAAATTAAAAGATGTAATTTCTGCCTTTGTCCTGGACATGTTTATTCAAACTGCCCCCATCGTAACAACACAGAGACATTAAAGCAGGCTGCTGCAGCTAATCCTGAGGTAAAATCATCTGAGGTAAAATCATCTGAGCGGGAAAATTCAGCTGATCCAGCGCCCCCTGCTGTTGACTTGGAAAATCCTGCAGCTGAATTAATTTCTGACATTTCTAAAGCAAAAATACCTGTCACAGCAGAAAGTTCAGCATCACACCAGGTTTTTGTGCCAGAGGAAGAAAAGTCTGTCTTGCAGAAAATGGAGGCTGTATCGTTGCAGGGAGAAAATGGAAAAGAGCAACGTTTAAAATATATGACAAAACAATCAGGAAGATCCAGAGAAGGAAAGCAGGCTTTGGAAAAAGGCAAGTGCCCTGGGGATGAAGATGCACAGCAAGTTGGAAAGTCAAAGGCCAAGAAACTACGAACAGGATCGCCAGATGCGATTGGAGCAAGGATGGATATACAAACTGAAAAGAAGTCATGGGCAGAGGTTGTAAAATCCTCTGCTAGTACAGATTCAGAGAAAATGGAGCCCAGCCCCCTTCCAGCGGATTATTTGTTTGGAGATCTATTCTTTGATAATGAGATTCCTATTAATCCAGTCAGCCCGGCATCTCCTAAGCAGAATTTCTTAAACACGGATTTAGTCCACCAATTGGAAAAAGTGATGGGAATGGATCCTTCAGAGGGCAATATGGATTTCTGAGTAAGTCTGGATTAGGAATCTCCACCTTATTTCAACATGGCTGTGTTAGAAGGCTTAACCTTTAACGTGCACTGCATAAAAAGTCAGCTAAGACGCATAACTGTGTTTAACTTTCTGGCGGCTTTTAATGTAAGTGTTTTTTTCCTGCAAGAATGTGCTATACCACACATGAGCAATTATGAGACTTTTGCAAAAGACTGGACTCATGGCCCTTCTGTGTGGTCAGGCTCAAATGGGAATAAAAGCGCAGGAGTTGCTATTCTTTTTAAAGGGCCAGCACAAATTCACCAGATACAAGAACTTGTGCCAGGGAGAGTTTTGTTTGTTTCTGTCTCTATTGATGGTATTAAGTGGGATCTCCTAAATGTATATGCATCTCCAGACACAAAAGACCGTATTGAACTGTTTGAAAATTTGAACCTCTTTATGGCAAATATTAAACCAACACTTGTAGCAGGTGATTTTAATTGTACTTTAAATGGCACAGATAGATATGGTCCAGGTGTTAAAGTGACTGATAGATCAGCTAACCTTTTGAAAGCAATGATAACTGATTTCAAGTTTAGAGATATTTTCATGACCCTTAATACAAATATACCCTTAACTGAGAGAGTTACATGGAAAGGTAAAGATGCTGGATCAAGAATTGACTTCATATTTGCTGCTAAGTCTTTAGTGCCCTTGACATGCGTTCATAAAGAGAATATTATTTCAGACCACAAGGTGGTGATTTTCAAGGTCTCAAGCCCAGCTGAACAAAAAGTGGGAAGAGGCTTTTGGAAATTAAACACCTCCCTGCTACAAGATGATGAAGTGCATAAGGATTTTAGTAAAGTATTTAAGGAGTGGCAGACAGAAAAGTTGCACGCTAGTGATATTTTAACATGGTGGGATATAGTAAAAGAGAGAATTAAACGTTTTTTCATTAAATTAGGGGTTCACAAGGCAAAAGAAAAAAGAGAATTTTTTGATAATCTAAATACCCAGCTACAAACTTTGTATAAACTCAAAGGAATAGGCTGTGATGTAGCTGATAATATTTCTACAGCAAAAGAGAACATTAAAAAGTGTCTAGAAGAGAAAGCAAAGGAAGTCATTTTTAAAAGCCGTGTAAAACATGTAGAAGAGAATGAAAAGTGTACCAAGTACTTCTTTAGGAGGGTTCCACTTTCAAAGGAAATAATAACAGAAATAGAGGGGGAGAATTCCAGGAGTGGCATAATGGGAAAAGTTTGTACTTTTTATCAATCCCTATATGACACCAAAAACATTGACAGCGATTTCCTGAATGACACACTCAAAGATATAACTATGGTTCTAAACCAAGATGATGCAGAGTCCCTAAATGAGCTTTTAACTGAAGATGAACTTTTAAAAACCGTGAAGAGTTTTCAAAAAAGTAAAGTACCTGGGCTGGATGGGTTGCCTGTTGAATTTTACTTGCAGTTTTGGGACATTTTGAAAAATGACTTGCTAAATGTATTTAGCAAATGTTTTCTCTATAAAGAGCTGCCACATTCTTGGAGGAGAGGAGTCATTACCCTGCTGCCAAAAGGGGGCGACAAAACCCAATTAAAGAACTGGAGGCCTATAACACTCCTTAACCTGGATTATAAAATCTTTGCTAAAATCCTGGCAAACAGGTTGAAAAGAGTGATAGATAAAGTGATCCATAGTAACCAGGTGTGCGGTATCCCTGGGCGTAGAATACACCATATTACCAACCTCATAAGGGACTCTATTTGGTACATGGAAGAGCGTAAGCAACCTCTGGCAATTCTGTCATTAGATTTTGAAAAAGCTTTTGACCACATATCTCACGTGTATCTCTTTAATGTTCTGCACAAAATGGGCATTCCAGAGGGCTTTTTGTCCTCATTAAGGTCCTTATATAATAAGTGTACCAGTCAAGTTTTAGTCAATGGCTTCATGACTGAAGGCTTTAGCTTAAAGTGTGGTGTCAAGCAAGGATGTCCTTTGTCGCCATTGCTTTTTGTGTGTGCCATTGAGCCACTGTTATGCTCCATTAGAAAGGATAAGGTGATCAGAGGAGTTCATGTGCCAGGAAGTGGAGGGCTGCAAGTAAAAATAACTGGTTACATGGATGACCTTGCCATGTTGTGTACTAACACTACATCTGTTCAAAGGGCAATCAAAAGAACAGAATATTTCTGTGCCGCTTCTGGATTTAAATTAAATTTGAATAAAAGCAGCATGATGGAAATTGGAGATTGGAAGCCTTCTCTAGATTGCCCAATACAAAAGAAGGAATCTATAAAAATCTTGGGCACAATTTTTACCTCTAAAAATGATGGAGAGGAGTCATGGAATGTGGTTATGGAAAGGATAAACAGAAAGGTTATAGGCTGGAAGATGCGACAGTTAACCATTGAAGGGAGGATTTTACTACTTAAAATGGTTGTGTTACCTATTTTATTGTATACAGCTCTCACCTTTCCTCCATCAGTTTTACACCTGACTCAGGTTGTACGAACATGTTTTCTCTTTGTTTGGGGTTCAAAGATGGAGAGGTTAAAAAGAATATACATGACAAAACCACCTGAAAAAGGTGGGAAAGGTATGCCAAATATAAAGCGCTTTGTATATACAAAATATTTGGTTCTATGCCTTCAAGCCCATAAAACAGAAGCACTTTGGTCTTTTTTTCTGAGGTATGCAGCAGGGTTTACTTTTCGGAAACATGGTTGGTACAATTTATCTCTGAAAAGCCCTTTCTGCCTTAACCCCCCATGGTTTTATAGCATTTTGCAAACTATCATCTCTGACTTCAATCTTTGTAATAAATCCCAAGAAGATCTTTGTGATAAATTGAAGTTGAAACTGCATTTTAATGCTGCTGAAACTTTAATTCCTATCATTCAAATGCCAGAAGAGGAGGTAAAAACTGTTTGGGCAAAAGTCAGTCATAAACAGCTCTTTAATAGTCAAAAAGATTTAGCATGGGCCTGTGTGCACGAATGCCTACCTACCAAAGCCTTTCAGCACAAGAGAGGCGTGATACCATCAGCTAAGTGTCCAAGGTCCTCGTGTAGATCTAATGAGACAGTAAAGCATTTTCTGTGGGATTGCTTTTATGCCAAAGAACTCTGGAGGAAAGTAAAACCACTTCTAGAACAGGTGGCGGGAATTAAAGATTTAAACTATGAGTTGGTTCTTTATGGCAAGGTGGAGACTATACCACAAGCTAAATTTGTGATTTTATGGAAAATGATAAACTCTTTCAAAGAAGCTCTGTGGAAAGTCCGAAACAAGATAATCTTTAATTCTAATGAGGTAACAGTTAACGAATGCATATCTTTGAGTTTTAGTGCAATGCGTTTATATGTTTTGCTTGATGAAAAGAGTTCTGCAAACAACAGCAAGTTTTGGTGTCAGGAAAAATGGTTTATATTTTCAAACTAAGTAATGGAAAAATAGATTGTAGTGTATGATGTGTGGACTCTGTACCATTTACTTATGTATATCTGTTAAAAAGTATTGTAAAGTTGAAATGTGAACTTGTATATTATTTATTGACCTAATAAAGCTTTTAAAAAATGAAAATGAAGGTGGTTCTCCCAGGGCGAGGCTCGGCCATTGCACTCCGGCTGTGCTGACCCCTGCGATTTCCTCAAATGCAGGAAACTCGACTGCATAATTTGTGGTAGTGGGGGACTGCGTTCGCGCTTTCCCCTGATTATTCCTGGTCAAAAGACAGCTTGATGAAAGAAACAACAGCCTTTATCGTTTCGACAAGGTTTCCTCCAGCACCTGTTCCTTTCGCAGGTGGGGTCTGTGCGGGGCCTTCTACGATGGTTCAATGCGTCAGCCACTTGTCCTGCATCAAACTCCTATCTGTATGCTGCATGCTTTCCATATCCCTACGCAATGGGCCCGCCGCGGGCCTCCTTTCGCACAAGAAAGCTGCCTCGTGCCTGGATGCTTAGTCACCGCCCCTCTATGCAAATCTATGTGTGTGCTGCAGTGTAGAGTGGGAGCCTGGTTGTAAACCCCTTGCGTGCATAAAGACATTTTCAGAGGCTTCCCAGGAGGGCTACCAAAAAGAAACCAATACGCCTGACTGTTCACAGGGATGATGTGCCTTGCTGATGGAATAGCTGCGACTGAGGCTAGTTTGCCAGCAGGCACCCAGAAAGCCCCTCCATAACCTGGTGGAGGCGTGCCCCCGACCGGAGGGTGCTAGAGTGACGATTCCAACTCATACTTACCTGGCAGGGGAGATACCATGATCATGAAGGTGGTTCTCCCAGGGCGAGGCTCGGCCATTGCACTCCGGCTGTGCTGACCCCTGCGATTTCCTCAAATGCAGGAAACTCGACTGCATAATTTGTGGTAGTGGGGGACTGCGTTCGCGCTTTCCCCTGATTATTCCTGGTCAAAAGACAGCTTGATGAAAGAAACAACAGCCTTTGTCGTTTCGACAAGGTTTCCTCCAGCACCTGTTCCTTTCGCAGGTGGGGTCTGTGCGGGGCCTTCTACGATGGTTCAATGCGTCAGCCACTTGTCCTGCATCAAACTCCTATCTGTATGCTGCATGCTTTCCATATCCCTACGCAATGGGCCCGCCGCGGGCCTCCTTTCGCACAAGAAAGCTGCCTCGTGCCTGGATGCTTAGTCACCGCCCCTCTATGCAAATCTATGTGTGTGCTGCAGTGTAGAGTGGGAGCCTGGTTGTAAACCCCTTGCGTGCATAAAGACATTTTCAGAGGCTTCCCAGGAGGGCTACCAAAAAGAAACCAATACGCCTGACTGTTCACAGGGATGATGTGCCTTGCTGATGGAATAGCTGCGACTGAGGCTAGTTTGCCAGCAGGCACCCAGAAAGCCCCTCCATAACCTGGTGGAGGCGTGCCCCCGACCGGAGGGTGCTAGAGTGACGATTCCAACTCATACTTACCTGGCAGGGGAGATACCATGATCATGAAGGTGGTTCTCCCAGGGCGAGGCTCGGCCATTGCACTCCGGCTGTGCTGACCCCTGCGATTTCCTCAAATGCAGGAAACTCGACTGCATAATTTGTGGTAGTGGGGGACTGCGTTCGCGCTTTCCCCTGATTATTCCTGGTCAAAAGACAGCTTGATGAAAGAAACAACAGCCTTTATCGTTTCGACAAGGTTTCCTCCAGCACCTGTTCCTTTCGCAGGTGGGGTCTGTGCGGGGCCTTCTACGATGGTTCAATGCGTCAGCCACTTGTCCTGCATCAAACTCCTATCTGTATGCTGCATGCTTTCCATATCCCTACGCAATGGGCCCGCCGCGGGCCTCCTTTCGCACAAGAAAGCTGCCTCGTGCCTGGATGCTTAGTCACCGCCCCTCTATGCAAATCTATGTGTGTGCTGCAGTGTAGAGTGGGAGCCTGGTTGTAAACCCCTTGCGTGCATAAAGACATTTTCAGAGGCTTCCCAGGAGGGCTACCAAAAAGAAACCAATACGCCTGACTGTTCACAGGGATGATGTGCCTTGCTGATGGAATAGCTGCGACTGAGGCTAGTTTGCCAGCAGGCACCCAGAAAGCCCCTCCATAACCTGGTGGAGGCGTGCCCCCGACCGGAGGGTGCTAGAGTGACGATTCCAACTCATACTTACCTGGCAGGGGAGATACCATGATCATGAAGGTGGTTCTCCCAGGGCGAGGCTCGGCCATTGCACTCCGGCTGTGCTGACCCCTGCGATTTCCTCAAATGCAGGAAACTCGACTGCATAATTTGTGGTAGTGGGGGACTGCGTTCGCGCTTTCCCCTGATTATTCCTGGTCAAAAGACAGCTTGATGAAAGAAACAACAGCCTTTATCGTTTCGACAAGGTTTCCTCCAGCACCTGTTCCTTTCGCAGGTGGGGTCTGTGCGGGGCCTTCTACGATGGTTCAATGCGTCAGCCACTTGTCCTGCATCAAACTCCTATCTGTATGCTGCATGCTTTCCATATCCCTACGCAATGGGCCCGCCGCGGGCCTCCTTTCGCACAAGAAAGCTGCCTCGTGCCTGGATGCTTAGTCACCGCCCCTCTATGCAAATCTATGTGTGTGCTGCAGTGTAGAGTGGGAGCCTGGTTGTAAACCCCTTGCGTGCATAAAGACATTTTCAGAGGCTTCCCAGGAGGGCTACCAAAAAGAAACCAATACGCCTGACTGTTCACAGGGATGATGTGCCTTGCTGATGGAATAGCTGCGACTGAGGCTAGTTTGCCAGCAGGCACCCAGAAAGCCCCTCCATAACCTGGTGGAGGCGTGCCCCCGACCGGAGGGTGCTAGAGTGACAATTCCAACTCATACTTACCTGGCAGGGGAGATACCATGATCATGAAGGTGGTTCTCCCAGGGCGAGGCTCGGCCATTGCACTCCGGCTGTGCTGACCCCTGCGATTTCCTCAAATGCAGGAAACTCGACTGCATAATTTGTGGTAGTGGGGGACTGCGTTCGCGCTTTCCCCTGATTATTCCTGGTCAAAAGACAGCTTGATGAAAGAAACAACAGCCTTTGTCGTTTCGACAAGGTTTCCTCCAGCACCTGTTCCTTTCGCAGGTGGGGTCTGTGCGGGGCCTTCTACGATGGTTCAATGCGTCAGCCACTTGTCCTGCATCAAACTCCTATCTGTATGCTGCATGCTTTCCATATCCCTACGCAATGGGCCCGCCGCGGGCCTCCTTTCGCACAAGAAAGCTGCCTCGTGCCTGGATGCTTAGTCACCGCCCCTCTATGCAAATCTATGTGTGTGCTGCAGTGTAGAGTGGGAGCCTGGTTGTAAACCCCTTGCGTGCATAAAGACATTTTCAGAGGCTTCCCAGGAGGGCTACCAAAAAGAAACCAATACGCCTGACTGTTCACAGGGATGATGTGCCTTGCTGATGGAATAGCTGCGACTGAGGCTAGTTTGCCAGCAGGCACCCAGAAAGCCCCTCCATAACCTGGTGGAGGCGTGCCCCCGACCGGAGGGTGCTAGAGTGACGATTCCAACTCATACTTACCTGGCAGGGGAGATACCATGATCATGAAGGTGGTTCTCCCAGGGCGAGGCTCGGCCATTGCACTCCGGCTGTGCTGACCCCTGCGATTTCCTCAAATGCAGGAAACTCGACTGCATAATTTGTGGTAGTGGGGGACTGCGTTCGCGCTTTCCCCTGATTATTCCTGGTCAAAAGACAGCTTGATGAAAGAAACAACAGCCTTTATCGTTTCGACAAGGTTTCCTCCAGCACCTGTTCCTTTCGCAGGTGGGGTCTGTGCGGGGCCTTCTACGATGGTTCAATGCGTCAGCCACTTGTCCTGCATCAAACTCCTATCTGTATGCTGCATGCTTTCCATATCCCTACGCAATGGGCCCGCCGCGGGCCTCCTTTCGCACAAGAAAGCTGCCTCGTGCCTGGATGCTTAGTCACCGCCCCTCTATGCAAATCTATGTGTGTGCTGCAGTGTAGAGTGGGAGCCTGGTTGTAAACCCCTTGCGTGCATAAAGACATTTTCAGAGGCTTCCCAGGAGGGCTACCAAAAAGAAACCAATACGCCTGACTGTTCACAGGGATGATGTGCCTTGCTGATGGAATAGCTGCGACTGAGGCTAGTTTGCCAGCAGGCACCCAGAAAGCCCCTCCATAACCTGGTGGAGGCGTGCCCCCGACCGGAGGGTGCTAGAGTGACGATTCCAACTCATACTTACCTGGCAGGGGAGATACCATGATCATGAAGGTGGTTCTCCCAGGGCGAGGCTCGGCCATTGCACTCCGGCTGTGCTGACCCCTGCGATTTCCTCAAATGCAGGAAACTCGACTGCATAATTTGTGGTAGTGGGGGACTGCGTTCGCGCTTTCCCCTGATTATTCCTGGTCAAAAGACAGCTTGATGAAAGAAACAACAGCCTTTATCGTTTCGACAAGGTTTCCTCCAGCACCTGTTCCTTTCGCAGGTGGGGTCTGTGCGGGGCCTTCTACGATGGTTCAATGCGTCAGCCACTTGTCCTGCATCAAACTCCTATCTGTATGCTGCATGCTTTCCATATCCCTACGCAATGGGCCCGCCGCGGGCCTCCTTTCGCACAAGAAAGCTGCCTCGTGCCTGGATGCTTAGTCACCGCCCCTCTATGCAAATCTATGTGTGTGCTGCAGTGTAGAGTGGGAGCCTGGTTGTAAACCCCTTGCGTGCATAAAGACATTTTCAGAGGCTTCCCAGGAGGGCTACCAAAAAGAAACCAATACGCCTGACTGTTCACAGGGATGATGTGCCTTGCTGATGGAATAGCTGCGACTGAGGCTAGTTTGCCAGCAGGCACCCAGAAAGCCCCTCCATAACCTGGTGGAGGCGTGCCCCCGACCGGAGGGTGCTAGAGTGACGATTCCAACTCATACTTACCTGGCAGGGGAGATACCATGATCATGAAGGTGGTTCTCCCAGGGCGAGGCTCGGCCATTGCACTCCGGCTGTGCTGACCCCTGCGATTTCCTCAAATGCAGGAAACTCGACTGCATAATTTGTGGTAGTGGGGGACTGCGTTCGCGCTTTCCCCTGATTATTCCTGGTCAAAAGACAGCTTGATGAAAGAAACAACAGCCTTTATCGTTTCGACAAGGTTTCCTCCAGCACCTGTTCCTTTCGCAGGTGGGGTCTGTGCGGGGCCTTCTACGATGGTTCAATGCGTCAGCCACTTGTCCTGCATCAAACTCCTATCTGTATGCTGCATGCTTTCCATATCCCTACGCAATGGGCCCGCCGCGGGCCTCCTTTCGCACAAGAAAGCTGCCTCGTGCCTGGATGCTTAGTCACCGCCCCTCTATGCAAATCTATGTGTGTGCTGCAGTGTAGAGTGGGAGCCTGGTTGTAAACCCCTTGCGTGCATAAAGACATTTTCAGAGGCTTCCCAGGAGGGCTACCAAAAAGAAACCAATACGCCTGACTGTTCACAGGGATGATGTGCCTTGCTGATGGAATAGCTGCGACTGAGGCTAGTTTGCCAGCAGGCACCCAGAAAGCCCCTCCATAACCTGGTGGAGGCGTGCCCCCGACCGGAGGGTGCTAGAGTGACGATTCCAACTCATACTTACCTGGCAGGGGAGATACCATGATCACGAAGGTGGTTCTCCCAGGGCGAGGCTCGGCCATTGCACTCCGGCTGTGCTGACCCCTGCGATTTCCTCAAATGCAGGAAACTCGACTGCATAATTTGTGGTAGTGGGGGACTGCGTTCGCGCTTTCCCCTGATTATTCCTGGTCAAAAGACAGCTTGATGAAAGAAACAACAGCCTTTATCGTTTCGACAAGGTTTCCTCCAGCACCTGTTCCTTTCGCAGGTGGGGTCTGTGCGGGGCCTTCTACGATGGTTCAATGCGTCAGCCACTTGTCCTGCATCAAACTCCTATCTGTATGCTGCATGCTTTCCATATCCCTACGCAATGGGCCCGCCGCGGGCCTCCTTTCGCACAAGAAAGCTGCCTCGTGCCTGGATGCTTAGTCACCGCCCCTCTATGCAAATCTATGTGTGTGCTGCAGTGTAGAGTGGGAGCCTGGTTGTAAACCCCTTGCGTGCATAAAGACATTTTCAGAGGCTTCCCAGGAGGGCTACCAAAAAGAAACCAATACGCCTGACTGTTCACAGGGATGATGTGCCTTGCTGATGGAATAGCTGCGACTGAGGCTAGTTTGCCAGCAGGCACCCAGAAAGCCCCTCCATAACCTGGTGGAGGCGTGCCCCCGACCGGAGGGTGCTAGAGTGACGATTCCAACTCATACTTACCTGGCAGGGGAGATACCATGATCATGAAGGTGGTTCTCCCAGGGCGAGGCTCGGCCATTGCACTCCGGCTGTGCTGACCCCTGCGATTTCCTCAAATGCAGGAAACTCGACTGCATAATTTGTGGTAGTGGGGGACTGCGTTCGCGCTTTCCCCTGATTATTCCTGGTCAAAAGACAGCTTGATGAAAGAAACAACAGCCTTTGTCGTTTCGACAAGGTTTCCTCCAGCACCTGTTCCTTTCGCAGGTGGGGTCTGTGCGGGGCCTTCTACGATGGTTCAATGCGTCAGCCACTTGTCCTGCATCAAACTCCTATCTGTATGCTGCATGCTTTCCATATCCCTACGCAATGGGCCCGCCGCGGGCCTCCTTTCGCACAAGAAAGCTGCCTCGTGCCTGGATGCTTAGTCACCGCCCCTCTATGCAAATCTATGTGTGTGCTGCAGTGTAGAGTGGGAGCCTGGTTGTAAACCCCTTGCGTGCATAAAGACATTTTCAGAGGCTTCCCAGGAGGGCTACCAAAAAGAAACCAATACGCCTGACTGTTCACAGGGATGATGTGCCTTGCTGATGGAATAGCTGCGACTGAGGCTAGTTTGCCAGCAGGCACCCAGAAAGCCCCTCCATAACCTGGTGGAGGCGTGCCCCCGACCGGAGGGTGCTAGAGTGACGATTCCAACTCATACTTACCTGGCAGGGGAGATACCATGATCATGAAGGTGGTTCTCCCAGGGCGAGGCTCGGCCATTGCACTCCGGCTGTGCTGACCCCTGCGATTTCCTCAAATGCAGGAAACTCGACTGCATAATTTGTGGTAGTGGGGGACTGCGTTCGCGCTTTCCCCTGATTATTCCTGGTCAAAAGACAGCTTGATGAAAGAAACAACAGCCTTTGTCGTTTCGACAAGGTTTCCTCCAGCACCTGTTCCTTTCGCAGGTGGGGTCTGTGCGGGGCCTTCTACGATGGTTCAATGCGTCAGCCACTTGTCCTGCATCAAACTCCTATCTGTATGCTGCATGCTTTCCATATCCCTACGCAATGGGCCCGCCGCGGGCCTCCTTTCGCACAAGAAAGCTGCCTCGTGCCTGGATGCTTAGTCACCGCCCCTCTATGCAAATCTATGTGTGTGCTGCAGTGTAGAGTGGGAGCCTGGTTGTAAACCCCTTGCGTGCATAAAGACATTTTCAGAGGCTTCCCAGGAGGGCTACCAAAAAGAAACCAATACGCCTGACTGTTCACAGGGATGATGTGCCTTGCTGATGGAATAGCTGCGACTGAGGCTAGTTTGCCAGCAGGCACCCAGAAAGCCCCTCCATAACCTGGTGGAGGCGTGCCCCCGACCGGAGGGTGCTAGAGTGACGATTCCAACTCATACTTACCTGGCAGGGGAGATACCATGATCATGAAGGTGGTTCTCCCAGGGCGAGGCTCGGCCATTGCACTCCGGCTGTGCTGACCCCTGCGATTTCCTCAAATGCAGGAAACTCGACTGCATAATTTGTGGTAGTGGGGGACTGCGTTCGCGCTTTCCCCTGATTATTCCTGGTCAAAAGACAGCTTGATGAAAGAAACAACAGCCTTTGTCGTTTCGACAAGGTTTCCTCCAGCACCTGTTCCTTTCGCAGGTGGGGTCTGTGCGGGGCCTTCTACGATGGTTCAATGCGTCAGCCACTTGTCCTGCATCAAACTCCTATCTGTATGCTGCATGCTTTCCATATCCCTACGCAATGGGCCCGCCGCGGGCCTCCTTTCGCACAAGAAAGCTGCCTCGTGCCTGGATGCTTAGTCACCGCCCCTCTATGCAAATCTATGTGTGTGCTGCAGTGTAGAGTGGGAGCCTGGTTGTAAACCCCTTGCGTGCATAAAGACATTTTCAGAGGCTTCCCAGGAGGGCTACCAAAAAGAAACCAATACGCCTGACTGTTCACAGGGATGATGTGCCTTGCTGATGGAATAGCTGCGACTGAGGCTAGTTTGCCAGCAGGCACCCAGAAAGCCCCTCCATAACCTGGTGGAGGCGTGCCCCCGACCGGAGGGTGCTAGAGTGACGATTCCAACTCATACTTACCTGGCAGGGGAGATACCATGATCATGAAGGTGGTTCTCCCAGGGCGAGGCTCGGCCATTGCACTCCGGCTGTGCTGACCCCTGCGATTTCCTCAAATGCAGGAAACTCGACTGCATAATTTGTGGTAGTGGGGGACTGCGTTCGCGCTTTCCCCTGATTATTCCTGGTCAAAAGACAGCTTGATGAAAGAAACAACAGCCTTTGTCGTTTCGACAAGGTTTCCTCCAGCACCTGTTCCTTTCGCAGGTGGGGTCTGTGCGGGGCCTTCTACGATGGTTCAATGCGTCAGCCACTTGTCCTGCATCAAACTCCTATCTGTATGCTGCATGCTTTCCATATCCCTACGCAATGGGCCCGCCGCGGGCCTCCTTTCGCACAAGAAAGCTGCCTCGTGCCTGGATGCTTAGTCACCGCCCCTCTATGCAAATCTATGTGTGTGCTGCAGTGTAGAGTGGGAGCCTGGTTGTAAACCCCTTGCGTGCATAAAGACATTTTCAGAGGCTTCCCAGGAGGGCTACCAAAAAGAAACCAATACGCCTGACTGTTCACAGGGATGATGTGCCTTGCTGATGGAATAGCTGCGACTGAGGCTAGTTTGCCAGCAGGCACCCAGAAAGCCCCTCCATAACCTGGTGGAGGCGTGCCCCCGACCGGAGGGTGCTAGAGTGACGATTCCAACTCATACTTACCTGGCAGGGGAGATACCATGATCATGAAGGTGGTTCTCCCAGGGCGAGGCTCGGCCATTGCACTCCGGCTGTGCTGACCCCTGCGATTTCCTCAAATGCAGGAAACTCGACTGCATAATTTGTGGTAGTGGGGGACTGCGTTCGCGCTTTCCCCTGATTATTCCTGGTCAAAAGACAGCTTGATGAAAGAAACAACAGCCTTTATCGTTTCGACAAGGTTTCCTCCAGCACCTGTTCCTTTCGCAGGTGGGGTCTGTGCGGGGCCTTCTACGATGGTTCAATGCGTCAGCCACTTGTCCTGCATCAAACTCCTATCTGTATGCTGCATGCTTTCCATATCCCTACGCAATGGGCCCGCCGCGGGCCTCCTTTCGCACAAGAAAGCTGCCTCGTGCCTGGATGCTTAGTCACCGCCCCTCTATGCAAATCTATGTGTGTGCTGCAGTGTAGAGTGGGAGCCTGGTTGTAAACCCCTTGCGTGCATAAAGACATTTTCAGAGGCTTCCCAGGAGGGCTACCAAAAAGAAACCAATACGCCTGACTGTTCACAGGGATGATGTGCCTTGCTGATGGAATAGCTGCGACTGAGGCTAGTTTGCCAGCAGGCACCCAGAAAGCCCCTCCATAACCTGGTGGAGGCGTGCCCCCGACCGGAGGGTGCTAGAGTGACGATTCCAACTCATACTTACCTGGCAGGGGAGATACCATGATCACGAAGGTGGTTCTCCCAGGGCGAGGCTCGGCCATTGCACTCCGGCTGTGCTGACCCCTGCGATTTCCTCAAATGCAGGAAACTCGACTGCATAATTTGTGGTAGTGGGGGACTGCGTTCGCGCTTTCCCCTGATTATTCCTGGTCAAAAGACAGCTTGATGAAAGAAACAACAGCCTTTATCGTTTCGACAAGGTTTCCTCCAGCACCTGTTCCTTTCGCAGGTGGGGTCTGTGCGGGGCCTTCTACGATGGTTCAATGCGTCAGCCACTTGTCCTGCATCAAACTCCTATCTGTATGCTGCATGCTTTCCATATCCCTACGCAATGGGCCCGCCGCGGGCCTCCTTTCGCACAAGAAAGCTGCCTCGTGCCTGGATGCTTAGTCACCGCCCCTCTATGCAAATCTATGTGTGTGCTGCAGTGTAGAGTGGGAGCCTGGTTGTAAACCCCTTGCGTGCATAAAGACATTTTCAGAGGCTTCCCAGGAGGGCTACCAAAAAGAAACCAATACGCCTGACTGTTCACAGGGATGATGTGCCTTGCTGATGGAATAGCTGCGACTGAGGCTAGTTTGCCAGCAGGCACCCAGAAAGCCCCTCCATAACCTGGTGGAGGCGTGCCCCCGACCGGAGGGTGCTAGAGTGACGATTCCAACTCATACTTACCTGGCAGGGGAGATACCATGATCATGAAGGTGGTTCTCCCAGGGCGAGGCTCGGCCATTGCACTCCGGCTGTGCTGACCCCTGCGATTTCCTCAAATGCAGGAAACTCGACTGCATAATTTGTGGTAGTGGGGGACTGCGTTCGCGCTTTCCCCTGATTATTCCTGGTCAAAAGACAGCTTGATGAAAGAAACAACAGCCTTTGTCGTTTCGACAAGGTTTCCTCCAGCACCTGTTCCTTTCGCAGGTGGGGTCTGTGCGGGGCCTTCTACGATGGTTCAATGCGTCAGCCACTTGTCCTGCATCAAACTCCTATCTGTATGCTGCATGCTTTCCATATCCCTACGCAATGGGCCCGCCGCGGGCCTCCTTTCGCACAAGAAAGCTGCCTCGTGCCTGGATGCTTAGTCACCGCCCCTCTATGCAAATCTATGTGTGTGCTGCAGTGTAGAGTGGGAGCCTGGTTGTAAACCCCTTGCGTGCATAAAGACATTTTCAGAGGCTTCCCAGGAGGGCTACCAAAAAGAAACCAATACGCCTGACTGTTCACAGGGATGATGTGCCTTGCTGATGGAATAGCTGCGACTGAGGCTAGTTTGCCAGCAGGCACCCAGAAAGCCCCTCCATAACCTGGTGGAGGCGTGCCCCCGACCGGAGGGTGCTAGAGTGACGATTCCAACTCATACTTACCTGGCAGGGGAGATACCATGATCATGAAGGTGGTTCTCCCAGGGCGAGGCTCGGCCATTGCACTCCGGCTGTGCTGACCCCTGCGATTTCCTCAAATGCAGGAAACTCGACTGCATAATTTGTGGTAGTGGGGGACTGCGTTCGCGCTTTCCCCTGATTATTCCTGGTCAAAAGACAGCTTGATGAAAGAAACAACAGCCTTTGTCGTTTCGACAAGGTTTCCTCCAGCACCTGTTCCTTTCGCAGGTGGGGTCTGTGCGGGGCCTTCTACGATGGTTCAATGCGTCAGCCACTTGTCCTGCATCAAACTCCTATCTGTATGCTGCATGCTTTCCATATCCCTACGCAATGGGCCCGCCGCGGGCCTCCTTTCGCACAAGAAAGCTGCCTCGTGCCTGGATGCTTAGTCACCGCCCCTCTATGCAAATCTATGTGTGTGCTGCAGTGTAGAGTGGGAGCCTGGTTGTAAACCCCTTGCGTGCATAAAGACATTTTCAGAGGCTTCCCAGGAGGGCTACCAAAAAGAAACCAATACGCCTGACTGTTCACAGGGATGATGTGCCTTGCTGATGGAATAGCTGCGACTGAGGCTAGTTTGCCAGCAGGCACCCAGAAAGCCCCTCCATAACCTGGTGGAGGCGTGCCCCCGACCGGAGGGTGCTAGAGTGACGATTCCAACTCATACTTACCTGGCAGGGGAGATACCATGATCATGAAGGTGGTTCTCCCAGGGCGAGGCTCGGCCATTGCACTCCGGCTGTGCTGACCCCTGCGATTTCCTCAAATGCAGGAAACTCGACTGCATAATTTGTGGTAGTGGGGGACTGCGTTCGCGCTTTCCCCTGATTATTCCTGGTCAAAAGACAGCTTGATGAAAGAAACAACAGCCTTTGTCGTTTCGACAAGGTTTCCTCCAGCACCTGTTCCTTTCGCAGGTGGGGTCTGTGCGGGGCCTTCTACGATGGTTCAATGCGTCAGCCACTTGTCCTGCATCAAACTCCTATCTGTATGCTGCATGCTTTCCATATCCCTACGCAATGGGCCCGCCGCGGGCCTCCTTTCGCACAAGAAAGCTGCCTCGTGCCTGGATGCTTAGTCACCGCCCCTCTATGCAAATCTATGTGTGTGCTGCAGTGTAGAGTGGGAGCCTGGTTGTAAACCCCTTGCGTGCATAAAGACATTTTCAGAGGCTTCCCAGGAGGGCTACCAAAAAGAAACCAATACGCCTGACTGTTCACAGGGATGATGTGCCTTGCTGATGGAATAGCTGCGACTGAGGCTAGTTTGCCAGCAGGCACCCAGAAAGCCCCTCCATAACCTGGTGGAGGCGTGCCCCCGACCGGAGGGTGCTAGAGTGACGATTCCAACTCATACTTACCTGGCAGGGGAGATACCATGATCATGAAGGTGGTTCTCCCAGGGCGAGGCTCGGCCATTGCACTCCGGCTGTGCTGACCCCTGCGATTTCCTCAAATGCAGGAAACTCGACTGCATAATTTGTGGTAGTGGGGGACTGCGTTCGCGCTTTCCCCTGATTATTCCTGGTCAAAAGACAGCTTGATGAAAGAAACAACAGCCTTTGTCGTTTCGACAAGGTTTCCTCCAGCACCTGTTCCTTTCGCAGGTGGGGTCTGTGCGGGGCCTTCTACGATGGTTCAATGCGTCAGCCACTTGTCCTGCATCAAACTCCTATCTGTATGCTGCATGCTTTCCATATCCCTACGCAATGGGCCCGCCGCGGGCCTCCTTTCGCACAAGAAAGCTGCCTCGTGCCTGGATGCTTAGTCACCGCCCCTCTATGCAAATCTATGTGTGTGCTGCAGTGTAGAGTGGGAGCCTGGTTGTAAACCCCTTGCGTGCATAAAGACATTTTCAGAGGCTTCCCAGGAGGGCTACCAAAAAGAAACCAATACGCCTGACTGTTCACAGGGATGATGTGCCTTGCTGATGGAATAGCTGCGACTGAGGCTAGTTTGCCAGCAGGCACCCAGAAAGCCCCTCCATAACCTGGTGGAGGCGTGCCCCCGACCGGAGGGTGCTAGAGTGACGATTCCAACTCATACTTACCTGGCAGGGGAGATACCATGATCATGAAGGTGGTTCTCCCAGGGCGAGGCTCGGCCATTGCACTCCGGCTGTGCTGACCCCTGCGATTTCCTCAAATGCAGGAAACTCGACTGCATAATTTGTGGTAGTGGGGGACTGCGTTCGCGCTTTCCCCTGATTATTCCTGGTCAAAAGACAGCTTGATGAAAGAAACAACAGCCTTTGTCGTTTCGACAAGGTTTCCTCCAGCACCTGTTCCTTTCGCAGGTGGGGTCTGTGCGGGGCCTTCTACGATGGTTCAATGCGTCAGCCACTTGTCCTGCATCAAACTCCTATCTGTATGCTGCATGCTTTCCATATCCCTACGCAATGGGCCCGCCGCGGGCCTCCTTTCGCACAAGAAAGCTGCCTCGTGCCTGGATGCTTAGTCACCGCCCCTCTATGCAAATCTATGTGTGTGCTGCAGTGTAGAGTGGGAGCCTGGTTGTAAACCCCTTGCGTGCATAAAGACATTTTCAGAGGCTTCCCAGGAGGGCTACCAAAAAGAAACCAATACGCCTGACTGTTCACAGGGATGATGTGCCTTGCTGATGGAATAGCTGCGACTGAGGCTAGTTTGCCAGCAGGCACCCAGAAAGCCCCTCCATAACCTGGTGGAGGCGTGCCCCCGACCGGAGGGTGCTAGAGTGACGATTCCAACTCATACTTACCTGGCAGGGGAGATACCATGATCATGAAGGTGGTTCTCCCAGGGCGAGGCTCGGCCATTGCACTCCGGCTGTGCTGACCCCTGCGATTTCCTCAAATGCAGGAAACTCGACTGCATAATTTGTGGTAGTGGGGGACTGCGTTCGCGCTTTCCCCTGATTATTCCTGGTCAAAAGACAGCTTGATGAAAGAAACAACAGCCTTTATCGTTTCGACAAGGTTTCCTCCAGCACCTGTTCCTTTCGCAGGTGGGGTCTGTGCGGGGCCTTCTACGATGGTTCAATGCGTCAGCCACTTGTCCTGCATCAAACTCCTATCTGTATGCTGCATGCTTTCCATATCCCTACGCAATGGGCCCGCCGCGGGCCTCCTTTCGCACAAGAAAGCTGCCTCGTGCCTGGATGCTTAGTCACCGCCCCTCTATGCAAATCTATGTGTGTGCTGCAGTGTAGAGTGGGAGCCTGGTTGTAAACCCCTTGCGTGCATAAAGACATTTTCAGAGGCTTCCCAGGAGGGCTACCAAAAAGAAACCAATACGCCTGACTGTTCACAGGGATGATGTGCCTTGCTGATGGAATAGCTGCGACTGAGGCTAGTTTGCCAGCAGGCACCCAGAAAGCCCCTCCATAACCTGGTGGAGGCGTGCCCCCGACCGGAGGGTGCTAGAGTGACGATTCCAACTCATACTTACCTGGCAGGGGAGATACCATGATCACGAAGGTGGTTCTCCCAGGGCGAGGCTCGGCCATTGCACTCCGGCTGTGCTGACCCCTGCGATTTCCTCAAATGCAGGAAACTCGACTGCATAATTTGTGGTAGTGGGGGACTGCGTTCGCGCTTTCCCCTGATTATTCCTGGTCAAAAGACAGCTTGATGAAAGAAACAACAGCCTTTATCGTTTCGACAAGGTTTCCTCCAGCACCTGTTCCTTTCGCAGGTGGGGTCTGTGCGGGGCCTTCTACGATGGTTCAATGCGTCAGCCACTTGTCCTGCATCAAACTCCTATCTGTATGCTGCATGCTTTCCATATCCCTACGCAATGGGCCCGCCGCGGGCCTCCTTTCGCACAAGAAAGCTGCCTCGTGCCTGGATGCTTAGTCACCGCCCCTCTATGCAAATCTATGTGTGTGCTGCAGTGTAGAGTGGGAGCCTGGTTGTAAACCCCTTGCGTGCATAAAGACATTTTCAGAGGCTTCCCAGGAGGGCTACCAAAAAGAAACCAATACGCCTGACTGTTCACAGGGATGATGTGCCTTGCTGATGGAATAGCTGCGACTGAGGCTAGTTTGCCAGCAGGCACCCAGAAAGCCCCTCCATAACCTGGTGGAGGCGTGCCCCCGACCGGAGGGTGCTAGAGTGACGATTCCAACTCATACTTACCTGGCAGGGGAGATACCATGATCATGAAGGTGGTTCTCCCAGGGCGAGGCTCGGCCATTGCACTCCGGCTGTGCTGACCCCTGCGATTTCCTCAAATGCAGGAAACTCGACTGCATAATTTGTGGTAGTGGGGGACTGCGTTCGCGCTTTCCCCTGATTATTCCTGGTCAAAAGACAGCTTGATGAAAGAAACAACAGCCTTTGTCGTTTCGACAAGGTTTCCTCCAGCACCTGTTCCTTTCGCAGGTGGGGTCTGTGCGGGGCCTTCTACGATGGTTCAATGCGTCAGCCACTTGTCCTGCATCAAACTCCTATCTGTATGCTGCATGCTTTCCATATCCCTACGCAATGGGCCCGCCGCGGGCCTCCTTTCGCACAAGAAAGCTGCCTCGTGCCTGGATGCTTAGTCACCGCCCCTCTATGCAAATCTATGTGTGTGCTGCAGTGTAGAGTGGGAGCCTGGTTGTAAACCCCTTGCGTGCATAAAGACATTTTCAGAGGCTTCCCAGGAGGGCTACCAAAAAGAAACCAATACGCCTGACTGTTCACAGGGATGATGTGCCTTGCTGATGGAATAGCTGCGACTGAGGCTAGTTTGCCAGCAGGCACCCAGAAAGCCCCTCCATAACCTGGTGGAGGCGTGCCCCCGACCGGAGGGTGCTAGAGTGACGATTCCAACTCATACTTACCTGGCAGGGGAGATACCATGATCATGAAGGTGGTTCTCCCAGGGCGAGGCTCGGCCATTGCACTCCGGCTGTGCTGACCCCTGCGATTTCCTCAAATGCAGGAAACTCGACTGCATAATTTGTGGTAGTGGGGGACTGCGTTCGCGCTTTCCCCTGATTATTCCTGGTCAAAAGACAGCTTGATGAAAGAAACAACAGCCTTTGTCGTTTCGACAAGGTTTCCTCCAGCACCTGTTCCTTTCGCAGGTGGGGTCTGTGCGGGGCCTTCTACGATGGTTCAATGCGTCAGCCACTTGTCCTGCATCAAACTCCTATCTGTATGCTGCATGCTTTCCATATCCCTACGCAATGGGCCCGCCGCGGGCCTCCTTTCGCACAAGAAAGCTGCCTCGTGCCTGGATGCTTAGTCACCGCCCCTCTATGCAAATCTATGTGTGTGCTGCAGTGTAGAGTGGGAGCCTGGTTGTAAACCCCTTGCGTGCATAAAGACATTTTCAGAGGCTTCCCAGGAGGGCTACCAAAAAGAAACCAATACGCCTGACTGTTCACAGGGATGATGTGCCTTGCTGATGGAATAGCTGCGACTGAGGCTAGTTTGCCAGCAGGCACCCAGAAAGCCCCTCCATAACCTGGTGGAGGCGTGCCCCCGACCGGAGGGTGCTAGAGTGACGATTCCAACTCATACTTACCTGGCAGGGGAGATACCATGATCATGAAGGTGGTTCTCCCAGGGCGAGGCTCGGCCATTGCACTCCGGCTGTGCTGACCCCTGCGATTTCCTCAAATGCAGGAAACTCGACTGCATAATTTGTGGTAGTGGGGGACTGCGTTCGCGCTTTCCCCTGATTATTCCTGGTCAAAAGACAGCTTGATGAAAGAAACAACAGCCTTTATCGTTTCGACAAGGTTTCCTCCAGCACCTGTTCCTTTCGCAGGTGGGGTCTGTGCGGGGCCTTCTACGATGGTTCAATGCGTCAGCCACTTGTCCTGCATCAAACTCCTATCTGTATGCTGCATGCTTTCCATATCCCTACGCAATGGGCCCGCCGCGGGCCTCCTTTCGCACAAGAAAGCTGCCTCGTGCCTGGATGCTTAGTCACCGCCCCTCTATGCAAATCTATGTGTGTGCTGCAGTGTAGAGTGGGAGCCTGGTTGTAAACCCCTTGCGTGCATAAAGACATTTTCAGAGGCTTCCCAGGAGGGCTACCAAAAAGAAACCAATACGCCTGACTGTTCACAGGGATGATGTGCCTTGCTGATGGAATAGCTGCGACTGAGGCTAGTTTGCCAGCAGGCACCCAGAAAGCCCCTCCATAACCTGGTGGAGGCGTGCCCCCGACCGGAGGGTGCTAGAGTGACGATTCCAACTCATACTTACCTGGCAGGGGAGATACCATGATCATGAAGGTGGTTCTCCCAGGGCGAGGCTCGGCCATTGCACTCCGGCTGTGCTGACCCCTGCGATTTCCTCAAATGCAGGAAACTCGACTGCATAATTTGTGGTAGTGGGGCACTGCGTTCGCGCTTTCCCCTGATTATTCCTGGTCAAAAGACAGCTTGATGAAAGAAACAACAGCCTTTATCGTTTCGACAAGGTTTCCTCCAGCACCTGTTCCTTTCGCAGGTGGGGTCTGTGCGGGGCCTTCTACGATGGTTCAATGCGTCAGCCACTTGTCCTGCATCAAACTCCTATCTGTATGCTGCATGCTTTCCATATCCCTACGCAATGGGCCCGCCGCGGGCCTCCTTTCGCACAAGAAAGCTGCCTCGTGCCTGGATGCTTAGTCACCGCCCCTCTATGCAAATCTATGTGTGTGCTGCAGTGTAGAGTGGGAGCCTGGTTGTAAACCCCTTGCGTGCATAAAGACATTTTCAGAGGCTTCCCAGGAGGGCTACCAAAAAGAAACCAATACGCCTGACTGTTCACAGGGATGATGTGCCTTGCTGATGGAATAGCTGCGACTGAGGCTAGTTTGCCAGCAGGCACCCAGAAAGCCCCTCCATAACCTGGTGGAGGCGTGCCCCCGACCGGAGGGTGCTAGAGTGACGATTCCAACTCATACTTACCTGGCAGGGGAGATACCATGATCATGAAGGTGGTTCTCCCAGGGCGAGGCTCGGCCATTGCACTCCGGCTGTGCTGACCCCTGCGATTTCCTCAAATGCAGGAAACTCGACTGCATAATTTGTGGTAGTGGGGGACTGCGTTCGCGCTTTCCCCTGATTATTCCTGGTCAAAAGACAGCTTGATGAAAGAAACAACAGCCTTTATCGTTTCGACAAGGTTTCCTCCAGCACCTGTTCCTTTCGCAGGTGGGGTCTGTGCGGGGCCTTCTACGATGGTTCAATGCGTCAGCCACTTGTCCTGCATCAAACTCCTATCTGTATGCTGCATGCTTTCCATATCCCTACGCAATGGGCCCGCCGCGGGCCTCCTTTCGCACAAGAAAGCTGCCTCGTGCCTGGATGCTTAGTCACCGCCCCTCTATGCAAATCTATGTGTGTGCTGCAGTGTAGAGTGGGAGCCTGGTTGTAAACCCCTTGCGTGCATAAAGACATTTTCAGAGGCTTCCCAGGAGGGCTACCAAAAAGAAACCAATACGCCTGACTGTTCACAGGGATGATGTGCCTTGCTGATGGAATAGCTGCGACTGAGGCTAGTTTGCCAGCAGGCACCCAGAAAGCCCCTCCATAACCTGGTGGAGGCGTGCCCCCGACCGGAGGGTGCTAGAGTGACGATTCCAACTCATACTTACCTGGCAGGGGAGATACCATGATCATGAAGGTGGTTCTCCCAGGGCGAGGCTCGGCCATTGCACTCCAGCTGTGCTGACCCCTGCGATTTCCTCAAATGCAGGAAACTCGACTGCATAATTTGTGGTAGTGGGGGACTGCGTTCGCGCTTTCCCCTGATTATTCCTGGTCAAAAGACAGCTTGATGAAAGAAACAACAGCCTTTATCGTTTCGACAAGGTTTCCTCCAGCACCTGTTCCTTTCGCAGGTGGGGTCTGTGCGGGGCCTTCTACGATGGTTCAATGCGTCAGCCACTTGTCCTGCATCAAACTCCTATCTGTATGCTGCATGCTTTCCATATCCCTACGCAATGGGCCCGCCGCGGGCCTCCTTTCGCACAAGAAAGCTGCCTCGTGCCTGGATGCTTAGTCACCGCCCCTCTATGCAAATCTATGTGTGTGCTGCAGTGTAGAGTGGGAGCCTGGTTGTAAACCCCTTGCGTGCATAAAGACATTTTCAGAGGCTTCCCAGGAGGGCTACCAAAAAGAAACCAATACGCCTGACTGTTCACAGGGATGATGTGCCTTGCTGATGGAATAGCTGCGACTGAGGCTAGTTTGCCAGCAGGCACCCAGAAAGCCCCTCCATAACCTGGTGGAGGCGTGCCCCCGACCGGAGGGTGCTAGAGTGACGATTCCAACTCATACTTACCTGGCAGGGGAGATACCATGATCATGAAGGTGGTTCTCCCAGGGCGAGGCTCGGCCATTGCACTCCGGCTGTGCTGACCCCTGCGATTTCCTCAAATGCAGGAAACTCGACTGCATAATTTGTGGTAGTGGGGGACTGCGTTCGCGCTTTCCCCTGATTATTCCTGGTCAAAAGACAGCTTGATGAAAGAAACAACAGCCTTTATCGTTTCGACAAGGTTTCCTCCAGCACCTGTTCCTTTCGCAGGTGGGGTCTGTGCGGGGCCTTCTACGATGGTTCAATGCGTCAGCCACTTGTCCTGCATCAAACTCCTATCTGTATGCTGCATGCTTTCCATATCCCTACGCAATGGGCCCGCCGCGGGCCTCCTTTCGCACAAGAAAGCTGCCTCGTGCCTGGATGCTTAGTCACCGCCCCTCTATGCAAATCTATGTGTGTGCTGCAGTGTAGAGTGGGAGCCTGGTTGTAAACCCCTTGCGTGCATAAAGACATTTTCAGAGGCTTCCCAGGAGGGCTACCAAAAAGAAACCAATACGCCTGACTGTTCACAGGGATGATGTGCCTTGCTGATGGAATAGCTGCGACTGAGGCTAGTTTGCCAGCAGGCACCCAGAAAGCCCCTCCATAACCTGGTGGAGGCGTGCCCCCGACCGGAGGGTGCTAGAGTGACGATTCCAACTCATACTTACCTGGCAGGGGAGATACCATGATCATGAAGGTGGTTCTCCCAGGGCGAGGCTCGGCCATTGCACTCCGGCTGTGCTGACCCCTGCGATTTCCTCAAATGCAGGAAACTCGACTGCATAATTTGTGGTAGTGGGGGACTGCGTTCGCGCTTTCCCCTGATTATTCCTGGTCAAAAGACAGCTTGATGAAAGAAACAACAGCCTTTATCGTTTCGACAAGGTTTCCTCCAGCACCTGTTCCTTTCGCAGGTGGGGTCTGTGCGGGGCCTTCTACGATGGTTCAATGCGTCAGCCACTTGTCCTGCATCAAACTCCTATCTGTATGCTGCATGCTTTCCATATCCCTACGCAATGGGCCCGCCGCGGGCCTCCTTTCGCACAAGAAAGCTGCCTCGTGCCTGGATGCTTAGTCACCGCCCCTCTATGCAAATCTATGTGTGTGCTGCAGTGTAGAGTGGGAGCCTGGTTGTAAACCCCTTGCGTGCATAAAGACATTTTCAGAGGCTTCCCAGGAGGGCTACCAAAAAGAAACCAATACGCCTGACTGTTCACAGGGATGATGTGCCTTGCTGATGGAATAGCTGCGACTGAGGCTAGTTTGCCAGCAGGCACCCAGAAAGCCCCTCCATAACCTGGTGGAGGCGTGCCCCCGACCGGAGGGTGCTAGAGTGACGATTCCAACTCATACTTACCTGGCAGGGGAGATACCATGATCATGAAGGTGGTTCTCCCAGGGCGAGGCTCGGCCATTGCACTCCGGCTGTGCTGACCCCTGCGATTTCCTCAAATGCAGGAAACTCGACTGCATAATTTGTGGTAGTGGGGGACTGCGTTCGCGCTTTCCCCTGATTATTCCTGGTCAAAAGACAGCTTGATGAAAGAAACAACAGCCTTTATCGTTTCGACAAGGTTTCCTCCAGCACCTGTTCCTTTCGCAGGTGGGGTCTGTGCGGGGCCTTCTACGATGGTTCAATGCGTCAGCCACTTGTCCTGCATCAAACTCCTATCTGTATGCTGCATGCTTTCCATATCCCTACGCAATGGGCCCGCCGCGGGCCTCCTTTCGCACAAGAAAGCTGCCTCGTGCCTGGATGCTTAGTCACCGCCCCTCTATGCAAATCTATGTGTGTGCTGCAGTGTAGAGTGGGAGCCTGGTTGTAAACCCCTTGCGTGCATAAAGACATTTTCAGAGGCTTCCCAGGAGGGCTACCAAAAAGAAACCAATACGCCTGACTGTTCACAGGGATGATGTGCCTTGCTGATGGAATAGCTGCGACTGAGGCTAGTTTGCCAGCAGGCACCCAGAAAGCCCCTCCATAACCTGGTGGAGGCGTGCCCCCGACCGGAGGGTGCTAGAGTGACGATTCCAACTCATACTTACCTGGCAGGGGAGATACCATGATCATGAAGGTGGTTCTCCCAGGGCGAGGCTCGGCCATTGCACTCCGGCTGTGCTGACCCCTGCGATTTCCTCAAATGCAGGAAACTCGACTGCATAATTTGTGGTAGTGGGGGACTGCGTTCGCGCTTTCCCCTGATTATTCCTGGTCAAAAGACAGCTTGATGAAAGAAACAACAGCCTTTATCGTTTCGACAAGGTTTCCTCCAGCACCTGTTCCTTTCGCAGGTGGGGTCTGTGCGGGGCCTTCTACGATGGTTCAATGCGTCAGCCACTTGTCCTGCATCAAACTCCTATCTGTATGCTGCATGCTTTCCATATCCCTACGCAATGGGCCCGCCGCGGGCCTCCTTTCGCACAAGAAAGCTGCCTCGTGCCTGGATGCTTAGTCACCGCCCCTCTATGCAAATCTATGTGTGTGCTGCAGTGTAGAGTGGGAGCCTGGTTGTAAACCCCTTGCGTGCATAAAGACATTTTCAGAGGCTTCCCAGGAGGGCTACCAAAAAGAAACCAATACGCCTGACTGTTCACAGGGATGATGTGCCTTGCTGATGGAATAGCTGCGACTGAGGCTAGTTTGCCAGCAGGCACCCAGAAAGCCCCTCCATAACCTGGTGGAGGCGTGCCCCCGACCGGAGGGTGCTAGAGTGACGATTCCAACTCATACTTACCTGGCAGGGGAGATACCATGATCATGAAGGTGGTTCTCCCAGGGCGAGGCTCGGCCATTGCACTCCGGCTGTGCTGACCCCTGCGATTTCCTCAAATGCAGGAAACTCGACTGCATAATTTGTGGTAGTGGGGGACTGCGTTCGCGCTTTCCCCTGATTATTCCTGGTCAAAAGACAGCTTGATGAAAGAAACAACAGCCTTTATCGTTTCGACAAGGTTTCCTCCAGCACCTGTTCCTTTCGCAGGTGGGGTCTGTGCGGGGCCTTCTACGATGGTTCAATGCGTCAGCCACTTGTCCTGCATCAAACTCCTATCTGTATGCTGCATGCTTTCCATATCCCTACGCAATGGGCCCGCCGCGGGCCTCCTTTCGCACAAGAAAGCTGCCTCGTGCCTGGATGCTTAGTCACCGCCCCTCTATGCAAATCTATGTGTGTGCTGCAGTGTAGAGTGGGAGCCTGGTTGTAAACCCCTTGCGTGCATAAAGACATTTTCAGAGGCTTCCCAGGAGGGCTACCAAAAAGAAACCAATACGCCTGACTGTTCACAGGGATGATGTGCCTTGCTGATGGAATAGCTGCGACTGAGGCTAGTTTGCCAGCAGGCACCCAGAAAGCCCCTCCATAACCTGGTGGAGGCGTGCCCCCGACCGGAGGGTGCTAGAGTGACGATTCCAACTCATACTTACCTGGCAGGGGAGATACCATGATCATGAAGGTGGTTCTCCCAGGGCGAGGCTCGGCCATTGCACTCCGGCTGTGCTGACCCCTGCGATTTCCTCAAATGCAGGAAACTCGACTGCATAATTTGTGGTAGTGGGGGACTGCGTTCGCGCTTTCCCCTGATTATTCCTGGTCAAAAGACAGCTTGATGAAAGAAACAACAGCCTTTATCGTTTCGACAAGGTTTCCTCCAGCACCTGTTCCTTTCGCAGGTGGGGTCTGTGCGGGGCCTTCTACGATGGTTCAATGCGTCAGCCACTTGTCCTGCATCAAACTCCTATCTGTATGCTGCATGCTTTCCATATCCCTACGCAATGGGCCCGCCGCGGGCCTCCTTTCGCACAAGAAAGCTGCCTCGTGCCTGGATGCTTAGTCACCGCCCCTCTATGCAAATCTATGTGTGTGCTGCAGTGTAGAGTGGGAGCCTGGTTGTAAACCCCTTGCGTGCATAAAGACATTTTCAGAGGCTTCCCAGGAGGGCTACCAAAAAGAAACCAATACGCCTGACTGTTCACAGGGATGATGTGCCTTGCTGATGGAATAGCTGCGACTGAGGCTAGTTTGCCAGCAGGCACCCAGAAAGCCCCTCCATAACCTGGTGGAGGCGTGCCCCCGACCGGAGGGTGCTAGAGTGACGATTCCAACTCATACTTACCTGGCAGGGGAGATACCATGATCATGAAGGTGGTTCTCCCAGGGCGAGGCTCGGCCATTGCACTCCGGCTGTGCTGACCCCTGCGATTTCCTCAAATGCAGGAAACTCGACTGCATAATTTGTGGTAGTGGGGGACTGCGTTCGCGCTTTCCCCTGATTATTCCTGGTCAAAAGACAGCTTGATGAAAGAAACAACAGCCTTTATCGTTTCGACAAGGTTTCCTCCAGCACCTGTTCCTTTCGCAGGTGGGGTCTGTGCGGGGCCTTCTACGATGGTTCAATGCGTCAGCCACTTGTCCTGCATCAAACTCCTATCTGTATGCTGCATGCTTTCCATATCCCTACGCAATGGGCCCGCCGCGGGCCTCCTTTCGCACAAGAAAGCTGCCTCGTGCCTGGATGCTTAGTCACCGCCCCTCTATGCAAATCTATGTGTGTGCTGCAGTGTAGAGTGGGAGCCTGGTTGTAAACCCCTTGCGTGCATAAAGACATTTTCAGAGGCTTCCCAGGAGGGCTACCAAAAAGAAACCAATACGCCTGACTGTTCACAGGGATGATGTGCCTTGCTGATGGAATAGCTGCGACTGAGGCTAGTTTGCCAGCAGGCACCCAGAAAGCCCCTCCATAACCTGGTGGAGGCGTGCCCCCGACCGGAGGGTGCTAGAGTGACGATTCCAACTCATACTTACCTGGCAGGGGAGATACCATGATCATGAAGGTGGTTCATGAGCTGTTTGGATAGTATCGCTGGCTGCGCTGTTCTGTGGAGTGTTCTCCCCTGGCTGTGAGGCTGACAGTTTCACTGTCTCATGCTGTCACTGGTTAAGGACATTTTCCTAAAGAGTTCATGCTGGTTACTTCCCTGCTGAATTTACCTCAGCCCTGCAGTTCTGCTGAGGGAAAGAGGTAAACCTCTGTTATGGCGGCGGCCAAAAACGCGAATGTTCCGGCTTATGCGCGGGTGAATAATTCTGTCAGACTGGAGTTTGAAGCTGAGAAAAGACAAGAAAGAGGCCTTGAATATATTGTCAAAGATTTGCTGTTTGGACTGTTCCAGTTAACACCGGATAAGATTCTTGCACTACAGGATTATCATGTAAGAGGAGTTTATGATATTACATTTATTAACAAGAGAACCTGCCTTGATTTTGTGAGGAAATCGCAGCAGTATTGCAATGATAAGTTATTGGACTGTGTAAAGGTGACTCCACATTATGAGGAAGAGAATTTACAATCGCTTGTGCTGAAAATGTATAACCCAAATTTACCTCAGGAAGACATTACCAGCTGGCTTTCCCTGTTTTGTGACAAGGTAAAATTTCTACATAAAATTACTAACCAGTTTGGGTTGTGGACTGGAAAAAGGAAATATCTTGTGTCATTTAAAAAAGACATTCTTCCCCCAGCTCGCTTTAGCATTGGAAAGCATAACGGGGATTTATTTTTTGATGGAATGGGCAGTTTCTGTCGCATATGCCATGTATATGGCCACACAACTGAGCTATGCAAAGAGAGACATAGATGCAGGAATTGTGACTCTTTTGAGCATGAAACTCTAGCATGTTCTAAAATTAAAAGATGTAATTTCTGCCTTTGTCCTGGACATGTTTATTCAAACTGTCCCCATCGTAACAACACAGAGACATTAAAGCAGGCTGCTGCAGCTAATCCTGAGGTAAAATCATCTGAGGTAAAATCATTTGAGAGGGAAAATTTAGATGATCCAGCGCCCCCTGGTGTTGACTTGGAAAATCCTGCAGCTGGATTAATTTCTGACATTTCTAAAGCAAAAATACCTGTCACAGCAGAAAGTTCAGAATCACACCAGGTTTTTGTGCCAGAGGAAGAAAAGTCTGTCTTGCAAAAAAAGGAGGCTGTATCGTTGCAGGGAGAAAATGGAAAAGAGCAACGTTTAAAATATATGACAAAACAATCAGGAAGATCCAGAGAAGGAAAGCAGGCTTTGGAAAAAGGCAAGTGCCCTGGGGATGAAGATGCACAGCAAGTTGGAAAGTCAAAGGCCAAGAAACTACGAACAGGATCGCCAGATGCGATTGGAGCAAGGATGGATATACAAACGGAAAAGAAGTCATGGGCAGAGGTTGTAAAATCCTCTGCTAGTACAGATTCAGAGAAAATGGAGCCCAGCCCCCTTCCAGCGGATTATTTGTTTGGAGATCTATTCTTTGATAATGAGATTCCTATTAATCCAGTCAGCCCGGCATCTCCTAAGCAGAATTTCTTAAACACGGATTTAGTCCACCAATTGGAAAAAGTGATGGGAATGGATCCTTCTGAGGGCAATATGGATTTCTGAGTAAGTCTGGATTAGGAATCTCCACCTTATTTCAACATGGCTGTGTTAGAAGGCTTAACCTTTAACGTGCACTGCATAAAAAGTCAGCTAAGACGCATAACTGTGTTTAACTTTCTGGCGGCTTTTAATGTAAGTGTTTTTTTCCTGCAAGAATGTGCTATACCACACATGAGCAATTATGAGACTTTTGCAAAAGACTGGACTCATGGCCCTTCTGTGTGGTCAGGCTCAAATGGGAATAAAAGCGCAGGAGTTGCTATTCTTTTTAAAGGGCCAGCACAAATTCACCAGATACAAGAACTTGTGCCAGGGAGAGTTTTGTTTGTTTCTGTCTCTATTGATGGTATTAAGTGGGATCTCCTAAATGTATATGCATCTCCAGACACAAAAGACCGTATTGAACTGTTTGAAAATTTGAACCTCTTTATGGCAAATATTAAACCAACACTTGTAGCAGGTGATTTTAATTGTACTTTAAATGGCACAGATAGATATGGTCCAGGTGTTAAAGTGACTGATAGATCAGCTAACCTTTTGAAAGCAATGATAACTGATTTCAAGTTTAGAGATATTTTCATGACCCTTAATACAAATATACCCTTAACTGAGAGAGTTACATGGAAAGGTAAAGATGCTGGATCAAGAATTGACTTCATATTTGCTGCTAAGTCTTTAGTGCCCTTGACATGCGTTCATAAAGAGAATGTTATTTCAGACCACAAGGTGGTGATTTTCAAGGTCTCAAGCCCAGCTGAACAAAAAGTGGGAAGAGGCTTTTGGAAATTAAACACCTCCCTGCTACAAGATGATGAAGTGCATAAGGATTTTAGTAAAGTATTTAAGGAGTGGCAGACAGAAAAGTTGCACGCTAGTGATATTTTAACATGGTGGGATATAGTAAAAGAGAGAATTAAACGTTTTTTCATTAAATTAGGGGTTCACAAGGCAAAAGAAAAAAGAGAATTTTTTGATAATCTAAATACCCAGCTACAAACTTTGTATAAACTCAAAGGAATAGGCTGTGATGTAGCTGATAATATTTCTACAGCAAAAGAGAACATTAAAAAGTGTCTAGAAGAGAAAGCAAAGGAAGTCATTTTTAAAAGCCGTGTAAAACATGTAGAAGAGAATGAAAAGTGTACCAAGTACTTCTTTAGGAGGGTTCCACTTTCAAAGGAAATAATAACAGAAATAGAGGGGGAGAATTCCAGGAGTGGCATAATGGGAAAAGTTTGTACTTTTTATCAATCCCTATATGACACCAAAAACATTGACAGCGATTTCCTGAATGACACACTCAAAGATATAACTATGGTTCTAAACCAAGATGATGCAGAGTCCCTAAATGAGCTTTTAACTGAAGATGAACTTTTAAAAACCGTGAAGAGTTTTCAAAAAAGTAAAGTACCTGGGCTGGATGGGTTGCCTGTTGAATTTTACTTGCAGTTTTGGGACATTTTGAAAAATGACTTGCTAAATGTATTTAGCAAATGTTTTCTCTATAAAGAGCTGCCACATTCTTGGAGGAGAGGAGTCATTACCCTGCTGCCAAAAGGGGGCGACAAAACCCAATTGAAGAACTGGAGGCCTATAACACTCCTTAACCTGGATTATAAAATCTTTGCTAAAATCCTGGCAAACAGGTTGAAAAGAGTGATAGATAAAGTGATCCATAGTAACCAGGTGTGCGGTATCCCTGGGCGTAGAATACACCATATTACCAACCTCATAAGGGACTCTATTTGGTACATGGAAGAGCGTAAGCAACCTCTGGCAATTCTGTCATTAGATTTTGAAAAAGCTTTTGACCACATATCTCACGTGTATCTCTTTAATGTTCTGCACAAAATGGGCATTCCAGAGGGCTTTTTGTCCTCATTAAGGTCCTTATATAATAAGTGTACCAGTCAAGTTTTAGTCAATGGCTTCATGACTGAAGGCTTTAGCTTAAAGTGTGGTGTCAAGCAAGGATGTCCTTTGTCGCCATTGCTTTTTGTGTGTGCCATTGAGCCACTGTTATGCTCCATTAGAAAGGATAAGGTGATCAGAGGAGTTCATGTGCCAGGAAGTGGAGGGCTGCAAGTAAAAATAACTGGTTACATGGATGACCTTGCCATGTTGTGTACTAACACTACATCTGTTCAAAGGGCAATCAAAAGAACAGAATATTTCTGTGCTGCTTCTGGATTTAAATTAAATTTGAATAAAAGCAGCATGATGGAAATTGGAGATTGGAAGCCTTCTCTAGATTGCCCAATACAAAAGAAGGAATCTATAAAAATCTTGGGCACAATTTTTACCTCTAAAAATGATGGAGAGGAGTCATGGAATGTGGTTATGGAAAGGATAAACAGAAAGGTTATAGGCTGGAAGATGCGACAGTTAACCATTGAAGGGAGGATTTTACTACTTAAAATGGTTGTGTTACCTATTTTATTGTATACAGCTCTCACCTTTCCTCCATCAGTTTTACACCTGACTCAGGTTGTACGAACATGTTTTCTCTTTGTTTGGGGTTCAAAGATGGAGAGGTTAAAAAGAATATACATGACAAAACCACCTGAAAAAGGTGGGAAAGGTATGCCAAATATAAAGCGCTTTGTATATACAAAATATTTGGTTCTATGCCTTCAAGCCCATAAAACAGAAGCACTTTGGTCTTTTTTTCTGAGGTATGCAGCAGGGTTTACTTTTCGGAAACATGGTTGGTACAATTTATCTCTGAAAAGCCCTTTCTGTCTTAACCCCCCATGGTTTTATAGCATTTTGCAAACTATCATCTCTGACTTCAATCTTTGTAATAAATCCCAAGAAGATCTTTGTGATAAATTGAAGTTGAAACTGCATTTTAATGCTGCTGAAACTTTAATTCCTATCATTCAAATGCCAGAAGAGGAGGTAAAAACTGTTTGGGCAAAAGTCAGTCATAAACAGCTCTTTAATAGTCAAAAAGATTTAGCATGGGCCTGTGTGCACGAATGCCTACCTACCAAAGCCTTTCAGCACAAGAGAGGCGTGATACCATCAGCTAAGTGTCCAAGGTCCTCGTGTAGATCTAATGAGACAGTAAAGCATTTTCTGTGGGATTGCTTTTATGCCAAAGAACTCTGGAGGAAAGTAAAACCACTTCTAGAACAGGTGGCGGGAATTAAAGATTTAAACTATGAGTTGGTTCTTTATGGCAAGGTGGAGACTATACCACAAGCTAAATTTGTGATTTTATGGAAAATGATAAACTCTTTCAAAGAAGCTCTGTGGAAAGTCCGAAACAAGATAATCTTTAATTCTAATGAGGTAACAGTTAACGAATGCATATCTTTGAGTTTTAGTGCAATGCGTTTATATGTTTTGCTTGATGAAAAGAGTTCTGCAAACAAAAGCAAGTTTTGGTGTCAGGAAAAATGGTTTATATTTTCAAACTAAGTAATGGAAAAATAGATTGTAGTGTCTGATGTGTGGACTCTGTATCATTTACTTATGTATATCTGTTAAAAAGTATTGTAAAGTTGAAATGTGAACTTGTATATTATTTATTGACCTAATAAAGCTTTTAAAAAATGAAAAATGAAGGTGGTTCTCCCAGGGCGAGGCTCGGCCATTGCACTCCGGCTGTGCTGACCCCTGCGATTTCCTCAAATGCAGGAAACTCGACTGCATAATTTGTGGTAGTGGGGGACTGCGTTCGCGCTTTCCCCTGATTATTCCTGGTCAAAAGACAGCTTGATGAAAGAAACAACAGCCTTTATCGTTTCGACAAGGTTTCCTCCAGCACCTGTTCCTTTCGCAGGTGGGGTCTGTGCGGGGCCTTCTACGATGGTTCAATGCGTCAGCCACTTGTCCTGCATCAAACTCCTATCTGTATGCTGCATGCTTTCCATATCCCTACGCAATGGGCCCGCCGCGGGCCTCCTTTCGCACAAGAAAGCTGCCTCGTGCCTGGATGCTTAGTCACCGCCCCTCTATGCAAATCTATGTGTGTGCTGCAGTGTAGAGTGGGAGCCTGGTTGTAAACCCCTTGCGTGCATAAAGACATTTTCAGAGGCTTCCCAGGAGGGCTACCAAAAAGAAACCAATACGCCTGACTGTTCACAGGGATGATGTGCCTTGCTGATGGAATAGCTGCGACTGAGGCTAGTTTGCCAGCAGGCACCCAGAAAGCCCCTCCATAACCTGGTGGAGGCGTGCCCCCGACCGGAGGGTGCTAGAGTGACGATTCCAACTCATACTTACCTGGCAGGGGAGATACCATGATCATGAAGGTGGTTCTCCCAGGGCGAGGCTCGGCCATTGCACTCCGGCTGTGCTGACCCCTGCGATTTCCTCAAATGCAGGAAACTCGACTGCATAATTTGTGGTAGTGGGGGACTGCGTTCGCGCTTTCCCCTGATTATTCCTGGTCAAAAGACAGCTTGATGAAAGAAACAACAGCCTTTATCGTTTCGACAAGGTTTCCTCCAGCACCTGTTCCTTTCGCAGGTGGGGTCTGTGCGGGGCCTTCTACGATGGTTCAATGCGTCAGCCACTTGTCCTGCATCAAACTCCTATCTGTATGCTGCATGCTTTCCATATCCCTACGCAATGGGCCCGCCGCGGGCCTCCTTTCGCACAAGAAAGCTGCCTCGTGCCTGGATGCTTAGTCACCGCCCCTCTATGCAAATCTATGTGTGTGCTGCAGTGTAGAGTGGGAGCCTGGTTGTAAACCCCTTGCGTGCATAAAGACATTTTCAGAGGCTTCCCAGGAGGGCTACCAAAAAGAAACCAATACGCCTGACTGTTCACAGGGATGATGTGCCTTGCTGATGGAATAGCTGCGACTGAGGCTAGTTTGCCAGCAGGCACCCAGAAAGCCCCTCCATAACCTGGTGGAGGCGTGCCCCCGACCGGAGGGTGCTAGAGTGACGATTCCAACTCATACTTACCTGGCAGGGGAGATACCATGATCATGAAGGTGGTTCTCCCAGGGCGAGGCTCGGCCATTGCACTCCGGCTGTGCTGACCCCTGCGATTTCCTCAAATGCAGGAAACTCGACTGCATAATTTGTGGTAGTGGGGGACTGCGTTCGCGCTTTCCCCTGATTATTCCTGGTCAAAAGACAGCTTGATGAAAGAAACAACAGCCTTTATCGTTTCGACAAGGTTTCCTCCAGCACCTGTTCCTTTCGCAGGTGGGGTCTGTGCGGGGCCTTCTACGATGGTTCAATGCGTCAGCCACTTGTCCTGCATCAAACTCCTATCTGTATGCTGCATGCTTTCCATATCCCTACGCAATGGGCCCGCCGCGGGCCTCCTTTCGCACAAGAAAGCTGCCTCGTGCCTGGATGCTTAGTCACCGCCCCTCTATGCAAATCTATGTGTGTGCTGCAGTGTAGAGTGGGAGCCTGGTTGTAAACCCCTTGCGTGCATAAAGACATTTTCAGAGGCTTCCCAGGAGGGCTACCAAAAAGAAACCAATACGCCTGACTGTTCACAGGGATGATGTGCCTTGCTGATGGAATAGCTGCGACTGAGGCTAGTTTGCCAGCAGGCACCCAGAAAGCCCCTCCATAACCTGGTGGAGGCGTGCCCCCGACCGGAGGGTGCTAGAGTGACGATTCCAACTCATACTTACCTGGCAGGGGAGATACCATGATCATGAAGGTGGTTCTCCCAGGGCGAGGCTCGGCCATTGCACTCCGGCTGTGCTGACCCCTGCGATTTCCTCAAATGCAGGAAACTCGACTGCATAATTTGTGGTAGTGGGGGACTGCGTTCGCGCTTTCCCCTGATTATTCCTGGTCAAAAGACAGCTTGATGAAAGAAACAACAGCCTTTATCGTTTCGACAAGGTTTCCTCCAGCACCTGTTCCTTTCGCAGGTGGGGTCTGTGCGGGGCCTTCTACGATGGTTCAATGCGTCAGCCACTTGTCCTGCATCAAACTCCTATCTGTATGCTGCATGCTTTCCATATCCCTACGCAATGGGCCCGCCGCGGGCCTCCTTTCGCACAAGAAAGCTGCCTCGTGCCTGGATGCTTAGTCACCGCCCCTCTATGCAAATCTATGTGTGTGCTGCAGTGTAGAGTGGGAGCCTGGTTGTAAACCCCTTGCGTGCATAAAGACATTTTCAGAGGCTTCCCAGGAGGGCTACCAAAAAGAAACCAATACGCCTGACTGTTCACAGGGATGATGTGCCTTGCTGATGGAATAGCTGCGACTGAGGCTAGTTTGCCAGCAGGCACCCAGAAAGCCCCTCCATAACCTGGTGGAGGCGTGCCCCCGACCGGAGGGTGCTAGAGTGACAATTCCAACTCATACTTACCTGGCAGGGGAGATACCATGATCATGAAGGTGGTTCTCCCAGGGCGAGGCTCGGCCATTGCACTCTGGCTGTGCTGACCCCTGCGATTTCCTCAAATGCAGGAAACTCGACTGCATAATTTGTGGTAGTGGGGGACTGCGTTCGCGCTTTCCCCTGATTATTCCTGGTCAAAAGACAGCTTGATGAAAGAAACAACAGCCTTTATCGTTTCGACAAGGTTTCCTCCAGCACCTGTTCCTTTCGCAGGTGGGGTCTGTGCGGGGCCTTCTACGATGGTTCAATGCGTCAGCCACTTGTCCTGCATCAAACTCCTATCTGTATGCTGCATGCTTTCCATATCCCTACGCAATGGGCCCGCCGCGGGCCTCCTTTCGCACAAGAAAGCTGCCTCGTGCCTGGATGCTTAGTCACCGCCCCTCTATGCAAATCTATGTGTGTGCTGCAGTGTAGAGTGGGAGCCTGGTTGTAAACCCCTTGCGTGCATAAAGACATTTTCAGAGGCTTCCCAGGAGGGCTACCAAAAAGAAACCAATACGCCTGACTGTTCACAGGGATGATGTGCCTTGCTGATGGAATAGCTGCGACTGAGGCTAGTTTGCCAGCAGGCACCCAGAAAGCCCCTCCATAACCTGGTGGAGGCGTGCCCCCGACCGGAGGGTGCTAGAGTGACGATTCCAACTCATACTTACCTGGCAGGGGAGATACCATGATCATGAAGGTGGTTCTCCCAGGGCGAGGCTCGGCCATTGCACTCCGGCTGTGCTGACCCCTGCGATTTCCTCAAATGCAGGAAACTCGACTGCATAATTTGTGGTAGTGGGGGACTGCGTTCGCGCTTTCCCCTGATTATTCCTGGTCAAAAGACAGCTTGATGAAAGAAACAACAGCCTTTATCGTTTCGACAAGGTTTCCTCCAGCACCTGTTCCTTTCGCAGGTGGGGTCTGTGCGGGGCCTTCTACGATGGTTCAATGCGTCAGCCACTTGTCCTGCATCAAACTCCTATCTGTATGCTGCATGCTTTCCATATCCCTACGCAATGGGCCCGCCGCGGGCCTCCTTTCGCACAAGAAAGCTGCCTCGTGCCTGGATGCTTAGTCACCGCCCCTCTATGCAAATCTATGTGTGTGCTGCAGTGTAGAGTGGGAGCCTGGTTGTAAACCCCTTGCGTGCATAAAGACATTTTCAGAGGCTTCCCAGGAGGGCTACCAAAAAGAAACCAATACGCCTGACTGTTCACAGGGATGATGTGCCTTGCTGATGGAATAGCTGCGACTGAGGCTAGTTTGCCAGCAGGCACCCAGAAAGCCCCTCCATAACCTGGTGGAGGCGTGCCCCCGACCGGAGGGTGCTAGAGTGACGATTCCAACTCATACTTACCTGGCAGGGGAGATACCATGATCATGAAGGTGGTTCTCCCAGGGCGAGGCTCGGCCATTGCACTCCGGCTGTGCTGACCCCTGCGATTTCCTCAAATGCAGGAAACTCGACTGCATAATTTGTGGTAGTGGGGGACTGCGTTCGCGCTTTCCCCTGATTATTCCTGGTCAAAAGACAGCTTGATGAAAGAAACAACAGCCTTTATCGTTTCGACAAGGTTTCCTCCAGCACCTGTTCCTTTCGCAGGTGGGGTCTGTGCGGGGCCTTCTACGATGGTTCAATGCGTCAGCCACTTGTCCTGCATCAAACTCCTATCTGTATGCTGCATGCTTTCCATATCCCTACGCAATGGGCCCGCCGCGGGCCTCCTTTCGCACAAGAAAGCTGCCTCGTGCCTGGATGCTTAGTCACCGCCCCTCTATGCAAATCTATGTGTGTGCTGCAGTGTAGAGTGGGAGCCTGGTTGTAAACCCCTTGCGTGCATAAAGACATTTTCAGAGGCTTCCCAGGAGGGCTACCAAAAAGAAACCAATACGCCTGACTGTTCACAGGGATGATGTGCCTTGCTGATGGAATAGCTGCGACTGAGGCTAGTTTGCCAGCAGGCACCCAGAAAGCCCCTCCATAACCTGGTGGAGGCGTGCCCCCGACCGGAGGGTGCTAGAGTGACGATTCCAACTCATACTTACCTGGCAGGGGAGATACCATGATCATGAAGGTGGTTCTCCCAGGGCGAGGCTCGGCCATTGCACTCCGGCTGTGCTGACCCCTGCGATTTCCTCAAATGCAGGAAACTCGACTGCATAATTTGTGGTAGTGGGGGACTGCGTTCGCGCTTTCCCCTGATTATTCCTGGTCAAAAGACAGCTTGATGAAAGAAACAACAGCCTTTATCGTTTCGACAAGGTTTCCTCCAGCACCTGTTCCTTTCGCAGGTGGGGTCTGTGCGGGGCCTTCTACGATGGTTCAATGCGTCAGCCACTTGTCCTGCATCAAACTCCTATCTGTATGCTGCATGCTTTCCATATCCCTACGCAATGGGCCCGCCGCGGGCCTCCTTTCGCACAAGAAAGCTGCCTCGTGCCTGGATGCTTAGTCACCGCCCCTCTATGCAAATCTATGTGTGTGCTGCAGTGTAGAGTGGGAGCCTGGTTGTAAACCCCTTGCGTGCATAAAGACATTTTCAGAGGCTTCCCAGGAGGGCTACCAAAAAGAAACCAATACGCCTGACTGTTCACAGGGATGATGTGCCTTGCTGATGGAATAGCTGCGACTGAGGCTAGTTTGCCAGCAGGCACCCAGAAAGCCCCTCCATAACCTGGTGGAGGCGTGCCCCCGACCGGAGGGTGCTAGAGTGACGATTCCAACTCATACTTACCTGGCAGGGGAGATACCATGATCATGAAGGTGGTTCATGAGCTGTTTGGATAGTATCGCTGGCTGCGCTGTTCTGTGGAGTGTTCTCCCCTGGCTGTGAGGCTGACAGTTTCACTGTCTCATGCTGTCACTGGTTAAGGACATTTTCCTAAAGAGTGCATGCTGGTTACTTCCCTGCTGAATTTACCTCAGCCCTGCAGTTCTGCTGAGGGAAAGAGGTAAACCTCTGTTATGGCGGCGGCCAAAAACGCGAATGTTCCGGCTTATGCGCGGGTGAATAATTCTGTCAGACTGGAGTTTGAAGCTGAGAAAAGACAAGAAAGAGGCCTGGAATATATTGTCAAAGATTTGCTGTTTGGACTGTTCCAGTTAACACCGGATAAGATTCTTGCACTACAGGATTATCATGTAAGAGGAGTTTATGATATTACATTTATTAATAAGAGAACCTGCCTTGATTTTGTGAGGAAATCGCAGCAGTATTGCAATGATAAGTTATTGGACTGTGTAAAGGTGACTCCACATTATGAGGAAGAGAATTTACAATCGCTTGTGCTGAAAATGTATAACCCAAATTTACCTCAGGAAGACATTACCAGCTGGCTTTCCCTGTTTTGTGACAAGGTAAAATTTCTACATAAAATTACTAACCAGTTTGGGTTGTGGACTGGAAAAAGGAAATATCTTGTGTCATTTAAAAAAGACATTCTTCCCCCAGCTCGCTTTAGCATTGGAAAGCATAACGGGGATTTATTTTTTGATGGAATGGGCAGTTTCTGTCGCATATGCCATGTATATGGCCACACAACTGAGCTATGCAAAGAGAGACATAGATGCAGGAATTGTGACTCTTTTGAGCATGAAACTCTAGCATGTTCTAAAATTAAAAGATGTAATTTCTGCCTTTGTCCTGGACATGTTTATTCAAACTGCCCCCATCGTAACAACACAGAGACATTAAAGCAGGCTGCTGCAGCTAATCCTGAGGTAAAATCATCTGAGGTAAAATCATCTGAGCGGGAAAATTCAGCTGATCCAGCGCCCCCTGCTGTTGACTTGGAAAATCCTGCAGCTGAATTAATTTCTGACATTTCTAAAGCAAAAATACCTGTCACAGCAGAAAGTTCAGCATCACACCAGGTTTTTGTGCCAGAGGAAGAAAAGTCTGTCTTGCAGAAAATGGAGGCTGTATCGTTGCAGGGAGAAAATGGAAAAGAGCAACGTTTAAAATATATGACAAAACAATCAGGAAGATCCAGAGAAGGAAAGCAGGCTTTGGAAAAAGGCAAGTGCCCTGGGGATGAAGATGCACAGCAAGTTGGAAAGTCAAAGGCCAAGAAACTACGAACAGGATCGCCAGATGCGATTGGAGCAAGGATGGATATACAAACTGAAAAGAAGTCATGGGCAGAGGTTGTAAAATCCTCTGCTAGTACAGATTCAGAGAAAATGGAGCCCAGCCCCCTTCCAGCGGATTATTTGTTTGGAGATCTATTCTTTGATAATGAGATTCCTATTAATCCAGTCAGCCCGGCATCTCCTAAGCAGAATTTCTTAAACACGGATTTAGTCCACCAATTGGAAAAAGTGATGGGAATGGATCCTTCAGAGGGCAATATGGATTTCTGAGTAAGTCTGGATTAGGAATCTCCACCTTATTTCAACATGGCTGTGTTAGAAGGCTTAACCTTTAACGTGCACTGCATAAAAAGTCAGCTAAGACGCATAACTGTGTTTAACTTTCTGGCGGCTTTTAATGTAAGTGTTTTTTTCCTGCAAGAATGTGCTATACCACACATGAGCAATTATGAGACTTTTGCAAAAGACTGGACTCATGGCCCTTCTGTGTGGTCAGGCTCAAATGGGAATAAAAGCGCAGGAGTTGCTATTCTTTTTAAAGGGCCAGCACAAATTCACCAGATACAAGAACTTGTGCCAGGGAGAGTTTTGTTTGTTTCTGTCTCTATTGATGGTATTAAGTGGGATCTCCTAAATGTATATGCATCTCCAGACACAAAAGACCGTATTGAACTGTTTGAAAATTTGAACCTCTTTATGGCAAATATTAAACCAACACTTGTAGCAGGTGATTTTAATTGTACTTTAAATGGCACAGATAGATATGGTCCAGGTGTTAAAGTGACTGATAGATCAGCTAACCTTTTGAAAGCAATGATAACTGATTTCAAGTTTAGAGATATTTTCATGACCCTTAATACAAATATACCCTTAACTGAGAGAGTTACATGGAAAGGTAAAGATGCTGGATCAAGAATTGACTTCATATTTGCTGCTAAGTCTTTAGTGCCCTTGACATGCGTTCATAAAGAGAATATTATTTCAGACCACAAGGTGGTGATTTTCAAGGTCTCAAGCCCAGCTGAACAAAAAGTGGGAAGAGGCTTTTGGAAATTAAACACCTCCCTGCTACAAGATGATGAAGTGCATAAGGATTTTAGTAAAGTATTTAAGGAGTGGCAGACAGAAAAGTTGCACGCTAGTGATATTTTAACATGGTGGGATATAGTAAAAGAGAGAATTAAACGTTTTTTCATTAAATTAGGGGTTCACAAGGCAAAAGAAAAAAGAGAATTTTTTGATAATCTAAATACCCAGCTACAAACTTTGTATAAACTCAAAGGAATAGGCTGTGATGTAGCTGATAATATTTCTACAGCAAAAGAGAACATTAAAAAGTGTCTAGAAGAGAAAGCAAAGGAAGTCATTTTTAAAAGCCGTGTAAAACATGTAGAAGAGAATGAAAAGTGTACCAAGTACTTCTTTAGGAGGGTTCCACTTTCAAAGGAAATAATAACAGAAATAGAGGGGGAGAATTCCAGGAGTGGCATAATGGGAAAAGTTTGTACTTTTTATCAATCCCTATATGACACCAAAAACATTGACAGCGATTTCCTGAATGACACACTCAAAGATATAACTATGGTTCTAAACCAAGATGATGCAGAGTCCCTAAATGAGCTTTTAACTGAAGATGAACTTTTAAAAACCGTGAAGAGTTTTCAAAAAAGTAAAGTACCTGGGCTGGATGGGTTGCCTGTTGAATTTTACTTGCAGTTTTGGGACATTTTGAAAAATGACTTGCTAAATGTATTTAGCAAATGTTTTCTCTATAAAGAGCTGCCACATTCTTGGAGGAGAGGAGTCATTACCCTGCTGCCAAAAGGGGGCGACAAAACCCAATTAAAGAACTGGAGGCCTATAACACTCCTTAACCTGGATTATAAAATCTTTGCTAAAATCCTGGCAAACAGGTTGAAAAGAGTGATAGATAAAGTGATCCATAGTAACCAGGTGTGCGGTATCCCTGGGCGTAGAATACACCATATTACCAACCTCATAAGGGACTCTATTTGGTACATGGAAGAGCGTAAGCAACCTCTGGCAATTCTGTCATTAGATTTTGAAAAAGCTTTTGACCACATATCTCACGTGTATCTCTTTAATGTTCTGCACAAAATGGGCATTCCAGAGGGCTTTTTGTCCTCATTAAGGTCCTTATATAATAAGTGTACCAGTCAAGTTTTAGTCAATGGCTTCATGACTGAAGGCTTTAGCTTAAAGTGTGGTGTCAAGCAAGGATGTCCTTTGTCGCCATTGCTTTTTGTGTGTGCCATTGAGCCACTGTTATGCTCCATTAGAAAGGATAAGGTGATCAGAGGAGTTCATGTGCCAGGAAGTGGAGGGCTGCAAGTAAAAATAACTGGTTACATGGATGACCTTGCCATGTTGTGTACTAACACTACATCTGTTCAAAGGGCAATCAAAAGAACAGAATATTTCTGTGCCGCTTCTGGATTTAAATTAAATTTGAATAAAAGCAGCATGATGGAAATTGGAGATTGGAAGCCTTCTCTAGATTGCCCAATACAAAAGAAGGAATCTATAAAAATCTTGGGCACAATTTTTACCTCTAAAAATGATGGAGAGGAGTCATGGAATGTGGTTATGGAAAGGATAAACAGAAAGGTTATAGGCTGGAAGATGCGACAGTTAACCATTGAAGGGAGGATTTTACTACTTAAAATGGTTGTGTTACCTATTTTATTGTATACAGCTCTCACCTTTCCTCCATCAGTTTTACACCTGACTCAGGTTGTACGAACATGTTTTCTCTTTGTTTGGGGTTCAAAGATGGAGAGGTTAAAAAGAATATACATGACAAAACCACCTGAAAAAGGTGGGAAAGGTATGCCAAATATAAAGCGCTTTGTATATACAAAATATTTGGTTCTATGCCTTCAAGCCCATAAAACAGAAGCACTTTGGTCTTTTTTTCTGAGGTATGCAGCAGGGTTTACTTTTCGGAAACATGGTTGGTACAATTTATCTCTGAAAAGCCCTTTCTGCCTTAACCCCCCATGGTTTTATAGCATTTTGCAAACTATCATCTCTGACTTCAATCTTTGTAATAAATCCCAAGAAGATCTTTGTGATAAATTGAAGTTGAAACTGCATTTTAATGCTGCTGAAACTTTAATTCCTATCATTCAAATGCCAGAAGAGGAGGTAAAAACTGTTTGGGCAAAAGTCAGTCATAAACAGCTCTTTAATAGTCAAAAAGATTTAGCATGGGCCTGTGTGCACGAATGCCTACCTACCAAAGCCTTTCAGCACAAGAGAGGCGTGATACCATCAGCTAAGTGTCCAAGGTCCTCGTGTAGATCTAATGAGACAGTAAAGCATTTTCTGTGGGATTGCTTTTATGCCAAAGAACTCTGGAGGAAAGTAAAACCACTTCTAGAACAGGTGGCGGGAATTAAAGATTTAAACTATGAGTTGGTTCTTTATGGCAAGGTGGAGACTATACCACAAGCTAAATTTGTGATTTTATGGAAAATGAAAGCTGCCTCGTGCCTGGATGCTTAGTCACCGCCCCTCTATGCAAATCTATGTGTGTGCTGCAGTGTAGAGTGGGAGCCTGGTTGTAAACCCCTTGCGTGCATAAAGACATTTTCAGAGGCTTCCCAGGAGGGCTACCAAAAAGAAACCAATACGCCTGACTGTTCACAGGGATGATGTGCCTTGCTGATGGAATAGCTGCGACTGAGGCTAGTTTGCCAGCAGGCACCCAGAAAGCCCCTCCATAACCTGGTGGAGGCGTGCCCCCGACCGGAGGGTGCTAGAGTGACGATTCCAACTCATACTTACCTGGCAGGGGAGATACCATGATCATGAAGGTGGTTCTCCCAGGGCGAGGCTCGGCCATTGCACTCCGGCTGTGCTGACCCCTGCGATTTCCTCAAATGCAGGAAACTCGACTGCATAATTTGTGGTAGTGGGGGACTGCGTTCGCGCTTTCCCCTGATTATTCCTGGTCAAAAGACAGCTTGATGAAAGAAACAACAGCCTTTATCGTTTCGACAAGGTTTCCTCCAGCACCTGTTCCTTTCGCAGGTGGGGTCTGTGCGGGGCCTTCTACGATGGTTCAATGCGTCAGCCACTTGTCCTGCATCAAACTCCTATCTGTATGCTGCATGCTTTCCATATCCCTACGCAATGGGCCCGCCGCGGGCCTCCTTTCGCACAAGAAAGCTGCCTCGTGCCTGGATGCTTAGTCACCGCCCCTCTATGCAAATCTATGTGTGTGCTGCAGTGTAGAGTGGGAGCCTGGTTGTAAACCCCTTGCGTGCATAAAGACATTTTCAGAGGCTTCCCAGGAGGGCTACCAAAAAGAAACCAATACGCCTGACTGTTCACAGGGATGATGTGCCTTGCTGATGGAATAGCTGCGACTGAGGCTAGTTTGCCAGCAGGCACCCAGAAAGCCCCTCCATAACCTGGTGGAGGCGTGCCCCCGACCGGAGGGTGCTAGAGTGACGATTCCAACTCATACTTACCTGGCAGGGGAGATACCATGATCATGAAGGTGGTTCTCCCAGGGCGAGGCTCGGCCATTGCACTCCGGCTGTGCTGACCCCTGCGATTTCCTCAAATGCAGGAAACTCGACTGCATAATTTGTGGTAGTGGGGGACTGCGTTCGCGCTTTCCCCTGATTATTCCTGGTCAAAAGACAGCTTGATGAAAGAAACAACAGCCTTTATCGTTTCGACAAGGTTTCCTCCAGCACCTGTTCCTTTCGCAGGTGGGGTCTGTGCGGGGCCTTCTACGATGGTTCAATGCGTCAGCCACTTGTCCTGCATCAAACTCCTATCTGTATGCTGCATGCTTTCCATATCCCTACGCAATGGGCCCGCCGCGGGCCTCCTTTCGCACAAGAAAGCTGCCTCGTGCCTGGATGCTTAGTCACCGCCCCTCTATGCAAATCTATGTGTGTGCTGCAGTGTAGAGTGGGAGCCTGGTTGTAAACCCCTTGCGTGCATAAAGACATTTTCAGAGGCTTCCCAGGAGGGCTACCAAAAAGAAACCAATACGCCTGACTGTTCACAGGGATGATGTGCCTTGCTGATGGAATAGCTGCGACTGAGGCTAGTTTGCCAGCAGGCACCCAGAAAGCCCCTCCATAACCTGGTGGAGGCGTGCCCCCGACCGGAGGGTGCTAGAGTGACGATTCCAACTCATACTTACCTGGCAGGGGAGATACCATGATCATGAAGGTGGTTCTCCCAGGGCGAGGCTCGGCCATTGCACTCCGGCTGTGCTGACCCCTGCGATTTCCTCAAATGCAGGAAACTCGACTGCATAATTTGTGGTAGTGGGGGACTGCGTTCGCGCTTTCCCCTGATTATTCCTGGTCAAAAGACAGCTTGATGAAAGAAACAACAGCCTTTATCGTTTCGACAAGGTTTCCTCCAGCACCTGTTCCTTTCGCAGGTGGGGTCTGTGCGGGGCCTTCTACGATGGTTCAATGCGTCAGCCACTTGTCCTGCATCAAACTCCTATCTGTATGCTGCATGCTTTCCATATCCCTACGCAATGGGCCCGCCGCGGGCCTCCTTTCGCACAAGAAAGCTGCCTCGTGCCTGGATGCTTAGTCACCGCCCCTCTATGCAAATCTATGTGTGTGCTGCAGTGTAGAGTGGGAGCCTGGTTGTAAACCCCTTGCGTGCATAAAGACATTTTCAGAGGCTTCCCAGGAGGGCTACCAAAAAGAAACCAATACGCCTGACTGTTCACAGGGATGATGTGCCTTGCTGATGGAATAGCTGCGACTGAGGCTAGTTTGCCAGCAGGCACCCAGAAAGCCCCTCCATAACCTGGTGGAGGCGTGCCCCCGACCGGAGGGTGCTAGAGTGACGATTCCAACTCATACTTACCTGGCAGGGGAGATACCATGATCATGAAGGTGGTTCTCCCAGGGCGAGGCTCGGCCATTGCACTCCGGCTGTGCTGACCCCTGCGATTTCCTCAAATGCAGGAAACTCGACTGCATAATTTGTGGTAGTGGGGGACTGCGTTCGCGCTTTCCCCTGATTATTCCTGGTCAAAAGACAGCTTGATGAAAGAAACAACAGCCTTTATCGTTTCGACAAGGTTTCCTCCAGCACCTGTTCCTTTCGCAGGTGGGGTCTGTGCGGGGCCTTCTACGATGGTTCAATGCGTCAGCCACTTGTCCTGCATCAAACTCCTATCTGTATGCTGCATGCTTTCCATATCCCTACGCAATGGGCCCGCCGCGGGCCTCCTTTCGCACAAGAAAGCTGCCTCGTGCCTGGATGCTTAGTCACCGCCCCTCTATGCAAATCTATGTGTGTGCTGCAGTGTAGAGTGGGAGCCTGGTTGTAAACCCCTTGCGTGCATAAAGACATTTTCAGAGGCTTCCCAGGAGGGCTACCAAAAAGAAACCAATACGCCTGACTGTTCACAGGGATGATGTGCCTTGCTGATGGAATAGCTGCGACTGAGGCTAGTTTGCCAGCAGGCACCCAGAAAGCCCCTCCATAACCTGGTGGAGGCGTGCCCCCGACCGGAGGGTGCTAGAGTGACGATTCCAACTCATACTTACCTGGCAGGGGAGATACCATGATCATGAAGGTGGTTCTCCCAGGGCGAGGCTCGGCCATTGCACTCCGGCTGTGCTGACCCCTGCGATTTCCTCAAATGCAGGAAACTCGACTGCATAATTTGTGGTAGTGGGGGACTGCGTTCGCGCTTTCCCCTGATTATTCCTGGTCAAAAGACAGCTTGATGAAAGAAACAACAGCCTTTATCGTTTCGACAAGGTTTCCTCCAGCACCTGTTCCTTTCGCAGGTGGGGTCTGTGCGGGGCCTTCTACGATGGTTCAATGCGTCAGCCACTTGTCCTGCATCAAACTCCTATCTGTATGCTGCATGCTTTCCATATCCCTACGCAATGGGCCCGCCGCGGGCCTCCTTTCGCACAAGAAAGCTGCCTCGTGCCTGGATGCTTAGTCACCGCCCCTCTATGCAAATCTATGTGTGTGCTGCAGTGTAGAGTGGGAGCCTGGTTGTAAACCCCTTGCGTGCATAAAGACATTTTCAGAGGCTTCCCAGGAGGGCTACCAAAAAGAAACCAATACGCCTGACTGTTCACAGGGATGATGTGCCTTGCTGATGGAATAGCTGCGACTGAGGCTAGTTTGCCAGCAGGCACCCAGAAAGCCCCTCCATAACCTGGTGGAGGCGTGCCCCCGACCGGAGGGTGCTAGAGTGACGATTCCAACTCATACTTACCTGGCAGGGGAGATACCATGATCATGAAGGTGGTTCTCCCAGGGCGAGGCTCGGCCATTGCACTCCGGCTGTGCTGACCCCTGCGATTTCCTCAAATGCAGGAAACTCGACTGCATAATTTGTGGTAGTGGGGGACTGCGTTCGCGCTTTCCCCTGATTATTCCTGGTCAAAAGACAGCTTGATGAAAGAAACAACAGCCTTTATCGTTTCGACAAGGTTTCCTCCAGCACCTGTTCCTTTCGCAGGTGGGGTCTGTGCGGGGCCTTCTACGATGGTTCAATGCGTCAGCCACTTGTCCTGCATCAAACTCCTATCTGTATGCTGCATGCTTTCCATATCCCTACGCAATGGGCCCGCCGCGGGCCTCCTTTCGCACAAGAAAGCTGCCTCGTGCCTGGATGCTTAGTCACCGCCCCTCTATGCAAATCTATGTGTGTGCTGCAGTGTAGAGTGGGAGCCTGGTTGTAAACCCCTTGCGTGCATAAAGACATTTTCAGAGGCTTCCCAGGAGGGCTACCAAAAAGAAACCAATACGCCTGACTGTTCACAGGGATGATGTGCCTTGCTGATGGAATAGCTGCGACTGAGGCTAGTTTGCCAGCAGGCACCCAGAAAGCCCCTCCATAACCTGGTGGAGGCGTGCCCCCGACCGGAGGGTGCTAGAGTGACGATTCCAACTCATACTTACCTGGCAGGGGAGATACCATGATCATGAAGGTGGTTCTCCCAGGGCGAGGCTCGGCCATTGCACTCCGGCTGTGCTGACCCCTGCGATTTCCTCAAATGCAGGAAACTCGACTGCATAATTTGTGGTAGTGGGGGACTGCGTTCGCGCTTTCCCCTGATTATTCCTGGTCAAAAGACAGCTTGATGAAAGAAACAACAGCCTTTATCGTTTCGACAAGGTTTCCTCCAGCACCTGTTCCTTTCGCAGGTGGGGTCTGTGCGGGGCCTTCTACGATGGTTCAATGCGTCAGCCACTTGTCCTGCATCAAACTCCTATCTGTATGCTGCATGCTTTCCATATCCCTACGCAATGGGCCCGCCGCGGGCCTCCTTTCGCACAAGAAAGCTGCCTCGTGCCTGGATGCTTAGTCACCGCCCCTCTATGCAAATCTATGTGTGTGCTGCAGTGTAGAGTGGGAGCCTGGTTGTAAACCCCTTGCGTGCATAAAGACATTTTCAGAGGCTTCCCAGGAGGGCTACCAAAAAGAAACCAATACGCCTGACTGTTCACAGGGATGATGTGCCTTGCTGATGGAATAGCTGCGACTGAGGCTAGTTTGCCAGCAGGCACCCAGAAAGCCCCTCCATAACCTGGTGGAGGCGTGCCCCCGACCGGAGGGTGCTAGAGTGACGATTCCAACTCATACTTACCTGGCAGGGGAGATACCATGATCATGAAGGTGGTTCTCCCAGGGCGAGGCTCGGCCATTGCACTCCGGCTGTGCTGACCCCTGCGATTTCCTCAAATGCAGGAAACTCGACTGCATAATTTGTGGTAGTGGGGGACTGCGTTCGCGCTTTCCCCTGATTATTCCTGGTCAAAAGACAGCTTGATGAAAGAAACAACAGCCTTTATCGTTTCGACAAGGTTTCCTCCAGCACCTGTTCCTTTCGCAGGTGGGGTCTGTGCGGGGCCTTCTACGATGGTTCAATGCGTCAGCCACTTGTCCTGCATCAAACTCCTATCTGTATGCTGCATGCTTTCCATATCCCTACGCAATGGGCCCGCCGCGGGCCTCCTTTCGCACAAGAAAGCTGCCTCGTGCCTGGATGCTTAGTCACCGCCCCTCTATGCAAATCTATGTGTGTGCTGCAGTGTAGAGTGGGAGCCTGGTTGTAAACCCCTTGCGTGCATAAAGACATTTTCAGAGGCTTCCCAGGAGGGCTACCAAAAAGAAACCAATACGCCTGACTGTTCACAGGGATGATGTGCCTTGCTGATGGAATAGCTGCGACTGAGGCTAGTTTGCCAGCAGGCACCCAGAAAGCCCCTCCATAACCTGGTGGAGGCGTGCCCCCGACCGGAGGGTGCTAGAGTGACGATTCCAACTCATACTTACCTGGCAGGGGAGATACCATGATCATGAAGGTGGTTCTCCCAGGGCGAGGCTCGGCCATTGCACTCCGGCTGTGCTGACCCCTGCGATTTCCTCAAATGCAGGAAACTCGACTGCATAATTTGTGGTAGTGGGGGACTGCGTTCGCGCTTTCCCCTGATTATTCCTGGTCAAAAGACAGCTTGATGAAAGAAACAACAGCCTTTATCGTTTCGACAAGGTTTCCTCCAGCACCTGTTCCTTTCGCAGGTGGGGTCTGTGCGGGGCCTTCTACGATGGTTCAATGCGTCAGCCACTTGTCCTGCATCAAACTCCTATCTGTATGCTGCATGCTTTCCATATCCCTACGCAATGGGCCCGCCGCGGGCCTCCTTTCGCACAAGAAAGCTGCCTCGTGCCTGGATGCTTAGTCACCGCCCCTCTATGCAAATCTATGTGTGTGCTGCAGTGTAGAGTGGGAGCCTGGTTGTAAACCCCTTGCGTGCATAAAGACATTTTCAGAGGCTTCCCAGGAGGGCTACCAAAAAGAAACCAATACGCCTGACTGTTCACAGGGATGATGTGCCTTGCTGATGGAATAGCTGCGACTGAGGCTAGTTTGCCAGCAGGCACCCAGAAAGCCCCTCCATAACCTGGTGGAGGCGTGCCCCCGACCGGAGGGTGCTAGAGTGACGATTCCAACTCATACTTACCTGGCAGGGGAGATACCATGATCATGAAGGTGGTTCTCCCAGGGCGAGGCTCGGCCATTGCACTCCGGCTGTGCTGACCCCTGCGATTTCCTCAAATGCAGGAAACTCGACTGCATAATTTGTGGTAGTGGGGGACTGCGTTCGCGCTTTCCCCTGATTATTCCTGGTCAAAAGACAGCTTGATGAAAGAAACAACAGCCTTTATCGTTTCGACAAGGTTTCCTCCAGCACCTGTTCCTTTCGCAGGTGGGGTCTGTGCGGGGCCTTCTACGATGGTTCAATGCGTCAGCCACTTGTCCTGCATCAAACTCCTATCTGTATGCTGCATGCTTTCCATATCCCTACGCAATGGGCCCGCCGCGGGCCTCCTTTCGCACAAGAAAGCTGCCTCGTGCCTGGATGCTTAGTCACCGCCCCTCTATGCAAATCTATGTGTGTGCTGCAGTGTAGAGTGGGAGCCTGGTTGTAAACCCCTTGCGTGCATAAAGACATTTTCAGAGGCTTCCCAGGAGGGCTACCAAAAAGAAACCAATACGCCTGACTGTTCACAGGGATGATGTGCCTTGCTGATGGAATAGCTGCGACTGAGGCTAGTTTGCCAGCAGGCACCCAGAAAGCCCCTCCATAACCTGGTGGAGGCGTGCCCCCGACCGGAGGGTGCTAGAGTGACGATTCCAACTCATACTTACCTGGCAGGGGAGATACCATGATCATGAAGGTGGTTCTCCCAGGGCGAGGCTCGGCCATTGCACTCCGGCTGTGCTGACCCCTGCGATTTCCTCAAATGCAGGAAACTCGACTGCATAATTTGTGGTAGTGGGGGACTGCGTTCGCGCTTTCCCCTGATTATTCCTGGTCAAAAGACAGCTTGATGAAAGAAACAACAGCCTTTATCGTTTCGACAAGGTTTCCTCCAGCACCTGTTCCTTTCGCAGGTGGGGTCTGTGCGGGGCCTTCTACGATGGTTCAATGCGTCAGCCACTTGTCCTGCATCAAACTCCTATCTGTATGCTGCATGCTTTCCATATCCCTACGCAATGGGCCCGCCGCGGGCCTCCTTTCGCACAAGAAAGCTGCCTCGTGCCTGGATGCTTAGTCACCGCCCCTCTATGCAAATCTATGTGTGTGCTGCAGTGTAGAGTGGGAGCCTGGTTGTAAACCCCTTGCGTGCATAAAGACATTTTCAGAGGCTTCCCAGGAGGGCTACCAAAAAGAAACCAATACGCCTGACTGTTCACAGGGATGATGTGCCTTGCTGATGGAATAGCTGCGACTGAGGCTAGTTTGCCAGCAGGCACCCAGAAAGCCCCTCCATAACCTGGTGGAGGCGTGCCCCCGACCGGAGGGTGCTAGAGTGACGATTCCAACTCATACTTACCTGGCAGGGGAGATACCATGATCATGAAGGTGGTTCTCCCAGGGCGAGGCTCGGCCATTGCACTCCGGCTGTGCTGACCCCTGCGATTTCCTCAAATGCAGGAAACTCGACTGCATAATTTGTGGTAGTGGGGGACTGCGTTCGCGCTTTCCCCTGATTATTCCTGGTCAAAAGACAGCTTGATGAAAGAAACAACAGCCTTTATCGTTTCGACAAGGTTTCCTCCAGCACCTGTTCCTTTCGCAGGTGGGGTCTGTGCGGGGCCTTCTACGATGGTTCAATGCGTCAGCCACTTGTCCTGCATCAAACTCCTATCTGTATGCTGCATGCTTTCCATATCCCTACGCAATGGGCCCGCCGCGGGCCTCCTTTCGCACAAGAAAGCTGCCTCGTGCCTGGATGCTTAGTCACCGCCCCTCTATGCAAATCTATGTGTGTGCTGCAGTGTAGAGTGGGAGCCTGGTTGTAAACCCCTTGCGTGCATAAAGACATTTTCAGAGGCTTCCCAGGAGGGCTACCAAAAAGAAACCAATACGCCTGACTGTTCACAGGGATGATGTGCCTTGCTGATGGAATAGCTGCGACTGAGGCTAGTTTGCCAGCAGGCACCCAGAAAGCCCCTCCATAACCTGGTGGAGGCGTGCCCCCGACCGGAGGGTGCTAGAGTGACGATTCCAACTCATACTTACCTGGCAGGGGAGATACCATGATCATGAAGGTGGTTCTCCCAGGGCGAGGCTCGGCCATTGCACTCCGGCTGTGCTGACCCCTGCGATTTCCTCAAATGCAGGAAACTCGACTGCATAATTTGTGGTAGTGGGGGACTGCGTTCGCGCTTTCCCCTGATTATTCCTGGTCAAAAGACAGCTTGATGAAAGAAACAACAGCCTTTATCGTTTCGACAAGGTTTCCTCCAGCACCTGTTCCTTTCGCAGGTGGGGTCTGTGCGGGGCCTTCTACGATGGTTCAATGCGTCAGCCACTTGTCCTGCATCAAACTCCTATCTGTATGCTGCATGCTTTCCATATCCCTACGCAATGGGCCCGCCGCGGGCCTCCTTTCGCACAAGAAAGCTGCCTCGTGCCTGGATGCTTAGTCACCGCCCCTCTATGCAAATCTATGTGTGTGCTGCAGTGTAGAGTGGGAGCCTGGTTGTAAACCCCTTGCGTGCATAAAGACATTTTCAGAGGCTTCCCAGGAGGGCTACCAAAAAGAAACCAATACGCCTGACTGTTCACAGGGATGATGTGCCTTGCTGATGGAATAGCTGCGACTGAGGCTAGTTTGCCAGCAGGCACCCAGAAAGCCCCTCCATAACCTGGTGGAGGCGTGCCCCCGACCGGAGGGTGCTAGAGTGACGATTCCAACTCATACTTACCTGGCAGGGGAGATACCATGATCATGAAGGTGGTTCTCCCAGGGCGAGGCTCGGCCATTGCACTCCGGCTGTGCTGACCCCTGCGATTTCCTCAAATGCAGGAAACTCGACTGCATAATTTGTGGTAGTGGGGGACTGCGTTCGCGCTTTCCCCTGATTATTCCTGGTCAAAAGACAGCTTGATGAAAGAAACAACAGCCTTTATCGTTTCGACAAGGTTTCCTCCAGCACCTGTTCCTTTCGCAGGTGGGGTCTGTGCGGGGCCTTCTACGATGGTTCAATGCGTCAGCCACTTGTCCTGCATCAAACTCCTATCTGTATGCTGCATGCTTTCCATATCCCTACGCAATGGGCCCGCCGCGGGCCTCCTTTCGCACAAGAAAGCTGCCTCGTGCCTGGATGCTTAGTCACCGCCCCTCTATGCAAATCTATGTGTGTGCTGCAGTGTAGAGTGGGAGCCTGGTTGTAAACCCCTTGCGTGCATAAAGACATTTTCAGAGGCTTCCCAGGAGGGCTACCAAAAAGAAACCAATACGCCTGACTGTTCACAGGGATGATGTGCCTTGCTGATGGAATAGCTGCGACTGAGGCTAGTTTGCCAGCAGGCACCCAGAAAGCCCCTCCATAACCTGGTGGAGGCGTGCCCCCGACCGGAGGGTGCTAGAGTGACGATTCCAACTCATACTTACCTGGCAGGGGAGATACCATGATCATGAAGGTGGTTCTCCCAGGGCGAGGCTCGGCCATTGCACTCCGGCTGTGCTGACCCCTGCGATTTCCTCAAATGCAGGAAACTCGACTGCATAATTTGTGGTAGTGGGGGACTGCGTTCGCGCTTTCCCCTGATTATTCCTGGTCAAAAGACAGCTTGATGAAAGAAACAACAGCCTTTGTCGTTTCGACAAGGTTTCCTCCAGCACCTGTTCCTTTCGCAGGTGGGGTCTGTGCGGGGCCTTCTACGATGGTTCAATGCGTCAGCCACTTGTCCTGCATCAAACTCCTATCTGTATGCTGCATGCTTTCCATATCCCTACGCAATGGGCCCGCCGCGGGCCTCCTTTCGCACAAGAAAGCTGCCTCGTGCCTGGATGCTTAGTCACCGCCCCTCTATGCAAATCTATGTGTGTGCTGCAGTGTAGAGTGGGAGCCTGGTTGTAAACCCCTTGCGTGCATAAAGACATTTTCAGAGGCTTCCCAGGAGGGCTACCAAAAAGAAACCAATACGCCTGACTGTTCACAGGGATGATGTGCCTTGCTGATGGAATAGCTGCGACTGAGGCTAGTTTGCCAGCAGGCACCCAGAAAGCCCCTCCATAACCTGGTGGAGGCGTGCCCCCGACCGGAGGGTGCTAGAGTGACGATTCCAACTCATACTTACCTGGCAGGGGAGATACCATGATCATGAAGGTGGTTCATGAGCTGTTTGGATAGTATCGCTGGCTGCGCTGTTCTGTGGAGTGTTCTCCCCTGGCTGTGAGGCTGACAGTTTCACTGTCTCATGCTGTCACTGGTTAAGGACATTTTCCTAAAGAGTGCATGCTGGTTACTTCCCTGCTGAATTTACCTCAGCCCTGCAGTTCTGCTGAGGGAAAGAGGTAAACCTCTGTTATGGCGGCGGCCAAAAACGCGAATGTTCCGGCTTATGCGCGGGTGAATAATTCTGTCAGACTGGAGTTTGAAGCTGAGAAAAGACAAGAAAGAGGCCTGGAATATATTGTCAAAGATTTGCTGTTTGGACTGTTCCAGTTAACACCGGATAAGATTCTTGCACTACAGGATTATCATGTAAGAGGAGTTTATGATATTACATTTATTAATAAGAGAACCTGCCTTGATTTTGTGAGGAAATCGCAGCAGTATTGCAATGATAAGTTATTGGACTGTGTAAAGGTGACTCCACATTATGAGGAAGAGAATTTACAATCGCTTGTGCTGAAAATGTATAACCCAAATTTACCTCAGGAAGACATTACCAGCTGGCTTTCCCTGTTTTGTGACAAGGTAAAATTTCTACATAAAATTACTAACCAGTTTGGGTTGTGGACTGGAAAAAGGAAATATCTTGTGTCATTTAAAAAAGACATTCTTCCCCCAGCTCGCTTTAGCATTGGAAAGCATAACGGGGATTTATTTTTTGATGGAATGGGCAGTTTCTGTCGCATATGCCATGTATATGGCCACACAACTGAGCTATGCAAAGAGAGACATAGATGCAGGAATTGTGACTCTTTTGAGCATGAAACTCTAGCATGTTCTAAAATTAAAAGATGTAATTTCTGCCTTTGTCCTGGACATGTTTATTCAAACTGCCCCCATCGTAACAACACAGAGACATTAAAGCAGGCTGCTGCAGCTAATCCTGAGGTAAAATCATCTGAGGTAAAATCATCTGAGCGGGAAAATTCAGCTGATCCAGCGCCCCCTGCTGTTGACTTGGAAAATCCTGCAGCTGAATTAATTTCTGACATTTCTAAAGCAAAAATACCTGTCACAGCAGAAAGTTCAGCATCACACCAGGTTTTTGTGCCAGAGGAAGAAAAGTCTGTCTTGCAGAAAATGGAGGCTGTATCGTTGCAGGGAGAAAATGGAAAAGAGCAACGTTTAAAATATATGACAAAACAATCAGGAAGATCCAGAGAAGGAAAGCAGGCTTTGGAAAAAGGCAAGTGCCCTGGGGATGAAGATGCACAGCAAGTTGGAAAGTCAAAGGCCAAGAAACTACGAACAGGATCGCCAGATGCGATTGGAGCAAGGATGGATATACAAACTGAAAAGAAGTCATGGGCAGAGGTTGTAAAATCCTCTGCTAGTACAGATTCAGAGAAAATGGAGCCCAGCCCCCTTCCAGCGGATTATTTGTTTGGAGATCTATTCTTTGATAATGAGATTCCTATTAATCCAGTCAGCCCGGCATCTCCTAAGCAGAATTTCTTAAACACGGATTTAGTCCACCAATTGGAAAAAGTGATGGGAATGGATCCTTCAGAGGGCAATATGGATTTCTGAGTAAGTCTGGATTAGGAATCTCCACCTTATTTCAACATGGCTGTGTTAGAAGGCTTAACCTTTAACGTGCACTGCATAAAAAGTCAGCTAAGACGCATAACTGTGTTTAACTTTCTGGCGGCTTTTAATGTAAGTGTTTTTTTCCTGCAAGAATGTGCTATACCACACATGAGCAATTATGAGACTTTTGCAAAAGACTGGACTCATGGCCCTTCTGTGTGGTCAGGCTCAAATGGGAATAAAAGCGCAGGAGTTGCTATTCTTTTTAAAGGGCCAGCACAAATTCACCAGATACAAGAACTTGTGCCAGGGAGAGTTTTGTTTGTTTCTGTCTCTATTGATGGTATTAAGTGGGATCTCCTAAATGTATATGCATCTCCAGACACAAAAGACCGTATTGAACTGTTTGAAAATTTGAACCTCTTTATGGCAAATATTAAACCAACACTTGTAGCAGGTGATTTTAATTGTACTTTAAATGGCACAGATAGATATGGTCCAGGTGTTAAAGTGACTGATAGATCAGCTAACCTTTTGAAAGCAATGATAACTGATTTCAAGTTTAGAGATATTTTCATGACCCTTAATACAAATATACCCTTAACTGAGAGAGTTACATGGAAAGGTAAAGATGCTGGATCAAGAATTGACTTCATATTTGCTGCTAAGTCTTTAGTGCCCTTGACATGCGTTCATAAAGAGAATATTATTTCAGACCACAAGGTGGTGATTTTCAAGGTCTCAAGCCCAGCTGAACAAAAAGTGGGAAGAGGCTTTTGGAAATTAAACACCTCCCTGCTACAAGATGATGAAGTGCATAAGGATTTTAGTAAAGTATTTAAGGAGTGGCAGACAGAAAAGTTGCACGCTAGTGATATTTTAACATGGTGGGATATAGTAAAAGAGAGAATTAAACGTTTTTTCATTAAATTAGGGGTTCACAAGGCAAAAGAAAAAAGAGAATTTTTTGATAATCTAAATACCCAGCTACAAACTTTGTATAAACTCAAAGGAATAGGCTGTGATGTAGCTGATAATATTTCTACAGCAAAAGAGAACATTAAAAAGTGTCTAGAAGAGAAAGCAAAGGAAGTCATTTTTAAAAGCCGTGTAAAACATGTAGAAGAGAATGAAAAGTGTACCAAGTACTTCTTTAGGAGGGTTCCACTTTCAAAGGAAATAATAACAGAAATAGAGGGGGAGAATTCCAGGAGTGGCATAATGGGAAAAGTTTGTACTTTTTATCAATCCCTATATGACACCAAAAACATTGACAGCGATTTCCTGAATGACACACTCAAAGATATAACTATGGTTCTAAACCAAGATGATGCAGAGTCCCTAAATGAGCTTTTAACTGAAGATGAACTTTTAAAAACCGTGAAGAGTTTTCAAAAAAGTAAAGTACCTGGGCTGGATGGGTTGCCTGTTGAATTTTACTTGCAGTTTTGGGACATTTTGAAAAATGACTTGCTAAATGTATTTAGCAAATGTTTTCTCTATAAAGAGCTGCCACATTCTTGGAGGAGAGGAGTCATTACCCTGCTGCCAAAAGGGGGCGACAAAACCCAATTAAAGAACTGGAGGCCTATAACACTCCTTAACCTGGATTATAAAATCTTTGCTAAA